>OZ023279.1:24702028-26006648 GCA_964007245.1 Hypomecis atomaria
ACCGAACCAGAACTTCCTTGCAGATTATAACAATTTAGTGGGGAAGGCAATTTTTCTTCATGGTAGATATGTAATCAAACTGAGAGCAGGAAGTTTTAAGACGATTATCTGTAGACTGGTTTAAAAACATTTTCGCATATTGTAATAGGGATACATTCACATTAGAAACATATAATTTCATTGCTGGAACTCGAATTTTGACAAATACAATTATGCACTTGATTAAATTTCAAGTTATTTTAATTTTTTTTAGGAAAATTTACTTCGATTTAGATGTTTACCAACATCTTTTCATCTGCGAAAATTTTGAGGGGTGCTGTAACAAACCTCAGATGGTTTGATCGTCCACATCTGAGTAATAAGGCATAGGAAGAAGACATTCTTGTCGGTCAGGAGTCTCTCACATGAGGATATAATTCTTTCTAATGTTATCTAAAGAAACTTTCCATTCAAATTAAATATTTAAAAAAAAGCAACAGATCTTCAATCTAGGTATGTAAACTTTTTGCAGAACGCCTTGCATATAACTTGAGGATTTAAAATAAGAGAAAAAAAAAGAACAGAGATTTTGACGGGACTGACAACAGGGACTTCACTTGAGAAAATTATAGAAAAAATGTTGGAATATTTCATCTTTAATAGATATATTTAGTTTTGTACCGCAAGATTCAGAGAAAGGAAGAGCAGAGAAGAGTTTACTAACTAGGAGAATTTTGTTCCTGGTCTAAAAAGTGGAAGTTGGAAGAAAGTTGTTTTCGATCGAAGGACGAGGATGTTCCTAGAGGATTTGGTTTCGTATAATCGTATCACTTTTAAAATAGATATGTCATAGTAGGTATAGAATTGTTCAGCAGATGATGTTCCTGCGAGTCGGCCAGATCAGTACTGCATTGGACTTTTGGATGATTTACTGTTGTATTAATGTACAAATAGACATCAGATGAAAAGAGAAGGTCTATCATATGAAGATTGGCCTATATCCGTCTTACTGAAACGATGTGGAATGGAGGATTCTCTCACGTATCTATTCTTTTATGAGTATGAACGAGTTGCTTACGACGCCACGGTACACCACAGAAACAAGGCAATATTATCTACTCTGACCTGTAGCGGGATAATAAATACACATACGTCTTCAGGTTCCTATGGCGGTCTTGCATAAGTTGACTTACGATGTTTTCTACTCTATAGAAGTATTCGTATGTTACTGACGAAACTATCCTTCATTGAGCATTTACTCACGAGTAGAAGATAGAAGCTTCTAACACTCGCTCTTTATTATTTCTATGTATGAATTACAAATGTTTTAATTATTTGTCTTTTTCAGCTTCGACTATATGTGAACATGAAATCTTATGATATTATATTCTATGCGGATTGAGAATCTCCAGAAATTGAGAAATTTCCAGACATGACGTGCTTTACCTACTCGTACAATTTGCGAAGGACAGAGTGTTCATAGATAAAATGTCATTTATTTATATTATGGGGATTGAAGAGTCGACTGTTGCTATACCACATTATTGCAACATCTCATTATTTAAATACTAGCCGTAAGTGCTATTCGATCAATGCTGTATTTTCATTAGTGTGCAGAACTCTTGAAGCCAGATAGAGCTTGGGCCAGTGATTCTCATTTCCGAAATGGAGGGATATCCCGTGTCCGTATTAAGAGTGTAAATTCTGATCACTATGAAATAAAGCTATTGATAGCTTATTGATTTTAATATTATTTTACAAGGCGAAGTCGATTCTCGAACCTTTATCTATAGTAATCTTGGAGCTTTTCTTGAGAACACTCTGGATTTCATGCAAGTTTTATGATTTTCCTGACTTTATGAAGTGATGTAGATAAGATGACTGAACTTAGACTGATACAATCGCGACTCCTGGTTTTCTTTCCTGCTTTCTTTTTCCAGGATGGCGTTAGATTTACGAAAGCAGAGTAGAGTCATTTTCATGGTTTTCAGCTCTCTCGAGCGCCATGACTAAATAATCAGAGATAAACATAAAATAAAATAAATCTCTGATACCTAAATAAAATTGAATAAATTTAAAATATTAAAATTAATTGTCAGAAATAAATTAATACTATTCTTTCTGGCATTCCAATCTTTTATTATATTCGTAGTTCGATAATAATATTAGTTCAATAATAGAGTTTCTTTGTTCTAAAGTACTAATTTAATGGAATTTCCTTCTCATCTCATGTCTAATAATTTCTTATGCAACTAAGTAAATATTTTATATCTAGCATTGTTAAAGACTATTTATGTAATACAAAAATATTCTAAATAAACTAACAGAGAAGCTCTAGAATCACTATTTCTATATAGCTCTTGAGACATTAGTTAGGTACTGCATTTCACTCTGAGATTAGTAATATACTTTCAAGTTCATAGGAGTTCAAAATAGGTAAAACATAGGGTTTTTGTTCTGAACTTAGGTCAATTATCAATAGGTAGTTATGTATTTCGAATCACCTTTACCTAGGGTTTATGCGGTCTATAACGTAGGGTCTATCTCAAGACGAACACTGGCCAAACTAACGTATAAATAGATAAATAAATAAGAATAACACAGCAGAATACTAGTATCAAAATGTAGACTGTCTTTTATCAATCAGATGGCGTTAGGAGTATAATTCTACCTTGAACCTGCGAGGTTCATGGTTACGTTTTTAGTATTTCTTGATATTTTTCATTACGAAATGTAAGCTGAGATCATATTGAATGTCTGTATCAATATTTAAAGCATTCTTAATATTTTAGGATATTTCTTTCATGAGGTTCAATTTATAATTTGTTCAAATTCAAGTGGAATCAGGACGCATAGCTAGTTTGACATAAAGCTAGGAACCATTGAAAGCAAATCAAGGTTCAATAATCATTTTCTCTGAAATTTTATTTTAGAAGGTTTCTTTAAATAGTTTCAACTTTTCTTAGGTTTATAAATTAGGTTTATTAGGCAGGTTAGGCTAGGTTTGTTACATTTCGGCGTCCGTGACAAGGTTTGTTACATGACCTTGAAAAGCTTTAGATTATATCTCTTCGGAAACAGGAAAGCAGGAAGACTATTCCATTCCCTGGCGGTACGAATCAGAAATGTTGAGTCAAACCGCTCGTCTGTCCATATTTGTTGTATATATATTTTTATATATTTTTTTATGTATAACCACGCATAACTTTTTTCGTAGAAGTTCGATTTCAATAATATTATTTTTATTGGAAAGAGTATACTTCGAAATTGGTCCCATTAAAATTTTATTGAAATCGGCTGAGCCATTTTTGATAAATCAACAATAATGTGAAAAATATAACATCGATCCGTGCGAAATATTCACGAATTCTGTACACGAGTGAAGTCGGTCATGCTATGTTTTGAGAAAAATAGTTATTGTCAACAGCGATTTTTGATAAGGGGTATTTCCCTCAAAAAGGGGGGAAATGTGCTGTCGCGCTATTTTTGATAATATTTGGCAAAACTGTTTAGTATCTAAATCCTAACATGATTTGCGAGTATGAACCTAACTTCACATCCGCCAACTTGAATGATTCGGCCTATACCCTACCCTATACTCTACAGAACCAACGATTTTATGAATCTAATACACGTGTTCTCCCATTAGGCTACCTAGGTTTCGTCTAATCTGTCTAAATAAACACAATACTTAGGTACCTATGTACTGTACTGTATCAGCCTTTTAATAGTCCACTGCAGGACGTAGGCCTACCCACGAAGAGTGATTGGGCCATATCCACCACGCTGGCCCAGTGCGGGTTGGTGGATTCACATACGCCATCAAATTTCTTCTACGGACGAATGCAGGTTGCCTCACGATGTTTTCCTTCACCGAAAAGCCAATGGTGTTAAATTCCGCACGTAAATTCCGAAGAACTCATTGGTACGGGACCGCTCATGGTTGTAGGATGGGGGTCACTACCACTAGACCACCATAGTACGAATCAAACACAAAATCAAATTATTCAAAAGGCTGCCAAAGCACGTGCTTGGAACTAGATAGGTACATACATACCTATTTTAAGCGTGACAATCAATTCCTACTGTAGTACACAAGATCCTTACCAGGAAGCAAAGTATTCAATTTATAAATAATCGGCCAAGTACGAGACGGACACGCGCACGGAGGGTTCCGTACTGTGTGGGTACTGGTACTCCTTAAATATATTTATTTTATTTTTATTATTGAAGCGAATATACAACTAAATATTATGTGAAAATTTCAAGCATCTACCTGTGAAAAACGGCTAAAAAATCAGGTTTGTTGTCTGGGAGCCCCCCTTAATCACAAATTTTATTCTGTTTTTAGTATTTTTTGTTATAGCGGCAATAGAAATACATAATCTGTGAAAATTTCAGCTTTCTAGCTATAGCGGTTCATGAGACACAGCTTGGAGACAGACAGACCGACAGCGGAGTCTTAGTAATAGGGTCCCGTTTTTACCCTTTTGGTACGGAACCCTAATTAGGCACACGCTAAAGTAAGTTCGTATAGGCCGGGTTGCTAGCCCTGGTGTCAGAGTTTTTAGACACGCGCTAGTATTTGGATAATATTAAAACCAACTGCGTGTCTTGTTCGCACTAGCCGTAGGTTCCGTAGCGCATAGCGCCACGAAATATGTTTTGGTCATCAATATGAAATTTAAAACAGAAAAAATGCCAAGTCTTGGGCAAACTTTATCACTACATAGTATAAAACAAAGTCGCTTCCCGCTGTCTGTCCCCAACTCCCCATGTAAGTATGCTTATATCTGTAAAACTACGAAACGGATTATGATGCGGTTTTTTTAAATAGATAGAGTGATTCAAGGGGAAGGTTTATATGTGTAATACACCTGTGCGAAGCCGGGGCGGGTCGCTAGTAAAATTATAATCAAGCTTTGGTTGAACTTTATGGTCGTTTATTTTTGTCGTAGTCGTTTTCAACCATAGGACGTCCACCGCTAGACATAGGCCTACTCTAAAGATCTTCTTTATGACCGGTTGGTAGCGTTCTTTTTTTACATTATACCTACCTGAGATGACCTTGAGATTCCTCCGGGAGGAGGAATATATACCTCGCATACGTAATTTTTGCTTTACCTAACCCCTCCGAAGAAAGAGAGGGATAAATAGGTAGGTACCTGTACAAGACATTGTACGCTAAACAAACAGACTGTTTTTTTTATTTCATAAATGTTTGCGTTTTAATACATAGGTAGTCTACATACCTACTGCCTGATGGAGATTGCCAGATTACAGGGGCGTAGCTACCGCCGTATCTGCCGTATCAATTAAACGAGGCCCCCGGACCGCAGGGGCCCCTGACGTGCGTAAACAAAAATCAATAAAATTAGAAAAACTAAAGTCATGATCAGCTATAACCCGGTTCATTAAAGAAAGGAATCTAAAATGGCGGCGCTTATCATGTTCTCTCGCTCGCACACTAGTGCCGTCTATACTCACTCTCGCGCGTACCGCAAGCAGAAAAAATATTAGTCTTGATTTTATTCTACGCTGTCTTGACGCGCTCAGTGATCCTTATTAGGAATAATTCCTTGTTATAGTTTTCTGTTATTTTTCCGTTGTTACCTGTGTGTTACTGCACGGGAAGCATGGCAAAGGGACTAATAGTCTTTCCACCATTATATCCCCTCGAAGAGGAAATAAAGTATGGATTGACAATGAAATATGACATTAAGAGGGGATAAAATGGTTTTCTCCCCTTGCCGTGCTACCAGGGCTGTTGTTGAGTTTTGTTTTATTGTCAAGTTTCGTTGTTTGGACGTGTGGACTGTGCGGAGACAGTAATCATGTCTCCTCGAAAGCGCGGAAAGATTATACACAGTGATACACGCCAAATTGTGTATAATGTCATCAAATATTTTGAAGAAGAAAAAAATCTGGAGCGTCTTCTTCATCCCGAAAAAAGTAGGTACTGTTTCCGATGAAAACAACAATAACGTTCTAATGATAATAGATGGCGCTACGTGTCTTTCAAATTTTCAACTTTCACGCGGGCGAAGCCGCTGGTAGAAGCTAGTTTGAAATTAATACGACCCAATCTTGTTTTTATTATTTATAACTTGAAAAAAAAAAAACTGACTTGTATTTTTTTATGCTAACTGTACTATCTGTCAACGCAAGTACAAGCCGCCATTTTAGATTCCTTTCTTTAATGAACCGTGTTATATAAATGATTTAATAATTCAGTTTGCAAAAAAGGCAAGGAGAGTGTATATCTAATTTTAATTGTTTGTAAACTAGTAATAAGTAGTTAAGAATATTGTTCTCTTGCAGCGCCCTAACGGGGTCTTTGTTTTGTACTACAATTAGTACTATAGTTGTTATGTACACTACATTGTGCAAATCCTTATCCTTACATAGTATAAAATAAAGTCGCTATTTTCGTTTGTTTGTTTGTCTGTATGCTTAAATCTTTAAAACTACGCAACGGATTTTGATGCGGTTTTTTTTAATGAATAGAGTGATTCAAGAGGAAGGTTTATATGTATAATACACCTGTGCGAAGCCGGGGCGGGTCGTCTAGTAAAGAAATAAAGAAACATTTTGGAAAAGTGACAGTTAGATAATTATGATGTATAAAATATTTATTTTATTGTTAATTTGTGAAATATATTTACCCTTCATAAGGGCCCCCAAACAATTTCTTATACGGGGCCCCGCCAAGGCACGCTAGGCCACTGAGCAGATAGGCGGTCTAGGGTGACACCTTGAAGATACCTATTTACTCCAG
This sequence comes from Hypomecis atomaria, assembly GCA_964007245.1. Classification (NCBI taxonomy): domain Eukaryota; kingdom Metazoa; phylum Arthropoda; class Insecta; order Lepidoptera; family Geometridae; genus Hypomecis; species Hypomecis atomaria. The sequence continues at coordinate 24,708,786 of OZ023279.1, forward strand.
ATTTAAAGACACTTAGGTAGGTATATCATTATATGTTGTACTTTAGCGGAAAGACACACTCAGGCAAAGCGTTCCACATTCCGGCTGTTCGTATGAGGAATGTGGATTCGAAACGCTTGGTTCTCACGCGTGATTTCTATTTAGAAACTGATGATGATGAGCTCGAGCCACCGTGGTGACTGTTAGCTATCATTTATAGTCGGGGAAAGTCTTTCAGCCAAACTGAATAACGTTATTTTTAGGGAACCCTAAAAATTAATCATCTGTGATGTGATTCATGCAGACAATCGAGGTTTTATTTTTAAAGCTCTACCTATTATAAATGATCTGTGAATGATCGAATCCATCCATCCATCCATCACAAGAAGTTCACTGCTGGACATAGGCCTCCCCTATGGATCTCCAATAAGACCCGTTGGAAGCGGCTTGCATCCAGCGCGATCCTGCGGTCTTAATGAGGTCATCCGTCCACCTTGTGGGTGGACGTCCTACGCTGCGCTTGCCGGTACGTGGTCTTCACTCAAGAACTTTTTGACCCCAGGTCATCAGTCCTTCGCGCTATGTGCCCTGCCCATTGCCATTTCAACTTGCCAATCCGTTGGGCTATGTCTATGTCGGTAACTTTGGTTCTTCTACGGATCTCCTCATTTCTGATTCGGTCTCGCAGAGAGACTCCGAGCATAGCCCTCTCCATAGCTCGTTGGGCTACTTGGAGCTTACTAGTAAGGCCCGTAGTGAGAGACCACGTTTCTGTGCCATCAAATACTTAAGTACTTACGTGGTAGTTAAAAATACATAACTAAGTAGTTCATGTATTAAATTGTAAATACCTACTCTTACTACTTAATTACTAACCAGGCAGGCAGAACAGAAAAAAAACAGGATTTCTTTCTATCTTCTGTGGGGCGTCAGTAACTCCCAAGCACCATAGCTATAGGTACAGGGCTATCTGCTTGCCCTGTACTAAGGGACGAATCCATGGTGGTCTAGAGGTAGTGATACTCGCCTTACAATCGTGAGGTCGTGGGTTCAAAGCCCCGATCCCGTAACAAAGAGTTCATTGGAATTCATGTACGGAATTTCACACCACTGGCTTTTTCAGTGAAGGAAAACATCGTGAGGCAACTTGCATACGTCCGTTGAAGAAATTTAATGCCGTAAATGAATCCACCAACCCGCACTGGGCCCAGCGTGGTGGATACGGCCCAATCACCCTTCGTGGGTAGGCCTAGGTTCTGCAGTGGACTAAAAAGGCTAGTACAGTACAGCACAACACGGAATTTAAAAAAAAACAGCTGCTTTATACTTGTCTATTCCGATTTGCAATTTTCTTAAGGCAAGCTGTTTTATTTTTTCTAATTCCAGGTTGGCCCCGTAGTAAAAGCTGTTCATAATGATTGTATGAATCAACCCCTATTCAAATTTATATATTTACAATAAATATAGCTATGAACTTAGTACAGGACAAACAGATAACCCTGTATAATACTGACTTATAAGTATGTTTCCTCGATGATTTCCATTACCGTTAAAAGCTATTTATTACCCAGTTTAATTTGGTTACTCATATAATAGAACAAATCAAATCAAAGTTTTATCACTCGTAAATCTCTTATACACTGATTGTTAAGTATTATGTTTTTATAACAATAAAATAAGTTATTACTTTTACAAACAGGCGTAAAGTGGTTATTAACTCTGGTTTCCTTGGTAGTTCAAGGATACAGGTAAGTAGGCAGGTTGTAAATACCTACCTAAAAGTTTAAGAACTATACTTGATGGTTTTATAGGATAAACTTCTGACGGAATAAAACCATTTAAAATAATCGGCCAAGTGCGAGTCGGGCTCGCGCACCAAGGGTTCCGTACCGTATGATGGCCCCCTATAATAGATTTATTTTAATTTAATTATTTAGTTTTGGTGGATCATTCTGTGAATATTTCAATCATCTTCCTGTTAAAAATTCAGATGTGTTGTATGGGAGGGGGAGCTCCCTTAATTTTTTTTTTCTGTTTTTAGTTTTTAGTTATTTGTTAATATAGTGGCAACAAGCCCCCTTTCATAGATTTATTTTAATTTAATTCTTTAGTTATGGAGGATCATACAACTTAATATTCTGTGAATATTTCAAGCATCTTCCTGTTGCCGTTATTAGATATATCGAGCGAAAAACGGCAAAAAATTCAGATGTGTTGTATGGGAGGGGGAGCTCCCTTAATTTTTTTCTGTTTTTAGTATTTTTTATTATAGCGGCAACAAAAATACATCATCAGTGAAAATTTTAACGTTCTAGCTATCACGGTTCTTGAGATACAGCCTGGTGACATACAGATGGACAGCGGAGTCTTAGTAATAGGGTCTCGTTTTTATCCTTTGGGTACGGAACCCTAAAAATGCCAAGTCGATGAATAAATCCTATACCTACCAGGTACGGGACTAATTGCGCACTGAAAATACGAGATAAGCATTAATTTTATTTAAGCTTGCCTGTACCTACCTGCCGTTTATCAATATTCTACTGCTAAACATATGTTTAGGCATATGCCTATCCATAGGACATAGGACGATTTGGTTAAATCAATCACACTGACCCAGTTCAGAGTGGAATCACTTACGGAATCGAATATTTTCGGCACCTAGGTATAGCCTGAATCGCACAAGTTGGCGCATGTGACTTTAGCTACAAGCTACACAATAGGCCCAATTATGAAGGCGCCATCGTAAATCGTATAATACCTAATTAGACTATTTCTGTTTCTTATTTACTTTAGGCATTCGATAGAGAGAACACTTTTTACGTTGCTATTAAATTTACGATGGCGCTTTCATAATTGGGCCTAATATCCAACCAACGCACAGCTAGCTGTGAGCATCAGTCAGGATTGGATTTAGCGCAGCTAGTAGCTAACTTCACATCCGCCGACTTGTGTGATTCGGCCTTTACCTATGTGTGAAGGATGCCTTAAAAGAATGTAAATATACAGGGTTATCCGCTTGCTGTATGCCTACCTGTAAGCCAACTATCATTATAAACTACTTAGTACCTAAACAACTTTTGTCATTGGGTCAACCCAGAACTCGAAATATAAAATCAGCTGTTGCATACAAAATTGCAACTCTGAAACGACCAATGTATTTAAACTGTCGATTTTTCCTTCGATACGTACGAAGCGGTTTGACTCAATATTTCTGATTCGTACCGCCAGGGAATGGAACTATAAATATATCTCTTAGGAAAGAAGGAAGACTTCTTTCCTAAGAGATATATTCTAAAGCATTTCAAGGTCAGAGTGAATAGGTATCTTCTAGGTCTGCGTGCTTCAGCTTCGACCATAACGTCGCTTACCATCAGGCGAGTTGGTGGCCAAGCGCGGACTTATTTGCGTTAAAAAACACATCTGTTTGTTTTTCTCGGGTTGGACCCTTAGTAAAAATGTTCATAATGATGGTCAAAATCACCTCCTTTCGTCTTAGTACATCAGTTCGGGATAATCCTGTAGAAAAAAGGGTTGCTCTAAAAGCTTTCCTCTAAGTAGTACCTACCTAAGTAGTTAATAAATTCTTTTCATAAAACCAAAGTGATCTCATCTCTTCATTAGTTCTTATTAGTGCCAAGGATGTACCTACTACTGTAGCGACATTGCATGAACAATGCAGTTGACACAATAATTGGGAATCTAGTTATTTTTTTGTAATTGCAATCATTTTCAAAACGAAATTGAAATAAAAAAGCCACGAGCACGCGCGGCGCGTTGCGTGATCCGTTTGTTTGAAGAAATTCATCTAAAATTAATATTATTTTTCCAATAGCCACAAAGAGAAATAATTAGTTATAATGTAAGTACAATGTTACAGTTTATATCACAAATAATAATTATCCCTACAAAACCCTGTTCTTTTTTTTTCTTTCCCTATTTATTTAGTTTCGCAGTTTTAGGGGTATTTGGCTTCGCGCGATCGGCGCATTTATTTGCCATATTCGAGTTCAAAGTGGAGTTCAAACACAGAGTTAACCCTATTCCTATGCGCTTGTTTTCAAAGACACTGACTTTTAGGGATGGGGTAAACAACTAAACAAAATTTTTATCGATAGCTTCATATTATTAATGCGCTTTTCTCGAAGTGATCTTGATATTGTTATTTTAATTAAAATAAATGATAAATATAAAAGTATATAACTTTTGAAAAAACTTTTTTTTGATTGGTACTGTAGGTACTTTTATCAGAAGTTGGTACTTAGTAGGTACAAGTTTTTATTTCACAATAAGCGTCTGGTTATCACCGAAATATTAATAGTATTTTATGGGGTTTTTGACCTATCATTGACACTTGCCAATAATTCATTACACTTTACGTCCATCTTCCTTCCTGTCGTAAATATTTCTTAAAAGTTGTTGACCTCCCCCTACAACCGCGGTAGGTGTAAAATTACACAGGGTTATTTAGAACTGGTGTTGGTACTAACCCGAAAGGAGGTCGTTCAGACCATAATTAAGAACTTTTACTATGGTACCAGCCCGGAATTCGAGAAAAAATCAGCTGTTTCATCATCCACCCATCCGCCATACGGACGTTCACTGCGGGACATAGGCTTCATCTAAAGATCTCCAATAAAACCGGTTGGTAGCGGTTTGCATCTAACGCCATCCTGTGGTCATACGTCCACCTTGTGGGTAGACGACTTACGCTGCGCTTGGTACGTGCATGGTCTCCACTCCAGAACTTTCAACTCCATCGGATTTCAGTTCTTCTGTGCTATGTGCCCTACCTACTGCCATTTTAACTTGCCAATCCGCTGAGCCCATACATTTTGTCAATTCCGAGTTGCGAATTAGTATGGAACCGCTTTTTTTTTTAAATGCCAGGCTGGCCCCATAGTTTATAAGGATACCGCTTAGCGCCTAAGCTTAAGCTATCTAAAAGTATAGTTACTACCTACCTACTGGAAAATGATGAATTTGAAAATCCATAGCTATTAAAGAAATAAATCAGTTTCGTTTGTCACAAATTTATATCTACCACAACGTACAAATACCTATGTTTGTCGAGACAGGCAAAAGCCGCGCTTTAAATTTTGAGTAAAAAGTTTTAAGATTACTAATTGTAGGATCTTTTATTGAATGTTAGCTTATTTATCATACAATTATCTTTCCTCATAATAATAATATTTATTGAATTAACTTAAAAAACATAATTTATTCTTACCATTACCATTTATTCCATTTATTGTTGAACTTACTTACTTTTATTTATATTCAAAATCTTGTACTTAAACTATTTCACTTCATGATCGTGAATAAGTTCACGGTTGACAAACAAAGGTTGCGAGATCCTAATTAATTAATAATGATTACTGCCTGATTATTGCCTAGGTATTTGTTGGATTATATCTACCACGACATAGAAAATAATGATAGAGCACCAAGGTAGGACTAATTAGCAACTTTACGAAGGTGTTTTATATTTTAAATACATTTCCATGCTATAAACTCATGGATTAAGTGCAGCGGTTTCGGCTTGTGGAAAATCATGAATTTCCCAAATTGTAATTAATTTTAATGATCACATTTTTCTACATTTTGAGCCGTGGTGGTCTAGTGGTAGTGACACCCGCCTTACAATCGTGAGGTAGTGGGTTCAAATCCCGGTACCGTACCTATGAGTTCTTCGGAATTTACGTACGGAAATTAACACCATTGGCTTTTCGGTGAAGGAAAGCATTGTGAGGCAACCTGCATACGTCCGTTGAAGAAATTTAATGACGTATGTGAATCCACCAACCCGACTTGTCCAGCGTGGTAGATATGGCCCAATCACCCTTCGTGGGTAGGCCTACGTCCTGCAGTGGACTATTGAAAAGGCTGATACAGTACAGTACATTCTTAGTTGCAATCAATAGTAAATAGGTAGGTAAGTGGTACCTTTTAAATTGATTCGTATTTTACTATCATTATGTTATTTTCATAATCCCAATTTAACAATCCAAAAAAATGTTACAATTATTTTGCAAAGTAGTGAAAATAGCAAAACTATTAGTGTTGTAGCGTGTTTCAATTTAATATTACTGATATCGATAATTAGCTGATAGTTAAATACTGCTGACAGCACTCTTAAAACCTTGTCATCAATCGTTGACAATGATTTAATGTTGCAGAAAAAAAATAAAAGTAAAGGTGGAAAATCATAAACATTTTAGAGAGCAAATATAGGTAAACTTAAACCAGGGAAGTGGAGAAGTTTTACAAATTCATGAACTTTTTTTGTTAGCCAATAAATAATTTTATTATTATTGGTCATTGAAGAATTACAAACGTTTATTTTTATTTTAATAATAATTAAATGTATTATGCGAACAGGCTTAGGCTGTGTACCTACTTGGTCAAATCTAGCAATATATCTTTTCAAAGTAATTTTAAATAAAATAAATTTAAATTAAAAATTTAAAAAACCCCCGACATCCATTTTGGGCACATTTGTAGAATTTTGGTTCTTCCATCCCCACTTTAACCCACCATAACTCTTAAACGGCTCAATCGATTTTTATAAAACATAGCTAAGAACACTCTCGATTAAGTCTCCTTTCATCAAAAAAAACTAAACTGAAATCGGTTCAGTGGTTCGGGCGCTATTATGCCACAGACAGACAGACACACAGACAAACAGACACGTCAAACTTATAACACCCCTCTTTTGCGTCGGGGGTTAAAAAAGACAAACAATGATCACTCAATTATTCCTCAATATAATTTATTAGGCTCTTTCGTGGTTTCGCCCCACAAGCTGTTCGGTCCTCACGAGTGAATCGCGGGGCGAATCAACGAAGCCTCTTTTTGAAGTCCCTCTTTCGCCCCGCATTGTTTGGAGCGGGGCGAAAGAGGGCATTCAAAAAGAGGCTTCGTTGATTCGCCCCGCGATTCACTTTTTTATCTGTACATTTGAGTAGAAAAGTAGTAAATGGAAAAAACAACAATTGCATTATATCAAGGGCATCATTCTATGAGTCCTATGGGGGTGTATGAACAAAAATGCAATTGTTTATTGATGATTGATTGATGATCGTTATCAAGCTCAAAAATGAGAAATGTCAAATCTTTCCGCGTACAAGGTGAAGAAAAAAAAGGAGTTTTCTTCACCTTGAATATGCTATCTAAATCAATACAATTTTGGCACATTGTTTTCATTCGATGGAATTTTAGATTCTATAATAAAACTATTATAATGTCAATTTCATGCAATTCGGTTCTTTGTGGTAGTTATGAGGGTTTGTGACTTGAGGACGGACAGATGGGAAGACGGCCAGACAGACGGACTGTTATTTTTTGGTACTAGGACTAAAAGTTACTTATTTTCTCCAACTATGGTAATTTTAAGTGAAAAGTTTTAGTAAAATCTAAAATTTTATTTTTTACTAGCAGCCTCCCTAATTTAAAAATAAAATATAATATAGCCTATGACACCCGGGATTTTGTAGCTTCCCAATAGTGAAATAATTTTTCTAATCGGTTCAGTAAATTCGGAGCCTATTCAATGCAAACAAACAATCAAATCTTTCCTCTTTATAATATTGGTATAGACAATAACTGTATTCGTAAACATTTTGTAAAACCTATAGTTTCTCAGATAAACGAATCTATACGTTTAGGTTATGAACAACGGTGGTAATGAATTTTTGGCAAGTTAATATTTTTTAATAAATTTAATACTATATTAATATAAAAAATAAAGATGCAAAGTATACCTATAGTCCCATATACTTAACACACCATATAAAAAATATTTGAATTTCATTCAACTGTTGATACATGTTTTTTTTTTCTTCGAACATGTGATTTGCTCGAAATGTTAGAACTACCCTTTAGTCCTAGCTAATACAATCACAAGAGATTTGGGAAAATACCCATATTATGTCGGAAGTGGTCCTATGTTGCTATTTCGCGACCGTGCAGTCAGTGCTGCAGTACGGAACGGTTCTAGCATAGGTTCTTTCAATCAATCAATCAATCAATCATTTATTTCACAAAAATTAAATTACATCAAATGTTGGTACCTACATAAACATTTTTATCTGAATTTTAAATTAGAGTTATTTTAAAAGCGGTAGGTTACAACGCAACGTCTCGTAAGCAGCTGTACTAGGAAACCCTGTGTTACAGCTGCTTAGATTCCTGTCTCCGGTGACACACTATCATTTACATTTTATTTAAATTATACAACATTAAAGATTAATAGGTAGGTATTTAACATTAAAATTTGTAAATATATATTATGATTATAACAAAGTGATTTTAGAATATGTTAGCATTATTCTTGCGTGATTTAAATGAAAAGTAAATATACATATTATTATATTATGCATCCGTATAAGCAGGCATCTAATACCATTATAACTTTCATTAATAAAAAAGAAAAGAAAAAAAAAACCCTTAACAATTAGAAATTACAAGCCAAAAATGCATTATTGATTCGATAATTTTGTTGTGTATTTTTTTTTTCTTAGTAGGTAGTCAGAACATCGAGTCGAAACAGTAGCTGCAATGGTGTATGGTCCAAGGTACAATAATTCGTGTCTTTTATTTTTTCACTCATGGAGACATTATTTTAAGAATATAATTTATGGATACCAATTGATTAAATATTGTTTAAGATTTTTTGAAATATATTAAAAAATGAAATAGAAAAATTAATCCAGTTAAGTTTTCGTAATTCACCTGAATTCAATAATACAAAAAATTACAATTAATTGTTTTTAAAATTAAGTTAATTTATCATATTTCCAGTTCTGTTAATCATAAATTTACACATTTATTATGAGCGTTTCACACATGTTGTGTTTGTGTGTGTGTGTGTGTGTGTGTGTGTATGCGTGTGAGTGTGTGTGTAACACTGCAATACACGAGATCTCATGAGAGTCAAGGTTTGCAGTGCTACACATGTGTAAGTGTCGAGGTGAGTGTGCGTGCTTGTGAGTGATTGTCTGTCTGTGAGGCAGGCTTATAAGCTTCATATTCCAGTATGGACAAGAGACCTTCAGTATCTACGTAGTTTAGTCCAAGTAGAAACTCAGTGAGTGTTTTTTTACATGCCTTGGTTGAGAGACTAGACAATTCAATAAGTTGGCTAACTCTGTTATATAAAAATGGCCCAAGAAAGCAATGGTGTCTTTTTGCAACGTTTGAAAAAAATGACACAGATTTAACGGGTCTCTCTTCCCGGCGTTTGTTTTGTGTACTCGCAACCATTGCTGAAGTAGTATGTGCATATAATATTGATTTCAATATGAATATTTGTCTGACCCTTAGTACTTTCAATTCTTCGTATAACTTGTCTGTAGGAAATCTGAAAGGTTTATTTAGCATTACTTTGATAACTGCTCTTTGAGCCAATTCTAATCTGAATAGATATGTTTTATAAGTTCCACCCCAAACTAGCGTGCAGTATGACAGTATTGAGTGACATAGAGCATAATAAATTCCTTTGAGCAAGTCTTTATCTACAACGTTTCTTAGTCGTTTAAAAGTTACCATTAGTTTACGGGTTCTGCCTACTAGAGATTGGATATGGTTATGGTACGAAAGTAGGCTGTCCAAAGTTACCCCCAGGTATTTCAGAGAATCAACTCTTTGAAGTTCAACGCAAAGACACGGTTGGTGGACTGATTCTGAACAAATATGGGCTCGAATTTTTGTAAGATTTTTATGAGGTTGTCCAGTAATGGACTTGGAAAAGGTCAAAAACTTTGTTTTATTAATGTTAAGGGTAAGAAGATTTTCTCTAAGCCAAGACATCACCTCTTTAAGCCCTACCTCGGCCATGTCTTTCGCGTCACTCCAAGAGGAAGCCGAGAAAATAAGAGCCGTATCATCGGCAAATGCTACAACTTTGCCGTTGCTTAGCTTCAAGTTACATAGATCATTAACATATATTAAAAAGAGAGTGGGACCCAGGATACTACCCTGTGGGACTCCAAATAACACTGCAGTTTCTTCACTCATATGGTCACCTACCTTCACTATCTGTGTTCTGTTACAGAGGTAGTTTGACAAAAGTTTCAAAGCCATTCCTCTGATTCCCACTTTTTTTAGCTTTTTTATTAGGATAGGAACAGAGACCGTATCGAAAGCTTTCGCTAAATCAAGAAAAATACTTATACATTTATTATTTTTGTCCAATTTTTGAGCAACATAGTTTGTTAATTCATGAACTGCATGTTCAGTAGATTTACCTGCTGTAAATCCAAATTGATTTTTAGATATTATATTAAATTTAGTTAGGTAGCAAACAAGGCGCTTATTTAGAAGTCGTTCAATTATTTTAGATAGAGAAGATAATAATGAAATGGGCCGGTAGTTATTGATACTGTCTCTGTTCCCTCCCTTGTGGATTGGCTTAATTAGAGCGGTTTTGAATAATTTTGGAAATATGCCACTATTAAAGCTAAGGTTGACAATATGTACAATAGCTGGTACTTTGTTTTTTGCCAATTTCAAGAATTTGGTTGGTATACCATCGTGTCCAACAGCACAATCTGATTTTAAGTTCATAATAGCTGATTCAACCTCTGCAGGGTCTGTATCTAGGAGTACAAAAGAGTTGGATATGTTGGTGTCAGAAATTGCAGAGGCGGAGACGCTGTTTGACTGACTTGCACCAAGAATACCGTCGGCCAAGGTTTTACCCACGTTGGCAAAAAATGAATTTATAAAATTAAGGGAATCTGTGGGGTTGTTTTTTAAATTTAGCAGATGGTGGTTGTCTATTTCAAAGTTTGTTTTAGAGTTCAATTTGGCTATATTTTTAATAACTTTCCATGTAGCTTTTGTGTTCGTGCCTGCTTCCTGAACTAAACTTCTATCATAATTATTTTTAATATTTTTTAAGAGGTTTCCACAGAAGTTGCGATACCTTTTGTATATTGTTTCTTTAATTTGGTTACTTGGATCACTTCTACTGTCACTATGTAACTTATCGCGCTGCTTAATACATCGCAATAATCCTGGAGTTAACCATGGAACTTTTATTCTCTTTCGACAAGGTACTTTAACTGTTTTTGTATTATTATCTATTACTCTTTTTAATTCGTCTACCAGTGCTTGCGTAGCCTTATTGACGTCATTCAAATGTAAAATTTTGTTTAAAACATCAGTGTCTAAGTCATTAACTAAGTTATTGTAGTTAATCACTTTATTGGTGTTATTTTTGTTTTGGTAATGTTGATGGTTATAAATAACTACAGCCACAGTATAATGGTCAGTAATCGTAGTCGATATAACTAATGTAGTTGACTTCAATTTAGTTTTAAGAAAGATGTGATCCAAGCAACTCGCCTCTCTTGTAGGATAAGTGTGACCTGGTAATAGTCCATGATGAGCCATCATCTCCAGGTAAGTATTACAGTCTTCGGAGATTTGTTTACGAATGTTAATATTGACATCTCCTGTGAGAATTATGTTGTTGAATGATTTAAGTGAATTTAATATATCGTTCAAGGATGTGAGAAAATTATCTAGTTTACGGTATGAAGGAGGTCGATAGATAGCTACTATAGCGGTGTCAGTACCTATTCTAATTGTTAAGCAGTTTGCTTCAAATGCTAGAGGTTCCAAAATCTCATCCGATAAATCATTTCTGATAAAAACGACTACTCCTTCGTTTTGAGTTTTGTTATTTTTGGAGCAATGAGTCGAGTAATTATTTAATGTTGGTAAAAAATCAATACTATTTAACCAACACTCGGTAAGGATCAAAATATCAACGTCAAAACCTAGACGGGATAGTAAAATTTCAACTTGTGGCATTTTGTAGCCAATGCTTCTAATATTTTGGCAAACTATTGACAGTTTTCCAGAAGAATTCTGTAAGCACTTATTAACACCTTGTATATCACATTGGATTGGGTCCGATATTTCGTAGTTGTCCAATTCTATTGCAATTTCATTACTATCCATTGTTGATTATAAATTACGTAATATGACTCATGATTTGAGATGTACAGGGACGAATCAAGCGTGCGTTAGCATGGCAATCAAAGCTAATATTTTGGTGTGGTTGTTTTTCATAGTATTTATTCTGTACATAGTTATTATAATTAAGATAATCTAGGTGACAATAGTTGCAATTCACCATAAGCAGTGGATTTACACAAGCATGGAATAAAGATACTAGTAAGTGGAAGCCTACAAGGCGTTTTATGTTGTGTATGCATTCTAGTGTGTGTTCATGTGTGAATGAAAGTGTGATTCTCAATATTTTATGACGATAGAGGCCTGTTAACAGTATTGCAAAACATAACAGAGTAAAATTTGACAAATGTTCAACAGACTTAATTGTTACTGGGCAAGGTTGGATTTGCATTTTTGAGTTGATCCAGTTGTTTTTCATTTTGTATGTGCACCTGTGGCGAACCTTCTTTTTTCCGAAGATAAATTCTTCCACGGGAACTCCAACAGAACAAATAATTGTTGGTGGTTTTAAAGTCTCTGGCGAGAAAAAATAGCCTTCTTGCCTTAGGTGTCAGGTGCTCTGAAATATAGACAGGCACTGATGGATGTGACAAGCCGAGCTGTTGGGAAGTCAGTTTTGTGGAGTGGTCTCTATTGTACTTTTTGACCGCTCTCATGACTTCTTCCTTCCGAATCACAGTTGTAAATCTTAAGAGGACGATCGAATTTTTTCCAGATTTCGGGTTTATTCTATATAAATCGTCAATTTCTGTTTTTTTTAAGTCCAGCTTAAGAGCATTTCCCAAGGAGGTTACCATCTTCATCAGATCGTCCTTATTCTCAGATGCACTTTTCGGTACATTCCTTATCTCAATAGCAGTTGAGCTTCTAATTTTGTTAAACTGTTCGATTTTGTTTTGGAGTTCTTGGATACATTTTTGATCTTCTTCTTTCTCCTTCCGTAGTACAGCAACCTCACTTTTTAATTCTTCATACTTTGTTGTCATGTATTCTATAGCCTTACATGATCAATGTTTTGTTGCTTTAGTTCCAGGATATGTTCTTCTAGTTTAGAAAACTTTTCGTTCATTATATGGACCAGGTCTTTTTTTATTGAGCTCATGGAGTCGCTGTGTCCATCCGATAATCGTTTGCGTTTGTTCGTTTTGTCTGCTAATTTGGTGGAAGTTTCTGATTCGCTACCAGTGTGTGACATTCTTCTAGCACGCTTCCGCTTATGACTTGGACCAAGCAACAATAGCCGTGTGACCAGCTGAGTAATGAGTCACGCGGTTTGCTTGCACTGTGAACGCGCGGCGTTGCTAGATTTAAAAGCCGCTCGGTGTTACTTTGTTTAATAACTTCGGAATCACTTGGTAAATTTTCGCAGAATTACCTTTCCAATGCGCGTCGTAAATTCTGCTATCTAGTGACGCCTGTCTCACTGAGTTTAACACTTTGTAGTATCAATTACAGAAAAATTATTCAAGGATTAAGTTTAACCGCGACTAGCTCGACCGGAGCTCGGTCGGAGGAGGAATGAAAGCTTTCAAAGCCTGCCTGAAACGCTGGCTTATCGAGGAAGCATTTCATGATTTCGATATGTTTAAATGTTTACAATTAGTGAAACATGTATTGGTTAAGAATTATTTCTATCAATTTGATTCATTTACAATCATTATTGTAAATGAATCAAATTGATTGTATTTTTACAAAAACATTACATTTAATGTTTTTGTTATTTTTGTATTTTTTTAAGACATGTTTTAATAATGTTTTCATTCATTACAATGACAGCCTCGGTGGCTCAGTGGTTAGTGACCCTAACTTCTGGGTCAGAGAGGCGTGGGTTCGATCCCCACCCAGGGCAAATATTTATGTGATGAACATAAGTGTTTGATCTGTGTCTGGGTGTTATTTAGTTACTATCTATATAAGTATGTATTTAAAAATAAGTGTATGTAGTATATCAGTCTCTGGCAGCCATATCACAAGTTTTGCTTAGTTTGGGGTCAGAGGCCGTGTGTAAGATGTCCCCTAATATTTAATATTTAATACTTCATTGGAGTAATTTATTTAAATTTAATTTTTTTTTGACATTTTAATTATAATATGTGGTTGTAAACATAATGATGTAGTAGGTAGTTAATGTGAATATTTATTTGTTATCAATGTACCTACTTTACTGCAATTTTTAATCTATTCATTGTGTAATGACGTGTAATATTTTTTAATGAATATCGAAAATGTTACATAGTAACAGGTCCCACACCTGTTAATTTTCTTACAATTTATAGTTTGCAAATGGGCCCCGCCTACTACCAAACAATATTCAATTTAACTTAAGCCATAATGTCTGTTATATCAATACAGTAAGTTTTTGGTAGTTTGTTTTTCTTGTTTAGTTTTTTATAGCGTTGCATATCTGTTGATAACTTGTAGTGGGATTTTTATTTTATCTCATGTAATTTTATGCGTGGCTGTACCATATGAAATACGTAATACTGATGCGGGAAATTGATCTTTATCAACGTGGACCGAAACGGCCTCTTCTTTTATCGTTCTCGGCGATTCGCCCCACGGGGCGAAAGAGGGCATTCAAAAAGAGGCTTCGTTGATTCGCCCCGCGGGCCGAATAGCTTGTGGGGCGAATGCACGAAAGAGCCATTTATTACCGACCAACCGACTTCAAAACTTTTTCAATAAAATTAGGCATCTAAAAAGCTTTTTACTGAAATCTGTTTTTAATACTGCTGGGGCCAACCTGTGTAAACTGTAGTTATATATTCTTTATAAAATACAACAGTTTGTTTAATCACTTGACAAAATTATCCAATTTAAACACACTCAAAAAATGGGGAAGATGTCCCCTTTTTTAAGAAGTCGGCAAACACTAATTACTTAACATACATTTAACGGATAACTAACACAAATTCACTCACCAAAAATATTTTCACTAATGGGAAACTTATGTCAAGTCATTCACAGAACTAACACAGATCGACTAAACCAAAATTGATATGCGTTCATACTTTTAAGACATCGCTTTTTTCTTTTCCTACGTTACCTTGACTTTGAAAGTTTAAACACAACCAGTCTATCTTGACATCTACTGCGCAATAAATTGTTTGGTTGAATGGTTCTTGTTACATTGGCCGGTAAAACCACACGTTCAGTTTTTAGACCCTTCCTATTTATGAAACAGCTAGTTACATCGAATGGATTTGCTTGATTTTTTTTATTATTACCATAGAGACTAAGCGAACTGATTAGCAAAATATAAGCTAAAGAATATTTAAGACCATCACACTAAATGACGCGCTTAGAGTTGCACGGCGCAGGGTTATAAGCTGCCGGATTATGCGTGGCGATTTTATGGCGCGACAAATAAATGAAATAAAATAGGGCAAGTGCCTTTATTAACTACCACTAAATGCAAGATATACATAATCTAAAA
This sequence comes from Hypomecis atomaria, assembly GCA_964007245.1. NCBI lineage: Eukaryota > Metazoa > Arthropoda > Insecta > Lepidoptera > Geometridae > Hypomecis > Hypomecis atomaria. The sequence continues at coordinate 24,724,183 of OZ023279.1, forward strand.
CTACATCAACCACTACTACATAACAAGCAATTGGATCATCCACAGACCCTTGAAGGTCTAAAGATAAAAAAATAAATATTAAGTGAGACAAAATATCATCAAAAATATGAAAAATAAAATAATAATATCAAAAACATTTGGTAAAAATGTTCATCAAATTAAAATAAAAAACAGTGTTTTCCACCATTATACTCAGGAAATATTCAGCCTAAATGAAATTTAATAGTTACCTATGACTATAATATACCTATGACTATAATATAGACTATATGAATAGGCCTATTGCAACATAAAAAACTCGGTCACATGCATAAGCCGTTTTAGTTTGTCGCATCGAATTTTTTTTTCGCGAATATGAAGTCCATGTTTGCATGACCATCAACTCGAAGATGAAGCGCGTAGTTTATTATTTACAAAATTATTCTTCACATAAGTATAGGTACAATACGATACGTAATACGAAAAACAAATAATGGTAAGTATTAATTTAAAAGGAGGAGGAGGCCTTTGCCCAGCAGTGGGACAACGCAGACTGAAATAATAATAATAATAATTAATTTAAAAGTATTGAATACCTGTCAACCTAATTATTTGGAGGTACATAATTATTAGATGATTTTTATCGTGCTTCACACACTAGGTTTGTAGAAATGTTATTTTTGTTATCTAGGCCGGAATCCCAGAGGGATGCAGGTTCAAATCCTGCGAGCGCGTCAATTTTTGAAATGTTTATCACAAAAATGACATTTGTACAGGACAGGGGGCAATTCTGTTAGCCGATTTCTTTACTGAAGTGATACGTTCTTGAATCTCTCTCGTTTTTCTGACAATTCCGACAGCTCAAAATTGTCAGAAAAACGAGACAGGTTCAAGAACGTGTCACCTTTGTAACGAGATCGGTTGACAGAATTGCCCCGCAGGGATAGTTGGCGTAAGGGGAGGAGGCTTATGCCCTGCAGTGGGCCGAAATACGCTGATGATGATGATGACATAATTATGTTTGGGTCACTGCCCTTTTAAGTTTAATTTCAATTAGGTAGGTATGTTAAACTATCTAACTAACTCACTAATGGGAAAAGTATGATGTAGTCTGGCGACCCAGAACGGGTGTTCCAAGCCGAAAGAAGGCCATTCAGAACATCATCATTATGATCAACGTTTTCTATGGTGCCGAACTCAAATCTTCTAAAATTTTGTCGATTCTCAGTTGTAATTTTGTATGGAACAGCAGATTTTTTCTCGAGTTCCGGATTGTCCCCATAGTTAAAGTTGTTCACAAATGGTCGTTAACCCTTGTTTGGGTTAGTACAGGGTATGGCAGATAAGGAGGAGCTACTGCAGATGCTTAGCCATGATCCTTGGGGGCGACCCTACAAGGAAGTGCGAAAGAAGACCGTCCTTGGGCGCCTACATTGACTGAAACTCTCGAGCCTCGGCTGCTAGAGAATGTTGTGACTGCCTTGTTCCCGAATGGAGTGGCCTTTCAGCCTCCTGAAATGAGATCTCCGAGAGATGAGGCCCAGGTCTATGGCGAGGAAGTGCCACCGGTTTCGGAGGGAGAGCTCCGGGCGGCTATCCTTAAGCTCAGAGCCAAAAACAAGGCCCCCGGACCAGATGGCATTCCTGGCCGCGCTTGGGTCTTTGCTCTGGAGGAACTGGGGGACCGATTTCGGCGGCTGATGGACGCTTGTTTGGAAGCGGGCCGGTTCCCAAAGTTGTGGAAAACGGGCAAGTTAGTGCTTCTGAGGAAAGACGGGCGTCCTGCGGATTCCCCTTCCGCGTACCGCCCTATTGTCTTGCTGGATGAGGCGGACAAGCTGTTCGAGCGTGTGATAGCTGCTCGCCTCGTCAAGCATCTTGAGAGGGTTGGTCCGAACTTGTCTGACCAACAATTTGGTTTCCGAGTGGGCCGGTCGACAATTGATGCTGTCAAGCGTGTCAAGGTTCTTTCAGACGAGGCGGTGGCCCACGGTGGCGTGATGGTGGCAGTGTCTTTAGACATCGAAAACGCTTTTAACACACTGCCGTGGGCCTGTATCGAGGAGGCGCTGAAATACCACGAAACACCCCTTTATCTCAGCCGAATTATTGGTTCGTACTTTTCCGAGAGATACGTCTCGTGTCCGGGAAAGGACGGCCAACTGCTGTGTTGGGAGATGACGTGCGGTGTCCCGCAGGGCTCGGTTCTCGGGCCGGTAATGTGGCACATCGGGTACGACTGGGTTCTGAGGGGAGCTCTCAATCCAGGCGCCAACGTGACCTGCTACGCAGACGACACGCTTGTGACTGCCCGAGGCAAAACCTATGAAGAGGCTGCACGACTTGCCACAACGACGGTAGAATTAGTGGTAGGGAGAATAACGAGGCTGGGGCTCCGGGTGGCGCTCAACAAATCGGAGGCCTTGGTGTTCCATGGCCCTCGTCGTGCGCCTCCAAGGAGTGCCAGCATCGTTATTGGGAGTGGATCGATCGAGATGAAGCCCACAATGAAGTATCTTGGACTTTGCCTCGACGGAAAGTGGAATTTTCGGGAGCATTTCGCGCAGTTGGTCCCTCGACTTACGGGTGCAGCTGGCGCTCTTAAACGCCTCTTGCCTAACCTCGGGGGACCGAAAGCTGGTAGTCGCCGCCTGTATCTTGGAGTGATACGGTCGATGGCCTTGTACGGGGCGCCAATTTGGGCGGATGCCTTAAATCGTGAAACGGTCCCCTTACTAAGGCGACCGCAACGTATGATGGCAATCGGGGTGGCCAGAGGCTACCGCACTATTTCGTACGAGGCGGCGTGCGTTTTGGCAGGATCACCTCCGTGGAACCTAGAGGCGGAGGTCCATGCGAACATGTATTCATGGCGCATGGAGCTCCGACAACGCGGGCACAATCCGGAACCCAGAGAGGTCGAGTTGTGGAAAGCCCGAGCAAGGAGGTCCTTGATCGTGGAGTGGAAGGAGGAGCTGGCCCAGCCGAGAGCTGGCAGCTGGACCATCGAAGCTGTCCAACCGGTTCTTGAGGACTGGCTGGATAAGGCGCACGGGTCGCTTACCTTCCGGCTGGTGCAGGTGCTTTCCGGGCACGGATGCTTCGGAAAGTACTTGTGTCGAATAGCCGGTAGAGAACCGACAACCGAGTGCCACCACTGCGGTTGCGACGAGGACACAGCGCAGCATACGTTGAAGGAGTGCCCAGCATGGGCGAGTGAGCGACGTGACCTCGTCGCAGTCGTAGGAAACGATCTCTCGCTTCCATCGTTGATCAATTCAATGGTCAGTTGCGAGAGATCGTGGGAGGCGGCCGTTTCCTTTTGCGAACAAGTTATGTTGCAAAAGGAAACGGCGGAGCGCGAACGGGAGATGCTGTCGGATCTCCCAATGCGCCAAAGGAGAACTGGGCGTCGGAGGAGGGTCTTCCACGCTCTCCTCCAACCTCCATAACACGGGGCTTGGGCGGCGGACTCGGGGGAGTCCGTTGCCCGACAAGTGTAGCCCCCGAGATGGCGCGCGCGGTGTTTCCGCGCGCCTCTTAAGGAAAGTAGGGTGGAGATGCTCCACCACTAATCAGGGCCGGGTCTTAGGGATCAGCGCCGCTGGAGCCGCGGACGAGTGCGAAAGCGTTCCCGCAGCTCCAGCACATGGGCGTCAGGCAGAAACGCCCCAGGGTTTTTAGTGGGTACACCGACCGGGACTCCCACATCCTTTATGGATACCACCCTGCCTCCCCCGGGGTAGGGTGGTATCCATAAAGGATTTTCCCTGGGAAAAAAAAAAAAAAAAAAAAAGGGTATGGCAGATAGTTCCGTATTATTAGATCACTTTAAATGGTTCCGAAGATTCTTGCTGGAGAATAGCTTTTCAATGATTAAGTTGACTGCCTCGGTGGCTCAGTGGTTAGTGACCCTGACTTCTGGATTAAAGAGGCGTGGGTTCGATCGCCACCCAGGGCAAGTATTTATGTGATGAACATAGGTGTTTGCTCTGTGTCTGGGTGTTATTTAGGTATCCATTTAAGTATGTACTTAAAAATATCAGTCTCTGGCAGCCATATCACAAGCTTTGCTTAGTTTGGGGTCAGAGACCGTGTAAGGTGTCCCAAAAAAAAAAGAATAAAAGTACGATTTGTTACGAGTAGTTTTCCGAATAGTAACCTAAACCTAGCATCTGTTTAAAAAACTGAATCTTTATAACCCTATATATCTCAGCTCGTTCTAGACCGATTTGATTTGTGCTCGTGCAAATCTTGTTATTATTTGTATATGAAAATCACTATCACCACATAGTATAAAACAAAGTCTCTTCGCGATGGCTGCCCTCATGTACCTATGTATGCTTATATTTTTAAAGCCACGGAACGGATTGTGATGCTATTTTTTTAATAGATAGAATAATTCAAGAGGAAGGTTTATACGTGTATGTAATACACCTGTGCGAAGCCGGGGCGGGTCGCTAGTAAACAATAAATTCCAATAAAAATATTATCGAAAACAGCAGATGAATAGCGCTACAGCAATTTTATCCTCTCTTTGAACGAAATACGCCGAAAATCAAAAATTATAAAAATTATTGATAAAATGAAAGCCAATAGACCTTCAAGGAAAGCTAATGGAGTTGAAGATGATCAGATCCTGATCATCTTCATTTGCAGTAAATACTGATATGCCTAAGTATATCAAGCAGAGTCAAATAAAATTAGTACCTATTTATCTTTCAAATCAAATGTTTCCTTCTTTATCCAAAGGTCCAGTCTATTCTTAAATGTGTTTATAGTTCTTGTTGAGATTACATCCCCAGACAAGACAACTCTATTGCATAGGTAGGATGTGGTGTGCAGTGTTGGTTTGTGTGTTTACTGTTTCTTTTAAAAATCTCATTTTCTCTTATTACAGACAAACTCGTTCATTTATTTTTATCAATGCCATATCAAATAAGAGATCAGCTTCGCTGGTTAATCTTATGTTACGAGTAACCAAGTAAACAAGACCCACCTAAGTGAGCACAGTTCAAAGTCGAGAAGGTCGACAAAAGTGGTCGTTCGTGTTGAAATTCGCATTTTTTCACGTTTATTGCAACTTAAGGAAGTAATTTATACAATTACAATAAGTTACAATGCTCCTATTATGAAGTGCCTAGATTTAACCTGTTAATTGTTCGGCAGGAAATCATGCGTATAATTTGAAAACACTTCCAAAACTGTCAGTGTTTGAACTCACTACGAGACGTCGCCGCGTCGTTTTCGGCAGGAAATCATGCGTATAATTTGAAAACACTTCCAAAACTGTCAGTGTTTGAAATCACTACGAGACGTCGCCGCGTCGTTTCAACAAAAAAATAGACGAATCATTCGATGTATATTACAGCTTTAGTAGAAATGGGATATAAATGACTATCGAATAATCAATTCAAAATCAACACGAATTGAATGAATAAAAGAACAACGCGGTTCATTTTGTTTTGCATTTATTTTACGTTAACGCCTGCAATACGAAAAATAAAACCTATTTTGTATCAAGATCAAGGTCAATCTTAACCATTCATTTTTAATTAGTAGTAATATATGTGTACACACGCATAAATATGCAGACAGGATTAAAACTTAACTTTTTTTTATCAATACACTAAAAGGTTAACGAATCAAAACTTACCGGAATAGATGCCAAGTTTTTTGTATTTTCATGACAGCTGAATTAATGCAGTCAAACTACATCACGAATCGATCTAAAGAGATAACTATGCAAAAAATAATTTAAAGCAGCACTTTATCAATTTACGCACGTGTAAGCATCGATATTAATATTTTAATTCATAATTCGAACGCGTGTAGTGCGGGGAAAGTAGCCAGTCGGTAGATTTCTCCCTCGGTCATCGATAGACTGACACAGAGCATCGCTGCGATTACGAAACAACCCCCTCTCGCTTAATAGTGATGTTTGTGGTTGAAGTTTTTATTCTGATAACAAAATAATGTTTATTCTTTTTTAAGATAGAACAAGTTTACTCTTCTTGTGAAGTAAAAGATATATTATGTCATCTACTAATCACCAGAAAATATGGGAAGTATTTTTATGTAAATTACCTAAAAGGTCCACTAGATAAATACATGGCCTAATTTCATGTAAGCATGTATAAACTCACGCAAAGCTAATTCTAAAAAAATATACGATTAAAATAGTAGCAGAGCAACGTATAAATTACGTTACTCTATTATTTTTTAAGTGGTAAAGTACTAGGTAGTAAATATTAGCAATAAATTACAATTTTCTTTCCAAACGCCATAGCATTCTTTAGAGAAGATTTGTTTTTCAATATCAAACATACAAGGAGTAAAAACGTGATAATTTTAACTATTATGCGGGGATTATTTAACTGTTACGATGCTAAAATCTATTTCACAAATAAAAAGTTGTGTGTAAAGTCAGTTTACGGACGACAAATTTTACGTGATAACGTCATATGCGTTACAAGGCGAACGCTTAGGTCAATCGTGCCTCTCTATCGCTTGTTCCGCACTCTCGCTTGCAGTTTGCACGCTCGGCTCAGGCGGAACGTGACATCGAGTCATGCGTTTTCGTGCAGCCGGCGTTCACCGATTTACAAGACGTTATCCCCTCAAAAATGTCAACTATCACGCAGCTCAACCACACAAAATTATCGATACTCACCTCACCTCAAACAAAATTATCGATAATCGACTAACCTTAACCTAAAAACTATCGACTACGCCCCATCCTTACCAAATGCACCAGCCAGCGTGTTTGTCTACCGGTCACGCAGACTATTGTGCAAAATAACACGTCATAATTTTACACAACTCGAGAGGTCGACTAATGACATAACAATATGAATTACGCCTTCTAAAAAGGTGTTTTAGGTTTAAAATTTATTCATAACAAATCTTGGATACATTCACATTGGGACTGCACTATTTTTAGCATAAGGGACAGCCGTTCATCAACCCGCAACTTAGCAAGGTGGTTATGTTTCGATCGCCCCTGTAACTTTAGAAACGAAAAGCTGTGACGACTAGAACTTTTCGGAATTTTCTAGCGGGTAGTCAAACCATCAAATTATACAAATACAGGGTTATCTGCTTACCCTGTACTAAGCCAAAAGAGATCAAGACCATCGTTATGAACAACTTTTACTATGGAGCCAACTCAAAATTAGAGGAAAAAATAAGCTGTTCCATACAAAATTGTAACTCAAAATCGACAAAATGTATGAATTTTTCTTGAATTTCGATTTGGCTTCATGATAAAAGTTGTTTAACGATGGTCTGGATCTGGGTCTGGATAACCGATCTCGTTGCTGAGGTGACGCGTTCTTGAGCTTCTCTCGTTTTTTTGACAGCTTTGAGCTATCAAAACTGTCAGAAAAGCGAGAGGGGTTCGGGAGCGTATCACTTCGGTGACAAGATCGGTTGATAGAATTGCCCCGCTGCTGCTGGAAAACCCTGCATTAACCCTGTTTACGCATCGATGACTTAGAAACGGCTCTAACGATTTTGATGAAATTTCGTATTACGTTACGATAGATCGTTATCCACCAAAATTTAAACAAAACGATTTTTTTTGTAATTTATCAAAATCAATTTACCTAGAAAAAATGGATTTACACAAAAATACTGTCAGTTAAGAAACGTCCTCCCTTTTTGAAGTCGGTTATGAAATAAATGTTTCTTATCTGGACAGGTAAGTACTTATAACAAGAAAGAATTGTGCGTAGTCTCTCCGCGAGGAAGAAGTGAAACTTCTACGCAACAGTGCTTTCGTACCCTCTCCATGGTAGCGTTAAACGTCGCGCAACCTTGTTGGAAGTCGCATTAGAAGTTTCACTTCAAAAAGTAGTCTAGGTTTTCTGTAGGTAGTTTGTAGTATTTTTAAAAAAATATAGCTCTTGTTGACTAAGTGCATTCGTAGTCAATGCACTGTACTGACATTTTATATGGAACCGTCAACCGACGCATTTACTAGTAATTACAACTAAAATAAAAAACTTTGCCCTACATGTTAATGGAGTGCAAGAAATTACTGGTAATTCCCTCAGCTCAGAAATAAGTTGTTACCTAAGTGTTTAAAATGTACTTCCCAGAACAGAATATCTTTTTTTCTTATAAGCTGGCACTTACGTCATCCATGGAAAAATTGCACTGAAATAGTAGCTCGAAACATGTTGCCGAGTATAGCCCTTTACAACCGGCTCAATATAGGCATAAAATCATCAAAAAAAAATTGACGGGAAAACCATGGTGATTTTGTGAACGCAACCGGTTTCATACGATCGTGCGGTTTTCTGCTCATCCCGCACGAACGTATGAGACCGGTTGTCTTTACAAAATCAATATGGTTTTTGCGCCAATTTGTTTATCGATCCTCACGATTGTATTGAGCCGGTTGTAAAGGGATAGGGTTATAAGTCGACATCGGATTATATAAGGTGGGCATACATTAACTGAATGAGCTCCCAGTTGGCATGAAGCGAAAATTTGATCAAATCATCGCATCGTGTATGCCCACCTATACGCTATCAAAATGCCAAAAAATGCAATAGGCGCTAGTTAGTTATCAAAATCAATTTGTTATTCGAATTTAAGTTTATTTTTACATTTTTATATTCATTTAAATAGTCAAAACTTGTGACGTGTAACCGTACACACTTTAAAATTTTGTGCTATTTCTTCAGATACCTCTTCAGGCTATCGCAAAGTTTTTTCGGTGCCATTGATAAATGCGTCAATTTTCTCTATTCCTTTAAGACCGGGGTTACACAAAATTGCTTTTAATCTGCCACAAACATTTTACGATGGACTTGAGCTTGGAATGACATTACTCTGTTCAATCATTTTTTCTAATATTCCCAAGGACTTGCACAGAGGAAAGTTTTTAGTAATCTAGTTTCTCAATTGTATCGGGCATATTGCTGAAATCTGTTGCTCCTCCCGAATTGTCTGCAAGGCGGACGTGCCGATGGCGTAATACAACATGCCTAATACGTATACCTATTACTTATACGTACGACATTTTAATTACAGTATTTCTGAGATCTTAATTTTTTAATAATGTATTTTTAATTTTATGTAAGGTACCAAAATTTTCATTAATTTATTGTAATATTATGCCTAATAATTCTGTTGAGTACATAATGAATATTTAACTATGTAACTTTGACAATTCGCAAGGTGTTGCTCATATTATATTTTTGTATACCAATGTATGTGATTATCCGTACTTACTGAAAATAAATGACTAGGAGTATCTATCTATGAAATATCCTACTTCCTACTAACATTATAAACGCGAAAGTTTGTAAGGATAGATGGATGGATGGATGTTTGTTACTCTTTCACGCAAAAACTACTGAACGGATTGAGATGAACCTTTGACATAATAGCTTATATATCAGAATAATACATAGGCTATAAATTATAATGATATTGGGTAAATTTTCCATAACATAACGATAAGGTGTTAAGTAAGTAGGAAAAGTTCGATCTGCGAGCGCTTCAAGACTATCGTCGAATCGAACAACCGTCAGTTCGCTTTTTTTTTCCACCTGCATTATCATGGGTGGTAAGGTAGAGCCTCGGGTTTAAAAGACGGAAAGTGACATTGTCTACATTTTATCCGGGGTGAATAAAGGGCTCCCATGGGATAGCACAAAAATCAAAATAAGTATCATGCGGGCGAAGCCGCGGATAAAAACTAGTACACTATATTAATGAAAAAGTATCTACCAAAATATACATCAACGCTGTAAAGTAGCATTATTTGCATTTTGCATAATAATATGCAAATATGCAAATGCATATAATCTAGTTATAAGTTTGTATTGTATGTACTTATACAGGATTTTTCGGAAAGAGTGTACCTACCGAACCGAAAGGAGGTGATTCGGATCATAATTATGAACAACTTTGAAAGGATCTGTTGTTTTATAAATTTTGTCAATACCTATTATTGTACAATCGTGTGTGAAAAAAAATTATAAGTCTTATGATACCTATGAGTCTTTCTAAGACTAAGCTAAAAGAGATTCTTGTTTATTTACGGAACCCTTCAATACATATTTTAGTCTAGATACCTAATATTTGAATAACGAAATAAAAAGACAGCTAGTTACGTAATTAAAATTTTGTATTGTGATCGTATGCGTCGGCTTGTAGAAGTCATAGGTTAATTAAGAACAATGATTATGTACCTAAATATACCAGGCGAAATAAGTATGACAATTTTCAAGTGCTAGTTTGACCCAGGTATTAAGAGGTACTCGTGACTTTTTGGGGTTCCACACCCAAAGGGTAAAAACGGGACCCTATTACTACGACTCCGCTGTCCGTCTGTCTGTCCGTCTGTCTGTCTGTCCGTCTGTCCGTCCGTCTGTCTGTCCGTCTGTCCGTCCGTCTGTCTGTCCATATGTCTGTCCGTCTGTCTGTCACCAGGCTGTATCTCATGAACCGTAATAGCTAAAGAGTTGAAATTTTCACAGATAATGTAGGTATTTTGATTGCAAATTATATTGAAATATTAAAAACAGAATAATATAAATATTTAAGAGGGGCTCCCATACAACAAACGTATTTTTTTTGCCGAGGGGCTCTCATACGGTACGGAACCCTTCAAGCGCGAGTCCAACTCGTACCTGGCCGTTTTTTTTAGCTTCGCATTCTTGCACAGATAGATAGGTATGACATTTAAGTAGGTAGGTAAGTATGTTGATTTGTTGATTTAACAACGAGCTTTAAGCCAGTTTAAATTTTATCTGACGTTTGCAAATAATTTGACAGTCATCTAGATTTTATTTAAACATAATGAAAGCTAGCTCGTGCGTGCGTAAAAACTACTTTTTGTTGTCGCTAAACCAAGACATTGAGAATTGGAAATAGGCGCCACATTCGTTTTATCTCGATAAAACAATATTTTGTGTGCACAATATTGTAGTTCTATATTTTGTAAAGATATTTGGGTTGGGGTGTGGCTGTGGTGTAAAAACGACTTGATCATTTCCCAGTTTTTTGTCCACATTTCCAAAAACTTTCTCACTACCTACTAACCAAATACACAAAAATTGTGTTCAGTAAAAGTGCCACGGTTGTAGAGATATGTATTTATGGTTAAATGGATGGATGGATGATTGATGACACTCATGCACGTAACTCAGCTTATAATCAACGTAATACCACAATTTTTAACTAATTATCACTGATAAAAACACAAGTTTAACAAAATAATACCTACCTACAATTAAATACGACGACGTCGATGACATGATTTTTCCGCGTTCCCGCCAAAACTCATCCATATCTGTCCCTTTTTCATAATATGTCGACAAAACTCTTTTCGTTGTAATGTGTTAGCTAAGCTAGCACATTACAACGAAACTCGAAAACTAGCTCTTTCTTATTAGGTTTAATTAGAAAGAAGAAACAAAGAAGTTTTAGGTTGGGTTCCCTTACGCTCATGAAGGAATTAAGGAGCCCTATGTTCAACAGTGGAGCTACGGCTGAAATGATGATAAGGAAGTACTCGTATATAATTAGGTACAGAATTGTGCGTAAAAACTATTAAACACGATACAATAGTACCTACAATGATCGATTGTGATAGTGATGGGAAATTGTCGATTTCGATATCGATAAAAACTAAACTTTGTGAGGTTCGACTTTGGACTAAGGATAATATTTACTTATTTGCAACATCAGATAGACCAGGGAATCAATATTTACCCTAAAAAAAAATATTCACTCAATAAAAGTCAAAGTCAATATGCCACACAGCCTAGAAAAATTGTATTCACTCAACTTTTTGGCACAACACCTCTTCGTGACCATGACCAAGGTCTTCCAAAGAAATTAAAAGAGCACAAAAATTACGCAGTTCTTGCAAGCAAAACGTCCATTAAAAAACAACAACCAGAGTTATTTGTCATGTCTGTCTACTACTATATAGGTACTTACAATGACGGTGCGATGTCTCAAATCACGTCTGAAATTAATTTAACTCGGCGATTGACTCAGAAATCCGAACAAAACGTTTTTCCTAGTTAACAATAAGGAAGTGGACCTACCCAAGGTCGAGTCGATCAAAATCTAATAAAAATAATAGCTTTTTTCCGATTATTTACCCGTGAATGTGAATCAATGCGTTATTGAAACGAAAACGGATTAGATCATCGAATAAAAACTATAAAAGCTTACGAAAATGGCTACGCACGTTTTTTTCTCATTTTGGCGCCTCGGTATAAATGATTTGCTTACTAGCTTTTACCCGCAGCTTCGCCCGCATGACATTTTGATTTTTGTGCTATATCCCATGGGAACCCTTTATTCATCCGGGATAAAAAGTAGACTATGTCACTTTCCGTCTTTCAAGCCAGAGGCTCTACCTGACCACCCTTAATAAAGGAGGTGGAAAACTGAAAGCGATTTGACGGTTGTTCGATTCGACAGTTGTTTTTTTTTTTTTTAATTTCTTGAAGCGCATTCTATGGTAGGGGAGCCCACGATGCTAAATGTGGATTTACTCGAGCGTCGTAGAGACCTATTGGGATGCAAAGCTTAGATGATAATAAGAAAAAAATGTTATATGATAAATACCTTTACATCGGTGAGGGAAGCGGCTATAGATTTTTAAATATGTAAAAAAAAAACTGTTGCATCGACATCCTCGAGCGTGTCAGATATTGATAGCATCAATGCCCTACGTATTTTAAATAATGTACGTATGTTAATCTGATCGTTTGCATGATGCGGGTGGTTGTATTTTAGGGTTGAAAATGTAAAAAAAAAAATTAATCGAGCGCGTCAGATTTTCTAAGGGAGTGTTAAGTGCACCAAAAAAAAAGCTCTCATTCACTAATCTGACGATTGCGATGGGACGCAAACTCGCGGCCATTTTCATAATGTGCAAAAAAAAATCGCCATTTTGAAATACTCAAGCGCGTCAGATTAAGATATATATGGTTCATCTTTATGTTCTAAACGTACTGTCTCATAATCTGACGACTATCTAGAGGGATTCGCCTGATCTGACAAAAAAAAATTAGAAAAACGGTTCACCTTAAAGACCATCCCTGCAACTTCCCGCTAATTCCATTCCTGGGCGCTTAAAATTGTACTTATGACATTTTTGAGCTCAAAATATAATTTATGTGATATTTTGAGCTCGCTGAGTTCAAAGAAATAATATTTCTTTGCATTTGAGCTCTCCCAGATCGAAAGTCTGATAGAAGTTTCATAGAACACTATTTTTGGAATTTTCAAACCGCAATAACTTTTGAATGGATCAAGCAATTTTCACGCGGTTGGCGGCATTCGACGCAGTTTTATTATCCTCATAAGTAATTTTGCAATTTAAATTGATCGAACCACACATTTCGGAGTAATCACGAAAGAATACTTTTTCGGTTTTCTTTCGTTCACGATATCTCTCGAACGAATCAACCGATTTTGACCAGCTTGGTGGCGATCGACGTGGTTTTTCAAGCTCAAAAGCGGATTAGTTTTTGAAGTTAATCGATAAAGCCGGTTAAAAGTTGTTCCAAAAAAACCACTTTAAAAAAAATGTTTTTCTTATTTTTTTTGAGATTTTTCAAAATTTCTCAAAATCTATCGGTCTGAATCGGTTCAAATTCACAGGAAATCTAATTTTAAGGGGAAATCTTTAGAACGCCGTTTAGTAGATTCCGATCGGTTTAGTCGTTCAAAAGTTATAAGCGAGTCACACACACAAACATACATACAGACATAGTGACAACATCACGGGGGTAGTCAGGGAAGCTTCCTATGTTACTACCTTAAAACGTCAAGATCTGATAAAAACTAGATTTTCGCAAAACGGGGTAAAACCCATAACTTCCCGAATTGTTTAAAATTTTTAATTTTTCTTAGCGGGAAGTCAAAAATTTGTTGTTTTTTTTTTAAATCATTGAACTTAATTAAAAAATAGCATGCAAATAAATAAGTGAGAGAGTAATAGATAGAGAAAGAGTGAGAGAGGAATAGAAACGCGGAGAAGGAAATGTAGGCATCACGCAGCTGCACGCATTTAACTTTATCGACGAATTTTTGTTATTTCGGCTTGCGGAAATCGTCAGATTATATATTTTTCATTATTCTTGAATTATTACCTTCAAAATAAAAAAAAATTTAGCTACGCTCAAGAATGTCGAGATGACGTTTTTTTTTTACAACTTTGTTGCCCTCCCCTTTTTTTACGTCACTCTCAAATTGTCAGATTAGTGGAATATACACTTTTTAGCTTAATCTGACGCGCTCGAGAATTTCTGATGGTCAATTTTTTTTACTAATCTGATCCTGTATCCTTCACGGGCGGCCTTATATATGGGCCTCATGTTTTGTGGAGGTAGGTACTTAACCGGGTACAAGGTATCCTCCTGTATATTAATCTGCCGCGCTTTAGTAAATCCCGAAATCCCCGCTTGGGCTCCCCTACTACTAGAATAGCTTTTTCCTACTTACTTTACACGTATCGTTATAATATGGGAAAATTACGCAACATCATTATAATTTATAGCCTATGTGTAATTCTGATATATAAGCTATATTAGTACAACGTTTCATATCAATCCGTTCCGTAGTTTTTGCGTGAAAGAGTAAAACATCCATCCATCCATCCTTTTCACGTTTAGGTAGATAGGATTGAAAAAAAAAACATTGAATTCCGTCTGGAGAATACAATGCGTGACTAAAATTCAGGTTCAGATTTCAGAATGAGTAGCGTATTAATTAGCGAGTAGGTAGGTACCTAAACTAAGTCAAAAGGGGATGCGTGAGACTATCGCATCGTTATGAACCGCTTTTACTAAGGGCCCAACCCGGCATTCGAGAAAAAAGTCAGCCGTGGCCGTTCCATACAAAATTGTAACACGGAATCGACAAAAAATGAAAGAAATATCAGATATTTCTTTCATTTTACCCTTTTTAGCCCCATAGTAAAAGTTGGTTTTTAATCTATTTCGAAATCTGACTTAGATGATGAGATACGAGAGGACATTGACTTTTTAGAGCATAACAAGTATTAAAATATATCGTACCTACCTTTATTGTATTAATAATTACCGTACAAGTAGGTATTTTGTTCTAGATTTTATTTAGCATGTCGGACTAGCCCTAGTGTTAGGGTTGAGCAAAGCGGTTTTAAGCAAATTGGGTCTACATTTTAGCGTGTCATCCAAGCTACGGTAAGCACGGTAGCGTTCATTTGTAGGTAGGTATGCCAGCAAGCGAAGTTAATTTTTATACGTCGAATATTTATTCAAGTATTGTACCTACAATAGTTTAAAATAAATAAATAATAATTAAGTAGTTTAGCATTAATAAACCTAATATAGCCCGACGTGCTATGGAACGGTGTCTCTCTGCGAGATCGAATCAGAAATGAGGAGATCGTAGACGAACCAAAGTTACCGATATAGCCCAGCGAATTAGCCAATAAAAGTGCAGTAGGCAGGGCATATAGTTTGGAGAACGAATAGCCGATGGGACCGTAAAGTTCTCGAATGGAGACCACGGACCAGCAAACGCAGCGAAGGACGTTCACAGACTAGGTGGACTGACGTTATTATAAAGATCGCAGGAACGCGTTGGATGCAGGCCGCTTCCAACCGGCCTTATTGGAAATCCATGGCGGAGGCTTATGTCCAGCCGTGGACGTCCTACGGATGATAGACAGTTTAGCATTTACCTAATATCTACTTCACGCTAAATGAGATTGCTATTAAGTTTTTTACAGGCGTTATGAGGGCCATAAATACTCACTCAGAGAAAATCTGACATCAAGATGGATGAAAATTAGTACTTGTATTATAGGTACTGAAAAATATATATTTTTAGTAATAATACCTATTTCTGTTTTAAAAAAATATGTGATATGCAGTAATTAACATTAACTTTTATTAAAGAAATCATAATTATTGTCTATGTCACAATTCCGACGTGGTTTTAAAAAAACAAAAAAATTGTCTATTCGCCATCAAAATGGCGTCATCGAAGGAAACCTATTGTTTGTGTGGTCAGCCTTATAATATTGGACAATTTATGATAGAATGTGACTGTTGCCGTGAGTGGTTTCATGGCAGGTAATGTGGAAAATATATAAAACATACAGTGAAAAGTTTGTTGTGTGTGAAAAAAAATGATGCAAAGTTTGACAGCGGATGCCTCTTCGGCCATCGCTTGTCGGACGGAATGTTTTCTCAAAATTAGTGCCTTTTCCGGGTTCCTGGTTCCTCAACTTCTATCTACCAGCCTGGCTCCTCTATCCTCAACTATAATTACCATAATTAGAGAGCTCTACCCATGATCAGTTTTGTTTACATCCGCGGTCGCCAAGGTTTTCCAAAATGCGCCTTCTTTCGGACCTTCTTTGTGTTTATCTTCATAATTTGAGTTACTCCGATAGATCCTTATAAATCGCTACTTGTTTCTGCTATAATTCGACCCTAAAAACATAAAATCAATGTCGAAATCATTTGCAATGTGTTGTGAAATAATAAAGTTTTTTGTTTATATCCTGTAAAAAATAACATCTGTTTCTAAGTTGTGGTTTTTCCTATTTTCAGCTGCGTCGATGTAAAAATATACCAATCTGACGATATAGACAAGTATCACTGTCCAAAATGTGTGCAAACATATGGACCATCTGTATGTGAGTAAAATTAATGTACCTACCTACTTATCAAGAAACTAAACACTTCAAAATAATTAGCATAGGCATACGCACATAAAAAGTATTAGTTTGATGTGATTTGCAAGTAGGTAATCTAAATGCATTTTGTATGTCATTTTTAATAATACTGTATAAAATTGGTGCCTACTTTATCTGTCCAGTATTAAATTGTGTAAGTACCTACTCAGATTTAATATCAGCTATATCAGTTCTGTAACAAATCGTAATCGTAAAGTTGACTTTAGTAGTCAACTAGTTCCATGATCTAAACTAAATTGTTATTCGTAATTTTTAAAACATAGTTACAAAAATGATATATTTTCAGTCAAAATCCCCACAAATGCTCACCGCCAAGATCGTTACGAGATTGGCGCGGAGAACCGTCCATCACAATGTGGGACTCCAATGTGGGTTCGCTCCCTGTTGGAAGCCCCTCTCCGGCCCGCAGCCCCTGCTCTGCAGAGAATGAGGCCTCAGCAGTTCACAGAGGAATTTGTCAGAGATAATGGTAAGGGCAAGGAACAGAATGTTAATTAAAATCGAATTTATATTTACAAAACTCAAGTTTCACAGAATTTATTTGTTGATTTATGGTTCGTTCTTAATAGTTTCTGCTGAACATAGGCTTGCCTTAAGAACTCCAATTAGGCTGGTTGGAAGCATCTGGCATCCAGGGCGACCCAGTTCTTGTTGAAGTAATCCGTTACACGGTTGCATTGTCATCAACCATGTAATTAGTATGACAAAGTTTGATCGGTCCCTTATGGGTCTATTTGTAGCTCATAGCATGGTTTCACTAGGTGTTCATTAGCATTCATTGAAGTTAAGCAACTTTCAGCACTGTCAGCCTTCGGATGGGTGACTGCGGGTGGCATTTACTACTGAGTGCTACCATGGTTCAGATGACATGTTAAATTGTAAGCCTCAGTTGTTTTAACTGTTTGGCTATGTCAGAGGCCTTCAGGTGGCTTAAAAACTGACACCAGCACGGGAAGCATGGCAAAGGGACTAATAATCTTTCCGCCATTATATCCCCTTGAAGAAGAAATAAAGTATAGATTGACAGTAACATCTGACATTAAGAGTGGATAAAATGGTTTTCTCCCCTTGCTGTGCTACCAGGGCAGGGCTAGTCACCCAGCCTATACAAACTTCCTTACCTAAATGTTCAAATATGATTTTGGCATTTTACTATTACTGTGCTGATGTATCCATAACCAAATGGCATTTTTGAAGTTAAATACAAGCTGGGCAGAGCCCCACCCATCACTCTTGCAAGTGCACAGCTGCCATTATGTTTAAATCATAGCATGGTGGATTTAACCCAATCATTTTGCATTGATAGGGAATATTCAACAGAATCTAATACAAATTTATTTATTTATAGGCGAGCGATTTATTTATCAGTATACACTTGATATGCCTATATCAAGCAGAGTCGAATAAAATTTGTATTTATCTGGCAAAGAAATATTTTCCTTCTTTATCCATAGGTCCAGTCTAAAATGTGTTTATAGTTCTTGCATTTTTAAATGTGCTTATAGTTCTTGCTGAGATTACATCCTCAGGCAACATATTCCAACTGTAGACTCTATTACATAGGATGTGGTGTGCAGTGTTGGTTTGTGATGGTGTAGGCTGCAAGATAAATTTATGGCGTCTGCTATCGCACATATTTTCCTTCAAGGTGTATAGGTACATGTCGTGAATATGCGGAAGATTATAGAAGCCATTAAGAATCTTGAAGGTCTGAAATTGTTTTTATTTTTTGTATAGGCTTGCATTTAACTACATACTGCTTGATGTTAAGCAGAAATGTGGTCTAGAGTGTAGCAAGATTACCTAGAAGATACCTATTTACTCTGGATTGATATGGTGCTATCACAATGTTTTTCAGGATTCACGAAGCCCGTAATCTTCCACACAGCAGATGGCTTAGACATGAAGATGCCTAACCCTGCCACCTTCACCGTCAGATCTGTTCTAAGATACTGTGGAGCTCAGCACGAGGTATTTACAATATAATGAATATTTTTAGTAATTTTGGCTAACATCCAAATCATGTCAGTGCTTGGTTACATGAATTTTTTTCTTGTACAACACAACATAAAAATACTAGGAAAAAGTAATTGAGTGTTTGCCTATCCTTATCTATTATTAATTTTTATTTTTTACATAGAGTTAAACCTCTTCGTACGTATCGAAGATAAATCGACAGTAAGCCCGATTACAGAGGCGCCAGCGTAAATTTAATAGCAACGTAAAAAGCGTTCTCTCTATTGAATGCCTAAAGTGAAAAAGAAACACAACTATGCTATTTAGCTAATATAATTACGATGGCGCCTCTGTAATCGGGCTTAGTGTAGGGGTGGTAATGTGGCGTCTTCCTACTTATCCTGTAGTAATAAGGGGATTGTGGGAAAAAGGGGGAGGGGAAAAAGATAAGGTCGTGCAGCTCAAATGCACACTCTCTGAATTGAATCCTATAGAAAATGGACAGACTCGCAACCCTACGGCGATGCTCTAGGCTATGAAGTTTTTTTGCAATTCATTTTTATGATATATTAAAAGATATATAACATAACAACTTATATTAGGCCCGAATATAGAGGCGCCAGCGTTAATTTAATAGCAACGTAAAAAGCGTTCTCTCTATCGAATGCCTAATATGAAAAAGAAACAGAACTAAACTATTTAGCTTTGTAATTACGATGGCGCCTCTGTAATCGGGCTTATTATAAGATTATAACAAGCCAGCAAAGCAGTTTGTTCAAAATATTTATTTTCATTGACAGATTGAAGTGATAGACGTCCGCAAACAAGCCACAGTGAGGATGCCCCTCTCAGAGTTTGTGGAGTACTTCGAAACCCCGCCTGAACATCGCACGGACAAAGTCCTCAACATGCTCAGCCTCGAATTCAGCGATACTAAGTGAGTTTACCATACGTTTATTATTTTCTGTCTACAGGGTCATAGGTATTAAACGCAAAACCTTTTAAGGGCGGGTCTAGTAAATCTAGACAAAAAACTTGTGTACTAAAACTTTTGAAAATTCGCAAAAACATTCGCTTCTCCATACAGTTTGCCGCGCGTTGACGAACTTTTTGTATGAAAAACTTGATTTTTTTCTTCGTGATTTTCCAAAAGTCGTACAAAAGTTGTTTGTCTAGATGTACTAGACCCGTTCTTAAAAGGTTTTGCGTTTAATACCTATAACCCTGTATAAGTGTAAAGGCATGTATTCACTGAGCAACAACTGTTTATAAACTCTGTATCAGAAACAAAATCTACGTGTTTCCGAAACAAAAAATAATGTTTTAGAGACAGTTATTTAGTTTCTGTAAACACGACCACGTGGGACACGAAAACAAATAGATAAATAAACGCTTTATTGCACTGCACACCAAGAAATAACAACCATGAAAGGAAATAAAGATACAAAAACAGTGTAACAAAAGGGCGGCCTTATCGCTGATAGCGATCTCTGCCAGGCAACCTTAGAATGGAGAGGATAGATAGCGTATAAATAATGGACAGGGTGCGCATTCAATAATAGTACATTATGATATAAGTGCGGTAAGTTCGCCTCTGCTTCCTTACAATATAATTGCAATATCGCCTCGGCTGTAATTTTCAAAGCGCACGTATTCATACGATGTTTTATAACATATTTGCGAGGAAATTAATAAAACTGTGAGTTGCGCCTTGTGCTGGTAGCAGCACGCGAACCACTGCAGGAACATCTCACTTCCAGTGCTGGCCATAAAGTCGTGCATCAGTCGAAGCATCGTGCGTTTTACATTACATTACCGCACAAGTGCCGTAATGTCTCTCACTCTCATGAGTGAAAGTAGGAGAAACGAGACCACAGAGTTCTGCAGTCGGTGGCGGCGTGCGTTTTACATTACAATAAAGCACAAGTGCGTAATGAAATACATTATGACAGTGAAATTGGTGTAATTACAGCCACTTTACGAGCAAATAATTATGGTATAAATAAAATTTATATATAAATTATATTATACATCATAAACCTGCATACTAATAAAAAAAGTTTCTGGAAACAACTATGTGATTTTCAGAAACTGTATCCGAAACATAGTTGCTCAGTGAATTAAGTATAAGTAAGTCTTTATGTTTGCAAGATCGGCAAACAGTGTAGGATGTCAAGACCAAATCTGTATGCTGGATGAAAACCATTTCTACATTGTCTTATTGGTTATTCATAGGAAAGGCCTATGTCCAGTGGTGGATGTCCTATAGCTGATACAATAATTATTCAGTTTGTAATAGTTTGTATGTATAAGATCAATATAGTTAGATCTGGTTGACAGATTTTAAGTTGCCTGAAGGCCTCTAATATGTCTGAAATGTTAACAGAGGTCTACGATTTATCGAGTTACGTATCTGAAGGTTGACCGTCACGTCGATGGTTTTATCAAGATTAAGATCGATTTAATTTCAATCAGCTACACATGTATAACCAATTAATTTCAATTACTACAAATGTATCACAAATCTACATGATAAAATCTATACATATATGATACTGTAATTTCCATGCCGACCGAATATTTGTTTTTGCATTACTCAGCGAAGCTTGGTAATCCTAAGTAATCTTGAGATTATCTACCTTTATAGCTTTAACTTTGTCAATATGAAAAAGACCTAGATGATTTCTATTTACTCTGACTTCGAAAAGTTTCGGATTATATCTCGATGGAAACAAGAACACCGACAATCTGTTCCATTCTCTGGCTGTACTAATCAGAAATGATGAGTCAATCTGCTTGTTGAAGCAGATTGACTAAGGCTTAAAACATCTTTTCTAGTTTTGAATGTTGATAGGAGTCTATTGTGCCCACAAATGTTAAAAAATAGCCAAGTCATCTATCAACACCATATTAACATAACTTTGTATTCTTGTAAAACAAATAACAATTAATAACAAGATATTGTTAACTGATGCTAAAATTTTAAAAAATTCAATTCTGAGCGTTAGCAAGGGAATCAAAAGAGCATGAAGTGAAAAATCTTTGCACTCGAGTACAACACCTAACTTTTCATCCCACCTCAGCAAGGACATGCTTAAATGCAAAAAAAAAGGTAAGGTCACAAAAAAGTTCCGAGTCTGACCGTCTTACCACAAAATATTTACGCACGCGTTAGACTATGTTTAACAGTACAAATTGTACCATTAAACAGTGTTTAAAGAGTGTTTAAATCTTTTGTGGTATACAAAGCGCCACACAAATCGGCGAAGAGAAGTTAGCCGCAGATGACACTTCGCCGTGATTCGCTAATTATTGCGCATGTGTGTACAATGCGTAGGGAGCGCGCGGGGGGCATGAGGTTGGCGGGGGGTGTGCCCCGGCGCGAGTCTCTCTGGCTCCCGCGTTTACCTATATTTCGGCTTTTGCGCAGCGTTCTGCGCATAACTTCCCATCCGCCGATTTGTGTGGCGCTTAGTATAAGGCGGTGAGCTTTTAACAGATTAAAAAAACGGTTGTATGATAAATTCGGCGCCATAGAGGTAGAAGTAAATAGGTTTAATGATGTTATGAATTCATAAATTTAGTGCACACGATGTACTAAATCCAATTTTACTTTGTTCTCTAGCGGATAAAAACGGCTTTTGCACTTCGATATCGAAGAGCAAAAATACTTTTTCCGAGATGGGGGGATGAAAATAACTAAATATTAAACGGCAAGGTTTAAAGGAATGTTTGTCCTCCAGCCTGGCGCCGCTGGTGGAGCCGCCGGCGGTGCTGCGCTCCCTGGACTGGAGCGGGCGCGTGTGGCCGGCGGCGGAGGGCCGCCCCCCGCGCCCCGCCGTGCAGAAGTACTGCCTCATCTCCGCCGCTGGCTCCTACACTGACTTCCACGTGGACTTTGGGGGAACCACTGTGTGGTACCACGTCATGCATGGACGGAAGGTAGATATAGCTTTGTCTCCACAGCTGTAAACGTATGACCATAGCCACGAATGTGTCGTTATAGTCACAGACGTGTCACTACTGTCACAAACGTCGCGGTAGTTACAAATGTGTCACCAAGGTGTCGTCACAGCCACCAACGTGTCGCTCCAGTCATAAACGTGTCACTACAGTCACAAACGTGTCACTACAGCCACAAAAGTGCTACTGGAGCAAAAAACGTGTCACTACAGCTAGAAGCGTGTCACCACAGCCATAAAAGTGTCGCCACAGCCATAAACGTGTTACTACAGTCACAAACGTATCACTACAGCCATAAAAATGCCACTGGAGCCATAAACGTGTCACTACAGCCATAAACGTGTCAATACAACCATAAATGTGTCACAAAGGCCATAGAAGTGTCACTACAGTCACAAACGTGTCACTTTAAGTCACCAACGTGGCGTCACAGACACTAACGAGTTACTACAACCATAAACGTGTTACTACAGCCACCAAAGAGTCACTACAGCCGTTAACGTGTCATTATAGCAAAGTCGTAACGTGTCACTACAGCAATGTCGTGTCACTATAGCCACAAACGTGGCCACAAACGTGATATCACAGCCACAAATACTGACAATAAATTAAATAATATTTGTCGCACAAACGTGTCACTACAGCCATAAATGTGTCACTACAGCCGCAAATAACAATTACAAGGAGCTTAGATACAAAAACAGTGTACCTAACAATGGGCAGCCCTATACAGTAAATCTTCATTTTTAATCGACTTTCAAAAAGGAGGAGGTTCTATGTTCGTGTGTATGTATTTTTTTGTGTATGTTCATCGATAATTTCGCCAATTGTGAACCGAATCGAAAAATTCTTTTTTAGTTCGAAAGGGTATACTCCCAAGGTGATCCCATTTAAATTTTAAAGAAATCGGCTGAGCCGTTTTTGATAAATCAACAATAATGTAAACAATTCGAGCGAAATATTCGAATTTTGTACACGATGGAAGGCGGTTTTGCCATTTTTTGCGAAAAATAATGATGTTAACTCGTGTTTGTTGTTTCAGATATTTTACCTGATTCCGCCCACGTCCACCAACCTGGCTTTGTACCAGCAGTGGAGCGCATCTCCTACTCAATCGGAACAGTTCTTCGGGGACTTGGTGAGTCACACTCGGACACAGAGCTTACGGTGTATATTTACCATATGAGTCTACTAGAATCAAAAACCGCAATGTCCACTATAGACAAAAATTGAGTTATCTATGGTCACAAATTTAAAAAAACTCAATAATGTCTTTTATAACATATTTCCTCGTAAAGTGGCTGTAATTACACCAATTTCAATATCGTAATGTATTTCATTACGCACTTGTGCTTGTGCAATTGTAATGTAAAACGCACGCCGCCACCGACTGCAGAACTCTGTGGTCTCGTTTCTCCTACTTTCACTCATGAGAGTGAGAGACATTGGTCGCAATTCGGCGACACGCATTTTAGTTAAGTTCTCTCTAAAATAGGTTTAGTCCTGTCAAACTAGGCTTTGGTATTCGGATGTCTACACGATTAAACTATTTTTAGGTCGAGTCGACTAAATCGATTTTAGTTACTCAATTTGGTCGAAATGCATTCGGCGGCCCACATTTTAGAGTGATTTACGTCTAAAATTTAGTTGTCAAATGTCAAACTAGTCGTCATTAAAAACATGGCGATTAAAACTAGTTTGGAGAATTTGATGTGTTTTATCGAGGTTTTATTGTCGAATTAATCCTGAAATATGGAATATTTCATTGTGGCAGCAACTGTTGATCTATTGGAAGGGTAAGTAAAAAGCCAAAAACCTGTTTTTGCTTGATTCACTAAACAAGTGAGAGTTCATGTGTGGTTCATCTAGTTCCAAATTATTGCAGCGTTTGAATTCGAATTATAATATTAGGGACGTTTCAGACCCTTTTCAGATAGAAGAGGAAAAATTTAGAAATCTGTAGGTATCTATAGAGTTCCAAAGTCTGGAGCTCAACAGTTAATAAGTGATCTTAGGTAATTTGAGAAAGCACATCTCTATAAGATATCCCAAAACATATAGAGGTTGTATGCTATGGTCTTCCATTCAGCATGTGGTCAAAACAATTTCTTGGGCTTAAGCCAGCCAACCGTCAGCAGATGTCTTGACGCCACAGTCAAGTCTCACAACTGGGCCCTAAAATCATCAAATTCCCAATGACGCCAGCTGACAAACAAACCGCATTGACAGAGAACTTTAATTATTCAAAGCAATTAAACTCCTTAATTAATTATCCAACAGTTAGATACTTACAATAAGAAACTCATAGATGAAAGATTGGTCTTCGCTCCGCTAGCAGAGCCATCCTTCATCTATGAGAAAAGATAAGAGACCTATAAAGATTGATATCTGTTTAATTATATTATTCTATATCACATTGCAGATAACAATGAGGTACTGAAGACAAACTGCAACAATTAATTCTTGGTGCGATAGAAGTGTGACTGATATGATGAAGATAAAGATTTCCGGTCAGAAGCAAGATTGATATGCCAAAATTGAAGTAAGTTCTAGATTTTTTTATTAATAAAAACATCAAAATAAAATAATCGGCCAAGTACGAGTTGGACTCACGCACAGAGGGTTCCGTACTGTATGGGAGCCCATATCCCCCTTATTAAGGGCCCCCTTTCAATATTTATTTATTTTTAATTTATCATTTAATTGTATATACAACTAAACATTCTGTGATTATTTAAGCATCTATCTGTTACCATTATTAATATCGAGCGAAAAAATGGCTAAATTATTAATTTTATTCTGTTTTTAGTATTTGTTGTTATAGCGGCGACAGAAATACATCATCTGTGAAAATTTCAGCTTTCTAGCATAATGGTTCATGAGATACAGCCTGGAGACAGACGGACAGCGGAGTCTTAGTAATAGGGTCCCGTTTTTACCCTTTGGGTACGAAACGCTAAAAATGTACTTACATGGTTTATTATTTGTTCCAACAAAAATTAATAAAATAAAATAAAAATAGCCTTTATTCTCTAGTATATTAAATCCTTATGAAACATTTTTCTTATTTCTACATATTTCACTAGGTTGTCCACCCTGGACATAGGCCTCTAGAAGTTGCCAGTGCTCCCTATCTCTGGCTTTTCTATGCGTTTTCCTACAAACAAACAGTAATTATTGTTTATATTATCATGTTGCAGATAACAATGTGGTACTGAAAACTGCAAGAAGCTGCAGCAAATTCAACCAAGTCTTGGTGAAACAGAAGAGACAGAACAGAATGAAGATCAAGATTTCCCATCGCAAGCGAGATATGCCCAAATTTAATTACTAGATTTTTTTTAATAATAAAATCATAAAAATATACATAAATCGTTTATTATTTGTGTCAACAAAAATTAATCAGTAATATTATTCTAAATAAAAATAATTTGGCAAATTCCACTCTGCTCAACAAGCCCTTTCATTTGATTGAGGCTGCATTTGTTCTTGGCCAACTGGATCTATGACGACGAGGCAGAGGCTGCCTTCCACTTGGTTGAGGCAGATCAGAATGCAGGCACGCTGTGGGCTGGCTTTGTGCAGGCTGGTACGCTGTGGGCTGGCTTTGTGCTGACTGACACGCTGTGGGCTGGCTTTGTGCGGACTGGCATGCTATAGGCTGGCTTGTTGAATACGGAAGTGCAGGTTGGCTTGCTGATGGAGGTTGTATGGGTACCTCGATATAATATATTTCTGGGAGATCATCCTAGAAAGATCCCACAATCCCTGCTTTGTCTGCTCAGATGGTAATGGCAGTATACCCTGTAAAACAAAATATTTTATTACAAAATTAAATTTAAATAGTAGTACCTATACCTACATAGTACATAAGTATAATATTAGTAGTTAACATATTTCTTTTCCAGTTCTATGCTGTTGTGGCCAAAGAACAATGAAGACCCGATTTCTTCCAAAATCTTTGTTTCTGTATCGTCTAGGTCTGCGTCTCTTCCAGTAGTATGTATAGACCGTCTGATCTTTCTCGCTTTCATTTTTGTCTAGGTCCATACATTCCAAACCTATTGGACAATTTTTATCAAATTAAAACCTTATCATGATATTCATTTAGTTGGTACCTACACAAGAGTTACAAGAATTGTTTTTGAAGATCTCACAAGACAAGCAAAGGAGGTACAAGTAGCGGCCAGGACATTGACTTCACTGGCCAGATTTTCGGAACTCGACAGCTTGAGTACCTGACTCCTAGTAGAACAGTTGCTTGATTTATCAAAAAGAGATCTACTTACAAGACAATTAGAATTGCTTACCTTTCACATAATGTACTCTGTCTCTCAGTATCGTGATGTTGGCGTGGAGAGGACATCTCCCTTTGCTTTTTATTGGCATTATTCATTGTAAAAGTCTAGTGATAGTCGTAGTGATATTGCAATTCAATTCAATTCTTGTTTATGGCTTCTGTGAAGGTGTTTCACAATTTTGCCAATGTCTTGTATTTCACTGCCACCAAACGTAGAGAATTTGAACGGTTCCAATATGATGTGCTGTATTCATTACTCTAGTTTTTGGATTTTACACCTTTTACCTCTGAATATTGCAAAGATTTACGAAGTTTTTGTGAAATGTGAACTGACTGAAAAAAATGTAAACAAAAGTGTTGCCAAAGTAATTTAGCTAAAGTTACGATAAAAGCCAACGAGTTGTATTTTACCTCCAACCTTTTAATCAAATCATAGATATAAAAGCTAGTGCATTCCACGGAAATAAAATAATGTAAAAGTCTTTCCAAAATAAAGCGTGTTGCACCGTTTTTGGAGTAAAATCGATTGTGATAATCCGTAACAGATATAGTAAGTATTTCTTGAGACTTAAAATAGAAAAGAACATAATAGTAACTTTGTTATTGATATGGTAACAAATTGGGAACAGCCCCAGGATTTTCTATGTTTACGTAATATATCCATGGATCAGCCACAGATAAAATAACAACCATAATTAATATTTTTGCCATCTAGTGGGCTTTTTCGAACTAATTTGCTACTCACTACTAGATGGCGTAAGTGGCGTTACTCAATTTAATTCTTCATGGCGGACGACTAAAATCACTTTAAATTTAGTTCGAAGGAAACACCGAATAGCCTTTCGCTAGTTTTGCACTAAACTAAAATTTTTAGTGCGACTAGTTATAGTTTAATGCGAATGTCGCCGAATCGCTACCATTACGGCACTTGTGCGGTAATGTAATGTAAAACGCACGATGCTTCGACTGATGCACGACTTTATGGCCAGCACTGGAAGTGAGATGTTCCTGCAGTGGTTCGCGTGCTGCTACCAGCACAAGGCGCAAGTCACAGTTTTATTAATTTCCTCGCAAATATGTAATAAAACATCGTATGACATACGTGCCCTTTGAAAATTACAGCCTCTGCTTCCTTACAGCCCTCTAGGGCTAGCAATATCGTCTCGTCTGTAATTTTCAACTTACCGCACTTATATCAATGTACTTTTATAATTTTACTTTTCAATCAAAGCTCGCATAATCCCATAGAAATCTCCATCTTAAAATTAAAGTGTGAAGCAAAACCAGCTATGTCCAATGAATTTATTTCAAACTCAGCAATGTTAGTGATATTTCGAAAAAAAAATCTACTAAGTAGATTGAAAAGTAGCTAGTGTTGCACCATTTCAAAATCTTAACTAAATGGGCCATCTTTTGGTGTAACTTGCCGAGGGTAGTACAGTACCTACATTTATATTTTTTTATGAAGAGTCAAATTCTTGTTTTGAATAAATATTTAGTGTATTTCCGCTCTGTCGTAGTCATATAAGTTAAGGGTACCATTCAAAATCCAAATTAAATTACAAACAAATACAAATTAGTAATTAATCATCAACCTGCATCATGGTTCGACTATGGATAGGTTAAGGTCAGGTTAGGTTAGATCAGAAAAAAAAAATTGTTAGGTTAGGCTTAGGTATGTTTACAAAATATTAATGAACCTGAAACAAAATTATAATTAATCGGTTAAAAATAATAAAAAATAATTAACCTGTAACAAAAATAGTGATTAGTGATCTCTCTAAAAAATGTAGTAAACCTGAAAATAATATTTAATTAATATGTTAAAAATTACAAATATAATTTATTTTTTATAAAAAATGGTATAAAATAATTGAAAAAATACTTAGTCAATAAATAGCACCCCTATTCTTCCTGTACTCTATTCGACACGTGTTTCGCCTCTAAACGAGGCATCTTCAGGACGTGTTGACTCTTCGAGCTCACTCGCAAGAAGAGTCAAAGTTTGGTGATATTATTTTTTTAATTATGGCTTGTAGAAACTATGCTAATTTTAACTAACTTAGTAATATTTTATGTTTGATTTGTGACTGCGATTCATTAGTACGTTTATTAAGGATGATGTTAATGAAAAAATCACCGTAAAATAGTAAGTAAAATTTGTGGTCACAGTACCTAAAAATATGTTTCAAGGTATTGATTTTCCTCATTTATTTATTTTGGCTTATAAAATTCTAATAACTGATTGGGTTTTTTTTATATTTTTCCGGGACTGGTGTGACCTGGTAAATGTGTGTTTCATAACCTACAATGTCCATCAGAGTTTGCAACAAAAAACGCAAAATCCCTGTGCATATTTCAAAGTCAGCTAAGTTAAAAATCTCTTATTACCGGTTTTCTTATTAGATAGAAAGTTTTATTAATTATTTATTGCGTATGTAGATTTTTTACTTTATTTATAAATTATACAAGTTTTAGTAGCAGTGAATCGTAGCTGTCTGCAATCACAAAAATGTGATTTGCCGTTACTTTGCAATGGTGAACATTGCGGTTTTTGATTCTAGTAGACTCGTACCTTAAATGCCAAGAGCCCAACTATTCTATTTAATCTTTTTGGAGTTATCGTTCGTCGTTTCAGCCATTGGACGTCCACTGCTGGACATAGGCCTCACCTGTAGATCTATATCTATACTAATATAATAAAGAGGTAAAGTTTGTGAGGTTGTAGGGGGTAATCTCTGGATCTACTGAACCGATTTTGAAAATTCTTTTACCAACAGCAAGCCACATTCTTTGCGAGTTTCATCATAGGCTATAAAGTAAGCGCGGGCGTAGCCGCGGGCAAAGGCTAGTATCTAATAAGATCGGTTAGAAGCGGCTTGCATCCAGCGCGATCCTGCGGTCTTAATGAGGTCATCCGTCCAACTTGTGGATGAACTTCCTACGCTGCGCTTGTCGGTACGTGGTCTCCACTCGAGAACTTTTCGACTCCACCGGTCATCAGTCCTCCGTGCTGTGTCGTGCCTGAAGAAAAGGCACGTTTGAGATTAATTACAGATTTAATGAAAATAAATAGAAGTAATGTTACGCAGAGCTTTAAATAAATTAATTATGCACAATGTACTTAGGGTTCATTGACATGTAATAAGTAAAAAAGAAGGCGAAAGTGGCGCCACCATGACGGCCGGATGACAGTGCCAGTGTGACTAGGAGACATAAATGCTTAGCTTGCGTTCACAATTTATTCAACAGTGCCCACTTCCATTTCAACTTGCCAATCCGCTGGGCTACGTCGGTAACTTTGGTTCTTCTACGGATCTCTTCATTTCTGATTCGATCTCGCAGAGAGTCCTCCCAGCATAGCCCTTTTCATAGCTCGTTGTTCTACTTAGAGCTTATTTAAGGCCCATAGTGAGAGACCACGTTTCCTGGCAACACACACTGGTCGAAACCATTTTTTGGAACGTTCATGTAGAATAGACGCATTCTCGATGTTTTTTAGCTAATTATATCGATTCGAGAAAACTATTCGAATTTTGTACGTACATTCAAAATGTAGAAGTAGGTTGTGCTAATTTCTGCAAATAATATTTTTTTTACTGAAAATTTAGTTACCACAGACTTCAGGGTCTGTGCCCTTTGTTACCTTAACACAATTTTTAGATTTTACTGTACAAAGAGAGTAATCTTAGCCTAAGTTATTCAGTCGGTGCATTGCGTGAATGCCACGAGCAGACCGGCGACTTGCAAGCAGCACGCGATCAGGAGTATGACACATGTGCCAGTCTAAAATATTTATTGAAAGTAGATCCTACTAATATTATAAACGTGAAAGTTTGTAAGGATGGATGGATGGATGTATGGATGTTTGTTACTCTTTCACGCAAAAACTACTGGACGGATTGAGATGAAACTTTGCAATTATATAGCTTATACTCGTACATCAGAATAACACATAGGCTATGAATTATAATGATATTGCGTAAATTTTCCATAATATTATAATAATAAAATTCTGCCATCTGCGAGCTATTCTAGCGTGCGCTCCAAGAAATGTCAATAAAGAACTGTCAAATCGAATTTTTTGTTTATTTTTTTTCCACCTTCTTTATGGTGGTAAGGTAGGGCCTCGAAATATCAAGCGGGCGAAGCCGCGGGCAAAATCTAGTATAATTATAAATAGCTGGTTTTATGATTAATTTGTATCGTTCCAGGTGGAATGGTACGGCACGGCCGAGCTGTGCGCGGGGCAGACGCTGTTCATCCCGAGCGGCTGGATCCACGCGGTGCTGACGCCGCGGGACGCGCTCGTTTTTGGCGGGAATCTACTGCATTCTTATGCTGTCGAGATGCAACTACAGTCAGTATTATACTGGGCTATAGTCATTTAAATGCCATACATTCACTCATTCATTTATTAAAAAGCCGCGGTGATCTAGTGGTAATGACACCCGCCTTACAATCGTGAGGT
Organism: Hypomecis atomaria; assembly: GCA_964007245.1. Taxonomy (NCBI): domain Eukaryota; kingdom Metazoa; phylum Arthropoda; class Insecta; order Lepidoptera; family Geometridae; genus Hypomecis; species Hypomecis atomaria. The sequence goes on from OZ023279.1 coordinate 24,755,587, forward strand.
CGTGGGTTCAAATCCCGGCCCCGTACCAATGAATTCCTTGGAATTTATGTACGGAATTTCACGCCACTGGCTTTTCAGTGAAGGAAAATATCGTGAGGCGACCTGCATACGTCCGGAGAAGAAATTCGATGGCGTGTGTGAATCCACCAACCCGCACTGGGCCAGCGTGGTGGATATGGCCCAATCACCCTTCGTGGGCAGGCCTACGTCCTGCAGTGGACTATTAAAAAGGCTAGTACAGTACATTCACTGACCATAAGGCACTCAATGGTGGACATACATTACAGTTACAGTGAGGGCATGACATAAAATAAATAAAATAAATATTAGGGAACATGTTACACACGGTCTCTGACCCCAAGCTAAGCAAAGTTTGTGATATGGCTGCCAGAGACTGATATACTACATGTGTGGTTGATTGATTTTGAGTGCATAGTTTCGTACTAAATGATGCCCCGCAAGATCGAGACGACATGTCCCATCTTACTAAATCACTAATTCACTCTACACTCTACGCTAAGAATCAAACTGAACTTTTTCTTCTTTATGTTTTTAAATTCTTTGGTGACCCAAAGTGTATCCAAAACCTTGTGATACTAATGAAATCACCAGTTTTTTCCGTCAACTCGCCTGATGGTTAACAACGTTGTGGTCTTGTGGTCGAAGATGTAGCACACATTTTTTTTTTTTTTTTTTATTCTGAATAGGTTTGCGTTTGACCACATACTGCCTGTTGTTAAGCAGATATGCGGTCTAGGTTGTAGCACGCTTACCTAGAAGATACCTATTTACTCGGGATTTGAAGACGCCCACATTGTACTTTAGCGGGAAGACAGACCCAGGCAAAGCGTTCCACATTCTGGCTGTTCGTATGAGGAATGAGGATTCGAAACGCTTGGTTCTAATACGCGGAATGTCCACCATAAAAGGGTGGCGCTTTGATCGCGTCTGTCTAGCCGTACGATAGAAGAAAGGGGCAGGTGGGACCAGATTGTGCAACTCCTGGGCGCACTCTCCGAAGTGGATCCAGTAAAAGGCCGATAAACACGCCACCTTACGTCGATGCTTGAGACTTTGCAGCTGCGACATAGTCAGAGTGTCGTTGTCAATCAGCCTCCTGGCTCGCCTCTCAATCGACTCCAGAGCCTCCAGTTGATATTTGGCGGAGCCATCCCACAGGTGAGAGCAGTATTCCATGCACGACCTGACTTGAGCTTTATACAGACTAAGCAGTTGCTCAGGTGTGAAATACCGTCTCACCTTAGAGAGAACACCAAGTTTTTTGGAAGCTAATTGGGCCTTTGACTCTATGTAAGAGCCAAAGTTAAGAGTCGATGAGAGTGAAACGCCTAATAGTTCCAAGCTGTCAGTTACCGGAACGGAGACACCACGGAAAGCGGGAGACAATTGGAAGGGTCTCTTTTTGGCCGAAAACAGACAGGCTTGAGTCTTCGTGGCATTAAACTTGACCAGGTTAGCATCACCCCAGTCAGAAACCGCCTCCAGACTCAAGTTGAGCCGCTCGACCATAGCCTCTCTGTGAGACTCGATCTGTGGCCCGCTGGTTCTTGCATCGGATGTGTAGCTCTCCACGACTGTACTGTCGTCTGCGTACCCAAAGATTCCGGGCTTTAGCAGATCGTTGATATGCAGTAGGAAGAGGGTCGCAGAGAGCACTGACCCCTGAGGAACCCCGGCATTGATAGCCATATGATCTGACGAGCAGCCATCTACGACCACTCGTATCGACCGATTCCTCAAGAAATCTGATATCCATGCGCAGAAATCAGCAGGCAGGCCGTAAGATGGAAGCTTGCCAATTAGGCTCTCATGCCAGACCCTGTCAAAAGCTTTGGAGATGTCCAAGGAGACAGCCAGCGCCTCCCCGTGCTTTTCGATGACCTCACTCCAGAAAACACATACTTAGAAGATACCTTTTCACTCTGAATTGTTTCAAGATCACAAAAAAAAAGAAACTGAAAAGCCGGCAGACTACACTTTAGGCAAATTTTAGATTAAATGTTTTTAATCTTGTATTTTTGTACCAGGGTGTACGAGATCGAGCGTCGCGTGGAAACTCCACTGATGCTGCGGTACCCCCTGTTCGAACATATGAACTGGTACGCCGGCGCGCATCTACTCACTATTCTGAGACGGCATAATGAAGAGATACAGGTAAGTAAGCCGAAGATTCATCATTATCACCAGCCGTAGCTTCCAGTGCTAGACTGTGCCAAAAGGAGGTGAAAATCTTGACTCAAAATCGATAATAATGTATGAAACAAAGTTTGTTCAATGCGAATTGCGTCTATAGTCGATTCGCCGAGACGAGTTAGTAGAGCGCTATCTCACTCACACAATTTTAAAATTGTGATTGGTCAGTGATAAACTAAGACGGTGTACACAGTAAGAGTACTTTTAGTCTACTCATTATTCCTGTACTGTGCTACGTGCTCTTACTTGTGACTATGCTCAACTCGTGAACTGGTTTGTGTATTAGATTTTATGATTGATTGCTTTCCTGAGGACTTGGCGGCTTGTGAAACGGACATTTCAATGTGAATTAAAATAGGCGGATATCGAACAAACTGCTCAGAAAAGAAAACGGTTTTGTTGTTTTCCTTCATATCCATCAGTTACATTAAAAAAATCTTACCAAATAAATGGCTCTCAAATACGGCAGATGAAGCCACAGGTATAAACTAAGCAAACTTTTAAGAAGCGCAGTGTGAACGCACATTTATATTTTTAACGTATTGTTAACGCCCAATGACCATAAAGTTTTTTGTCCTTGTCATTTGTATGATAATGTGTGATAGAGAAGGTGCTATTCTAACTCGTCTTGGCGAATAGACTATAGTACGTTCGTTAGACTCGTCTGTGTCCACCTTTGAACTCTGCAACAACAAGGACGTTTTATCTCCAGACTAGAAACTCACTGCGATCACTACGATTCGCGTTCACTACATTCTGTCAGCCTTACGTGAGGCGCGGGGGAGGAGGTGTTCACTGAAGTTTCCACCTAATACATATGAAGTCAAAGTCTGTGCGATAAAGTGGACTGTAGGATAAAACAAATTTTATATTGTCGAGAATTTGGAAAGGAAGCACCAAATGAAAGATTGTGGGAACACTCACGGTTGCTGTGGCTCGGCGGGACGTGCTTGGAGCGTAGAATGGTAGCCCACCGGACCCGGCTCTGGCGTGGGTGGAATTATATTTGAATTAGACCCCTTAAATATTAATTTTATTTTGTTTTTTGTTATTTGTTGTTATAGCGGCAATCGAAATACATCATCTGTGAAAATTTCAGCTGCCTAGCTATCATGGTTTATGAGATACAGCCCGGTGACAGACGGACAGACAGACTGACATCGAAGTCTTAGTAATAGGGTCCCGTTTTTCCCTTTGGGTACGGAACCCTAAAAACTTACAATAAATACATCAGTGAGATTCATAATGTAGTGCAACACTAGGCGGCCTTATCGCTGGAAGCGATCTCTTCCAGGCAACCTATGTACGGAAAGGAATGTGCTTAAAATATTTACGGGGAGTACAATAAATACTAAATATTACACTATAGACCTAATTAAGTACTAATACTACATATAACTACATAAGTAAACAATACATAAATAGATATACATAAAATATATAAAGCACATACGAGTATGTAATAACAGAAATAAAATGATACAGTACCAAAGTTCACAGGCTAGCTAACTTCACAGAAGAAGTTGATTCGGCCTGTGAAATATGAACGCGTGTTGCAGGATGAAGAGTTCACGCTGTCAGAGCCGGCGCCGCACGAGCCCGCGCAGCTGCCGCCGTTACTGCTGCGAGGGATCAAAATACTCTCCACTGCGCTTAAAGAATGGCACGCGTTGAAAAGCGTAAGTTCACCACATTACATTTTATTTAAGCCTTTATTGCCAAACTAAACATATTCTTGTTTTGAATAAATATTTAGTGTATTTCCGCTATGTCGTAGTCATATAAGGGTACCATTCAAAATCCAAATTAAATCACAAACAAAATTAGTAATTAATCATCAAACTGTATCATGGTTCGACTATGGTTAGGCTAAAAGCCGATACACACAGAGGCGGGAGCCGCGAGAAAGCGATCCGATAGCGATCCCGTGCAAAGCGATAGCGGTCCGTACCATGTCACACAGGGCTACCGCCCGCAGCCCGCGGCGGGAAGGTGGCGAGAACAGCGCCGGTGTGACACCAAAAGCGATCAAATTGTTCACGAATCACGACCTTTCGTCAGCATCATGTCGGACAGCGACGAAGAAGAAATTCTTCTTTTATTAGCAATGTACCAAAAGAAAAAACGCAAACCCAATAGGATTTGGGTTCACGACATAAATATGAAACGAGATATGTTTGGAGAGTACCACCATTTGTGTAAAGAGCTGCGTTCATACGAGGACCGATTTTTTACGTATTTTCACATGAGTCAAAGCAGTTTTGATGAGTTGCATGAATACTAATATATGAATAATACTTTAATAATAATAATAATAGTTATAAAGTACTCACGACTTTGATTGAGTTCCTTGGCTATCTTTTCCCAAAGAATATCTTTTTTTAAAACGTTTTTATAATTCTTGTCTCTTGTATGATAAAGACATGGGTGTTGTGTCACTAATTCGATAAGTTTTTCTGTCTTATTCATGATTAAAAAGGTCGATAAATCGAATAAAAGTTGTAAAAAAATACAATTGGCGAGATCGGATCGCGACCGCTACGCGATCGCTTTGCCCTATGTGACAGCTTGTACTGACTGCCGTATAATACAGCGCCCGCGCCGGCCTCCCGTCCCGCATCCCGGCGCGATCTTCCCGCGAAGCGATCTCCTGTTTGTTTGTCCGATCCTGGCGCGCGGGAGATCGCATCGTGACGGATCGCGCCCGCTTCTTATGTGTCAGGTTGCATACAAACCCGCGGGGCGACCGCCGATATCAAAGCTATCGCTATTGCTATTGCCATTGCTATTGCTATTAGCTACTAATTGCAATAACTTATTGGCACCGCCCAATATAGAAGTAATTGCTTTGGTAAGAATTGCTATTAGCTTTCACAGATAACCTGTGTTTTTGTAATCTGTGCTCTAACACATTCTGCGTTTTGTTTCCGCTAATTACAATTGATTTGCAGAATGTTTGTTTATTTGTTATTTACTCAATATTATGATTAAAAAAATATTACGGATAAGAAAATATTATTTCAAATGAATTTCTTCTATGAACTTATAATCAAGGTATCAAACATGCGAATGGGTTTTTTTTTTAACTCCATGGCATATTTGCATAAATGAAACGCATTGACATTTTTCACATTTTGACTTATTTGGAGGGAAACATAGACGTCAATATCTTTGACGTTTATTGTACATAGCGCCCTCTAGCCACTGATGCCAACTTAGCTATTTTATAGCTAGATCTAGCTATTTTTGCACGCCTGTCAGCTACAATTTCTAAAAATTGTAGCTAAAAAATCTAGCCACTTTTAGCTTTTTTCAATACATCGACTTCGTCCACACTTTGTTAATTTTTAGGGTTCCGTACCCAAAGGGTAAAAACGGGTCCCTATTACTAAGACTCCGTTGTCCGTCTGTCTGTCTCCAAATGTATCTCATGAACTGCTATAGCTATAAAGCTGAAATTTTCACAGATGATGTATTTCTGTTGCCGCTATAACAACAAATACTAAAAACAGAATAAAATAAATAATGCTTGAAATTTTCACAGAAAAATTAGTTGTATATTAATTTCAATAATAAATAATACAACTAAAATAAAATTAATATTTAAGGGGGGCTCCCATACAGTACGGAACCCACCGTGCGCGAGTCCGACTCGTACTTGGCCAATTATTGAATGAATAAACGACCTACGACAATAGACAAAACTATTGTCGTAGGTCGTTTATTCACACATTGATTCTGCTTACAGTCCATCAAATCTAAGAGGTACCGTTTGACGTTTCATATTATGCAAAGAAAAATATACCTTACACTAAAGGAATAAAACTCACAATATTGACGACGACCGATAAGTATTCTCGCATACGGCTTGGAGTTTTATTCCTTTAGTACAAGGTATATTTTTCTTTGCATAATATGAAACGTCAAACGGTACCTCTTAGATTTGATGGACTGTAGTTATTATTTTTACCGTTTGAGTTCGCTAGTCATCAATTTGTGTCGTAACTATTGTAATGAGAAAAATTAAGTAACTAAAGTACCTAACTAGAAAATATTAGGACTGCTAACTTTAAGAAATTTCATATTAAATATTTTGTTTTCCTCTTTTATTTCTGTAATAATTACAGAGACAAAATAAGGAAATGTCTATGTCGTTTGTATAACTTATTTGATCACATTAAAAACAAAACAACAACGTAAAACAACGGTACGAAAGTAAAGCCGTGTTTTTTAAATTCACATTGTGGCAACACTGGCACCAACAATATTTTACAAAACAAAATTGTTTGGTTTTTGGTTTTTATTTCTATTTCGTTTTGCTATACTTAGCTTACGGTAAATAATAGGTCTGCCAGCCAGCGTAAAACATAAATATAGAGGATCCAAAGGCCTTATCACACATAATACCTAATGCTGCGGCGGACAAGAAATGTACAACGAATTGATCATGACAAGCAAAATAGTACACGGCTTTTTGAGCAGTTACTAAGCTAAACAGGCTGTAAATAGGTAGGTATTCGCTTATTACAGGAAAATACAGACTCCTGTTGTCATCTTGTTTCCAGGAAAATAAACTTTTCTCAAAACTCAAAAAGTTGTAAGTATATTAATGTTGTTTTTATTTTCAGATCAGCAGCGGCTAAAATTTCGTCTGCAGGTGGTCTAAAGCAATTTCCAAGCTTACTAATAAAGATTGAAGCATTGAAAACACCAACAACAGTACTCAGACAAACCATGAGAAGGCAAACTCCCTAAAAATGTGAAATTGTGTAAAATATCAGTGTGTGTGTGTGTGTGTTAGTGCTAGATGCAGGTTGCTTAAAGGTTCAATTGTACAATTTGGTGGCTGTGATGTTAGCTACAAGCTGCGGACAACCCAACTCTAGCGCAGATGTGAAGTGAGCTTCAGTCAGGATTGGTCTCTCCGCAGTTTGTAGCTAACATCACAGCCAACAAGTTGTATGATTCGGTCTGTAAAATATTTATGTTCTTCTAAGTTAGCTACAAGCTGCACAAATCTCAAACCTTGCGCAGATGTTATGTGAGCTTGTCAGGATTGGGTTTTGCACAGCTCGTAGCTAACTTCAAAGCAGCCAAAAAGTTTGATTTAGCCTATAAAAGTCCTTAAATATTGTATAAATAGACCGAGACATACAACTAGGTAGCTGTTATGTTTGGCTGGTACACTTATCCTAACCTAACCTAACCCTAGCGCAGAGGTGAAGTGAGCTTCAGTCAGGATCGGGCTATCCGCAGTTTGTAGCTAACATCACAGCCAACAAGTTGTATGATTCGGTTTGTAAGTTGATTTAGCCTATAAAAGTCCTTAAATATTGTATAAATAGACCGAGTCACACAACTAGGTAGCTGTTATGTTCGGCTGGTACACTTCCCTACATCCCTACCAAGCTACGTTAGATAAAAGTTGTGGATAACCAAAATCCTCACACAGATGCTATGTGAGCTTCAGTAAGGATTGGGAGCCTGTAGCTAACATCACTGCTGCCAAGTTTTATGATTCGACCTATATGATGCTATAGTTTACATTTTATATTTTCTTCCATAAATATAATCCATGATTAGTCATTACTACTATTTTTAACACAAGTTCCAAATCATTAACTGTAAATAAGAGGTTGTTTTGTTACATTCTACTTATTGATATAAATATTGTAACCTGACTTGTACATAAATAAGACAAAATAAATGAATTTGAATATTATAGAAGAAAGCATTTTATATTATAATTGACATGGTGTTCTTGTGATCTTTTATTGGACAGTTATTTGTTAAGCTGAAGCTTACTGAATACTAATATATTTTTAGTAATTAACTACCTTTATCAAGTAATAGGTAAAATAAAGCTGATGGGTAATAAAAAGTGATTGATATTAAAAACTGCCCGGTAATTGAATGACTGTAGCGAATAATTATTTTTGTATTGAATTAAATCTTTTCTTATTTCTTACTGTAGTTTTGCTTTGCCCTGCCAAGGAAAAATACAAACCACACATATAATCAATAGTCTATCATATATTTCACCTTGATTGTAATATGTATCATACATGCACTTGGTGGCAATTTGATATCAACTAATTTAGCCGATATAACAATCTGTTTCTTCCTCATCTTGTTATGGCTCCTGGTTGAAGTTGTGACACGATGATCAATTTAGGGTGATGATTACATATTAGTGCCATTACTATACATCGAATTGGTTCACAACTTCCTAGTCTTGTTTCTAAAGTTGGTCATCGAGAGGTATCTGGAAATTAAATTAATCGATAAAATGTGTATAACTACTACATAATTATTTGAAACGTAGAGTCAATAACAAAAATACCAAAATGTACAACACCTAATAGCGTTCTCTACATATATGTAGAACAAACAAGCAACCAGAACATGGGTACTGAATAACAACTTATAAAATGTAAGCAATAAATAATTTTAAAATTACAATTATTATGTACCCTAGTGCAATATTTCACTATTCTCGCTGGTATAGGCCGAATCAAACTTGTTAGCGACTGTGGATGTAGCTGCGAGCTGTGTGAACCCAGTCCTCATGCTGCTTGTAGGCTGACTGATGTCAGGATTGGGTTTTGCGCTCCTTGTAGCATATTTCACAGCGGCCAAGAAGTTTGAGATCCGCCCATAATGCCGGATACTATGCGTGTTTTAGCAAATAGGGTTTTAAGTTTGTCTAGAGCACATTTCTACTGTCATAGGCTAGCCCACAAAAGAATTATTAATGACACAGGCCTCCACTAGAGATGTCCAATAAGACTAGATGGAAGCGGCTTACATTTAGTACAATCATGCGGTCTTGATAACATCTGTACACTTTGACATCTACATACTCTGCACTTGCCGCATTGTGATCTTCATTTGAGAACTTCTTGACTCCGTCGGTTGCCCAAATATGGGCCCTGCCGACAGCTAATTCAACTTGTCAATCCACGGAGCTATATTAATTACTTTGGTTCTTCTATGCATATCCTCATTTCTAATTAGATGTAATGGATAGCTTATTATAATGAGATAGCTACTATTAATACATTCCATCCATCCATCATATGACGTCCACTGCTGGACATAGGTCTCCCCTATGGATCTCCAATAAGATCAGTTGGAAGCGGCTTGCATCCAGTTTGATCCTACGGATTAATAAATTGCATGTGTGTACAAAAATGTACTTCTTACCTTTGCTTTCCACAAATGGCAATCCTTTTTTTGTTTCAACAAAAAAGTTTGCATCATCATCCATGGCCTTTGTGAATAGCCAGAATCACCTGTAATAATTTAACATTTTTAAAATACTTGTTGTTGTTAGGTTAGAGGACTCCTCTGGCTGTAACCAGTGATAGCTAGTATAAGTATGTCATAGGCATTAGGTATATTATATTAGCAAACATGAGTTTATTCTTCCGCAAGACAATCAGACACAGATGTCTGTGACAATCCTAAGCTGAAGTCATTGCCTACACATTTTTGGTAGGTAGCTACCACTAGCATAAAATTGTAATGCCGCCAATATCTATAAAACAGTATGTACAGTGGGTAAATGTTTGTTATTAGCACTATTTAACACATCATGTAAGTTGCACTGAATTCATAAACACCTTGATCTCCGGCCTAATAGCCGTTGTCCTCTGTGAAGAATGCAAAAGAGGAATTACATCATCGCAAAGTTGCAAAAAATTGTTCTTCGTTAGGCGAAAATTCTCGATAAACGTCCTCTCCGGCAGCAGCATGGGCTCGCTTTCTTCTCGCAGCTGTCTCCTCCGTAGAGTCAGCATCTTTCTCAGCCTTTCTTCTTCAGCTTCAACCAGCAACAACATTCGCGCCATTTCTCACATAAAACAGAAAAATTAAACACAAGCAGTGTCTATAACATGTGATGCTGAATTAATGAATACTGAATTACATAAATAACGTCACAAAATCGATAATAGCCAAGTAATTATCCAAAAAATACCAAAGCCTTTATGAAAACAGTTGGTTCGTGGTGATTGTTTTCATTGAATAGCTAATAGCTGTCAATGAAAGCAATTACGCCATCTTGAATATTTGGGCGGTACGAAATTCAGCTGTCGATAGTACATTTTTTTAAAGTTGTTCATTCAACGATTGCTTTCGCAATCCGCGCAAAGCAATTGATAGCTAACGTCACATCGGCGGTGCCAAATGGCTAAAATGACGTCATAAACTATTGCTACTACGATTGCTATGCCATCGGCGGTCGGCCCTCCGAACATTACAAAAATTCCCGTCCCGGATCGCGATCGCTTTCTCGCGGCGGGAGCCTCTGTGTGTATCGGCTTTAAGGGTTAGGTCAGGCTAGAAAAAAAATTGTTAGGTTAGGCTTAGGTATGAATGAACCTGAAACAAAATTATAATTAATCCGTTAAAAAATGTAGTAAACCTGAAAATAATACTTAGTTAATATGTTAAAAATTACAAACATAATTATTTTTTTATAAAAAATGGTATAAAATGTTCCGTTCTTCACAAACAAAATTAGCCCCGCTCTCCCGTTCCGTTTCGCCTCGTTTAGAGGCGAACGGGAGAACGGGGATACGACAGAGCGGAAATACACTAAATATTTATTCAAAACAAGAATTTGAAGATGAACTTCCGCAAAGTAACGCCTGATTCAATAAACTAAACTAAACATAATATGAAACTTAACCTAGTACTAATCTAACACATCGGAATTTCGAGTTTAGTGGTCGGCGTGTCTTGTGACACATAGGCCTCTTCCAGCTGTTACCAAGCTGTTCTGTTGTTGGCATTTCTAAGCCAAAATGCTCCTCCAGTATTTTTGATGTCATCCATGCATCTTTTTATTTGTCTTCCCTTCTTCTTTTACCATCGCGTGGATGCCATTCCGTAATAATCTTTGTCCATTTAATCTTGCTATCCCTTGTCATATGTCCTGTCCATCGCCATTTCAATTTCCGTATTTTCATCAACACATCCTCGACCCTTGTTAACGCCCTAATATCTTCTGCTCTTTTACGGTCTTTTAGCGTGATTTGAACTTGGGCATTGACTCAGAAACATCTTCTAAAGCTGAGAACATGTCAAAGAGGAATCGAAAGAAGTGTGTTGGGAATCACGCCAAAAGACCACGTTACATTAGTCATGATTAAAGTTTGTCGGTCTTCTGTCAGTAGTACCATTGATTAGTTCCATTGATGATACTACTCACGTATGTATACTTCGCTAGTATTATTATGGTACTAGAGACGTAAAATGTATATCCTCCACGTCGCTAGTACCATTGATCAGTACCACTGATAGTACAATTCATAAACCTTTATGTGAATAGTACCATTAATGCTGTCAGGCCCGGAAAATAAATTTTGCCAAAAGGTTGAGTCCCTACGAGGTTGCATACAAGAAAACTTTGAATCCTAAAAAGTTTAACTTATTTCAATGAAAGAAAAACTTAACTAATTCTGGGTAAAATACAAGGAGCAGAAAATACAATCGTTTTAGTGGTGGAGTCTTTGTCTAACAACTTAGTTTAATTGTTATGATAAAATATCATATTCGTAATTTCAAGGTATAAAACATAATCGTCGCAACTACATTCCGGCTTAGTAGAGGACAAGTAGTTATAACCCTGTATCATCTATCTATAAGCTATAGGACGTCCACTGCTGGACACAGGCCTTCCAACGAGACTTGCTGTAAGGTTGGTAGCGGCTTGCATCCAGCCTGATCCTGCAGGTCATCCGACCACCTTGTGGGTGGACGTCCGACACTGCGCTTTCTGCTACGTGGTCACCACTCGAGAACTTTTCGACCCGATATTTATTAACCCTGTATACTGTTTGTCTGTCTGTCTGTGGCATCATAGCGCCCGAACCACTGAACCGATTTCAGTTTAGTTTTTTTTGGATGAAAGGAGACTTAATCGAGAGTGTTCTTAGCTATGTTTTATAAAAATCGATTGAGCCGTTTAAGAGTTATGGTGGGTTCAAGTGGGGATGGAAGAACCAAAATTCTACAAATGTGCCCAAAATGGTTGTCAATGTGTCGGGGGTTTTTAAAATTTTTAATTTATAGTTATTTATATTTTGTTCACAGACGGACCCGGTGAAACGTGACAACGTGCCCAAGTGTCTAAACTCGGGTCAATTAGTCCGTGAGCTGTGCAAGGAGCTGAGGACTCTGGAGAAACGCTCCGCCAGCTCCGCTAATAAAGATAAGGTATGTGACTCGGTTAGTGGCTGGCCCTGGTGGCACAATTTTTGCGCTGCGTAATTGGCCTTTGACGCAGTTAATGACAGTTTGACTGCCTCGGTGGCTCACTGGTTAGTGACCCTAACTTCTGGGTCAAAGAGGCGTGGGTTCGATCCCCACCCAGGACAAATATTTATGTGATGAACATAGGTGTTTGCTCTGTGTCTGGGTGTTATTTAGTTACTATCTATATAAGTATGTATTTAAAAATAAGTATATGTAGAATATCAGTCTCTGGCAGCCATATCACAAGCTTAGCTTAGTTTGGGGTCAAAGGTCGTGTGTAAGATGTCCTTAAATATTTTCGGTTAATATAATCTGCACCTAGAATTTAACTTGTCATCCGAGTCACGGTAGCGTTCAGTTGTAATTGCCATTATATCACGCACGGTCAGTCCGTGTGGGTGACCGTGCCGAACGTTCCTTAACGTCGGTGATTGCTAAAAAACACCTAGTCAGACTATGCTATAAGCGAGTTAAGTAAGTCTCATTTGGGTCACAAAAACAAAACTAGCTGAGTTTGGAAACCATAATTTTTCGTCCAACAATAGGCATAATGGCTGGGTAAAAATATCATTATTATATTTAGTCCGTGAATTAGATTATTGGACAAGTATTTTTTCTTTTTTTCAATCGAACAATAAATAACAAAGATAAACCTTGTCAAAGTTCGGGAGTGGGGGCTCGTGACGTCACTTCTCGAAATTATACATTTGCATGACACTAGTGACGTCACGCGAAACTTTAACGGGCTATATCTTTATCAGTTTTGGTTTAATCGACGAAAGAAAAATACGTGTCTAATATTATCTTTTGATAATCTATCTGACACAAGGTGGACGGATGACCTCATTAGGACCGCAGGATCGCGCTGGATGCAAGCCGCTTCCAACCGGTCTTATTGGAGATCCATAGGGGAGGCCTATGTCCAGCAGTGGACTTCTTATGGCTGATGGATGGATGGATCTATCTGATGGACTAATTAGATTTTTATAGTTATCATGCCTATTTTAAATTCATCCCTTGTACCTCATCTGACACTTATGTACTTTTTTGATTCAATGAATATTTTAATTTTTAATTCACATAGGTCTTCAACCACGGCTATAATTATAGGCCAAAACCTTCGAGCAAATATCTATAGAGTCAATCGTGAAAAAAAGTGTCCGAGTCAAAACTCTGCCCAAGCTACGTAGTGGGCAGACTAGTTAGTCGTAAGACGATTGCAAGCCGACTACAACGCCGCGCGATGCTAAAGTGCTCGGTTACACTAATTCGGTGACAAAACGTCGAGATTCGAGAACACGGGTCATTGTGAATTAAAATGTAAATATCCAAGTCGATATGTATGACGGCGCTCGGACATTTTTTAACTACTTTCACTTAGGGACTGTGGCTCTGTAGATATTTACTCGAAGGCCAAAACAAAACAAGTGATCTTCAGTCAGGATTGGGCTATCCGCAGCTTGTAGCTAACATCAGTCAAGAAATTTGGTTCGGCCTCTATATATTAATGAATACATTACCTATATTTACAAAAAAAGTCCGATTCTTTCTTTACTAAACATGTTTGATTGATTCCACAGGACTTCAAGATCAAAAACCACGGATCACCGACGAAACAAGCCAAAAAACAACCCACCCCCGCCAAAAAATCCCTAAAACTAACCCTACCAAAGCCTATCATGCACATGGGACAAAATGGCGAATTTACTGAAGAGAAAATATACGCAGACAAATTCTATATCGATGATAAAGAAGTATTCCCAGACAGATATATACAAGAAATTAAATATACAGACGAAAAATATATAGTCGACGATAAATATATACAGGATAGTAAATATTTAGTTGATATAAATGGGAAATATTTGGTGGATTCCAATGGGAAGTATTTAGAAGACAATAGTGGGAAGTATGTGGTCAATAATACCAAGTATGTGGTGAATAATGGGAAGTATGTGGTCGATAAAGAAGTGGGAAAGGATTTTGTTTATCAGACTTATGAGGAGGTTCCGTATCAGAGCGATTTTGTGGAGAGGGATAAGAAATCTACGGTTTTGAAGATTAAGATGAAGTAAGTTGTGATTTTATTTAGTACTATTTAAGAAACTATTTTTGTTTTTTTTTTATCTACTATTCTTATTTAACTATTTTGTTTATTTATTTAGTGTGTAAGATGCTTCGAGCAAATATGTACAGAGCCGCAGTCCCTAAGTGAAAGTAGTAAAAAATATCCGAGCGCCGTCGTCGTCATATACTTAGATATTTACATTAAATAATTAACAATGATCCGTTTTCTCGAATCTCGACGTTATGTCACCTAATTAGTGCTTGTAACCGAGCACTTTGGCATCGCGCGGCGTTATAGTCGGCTTGCAATCGCTTTACGACTAACTAAAAAGCCTGCCCACTACGTAGCTTGGGTAAGGTTTTGGCTCGGATACTTTTTACACGATTGTGACTTTATAGATATTTGCTCGAAGGTAAGATGTCACCGAATACGTTTTTTTTTTAATTTTCGAATTCTAAACCAGCCAGATTGTGGTCAAACGTTAATCTATCTGAGAAATATTGCGGAGAAGTACATTAATCTAGAATTAATTTGTTTTAGTGGTTCTAAAGGCTCAATTGTGATGATTCTCTCATGATTTTTATCGTGCTTCGCACACTAGGTTTATAGAAATGTTGTTTTTGTGATAAACATTTCAAAAATTGACGCGCTCGCAGGATTTGAACTTGCATCCCTCTGGGATTCCGGCCCAGATGCTTTGTCCAATTAAGCTAGAACGCTATACTACGAACCCGCCAAATTAGTCAAGTGTTTATCATTTAACTACCAACTTCTACAGTGTTGGAAAGCGCCATCTGTGAGAACTGTGTTAAACCAGACAGTCGTCACTCAATGTGCGCATTGCTCAATCAATCAAATGATTTTTTTCGTGCTTCGCACACTAGGTTTATAGAAATGTTATTTTTGTGATAAACATTTCAAAAATGCGCCATCTCTCGTTAATGGTTAGAAGTTCTAAATATTTCACATTCAGTGACGACTGTCTGGTTTAACACAGTTCTCACAGATGGCGCTTTCCAACACTGTAGAAGTTGGTAGTTAAATGATAAACACTTCACTAATTTGGCGGGTTCGTAGTACAGCGTTCTAGCTTAATTGGACAAAACATCTGGGCCGGAATCCCAGAGGGATGCAGGTTCAAATCCTGCGAGCGCGTCAATTTTTGGAATGTTTATCACAAAAATAACTTTAAATGTTCCCGTTTCTTTTTCACTATACGCATTGAAAAGAGAGAAAACATTATAAATTGATATTAAAATTACGGTGGCGCCTTTAAAATTGCGCCTTAAATATGTTTAAAGAGTTTTGTATGTCTGTTTCATCCGAAAGCTTAGTAGAACTTTTCCTGATATTTTTTACAAATATTAATTTGAATGTTATTTTTGATCATAACTTTGGAAACTTATTTTTCTTATGTTACTAGCGACCCGCCCCGGCTTCGCACAGGTTTATTATACATATAAACCTTCCTCTTGAATCACTCTATCGATTAAAAAAAAACACATCAAAATCCGTTGTGTAGTTTTAAAGATACAAGCATACATGAGGACAGACAGCGGGAAGCGACCATGTTTTATACTATGTAGTGACCATTGTATACCATTACCATTGGATTATATTCTAATACACATAATTATGTATTCCTATACAAGAATTACTTGTTTAAAGGTATAAGTATATTCTGTTCATTACAAAATACTACATCCCGATTTTCAGCTTTAAATTCTCTCTGGTCCTTTGATTAGTCAGTGATAATTTTCCACTTTGATTATATTAGGAGATATCTGAATATACAGGGTTATTCCTAATCAATTACCATCGTTTTAGGGGCTTATTCTGTACATCAAAACTAACAACTTTTGTTCTGCGACTTTTGTCAAAACTCAAAAAAAATGTAGTTTCATAGAAAAATATCGTTCACTCGCGACGAAATGTATGGAACACCTCATTTTTTTTCGAGTTTTAATAGAAGTCAGTGAACAAAAGTTGTTAGTTTTGATGTACAGAATAAGCCCCTAAAAGGATGGTAATTGATTAGAAATAACCCTGTATACGCGTCGAATTGAGTACCTCCTCCGTTTCGTCGGTCAAAAAACGTGACCAGGCTATAAAGCATGAGACCACGAAAAGCGACGAAAAGAACTCATTTCGACGTGTGAAAAAGTGACAGTTATATACTTTGCCATAACGCTGTCTCGTTCTGACACTACGAACGAAATAATTCGTGGCGCGCATACTAGCCCGGCTGTAAAGGATTCCGGCGCTGGATTGCATCTGAAATGCTGTTTTACATTGTTCCAGTTGCAACTGGAATAATTGAAACCGGTCATTGTCGTATTTATCTAACTAAATATTATATTGTTATTTGTTCCAGTAATTCCCCCTCTTCTTCGCGCGCCCCTCCCCCCTACCCTTTGGGCGAGCACTCGATACTGAAGTCACACTTGGTGCGCGCGCGCCCGCGCGCCCAACAGTGGACTATATCTAAGAAAGAAGGGGAATATCAACAGGTGAGTATATCTTAATCCATATATTGCTCCAACAATAACTGTATTGTTTTTTACCCACGACGGAACGGAGCAGGTATATGCGTTTAGGGTGAGAGATGTTTGTTTGTGTGTGCGTTTGTGCAAAGTAATGTTCCCACCTATCTTCTAAACTAATGATCCGATTTTGATGCGGTTTTCAATAACGGGTTTGTGTTTGATGAGTTCATGTTCTTAGACAGGTGTCATGGCTGTAACTCACTAGGGGGCGCCACAATATTAGTGCAAAACTATGTTGCAATATAATCAAAACGAAATGTCCGATTACAATTCTGTTTTCAGCAATGTGTACGTGGTAGCTTAGTGCATGTTCCCAAATAATAAAAATTACGTCTTTTATTCTTTTTCGATGAGATTTTTTTTACCGTCGTGTGATTTTTTCAAAATTTTTAATTTTGCTTAATCTTGTTTTTTTTATGCCGGTCCCTCCGGAAGACCAGCGCTGGTTGGTCCACAACCAGCATATTATGCTGAGGGTGGGACCGGGTTGTGATTGTGACAAAAATAAAATTAAGTATTTAGGATGACTTTGTAAATGTAATATTAATTGTTTATGCTGTTTATTTTGTTTGGTTTTGCTGTGTTGTTTGCTTTGTGGTTTTGTTTAATTTTATTTTTGTCTTAGTAAATAATATCCACATAAATTACGCGTCACGTTGTTTGTCAGCGATGCACTCCTATACTACTTAACCGTTTTAAACCAAAGTTTGCACACTACGTTCAGTTTGATACAACTTGAGAGATAGGTTAGTAGTTTTATTTACAACTAGCGACCCGCCCCGGCTGCGCACATGTGTATTATACATATAAACCTTCCTCTTGAATCACTCTATCTATTAAAAAAACCGCATCAAAATCCGTTGCGTATTTTAAAGATATAAGCATACATGGGGACAGACAGCGGGAAGTGACTTTGTTTTATACTTTTCTGACTCACCTCAGCTATAAATGTTGAGTGCTAGGAGGACCCAACACTCAACGCTGGTATTCTGGTGAGAGTTTAGCGTAGTGAAAGAAACGTTTGGGATATTTATCATTTGTCAAGATAAATATCCCAAACGTTTTGTGTTATAATAATTTATTACATTATAATAATCGGCTAACCAATTATTCTACCAAATGAAAATTAGTCATCTCAAAATTTGGTAATCGGTAGTAGTCAAAGTGAAACTGGCGAAACGTTGAAGTTATAATAAGCCAAATAATTTTCCGCGAAAAGACAGGATACCGGATAATTGTCTTAAAAGTACAGATAGTTATTTCACTTTTTGTTTTTCTTTCAGGTTTTGTATACGAATGAACATTTACAAGGAGTAAGAACCGATGACCCGGCTTACGGACCCGGTACGTTGTTGTCATGTAGTAAATAAATAAATATTAGGGGACATTTTACACACGGTCTCTGACCCCAAACTAAGCAAAGCTTGTGATATGGCTGCCAGAGACTGATAAACTACATACACATCAGTGGCGTGCACACAGTTTTAAGAGAGGGTAGGCAGAATATTTTACTCACCAAAAACACGTTGGTTTTGGTTCGTCGTCTTGTCGATTGATAATGTAGGTAATTGCCAAATGCCAGCTCAAATATCCATAGATTGGCTGATTTTATAGACATATCCAGACGGTTTTATTATTTGAAAATAGTAGACAAACGAAACAAAATAACCGATTACTGTGTATGCAACCTGTCAGCCAATGATATGAATCATATTATTGTTTTTTATTGAATTTACGACTGACTTTACCTTTAATTTGTATTAATTGCGGTGTAGCACGACCTATCTCGTAAAACTTGTTTTTTTTTTCACCGAAAGATAGTTTTGAAAACGCACCATATTTTATTTTCTCAATACACACACCATCAACAACTTTCACAGACAATATTATCCATTTTTCACTCTATTAACAACGTTAAAATCCTAAATAGCTGATAGCGTAGTCACAAACACAATACACATCAAACGATATGGCGACTATTGACTATTGAAATTAGTAGTAAAAAAGAGTAGTAAAAAAAAAAATACCACAAAAAAATGATGGCCAAGCAAAAAGACACTGGCTTTTCATGCAGTTGTGTGCGTGATTTTTGTCATTGTGTGTAAGCAAAGCCCACGTAGCTATAGGAACGCACACACATTAAATCCGCATGATCACGACTTACCACGAGAGCACACATACAAAACATTAAGAGATCCATAGTTTGTGTCTTTGCCGTGGCAAGGGCGGGTGGCGCTCGTGCAGCGAACCTGTCGATCTTATCTTAATGATACCACCGGCACTCGATAGGTGGAGCTGATTTATGATTTAAGTTTTTTATGTTATTTTGTTTATTAATAAAATTTTATTAGATCTATTATCAGAACTAGGGTAGGCAGTGTCTTTCTGTCTTTATGAAGCGTCCGCCACTGATACACATATTTTAAATAACTTATATAAATAGTACCTAAATAACACCCAGACACAGAGCAAACACCTATGTTCATCACATAAATGTTGCCCTGGGTGGGGATCGAACCCACGCCTCTTTGATCCAGAAGTCAGGGTCACTGACCACTGAGCCACCGAGGCAGTCAATGAGTAGAATATTAAATATTAGGGGGCAACTCTTGCACAATCTTTGAACCCAAATAAAGCATAGGTGATATGGCTGCCAGAGACTGATATACTACATATACATATTTTTAAATACATTATATATTGTGTCCTTATTCTTAAATTGAAACGATAAAGTGAATTAACCAATTAAAGCATCCTCCAAATACGAGTACTACAGGAAAAATAGACGTTTTTTTTTACCAACTTTGCACGAAATTTCCGATCGAAATTATTTTTTTAGTAAGGTTAAGGTTAAAATTATGGCACATTTAATGAAGTTTCATTAAATGGGCCATAAATCGTAAACGGTAAGTTTTGCAAAAAAAGTTTACTGGAAACAAGGTGCAAAATTTTAATTTCCACAATAACTCCGTGACTTTTGCCATAAAGTGCATAGTTTCCAAGATATCGGCCAAAAACGTTTTTTCAAGATGGCGCTTGAAGCTCCACCTTGATCTGTCAGCATTTTGTGATTTTATGCTCAGTAAGTGATCCTAAACCATATAATAAAAAAAAATTGGTTCGGAAATTTAGTGCAAAGTTAAAATTCTTATTTTCCCATACTAAAAAGGAGGCTGCCAGCCCAAAACCAATCAATCGATTTATTCATTTCCATTTCTGTGATTGGTCGAACAGTAGGCAGCATTTTGCTAATTGAGTACCTCTCTCTTCGCGAGTTTCCCCTTCTTTTTAGGATTCCGTACCCAAAGGGTAAAAACGGGACCCTATTACTATGACTCCGCTGTCCGTCTGTCTGTCTCCAGGCTGTATCTCATGAACCGTTATAGCTAGAAAGCTGAAATTTTCACAGATGATGTATTTCTGTTGCCGCTATAACAACAAATACTAAAAACAGAATAACATTAATAATTAGGGGAGCTCCCATACAACAAACCTGATTTTTTTTTCCGTTTTTCGCTCTATATTAATAATGGTAACAGGTAGATGCTTGAAATGTTCACAGAAAATTTAGATATACACAGTCAGGTCATAAATTCTGTCACATGTTTAATATAAAATAATTGAAACAAGTTTATTCATTATGTAACCATTTATATACCAAAATGAACTTAACAAAACATAGATTCTTGTGACAATAAAGTTTATTCAAAATGACCTCCGTGATTTTGAATACAGGCCTTCAATCTGCGCGGCCAGTCGTCTATCACAGCACGAACGAGGTCCATGTCAATATCGGCGGCTGCCTTAATCAATGATGTCTTGAGTGACTCCAAATTGGGATGAGGCTTTGAGCACGCCTTTTCCTCCAAGTGTTGCCATATCTTGTAATCTAACGGACTCAAATCTGGACTGGAGGAGGGCCAGTCTTCGTGCCGGATGAAGTCGATTTCACGCGCCGCCAGCCAGTCTTGTGTGCTCTTCGCTCTATGAGCTGGCGCCGAATCTTGTTGGAATACCCAGTGCCTCTTATTGAACATGGTATGAGAAACAGGTTCCACAAGGTTCGTCAGGACTGTATTTTGATACACAACTGCATTCGTTTTTACACCTTTCTCACAAAAGTGTACCTCTGTTAAGCCCCAATAAGAAACTCCCAACCATACCATGAGCGAGGATGGAAAATGACCTCGTTGGACACGCGGAATACGGTTCCTCGCTTCTTCACTACTGTGTGCGTACACCTTATCATTTTGTTTGTTGTAGCTCTCTTCTACGGTAAAAATTTTTTCATCCGAAAAAAGAATTTCCCGACATTTTTTTCCCGCGTACCGTGAAGCGGTACAAAGCGCGGCATCTCTTCAGTCTCAGGTCCATTAGAAGAGCATTTAACCGATGTCCTGTTTTTTTTCGATATGCCCGAAGCCCTAAGTCTTCATTTAACACCCATTTCACCGTGGTTCTGCTTAACCCCATCTGAAGGGCCAACAGTTTCTGCTTACGTTTGGGATTTCTTTGAATTCGCGCCTTCACAGCTTTTATCACTGCTGGAGTCCTAACAGACCGAGGGCGACCACTTCTTGACCTGTCATCTACACTAGAGTTTTCATTGTATCGTTTGATGGTACGATAAACGAATCTTTTGGTCATATTCAAATTTTTCAGTATGTCAAAAATTTGAATTGGCGCGTAACCGCAACGATGCAACGCAATAACTGCAACACGGTCTTCTCTAAGCGTCCACTCCACAGAACAGCAGAACTATATTAGAAAGGAAATCCATACAAATTTTCTATGAAAACCGCTGTCGCCAAGTGTGTATTACCACTGTAAAATATCTGCACAATAACTGTGCAATTTTCACTAGCATCGGAGATTTTTTTTTTCCTTTAGAATAGAGCGTAGTATACTTTCTGTCACATCACCAAGGTACCTAAGACCCATAACATTAATTTGGTCATAATTTAAATGCCGTGTTAAAGTTATTAAATTCACTTTATTTTATTAATGTTACATAACAATGGCAAATGCGTGGTACATGTCAAGCCAAAAAAAAAATAATGGGCCAATGTCGAATTTGAATATGGTATCACAGTTGTTTTTTGGCATTTAGATAGTGATGGGCGACATGAATTGTGCAGTTTAATTTTATCGATAATATGATTTTATACGTATTGCATAATTTATGGATAATGTAACTGGATATATGTAGTATATAATTGATGAAAATGATTGTGCAGTTTTATTACCATTTAGGAATTTTTGGAATGAACACTGAAAAATCATGTCAACGTGCCGTATTGTATTAATTTATAAAACTTGTGTTTCTATCAGTTCTAATATAGGTACTACATGGATGCCAAATCAATTCCTGCGAACTATTTGGATTTCGTACACGGTGGAAGTCGCCTAAATTCCATTGTTGGCTAATCAATTGTATTTAGATATTTTGTGCTGGCCACGACTGTACTTAACTATTTTTCATAATGAATATTATCATAGTACAAATATTTTATTAGGTAAATTACACCATAATTACAATACAATAAAAAATAACTTTATTTTCACATCGTAAATACAATACAAGCATAAACTAACATTACATGTGAACACAACTGAATTACATGTGACAATATTAGTTATCATAACATCATAATAGAACTTACACTTGACAGTGGCAAATGCATATTCCATGCGACGCCAATATTTATAAGGAGAAGAATAATTACAATCATATTTTTCTAGTTTGGAGCTCGATAATATAATTCATTCATTGGATTAGCTGAACGTAGACGTAAATGGTTACGTGGGCGAGTAAGAGCGCGTGCTTGTGCTAGCGGGAGAGATTATTCGGGGTGGTTCGTATACATTTTTTCTCGAAACATTCTATTTTAGCGTCCCTTATTATAAGTCAACATTTATAAATATCTTTAAGTAGTGTTCCATACCTCATAACAAGGAACCCTTATACCTAGACATACATTGCTATTTTGTTAATTGGAACTATACAATGGTATAAGGAACTTCAGAAAAGGTAAATCTTTACTGACAATAGGCCGATTACTTAAATAAAATCGGATTTAATTTTCAAACACGCATCAAAATAAAAAGTAATTTAATTCAAAAACACTAAAGAGTATTGATATCAACTTCGAAGAAAATCAACCCCAAAATAACTTTCATATTTCAATAAAACACGAAACACATCTTCCATCAATTCTATTACAGAATGTTAATGCAAAATCTAAAGTAAATGAACCAAAAATCACGTTGTTTCACACAAATTTAGCTCTAATTTTTCACGTCTGTATTTTCCTGGTTAGAATTTCGGTAAATTATTCTTATCAGACGCCTAATTCATACAAAGAACTCACGCTCCGAATTTCCAGTCTCTCCTGACCGCTTATTGAAGCGGTTTAGGCTGTGCGTGGATCCGTCAGTCAGTCATTCAGATCTAAGCATTTTATATGTCGAGATAATATACATGTATAACTATATAAAACATGTTAATTAAGAACCACGTGTAAATGGAACGTTTGTAGGAATCCAGTCTTGCCGTCCTGTAGCCTCGATCCATTTACTCTTCGTCAGAGGATCGGCTGGAAAGCTGCAATGAAGATACAATGTATCAATGAAAATCAAAGCAAACATGCAACGGCAGTCGGCTTCGTGTTCAATCTATATATTTATATGTATATATATTGGACCTGATAACTTTTATTCGTAAGGAACATAATAGTTAAAGTGTGATGCAAATACAATTATTAATAAAAATACACCACAATCACAAATATTTTATTAAATCAAAATATTCAGATACTTAATAACAATAAATTTCGAATTGCGAAATATTAACTTACTAGCGAAATTTATCGATGTCGATAAAATGTTTGCAACCACTATCAACGAAAATCTAGGCAGTAAAATAAATCATTTAAATTTAAAAATGCCCACAATTTAGACTTACCAGTAAAAGGATATTCCTCCTTTTTGTAAACTAAAGTCTTGGCATTGTATTCGACACGTTATAATAGCGCAAACCGGCATTTTTTGGCAAAAGTTACCTCTGAAATCACTTGAACGACTGAGACAGTAAATGTCACGATTTCACGTAACTTGAGTTATAACTCATGTACGTGGCGACAAACCTCCCCTCCACATCGCCTTTCTATTTCCTTCTCTCTTCTGTGGTCCACTCCATATTTAAAAATGAGTAAAATTCTAAAAAGTATACATTTTTATTTTCATGAACAATTCGAAATTCGAATTCAATAAACTTTTTTGTGGCCAGCATTCTAAAAGAAAAGTTTTTACTGTGTGACAATACTTATGACCTGAATAGGTATATTTACTTTAATAATAAATAATAATAATAAAATTAAAATAACATAAATATTTAAGGGGGGGGGGGGGGGGGGGGGATATACAGTACGGGTACGGAATTCTCTAACTCGTACTTGGCCGATTATTTAATTTTATTTCGTCCATTACTACGACATTACACGATAAATAAATGAAATGAAATTACGAAAAATTACAGTAATAACTTATGCGACTAAGTTATATTAGTTTCATCCATCCATCCATCGTCCACTGCTGGACATAGGCCTCCGCCATGGATTACCAATAAGGCCGGTTGGAAGCGGCCTGCATCCAACGCTGGTACTGGCAACACACAACTATTGAAAACTCTTGTCTTGAGGCACTGAGGTATATCGGATGAAAAGACGTCACGCAATTTTCCTAATATAATACTCGTATTAGTTATTAACTTATTATACCTAGAGACTAAGTTATACAAGTTAATTTATAGTAATCTATAAAATTTTCCAGGAATGTATTCAGCGGAAGATGTGCAACAAGACTACCAGTACTCGGAAACAGCTAAACCTGGCTCCTACCAACCGGAATATGGATACCAACCAGCGGACATGTCGTTTACTTACACTAGATTTGAAGAAACACCCGCTACGATACACCAGGTAATTACTACTACTGGGCATAGGCCTTCTTATAAATCTCTAATCAGTCGGAAGCAGGGGGTCGACGCTGCTGTAGCCTTAATCAAATCGTCTAAGATGTCCTACGCTGCGCTTGCTGGTATGCGGTCTCCATTATGCCGGTTGCAGATCAAGAGCTAAGTTAGTTTATCGTGCATAGCTCGCAGTCTGCACAGATGTATGGAAAACTGCGTCAGCTATGCGAGCTAACCCCGAACTAACTTAGCTTAGCTCTTGTCCTGCCACTCTCATTATGTTAGAGAAAGAGTGGAAAGCTTTCCCAATGTATAGATCAGACTCTCAGTGGAGTTCCGTTTGCAAACATTGCGGACCTCAATCTGACTTCTGATATATATTGTATAGATCCCAGACAACCTATAAACAGATGTTGCCAACCAGTTTTGTGGTCCCCTCGACCAATCAATCAATTTAACAAAAAATGAAGATTTATAGCCCGTTAAAGTTCGGCGTAACGTCACTAACTGCTATCAAATGTACCGGCTAGTGACGTCATGAGCCCCCACTCTCAAACTTTTACAAGGTTTATCTTTGTCACTGATTGTTTGATTGACTAAAGAAAAAATACGTTTTTAATATTTTTTAATAATCTAATAGACGGACTAATTAAAATAATTATTTTTATACCCAGTAAACATCCCTATTATCGTCTGACTGTCACCGGGGCTTTCAATATAATGTGTTGCCATTTGGTAGATATTACTAAATATTATACCTATTTCCTCAGGGAGCCAGCTACGCGAACACTCCTGTACAAGAAACAGTTATGAACGGCGCTTACCATCACAACCAATTGCCCACCTACGACGCCGCGATCGCACAACAATACGCCACTACCACTACCACAACCGGATATGTAAGTTCAATCACTTCGTTAAAATAAGTGCAAAATTAATAAATAAATTTTAGACATCTTACACACGGTCTCTGACCCCAAACTAAGCAAAGCTTGTGATATGGCTGCCAGAGACTGATATACTACATTAAAACAATTAGCATCCTTTTAGGGGTTTATTCTGTACATCAAAACTGAAACCAAAACTAAAAAAAAAACAGATGTTCCATACATTTTGTCGCGAGTGAACGTTTTTTTTTTCTATAGAACAGCAATTTTTTTTGAGTTTTGGTAAAAGTTGTTAAACTAAAGTTGTTAGTTTTGATGTACAGAATAAGCCCCTAAAAGGATGCTAATTGATTAGGAATAACCCTGTATATATTTTAAATACTTATATAGATAGTACTTAAATAACATCCAGATACAAAGCAAACACCTATGTTCATCACACAAATGTTTGCCCTGAGTGGCAATCGAACCCACGCCTCTTTGACCCAGACAGCGTCACTAACTACTGAGCCACCGAGGCAGTCATTAAGTCAGTACTGTATCGAACAATCAAATTCCAATAGTAAAACTCTATGAAATCTAACTAGGAATTTAATTGAATTTATTTATTTGCATATTAATACAGTGCATTCTAATCATAATCGCACTGGGATCTATACATTCGTATGGTTGAAATGATGCCACAGACAGATCTACAGGGTTATTTCTAATCTAATAAAATTAACTTTATTATTTATTGTTTTGTGTAAGTAATTTGATATTTTACGATTTAAACTACATATTTTTATCCAATGTATTCCGATTTTTATCGATGTTTGATTAATTTGAGTGTATTGAATTCTGTTTCATGGACTTTGTCTGAAATAAATTGTAAAATAAATAACCGCACTGTTGAATGATTCGGACAGATTTACTTTTGTCCATAACTGAAAAAATATATTTTTGCTCTTGATATTTATGCCCTTGATGGGCGCAATAATCGATCATAAGTTACAGATTATAAAATAAATATTAGGGGACATCTTACACACGGTCTCTGACCCCAAACTAAGCAAAGCTTGTCATATGGCTGCCAGAGACTTATATACTACATATACATATTTTAAATACATACTTATATAGATAGTACCTAAATAACACCCAGACACAGAGCAAACACCTATGTTCGTCACATAAATGCTTGCCCTGTGTGGGGATCGAACCCACGCCTCTGAACCAGAAGTCAGAGTCACTAAACACAGCTACCGAGGCAGTCAATTATGTATATTATGCAGTTACAAATAGACATTATTAATACCTGTATAAATGCAACACCTTATTTTTGAGTTAGAGGTTAAACAGTCATAGCAACGAAACTTTAAAACTCGAATCATACAAGTCGGTGGATGTGAAGTTAGCTACAAGGTGCGTTAAATCCAAATTTGACTGAAGCTCACATAAAGCTGCGCGTTGATTGGATATTGCGCAGCTTGTAGTCCGCCGACTTACATGATTCAGTCTATAGCAATTTTTATACCAGTTCAATTTCTAAGCCTCCTCTTTCTCTCCCCAGGTAATAGAAGAGCCAAGTCCCCCCCAAACAGTAACACCCCCCACTCCGGTCCGGCGGTCCGAGCGTCCGGTCCGGCGGAGAGTATCCAACACGTACGACTATGAGGACTCGGACCTGTATATAGACGACACTCCCGCGCCGCGCCGCAGGAAACAAGCTAGCAAACATAAACATAATAATTATAGGCAGAACCAGAATAATAGCGCAGGTGAGTGGTAAATAAAATGTCAAAAAAGTAAGGTAAGTGACTGCAGAATCCACCATACAAACCTATCTTAGGACTATCCTATTTAGAGACCCTACCTTATCCTAGTTACAGACCCTACCTACAGACCCTGCCTTATCCTACCTATAGACCCTACCTTATCCTACCTATAACTGACTATAACAGACTGACTATAACAGACCTTACCGTATCCCATATACAGACCCTACCTTCTCTATAGACCCTACTTATCTATAGGCCCTACCGTATCTTATTTGTAGGCCCTACCTTATCCTACCTATTATAGAACCTACACTATTCCATTTACAGACCATACTACCCTATATATCTGTCTTTATTTCTTCCTATCCCTTTCCTTCTCCTGTTACACCTTCCCCCCAACCCCGATCCGGCGGTTCGGGCGTCCGGTCTTGCGGAGAGTATCCAACACGTACTACTATAAGGACTCGGATCTATATATAGACGATACTCCCGCGCCGCGCCGCAGGAAACAAGCTAGCAAACATAAACATAATAATTATAGGCAGAACCAGAATAATAGTGCAGGTGAGTGGTATACTGAGCGCCACACAAATCGGCGGATGAGAAGTTAGCCGCAGATGACACTTCGCCGTGATTCGCTAATTATTGCGCATGTGTGCACAATGCGTAGGGAGCGCGCGGGAGGCATGAGGTTGGCGGGGGGTGTGCCCCGGCGCGAGTCTCTCTGGCTCCCGCTAACTATTACACATGTGTGCACAATGCGTAGGGAGCGCGCGGGAGGCATGAGGTTGGCGGGCGGGTGTGCCCCGGCGCGAGTCTCTCTGGCTCCCGCTAACTATTACACATGTGTGCAC
Source organism: Hypomecis atomaria (assembly GCA_964007245.1). Lineage (NCBI taxonomy): Eukaryota > Metazoa > Arthropoda > Insecta > Lepidoptera > Geometridae > Hypomecis > Hypomecis atomaria. Next base: position 24,784,151 of record OZ023279.1, read on the forward strand.
AATGCGTAGGGAGCGCGCGGGAGGCATGAGGTTGGCGGGCGGGTGTGCCCCGGCGCGAGTCTCTCTGGCTCCCGCTAACTATTACACATGTGTGCACAATGCGTAGGGAGCGCGCGGGAGGCATGAGGTTGGCGGGCGGGTGTGCCCCGGCGCGAGTCTCTCTGGCTCCCGCTAACTATTACACATGTGTGCACAATGCGTAGGGAGCGCGCGGGAGGCATGAGGTTGGCGGGCGGGTGTGCCCCGGCGCGAGTCTCTCTGGCTCCCGCTAACTATTACACATGTGTGCACAATGCGTAGGGAGCGCGCGGGAGGCATGAGGTTGGCGGGCGGGTGTGCCCCGGCGCGAGTCTCTCTGGCTCCCGCTAACTATTACACATGTGTGCACAATGCGTAGGGAGCGCGCGGGAGGCATGAGGTTGGCGGGCGGGTGTGCCCCGGCGCGAGTCTCTCTGGCTCCCGCTAACTATTACACATGTGTGCACAATGCGTAGGGAGCGCGCGGGAGGCATGAGGTTGGCGGGCGGGTGTGCCCCGGCGCGAGTCTCTCTGGCTCCCGCTAACTATTACACATGTGTGCACAATGCGTAGGGAGCGCGCGGGAGGCATGAGGTTGGCGGGCGGGTGTGCCCCGGCGCGAGTCTCTCTGGCTCCCGCTAACTATTACACATGTGTGCACAATGCGTAGGGAGCGCGCGGGAGGCATGAGGTTGGCGGGCGGGTGTGCCCCGGCGCGAGTCTCTCTGGCTCCCGCTAACTATTACACATGTGTGCACAATGCGTAGGGAGCGCGCGGGAGGCATGAGGTTGGCGGGCGGGTGTGCCCCGGCGCGAGTCTCTCTGGCTCCCGCTAACTATTACACATGTGTGCACAATGCGTAGGGCGCGCGCGGGAGGCATGAGGTTGGCGGGGGGTGTGCCCCGGCGCGAGTCTCTCTGGCTCCCGCTAACTATTACACATGTGTGCACAATGCGTAGGGAGCGCGCGGGAGGCATGAGGTTGGCGGGCGGGTGTGCCCCGGCGCGAGTCTCTCTGGCTCCCGCTAACTATTACACATGTGTGCACAATGCGTAGGGAGCGCGCGGGAGGCATGAGGTTGGCGGGCGGGTGTGCCCCGGTGCGAGTCTCTCTGGCTCCCGCTAACTATTACACATGTGTGCACAATGCGTAGGGAGCGCGCGGGAGGCATGAGGTTGGCGGGCGGGTGTGCCCCGGCGCGAGTCTCTCTGGCTCCCGCTAACTATTACACATGTGTGCACAATGCGTAGGGAGCGCGCGGGAGGCATGAGGTTGGCGGGGGGTGTGCCCCGGCGCGAGTCTCTCTGGCTCCCGCTAACTATTACACATGTGTGCACAATGCGTAGGGAGCGCGCGGGAGGCATGAGGTTGGCGGGCGGGTGTGCCCCGGCGCGAGTCTCTCTGGCTCCCGCTAACTATTACACATGTGTGCACAATGCGTAGGGAGCGCGCGGGAGGCATGAGGTTGGCGGGCGGGTGTGCCCCGGTGCGAGTCTCTCTGGCTCCCGCTAACTATTACACATGTGTGCACAATGCGTAGGGAGCGCGCGGGAGGCATGAGGTTGGCGGGCGGGTGTGCCCCGGCGCGAGTCTCTCTGGCTCCCGCTAACTATTACACATGTGTGCACAATGCGTAGGGAGCGCGCGGGAGGCATGAGGTTGGCGGGCGGGTGTGCCCCGGCGCGAGTCTCTCTGGCTCCCGCGCATACCTATATTTCGGCTTTTGCGCAGCGTTCTGTGCATAACTTCCCATCCGCCGATTTTTGTGGCGCTTAGTATAAAACAAATGACAAAAAGTTTAGTGACTTTACATAATCCATTCATCCATGTCCCTATCTATCATAGATAATTAATAACTAATTGTATGCGCATACGTTTGCTCGGCTATGTGGCGGGATAAGCGGGCTGCAGTAGTCCTCGACACGGGTTTTCCTAGTGGGGGCTGCTTCGCAAGGCTTACTATTTTGCATTACTATTCTTCTTCTTCTTCTTTTCAGCCATCGGACGTCCACTGCTGGACATAGGCCTCCCCTAAAGACCTCCAATAAGACCGGTTGGTAGCGGCTTGCATCCAGCGCGATCCTGCGGTCTTAATGAGGTCGTCCGTCCACCTTGTGGGTGGACGTCCTACGCTGCGCTTGCCGGTACGTGGTCGCCACTCGAGGACTTTTCGACCCCATCGGTCATCAGTCCTCCGCGCTATGTGCCCTGCCCATTGCCACTTCAACCTGCCAATCCGCTGGGCTATGTCGGTAACCTTGGTTCTTCTACGGATCTCCTCATTTCTGATTCGATCGCGCAGAGAAACTCCGAGCATAGCCCTCTCCATGGCTCGTTGGGCTACTTGAAGCTTACTAATAAGGCCCATAGTGAGAGACCACGTTTCTGTGCCGTAAGTCATCACTGGCAACACACACTGGTCGAAAACTTTCGACTTGAGGCACTGAGGTATGTCGGACGAGAAGACGTTACGCAATTTTCCGAACGCTGCCCAGCCGAGTTGGATTCGGCGATTGGCCTCTTTCTTGAAGTCGGACCTACCTAACTGGACTATTTGTCCTAGGTAGACGTACGAGTCAACGACTTCAAGAACCGAGTTCCCAACTGAAATAGGGGTGGGTACAACATGGGAATTACACATGACCTTTGTCTTGTCCATGTTCATTTTAAGACCCACCTGTTGAGAGACTCGATTTAGGCCTTCGAGCATCGTACTGAGTTCCTCCATCGACTTTGCCATGACCACGATATCGTCGGCAAACCGAAGGTGAGTGAGGTATTCGCCATTGATGTTGATGCCGAATCCTTTCCATTCCAGGAGCTTGAAAGCGTTCTCCAGAGTAGCAGTAAACAGTTTCGGAGATATTACATCTCCCTGTCTTACGCCTCTCTTCAATGGGATCGCCTTGGAGCTCTCTTCCTGTACTCGGACCGACATAGTGGCGTTATTATACAAACACTTCAACACTTCGATATACCGATAGTCAATACGGCATCGTTGAAGAGACTCAAGCACAGCCCATGTTTCGACCGAATCAAAGGCTTTTTCATAGTCCACAAACGCTAAGCAAAGTGGCTGGTTATACTCCTCGGTCTTCTGTATAACCTGCCGCAGCGTATGTATGTGATCCATGGTACTAAAGCCTTTTCGGAAACCGGCTTGTTCGGAAGGCTGGAAGTCATCAAGCCTGCGTTCGAGACGATTCGTAATGACTCTTGAAAACAATTTATAAACATGGCTCAGAAGCGAGATGGGTCTGTAATTCTTCAATAAGGTGTTGTCACCTTTTTTAAAGAATAGCACCACCACGCTTCTGCTCCATGCTTCTGGCGTTATGCCCTCGAGGACGACGGTGTTGAAAAGCTTCTGAAGGACTTTAAGTACTGGTTTACCACCCGCTTTCAGAAGCTCTGAAGTGATTCCGTCGTCACCCGGCGCCTTGTTGTTCTTAAGTTGGTTCAGAGCCATTCTAATCTCGTACAGACTGATGTCCGGGATGTCTTCGGTGAAGTGTCGGGTCAGCTTGGCTCTTGGGTCTTTAGCCGCGCTGTTTACAGGCTTTGCTACCGAGGCGTATAGCTGTCCGTAGAACTTTTCGATCTCCTCCAATACCTCTGCCTTGGTCGACGCTGTACTGCCATCTTCTCTCTTCAGCTTTGTCAGCTGGCTTTGCCCAATAGACAAATGCCTTGCGAACACTTTGGAGCCTTTGTTCCGCTCTATCGTCTCCTTAATATGTTTGGTATTAAAGAGACGAATGTCGCACCGCACTGATTTCGAAATTTGTCTATTGAGCTGCCTGTATGACTTTGCATCATCGGAAGACTGCAGTCTTAGCGAGCGTCGTTCGGCCATGAGATTTTGAGTATGATCGGAAAATTTCTGAGGTCTATCTGAACGGCGGGGTCTAAAGAACTTAGAACCCACCGTTTGGACAGCTTCTACGAGCCCGTTATTGATCTCGTCCACCGACGCAAAATTCTCCAGGCAAGCAAAGCGATTTGATAGCTCGTGCTGAAAGTTCTCGGGGTTTTGTATATGAGCATGAGTAGGTCGGAGCGTAGACTTCATCAGACGAGACCTTTCGAGTTTAACGTTAATATTCAGTTTGCCTCGCACGATTCTGTGATCACTACCGGTTTTTATCCTGTGGATCACGGAGACATCGTTAAATATCTGTTTCTCGCTAGTCATGATGAAGTCTATCTCATTTCTCGTAGAACCATCGTAGAAGCATTACTATTAATTATGTTTATTGCCAATATTTATCATGCATACCTACCTTAAGATAACATTTCTAAGTACCCACATCTTTAAGTTTATGAATCTTTATATTGTGTATGTAAATAGGTTGAGTGTGTTATTTGTACCTATATGTGTGTTATGTATGATAAACAAATGAAAAAAAATTAGATAAGTATGACTAGAATCCTCGATTGCGTATAGGGTGTGAGAAAAAAGATGTGCTATACATACTTAGATAGCTACATATACGTTGTTATGATTTTATCATATTTTGACTCTAGATAATAGTAAAAACCTGCAAAATACTAAAAGAAGCGATTGAAAATAGATAATAGTTCATAAATATGTTGATTTACTTAAGCATCTCATAAGCCTAGACCGTGCGTAGTAGTCAGGCAAAAAAAAAAAACGCATACGCAAATAAAGACAAAAGATATTAGTTTCGTCCTGTTCACACTTTAATACTTGCACATCTCGCCCTCTCTTACTTTTGTAATTATTGTAATTTAGCGCCCTGTGTAGTTAATACTTTGACTATGCTATCTACAGACTTTACCTTACTTAGACTGTGAATAAGTGTTGTGTTGTTACAGCATCGAGCAGTAACAGTGGTGCGATAGCGAGCACGTACCGCGCGCCGCCGCCCGCTAACGGCATCGAGTCCCTCATACAAGCCTCCGTTTTAGCTGATGAGGTGCCCGACAATGATACGTGAGTTGTTTCTACGATTATAAATCGAATAAAGCACGTTCCAGACGGATGTAATCCAGCGTCCCAACAGGGGTGACCTTTTTTATTTTTTATTTATTTAATAATTTACAATGATACAGTTCAGTACAATATTAAAACTTAACTTAAGTTTATCTAGACAATCTATAGTTCTCTAAAGTATATTATAATAATTACACAACATATTTAGGTACCTACATGACTAAATCAAATTTGTTTAGTGCTTGGTAAGATAAAAAATGCAGCACAAAAATTAACAACAAGTGATAGGCGCGCGAACGCACAAAACAACCGTGCGCAGGCACAACATAGAACAGGTTCTTATCTTTGCAGTAACTAGTCGTATACCTACATGCAATAGCCTACCACAGTCATTGCTGCGATCTTGGGCTTTTCATTCAATACAGGCTGTTCCCGATTATGCATGCCAACTATTTTTCCATCCGCGAATTATGTTTTGGCTACACGGATCTCATCCACACGCCAACACGCTCGCGAGTCGTCTCCTGTCTTGAAATCTACTCGTATCGTGCTGTGAAATGGCTCCAACTTTATCGTAATATCAAAGAGTGGGCCTTGCTTTAGCAGTTTTGTCCACAATTGACGACGAAAAACCAAAAAAAGAGTAATATTTCACAGGCAAGGCAAATCTCTATACAGGTCAATAATTTCGCTTAAAATATCTGGTCCTCGGACATAATTTTGCACTCTTGCATACGTGCGCACTCACTACCTGTCACAGCGCAACTGTCCTTGGTTGGATGTAATCAGCCGGCTACACGGATGTAATCCGCGCGCTCCAACTGCGGATGGGAACACGCGCCCGTCCACCAAGGACGATGAAGGTCATATTACCTCTATAAAGCATATGCTACACGGTTTGAAATGAGGTATGAAACCAAGGTCACCTTGAACAGAAGTGAGATGCGGAATGCCGGCTACATGGTTTAAAACCAACAGTGTTTAAAAACGTTGCGCGGATAGGACGTGTTGTAATCTCGTTCATGTACCTACAGTATTTTATACTACAACGAAGTCATGAGCCTTACCTATCTGTACAACAAAAAGTTGGAGCGAGTCTTGCGATTTTGTGTGCATTTGAACGGAAAAAAGAAAGAAAAAAAGGATTTGGATGAAGCGATGGTTAAAGGAGAGATTTACCCTCAATCATATAAACTTAATTAATTTTCTGGACTTTGATGACATTAATAACTTTCTAAGAATATCTTATAGGTAGCTGAAACGTAGTAACGTGCGCCCGCGCTCGCTGCCGCAGCGTGACTGTCGTTCGCGTGGTTTTAAACAAGCGGCTAGACGGTTTTAAACCATCGCTTCTGGCAGTGGTTTGCAACGCAAGCCATGCTTCAAAGGGCGTTTGAATGTCACATGAAATGTGGCATAAAACAAATGTCTATACTGTTTCAAACCTCTGTTTCAAACCGCTGTTTAATACAGTGTAGCACACGCTTAATTTGGATTAAAACTGCAGTCTACGTGGATGGCAACAAGCAAGGTCACCCCTGTCCCTGCCTTCCATGTAGACTGCAAAATCCAAATTATATTATGACCTTCATAGCCCTTGGTTGACGGGCGCGTGTTTCCACCAAGGTCACCCCTGTTGGAACGCTGGATTACATCCGTCTGCAACGCGCTTTAAACTTCTTGATGGCTGTGAAGTTAGCTACAAGCTTTGCATTATCCAATCCTGACTGAAGCTCACATACAACACCACGTTGATTGGGTTTCGCGCAGCTTGTGACTTGCTTGATTTGGTCTATGAAGTCCACGATTTATTTGACTTCAAAAAAAGAGGTTTTCAATGTTTTGTTTTTGAAATAATAAAAATCTAACGGTATACACCCATTCGAGCGAGTTATTGGTCAAAGTGTCAAGTGGGAGTTTTGCAAATTAAATCGAATTACTTTTACGCAGTGGCGTGCACACAGTTTTAAGACAGGGTAGGCAGAAAATTTTACACACCAAAAACACGTTGGTTTTGGTTCGTCGTCTTGTCGATTTATAATGTAGGTGATTGCCAAATGCCAGCTCAAATATCCGGTGTAGCACGACCTATCTCGATAACTTGTTTTTTTTTCACCGAAAGATAGTTTTGAAAACGCATCATATTTTATTTTCTCAATACACACACCATCTGAACAACTTTCACAGACAATATTATCAATTTTTCACTCTTTATTAACAACGTTAAAATCCTAAATGTCTGATAGCGTAGTCACAAACACAATACACATCAAACAATATGGCGACTATTGACTATTGAAATTAGTAGTAAAAAAGGGAAATATAATACCACAAAAAATGATGGCCATCTAAATGTATAAAATTCAATGAAACAATGTTACTTTCTAAAATAATTGCATTGCATAGCAAACTTTCTTTCGGAAATGTTCAGTACGAGTCTTAATTGTTCGTGTTAGCTAAGCAAAAAGACACTGGCTTTTCATGCAGTTGTGTGCGTGATTTTTATCATTGTGTGTCAGCAAAGCCCACGTAGCTATAGGAACGCACACACATTAAAATCCGCATGACCACGACTTACCACGAGAGCACACATACAAAACATTAAGAGATCCATAGTTTGTGTCTTTGCCGTGGCAAGGGCGGGTGGCGCTCGTGCAGCGCGTATCGGTGATGCGAAATTACCTTCGATCTCATCTTAATGAACCACCGGCACTCGATAGGTGGAGCTGATTCATGATTTAAGTTTTTTATGTTATTTTGTTTATTGATACAATATTATTAGATCTATTATCAGAACCAGGGTAGGCAGTGTCTTTCTGTCTTTATGAAGCGTCCGCCACTGCTTTTACGTCGCGTTGACCGAGCGCGCCGAGCACATTGACGCACACGCTTGAGTTAGCCAATCACACACGTTGCCGCGCTTGTGTTGGATCGGTTTGGCGTTACCGTTACTGTTAGTAAAAATGCTCACACTTAGCTATTCAGTTTTCTGTACGTGACACAAGATGGCGCTGTGCCATTTCCATACAAATCACATCAAACGTTAAAGCTATCGAGTTCGAGTGAGAAACACCCACTTAGCCCTCTGTACATAGTTGAAGGCGGTGGTGCCATTTTTTGCGAAAAATTATTATAAAATTTTCTAATTGTACTTTTACATTCTAGTTTTGTTAACACACTTGTTTTGTTACAGCGAAGACGCGGCAGTGGCCGGCATGCTGAGTATAGGGTCGGCTCGCTTCACGCCGCGACGGTTCGTGCGCACCTCGCCCGCGCCGCACACGGAACCCACGCAGGAACCCGCCGACAAAGACAGGTATGGACATAGTCCTACCCATGTAGAGTGTAGGTTCACGCCGCGACGGTTCGTGCGCACCTCGCCCGCGCCGCACACGGAACCCACGCAGGAACCCGCCGACAAAGACAGGTACGAACATAGGCCCACCCGTGTAGAGTGTCGGTTCACGCCGCGACGGTTCGTGCGCACCTCGCCCGCGCCGCACACGGAACCCACGCAGGAACCCGCCGACAAAGACAGGTACGAACATAGGCCCACCCGTGTAGAGTGTCGGTTCACGCCGCGACGGTTCGTGCGCACCTCGCCCGCGCCGCACACGGAACCCACGCAGGAACCCGCCGACAAAGACAGGTACGAACATAGGCCCACCCGTGTAGAGTGTCGGTTCACGCCGCGACGGTTCGTGCGCACCTCGCCCGCGCCGCACACGGAACCCACGCAGGAACCCGCCGACAAAGACAGGTATGGACATAGTCCTACCCATGTAGAGTGTTGGTTCACGCCGCGACGGTTCGTGCGGTTCGCGACGGTTCGTGCGCGCCTCGCCCGCGCCGCACACGGAACCCACACAGGGACCCGCTGACAAAGATAGGTATGGACATAGGCCTTATTTTATTTTTAACCCCCGACGCAAAAGAGGGGTGTTATAAGTTTGACGTGTCTGTTTGTCTGTGTGTCTGTCTGTGTGTCTGTCTGTCTGTGGCATCATAGCGCCCGAACCACTGAACCGATTTCAGTTTAGTTTTTTTTGGATGAAAGGAGACTTAATCGAGAGTGTTCTTAGCTATGTTTTATAAAAATCGATTGAGCCGTTTAAGAGTTATGGTGGGTTCAAGTGGGGATGGAAGAACCAAAATTCTACAAATGTGCCCAAAATGGTTGTCAAATGAAAGATAACATATTTTATCAGTGGTAGGACTCTGTCTAGTCAGTCAGGGGTTTTTAATTTTTTAATTTAATATTTAATTTTGTTAGCTTTTGCCCGCGGCTTTGCTCGCGTTACATTTAAATTCTTATGCTATCCCGTAGAAACGTTATATTTTCCCTGGATATAAAATAGCCTCTGTCACTTTTGAACACCGGCCTTTGAACTATATCCATGCCAACAATCAAGTTTATTCGTTGCTCTGTTGCTGCGTGAAAGAGTAATAAACCAAAAAATGCTTTCGGATTTATAATATTACTCTTATCAGGGAATCAGTTATCAAGGAAGCATATTTATGCAATAATTTTGACAAGAAATGGCCAAAACTGGGACAGTGGCCGCAACCGCTACATCCTCCTAATATTATAAACGCGAAAGTTTGTAAGGATGGATGGATGTATGGATGTTTGTTTCTCTTTCACGCAAAAACTACTGAACGGATTGAGATGAAACTTTGCAATAATATAGCTTATATATCAGAATAACACATAGACTATAAATTATAATGGTATTGCGTAAATTTTGCATAATATAACGATAAGTGTTAAGTAAGTAGGAAAAATTCTGCTATCTGCGAGCTATTCTAGAATGCTCTTCAAGAAATGTCAAAAAAACAACTGTCGAATCAAACAACCGTCAGATCGTTTGTTTTTTTTTTTTTTTCCACCTGCTTTATCATGGGTGGTAAGGTAGGACCTCGAGTTTAAAAAAGGCGGAAAGTGACATAGTCTACATTTTATCCGGGATAAATAAAGAGCTCCCATGGGATAACATAAAAATCTAAATATCATGCGGGCGAAGCCGCGGGTAAAAACTAGTCTGTCATACATTAATTTGTGGTTTGTTGTTACAGAAGTACGAGTGAAACTCCGGAGAGCAGCAAGAGGGCGCGCGCGCGCGTGTCGGCGCCGCCGCCCGAACCCGATGACGATTACGATGACGAGGAGGACGTCATCAAGGAGGTGCACCGGGACGAGGAGTACGGTAAGACGTCCTACTCAGTTGGTTTAGTAGTGGTTTAATATTTTGACAAAGTATAGCTTTGTCATTTGTTGTTTGATTAACTAAAGAAAAAACACGTGTCCAATATTTTTTGATAATGTAACTCACGGAATAATTATAATAACGATTTTTTTACCCAGTCATCATGCCTATTAATAGGTATCTGCTAAGTCTGAGTGCTTCATCTTCGACTACAACGTATACTAAGCGTCACACAATTCGGCGGATGGGAAGTTATGTGCAGAACGCTGCGCAAAAGCCGAAATATAGGTATGCGCTCCCGCGACGAGAGACTCGCGCCGGGGCACACCCGCCCGCCAACCTCATGCTTCCCGCGCGCTCCCTACGCATTGTGCACAAATGTGTAATAGTTAGCGGGAGCCAGAGAGACTCGCGCCGGGGCACACCCGCCCGCCAACCTCATGCCTCCCGCGCGCTCCCTACGCATTGTGCACACATGTGTAATAGTTAGCGGGAGCCAGAGAGACTCGCGCCGGGGCACACCCGCCCGCCAACCTCATGCCTCCCGCGCGCTCCCTACGCATTGTGCACACATGTGTAATAGTTAGCGGGAGCCAGAGAGACTCGCGCCGGGGCACACCCGCCCGCCAACCTCATGCCTCCCGCGCGCTCCCTACGCATTGTGCACACATGTGTAATAGTTAGCGGGAGCCAGAGAGACTCGCGCCGGGGCACACCCGCCCGCCAACCTCATGCCTCCCGCGCGCTCCCTACGCATTGTGCACACATGTGTAATAGTTAGCGGGAGCCAGAGAGACTCGCGCCGGGGCACACCCGCCCGCCAACCTCATGCCTCCCGCGCGCTCCCTACGCATTGTGCACACATGTGTAATAGTTAGCGGGAGCCAGAGAGACTCGCGCCGGGGCACACCCGCCCGCCAACCTCATGCCTCCCGCGCGCTCCCTACGCATTGTGCACACATGTGTAATAGTTAGCGGGAGCCAGAGAGACTCGCGCCGGGGCACACCCGCCCGCCAACCTCATGCCTCCCGCGCGCTCCCTACGCATTGTGCACACATGTGTAATAGTTAGCGGGAGCCAGAGAGACTCGCGCCGGGGCACACCCGCCCGCCAACCTCATGCCTCCCGCGCGCTCCCTACGCATTGTGCACACATGTGTAATAGTTAGCGGGAGCCAGAGAGACTCGCGCCGGGGCACACCCGCCCGCCAACCTCATGCCTCCCGCGCGCTCCCTACGCATTGTGCACACATGTGTAATAGTTAGCGGGAGCCAGAGAGACTCGCGCCGGGGCACACCCGCCCGCCAACCTCATGCCTCCCGCGCGCTCCCTACGCATTGTGCACACATGTGTAATAGTTAGCGGGAGCCAGAGAGACTCGCGCCGGGGCACACCCGCCCGCCAACCTCATGCCTCCCGCGCGCTCCCTACGCATTGTGCACACATGTGTAATAGTTAGCGGGAGCCAGAGAGACTCGCGCCGGGGCACACCCGCCCGCCAACCTCATGCCTCCCGCGCGCTCCCTACGCATTGTGCACACATGTGTAATAGTTAGCGGGAGCCAGAGAGACTCGCGCCGGGGCACACCCCCCGCCAACCTCATGCCTCCCGCGCGCTCCCTACGCATTGTGCACACATGTGTAATAGTTAGCGGGAGCCAGAGAGACTCGCGCCGGGGCACACCCGCCCGCCAACCTCATGCCTCCCGCGCGCTCCCTACGCATTGTGCACACATGTGTAATAGTTAGCGGGAGCCAGAGAGACTCGCGCCGGGGCACACCCGCCCGCCAACCTCATGCCTCCCGCGCGCTCCCTACGCATTGTGCACACATGTGTAATAGTTAGCGGGAGCCAGAGAGACTCGCGCCGGGGCACACCCGCCCGCCAACCTCATGCCTCCCGCGCGCTCCCTACGCCCGTACACACGTGCGCAATAATTAGCGAATCACGGCGAAGTGTCATATGCGGCTAACTTCTCATCCGCCGATTTGTATGACGATGATATGTGTGGCGCTTAGTATCGCGTGTTGGTGGTAAAAAAAAAATGCGTATGTTTCAGTGTATCCGTCGCTAGAGATGAGTTCGGATGAAGATGAGGAGTGGACGGCGACGCGGCGGCCGCGGAATACGCGCGCGCGGCTCGACAGGGGCCGGCAAGACAAGTCAGTTGTCATTCTATCTCTCTTTCATCTATCATCAACCCATCCTACTTTTTTTTTTTGCGGGAACGCGGAAAATCGGCCAAGTGCGAGTCGGACTCGCGCACGAAAGGTTCCGTACCGTATGGGAGACCCATTCCTTTTGCCGTTATTAATAGCGAGCAAAAAACTCCTAAAAATCACGTTTGTTGTATGGGAGCCCCCCTTAAATATTTATTTTATTCTGTTTTTAGTATTTGTTGTTATAGCGGCAACAGAAATACATTATCTGTAAAAATTTCAGCTGCCTAGCTATCATGGTCCTTGAGATACAGCCCGGTGACAGACAGACAGACAGACGGACATCGAAGTCTTAGTAATAGGGTCCCGTTTTTCCCTTTGGGTACGGAACCCTAAAAAAGAATTTGACTTTGCACTAAATTTCCGATCCAATTTTTTTTATAAGGTTTGAACTAATATGGGTGACCAGTGCTAGACCTGTCTTATGGCCTCCTCTATGATCACCAATAAGACCGGTTAGCAGCGGCTTGCATCCAGCCAATCCTAGGGTCTTGATGAAGCCATCTCATCAGTCTTCTTCTTCTTCTTAGTATTATTTTTAATCAGTTGTTTTAAATATGTATACTCGTTTCAATTTTGTATTTTGTTAGTTGAATGACCTATTGTTGGCGGTACTATGTATTATTATACAGATTTTGTATTTTTAATTATAGTATTAAGCTCGATATGTCAATAAATGATTATGATTTTGATTCTGATTCTTCTATCCACCTTGTGGGAGGACGTCTTGCGCAACTGAACATTTTGTGTTTATAAGAAAGTAATATAACTCCTTAATATAATACGTAAGGTATTACCGTTTAGTCTAATCATATTTCGTTTGTTTCCCACAAATTAAAAAATATAATAACGCCGTTTTTAACGCCAAAGATGAAAAGCTTTTGGAAGAGTGAACTGATCTAAGTTGAAACGGCCAGATATTGACACAAATAGGATATTACAGTCATTTTTGAAAAGTATCTCAGTCAGATTCTGTTGGTCTAATAAACCACTAAAAATACGAAAAAAATAAAATTCAATCGTTAAGTTCTTTAAAAATGCATTTTAATTTTACAGTTTCAAAATTTCGCGCGTAATTTACGAAAACGATGGATGTCATTATTTTACTCTGTGGTCGTGAATGACGTCACTGGGCTGTGTATACAATGCGCGTAAATATTTTTCACGATGGTGTTTTTGTGTGTAAGTTTAAAATGAGTTATTATAAATGGTTAATAATGAGTTATCGTCGGTTTGCTGTTCCTGGAATACTAGTGTACAAACACCGGACAAACTATTCAATGTTTACATAGCCGTATGACGTCATAGCACAGCGGAGACTATTTCATGCACAGATTAAAAAAACGGAATATTTAGTATTGATATTTAAAATTCAATTTGTTATTTTACGATCTAAAACAAACATTTTCCGATTGCTTTTTGCCTAAGCTATCTCAAAAATACATTTACAGATATTTTGTCGGTGATAGTAAAATACCGTATTGTTGTTGTTGTCAGGGACGAGTCGTGGTCACCGCGCGCGCGGCTCGGCCGGCTGGTGCCGCGGCTGCGCGGGCCGGCGCGCGCGGGCGTGCGCCGCGAGTGCGTGCGCGCCGCGCTCACCGCCGCCGCGGCCGCGCGCCCGCACCACCCGCCCGCGCCGCACGCCCCCGCACAGGTACACTATACACATGTCAGGGACGAGTCGTGGTCACCGCGCGCGCGGCTCGGCCGGCTGGTGCCGCGGCTGCGCGGGCCGGCGCGCGCGGGCGTGCGCCGCGAGTGCGTGCGCGCCGCGCTCACCGCCGCCGCGGCCGCGCGCCCGCACCACCCGCCCGCGCCGCACGCCCCCGCACAGGTACACTATACACATGGGGAAACTTAACACCAAAAAATATATGACGGGCCGATCAACTAACGTGTATTATTGTCTCGATAACCTCCTTGATCGTAGTGCTAGTTATTGAAATGTGAACACCAGCGAACTTCCGATATCAACTTTATTCTGCTTACAGAGTAATTTTTCAAAAATTACAGTAATTGTCTTCGAATCAAACAATTGAACACTCCGATGGTTTTCCAACAGCTTCTTGTATTTTCGTCAAAAAAAAGTGACTCATGCCACGCCTTTTTCCGCCAATTTGTACGTCAGTGTGACGTGGGCACGACATTGAAGTTGACAGAAAAGTAATCTGTCAAATGCACCTCCAAATATTATCTTTCTGTGTATTGCCAGTAATTAATTAAAGCAAATCAGCTCAAGGGGCTGCTCTCCGACATATATAATAACTAGATTTTGCCCGCGGCTTCGCCCGCATGATATTGAGAGGCCCTTCCTTACCACCCTTACTAAAGGAGGTGAAAAATATCATTTTTTACATTTCTTGGAGCGCACGCTAGAATAGCTCGCAGAAGGCAGATTTTTTCCTACTTATTTAACACTTATTGTTATAATATGGAAAATTTACGCAATATCATTATAATTTATAGCCTATGTGTTATTCTGATATATAAGCTATATAATTGCAAAGTTTCATCTCAATCCGTTCTGTAGTTTTTGCGAGAAAGAGTAACAGACATCCATACATCCATCCATCCATCTTTACAAACTTTCGCGTTTATAATAGATAGATCTACCTACGTTTCCCTAGCTACAAGACGTGTTTTTTGATTGCTGTATACTTACTGTGAAATATCAAGTGAATTGTTTCGTGAACCAGCTCAAAGAGGCATACAACTTTTGAGGGGAACTTGGAGCACATTCTGGGTATATTTTTCAGCCTGAAACTTCCCGTTCCAAAGCACAATTGCCTCTAGTTTCTGGCACGTGATATTCGACGTCATCGAAGTTTTCTAATTCTACCCATTGTGAGTACAACATTTTGTAAAAACTGCACTGTTTTGAAAACATAACCTACGTCTTGTTGTGTGTTCACTGAACTGACTTTGACATACTCAAGATTGATTGATCACAAAGAAATCATTACTGTCATCTGTCACTTTAAAACTAACGTCAGACTCTGAGTAAAACCGTTCAGTGCAGCTGACCACAGATAATTTATTGTCTCCCCGATAATGGCAAGCGCGGGAAATTTGAGTAAATGCGAAGGCTGCAAACTGGTGATAAGTACCAATGAGTTAAAAACTTGTAAGAATTGTCGTAAAAATTACCACTACCAATGTCTGGGTATAACCATTGAGAACTTTCACAAAGAATCAAAACAAGCTAAAGCCTCTTGGAAGTGCCCGTCCTGCAAAAACAACGAGAAAAAGGGAGACAACACTAATACACCGGTACGTCCTCAGACTCGAATCGTTTCACCCACCAGGCCTAGCTCTCCGACGTCCAGCCTATATCAGACCGCTGGCGTCGTAAATGAGCTTAAAGAATATTTTGATTTGAAATTCAAGGAAGTATCGTCCTCATTGTCTAAGGACATTCAATCAAAAATTATAAACGAGAGCAAGTTTACAAACGATCGCATCGCGAACATGGCTGCGAGTGTGGATCATATCTCTGCTAAATTTGGAGAACTGAAACTTTTGTGTGACGCGCAAGTAGCGGAGATTAACTCACTTAAAGTGGAAAATTCCGAATTGAAGACGCAGATGAAAAATGTCACCAGCAGATTGTCGCAGATGGAGCAATTAGCCCGTGAATGCAATATGGAAATTCAGTGTGTGCCTGAAAGCAAAACTGAGAACATTCTGTCCATCGTCAATAAAATAAGCGACACGGTCTCCTACAAATTAAATGAGACGGATATAATAGCGGTGCACAGAGTTGCGAAGCTTCAAAACGATTCAACCAGACCTCGTTCCATCATCGTTAGAATGGCAACTCCTCGCATCAGGGATAACTTTCTCGCGACCATAAGAATGTACAACAGGAGCCACGAACAGAACAAGTTGAATACTTCACACATAAAAATGTCGGGAGAAAAGCGTCCTATATATGTGGCTGAACACCTATCACCGGCAAATAAGCAGCTTCATGCTGCCACAAGAGCGGCCGCCGCAGAGAAGGGCTACCGATTTGTGTGGGTCCGCAACGGACGTGTGTTTGTTCGCAGGGACATCAAATCTAAGCCTGTTCACATAAAGGATTTGGATTTTGTTAAATCCTTATGAAACCGTCACGAAGGTCCAATTAAAAATTTATTATCAGAATGTGAGGGGTCTGCGAACCAAATTCCAGGACTTATATATGAACGCATTATCGGAGAACTATGATATTATTATAATCACAGAAACTTATCTGAATGATTCTTTCTTTGATAACGAATTATTGGACGGCAGATATAATTTGTTCAGGCGGGATAGATCAGAGAGTGGTTCCTTTAAACAAAGTGGAGGGGGTGTTATGGTAGGTGTACTGCGTAGGTATAACGTACTACGTATGTCTTCTTGGGAATCTTCGTGTGAGGATCTATGGTTGACTCTCAAACTGGGGACAGCTTCAGATAACAATGTTATAAATATTTGTGCTACTTATTTGCCATCCCCACTAAGATTTGAAAACCTTAAATGCTTCTGGGATAACACTAGTCACATTATCAATAATAAAATACTGCCTAATTCCAAGATTTTTATCGCAGGAGACTTTAATATGAAAAATATGAATTGGGTGCGCGACCCAAATACTAAAATCTTAGCTCCACAGCACGGCAATGGACAAGCGGAGGTGTTTTTAGCTGATGCAATAGCATTCAACGATCTTGTACAGCATAACAGTGTCCTTAATGGAAATGGCCGCATTTTAGATCTCTCTTTCAGTAATTTGGGCTGCAATAATGTATCAGTTAGCGATAACTTTCATCCATTAGTCAAAGTTGATTTTCCACATCACTCTTCTTTACATATTACTGTAAATCTTCATAGCCATAAACCACTGAAAAAGAACCTGATATCAAAACCAAATTTTTATAAGTCTAATTACGAAATTATCAATCAGCAACTCTCGGAAATAGATTGGGATGAGCATTTTGAGAAGTGTAGCAACGTTGATGAGATGGTGGACATCTTTTATCGGGTCTTGATGCCTATATTGGAAAGTAATACTCCGCTTTTGCCGCCTAGGAATAATAATTATCCAGTTTGGTTCTCCATTCCTTTAATAAAGAGTCTTAAAGAAAAAGCTAAGCACCACAAAAAGTATAAAATGTATAAAAACTTGCAGGACAAATTAGCCTTTCAATTTAGTAGAAAGAGATGCGACAAATTGTTGGCTGATTGTTTCAATAATTTCAAAAATTCTTCCTCAGAAATACTTAAGAAAAAGCCCAAGCTAATTTGGCAATATGTCAATAAATTGAAAGCCAATAACAGCACTTTGCCAGATCAAATGACTTTAGGTGATAAAACTGCTGTCGGTGGACAGGAAATATGTGATTTGTTTCTGGAGCACTTTAATTCTGTATATATGGTCAATCAGTCCAAAAAACCAAGTGGAACTGCTTCCGATGAAAACTGCATATTATCTGGTATACCTCCGTTAACTAACATTATTATTCAAGAAAGTGAAGTTAAAATTGCACTAGGATCACTGCAAATTAAGGGACCTGGACCTGATTCATTGCCATCAATCGTGTTAAAAAAATGTGCGGATAATTTGGCGAGGCCTTTGGCTATGATTTATCACGCTTCCCTTTCATCTGGAATCTTTCCAGCGAGATGGAAATTGGCGTTTATTACCCCTATCCATAAAAAAGGAGATTTGGCGTCTGTGGAAAATTATAGACCAATATCCATCTTGTCTGGGTTTGCAAAACTGTTTGAGTCACTCGTTGTCAATAAGATCTACTGGCATATTTCCCATCTTTTGAGTAACGACCAACACGGTTTCCTACCTCGTAGATCCACGTCCACGAATTTAGTTAGCTTCGTCACAGATATTCTTGAAAGTCTGGACAAGGGTGAGGAGGTACACGCAATATACACTGATTTCAGTAAAGCCTTTGATTTAGTAGACCACGATCTTTTGCTGGCTAAATTACAGAAATCTGGTTTGCATGGAACTCTTCTACGTTGGCTAAGTTCGTATATGGAAAAGCGTTCGCAGTTGGTGGTAGTGAAAGGTTTTAGGTCCGTAGAGTCTCGGGTACCATCGGGTGTTCCTCAGGGTTCGCACTTTGGGCCTTTGTTTTTCACCGATTTTATTAATGACTTGCCTGGGCGGTTAACTTCTAAGGTCAAAATGTTTGCCGATGATTTAAAGATCTATAAAACCATTAAAACAACCACAGATGTCGAAGACCTTCAGGCCGACATTGATATTATCAGTCATTGGTGTGCAAGTAACAATATGTCACTCAATGTCGACAAATGCTGCTTTATAAGGTTTTCACGTAAACAGTCACCATTTCCGGCAACTTACACAATTAAAAACCAGCCTTTATGCGAGGTCGATAGTGTTCGTGATTTAGGCGTAATAATGGATAATAAGCTCTCTTTTCATAGTCACTACGACCATGTGATAAAGAAATCTATGAAAATTGGTGGGTTTGTTGTCAGGCACTCTAAAATATTTCGCAATTCCTTCCTCTCTATCAGACTCTTTTATAGCCTAGTTCGTAGTATTTTGGAGTATTGCAGTGTAGTCTGGAACCCTGTATACAATGTTCATGCTGATCGGCTGGAAAGGGTCCAATCCAGGTTTCTTTATCACATAACGTATATGGATCAATTGTGCAAATCACTTAGATCTTACGATTCTCGACTCAAGCATTACAATGTAATATCTCTTGCCAACCGCCGAAAGGTTACTGATATTGTCATGTTGTTTAAGATATTGCACGGCCTTGTTGACTGCCCCGAACTCCTTGAAAGAATAACGCTCAAAGTTCCTCGTCCTGGAACGTATTTAACTACAAATAAACCTACATTTGCTAGACCACGGTGTAGAACCAATCTCCTTATGCATTCTCCAATATACCGTATGTTCAACTCCTATGATAAGTTTAAAGATGACATAGATATTTTCATGTTTGGTTCGCTGACCTCTCTAAAACTGAACCTATATAGAGCAATAGAATAATGTGCTTCTGCAGAGTTATCTTGTTATGTTCTCATTAGTAATAATTATTATTGTTTAGTGTTTTCTGTCTTACATATTTTTATAATGTGTTTTATAATTTTCTAATTTTTTTTTTACTTGTTTTACGTTTATTGATTTAATTTAATTATTAAGTTTGTATTTGTATAAGATTGATTAGGCAAACAAATCGAAATTAAGTTTTTGTTAGTATACTTATCTTTTTGTTTTCTCATCTTTAAGTTTAACTTGTAGCTATTAATTAAGCATGTTAGGACTACTTCTAGAAGAATGGATGTGCTCGTTAGTTATTATTTTATGTAAATGTTTTATGTTTTTTTAAAATGTTCATTCAGTTTTGTAGTCTGTCAATAAAAAAAAAAAAAAAAAAAAAAAAAAAAAAAAAAAAAAAAAAAAAAAAAAAAAAAAAAAAAAAAAAAAATATATATATTAGTAAGGCCGGTGGATTTTCTAAAGACTGTGACAATAGGGAATATACTTGTATGGTTGAATATCAATGATAAGTAACAAAACAAGAAATTTTAATGTTTCTCTAAGGATAAATAATAGGAACTATACATATTTTACATTATTTGATAACTTCCTCTTGATATTTTCTTTCAAAAGAAGTAAGATCGGTTACTTTTTGTTAAAATGCTTCCAAATTAAGTAATTGTTATACATTTTAAAGCACAAGATTTATATTCATTTTTGCAAATTGAGTACGCAACTGTCTCACTCACGCGGCATGACGTCACGTTGTAGTGATCGCTGTCAACCATAGACGTTCCGCACACAAATGCACGTGTAGCGACCGTGCGTATGTGTGCTGTCTGTGAGTAAGTACTGTGTAGTGTGCGTAAGATAGCAGATTTTGTATGAAAAATCGCGCAGTGTCCGGGCTGTGATCAAACTAAAGGAAAGAAGACAACGATGTAGTATTGTATAGGATTGATTAGGTGAACAAATCGAAATTAAGATTTTGTTTCTATACTAGTAACTTATCTTTTTGATTTTCTCATCTTTAAGTTTAACTTGAAGCTATTAAATAACCAAGTTAGGACTTCTTCTACAGGAATGAATGTGCTCGTTAGTTATTATTTTGTGTAAGTCTTTTATGTTTTTAAAAATGTTCATTCAGTATTGTAGTCGGTCAATAAAAAAAAAGTAATGTAGCCAATAGCAAACCACTCCGCTACATACAGCTCGGCGCAATATATCTTACCGTCAACCAACCACACGCCGCGCACCGGGCGCGGCTCCGGTCGCCCGGTCACATGTTGATTTTCCTGCTCACTTCTTTTACTTCCCTTAAAATTGGCTGTGTTAAAAATTCTCCTACTGAGGCGAATCACGCCAAATACGTCCTGGCTCGAAATCGCTGTAATAAGGTGTGTAGAATTCATAAAAAAAATTGGGCATGGCATTGACGGATCCATATCAGGCTGAACAACATAATAATATGCATTTGTCAACCATCATGCGCAAGCGAATTGGCTCTCATTTAGGTGAATCCTCGGAGCCAGCACCAAAAGGCAAGATGCTACTACAGTAGCATATATAAGGTGTTGTTATATATGTCCTAGCAAAACAGATCGCAAGTCTAAGTACACTTGTGCATCCTACATGAGCCATATTTGTCTCAAACACAAAAATTTATATGCGAAAATTGTCGCTCAGATACAGAGTAATTAGAAGCAGTATTTTTTTTGTACCCGAAGAAAACTAGTTTTTAAAATGACTCATATATGCCCTAAACTATATTCTTAAGTCTCATTCTTGATCTCAATCAAAAAGGTTAATATTGTTGATTTGAACATTAAGAGTAGATTTTTGTTACCTAAAACAAGAGGTTTTTCATCTAGTCAATAAAACTTTGTAAAATTCCATTTGGTTTATTTTTTTCTATTTAATCATGAAAAACAATAGTTGAAATAGACAAATAATTGTCATTTGGCAGTTTTGCATAATAAATAACATAAGAATCGAAGAATTTGTTTTCGGGTCCGACATACCCACCAGGCACGCCGTGTGAGTTTTGCCCAGCAGGCACCCCAAGGGTTAAGAAGAGTCTAATGTCGATCTCCTCCAACGCTACTAACTAATTAATTTGACATGTATGCATTGTTTCAGAATGCAAAGCGAGCAGTGCTTGCAACTAAAAGCAAGCGGCCGCCGCCCCCTGTACAGAATACGCCAAAAAACCAGAGTAAGTATTTTATAAAAACACCAGCTAAAATATTCAATTATAAAATAAAAAACTCAGTTGTCGCAAAATTGGTGCATATATGTAGCACGATGCCTTTTCAAGTGCAGGTTCAATCCATTACTGTCCTCTGTACCCGTGTATGCACAGCTTTTTAAATAGGTAATTACATTTATCAGATTATTTATAATAACTGATTTATATATGTAAAATGAAGATCTTCATTCATTTTAAATTTCCCGCGCATGGATTGTTATCTATGGTGACGCAGCACTATGTTCACGTCTGTGTGTCTAATTGTCTATACATACCACCCACTGAGAAAAATACTTCATCATTGTGAAATAAAATATTTCACATTAAATTTTGAATAGTTAATATTAAATCGTTCTGAATATAAAAAGTTGAGTGAAGCAATAGCTTTTAATGTTGTTTCTCTTTTCAGGTGAGTAAACAGTGTAATTTGTAAATCATAATAGTAATTTGTTTATGCAAACCATTTGTAATACCTACTTGTGTTTTTATTTAAAATAAACTTCTCTTTTCAGAGCAACAACTTTAGTTAACAACATCATATTTTACATATAAAATAAAATCATCTATTAAAACGCTGTACACGCACAGGTACAGTAGGCGGTAATAGGTTAAAAGCTGATACGATAAATCGAATTAAATAATGAACAAATATTGCTGTCCTCATCTAATACATTATATAGACGTATAGATAGTACGACGTGGGTGTCTTCAAATCTCGAGTAAATAGGTATCTTCTACATCGTGCAGGTAAGCGTGCTACATCCTAGACCGCATATCTGCTCAACATCAGGCAGTGTGTAGTCAAACGCAAACCTATATGGAATAAAAAAAAAAAATCGTTAATTTGAGATGTCAACAAAACATTCGAAATTTAGTCTGTAGTTTCAGTCATATATGATGTTAATAAAATGTGACCTTAAATCTTACAACTAAAACGTTATTCACCATTTCAGATAACTCAAGACTGAAAAAAGGTATGAAGACGGCGAAACAACGTCTCGGTAAAATATTGAAAATACACAAAATGATTTATTGATTAATTTACTCTAGTTCTGTATGTATATCTCGTAGCTTTGTCACTACAGTGGGCTGGCAGTATGGACATTTTAAATAAATAAATACGCCTAGATAAATACTCAGCGCAAATTATAAATATATTATGGTCTTTTTATACCGAGTTTATTATTTCTAAAAACCAAAAAATATGTTAGTTTTCCTTCTGGTTAAGGAAATAATGAAAATTTAGACTTTTCATAAAAATTATGAGAAAATGTTTACTCTCATAAATATTGTGAGAAAATTTTGATTCTCATAAATATTATGAGAACATATTGATTCTTATAAATTTAATATGATGAGAAAATATTTACTCTTATAAATATTTTGAGAAATAATATTGAATTTATACAGTGTTTTTGTTATATGTTAGCTTTATTGTCCATACTGCAAGCTAATTGTATAGCGTGGCGTACGTACGTTTTTACGTATATTTTGTATATGTATTTAGCTCGGACCAATGTGTGTGGACGGCTATGCCTGCTCTGTTTTAGGTCTACGGTTAGGGCGGGTGCATACTTTAGCAATTTAACATAATCATAACTTTATATAAATATGACATTTTCAACATGGCACAATCTCTGAATTTATGACAAATTGTGTTGATTTATAAGTAGGTGTTTGTTGCTTTAATTAAACGAAGCGACGTAATATTTGTAAATCTGTGTAGTTATAGTACACGTTTACATAGGTGTAATGCAGTTTATAAGTCATAATTTATGTGAACAGAGTAGTCACCCCTTAGAAACGTAAATAGAGTATTTATGAGAAAAAAGTTTAGTTTTAAAAGTATAAAAATATTGCTAAGGGATGCACTGTTTATTAAAAATAATAATAATATTAAAGTTTCCTTCAGGAATTGCCTTATAAACTTACCCAGTGATAATTTCCTAGTTGTAATCTATCGCATTATCACAATTTCTCCGATATTTTATAGAGAAATATTTCGCTGCAAAATATTTTCTGAACTTAAATTCTCATGTGTTTTTGAATAATATGGAGGCTGGTGTTGTCAACATTTTGAACCTAATGCACTCGGATATAGATGTTAAAATGCTATAAATGTGGTTTTAAATGTTCACACCACATGCCAGTTGTAAGAAGTGAAATCAGTCGAATGATTTTCGAGTTAGAGCTTACAAAAGATGTATCGTTTTTAAGAAATGAATAAAGAATGCGATTCATAATTTCATTTCTCATAAATCCATCAGCAAGTGTGTACCTAACTCTATTTGGCATAATTTTTAACAATAAGAAATGTTTATGAGTTTTTGTATATGGAATAAATTAGTGAATTGATTTAATTATTAGGACTTAAACTGATTGATGATTGGCTTTCAACAACCATACTTAATAGTATAAATCCGAAATTATGTTTGTTGTTTTGTTACTCTTTCACGCAGCATCTGAGCAATGGATTGACTTGATTTTTGCATTATTTATATACCTTAGTTGACAGGTCGGCGAGAGAAATTGGCTTCTTTTTATCCCGGAGAAAATTAAAGGTTTCTATGGGATAGCACAAAAGTCAAAATATTACGCGGGCGACGCCGCAGGCAAAAGCTAGTATAGAAATAAAAATTGCTTTAATATAAAGAATCCCACACACTGAGGCAGCTGGCGGCTGCAGCTGCTAGTATTTGACCAATCACAGAGGTCGAAATGGTTAAACTAAGACTTGTACTAACTGAGATGGGTGGTTGGTTACGCCATAATGGTGGCAGGATGCTTCAGTGTGAGCGACGCTTTAGGAGATTTTTATTTTTTGATATGAAAATTTTCCATCTCGTCCAGCTTTGTTTTTCATAAAATTACATACGTTTTGTAGTATTTTCTGTTTAAATTTTTTTAAATTATAATTTGACAGAATAGAACAAAAAAACGAAAATTAGTTTTTCGTTTACTTCTGTGAAATAAAAAGATAACAATACCAACTTCTCGTTAAAACATAATACGTGTAGTGGTTGTTAAATACTTAACCCTTAATATGGCAATGTATGTTTAAACATACAACTGTTTTATAAAATTGGGAGTTGGAAAAATCCAAAAATAGTAACGATTTATTTTAGTCTAATTTTTAGTTTAATACGTAGTGTTAATATATTAAAGTGAAATAAAAAAATATTGTGTTCTACAAAATTGTTGAAAGCCTATCATAATAAAAATTGCGCTGCTGTATCTGACGGATCTGATTATTGTATGTTCAATTAAGGTTAGTTATTGTTAGGCGTAAATTTAACTTTGTTTAATACGCGTCTGCCCTGAATTAATACTAAAATATACAATACTTATGTTTAATACACTCGCTACGCTCGGGAGATAACTCTAGAGTCTAGAGTCACGCTAGGCTCAGGGTACAATATCTGACCCGTGACACAAGACACTATTTCCTTCTCTAGGTGCATAGTTTAATCTACTGTAATACTAAGCGTCACACAAATCGGCGGATGGGAATTTATGCGCAGAACGCTGCGCAAAAGCCGAAATATAGGTATGCGCTCCCGCGACGAGAGACTCGCGCCGGGGCCCACCCGCCCGCCAACCTCATGCCTCCCGCGCGCTCCCTACGCATTGTGCACACATGTGTAATAGTTAGCGGGAGCCAGAGAGACTCGCGCCGGGGCACACCCGCCCGCCAACCTCATGCCTCCCGCGCGCTCCCTACGCATTGTGCACACATGTGTAATAGTTAGCGGGAGCCAGAGAGACTCGCGCCGGGGCACACCCGCCCGCCAACCTCATGCCTCCCGCGCGCTCCCTACGCATTGTGCACACATGTGTAATAGTTAGCGGGAGCCAGAGAGACTCGCGCCGGGGCACACCCGCCCGCCAACCTCATGCCTCCCGCGCGCTCCCTACGCATTGTGCACACATGTGTAATAGTTAGCGGGAGCCAGAGAGACTCGCGCCGGGGCACACCCGCCCGCCAACCTCATGCCTCCCGCGCGCTCCCTACGCATTGTGCACACATGTGTAATAGTTAGCGGGAGCCAGAGAGACTCGCGCCGGGGCACACCCGCCCGCCAACCTCATGCCTCCCGCGCGCTCCCTACGCATTGTGCACACATGTGTAATAGTTAGCGGGAGCCAGAGAGACTCGCGCCGGGGCACACCCGCCCGCCAACCTCATGCCTCCCGCGCGCTCCCTACGCATTGTGCACACATGTGTAATAGTTAGCGGGAGCCAGAGAGACTCGCGCCGGGGCACACCCGCCCGCCAACCTCATGCCTCCCGCGCACTCCCTACGCATTGTGCACACATGTGTAATAGTTAGCGAATCACGGCGAAGTGTCATCTGCGGCTAACTTCTCATCCGCCGATTTGTATGGCGCTTAATTTACCTACACACCAAATATTTTTACGTACATATTTTGCAAACGTTTTAGAAGTCGTCGTCATTGACTTCTTCATCACAATGTCAAAGAAAATATAATAATACTACGTAACAACGCACAGTACTAGGCAATGTTTTGTTTTATTTATCAGCCATTATGGATTGTAGGTCTTTCTCAAGTTCTAAAAGATTTAATATATTCGCCTATAAAAATGCAACTAACAGACATAGCAGTGTATTTGTAAAAAATAATATTTCATATACGTTTGCCCACTGTACCTCTCCGGGTACAGTGAAACGTAACAACAATAAATTTACGTTTATCATGACAACTTTTTAGGCCAAAGAAATTATAATTTTACTATGAAAATTATAAAGAACTTACTATAGTTTTCGACAAAAGAATAAATAAAATAAGTCTTACCCTAATCACTGAATTATATTATTTATAATTTGTAAAATACAGTTTAATAACTAGTAGTTCTTTTCGCGCATCAATCTTTTATTTTCATTTTTTATACAACTACAGCTAAAAATAATTAATTACTTCCATAGTATTGTAGTTATTCCTATACAACACAACCACTTATTAAATATATATATATATATATATTTTTTATTGGAACTCATTCAATCATTTCAATCAATCAATCAACCATTAATTTCACAAAAATTAAATTACATCAAATGTTGATACCTACATAAACATTTTTATCTAAATTTTAAATTAAATAACTGTACACACGGGTATAGAGGGCGTAGAGATCTATAGAGAGTGCATTATGATGGTGATATGTGGGCTCTGTTGATTTAGGTATGAATTGTATAATAAAAAAGATGGTATGAAATTAAATGTTTAAATAAATATTCAACATTACAAATATACACAGAACAGCTTATAAATACGTACGGATACCAAAATACAGAAGGCTTATACAGGGTTATTTCTAATCAATTAGCATCCTTTTAGGGGTTTATTCTGTACATCAAAACTAACAAATTTTGTTCTGCAACTTTTGTCAAAAATAAAAAAAAACTGCTGTTCCATAGAAAAATATCGTTCACCCGCAACAAAATGTATGGAACAGTTGATTTTTTTTTGAGTTCTCACAAATGTCACAGAACAAAAGTTGTTAGTTTAGATGTACAGAATAAGCCCCTAAAAGGATGCTAATTGATTAGAAATAACCCTGTATATGGGAGATATACTTTTTATAATCAATAAATATAAAGGTATCAAATAGATTACTAATGGATTAATTCAAGGTGAATATGATATTTTCTATCGATTCAGGGCAGACCTCTCACTTCAGGTCATTCTAAAAGACATTATTTTTTCACATAACTCTAAAATATGAAACCCACCTTTTGTCAAATTGTAAATAGTTTAAAACTGCAAAAATTATACAAAAAAATGTCTAAAAATATCGCGTTAGTTCTATCATATTTTTGCTACGAATAAATAGTAAGTCAGGAACTGGAACTCACAAAAAAAACACACAATAAGTGGCCTTTATTTTTAGGGTTCCGTACCCAAAGGGAAAAACGGGCCCCTATTACTAAGACTTCGATGTCCGTCTGTCCGTCTGTCTGTCTGTCTGTCTGTCTGTCTGTCTGTCTGTCTGTCTGTCTGTCTGTCACCGGGCTGTATCTCATGAACCATGATAGCTAGGCAGCTGAAATTTTCACAGATGATGTATTTCTGTTGCCGCTATAACAACAAATACTAAAAATTGAAGAAAAAAAATATATTTATTATTCCCATACAATAAAACTGATTTTTTAGACTTTTTTCCTCGACATTAATAACGGTGACAGGTAGATGCTTGAAATATTCAAAGTATATTAAATAAATATAAACTTTGAAAATAAATTAATTAATTAAAGTAAAATAAATATTTGAGCCAAGTGCGAGTCGGACTTGTGCACGAAGGGTTCCGCACCGTATGGAAGCCCCCCTTAATATATTTTATTTTACTTTATTATTTTTGAAAGGAATATACCACTTAGTCTTAATGTTTCAAGCATCTTCCTGTTGCCGTTATTGATATCGAGCAAAAAAAAAACAGGTTACTTGTATGAGAGCCCCCCTCATACAAGTAACCTATTTTTTTTTTGCTCGATATCAATAACGGCAACAGGAAGATGCTTGAAACATTAAGACTAAGTGGTATATTCCTTTCAAAAATAATAAAATAAAATATATTAAGGGGGGCTTCCATACGGTGCGGAACCCTTCGTGCACAAGTCCGACTCGCACTTGGTCAAATATTTAACGCAGCTACATTTCTTGACTTATTATTTGTTTTTAGTATTTTTGTTATGTTTTTAGTGATAATAGATGTAAGTAAGGCGTTTTTTTTCTAAATGTTATTTTTTTTTGTTGCGACATTGCGAATTTTTGAGGGTAATATGATAATTTTAAGGTTTTTTTATGCATTAAATTTTATATGTAATGATACACTCGGTATAAATAGATCTCCGTGTTTTCATTCTTTTGTTATCACTTAAGTTTCGTACAGTTATGTAATAATATTGTATCAAAATAAGTTGGCGTATTTATTATTACAAGGCGTGCGCAGAAAAATCAGATTTTTTTTACTGTATTAAGACAGACCCTAAAAAGTAAATCCTGAGTTCAGTTAAATGTGCAACGCTTAGGTCAGAACGTGAAATTCAAAATTTCTTAGGTATTTGCCATAAATGGCAAAGTCACTGATGACTATATTTTTTTTGTGTATGTACATGTTAACACGACTTATTTATCAAAAAATCAGTTTTTGTAAATCCAAGATTATTATAGTAAATATTTATAGTATTCTGTAAATCCAAGATTATTATATAGTAAAATGCAAAAAACGTAAAAATTTGAATTTCGCGCGCTGCCTCTAGCGTTTCACCTTAAGCAATATTCCGCAATATTCAGCAGTAAAATTCAAATTTTGACGTTTTTTGCATTTTACTATAACTTCTAATAATCTTAGATTAAAAAAAACTGATTTTTTGATAAATAAGTCGTGTTAACATGAAACATACACAAAAAAATTAAAAGAAATAATATAATAGTCAAAAGTGATTTTACCAAAATTATGATGTAATTCAACCAATTGACAATTTTCGCTAAAATAAAAACCAAAATAAGTGATATGTGGCCGTAATAATTAAATATAAGCTATTCATTATTATTCATTGCAAAAACAGTTTTCGTAAATTCAACGTGAGTAGCTCAGTAGTCCAGCAATAAATTGCTAAAAACCCAAAAAAAAAATTGAATTTCGCGCGCTGCCTCTAGCGCTTCACCTTAGTTTAATTAAAGAACTGGTTTTATCCGAAAATAGTTTTGAATAGACAATATTGTCGATGATACCGCTCTAGGCATGCTATAGATATTTAGCTATTTACTCATTTCATTTATTTCTCAACATAGATACAATTATGTATACTTGTAAATGTCAAAAAAACATACAATATAATAAGGTTACAGTAGAAATAAAGAATTAATAAACATTACAATACTAATCTATTTATGAAAATGGATTAGGTGCCAATATCACCTTTTTGAAGATCCTGAATGACTAGAAACTCCATTAGTGACAATATTAAGTTCATATAGAACCTGGTGTCAATTTTTAAAAGCCCTCAGTTTTTGTTGTCAGTTTTTCAAAGCCGTCTGAAGTCCTCTGACATGTCTAAACGGTTAAAAAACCGGGGCCTACAATTTAACGTGTCATCCGAGCCACGGTAGCGCTCAGTTGTAAATGCCACCCGCGGTCAACCATCCGAAGACTGACCGTGCTGAACGTTGCTTAACTTCGATGATCGCTTACGAACACTTAGTCAAACTACGCTACGAGCCACGAGCGCCACATAGTGACAATATTGGCACCTAATCCATATTCATAGATTAGTGAAAACGCTAACCGCCTTGCCACAAAATATTTAAACACGCTTTGAACACTGTTTAGCCGTGCAATATATACTGTTAAACATTGTCTAAAGCCTACGTAAAACTTTTGTGGTAAGACGGTAAATATCTATAGCATGCCTATTGCGGGTATAGACGAGGAATGCCCAATTCTAACAATGGCATAATATAGTTCAAAGAATGCCTAATTCTCAAAGTGTGAAAATGATTAAAATCTGAAATTTTACAAAAAAAGTCATACATTTTATATATGTACTAGGTCTCTAGATAATAGGCCCAATTTTGAAGGAGCCATCGTAAATTTAATAGCAACGTAAAAAGTGTTCTCTCTATCGAATGCCTAAAGTGGAAAAGAAACAAATAGTTCGCCATCGTAATTATAATAGTTAATTAGAATTAACTATTAAAATTACGATGGCGGCGCCATCATATTTGGGCCTAGTGTCGAACCTCTCAAAAGCAAGTTGAACATCATCAAACATCAAAGTGAACATAATATGGGGCCAAACAATCCAGATTCCGCGGAAAAAACGGCTGTCTCATACATTTTGTTGATTAGGAATAGACTTTTTCTGTAGAACTACTAACTTTTTCGCGTATTTGGCTTTGGCTGGTAACATCCACTAGAACGTCGTCGTTTCGCTTAATTGTGCATCAAACGTCGCCGTCTCGAATCCATTTTTGCCTCAAATGTCACTGCCCCGAGTCAAATTTTTCGCGCGCGGTTGCATGGTATCCGTCCCTCTAAAAACGTATATCAAAGGAACAATAGACAAGCTACGTTCTAATAAAAAATACCGTGGAGTAGCCTAATTTATTGGCAAAAGTATTTTTTATATGTCTATGATTCAAGTCTACACCTTAATACATAAAAAAAATAGTAAACTTCCGACAACACTACTTACCGAACCTCCCGCCATCCCCAACTTTAGAACACAATATTTCGATGACAACACAATTATCATTATAAATTACATACACCATTCGAAAGGAAAAGTCTTTAGCAATGTTTTAATACAATACACTATATGAATTAGTTAAAATTTACCACATATTTCAGACAAAAACTGCAGCACTACTCCCGAATTGAACCAAAGTGGGCGCGGCGCTGGCACAAAATGGCGTCGGACATATCCAAAACAGTGGCAAGGAACTGTTTATTGACTTGAAGGCCATCTATGGTTCATTCCGAACATTAAATACTAGCGTTATTACGAAAAAGAACTCTAACTTTACAGTTTAAAGCTGATTTTTGCAAAATCACAAAATGGGACAAAAGTTCCCATCGACGTTTGAGAGCATTTTGCACTTGGACTAAAGTCACCATCGACGTTCCAGTGGATTAGATAGAATGTTTCAAGAGGAAGTTTTATATGTATAATACACCTGTGCAAAGCCGGGGCGGGTCGCTAGTTTATCATATACTTACCTAAAATTCTTAGTTTAATTTATTTTGCCATTTTGTTTGATTTTACTCTACCTACAAATAGTCGCCTCTTTCGCCTATCTCTGAAGACAGGTCAAGTGCCCAAATCTTGGAAGCTTGCTAACGTGCAGCCTGTACCCAAAAAAGGTAGCCGTGCCGACCCTGCCAATTACAGACCGATTTCGATCACGTTCATACTTTGCAAGAGTATGGAACGTGTTCTTAACAACAGGCTCCTGGCGTACCTGGAAGCGAATGACCTACTCAGTGACCATCAGTACGGCTTTCGCCGAAACCGGTCTACTGGGGACCTTCTGGCGTACGCCACACACATCTGGATTGAGGTCATCGAAAAGCACGGGGGCTTTTCGATGACCTCAATCCAGATGTGCGCTGGCTGTCTCCTTGGACATCTCCAAAGCTTTTGACAGGGTCTGGCATGAGAGCCTAATTGGCAAGCTTCCATCTTACGGCCTGCCTGCTGATTTTTGCGCATGGATATCATATTTCTTGAGGAATCGGTCGATACGAGTGGTTGTAGATGGCTGCTCGTCAGATCATATGGCTATCAATGCCGGTGTTCCTCAGGGGTTAGTGCTCTCTGCGACCCTCTTCCTACTGCATATCAACGATCTGCTAAAGCCCGGAATCTTTGGGTACGCAGACGACAACAGTCGTGGAGAGCTACACATCCGATGCAAGAACCAGCGGGCCACAGATCGAGTCACACAGGGAGGCTATGGTCGAGCGGCTCAACTTGAGTCTGGAGGCGGTTTCTGACTGGGGTGATGCTAACCTGGTCAAGTTTAATGCCACGAAGACTCAAGCCTGTCTGTTTTCGGCCAAAAAGAGATCCTTCCAACTGTCTCCCGCTTTCCGCGGTGTCTCCGTTCCGGTAACTGACAGCTTGGAACTATTAGGCGTTTCACTCTCATCGATTCGACTCTTAACTTTGGCTCTTACATAGAGTCAAAGGCCCAATTAGCTTCCAAAAAACTTGGTGTTCTCTCTAAGGTGAGACGGTATTTCACACCTGAGCAACTGCTTAGTCTGTATAAAGCTCAAGTCAGGTCGTGCATGGAATACTGTTCTCACCTTTGGGATGGCTCTGCCAAATATCAACTGGAGGCTCTGGAGTCCATCGATCTGGATCGATCGATCGATCTGGAGGCGAGCCAGGAGGCTGATTGACAACGACGCCTTGACTATGTCGCAGCTGCAAAGTCTCGAGCATCGACGTAAGGTAGCGTGTTTATCAGCCTTTTACCGGATTCACTTCGGAGAGTGCGCCCAGGAGTTGCACAATCTGGTCCCACCTGCCCCTTTCTTCTATCGTACGGCTAGACAGACGCGACCAAAGCGCCACCCTTTTATGGTGGATATTTCGCGCGTTAGAACCAAGCGTTTCGAATCCTCATACGAACAGCCAGAATGTGGAACGCTTTGCCTGGGTCTGTCTTCCCGCTAAAGTACAATGTGGGCGTCTTCAAATCCCGAGTAAATAGGTATCTTCTAGGTAAGCGTGCTACAACCTAGACCGCTTATCTGCTTAACATCAGGCAGTATGTGGTCAAACCGTCGTATAAGGTCTTTACAAACCACATGTTATATTTCTAAGTATTTTTTTTTTATTCTGAATGGGTTTGCGTTTGAGAGACCTTATACGACTTCCTAATACCAATACTTCTATCTAATCTAAAGCGTCGATTTGCATACAAATGATAGGTACATAATGTATTTTTACATTAGTAAGTACGTTAATAATGCTGTTTCGAGTGTAGGCCAGAACCACCACTCAGCGCAGTTGATAAGCGGGGCACTGTTCAGTGTTCATTTTGTTTATACTAATTTTATTTTTTATTTAAAGATGTTTTAAGAAACTGTTATATTCGTGATCAGGGTTTATTGACGATAATTTGACAATCTTTTTTATTATAGTAAGACTAGATGCCTGTCCCAGCGTTGGCAGGAAAAAACCATTACTCTAAATCTTCCTCAAAAAATTTACCAAAAGATAGTGAAAACGGCATTGCAATCTTTTATGTAGTTTAGAAGATCTAAACGGGTAATCAAAGAGATGCACAGGTGATTTTGTTTTACGATGTGGCAAGATCCCACTTCATGAAAAAAAAACAAATTCCTTGAAGATTTTTAGACGCAACATTCTGCTTGTCACATAGTTGGATTGTAGGTATGTATAGGCCGAATCATACAAGTCGGTGGATGTGAAGTTAGCTACATGCTGCGTAATATCCAATCCTGACTGAAGCTCACATAAAGCTGCGCGTTGATCGAGTTTCGCGCAGCATGTTACTAACTTCACATCCGCCGACCTGTATGCTTCGGTCTATAGCTATAGTCTGACAGTTTTAACTTAGTCCACCTGTGCGGGTACAGGGGCGCGGGGGTAGACGGTGGGCGGCGGGTCCCTGCCGCCCGCACCTGTCTCAGTCCCCTTTGACGTCTACCCCCGCGCCCCTGTACCGCGCATGCGAGGACTCAGTTAAACGGTCAGATTATAGGTATCGCACTTGTGTATCAAAATAAATTGGTATTTTTGTTTTAAATAGGGGTACAGTGAAAAATCATCTATTTTGCATTTAGGCTTCATAGGCAATGGGGGGTGAAGGTTCGAGAGTGTCACCACTTTTAAAACAGGTACGTATTTTTTTATTGTATCCATGAACACCGCGATTCGTGAAAATTGGAAGAACAGGGGCCTTACTGTGTAAACGCTCAGACGTTCGGCTTCGCTTTCTCTCCCGCTCGGTCTCGTGGCGTGAGTAACTGGCGCGAGCAGGAGAAAAAACGAAACCCAACGTCAAAGCGCTTACGCAGTAAGGCCCCAGATCTGAGTGTTTCAAGTATACGTTGCGTCACGTAAAAAGAACGCTGGAGATTCAAGCTGAGCAAGTGCCCACAAGGAAATTTAACTCCTATCGCATACGATGTAGGAATTAAATCTCCTTAATTAAAGCTGCGTATTAATATAATTAACTCTCATTAACTGGGCAATAGGAAATGATTTTAATTTTATAGTGCATCCTACATTAGGTTTATCTCAAAGAGTTACTTTTTTATGAAAAACATTTCAAAAAAATCCTCCGGATACGAAGACGCAAGGTTCGAATCCTGCATCCGCGACGAATTTTTGAAATGGTTATCATAAAAAAGTAACTCTTTGAGATAAACCTAGTGTGGGATTCACTATAAAATTAAAATCATTTCATGGATTTAGCAGTGCGTCATCTCTCGTCAATATTCAGAAGTTCTTATAACTTCAATTGAGTGATAACCTGTCATTAGACAGGTTATACATAACAGGTTACTTATAGCGTTGGCGGCGCCACCTGTGATACCCGTATTAACGGGTATCACAGGTGGCGCCGCCAACGCTATAAGTTGGTTAAAATGATAAACACTTCACAAAATTTGGCGCGGAGTCAGTATAGCGGGTTAGCTCAGTGGTCCAGAGCATCGGGCTAGTTATCCGAAGACGCAAGGTTCGAATCCTGCATCCGCGACGAATTTTTGAAATGTTTATCATAAAAAAGTAACTCTGTGGGCAATAGGAGTTGAATTCCCCTGTGCGCTGTTTGAAGCTCGAGCGTTCTTTCTACATGACGCACATATATTCTGGGAGCTATGTTACAGATATGGACAGTGGCAGGCGTGCTGCTTTGCACCACCGCTGCGGGCATGGCGCAAGGTTACATGTCGGTGCTGCTGGTCGCGCTGAGGAAGCCAGACTCTCCCATCAAAGTAGACGTCCATATGGCTTCCTGGCTCGGTTCGTACTACCTTTTTAGGGTTCCGTACCCAAAGGGAAAAACGGGACCCTGAGACTACGACTAAGACTTCGATGTCCGTCTGTCTGTCTGTCTGTCACCGGGTTGTATCTCATGAACCATGATAGCTAGGCAGCTGAAAAGCGAATAAAATAATATTTAAGGGGGGGGCTCCCATACAACAAACCTGAATTTTAGGACGTTTTTCGCTCTATATTAATAAACCATTATTGGAATTACAGGAAGATGATTGAAATTTTCACAGAAAATTTAGTTTTATATTCACTTCAATAATAAATAATAAACATAAAATAAAATAATAAAATAAATATTTAAGGAGGGCTCCCATACAGTACGGAACCCTCAGTGCGCGAGTCCGACTCGTACTTGGCCGATTTTTTTATAATGAGCTATGATCGTAACCATTATTTGTGTATCTGCCTTATCGCAGGACGCCACGTATTGCCACAATCTATGGCCTCTGATCTAAATTTCTGATCGGTTATAGGTTTACCTAAACTCACAAAAAATAATCTAAACTTCAATTTTCTTTCCAGCATCAGCCATGCCAATGTCAACTATATTAGGCACCATATCATTCGTCATCTTCATGGACATTTTCGGTCGGAAGATAGCTTTCATTCTTGAAGTCCTACCCGGAGTCACCGCCATGCTTTTAATTTACTCAGCCTCCGATTATGGCACATTAGTGGCTGCGAGAATCATCGACGGCATCACAGCAGGAGGCGCTGTAACGCTCGGAGCTGTGATAATAGGAGAATACACGAGCCCAGCTCACAGAGGCCTGTTCCTGAACCTGAAAACTGCTTGTTTAAGTCTCGGTAGCACAACAGTCCACAGTATCGGACACTTTCTCCATTGGAAGACGGTCGCGCTGATCGTCTTAATTCCATATGCAGCAGCTTTGATCATAGTTTTGACGTGGCCAGAAAGCCCGGCGTGGTTGGCGTCTGAGAAGAAATTTAAGGAAGCTGAACGAGCTTTTATTTGGCTGAGAGGAGATTCTGAAGAAACAAGAGCAGAGCTAAACAATTTAATCAAAGTACAGGAGGAAAGAACAACCTCTCAGTTTAAATTAAATGTCTGGGTTAAAATCAAGATCTTTTTTAGTAAATTGAGAAGAAAAGACTTCGTCTATCCCCTGTTTATTATGATTTGCAGCTGTGCGCTGTGCGAAGTTTCTGGAAGACATCTGATTCCCGCATACTCATCAGATATTATTGGGGGCATCGTGGGCAATCCTGCTCAATCATTCTACTACATATTGGCTGTGGATTTGATCGTTACTATAAGCTGTACATGCTCTTCTATGTTCATAAAATTGTTGAAAACTAGAACTCTGCTATTCAGCAGTGGAATTTCCTCGCTTGTAGTCTTAACTATCGCTTGTTTGTATCTTTTCTTGGCATCTAACAGCATGATACCAAATGACAGACCATGGGTACCACTGTCGATGTTCATTGTGTATTTTATATTTGTAAACTTAGGTTGTACTCCGATACCGCTAGCGTTGGGAGGTGAAATAATTCCTTTAGAACACAAATCGTACTGTATATTAGCTTACAGTGTATTTGCTTCTGTTTTTATGATATTTACGTTAAAAATCTTCCCTTATATGTTGTTAAGTTTACATATCTACGGCACGTTTGCTGTATTGGGGCTACTTATGGCTACAATATTAACTGTGCTCTACTTTACTTTGCCCGAGACTAAAAACAGAACTCTACAAGATATTGAAGATGACTTTAAGGTTCGAAACAAAGATTGTAGAGACGAGGAATGTACTAAAATGCTGCATTTAAATGTTTAGAACGTTTCAGGCTTTATTTATTATTTAGGTAGTATAGTGGGTGTACCGGTTGTGGCCACTGTACCGGTTGTGGCCATTTGGTGTCAAAATTATTGTATTAATGATAATTATAAACAAAGTAATACTATAAATATTGTTTGTGGGAATGTAAATGTTTGAAAATTTCTTTAAAAATATTATTTTAACATAAAATTTTCTTATTAATCCTTAAAATTCAAAGTTGCCACAAATGATACTAAGATGGCCACAACCGTCTGCCCTAGTAGGAGCAAAAGTAAATATTTTGATCTACCTCAGAATATATTTTTTAGTTTGTAATTACTAATTACCGACTATTGATGTACTTAGTCAAGATTTAGTACCTACGTACCTCGAAAGTTTTATTGAAATTAAAATATACTTACTACAACACTTCTGTTATTTGAAATACTAATAGTCCTACAATTTGCCTCAACTTATCTAAGCATTAAGGGAGTAGGTATAAGGGTTTAACTAATGTTGTGGGGGAAAAACACATAAATTATAGGCCGAATTAATCATCTTAGCTTCTTTGCAACTGTGAAGTTAGCTACAATATGCGCAAAACCCAATCCTTGAGCTCACATAAAAGCTGCGCAAGGCCATGCCAAAGTGCAAATATCGAATCACATAATGGGAGAACCACATCATTTTTTTTTAACGGGCAAAAGTGCCTTTATTAACTACAACAAAACTACACTACTATTACACAAAAAGCATTGGATCACCCTCAGACCTTTGAAGGTCTAAAGATAATCCAAATGCTCAAGCCCACTGCCAGTTGGCAGCGTGCCCAGCATGCTGGCTGCATTGCCACGCTGAATGGCAATGCTTATGCGTTGAGCCAAATAAACACCAGCATTTTGGTCACGCGTCGCGTCCACCAGACGCCCAGAAAGACTTTTGAAAATGATATGAGCTCCCGGCCCCCACGGACCCAATGTCTCAACTCCAAATGGCTCAAATATGTAACCACTACCGAGGTTAGCATATTTGCGCCGCTTGTGCTGCTCCGCCGAATTGGCCGCAGCTCCAGCCCTACTCTGAGTCTCAGAAAGATGTGACGGTGCCAAAGTATCGACACAAGTTGCGTCCCATACTAAGGGCCGACCACACTTCCATGGGACCAGCGTCATGCCGTCAGGCCTTTTGCCATCACCACGCGCGAGCCCACTCGGTTCGAGTACGGCTGCGATATTGGCGGTGGCAAAAGCCCTGCGAATGACATCGTTAAGACTGGCGTGGCGACCAATCCGACCAGCGCTTCTTGAGCAAGAGAGACCGTGGTGACCGAGCTGGTCAACTGCAGTACCACACTGACAGCGATGGGCCTCACAACACCTTGCACCCAAGCGTAAGCTGACAGCTAGACGAAATGCAGTTGGGTCTAAAAGGTTACCAGTACTGAAAGAGGGCAAAGCTTGCAACCAAAGACCGGACTCCCATACAGAGACCGCAAGGATACGAGCGCGATCCGCGACGCTAGAACACGTATCTAGAAGAGATTTCCGTGCTAGTTCGCAGATCGGCCGATCCCACAGTCTCTGCGACGACAAAGTCTTTGGAAGCTCGGAATTCGGGCTAGCGACCCTCCAAGCATTCGTTGCCTCATTCAAATTAGCTACATCTACGCCGGAATGGCCTAAAGAAGGTGCGAGGATTTTTTCAACTAATTTATGTGTACTATGAATGGAGGACAAGAAAGCTGGTAAAGCAACACTTGAAATTTGGCGGACCCCTAGCCCTCCAAGCCTAACAGGCAAGGAGGCTTGTAACCACGCCCTTTCACTCATCTCAATATTCAAAACCGATACTAGGGTCTGCTTTACAACATCGTCTAAGCTCAAAAGGAGCTCATTGTGCTTCCACAATGGACTACAACGTAAAGCGTACATGAATTTTGGAATAAACAGACAACATCTTATAATGGTAAACGCCATGTGGGCGTTAACTTTGAGTAGCCTATCAGAGGCACTCAAAAAATTTTGAATTTTTTCTTGAACGAAAGGCGGAAAAGATTCATCTAGTATCGACGAACCCAGAAGGCGAAGAGAACACTTGTCTACCGATTTGATATTAGGTGCCAAATCATTAAATTTGTTAATTACCAAATCTTTATCTGGACATGAGTCGCAAACGAAAAGTTCGCATTTCGAAAAATTTAGCTCCAAACCAATTTGACGAAACTCGTCAATAAGATTTTCCAAATCACGTAGGACTGTGTTCGCATCGCCACCCAAAGTCCCGTCATCCAGATACCAAACGTTGAGTTTTGAATGGAGACGTTGAACAATTGGATGAATGGCCAGGCTGAAAATGGCTGGTCCGAGAGGGTCACCTTGTTGACAGCCAACGGAAGATAGCAGAACATCATTTTTGTAAATTAATTTAGTGGGTTTGCCGTAGCATTGCCAAAGAAAATTGAAAAGATCGGGAATTTTTTCCTTGACCTGTACCAACAAGGCGTCTCGATTAACCGAATTGAAAGCATTTTTGACATCTACCTTGAGCAACACCTCTCCACAATTTTGACCGAGAAAAGTACGAAGGGAATGAACAGCAGCCTCACATCCACCCCGCGAACCAAAGCCAAGCTGTATTGGTTGAAAAAGGTTACTCAAAAGAGCAACCTTTTTTCTACAGCCGGCTTTGGCTGCGAGACGACGATATGTGGTGCCAACCGCAATAGGTCTGATGCCACCATCTTTTTTGACAAGTGCGCATAGGTTAGCGCCATACAAAACTTCGATGATGTCACCATTGACCCGCCCAGATAACATGAGATTAGCCAAAGCCGTTAATTCCTTCAAGAGAGACTCAGCCACCTCACCAGAGCTAAAAGATAGAAGATCTTTTAGATGTTGAGGTGAAAGACCATCTAGGCCTCCGGCTGAGCCGCTCCGAAAAGAAGAAACGGCCGCTGCAATCTCCTGTGCTGACACTTCAATGACAACGTCATCAGGGTGTGGTGGCTCAGGCAGGTGGAGACATGCTGCCGGCGGATGCTTGTCACGGAGTGACTGGACCGTATCGGGGGTGTGGGGGGCAATAGTGTCGCTGGAGAACAAGACACGTGCGGCGCCTTTGATATCGCCATCACTAATTTTGCTTTCTACTATTTTAATAGTAACCGAATCGTCAGTTTTTTTAGAATTTGGTTTATTCTGCCTTGTTGGCGGAATAATACTTTCAAAATCTAAACCATTCTCTTCCAATGCGCTGTACTTCACGCAATTTTCCTTAACCCTAGTGGTAAGGGACTTTTTGTTTGTTGGGTCCGAATGTACGTAAAGCACAACGTAAGGAAAAATCAGCAGGTGTTCCCAGGCGTCTATCGAATTTTTAGAAATAACTTTTCGAATAGCAGCAGATAAACATTGGGCAACCGAAAAACGAGCACCACGCGGGATGCGTTTTAGAACAGGAAGAGAACTTTTGAGTGAGCTAAGAACCTCCCAAAGCGGTTTGGAAGGAGCAGCAGCGCTCACGGGACTGCTGCTGGCTCCATCGGAGCCTGCAGTAGGGGCCGAAAGTGTAATTTGGCTATTTTTATGGCACCGCGTACGGTGAATTTTGAGGCCTTTCT
The DNA here is from genome assembly GCA_964007245.1 of Hypomecis atomaria. Lineage (NCBI taxonomy): Eukaryota > Metazoa > Arthropoda > Insecta > Lepidoptera > Geometridae > Hypomecis > Hypomecis atomaria. The sequence continues at coordinate 24,824,774 of OZ023279.1, forward strand.
GGCCTTTAAAAAACCGCACTTGGGAACACTCTAGGCACTGAATCATGTCCCCCTGCGACACATTAATGAATTGGGAAACTGCATTAGGCCCAGCCGGGGCGCAAAATGCCATGATTAACAAAATCAAAACTAAAATAAAATAAAAATAAACTTAAGTTCTCTAAGTGGAGACGTCAGGACGTCAGACCGTGACGTGGGCGGTCTGCGCAGACTCCCCGGATGGCGTTGACATGGAAACAAGAAAACAACAATGAGCCGCGACTGTCAAAAACCTACTGAATCCTTACTAATATTATAAATCCGAAAAGTTTGTTGGTTTGTTGGTTTGTTACTCTATCACGCGCCAACGGAGCAACGGATTGACTTGATTTTTGGCATGGATATAGTATAAAAGGCGGAAGGATACTTTTTATCCCGAAAAATTTCATAGTTCCTGTAGGACAGGACAAAAACCCTCGAAAGCGAAACTGTCGCCACTATCACAAAGACGCTAAGTGATTAATTCCTCTATGACGCTAATATGGACTAACGAAACGTCACAGCCAAACGTAAATAGACGACAGGTGACATTGTCTGCAGACTTTTATAAATCACAAGTAGCGCGGCAAGGCGACAAATTGTTTTTCTACCATTATATCCCCTTGAAGAGGAAATAAAGTATGGATTGAAAATGACAACTGACATTAAAATTGGATAAAATGTTATTTTCCCTCTGCATGCTACATGTTACTATGACGTTTAATACCAGGCCGTCATTTTGTCTGACATTAAAAATATTTTTAAATATTCTATCATTAGAGGTTCAACATGTTTTTTTATTCTACCTTTATGGTACAGAATCATCATACTTTAATACTATCAATCCGAAAAGTTTGTTGGTTTGTTCCTCTTTGACGCAGCAACGGAGCAAAAGATTGACCTGATTTTTGGTATGGATACCTATGGTTTAATAGACAGAAAGTGATAATAGGATACTTTTTATATCTCGAGAAAATTCGTGATTCCCATGGGATAGGACAATAACTGTTTCTCAGCAATGGAGCAACGGATCGACTTGATATTTGGGGTGGGCATAGTTTGGAAGACGGAAAGTGACATGGGATACTTTCCATCCCGAAAAAATTGTGGTTCTACGGGAACCACAATTTTTTTCGACTTAACGATAAATTTTTCTCAGCAACGGCGCAACTTGCCTTGGCATATTGCATGAATATAGTTTGAAAGACGAAAAGTGACATAGGCCACTTTTTATCGCAAAAACTTTAACAGTTCCCGTAGGATAGGATAAAAACTAAGTGAGTGCTGCGGCTGCGGTAGGAGCCGTCTAAGCGCCAGAAATAACCTGTCATGGCAAGTTTAGGACGTTCCCACATATTTCGCACTCCTTCGCGGCACTCAACAGCACTAGCCCAGACTCGGGCTCCATAACGGAGCTTGCGCTCTCGCCATAGTGACGGAGTGTTTCGGAGCACAAGACACATCGTCATCCACCACTCGGGACTAACCAGTACTGAACGTCAGACAGCATTCCAACGCCTTGGTCCCAGTGCAGTGGGTCAGTCATAGTAGCCCAGCGCCTGCCTCTTCAACTGCAGAGGGCAGTGAGAACGGCAATCGCGATACCGACACCTCTCTTCCCCTGCAGCCCCACTGCGTCTGCCAACACGTTGACGGCCTAGCGGAAGGTAGGGTAGGTGGCGGCACCCACACCACCAGTTCCATATATCCCACCGCGGCCCCTTATCCTCGGCTGTCATATCAGAGTCCAAGAAGCAGCCTTGCTTTATGAAACTAAGAAAGGTTATTCCCAGCAAGTAACTGGAGATAGAGAGACAGAAAAGAAGCCACACCCAGCGCAGCAGGAGGAGCTGGAGTTCATATGCCTGGCAGACGGAGCAGCACTAGAGCAAAATCTTAACCGAGAAATTAACATATTTACAGACGGCAGTAAAATTAAAGGGAAAGTTGGGGCGGCATTATCCATTTGGGAATTTGGGATGATGCCGCTGAGATCAGTACCCGCAAGCTGAAATTGGCCGATTGGTGCTCTGTGTAACAGGTCGAGTTATTGGCACTTCTTGAGGCTACCGAAATCGCAAAAATCTTTTGTGACTCCAGGTCTGCACTGGAAACGGTAGTTGGCGTATCTTCCCTCCATCCCTTAGCAGTAAATTCAAAGCTAACATAAAGTTACACGCACAAAATAAAATAGTGAAACTTTATTGGATTAAATAGCACGCGGGGATGGAGGGAAATGAGAGAGCGGACCAGCTAGCAAAGGAAGCAGCACTGCACTCGAAGTGCAGACCTATTTAGGATAACTGCCCCGTTTCATTCGTCAAGCGAGAAATCCGAAAGGACTCTCTTGACGAGTGGAACCGGCGGTATCAGGATGGACACCCAGCGGCGGTAACCAAAACATATTTTCCGGATGCATGGGCGGCATACAAGATCGTAAGAGAAATAGCACCAGTGGGAATCATAACTCAAGTGCTGACGGGGCATGGTGAGTTTTCCCAATACTTACATCGATTTAAGTTGAGGGAAAGCCCATCGTGCATCTGTGAACCCACAAAAGAGGAGACTCCACTGCACATAATCTTGGAATGCCCAGGTTATGGAAAGCAGAGATTTGATTTAGAACAAAAAATTGGAATTAATCTAATACGAAAAAACCTTAGAAACAATTTTATCGAATTTTTGCACAAATATTTGTAAAAAAGCAATACTTAATTAGGAACAAGTAGGTATAAACTTTGCTGTACCATTGTAATGTTTATTATAACTGCAAACAGCCAAAAACATTGAAATATAGGTATACTTAGTTTTTATTCATTTGTAATTAAGACCCCTGCTGATCATGTCAGGGATATTTCGCGATATAATAAAAAAAATCCTCGGATGCAGCGTCGCAAGAGCGGCACTGCAGCCCGCCTAAGTTGCGACACTCCTCATAAGGCATGCAACCTACCGGCCATCCTCTCAGCTGCTTTAGTTAAAAGCGGCTGAAACTCGAGTGCCAGCCTCTAAGCTTCCTTGGGGGAAAAGACCCAAAGAAGAGGGAGACTTCGAGCGCCGCCTTTTCAGCTGCCTCAGACCTCCCCCACGACAAGGCGGGAATACACGGGAGGGTTGTATATACACTCCAACCGTAACTTAACCAACAAAAGCATTCCTCTAAGGTATTTTGATATTTGTCAGTTAGGTTAGGTTTCGCAGCCGACATAAACATAAGCCAAAATCAAAATACAACGCGGGCGAAGCCGCGGGTAAAAGCTAGTATTAATATACAATAGAAAACAAATATTCGACTATCTCTAGCTCTACAAATATTACCTTGAAAGAAAATAAGAAAAAGGGGATAGATTGGAGTAAGTTTTGGCCCGCTAGAGTAGTATAATCTGAAAAAAGGGGCCGAGAAAAAATTCTGCCAACTTACGTTGACAGATTTTTTTTTTTTTTTTTTTTTATCACATCATTATTTTATTATTTGCCGAAAATTTAGTATCATCATAGTCGATTGTAGCATTGACTAACCTCGTCAACTAGCTGAGTAGTAGCTCCTTGAGTAGCTTATTTTATGATTGTAGTATTGAAAATACATAAAACTTTGGTGGCATATTTTTATTTAAAAAAATTTGCTTAATACTAGCTATTTAATAACAATATCACTAATACAGCAAATAATAAACAATATCAATTTCAGGAAATATTTTAATTTATTTTTCACATTATAACGTATAGGTAACAGTTACATACACGTATTATATAATAATAACACAATGCGTGGCATACAAATTGTTCGAAGACCAATTTCAAGAAATATTATAGTCATTATCATGTTTTTGTACTCTGTCCCATTTCGGTCATCTAAAATAAAGGATGATTATCCCTTGCTTTAAAATGACTCCACTAAGCATAGCCATATTAATCCATATTTGTTCTAAATATCAGAATGTAACATTTTGGCACTTTCGTCATTTCTACAATCTCTGTTTTGAACTTTACCAAACTTTAAGCAATCTTCAATATCTTGCAGAGTTCTGTTTTTGGTCTCGGGCAAAGTAAAATACAGCAAAGTTAACATTGTACCCATGACTATCCCCAATACAGCAAACGTGCCATAAATATGTAAACTTAACATCATGTAGGGGAAGATTTTTATAGTAAATACAACTAGAAGACAACCAACTACACTAAAAGCAAATATGCCATAAGACTTATGTTCTAAGGGCATTATTTCACCTATTAACGCTAGGGGTATTGCAGTACAACCTAAGTTTACTAGTATAAAATAGACAATGAACATAGAAAGTGGTACCCATGGTCTATCGTTTGGTATTATGCTGTTCGACGCCAAGAAAAGATACAAACAAGCGCTGGCTAGCACCACAAGTGAAGAAATTCCACTACAGAATAGTAGAGTCCTAGTTTTCATCAGTTTTATCAGAATAGAAGAACATGTAGCGCTTATAGTAACAATTAAATCTATGGCCAATGTGTAGTAGAATGATTTAGAAGGATTCCCCACGATTCCTCCCACAATATCAGCCGCGTATGCCGGAACCAGATGTCTTCCAGAGACTTCCAGCAACGCGCAACTACATATCAATATAAACACAGGATGCAGGAAGTCTTTCCTTTTTAATTTGCAGAAAAACATCTTAATTTTTCTGCAAAAACTTGTATTTAATCGAGAAGTAGCTTGTTCTTCTTGTGCTTTTATTAAATTGGTCAATTCTGCTCTTGTTTCTGCAGAGTTTCCTCTCAGCCAGAGAAAAGATTGTTCTGCTTCCTTAAATCTTTTCCTTGCCGCTAACCACGCTGGGCTTTCTTTCCACGTGAAGATTATGATCATAGCAACAGCATACGGGATCAAAGCTATCAACGCAACAGTTTTCCAATGAAGGAGGTGTCCTAGACTGTGAACTATCGTGCTTCCAAGACATATGCAAGCAGTTTTCAGGTTCAGGAAGGTGCCTCTGTAAGTTGGGCTCGTGTATTCTCCTATAACAACAGCTCCGAGTATCACGGTGCCTCCTGCCGTGATGCCGTCGAGGATTCTGGCAGCCACTAGAGTGCCAAAGTTAGAGGCGAAATAGATGAGAAGCATGGCTGTGATTCCGGGTAAAACTAGAAGGATGTAAGCTATCTTTCGACCGAAGACCTCCATGACGATTGTACACGATAAATTACCGATGATGATTGACATTGCCATGGCCGAGGCTGGAAGAAAAAGTAAAGTAAGTTTACTTATGCTGCTTATAATGGCTATGAAAAGTGATAGAAGTCAATAGCTGTTAAATTAACATGACTTTAGTAGTTCCCCAACCGGGCTAATTGAATATAGGTAGTTACCTACTTAAGAAACCTCATGGCCGATAGAGTTATTTCAGTCAGATTACGGAATATTGATTGGCAAGGCTGGTTATACCCGTACACGTACTTATGCATAAGTATCAGAATGAACAGAAAATCTGGTATCTGCATGAGACTAGAGTAACAAATATTTTGAAACAACACATCGAAAAATCTACAGATGAAATGATGACTTCGGGAGTCGGTGCTTCTAAGCTATCATCCGTCTACCAGCCACAGGTCTACTGGACATAGGCCTCCCCTATGAATCTCCATTAAGACCGGCTTGCATCCAGCGAGATCCTGCGTTCGGGTAGATGTCCTACGCTGCGCTTGCCGGTACGTGCCGATACGAAAGCTCTTCACTTTAGAACTTTTCGTTACTCCGTGCTATGTGCCCTGCCCACTGCCATTTCAACTTGCCAATACGCTATGTCTACGGATCTTCTCATTCCTAATTTGATCTCGCAGAGAGACTCCGAGCATAGCCCTCTCCATAGCTAGTTGGCTGTCGTAACACTCCTTCTTAGTTATAAATGTATTTTTTTGTAAAACATGGCACAACCGACTTCAACCGTGTATGGGATTCGAATAGTTCGCACCCTGTGTCTTCCATGTAGTAGGTAGTTTTTACATTATTGTAGATTTTTCAAAAATGGCTCAGCTGATTTCAATAAAATTTAAATGGGACCACCTCGGGAGTATACTTTATCAATCTTAAACAAGTTTTTTTAAATCGGTCCACAAGTGCCGAAAATTTCGATGAACACACACAAAAAATACATACAGACGAAAATAGAACCTCCTCTTTTTTTGGAAGTCGGTTAAAAGGTACATTTGCACAAGTTCCCATACCAAGCCAAGAAGCCAAATGCACGTCCACCTTGATGGGAGAGTCTGGCTTCCTCAGCGCGACCAGCAGCACCGACATGAAGCCCTGCGCCATGCCCTGAGCGGTGATGCTGAGCAGCACTCCTGACACCGTCCATATCTGTAAAAACTCTATCAATTTTAACCGACTTCAAATAATTGGATGCAAGCCGCTACCAACCGGTCTTTTTGGAGATCCATAGGGAAGGCCTATGTCCAGCAGTGTACGTCCTATGGCTGATGGATGGATGGATGTAATAATTGGCCAAGTGCGAGTCGGACTCGCGCACCAAGGGTTCCGTACCGTATGGAAGACCTCCTTTACATATTTTATTTTAATTATTTATTTTTGAAGGAACATACCTATAACTTAATATTCTGTGAATATTTCAAGCATCTTCCTGTTGCTGTTATTAATATTGAGCAAAAAAATAACGTTACTAGTATGGGAGCCCCCTTTAAATATTTATTTTACTTTAATTTAATATTTATTTTAATGTGCATACTGCATATTGTTAATATTATGTGAATATTTCAAGTACAGTATCAGTTCATCGCGCTCTTTGTAGCATGAAGTACAGCAAAAGCCCCGGAGAAGATGGTATCACAACAGAAGCTCTTAAAATTGGAGAACCTGCACTTCTTCCCCATATTACAAATCTATTTAATTCAATTCTGCAAACTGGTATTTTCCCTAATAACTTTTGTCACTCTACTATCACTCTACTATCGTGAATATTTCAAGTACAGTATCAGTACCTGTCGCCGTTATTAATATCGAGCGAAAATCGGCTAAAACTTCATATTTTTTTGTATGGGAGCCCCCCTTAAATATTTTTTTTTCTGTTTTTAGTATTTGTTGCTGTAGTAGCAACAGAAATACATCATCTTTAAAAATTTCAACGTTCTAGCTATCATGGTTCATGAGATACAGCCTGGTGATAGATAGACAGACGGACGGACAGCGGAGTCTTAATAAGAGAGTCCCGTTTTTACCCTTTGGGTATGGAACCCTAAAAAGTAGGTTCTCAATTCGTCTGTAATTTTTTTTCGTAGGTATGTATATTACGCTAGAACTCCGCCCGATTTTGATGATTCTTTTTTTGTTGGGTAGATCATAGGTACTTCAAAGGGACCACCTTTGAATACTTTTATACTTTTGATCTACCCATTTAAATTTGATATAAGCGTTTTTGAAAAAATCAACAATAATGTAAAAATCCCTACATGGATGATACATTGATACACGTAGCAATGCTCAGTTCTTAATTACTAAGTAACTTAGACGTGATTTGATTTCCTCACTTTTAGGGATCCTTATCTCTTAAAGAAAAAAGCGGAACATTTTTTGTCCGTCTGTCTGTCTCTGTCTCTCTACGCTATGAAAGTCGCTGAAACTTACCTGTTTTGAAAGTGGTGAAACTCTTCTCTCATCTTCATCCATTGTTTACTATAAGCAGGAACCTTGAAAATAAGGTAACTTAGCTAAGTATATGGCTTATTATCGTTATACACAATTCTATATTACCTACGAAAATATCAAATTATTATAATTTGTTATCATTCGAAAACAGGCAGGATAAAGAAATCGAAAGACGCATCGATAACGCCTGGAAGGGCTACTGGTCCATGAAGGAGCTAATGAAGGGTGACCTACCATTGTCACTAAAACGGAGACTCCTAGACATGTGTATCCTGCCTATACTAACATACGGGGCTCAGTCATGGTCTTTGACCAAACGACAGAAGCTTAAACTGAAAGTTTGCCAAAGGGCGATGGAGCGCAGCATTCTAGGTATACAAAGAATGGACCGAATCTCTAATAATACTTACAATTCGCTCAAAAACTGGAATTGCCGATGTTGGGATCAAAACAGCGAAACTGAAATGGAACTGGGCGGGCCACGTGATTCGGATGCACCCGGAGAGATGGGCGAAGATCGTCACTCAATGGGAGCCTACAGATGGCCGGCGACCTCCGGGTCGACCCCGAATGAGGTGGCGTGACGAACTTCGCTCTTTTCATTCCGACTGGACCAACTTAGCAGAAGACCGGGATGCGTGGAAAGAGGTGGGGGAGGCCTTTGCCCAACAATGGGACACAATAGGCTGACAAAAAAAAAAAACATAGTTAGTATCTATACATGGTTATTTCTAATCAATTAACATCATTTTAGGGGCTTATTCTGTGCATCAAAACTAACTAACAAAACTTTTGTTTATTACAACAATTAAGTACATAGTTCAAGTTTTGATATGGTAGGTACGAGTATGATAAGTCTATTAATGCGCTAATTCAGATCATGGTAATTTGACATAAAACACTTTCGATAAGGTACCTTTCAAGCAAAAAAAATGATAAATCAAAATCTGTTCATCCGTATCCGAGATGTACTAACTACACCAAAATACAGGAACGCGAACACAGACCATTGATTTAGCTAGAGATTTGCAATACGGAGGCAGCCGCCTTTTGCTCATCCCAGAAAAATGCAATGTAGTAAGGTACAGTGGGTGATTAACGCCCACCTAACTTTAATTTCAAATATTTTTGGTATTTCAATAGTTATGGAAGAAAAACACCTTTCTAAATAAATTATGTTTATTTATTCTACATATAATGGCACATTACAGTGAGTTTTACTCATAATACTTATTAATAGCCTGCTTTTTAAAAAACATTTATTTGGGCGTTATTAAAAAGTATGCGTCCATTGACGCCCGTTTTTTAAACTAAGCTTTAATTAAACAACTAGGTTTAAAACAAAAAAAAATTAGGTAACTTACGAAATCTTACTTTGTACTATCGTGATTACACTAAAAATAAACAAATAAAATCAACATTTAATATAGACTTTGCCCAACTTAAGAATACACCTCATAACACGTCGTATCTTTGTATTTAGTCATATTTAAGGAACTTTTTAATAATTTTCAAATAACCTATCGTGAGCACAAGGCGTACTAATCATTTTTAAAGCAGAATTAAGATATTTTTTAAATGTTCATTGGGCGCAATTACATCGTTAGTGGGTAATAACGCCCAATAGTAATAAGTATTAAAAAAAGTCTAGTCAATAGAGTTCGACTACTCTGTCAAAAAAAGTATTAACTGTTTATATAACAATTAAACTAAAATTGCCAGATAATCATAATAAAGTATGTCTTACATAAAATAGTCAGTCTGAAGTTACATTAATCAGTCTTATAGAAACTATACTTTTTTTTAACAATATGGACAAATAAACTCTATATCACATTCGGAGAGGCCTACGCATTCCTCATGGTACCATCTCTTACATACTATGCATTGCGCCATGTCTAACTCCTCTATCTCACCACAAGCATTACAGTACCAGACTTCATCGCTATTCCCGTTCATCTTCTTTTTATTCTTAGTCTTATTTTTAGTGTCTTTCGCTTTGTTTTCTTTTTCACGTCTTTCTTCTAATTTCTTCTCACTTATTTTTTCTTCTCTTTTGTCATTCGTCTTTTGTGTTTTAGAAATGTGTAGCTTTTTCTGCTCTTTCTTAGTTTTCTTCATGCTACTGTAATTTTGTTTATTAGATTTTTTAGTTTCAGTTTTATCATTGAATAAATCCTTAGTGATTCTTTGCCCTTTATAGTTCATCGCTTTCTTACGTGGTTTTGAAGATTTATTTTTTGCATAATTAGGCGTAGGTAGGAATTGTTGAAATTGCGTTTTATTCTCTTGTTGTAAACTGGCTAATGGTACGTTGTCTTCATCTAGGTTGCAAGTTTCATTTTGAATAGGACAGATCATTTGTTTTTTCGGTGTTTTTGTTCCTTTGTTGAGATGACTGTTGTCTTCATCTAGGTTGCAAGTTTCATTTTGAATAGGACAGATCATTTGTTTTTTCGGTGTTTTTGTTCCTTTGTTGAGATGACACTGACTTCCATCTCTTGATGATTCGTCTGATGTGTAGTTATAGATATCATCAGCAACATATTTGGATTGATTGAAAAGAGGCCTAGTAACGAATGAATCCAAATCAGAAATCGTTGAATCAGAACCCGGATCGTCACGTAAAGATTTTTGTAATCCTGAACAGCTGGGAACGGCCAGATCATGTTGTCCTAAATGTTTATCGCCATTGTAGTGTGAGGAATCAAATTGAGAAATACCAATTAAGTTGGTATCTGGTATTAAGGAAGGTGAATCACGATCTTCTTCTATCATAACTTGTGATTTAAGGTTCGGCCAAATTGATGCTATGTCAGAATTATCGGATGACGAGCTGTAATCCACAAGACGGGACTTAACTGGGTTAATATTTTCATTAAGTAAGTCAGATTTTCTCTGAATAGTAGATAACTCAGTAACTAAAGCCAAATGGTGATCATGATCTTCATTAATGTCATCACTATCAGTGCTATCATCTAATGAGTTTAAAATGAGATTCTGCAGAGGTTCCTGGGTTCGCGGGCATGGCATTTCCGACAAAACAGATGGGGCAAATGCTTCCTCTGGTATAACTTGGGGATCGAAGGGAAAGAGACCGGTTGCCTTGAACCCATTGACTATATTGCTGTGCGTCATACACTTGGGCCAAACTCTAGTAAATATTTTATTGAATGTAGCTTTTGTGAGTGTTCTGTCGGCGCTTGCACATAAATAGTTTAAGACTTCTTCGTCCCAATGATGTTCAAAAGACTTGTTTACGGACTTATCCAGAGGCTGTAACTCATGGGTTGTATTTGAAGGAAGGCAGTATAGCACTATGTCATTATTATCAGCTTCTTCGAGTGCTTCAACTGATAAGTGACACTTAGCGCCATCAAAAACAAGTAAACATTTTCCCGCAACTTTGTATTTGGCTAGGTGCTGGATAAATTCTACAAACAAATCGGCAGTCATGGACCCTTTCGGCGCCATTCTTACTAAAGTTCCGGCAGGTAAGTTTTCTGAAAGGTCTGGTCTTTGTCTTTGCCCTTTAAAAAGAATCATGGGAGGAATCGCGGTTCCTATGGCATTAACACACATTGCTATGGTCACATTTTCGGCATGTTCGGGTGCAATAAGATGTACTCTTTTACTTCCTTTCTCCGCAAGTACCGTGTGCTGGTTGTGGACTGTAATTCGGCAACCCTTCTCATCCATGTTGTATAGTCTTTCAGGATGTTGAAGAATATCTAATGGTTCGTATATTTCTTTTACATTCTGAAAATGTTCCCTAACTATTGCTTTGTTAAGTTTTTGAGCTCGCGCTGGGTTTAATATTTGTGGTTTTCGTTTAGTGATCGTTGGGTTTCGCTTTAAAAACTGCCTTAGCCAATCAGCACCCGCAATCCTTTTTGTAGAATTGAAATTATTTTTTATGTCAAATCTCTCGCAAAACATAAAGGCTTGTTTTCTGATAAATTTAGGTGTGAGAGGTATTCCGATTTTTGCAAACCTTTTGATTCTACCACACAAATCATTTTCCTGAGCCTCTGTTAAAATAGGTTTTCGTCCCATACGTTTTACGTCTTGGCCGGTTTTCATATGGTCCCTCAATGTTCGTCGCGGAATGTTATACTTGAGAGATATGGCTCGCTGACTTAATTTCCCTTTTTTAACAGCTCTCAAAGCGGCTTTCAAATCGTCTTCTGACCAAGATTCTCCCCTCTTTTTACGAGGCGACATCTTTATATCTAAAAATATAAAAAATAATGTAATGGAAATATTTCCTTTATATGTCAATATATATCTTATTAAAAATATCTTAAAGCATAAACAATGAAGTATAAGAAAACAATATTTGAGGTTATATTGATCGCGTCGATAATTAATTTAATGTTCAGTATATCAATGTATAGGTACTCATTTTTTTAGTAGTTTCTGAAATTAGAAATGCTCTATCTATGGTTATGGTTATAACGCCCGTGTAGTGTAATAGCGCCCAACCGTTATTTTAACGGGCGTTATTACCCAGCTGGGCGTTATTATCGGACGCTGATTCAAATGGCACGTTTATGGAAAAAAACATAGAAATCTACGCCAAACATTCAGGCAATAGTGAACTAAGTTTATCTTGAAGCAATTAAATCTTAAAAATTAACCCAAAACGCAAAAAAACACATAAAACCACTCACAATTTCGTTCCGGTACTTTTTATAACAGTGTGGTACATGTCCGATCCTGCCGGAACGCGGCGTCACACTGCCGCGGATAATGGCGTGAGCGCGTCGCCGCTTGTTTTGCGGTTTCTTATTGGTTCATTCTAAGTGTGCGTGGAGTAGTAACGGAATATTTTTATATTTAGTATGTTTTCTGCCATCTGGGCGTAAATGCGCAGCGGGCGTTAATCACCCACTGTACCTTATTTCAATTTTTTTGGAATTTGCTAAAACGTTTCTAGGGTGAGCTACTGAGCACCTCCCTCCAGTGAATAGGTAGGTATCTACTTTAGCTACGCCCATGACACCGACACAGATACCTACTACAGGTTGAGTCATGTAAAAAGACACGGAAGCTTCAAGTTGCACACAAGGAAATTTAACCCCTATCTTACAGTTAATAGGAATCAAATCTCCTAAAACGCAACTTACAGCAGGTAGGTATGTGAGATTTAACTCCTTCTTCAGGGTGTGACGCGTCACGCGACGTATAAATACGAATGTGTCGTGTCTTGTACGTTCGTTATACCTTTATCAGTCTTATTTATCGGCGGGAGTGTAAAATAGTGAAAACCCTTCCTCTTTTATGAATAAATTGTTAAATATATAAGCACAATACGTATACCGTCAACAAGCGCGCTCCCCGGTAGTTCTCAGCCAACTCTTGCATTTAAGCATAATTAATTACCAACCACTACCACAGGTACTAAAAACTGGTCCCATTCGCCATTAATATGCAGATTAATTAGTAACTTTAGATAAAAGCAATCGGTAAAGTCAAATTTTACATAAATTAACTAATTTGTAAAAAAAAATGCTAATTGAAGGGCACAAGGGGCAATTTAGTCGCTGGGGTCCGGTTAAAAAAATATTCGCTTCACACTGATAGCTTTTTTTCTGTAAGTACCTACTACCTTAATAATCAAATTAGTATACTGAGCACCACACAAATCGGCGGATGAGAAGTTAGCCGCAGATGACACTTCGCCGTGATTCGCTAATTATTGCGCTGCGCATATTGTGTGCACAATGCGTAGGGAGCGCGCGGGAGGCATGAAGTTGGTGGGTGGTCCCCGGCGCGAGTCTCTCTGGCTCCCGCGTATACCTATACTTATTTCGGCTTTTGCGCAGCGTTTTGCGCATAACTTCCCATCCGCCGATTTGTGTGGCGCTTAGTATAACGACTTCTTTTAAAGTATTAGCTTTGAGAAAGGTTTTTGCAACGGTTCTTACAATACAGGTAAGTCTAGCAATATCGAAAATTGTAACTCGCGTCAAATTAGCATTACGTAAACGCGCTTTGCGTATCGGTAGTACAAGTTCACTCTGTACTGTGGGGATGTACACAATTAACTTTTTTTTGGACTGAAACAATTTAAGTTAACTGCGTTTCTTCATATGAAGTTTGAAATTGAGTTTCGACTAAGTTTTTTGGGGTACGGCGTCTGTAGGTAAACCTAGAGTGCCGCCGGCAGCGGGACGGGGCCCAAGCTACCGGTGGTTGGGTCTACAGAGAGAGGAACCTCCTGACAATGCGCGCCGTGTCCAGGACGACCACCTTCTGTATCTGACCCTTGACCCAACCTTCTAGCGAGAGCCTCATACTACACGCTTTCACGAGGTTCCATTTCATAGACACCTACTAGAGCTTACGCTCCTGGGTTGCGATTTAAAATAAGGTAGGTCGAATTTACCCCACAATACGCCAATTATAATTCCTCCCAAGTTTTTGTTTAAAAACTGGTTTAATTGATAAAGTAAAGGTATTTGTGCGGAAGCAATTATTAAAGTTTGTGACATTATCAAAGAAGGGTGCCCTGTCTTCAGGGCCTGTTTAATGATGTATTGTACCTACCTACAATATTTAGCGTTTTTAGGGTTCCGTACCTCAACAGGAAAAAACGGAACCCTTACAGGATCACTTTGTTGTCCGTCTGTCTGTCTGTCCGTATGTAAAGACCTTTTATCTCGAGAACGCGTAAAGATAACGAGTTGAAAAAACCATATTCGGATAGATATACGTACATATATCTACGGCCTCTTGCAGTTGTGAATAAAATCATATAAGTACTCGTATCTCCAGTTACCGTAGAAACTGTTCATATCGTAAAAAAACGCATATTTCGACACTCGCAAGGGAATTAAAACCTATAGGGTACTTCCCGTTGATCCTAAAACTATAAAATTTGGCAAGGAGATCTCAGGAGGAGGAGGGAATCTTAGAGATCGCATCCTCTAATAATCCTCTGTACTGTACAGTACTAGCCTTTTTATAGTCCACTGCAGGACGTAGGTCTACTCACGAATGGTGATTGGGCCATATCCACCATGCACGCTTGCCCAGTGCGTGTTGGTGGATTCACACACGCCAACGAAGTTCTTCTACGGACTTACGCAGTGCCTCACGATGTTTTCCTTCACCGTAAAGCCAGTGGTGTGAAATGCCGTACATACGTTCCAAATAAACTCATTGGTACGGGACCGGGATTGAACCCACGACCTCATGAATGACAGGCCAGCGTTACAACCACTAGACCACCATGGCTTATACCTTATTTAATATACATACTAGGGTATTATAAATTTAAGAAAGGAGGCGATCGAGGACATCATTACTAACTACTTGTACTATGGGGGTCAAACCGGAATTCAAGAAAATAAAATCGGCTGTTTGATACATTTTGTCAATTCCAAGTATCAATTTTGTATGGAATATAACAATAGGGTAGTTAACTGGTATTGAATTAATTAAATGTACTATTAAAATAAGTGCATTCTACAATTAATTTTGATTCGTAAACTGAAAAAAATAATTAAAATTGACTAATCAAGTTCAGAGATAATAATCTTTTAAAGATTTTGGTAGGCATTAAGAGGGGATGATTTGTTCCTTTCCCACAAAGCATAACGAATGTATGGCTCACGGCCGGGACATCATAGCCTGCCATAGTGCGCTCTTTGTCTAGCAAGAAAATAAATATGGTTGTACCTTCTTTATTTCTAAGTTGATTTTGACCTTGACTATGTCGCAGCTGCAAAGTCTCGAGCGTAAGGTAGCGTGTTTATCAGCCTTTTACCGGATTCACTTCGGAGAGTGCGCCCAGGAGTTGCACAATCTGGTCCCACCTGCCCCTTTCTTCTATCGTACGGCTAGACAGACGCGACCAAAGCGCCACCCTTTTATGGTGGACATTTCGCGCGTTATTTCCAAGCGTTTCGAATCTTCATTCCTCATACGAACAGCCAGAATGTGGAACGCTTTGCCTGGGTCTGTCTTCCCGCTAAAGTACAATGTGCATGGGCGTCTTCAAATCCCGAGTAAATAGGTATCTTCTAGGTAAGCGTGCTACAACCTAGACCGCTTATCTGCTTAACATCAGGCAGTATGTGGTCAAACGCAAACCTATTAAGAATAAAAAAAAATTGTTTTCGTTAATCGGCTCTGTTTATGGTTCGCTGTTACAAGAGGTCAACTAGCCTATTGGAACAGCTGATTTTTTCCCGAATTCTTGGTTTGCCACGTAGTCAGAGTTGTTGATAATGATGGTCTTAATCACCCCCCTTTCGGCTTATACAGGGCAAGCTAAAGTAAAGTAAAGTAAAGTAAATTTTTATTGCTTCAAACTGAGTCGGTACATAGGTGTAACAAATGGTTAGTCTCAACAGTTTGTCCTAGCGGACATGCAATAGTATAGTTAAGTTATAGCACTACCCAACGACTCAATTACAAAGGTAATGGTATAAAATGTACCATTTGCGTTTCCTACATTTAGTAATAATATTATAATTAACTTTTCATAGGTATTAACAAAATTAGAAATATTTACTTATATATATTAAATATATGTTACACTATATTTTCGAGATCGTCTATTTAGGCAATCTATTATTTGAAAATTCCTACTTCTATACAAAAATATACCACTTCTGTACGGAATTCTACTTCTGTATACAATAAAATACTGTGGTCAACTTTTCTTGGATATTTACAACATCAGAAATATTTTCATATCTTTAGTTACACTATATTCTCGAAAACGTCTATTTAAAAGAAAAATATTTATTTAATTTTATGCTTCCTACTCATATACAAAATTATAGTAGCATAGTTGTACTAGATAATTGAGATCATTTTTATTGTTAAAATATTATTATTTTAGAATTTCCACTTATTTATATGAAATTATAATGGCATAATTAAATTAGATTTCTACATAAAGCATCTGTCTACAAATATTGTTATTTACATACATTATTAATTAGACGTACGTACATTAGAATAATCGAATTATTTCTTATAGTATAGGTATGGGCCTGATCCATGAGTACATGCATAAAATTCATTCATGTCATAAAATGCTTTTTCAGTTACTTAACCATTTTTTTTAGAGAATTTTTAGGTATCTTTCGTGAAATGTTCAGGGCTATCAGCCCTGAACATTTTTATAAAATTTGTTTACATGCGAGCTGTGTATAATAATACGAGTATGCCTATATCAAGCAGAGTTGAATAAAATTAGTAATTATCTGTCAAAGAAATTTTTACCGCCTTCAACGTAAGGTTCAGTCTATTTTTAAATGAGTTTATAGTTCTTGCTGAGATTACATCCTTTTTTTTATCCAGGGGAAATCTTTTAAAGATACCACCTCACCTCGGGACAAATGAAAGTATGATCTAGCAAATAAAAAAAACCGGCCAAGTGCGAGTCGGACTCGCGCACCGAGGGTTCCGTACAAACCTGCAAGATTTACAAAGTTCGTTCATTACGACAAAAAAAGTAAAAAGTTTATATTTATTAAAAATATATATTTTGTAATGTAACTAAAAATGTAAGGTTTTCGGAATTTTTCCTTTATGTGTGCTATAAAACGTTGCTTCATGCCAAATTTCAAGATTCTAGGTCGACTGGAAGTACCCTTTTTTAGGTTTTGATTCCCTTGCGAGTACTTGCGAGTTTCAAAATTTGCGGCATAAACGGCTGTATCTTTTGATTGCGTTGGCTTAGAAGTTTGATTTTTTCACAGCTTCAAGGGACAGTAGATCTAAGTAATTGATATAAATTTCAGCTTCATACCTCCACGCGTTCCTGAGAAAAAGGGTCTTGACAGACGGACAGACGGACAACAAAGTGATCCTATAAGGGTTCCGTTTTTTTCTTTTGAGGTACGGAACCCTAAAAAATATCATCAGAATCGGTTCGTAATGGGTTTACATACTATAACCAACCACGGTAATGCTATAACGTCATTATAATTATTTTTCTTTAGTTATGATAGAAGGTTAGTAGGTACAATAACAATACGTACAATGTAATGAGAAAATAGAAACAAAGACAATAAAATGTTATCAGGCAATAAAGATTAACTCTGATTAAACTGGATAGGAACACTAAACCACGCCATAATTATTTTTCAATATTTTTCTGAACAAATAAGTTGATAGCCCAGGTCTATTAAGCATTAAGGATTTCGTTTATCAGTTATGAATAAATGCAGTTGTTTCATGATTCACTCAAAGATCTTTTTAATTTCTTTATTACCATTATCATACAAAGAAAACATGTTGTACAACAAAAATAAATTTTATTGTTTTAAACACTTAAACCACATCACAGATGTACCTTATAATAATTTTATCAGAACTGAATCTATTAAAACTTTTTACGTCTTGTCATCACACTGAAAAGAGAATTTTATTCTCTTTTGTATGTCCCTATATCACAAAATTCACTGTTTCCAACTACCTACGTACCTAGATGAAATGATTTTAATTTTATAGTGCATCCCACACTAGGTTTATCTCATTTACCTAGTTATTTTTGTGATAAACATTTCAAAAACGTCGCGAATGCAGGACTCGAACCTTGCGTCTTCGGATCACTAGCCCGGCGCTCTCCCAACTGAGCCAATTCGCAGTTCTGACTTTGCATCGATTTTGTGAAGTGTTTATCATGTTGAACTAACTTATAGCGTTGGCGGTTACTTACCATCAGACTAAAACGTCTAGAGTTATCTTAGACTAGAGTATCAAAAAATCAAACGCATCGCTCTCGTTCAACTTCACTGTTTCGTTATCATCTTAATTTGCGCATCTTCATCTTCATTGACCCTTTCTTTGAAAGACCCATAGTTGAAATAATCCTCGATCTCTTGTAAGGTCCTGTCTTTCGTCTCCGGAAGGGTAAAGTAGAGGATCAGTAGACAAATTCCCATTATGGATCCATATACAGCAAACGTGCCATAAACCTTTATGTTCATCAGCAAATGAGGGGTCAATTGAAGCCCCAGCATAACCCCCAAAGACATAATGATTCCAGATACGGCTGAGCCTACTCCTCTATGTGCCAAAGGATACAACTCTCCTAATAAAGCTAAAGGTATCGGAGTACAGCCCAAATTGGCTAATATAAAGTACAAAATAAACAGAACAATGGATACTGTTGTGTTTTTGGGGATTATGTCTCTAGTCCCTAAGAAAATATAAGTGCAAACGGTCATAAGAACAATGAAGCCAAAGAAACCAGTCGAGAAGAGAAGAGTCCGTCTCTTCATCATTCTGATGAGCACTGAAGAGAACACGGCACTGGCGACGATGATCAAATCAATAAACAAAGTAAAGTAAAAAGATTGCGCTTTGCTACCAGTTATTTCTTCAATAATTTGCAACGCATACGCCGGGAAAATGTGCCTCCCGCAAAACTCTAACAAAACCGTCGCAAAGAAAATAATGAAACAAGGTTTGAGGAAGTCTTTCCTGGTAAATTTCTTCAGAAATTCCATCACTTTTTCTGTAAACGTCGAATCAGCCGGAGAGCTGTTGATTCTGTTCATCTGAGCTTGTATTAGATCTTCCAGCTCTTTAAAGGAGGTGTCATCTTTGCCCCTGAGCCAGTAGAAGGCCGCTTCGCATTTTTCGAATTCTTGCCTGCCAGCAAGCCAATATGGACTTTCCGGCCAAGTCAAGATGATCAAAATGGCAATAACATGAGGTATTACGGCACACAACGCGACGGTTCTAAAGGTGAAGTAATTTCCGAGGATATGGACTATCATTCCTCCGAAGCAAACAGCTGCAGTTTTGAGGTTTAGGAACATCCCTCTGTATTTTGGGCTGGTGTACTCTCCGATGGCGATAGCTCCTAAGGAAACAGTGGCGCCAGCTGTGAAGCCTCCGAGGAATCTGCCAGCCATCAGCATGGGGACGTTGACTGCGTAGAAGATAAGCGTCCAGCCGATGAGACCAGGAATGATAACGAGACCATGCGCAATTTTTCTTCCAAAGAGGTCCATAAAAAGCGATGAAATGAAGAAGCCCGGTACCCCTGCCGGACCCACGATTGACGCTGGAAAAGAAAATAAGATAAATATAAGATAAGATAAGATAAATATATTTATTTGACAAAAATTGTTACAATAGCTGTTGGAAGATATGCCATAAAAGAAATTACAGACAAGAGTTTTAGACTTTACAGTGGGTTCCAAACTCGGCTAGGCCTGTTTTTTGGTAACCCATGAAGTGTAGAATTGCCGAAGTATACGTTGTGCGCGCTCTCGTTTACAGTAGATAGGTAGTAAATAACAGGACATATAACTTTTGTCAAAAATATTTTATAATCCTAATACGTTTTGAGAGATACTTTTAGATATCGTAGGTACCTGCGAAAGAGATTTGAACCTCATTGGACTATATATATGTGCCACTTCTAAGTATGGACATGTTTTCTTATCAAGAAGGATTACTTATTATGCGATAGGCAAAAACATACCTAAGCCTAACCTTAAGCTAAATAAAAGCTTTTTAATACAATTAACCCCAAAAATATAAGAAATGCGTGCCTTCTTGAGAACTTCTGATTGAAATATCGCACAAATAGAAAATATTCAAATTCAAATTTATTTAATTACAATACATAAATATAGATTGACAGACTTACATCCAAACGCTACATCTATACAGAGTTGAAATATTATACTGACAGTTGCGGTCTTTCTTAAAAAATACATCTTGCCGCTTCCCTCCCTTATAATTTTAAATTGTTGTTCCATAGATAAATATCGTTCACCAAAATGTATGGAACAGCTGATTTTTTGTTGAGTTGTGACAAAAGTTGCAGAACAAAAGTTGTTAGTTTTGATGTACAGAATAAGCCCCTAAAAGGATGCTAATTGATTAGAAATAACCCTGTATATCCATGGAATTATGCACAATTTGTACTTAAAAAACATCAGCACATTCCTTAAAACAAAGTAAACACATTTTGAACACCCGATATACTTAGAAACAACTTAAGGCGATTGTGAACCGTGAACTTGGTCACACAAACCTCTAAATATTATCCTATTTGAGAGTTTTTTTTTTCATGTATTCATCACTTTAATCGCTAGGGTAATTGTCTTTAACGTTATAAGCCTCTGAAAAGTCATATTTTACGCAAAAACTTGGCTGAATAGTATACAGAATCTAAATACTTTTCTGAAAAAATAAGACATTTATGAACGTGGAACGTGCAATATTTCTTACTGAAGCTATTGACACAAAAAACAACGTCATAAATGAAATCATGAATCGTGGGTTTTTTTCCCAGAACGTAATTCACAGCCCTCCTAAGTTTATCATCATCTAGAATCAAAATGCTAAATGAAAGTCCATACTATGTGGCACTAAAAATGTGCAATAAATTACTAAAACAATTTTTAGAATCAAATTGTTTCTATTCCCTAGAGATATACCTTGAAGTTACTAGCCATAAAATTAAAAAGTAATAAAAAGGTCTACGGCCAAGTACCTATATATTAACTGATTTATATGACTATCTCTTAGATTTATATAGTTGATAGCCTCTAAGCATTTAATGACTCTTACATAGAGTTAATTACGATTAGAACGGTCAAATTAATTTTTATAATTTTGTATGAAAGAAAATAAATACTGTAACGCGACAGTCGCGCGCGAACCTTGTTTACGTGTAGTTATGCGGTCGCGGGTTGGCCTTTGTTTACTTCCTCTATTGTCTTGCGTTTTTTTGGTGTTTTTTGTTTCCCGGTCTTTTGTGTTCGGTTTTTATAGTGTCATTTTTGTATCGAAGGACAATAGACTTCTCGAACTTTTTAACCTGCTGCTTTGTTTACACAATAGCGTTTATTAGATCGAGTAATGTCGTGAATTCCAGACTGTAATATCGGATATAAATAGGCCGGCCGACCCTTGGGGACTCGGTTATTTCCGCTATTACCATCGTAGCGAAAGCATCTCGTGTACAGTGACTAGTTTGTGTGAATATCAGTGCTAGTGTGAAGTGATTGTGCGAACCAAGTGTGTCATGTGTTTATCGTGTTCAAGTGCAGTGATTGTGTATAATAAAATGCATAAGTGACTAATCGGCATTTTAACTGATTATCCAAGGACCCATCTCGTAAGAATACGAATTTTTAGAAGCCGTAGAACAAAAGATTTTTGTTTTTATGTACATAATATGCACTTATAAGGATGCTAATTGATTATCAGTACCTACCTAACTATGTATATAGCCCGGGAGGTAAGCGCAAAAAATGCAACTACTTTCTAAAAGATGAATTTTTAGTTGTCATGGTGGTGTACAACAATACCCCAGATTCAGTCAGCTGGGATGCTTAGCGTCTGGTCTGGGGATACCATACCATATACCATAATAAATGAGTATTTTCCGACTACATTTAAAAGCTGGAAATTGGTGTACGGGTAGATAATTAATTAGAAAAGGAAATTAGAAATGGAAGCTAATTACCTGAAACAAGTAACAGGCCTTTCAGCCAGGTTTAAAGGTGGCGCTACTGCTGTTTTAAAAAAAAACCTAACACTGAGGTTCGAACATTAGTCAATAGTTCGTAAATAGTCTGCCGAGGACTACTTTATTTATCAAAGTCAAATTTGTCGAAGGCTTTAAAACCGAATTCCCAATATGTGCCACATTGTGCCCTCTGTTTTAAAGCCTTCGATATATTTTGAATTTGATAAATAAAGCAATTTACCTATGTACTTATTTATGTACAATTTTTATAACATCATTTTGGAGCAACCTGTAGCTAAAAAGCGACCTCGAATAAAGTTTGTGCAAAAAGAGAAGCGTCGTAGGTGAGGTCGCCCGTGTGTCATTTTTAACCGACTTCCAAAAAGGAGGTTCTATGTTCGTCTGTACGTATTTTTTTGTATACTTATGTTCACCGATAATTTCGCTAATTGTGAACCGAAGCGAAAATTTTTTTTTTAAATTTGAACGAGTTTTAAATGGGACAATTTCGGGATGCTCTTCTTTCTAATCTATGTCTTGACTTTCTAATTTATGTCTTGAGTAGCGTTAGAAACTGTTATAGAGGTAGTATTTATCTTATAAGTATACATGGTTAAATAAAATAAACTTATAACACATTCAATCTAAGTCATGGGACTCGGACTCGGAAGTTTGATACAAAGGAGAAGATATGAAAAACTAAAAGTTTTATGTCCAGAATGTTGATAAGTACATGTAAAAATATACTAGATTTATGAAAGGATAGCACTTATCTCATTGAAAACGGAACAAATTTAACTAATACAGAAGAAATAATTATAAAAGAACATTTTGGTATAGTAATTATTTCTCGCAAAAAATGGCAAAACCGCCTTCCATCGTGTACAAAATTCGAATATTTCGTTTTACGCCTTTGAGGAAATATTATACGTAGTAATATAGCTCGATGTTTTACGCTCTAATTGAATTGTTGTTGATTTTTCAAAAACGGCTCAGCCGATTTCTGTAAAATTTAAATGGGTCCACCTCGGGAGTATTCGAACTAAAAAGATTTTTTCGATTCGGTTCACAATAGGCGAAATTATCGATGAACATAGGTACATAAAAAATACATACAGACGAATATACGAGTAGAACCTTTTTTTGGAAGTCGGTTAAAAAGAAACAATGCGAGTCTCACTCTGTTAAAAGGAAACAATGCGAGTCTCACTCGGTTAAAAGGAAACAATGCGAGTCTCACTCGGTTAAAAGGAAACAATGCGAGGTTCACTCGGTTAAAAAGAAACAATGAGAACTCACTCAATAAGACAAGTCGCCCTGGAAGTAGCTCGATACGTTTTCATCCCGCGACCACTTCAGTTATTAGCTATTATTATTAGTTATTAGCTCTTATTAGCAGTTTGGCCTATGTCCAGCAGTGGACTTCTTATGGCTGATGGATGGATGGATGATTGTCAATTTGGTGCATTAGCGTGAGGTGAATATATTCCAAGATATTGCGAGCGCCCAACTTACCACGTGTGGGTACCACTCCTCTCCAGTATCTAGATGATTAATTTTTACTTACAAAG
Organism: Hypomecis atomaria; assembly: GCA_964007245.1. Classification (NCBI taxonomy): domain Eukaryota; kingdom Metazoa; phylum Arthropoda; class Insecta; order Lepidoptera; family Geometridae; genus Hypomecis; species Hypomecis atomaria. The sequence goes on from OZ023279.1 coordinate 24,848,460, forward strand.
ATAGGAAGCCGTGGTGAGATCAGTTCTGATCGAGGAGTTAGGGTCAGCGAGAGCCGGCATCAGCACCGTGGTGAAGCTAAGCAGCATGCCTTGCCCCAGCATGTTGATCAGGACTGCTGACACCGTCCATGACTGGAACAGACATCCATCATTCTTACTCTTAAACTTTTGCGATTTGAGCACATATTACGGTACTAAATGAATACGACTCCGTCGAAACATAGGGTTGGTGACGTGTTTATTTATCTCATATTTTCAGTGCGTAATTAGTTCCGTAATACAAGGATAGACGCACAGGTTGTGGCCATCATAGTATCATTTGTGGCCACTTTGAATTTTAAGGATTAATAAGAAAATTTTATGTTAAAATAATAATTGTTAAAGAAATTTCCAAACATTTAGATTCACACAAACAATATTTATGGTATTACAATGTTTGTAATTATCATTAATGCAATAATTTTGACACCAAATGGCCAAAACCGGTACGGTGGCCACAACCGGTACACCCACTATAATAGACATTCATAGTATTTATTTTATATTTTGTAATAGACCTTAGATTAATCGCCAATCATTAAAGTCATCACAAAATCCGAGGCCAGTTCACGCCCATGAAGTTCTTTATTTTTTACCCATCGAAATGTTCTGATGGTAAATACATTTTTCATTGACGGGTACCGCCCACTCGGCTAAGTGCTGTGCATAACGATTTTTTCATATTGTCCACAGACTATTAATAATCGGTTGAGGGAAAATAATACATCAATCAAGATAATCGATCCACAACGCCTTTTTTATTGAATTGACACTAAAGTAGATTAAATTAGTACCAAACATATGTAAGCTATGCAATAGCTTAAAATTTCCTTTTTTATTTAAATACTAGTGTTTAGTGATTCTTATTATTACTGTTTAGACCAATTAATTACCGAGTTTCACCAGCTGTGTAGTGATCTTTACTAAAAAAAGCCGTAAATAATGCCAACACTGATGGCTTGTCTCTGACTGAATGACATGTGACTTAGCGCCCACGCGCACACTGTGCAGTCTTTCGTTCGCCATCTTGTGAAGTTGACCCGGCGCCCGTTTATATTTGGTTTATATTTGATTATTTTCTCGACTCGGCTTGCTATTGGACTATTTCTGTTTACTAACACGTTGACCTCGGCTTTTCTATTTTGGACATTGATTTAAACAGTGACTTGAACTTGATTTTGGTGTATATTGTTATAGCGTACGAACAGTTTTAACATGTCAAAAAGAGGACATACAATCAACAGCCAGTCACGCGAATTGGTTGTGAAGTTATCCGAATACTTCGAACGCGAATCAGTTAATGGTGGACCATTGTTGCCCGTAACGCAAGTACAAAATCGCGTCGCAGAAGCACTTGGAATCGGCAAAAAAACTGTTCGAACCATCTTAAAGGAAAAGTGTGGACCTTCCGGTACTGAAAATAATGTATTAAGTACACCAAAAAAGAGGAAGAAAAGTAAGCCTGTAACAGGTATTGACACATTTGACGCAGACGATATTTGAAACCACGTATATGGTTATTACACAAGAAATGAATACCCAACTGTGAGCAAATTGCTTATAACGTTACGAGAGGCTGGCTTATGTAGTGGCAGTGCCACGTCTTTAATAACAATAATGAAGAAAATTGGATTCAAATACAAAAAAACCGATATAAGAAAAATTATGATGGAACGATATGATTTAATTCTGCACCGAGTCTCGTTTCTGAGGGAGATAAACAAAATCACAAATTGGGACAATGTCATATTTGTTGATGAGACTTGGCTGAACACGAATCATACCGTGCCACAGTCGTGGACGGACGATACCAAGGCATCTTGCTCAAAATTGCCAATGGGAAAAGGTGGACGTTTAATAATCTGCCACGCCGGATCAGCTGGGAGAGGTTTTGTGAATGATGCCTTGCTCGCATTTGAGTCGAAAAGTACCTACAAAAGAATACCACGAAGAAATAGATGCAAATAAATTCACAGAGTGGTTTACTACCTTGTTAACAAACCTCCCCGAACAGTGCACAATCATTATGGACAATGCGCCTTACTATTCGGTTCAAATAGATAAAGCACCTACACAAGCAAATAAAAAAGCTGATTTAGTGACATGGCTACAAAGACATGGCGTTGATGCGGACAATAGTTTGTTAAAAGCTGAATTGCTGCAACTGGTAAAAGAAAATAAACCTGCGAAACTAAAATATAAAATCGATGAATTGGCACATCAGCATGGACACAAAGTGATTAGAACGCCGCCGTACCATTGTCAGTATAACGCTATTGAACTGATCTGGGCTCAAGTGAAAGGATACGCAGCACGCCACAATACACAGCCGCCATTCAGCACTAAAAAAATGATGACTTTGCTGAATGAAGCTTGTGTCAAAATTACTAAAGAAGATTGGGCAAAAGTGGTAGAAAAAACTCGAAAAATAATAAAGGAAGACTATGGCAGAGACGTTCAAATTGACAATATATTTGAAAATGAAATAATTATTAATACAGGTGACGATAGCTCTACGGATAATTTTGGCTCATCATCTGAAGAAAATGATTGAGTTAAGATAAGAATATTAATCGTCATTTTTTGTGATAAAGTTAATGTTATTGTAACAATAATATAAAATAAAATTAAATTAACCTATTGTAACATTGTATCATTTCAAAATACCTACAATATCATGGTTTCAGTTTAATTTTCGAATCAGAACTTTAATCCAATGCTTTTTACAATACATATTCAAATCGATCTAATACTCATGCAAACTTGAATCGATTTATCGTGAGTATCGAGTACCGAGTCGTATGGATCACTAGTTACGTCGCGAAGACAAATGTCAAAACGGGCCTTTTATTTTACGAAGACTTTAATTTAAGTAGACATTACATAGCAGAGATACCTATATTACATTCATAGTATTTATGTAGGCCGATGTGCCTAGGTATTATGTCCGTAGAAGAATTTCACTGCCTTTTGTGAATAGTGTCAGTCAGATGTGTTTTCAGGGTGTTGCTTTTTTTTTTTAGGGGACATCTTACACACGGTCTCTAACCCCTAACTAAGCAAAGCTTGTGATATGGCCAGAGACTGATATATTACATATGCGTATTTTAAATACATAATTATATAGATAGTACCTAAATGTTCAAAAAAAGTTTATGTTCAGCAATGATTAATTATTTATTAAAGGGCTGATACATACAGTATTTTTTCACAAGTTGAAGTTATCATGGATCCAGTCTAGATGCAAGCCGTCTCCAAAAGCCTCAAGATTTTCAAAAAATAATCAAAAAAATACCTGTTTAAAAGCAGGTGACACCATCTCTCTATTCCTATTCAAATCCGTGTTCTCCACACCTTCGTCGTCCGAAGACTGACTTCCTGTAATCACCAGATATCGCTGATAGATTGCTATACCTAGTCATGACGCCCGACCGTCAGTTGCATCTTTATGGCACAATAATTGTAAAGATAATCTAATCTCACCAAGAAATAGGCGTACTTTTTAGCAAAATAGCTCTTAGCCCGTGTATGTACATGCTTTTTGTTTGCGATGGTTGAATGGAAAATATACATTAGAAAAATGTAAGTAAGTACCTATGTATGGACTTGGGCCATGACTTTGAACTGTACCTAACTGAATATTAGTTTTCCCGATAGCTAAATTAGGTTTCTTTTCGATCGGAAAATTTGACGTTAGTTTTTCCATCGGATTCTTTAGAGATTTTCGGTGCATTGCGTGAATATCCACGAGCAACGGCGACTCGAATCCGATCTCAAGTTTGAAGCGTCCCCCAGCCAGACAGCTGCGAGCAATTTGCGGGTGCGGTCCGATCTGGTCTTTCACCAATCACAGATCTTAATTTTAAAAAAAAACAAGTGTTATTGGTTGATAACTATAGTTCGGCCGTTCAGAGAATGCGTTCCTGACACGTAAGGTCCATTTAATGAAATTTCATTAAATGGGCCATAAATCGTAAACGGCAAGTTTTACAAAAAAGTTTACTGGCAACAAAAGATGCGTAATTTTATTTTCTACAATAATGATCTTAATGTTTTTTGCCCTTAAGTACATAGTTTCCGAGATATCGGCCAAAAACATTTTTTCAAGATGACGTGTCAGGAACGCATTCTCTGAACGGCCGAACTATAGTGCGCAGTCGCGCCCGCATATTGCCCACAGCTGTCTGTGGGCCGCTTTTGCATATAATTATCAGCAATCGCTCTCCTCGATCATAAATCACTACATAGTATAAAACAAAGTCGCTTCCCGCTGTCTGACCCCATGCATGCTTATATCTTTAAAACTACGCAATGGATTTTGATGCGGTTTTTAAAAGATAGAGTGATTCAAGAGGAAGGTTTATATGTATAATAGGTAGGTACACTGCGAAGCCAGGGCGGGTCGCTAGTATCATAATAAATTTGTTTTGTTCAATCCATTTGGATTAATTGTTTTTGATGTGATAGCTAAACGTACTTATCTTTTAAGTAATATTGCCCCCGATAAAGTTACCTCCTGGTGTAAGGCTTCAGCTAACATTTCCTGTGATGACGAGGATGTATGTATGTGATTAAAGTAGATAAGCACTAGATTTCCCTGTGTTTGTTTGTTTCTCTCGGAATAGCTGACATCGACTTCTAGTGAATTAGATAAGATACATCTCTTCTTCTTAGTCGTGTTTTTCATTTTAGAAGGTCGTGTCTAAATTGGATCGGTTTGATCCCGGATCACCTGAACTATACTCCTCCACTCGGACGTGTCTGTAGCGGATCTCATGGCGTCAGGGTCCATGCCGATTAAAGATTTTATTTGACCCGTCCATCTTGTAGGCGATCGACCGCGTGGTCTTTTCCCGTCGACTTTTCCTCTCCAGGTTATCGGGGTCTCTGCGAGCAATGTGGCCAAAGTAGTTTAGAATGCGCTGGAGGCAGGTCGTCAACAGTCGGGTACGTTGGTTACCAACACGCTCTGGGCCAGCGTGGTGGATATGACAAAATCCCCCTTCGTGGTTAGGCCTACGTCCTGCAGTGGACTATTAAAAAGCTGGTACAGTACAGTACAGTATAATTTTGGCTTGCTGGAAAATTTCAGGCGTTGAAGTGCCTGAAATTTTTGAGGTATAAATGAATATGATAATTTTGTAAGAAGTCATACCATTTCAGTGCCATTGAAAAATGTGGGCCTGAATCAATACAGTCGGTACTGCAGATACTGTACCAGTTTTTTTAATAGTCCACTGCTGAACATACAGACATAAGCTTTCCCAGGAAGGGTGATTGTGCCATAGGTTTTACCATTCACCACGCTGGCCCAGAGCGGACACCATGCGGAATTTCTTTTACCTATGCAAAAATCAGAATCAGAATATTATTTATTGCTTGAACTGTGTACAATTTTAAGGTGTTACATTTTATTGTTACACACAATCTGTAAGTAACACAAGTTGTCTAATGATGTTTCCTTCACCGAAAAGCCAGTAGTGTGTAAATTTCAAAGAACTCCTATGTTCTGGTCCGGCTTTGCACCGATGCTTCAAACTTGTAAGGCGACGGTTCGCCCACTAGACCACCACGGACCGCAATGATTGGATTGAGATCATTGAGATGATGAATAATAGCGGAGAAAACTCCAAATGCTTTTAGTTCCTGCTAAATAAGCGTCGAGCAAGACCTATGACGCTAGAGAGGTCATTTGGGTGTGAATTACATTCACAAGATACGAGGGTTGTGCCAAATCACAAGCCGAATTCCAATTTTGTGTTAACTGTTATACAATAAACACCTATAGCTATAGAACAGTAGTAACGCTGTTCCCACTTATACATGACACAGGACGGTAAAGCCCATGATGCTCAAACTTAAACCTTGTCGAATTCCAATTTTGTGTTAACTGTTAGATAATTAATATTTATTTATAGTTATAGGTACCTACGTCAACCGAAAACTAACGTGAAAATCAGTTGATGCACTTTATCTGTAAATGGCAAAAAACCCAAAAAACATTGAATTGCGCGCGCTGAAAGAGACAATTAGCCTTAACAGAGAATAGTAGGTAAAAGACGCGTGACCGCAGCGCTCAAAAAGGGCATTGTCGTCCGATTTTAGAAACACTGGTGCAGACTAAAAAGCCTCACGACGCGACACAGCGTGTAATTTCAAAAATATGAACAACTAGCTTTTACCCGCGGCTTCGCCCGCGTTATATTTTGATTTTGGCTTATGTTTATGTCGGCTGCGAAACCTAACCTAACCGACAAATATCAAAATACCTTAGAGGAATGCTTTTGTTGGTTAAGTTACGGTTGGAGTGTATATACAAAACTCACCATGCCCCGTCATACGTCACTTGAGTTATGATTCCCACTGCTGGTGCTATTTCTCTTACGATCTTGTAGGCCTCCCTTGCATCCGGAAAATATGTTTTGGTTACCGCCGCTGTGTGTCCATCCTGATACCGCCGGTTCCACTCGTCAAGAGAGCCCATTCGGATTTCTCGCTTGACGAATGAAACGGGGCAGTTATCGTAAATAGGTCTGCACTTCGAGTGCAGTGCTGCTTCCTTTGCTAGCTGGTCCGCTCTCTCATTTCCCTCCATCCCCGCGTGCGCTTTAATCCAATAAAGTTTCACTATTTTATTTTGTGCGTGTAGTAACTTTATGTTAGCTTTTGTAACGTTATATAAAAAAAAATTAATTTAAAAGAAGGATGAATTAAATGTGGCGATTTAAAAGGGGTATTGGTGATGTAAAACGTTACCAGTTAGAGCAAAGGGACGAATGATACAAAAAGGGACTAATGATACTAAAGGGGACAAATGATACAACACCTTCTAAGGTGTGGTGTCGCAGTTACTTGACAAATAAACAAAATGTTACCTGGATAAACTAAGTCGATAAGAACAAAGAACCTCTGTTCCCAAAGACCGTATTATCATCTACCTGTGAGTTGTTGAGTGAGGACAAAATTAAAAGATTTTGTTTTGTAATTTAAATCACAACAAATTTATTTGTAATGACCTTAACTCTTTGAATTTACATTAAATTATCCTAAATCTAAAGCGGGTAAGTTTACTCGGTGGTGACCAGAAGGGTCTTAATGCCAACGGGCTTAAAATTACACAAACTTAATCATTGTAAAGTTTATCAATACTTATTGCTATATTTTCAGTACTTAAATTAAAGTGAACCTAATTAAACCAAACTTCTAACAATGTGGCGGGTAATTAACTTAATTATTAAAGACTGTGCATATACCGTCTGCGATATTGCATAAAATACAAACTAATGTGATTTCTAACATTAATTACAATCAAGCGAACAAAACGGTAGCTAGTCGTTTAGTCCGTGGATAAAAATAAAGTCTACTTATGTTCACTAAAGCATGGATCATACAGTGAAAACGAGGAATGTCTCATACGTCTAAACTCTGTCCAGAAGGCTTCAATCGTGGAAATTTGTAGAAGAGGATGAACTTAATTTTCATACCAAAGCGACCATGCGGCTCTGGGTTATGTAAAAAAAACTAAATAGGTATTACTTGTGGATCCGTGGCAGGCATGCTCGCAGGATGAAATCCGCAAGTGGAAACAGGTGTCGGCTGGCAGGTACGCCACCAGGCTGGCCCGTCGATACGACCAAAATGACGTGTGCAAAAAATCAGGAGTCCGGAATCATCAGCGCGGGGTCCGTCGGGGAATCAATCGGGTCGCGGGAAGATCAATCGGGTCGCAGGAAGAGGCTATGGACAAACCAGACGGCAAATAAGTATCACTCGTATTTTTTTCACCGGGATGATTCCAAGATCAAAAAATGTTTCCCAGCGAATCAAAATTTAGATCAAATTTACGAGAGAATCACTAAATCAATTGACTAACCTCAATCGCCTCTTTTTAAACGCCTCCGCCCTAAGGCAGATGGATGTCCGGAGCACCACATTCTTCAACGAAGTCTCCAGAAAAGGCTTTTTGCAATTGTAAATGAAAATTCGCTAACTCACTTGTCACCTTTCAACCGTTTCGAATCACGCATCCACTTATGACGTCACCGCACTTAATTTACTACGCCTTGTAAACAAAACATATTTATTTACGTTCCATTCTCCCAACAAGGTTATGAAAATACAGACACAAATAATTTCTTTTTTTTTCTTTACGGATCAGTCCGAACAATGACAGCGACAAGCAGTCCATACATGACAGCGACAAGCAGTCCATACATGACAGCGTCAAACCAACTGTCACTTTTACTGTCTCATTACTTGCTAACTTCAAAGTCACTGCATTTGCAATTTCATTTGCTATTTAATGTTTACGATTTGTTTATTAAGTAAAGTCCAAAAGTGCATAAAACGAATGATTGTGATGTTCAAATGTCGTGCAACGAGAAAGAAATAAGTATTGTTAGTAGCTACGCTACAATACCCCCGTTTTCGGATAAAAGGTTAACGTAGTTAACCGTAAAAACAGCAGGAGCAACCGAAAAAAAAAAGATTAACTGCACTGCCCTAACAAAATATATAGCAAAAGGCCATATTTCCGAAAACGACAAAAAAACTTGTTAGCAGACAATTTCTGTTATAAACTAAACTCGCGGATCGATTAGTTTGACATTCTTATGGCCAATGTTTTTTCTTTCTTTCATCACCAGTCGTTCTTATCTCTGAATTTCATCCACGCTAATCCTTTCATATGTACATTTTCACACAATCTTTCATAACAACCACTCATCTTGCTCACTGCAACCACTAAACTCAAACTAATCTACCGTAAAGTTATGTTAAAATCTAAGAAAATTGGCTTGCTAATGTGAGTCACACGGCTTTAAACATCGCACAATTAATGTTTGAATACAAATCTAACTAGCTAAGCGTTAAGAATATCCTTCGCGTGAAATTTACCAATTGATCCTGATCCTGTGTTGGAAACGAAACAGCTGCGGGACTCAAATGTACTTGTGGAGTAACAACTGAAGACACATGCTGCGAATGGTTGGGTGAAGCGAACGTGGTCTCATCATCGGAAAGTGTTCCAGAATGAACTGACATGTTTCAATTTTAAATTTGAGAAATATTAGACAGAGAGTAGTTGTTCACAATAGTAGGTGCAATTACCTATTAATCGTTCTTAAACATAAACAATTCACAGTTAAATTACTTAAAAACGAATTATTTTTAAAATATTTTTTCAATTTATAATCTTGCCTTCACAAAACAACTCCAAGAATTAAAAAAATTCGGGCGCCATTCAATTCCCTGTTCGGGCGCCATTGTAACGTTATATAAAAAAAAATTAATTTAAAAGAAGATGGATTAAATGTTGCTATTTAAAAGGGGTATTGGTGATGTAAAACGTTACCAGTTAGAGCGAAGGGACAAATGATACAAAAAGGGACTAATGATACTAAAGGGGACAAATGATACAACACCTTCTAAGGTGTGGTGTCGCAGTTACTTGACAAATAAACAAAATGTTACCTGGATAAACTAAGTCGATAAGAACAAAGAACCTCTGTTCCCAAAGACCGTATTATTATCTACCTGTGAGTTGTTGAGTGAGGACAAAATTAAAAGATTTTGTTTTGTAATTTAAATCACAACAAATTTATTTGTAATGACCTTAACTCTTTGAATTTACATTAAATTATCCTAAATCTAAAGCGGGTAAGTTTACTCAGTGGTGACCAGAAGGGTCTTAATGCCAACGGGCTTAAAATTACACAAACTTAACCGTTGTAAAGTTTATCAATACTTATTGCTATATTTTCAGTACTTAAATTAAAGCGAACCTAATTAAACCAAACTCCTAACAATGTGGCGGGTAATTAACTTAATTATTAAAGACTGTGCATATACCGTCTGCGATATTGCAAAAAATACAAACTAATGTGATTTCTAACATTAATTACAATCAAGCGAACAAAACGGTAGCTAGTCGTTTAGTCCGTGGATAAAAATAAAGTCTTCTTATGTTCACTAAAGCATGGATCATACAGTGAAAACGAGGAATGTCTCATACGTCTAAACTCTGTCCAGAAGGCTTCAATCGTGGAAATTTGTAGAAGAGGATGAACTTAATTTTCATACCAAAGCGACCATGCGGCTCTGGGTTATGTAAAAAAAACTAAATAGGTATTACTTGTGGATCCGTGGCAGGCATGCTCGCAGGATGAAATCCGCAAGTGGAAACAGGTGTAGGCTGGCAGGTACGCCACCAGGCTGGCCCGTCGATACGACCAAAATGACGTGTGCAAAAAATCAGGAGTCCGGAATCATCAGCGCGGGGTCCGTCGGGGAATCAATCGGGTCGCAGGAAGATCAATCGGGTCGCAGGAAGATCAATCGGGTCGCAGGAAGATCAATCAGGTCGCGGGAAGATCAATCAGGTCGCGGGAAGATCAATCAGGTCGCGGGAAGATCAATCAGGTCGCGGGAAGATCCATCAGGTCGCGGGAAGATCAATCGGGTCGCAGGAAGAGCAATCAGGTCGCGGGAAGAGGCTATGGACAAACCAGACGGCAAATAAGTATCACTCGTATTTTTCACCGGGATGATTCCAAGATCAAAAAAATGTTTTTCCAGCGAATCAAAATTCAGATCAAATTGACGAGAGAATCACTAAATCAATTGACTAACCTCAATCGCCTCTTTTTAAACGCTTCCGCCCTAAGGCAGATGGATGTCCGGAGCACCACATTCTTCAACGAAGTTTCCAGAAAAAGCTTTTTGCCAGTGCAAATGAAAATTCAATGCCTCTTCCTGCGACCCGATTGATCTTCCCGCGACCCGATTGATTCCCCGACGGACCCCGCGCTGATGATTCCGGACTCCTGATTTTTTGCACACGTCATTTTGGTCGTATCGACGGGCCAGCCTGGTGGCGTACCTGCCAGCCGACACCTGTTTCCACTTGCGGATTTCATCCTGCGAGCATGCCTGCCACGGATCCACAAGTAATACCTATTTAGTTTTTTTTACATAACCCAGAGCCGCATGGTCGCTTTGGTATGAAAATTAAGTTCATCCTCTTCTACAAATTTCCACGATTGAAGCCTTCTGGACAGAGTTTAGACGTATGAGACATTCCTCGTTTTCACTGTATGATCCATGCTTTAGTGAACATAAGTAGACTTTATTTTTATCCACGGACTAAACGACTAGCTACCGTTTTGTTCGCTTGATTGTAATTAATGTTAGAAATCACATTAGTTTGTATTTTATGCAATATCGCAGACGGTATATGCACAGTCTTTAATAATTAAGTTAATTACCCGCCACATTGTTAGAAGTTTGGTTTAATTAGGTTCACTTTAATTTAAGTACTGAAAATATAGCAATAAGTATTGATAAACTTTACAATGATTAAGTTTGTGTAATTTTAAGCCCGTTGGCATTAAGACCCTTCTGGTCACCACCGAGTAAACTTACCCGCTTTAGATTTAGGATAATTTAATGTAAATTCAAAGAGTTAAGGTCATTACAAATAAATTTGTTGTGATTTAAATTACAAAACAAAATCTTTTAATTTTGTCCTCACTCAACAACTCACAGGTAGATGATAATACGGTCTTTGGGAACAGAGGTTCTTTGTTCTTATCGACTTAGTTTATCCAGATAACATTTTGTTTATTTGTCAAGTAACTGCGACACCACACCTTAGAAGGTGTTGTATCATTTGTCCCCTTTAGTATCATTAGTCCCTGTTCGGGCGCCATTGTAACGTGATATAAAAAAAAAATTAATTTAAAAGAAGGATGAATTAAATGTGGCGATTTAAAAGGGGTATTGGTGATGTAAAACGTTACCAGTTAGAGCAAAGGGACGAATGATACAAAAAGGGACTAATGATACTAAAGGGGACAAATGATACAACACCTTCTAAGGTGTGGTGTCGCAGTTACTTGACAAATAAACAAAATGTTACCTGGATAAACTAAGTCGATAAGAACAAAGAACCTCTGTTCCCAAAGACCGTATTATCATCTACCTGTGAGTTGTTGAGTGAGGACAAAATTAAAAGATTTTGTTTTGTAATTTAAATCACAACAAATTTATTTGTAATGACCTTAACTCTTTGAATTTACATTAAATTATCCTAAATCTAAAGCGGGTAAGTTTACTCGGTGGTGACCAGAAGGGTCTTAATGCCAACGGGCTTAAAATTACACAAACTTAATCATTGTAAAGTTTATCAATACTTATTGCTATATTTTCAGTACTTAAATTAAAGTGAACCTAATTAAACCAAACTTCTAACAATGTGGCGGGTAATTAACTTAATTATTAAAGACTGTGCATATACCGTCTGCGATATTGCATAAAATACAAACTAATGTGATTTCTAACATTAATTACAATCAAGCGAACAAAACGGTAGCTAGTCGTTTAGTCCGTGGATAAAAATAAAGTCTACTTATGTTCACTAAAGCATGGATCATACAGTGAAAACGAGGAATGTCTCATACGTCTAAACTCTGTCCAGAAGGCTTCAATCGTGGAAATTTGTAGAAGAGGATGAACTTAATTTTCATACCAAAGCGACCATGCGGCTCTGGGTTATGTAAAAAAAACTAAATAGGTATTACTTGTGGATCCGTGGCAGGCATGCTCGCAGGATGAAATCCGCAAGTGGAAACAGGTGTCGGCTGGCAGGTACGCCACCAGGCTGGCCCGTCGATACGACCAAAATGACGTGTGCAAAAAATCAGGAGTCCGGAATCATCAGCGCGGGGTCCGTCGGGGAATCAATCGGGTCGCGGGAAGATCAATCGGGTCGCAGGAAGAGGCTATGGACAAACCAGACGGCAAATAAGTATCACTCGTATTTTTTTCACCGGGATGATTCCAAGATCAAAAAATGTTTCCCAGCGAATCAAAATTTAGATCAAATTTACGAGAGAATCACTAAATCAATTGACTAACCTCAATCGCCTCTTTTTAAACGCCTCCGCCCTAAGGCAGATGGATGTCCGGAGCACCACATTCTTCAACGAAGTCTCCAGAAAAGGCTTTTTGCAATTGTAAATGAAAATTCGCTAACTCACTTGTCACCTTTCAACCGTTTCGAATCACGCATCCACTTATGACGTCACCGCACTTAATTTACTACGCCTTGTAAACAAAACATATTTATTTACGTTCCATTCTCCCAACAAGGTTATGAAAATACAGACACAAATAATTTCTTTTTTTTTCTTTACGGATCAGTCCGAACAATGACAGCGACAAGCAGTCCATACATGACAGCGACAAGCAGTCCATACATGACAGCGTCAAACCAACTGTCACTTTTACTGTCTCATTACTTGCTAACTTCAAAGTCACTGCATTTGCAATTTCATTTGCTATTTAATGTTTACGATTTGTTTATTAAGTAAAGTCCAAAAGTGCATAAAACGAATGATTGTGATGTTCAAATGTCGTGCAACGAGAAAGAAATAAGTATTGTTAGTAGCTACGCTACACTTTGAATTTACTGCTAAGGGATGGAGGGAAGATACGCCAACTACCGTTTCCATTGCAGACCTGGAGTCACAAAAGATTTTTGCTTTTTCGGTAGCCTCAAGAAGTGCCAATAACTCGGCCTGGTACACGGAGCACCAATCGGCCAATTTCAGCTTGCGGGTACTGATCTCAGCGGCATCATCCCAAATGGATAATGCCACCCCAACTTTCCCTTTAATTTTGCTGCCGTCTGTAAATATGTTAATTTCTCGGTTAAGATTTTGCTCTAGTGCTGCTCCGTCTGCCAGGCATATGAACTCCAGCTCCTCCTGCTGCGCGGGGTGTGGCTTCTTAATATAAGGGACCAACTTTTCTGTCTCTCTATCTCCAGTTACTTGCTGGGAATAACCTTTCTTAGTTTCATAAAGCAAGGCTGCTTCCTGGACTCTGATATGACAGCCGAGGATTAGGGGCCGCGGTGGGATATATGGAACTGGTGGTGTGGGTGCCGCCACCTACCCTACCTTTCGCTAGGCCGTCAACGTGTTGGCAGACGCAGTGGGGCTGCAGGGGAAGAGAGGTGTCGGTATCGCGATGGCCGTTCTCACTGCCCTCTGCAGTTGAAGAGGCAGGCGCTGGGCTACTATGACTGACCCGTTGCACTGGGACCAGGGCGTTGGAATGCTGTCTGACGTTCAGTACTGGTTAGTCCCGAGTGGTGGATGACGATGTGTCTTGTGCTCCGAAACACTCCGTCATTATGGCGAGAGCGCAAGCTCCGTTGTGGAGCCCGAGTCTGGGCTAGCGCTGTTGAGTGCTGCGAAGGAGTGTGAAAAATGTAGGAACGTCCTAAACTTGCCATGACAGGTCATTTCTGGCGCTTAGACGGCTGCTGCCGCAGCCCTCTCACTTAGTTTTTATCTTATCCTACGGGAACTGTTAAAGTTTTTGGGATAAAAAGTGGCATATGTCACTTTTCGTCTTTCAAACTATATTCATGCAATAAGCCAAGGCAATCCGTTGCTCCGTTGCTGAGAAAAATTTATTGTTAAGTCCTACGGGAACCACAATTTTTTCGGGATGGAAAGTATCCTATGTCACTTTTCGTCTTCCAAACTATGCCCACCCCAAATATTAAGTCAATCCGTTGCTCCATTGCTGAGAAACAGTTATTGTCCTATCCATGGGAATCACGAATTTTCTCGAGATAAAAAGTATCCTATTATCACTTTCTGTCTTTTAAACCATAGGTATCCATACCAAAAATCAGGTCAATCTTTTGCTCCGTTGCTGCGCCAAAGAGGAACAAACCAACAAACTTTTCGGATTGATAATATTAAAGTATGATGATTCTGTACCATAAAGGTAGAATAAAGAAACATGTTAAACCTCTAATGATAGAAGATTTAAAAGTATTTTTAATGTCAGACAAAATGACGGCCTGGTATTCAACGTCATAGTAACATGTAGCATGCAGAGGGAAAATAACATTTTATCCAATTTTAATGTCAGTTGTCATTTTCAATCCATACTTTATTTCCTCTTCAAGGGGATATAATGGTGGAAAAACAATTTGTCGCCTTGCCATGCTACTTGTGATTTATAAAAGTCTGTAGACAATGTCACCTGTCATCTAATTACGTTTGGCTGTGACGTTTCGTTAGTCCATATTAGCGTCATAGAGGAATTAATCACTTAGCGTCTTTGTGATAGTGGCGACAGTTTCGCTTTCGGTGGTTTTTGTCCTGTCCTACAGGAACTATGCAATTTTTCGGGATAAAAAGTATCCTAAAGCTCCTTCCGCCTTTTAAACTATGTCCATGCCAAAAATCAAGTCAATCCGTTGCTCCGTTGGTGCGTGAAAGAGTAACAAACCAATAAACCAACAAACTTTTCGGATTTATAATATTAGTAAGGATAGTAGGTTAGAATTGAATAAATAACAATAAATATGTTTAAGTATTCAGTTTACTAACTTAGGTACTTAGTATAAACCGTGAGTAGTCACATGAAAGGGATTTTATGTTTTATTGGTATTTTGATTTTGAGACCTACCTCCAAATAGGATAGAAAGTTTATTGTGTTTAAATCACAACAGAGCGGAAATGCTTACAATAAATATTTATTCAACACAATGATACTCGTAATTTGTGTGGGTGAGGAACCCGTAACCGCACAGAATGCCTCTCAATGTCCCTATACCTATACTCGTAAATATAAGTAATTATTTGAAATGCGTTAATTCCGATGTTTCTGCAATAGAATTTAAGTACTAATATAATCCTTATCCTTATCCTTACTAATATTATAAATCCGAAAAGTTTGTTGGTTTGTTGGTTTGTTACTCTATCACGCGCCAACGGAGCAACGGATTGACTTGATTTTTGGCATGGATATAGTATAAAATGCGGAAGGAGCTTTAGGATACTTTTTATCCCGAAAAATTTCATAGTTCCTGTAGGACAGGACAAAAACCCTCGAAAGCGAAACTGTCGCCACTATCACAAAGACGCTAAGTGATTAATTCCTCTATGACGCTAATATGGACTAACGAAACGTCACAGCCAAACGTAAATAGACGACAGGTGACATTGTCTGCAGACTTTTATAAATCACAAGTAGCGTGGCAAGGCGACAAATTGTTTTTCTACCATTATATCCCCTTGAAGAGGAAATAAAGTATGGATTGAAAATGACAACTGACATTAAAATTGGATAAAATGTTATTTTCCCTCTGCATGCTACATGTTACTATGACGTTTAATACCAGGCCGTCATTTTGTCTGACATTAAAAATATTTTTAAATATTCTATCATTAGAGGTTCAACATGTTTTTTTATTCTACCTTTATGGTACAGAATCATCATACTTTAATACTATAAATCCGAAAAGTTTGTTGGTTTGTTCCTCTTTGACGCAGCAACGGAGCAAAAGATTGACCTGATTTTTGGTATGGATACCTATGGTTTAATAGACAGAAAGTGATAATAGGATACTTTTTATATCTCGAGAAAAATCGTGATTCCCATGGGATAGGACAATAACTGTTTCTCAGCAATGGAGCAACGGATCGACTTGATATTTGGGGTGGGCATAGTTTGGAAGACGGAAAGTGACATGGGATACTTTCCATTCCGAAAATATTGTGGTTCTACGGGAACCACAATTTTTTTCGACTTAACGATAAATTTTTCTCAGCAACGGAGCAACTTGCCTTGGCATATTGCATGAATATAGTTTGAAAGACGAAAAGTGACATAGGCCACTTTTTATCGCAAAAACTTTAACAGTTCCCGTAGGATACGATAAAAACTAAGTGAGTGGGCTGCGGTAGGAGCCGTCTAAGCGCCAGAAATAACCTGTCATGGCAAGTTTAGGACGTTCCCACATATTTCGCACTCCTTCGCGGCACTCAACAGCACTAGCCCAGACTCGGGCTCCATAACGGAGCTTGCGCTCTCGCCATAGTGACGGAGTGTTTCGGAGCACAAGACACATCGTCATCCACCACTCGGGACTAACCAGTACTGAACGTCAGACAGCATTCCAACGCCTTGGTCCCAGTGCAGTGGGTCAGTCATAGTAGCCCAGCGCCTGCCTCTTCAACTGCAGAGGGCAGTGAGAACGGCAATCGTGATACCGACACCTCTCTTCCCCTGCAGCCCCACTGCGTCTGCCAACACGTTGACGGCCTAGCGGAAGGTAGGGTAGGTGGCGGCACCCACACCACCAGTTCCATATATCCCACCGCGGCCCCTTATCCTCGGCTGTCATATCAGAGTCCAAGAAGCAGCCTTGCTTTATGAAACTAAGAAAGGTTATTCCCAGCAAGTAACTGGAGATAGAGAGACAGAAAAGAAGCCACACCCAGCGCAGCAGGAGGTGCTGGAGTTCATATGCCTGGCAGACGGAGCAGCACTAGAGCAAAATCTTAACCGAGAAATTAACATATTTACAGACGGCAGTAAAATTAAAGGGAAAGTTGGGGCGGCATTATCCATTTGGGATGATGCCGCTGAGATCAGTACCCGCAAGCTGAAATTGGCCGATTGGTGCTCTGTGTAACAGGTCGAGTTATTGGCACTTCTTGAGGCTACCGAAATCGCAAAAATCTTTTGTGACTCCAGGTCTGCACTGGAAACGGTAGTTGGCGTATCTTCCCTCCATCCCTTAGCAGTAAATTCAAAGCTAACATAAAGTTACTACACGCACAAAATAAAATAGTGAAACTTTATTGGATTAAATAGCACGCGGGGATGGAGGGAAATGAGAGAGCGGACCAGCTAGCAAAGGAAGCAGCACTGCACTCGAAGTGCAGACCTATTTAGGATAACTGCCCCGTTTCATTCGTCAAGCGAGAAATCCGAAAGGACTCTCTTGACGAGTGGAACCGGCGGTATCAGGATGGACACACAGCGGCGGTAACCAAAACATATTTTCCGGATGCATGGGCGGCATACAAGATCGTAAGAGAAATAGCACCAGTGGGAATCATAACTCAAGTGCTGACGGGGCATGGTGAGTTTTCCCAATACTTACATCGATTTAAGTTGAGGGAAAGCCCATCGTGCATCTGTGAACCCACAAAAGAGGAGACTCCACTGCACATAATCTTGGAATGCCCAGGTTATGGAAAGCAGAGATTTGATTTAGAACAAAAAATTGGAATTAATCTAACACGAAAAAACCTTAGAAACAATTTTATCGAATTTTTGCACAAATATTTGTAAAAAAGCAATACTTAATTAGGAACAAGTAGGTATAAACTTTGCTGTACCATTGTAATGTTTATTATAACTGCAAACAGCCAAAAACATTGAAATATAGGTATACTTAGTTTTTATTCATTTGTAATTAAGACCCCTGCTGATCATGTCAGGGATATTTCGCGATATAATAAAAAAAATCCTCGGATGCAGCGTCGCAAGAGCGGCACTGCAGCCCGCCTAAGTTGCGACACTCCTCATAAGGCATGCAACCTACCGGCCATCCTCTCAGCTGCTTTAGTTAAAAGCGGCTGAAACTCGAGTGCCAGCCTCTAAGCTTCCTTGGGGGAAAAGACCCAAAGAAGAGGGCGACTTCGAGCGCCGCCTTTTCAGCTGCCTCAGACCTCCCCCACGACAAGGCGGGAATACACGGGAGGGTTGTATATACACTCCAACCGTAACTTAACCAACAAAAGCATTCCTCTAAGGTATTTTGATATTTGTCAGTTAGGTTAGGTTTCGCAGCCGACATAAACATAAGCCAAAATCAAAATACAACGCGGGCGAAGCCGCGGGTAAAAGCTAGTAGTCTATAAGTTTTTTAATAACACCATGGATTATGTGATCTTAATAAAAATCATTTGATTTGATTTGATAACAAGGATTTGAAGATGAACTTCCGAAGAGAAACGCCTGATTTAATCAACCTACTAGAGTAGACAGTTTTACTTTCTTGAATAAGTATAACTAGCTGTCTTATCCCTCTCTTTCAGGCAACTTTGGGATGACAAGTAGGTAAGTTAAGTTGTTGTGTTGGGTTTTGGCCAAAAATTCCATATTTTGAATACAAACCATCGGTTTTTGGACGGATACAATAGTTCGATGGCGTTAAAAAAGTAAATGCAACAGGAAACGAGCTGTGGGTGGCTATTACAGAGTAAGTCGTAAATTAAAATAAATTTTAAAAGGATTCGTGGTCAGACTAGCATGGGTTTTGAAGACCATTCTGGTCGAGCCGTCGGAGCGAAGAACAAGTCTAGATTAGTTATTTTTAAACCTTTAAGGAACAATGTGATGGAAGGAATAAATCTGCAAAGTATGACTGTAATAATGGTGTTTCTACTGCATCGAGTCCTTGGTTTTCCTCACAGTTGTATCTTTTTCTATCAGTGAGCTTCTTCATATGTACATCTCTACGGAGTAGGTAGGTACGAATAGAGTACTTGACGCATTCTTATTGAGAAATCATCTGTGTTTATAAATACATAGTATGGATACCTATAGTACAGTAAAATTCTGTATGAAAACATAGCTGTGTGGTGGCACCGTGCCAAAATGGCGACCTTTTTTCGGCAGACGATCTTGACTTTGCCGATTTGCAAAACACAAATAAAATCTTAAGCTTAATTGAAATGAGTATAGACATAATTTCTCTATGCCTAATTATAAGTGCTTATGTCCTAGTTCAGTAATTTTAAAATATTTGGATATAAAAGAGATAATCCTTACTTAATATTATAAATCCGAAAAGTTTGTTGGTTTGTTGGTTTGTTACTCTTTCACGCACCAACGGAGCAACGGATTGACTTGATTTTTGGCATGGATATAGTTTAAAAGGCGGAAAGTGCTTTAGGATACTTTTTATCCCGAAAAATTGCATAGTTCCTGTAGGACAAGACAAAAACTATCGAAAGCGAAACTGTCGCCACTATCACAAAGACGCTACGTGATTAATTCCTCTATGACGCTAATATGGATTAACGAAACGTCACAGCGAAACAAACGTAATTAGATGACAGGTGACATTGTCTGCAGACTTTTATAAATCACAGGTAGCATGGCAAGGGGACAAATTGTTTTTCCACCATTATATCCCCTTGAAGAGGAAATAAAGTATGGATTGAAAATGACAACTGACATTAAAATTGGATAAAAACTTTTTTTTCCTCTGCATGCTACATGTTACTATGACGTTTAATACCAGGCCGTCATTTTGTCTGACATTAAAAATATTTTTAAATCATCTATCGTTACAGGTTTAACATGTTTCTTTATTCTACCTTTATAGTACAGAATCATCATACTTTAATATTATCAATCCGAAAAGTTTGTTGGTTTGTTACTCTTTGACGCAGCAACGGAGCAAAAGATTGACTTGATTTTTGGTATGGATACATATGGTTTAAAAGACAGAAAGTGATAATAGGATACTTTTTTATCTCGAGAAAATCGTGATTCCCATGGGATAGGACAACAACTGTTTCTCAGCAATGGAACAATGGATTGACTTGATTTTTGGGGTGGGCATAGTTTGGAAGACAGAAAGTGACATAGGATACTTTCATTCCGAAAAAATTGTGGTTCCCGTAGGATAAGACTAAATTTTTCTCAGCAACGGAGCAACGGATTGCCTTGGCTTATTGCATAAATATAGTTTGAAAGGCGAAAAGTGACATAGACCACTTTTTAACCCAAAAACTTTAACAGTTCCCGTAGGATAAAAACTAAGTGAGCGGGCCGCGGTAGCAGGCGTCTAAGCGCCAGAAATAACCTGTCATGGCAAGTTTAGGACGTTCCTAAATTTTTCGCACTCCTTCGCGGCACTCAACAGCGCTAGCCCAGACTCGGGCTCTATAACGGAGCTTGCTCTCTCGCCATAATGACGGAGTGTTTCGGAGCACAAGACACATCGTCATCCACCACTCGGGACTAACCAGCACTGAGCGTCGAACAGCATTCCAACGCCCTGGTTCCAGTGCAACGGGTCAGTCATAGTAGCCCAGCGCTTGCCTCTTCAACTGCAGAGGGCAGTGAGAACGGCCATCGCGATACCGACACTTCTCTTCCCCTGCAGCCCCACTGCGTCTGCCTACACGTTGACGGCCTAGCGGAAGGTAGGGTAGGTATTGTAAGATTTATATGACCTGTAACTAATTGTTATTAATAAAAAAGTATGAGTATGAGTAGCGGCACCCACACCACCAGTTCCATATATCCCACCGCGGCCCCTAATCCTCGGCTGTCATATCAGAGTCCAGGAAGCAGCCTTGCTTTATGAAACTAAGAAAGGTTTTTCCCAGCAAGTAACTGGAGATAAAGAGACAGAAAAGTTGGTCCCTTACATTAAGAAGCCACACCCAGCGCAGCAGGAGGAGCTGGAGTTCATATGCCTGGCAGACGGAGCAGCACTAGAGCAAAATCTTAACCGAGAAATTAACATATTTACAGACGGCAGCAAAATTAAAGGGAAAGTCGGGGCGGCATTATCCATTTGGGATGATGCCGCTGAGATCAGTACCCGCAAGCTGAAATTGGCCGATTGGTGATCCGTGTACTAGGCCGAGCTATTGGCACTTCTTGAGCCTACCGAAAAAGCATTAAAATCCCCGAAGTCCAGCTACAGCATCTTTTGTGACTCCAGGTCTGCACTGGAAACGGTAGTTGGCGTCTCTTCCCTCCATCCCTTAGCAGTAAAATTCAAAGCTAACATAAAGTTACTACACGCACAAAATAAAATAGTGAAACTTTATTGGATTAAAGCGCACGCGGAGATGGAGGGAAATGAGAGAGCAGACCAGCTAGCAAAGGAAGCAGCACTGCACTCGAAGTGCAGACCTATTTACGATAACTGCCCCGTTTCATTCGTCAAGCGAGAAATCCGAAAGGACTCTCTTGACGAGTGGAACCGGCGGTATCAGGATGGACACACAGCTGCGGTAACCAAAACATATTTTCCGGATGCAAGGGCGGCATACAAGATCGTAAGAGAAATAGCACCAGTGGGAATCATAACTCAAGTGCTGACGGGGCATGGTGAATTTTCCCAATACTTACATCGATTCAAGTTGATGGAAAGCCCATCGTGCATCTGTGAACCCACAAAAGAGGAGACTGCACTGCACATAATCTTGGAATGTCCAGTTTATGAAAAGCAGCGATTTGATTTAGAACAAAAAATTGGAATAAACTAACACGTAAAAACTTAGATGAAATAATGAAAGATAATGAAAGACCTTAGGAACAATTTTATCGAATTTTGCACAAATATTTGTAAAAAAGCAATAATTAGGAACAAGAAGGTATAAACTTGGCTGTACCATTGTAATGTTTATTAAAACTGCAAACAGCCAAAAACATAGAAACATAGGTATATTTTTTATTTATTTGTAATGAAGACCCCTGATCATGTCAGGGATATTTCGCGATATAATAAAAAAAAAAACCTCGGCTGCAGCGTCGCAAGAGCGGCACTGCAGCCCGCCTCAGTTGCGACACTCCTCATAAGGCACGCAACCTACCGGCCATCCTCTCAGCTGCTTTAGTTAAAAGCGGCTGAACCTCGAGTGCCAGCCTCTAAGCTGCCTTGGGGGAAAAGACCCAAAGAAGAGGGAGGCTTCGAGCGCCGCCTTTTCAGCTGCCTTAGACCTTCCCCACGACAAGGCGGGAATACACGGGGTGGTTGTATATACACTCCAACCGTAACTTAACCATTAAAAGCATTCCTCTAAGGTATTTTGATATTTGTCAGTTAGGTTAGGTTTCGCAGCCAACATAAACATAAGCCAAAATCAAAATATAACGCAGGCGAAGCCGCGGGTAAAAGCTAGTGCAAATATAAATCTATCGAGCTTAGGCCAGTACCTACAGTATTTAATTATTTTCATTATGTGTTTTGGAAATTTATTTTCCTATTTTTTTCTATAACAAAAATCACAATTTAAGGCAAAATTCCTCATTTTCGGATTTTATTATCTATTGACACTTTACTTTCAAAAAGTGGCGGCGTGATGTCGGCCTTGAACAAAAATCGAAAAAAAAACGACTCCGTTTTTTTGTTCTGTGAATTTGTTAACCATAATTTAAAGTGAGCTACTGTACATAGTCTGAGCCCACTTTGCAAGATCTTCTTTTAAAATTTTTGAATGGCTCTATTGCTCCGTGACTGTAAATAAAATCGGCCAAGTGTGAGTCGGACTCGCGCACGAAGGGTTCCGTACAGTATGGGATAATTCCCCCCTTAATTTAGTTAATTTTAATTTATTTTTTGGTTTAAATAGAACTAGATATTCTGTGAATATTTCAAGCGTCTACCTGTCGCCGTTATTAATATCGAGCAAAAAACGGCAAATAAATCACGTTTGTGGAACCAACCTTAAGTAATTTTTTTTCTGTTTTTAGTATTTGTTGTTATAGCGTTAGCGGCAAGAGAAATCATCTGTGAAAATTTCAGCTATCTAGCTGTCACGGTTCCTGAGATGCAGCCTGTTGGTTGACAGACAGACAGACAACGGAGTCTTAGTAATAGGGTCCTGTTTTTACTCTTTGAGTACGGAACCATAAAAACAAACCAATACCTAAACAGACTTTCGGGTCTATTATATTAGTAAGGACGTAAACAAGGTGTATACTTGGTGTATTTAGTAAATGTGGGTAGACATAGTTTAATGTATTGTGTGTAGATAGGTAGGGAAATTATAATTATAATTATATTTGACAGCCTCGGTGGCTCAGTGGTTAGTGGCCCTAATTTTTGGGTCAAAGAGGCGTGGGTTCGATCCCCACCCAGGGCAAATATTTATGTGATGAACATAAGTGTTTGCTCTGTGTCTGGGTGTTATTTAGTTACTATCTATATAAGTATGTATTTAAAAATAAGTGTATGTAGTATATCAGTCTCTGGCAGCCATATCACAAGCTTTGTTTAGTTTGGGGTCAGAGGCCGTTTGTAAGATGTCCCCTAATATTAAAAAAAAAAAAAAAGAATCAGTTCTGTCACCGACCTCTTCGTTTCACTTGCCGAATATTCCCCAAATATTCTACTGGTGACGAGGCAAACCGCGATTTAAACTTTAATTAGTGTTATTGTGACTGTATAGTGTATGCGCGACAGAATTCTGACCGGGAATTCGACTATTCGCGAAAACTACGACGCGTGGAACGGGAACATAACCTCAAAAGGAAGGGAGAAAATGTGTAGCGGAGCGGGTGAAGACCGTCGGTGACAAACTTCGTAATTTTATTATAGGTAATATCGATGGCTAATGTGTGTGAGGAGCAGCATAGCCGATTATGACAGTCAGTGTGAACCGAGCGTAAATATCTTTTAAATTATAATTTAAAGTAACTTTAGAACCAATAAATAATCTGTCATGTATTATTTTGCTATGATGCTATGGAGTATCGCCGTGCAGCGTAGAACAGCTTGCGGGGCGAAATGACGACAGAGCCAGCATAGTGCCGGCGCGGCGCGTAGACAACACTTTGAAGTTTTACGGGTTACAGAGATGAAATTCCAGGGTTCTTGAAATTTGTCAACAGATTAGCAACCCACATGACGTATGTGAATACACATATTTGTGCAATTTAGGGTCAAAATCACGGGCCTACTAAATAGTAGTCCGCGCGTGTATTGGTGTACCAAAATTAGGTGACTAAATTTTTATTTAATTTTAAGTTTGTAAGGTATTTATGCCATATTAACATTGTTTCGATTATGTATCTAGAACGTGTAATGGGAATATTTCATTTTATACATATTTTTTTGTAAATTTATCACCAATTTTGTCATGTATGAATCTAGGATAGCACTATTGGAAATATGGCCGGCGTCAATAATGATGATGATAATAAAACTTTTCAGCTGGAATTTAAAAAGTAATGTTAGTAAATACATCTCAATCTCATCAATCTCATCAGTTGTACAACACGATATCATACCAAAAATGGACCATATTAGTCGATTGCCACTCTGTCCGAGAGCCCTATATTGGTTAGCTAAAAAAAATATCAAAACGTAAAGGAAGTGGATTTGCCTCGATCACCAAAATTAAGTTAGTTCTAATTGTACGAAACGTAAAAAATACTATGTCATCTAACTAAAAATGGATCAGAATATTTATCTCAAAAGTACCATTTATGTTAAAATTTCATGTAGGTAAGTTTGCTAAATTGTTTGTAATTCTGTATTCCATTCAGTTATATAAAAAAAAAAAAACTATTTCATAAATAATTAGACTGTAACTACTTACATAATTTTAATTGAATTTTAATTCATTTTTACTGTTAAAACTTACTTAGAGCCATTATAAAAAGGTCTACCATGGTAGGCCACGCGTGTACTGGTGTAAAAAAAAGTGGGCGCATGTACTCTAGTATCCAACAAAAACATTTTCATGTGAAATGAAGCCAAGTCACAGTTCCCACTATCAAAAAGTTGTCAGATCTCACGTAAAGCCAAGCTAGTTAACTTCCTGGAGCGCGTGAGGATGTTTTTAAAAACTAGAAATTAAACAAACGTGTTGCCGATGCAAAGGCACTATATTTAATGAATCAAAATACATTGAGATATCTTACAAGCTAACTTAGGCATCTAGGTGGTCTTATTCGCAGACGTCAGAGTCAGCTCTACTGATAAGACCACTGCTCGGTTTTGTTACTGGGAACCGACCGCTTATCTATAGTATTAAATTACGTGGGAACATATTACCTAGAGTACTAGAGGCGGTTGTGTACGCTGCAAGTACATAACTCCTCCCTCCCTAAGCGAAAAATTATCGGAGCGCTCGATTTGAGAGGGATTCCAATAATTTTGTATGAAAGGGATAATTTTAGTGTAAGAAACATATGAAATAATCGAAACTATACTTAAGACTACTAATCCTAACGCTATGACACTAATTGTAGAGTCATTTTCTCTGTTATAGGTTTCACTAAAAACTTCACTGTTCTTCAAAGCAAAGGCCATGTATTTAACTTCGTCCAGTGCAATCTCTCGCATGTTGAGTGCATGTGCACTGGATAGGTTCTCGGTTGCGCGTAATTTCGGAAGGTTGATGATGGGTAGTGGGGTCCCTGGGTCCGCTTCGGTGTAAAGACGGTGGTACCGGATGGTCGTCCCGTTGACAGTGACATCACAGGGTCTGTTCAGGGTCACAACGTGTGTTCCGCATATCTGCTGCTTCGAAGCCTCTTCGCCGCAGGTCTCTGTGAGGGTTGTTTCCGATCTGGTGTATAGTATCCAGTTGTTTTTATCTATTTTCTGCAGCTTCACGTCCTCGACGTGAATGGGGTGTTGCTTGCAGATGCCAGTGACGTCCTCGTACCTCATTAGTTTTTCCTCGCATGAGGGTCCGCTGTATGGGGCGCGGTTGTCATCGTCGCAGAGAAACTCGTCTCCAGCAGCGAGTGAGCGGCACGGCTTTACGATCGGCTGATACTTCAGCCCTTTCGCCAATAGGAATGGGTATTTAGGAAATATGGCAACGGTTAGGTTTTTAGGTTTGAGGAGGATGGGTAATGTGTACAATTTAAAATAGTTATACGTAACATTATCGGTCAGAGGGATTTCCAATATAAAGGTAATTTGGTCCTTTTTGATAAAAGATTTAACATCAATAGTTTCCTCAATTTTAATTAAATTAAATTCATTGGGTACATATACCAGGTTTCTAGATTCTGCTATCAAGTTCAAATGGTATAGCAGTTCGGTGGAATTAATTATAGACTGGTGTAGTATGGAGCTCTTGCTTAGAGCTAGAGCGGTTTCGATTTCACTTAATCTAATGAATATAGTCCTAAAACTACTTATGAATAGATTATATAGTCCTAACGCGTAAGATGAAATACTTAAATTATTTTCTCGGATTACAGTCTCTTTAAGGGTAGTTTCAACCCTTCTTAGACGGGAATCCATCGTTAGTGAGTTTTGCTGAATTAACTCTGTGGCGTTTACTAGGCTGTCTAGCATTTTAGTAACAATCGTGATTTTCTTTGACAAAATAACTTGGTTATGACTCGATTCTGAGGTCAACCGATCATATTTAAGGGCGTCCTCGTGGTCTAGGTTGCCTGTTACAATCTTAATAATGGATCCTAATGGGTTAAGTATCCCACGCTTGAATCGTTGAGGAATTAGTTGGTGATACTTGTCTATGGTTATGTCGCGCATATATTCTGCGTGCATAAACATTCCTATGAATTCGTGCGGAAATGTTTTATTAGATGAAATTAATTGCTGAAATTCTGCTAATTTTGAAATGACTAAGTTGAGATCGGTCCACATATTGTCTAACTTAATAGTTTTTAGAATTGTCCAACTGTCGGTTTGCATGTGAGCTTGGCCTTTCTTTACTGGCAGAAGTCCCGGATTTCCATCAAGATTTTGCAGATGAAGGGCGACTGCTGCTGTTGCTAGCATCGCGCTGCACCACCTGTGGAGGTCGTTTTTATATTTTTAATGGGTGCTTTACTATTTTTCCTTTCGGTTTCTACCTTGACAGGGACAACGTTTTTCTCAACAGGGCCTATTACTTTGGCCTTCTTATAACGGGGTTTTTCTTTACTTTTCCTCTTATTTATGTCCTTTACGAACACTACTTCTGGGAGTTCCACGTCGGTTTCCCCACCTCGTTTCGACCTAACTTTTTCCTTGTCCGCCTTAAGTTTTTCTGATATGTGTGTGTACAGGTGTTTTGTTCGTTTACTGTGGTCTTTTACTAACTGCTGTGTATAAGTTTTTTCAACTTCTAAGTTAAACGGGTTGTCTGTGTCGGTATGCCCAAAGACAACTTCGAAGGGCGTTAGGCCCGTTGCAGTATGTATGGTGTGGTTGTAAGCCATGATGGAATAAGTCATGACAGACGCGGCGTCTGTGCATTTCTGTTCGTACTTAGCCAACCTATAAATTTCTATTAAGGTCGAGTGGAACCGTTCTACAAGTCCCATGGAGTTGGGGTTGTTGACAGTCCCTATGTGTCTCTGTATTTTGTGTAGGCTGAGGAATTCTTTCATGAGCTCGTTGTTGAACTCCGTACCGGGGTCTGAACTGATTTTCTTTGGTATCCCGTAGAATGAAAAGTATTTCATTAGGGCTCTTACAACTTCAGGTGTGGATTTGTTTGGGATTTCGAATGCTTGGCCTAGCTTACTGAATGCATCTACGAGGGTGAGGTAATACTTTCCTTCGATGCTGAAAAGGTCGATGAAAATTTCCTGAAAGGGTGCATCTTGGGTCTGAGTAAGCTGCAATACAGGTTTTATCGGTTTTCGATCATATTTGGTCTTTCTACATGCGTCACAATTATTTATCACGGCTGAAACTGTTTCCTGCATTTTGTCCCAGTAGTAAGTCCTACGAAGCCTAACTAACGTTTCTTTAATACCACGGTGACAGGTCTTTCCTTCATGATATTTTATTATTATTGCCTTCTGTTCATTCTCGTCGTCTACGTAAACTACTCGCTCTGTACACTCGACTTGATTTATTGTCCCTTTTCTAAAGATTTCTATAACGGTTGTACTAAATTGTTTGCGGTGTTCTGCGTTCTCGAAATAGATGAAGAGTTTTGCTTTTGGTTTAGCGTATTCCTTCAGAAAGTTTTTGATTAATTCGGGGTTGTTAATGGGCAAGAAAACTTCCAAAATTTTGTGTTTCCCTATGGAAATGTCTTTGACATGAAGTTCGTTTTTTAGCCATGAGTATACCAGGATTTGATTGGGTTTGGTATCAATGGCCTCGTGAAGGATTGGTATCCCGGTGGAGTCCATATCTTCAGCAGAGTGCACTGTGAGCGTCCTACTACTTGCTGATGGGGACGGAATAACCGGCCTCTCTATCTCTAGCTCGGGTAGCGATATGGTGGATTCGTCAGAGTCTGAGAGGGTCACAATGGAAATCGCGTCACTTTCTTCAGATAATTCCACGGTTGTCGGATTTTGTCGTGTCTGCCTACTCGTCTGTGGTTTAGGTTCTTGGTCACCTATGTTCACTACCATTGAGTCATCGTCGGTCAAGGCGTTAACTTTAACTCTGCTTAGGGCGTCAGCGTTAGTGTTTTGTTTTCCCTTTTTGTAAATTATTTCAAAGTCAAAGTCCTGGAGGCGTAACCTCCATCGTGTCAATTTACTATTGGGGTCTTTCAGGGAGTTTAACCAAGCTAAGGGTCGATGGTCTGTATAGATGAAGAATTTCCGTCCATACAGGTAGGGGCGAAAATGTTTTGTTGCCCAGATAATAGCGAGCAACTCTCGCTCTATGGTGCTGTAACGAGATTCTGTGTCGCTTAAGGTACGGCTCGCGTACGCGACAGGTTTATCACTGCCTACTTGTCCTTGGGAGAGAACTGCCCCCAGGGCTACGTTCGAAGCATCTGTTGTTAAGATGAAAGGTTTGTCATAGTCGGGGTACTGTAAGAGTGGTGCATGTGTCAAGAGTTCTTTGCATTTATTAAACGCGTCGATGTAATTTTGGTCTACTATAACCTTGTTGCGTTTTTTTAAGCACGAAGTCAGTGGTTGGGTAATTTTCGCAAAGTTGGGGATGAAGCGTCTGTAGTAGCCTACAAGTCCGAGGAAACTTTTGATTTCCGTCGTAGTCCGTGGGATTGGAAAGTTCATTACAGCTTTAATTTTGTCGTCATTTGGTTTTAGGCCATCCTTGGTGATGATGTGTCCCAGGTATAGCACTTCCCTGCGCAGAAATTCAGACTTCCCTAACTGTACCTTTAAATTGGTTTCCCTAAGTCGGTCAAAAACTAGTCTTAGTTTTTGGATATGCTCTTCTAGGCTAGACGAAAAGATGATTACGTCATCAAGGTACACCATACAGTGTAGTCCTTGCAGTCCTCGAAGGATATGGTCCATTGTACGCTGGAAGGTCGCGGGGGCTGTTTTCAGCCCGAACGGCATTCTTAAAAACTCAAAATGGCCGTTTTGCGTACTGAAAGCTGTTTTCTGTCTATCTCGCTCTTCTACCTCGACCTGGTGGAATCCACTAGCTAAATCTATCGTACTAAAGTACGTGCTTTTACCCAATTTGTCAAAAAGATCGCTGATGTTCGGTAATGGATATTTGTCGTCTATTGTTATCTCATTTAGGCGCCTAAAGTCGATTACTAGTCGCCATTTTTGTTCCCCGGACGCGTCCCTCTTTTTCGCCACTAAATGCACTGGGGCGTTCCAGGGGGAGTGTGACTCCTGGACTATGTTGTCCTGTAGCATTTTATTTACTTGATGATTTATTTCTTGAGCTTGAGCGGGTGCCTGCCTGTAGGGTTTTACATAAATTGGGTCTTCATTCTTTGTCCTAATCTTATGTTTTACTGCGTTGGAAAAGGTCATGGGCAATTCGTCGCAATGAAAGATGTCTTTGTACTCATTGCAAAGCCTATAAATTTTCTCATGTTCTTCGGGGTTAGTGTGTTCTAGTTTTAACTTGTCTAAATTTTCAGTCAGTATTCTGTCTGTTTGCGGGTCTGTAGTAGTCACATTAGTCGCATTGAGGTCGCATTTGGTGGTCTCATATTTCGTCACTTGTAAGGGTCGTTTTACTGTAAGAGTCACTATTTCCTCTGATGTGTTTTGTATTACGGTGGTTGCGTATCCGTTAATGCAGTTTACTAGGGCACTGGGCATTCGTACACCAGGACCAAAATTTCGGTAGTCTAATATAGCCTCACCGGAGTGTTGGTCTATTGGTATTCTGACACGTTGTTCCGAACGGGGTTGCAACTCTATTTCATAGTCCAAATTTGTATTGATAATTGGAATATGGGTCGTTTTTGTTCTAAGCACGGAATGCTTTAAGTCTATTATGGCACCAAGTTGTCTTAGTAAGTCATTTCCTATCAGTCCGTCATATCTTGAGTCAACATTATACAAGTAAAACTTGTGGCTGTCGTCTGTTCGGAATGTGGGCAGAAGCGGAATCTCGACTACTTCGCTATGTCTGCTAGATGCGTGCGTACTAACTACCTCGAAAGGTTCGTTCCTAACGCTTTCGTAGAAGAATTCGTATGCTTTCTGGGGTTTTAAAAATGATCTAGTACTACCCGTATCTATCATTAATTTCGCGTCTATTTCAGGGATGTAAATGTGGGGTAGTTTTAGTGTGGGGTCACAGTTTAGCTCTATCACTTCTTGTCCTCTATGGAGGCCTGTGCTGTAAAGTTTTCAGCCAGCTGTTCCTGAGCTGAATCTGTCAGTGGGGTCTCGTATGTCAAGTCGTTGTTGTATACGTCGTATTCAAAGTCGTTTGTAGGGTCACATTCATATTGTCCGTACATGTCGTTTTCGTGGTCGTAGGGATAAGTATCGTCATGGTAATAATTTTGTTCGTCGTCGTGACCGGTTATCTCGTTGAGCTTGAATCCAGTGGGACGGGCGGTCCTCATGGATACGTCGCCAGATTGCAAGTGCGGCGGGTTAATTTGTTGAGGTGGTTGATAGGGTGGCTTGTAGCCAAATTGAGGAGGCTTATACCCAAATTGGGGTGGCTTGTAACCTAGCTGAGGGGTCGTCCCTAACTGGGGTCTGAACCCTTGCTGCGGTGTTGATTGTTGGCCTAATTGCGGGCGATAACCGAACTGAGGCGCGGAGCCTAGCTGAGGGCGGTAGCCAAATTGGGGCGCGGAGCCTAGCTGCGGGCGGTAGCCAAATTGAGGCTGTCCGAACCTTGGAACCGGTGGTCGATTTAAATTTTGGTTCCCAGGTATACCGAACTGGAATTGAGGCGCGGGAATCGCGGGTCTCATAGTATTCTGGCTACTAGGCATCGAAAACTGGGATCTAAGCAATTTTGACTTCATGTTATATTGTTCCTGGAAGTTTACTTCTTCCAGTACAATTTTTAGAGCGTCTTCCAGTGAGGTTGGGTTTTTCAACCTAACCAACCGAACCATTTGCTCGGGCAAATTATAAAGGAAGACGTTTAATGCGGTATGATCATAGATGATCTTCTTCGCGACTCTCATTTCTTCTGAATTTGACTGAAAAACTTTGGATATTAGAATGGCCTTAACATCTTGTATTCTGCTGCAGAAGTCCAAATATGATTCGTGATTTTTCATTTTTAGGGTTTCTAACTCTATAGCAACGCACTCCTCACTCCGAGGGTCACCAAAATGTTGCACTAGGACCTCTTTTAACTCGTTGTAAGTAGTGAAGTCGCTTCGCTCACTAATAACGGCGGCGGCCTTCCCGGTTAACTTGCTTGTGATGCATTGCATGAGAAATTCGTTTCGTGTGGGCGTGCCCTGTAGTTGTCGGAGGACATATTCACACTTTCTCATGAACAAATTTAGTAATTTAGTTTCCCCATTGAAGACAGGAATTAACCCTAGCATTTCCTTTGGAATTTCCGTTTGCGCAAGAGCGCCAACTCTATGTTCTTGCGCCATTTTAATTAATTTTAATTTAACACAACTATACTAAAATTATTCACTCCTAAATTAAAGTCTGGGTAGAGTTAATACCAATCCTATTACTTAATTTTAATTATTCTTAATTAACACAATTTAATTGATTTAAGACTAAATTTCCTGATACTATTACTAAATATCCTTAATTAACACAATTCAATCGATTTAAGACCAAATTTTCCAAAATTACTATTAACACAAGCAAATCTGACCGATAACCAAGGTCTAAATTTACAATAATCGAGGAAGATGGGGTGGAAGGTCAAGGATGGCGAAAAAGGCTTACTCACCAACCGACCTGCATCTTCTGCGCCCGTAGATAACTAATTTGTTTGGTTCGTGTGGATAGCCGGAACGGATATCACTGAATTCAGTATTAACACCGTTTACTTAATGCTGCACAACGCGGGGGGAAATTCACCGAATTTAAGAGCGAACTTTTCGCGCTGACAGCAGCCGACTATCCTACCGGCTGCGCCAGTTAACTTCCTGGAGCGCGTGAGGATGTTTTTAAAAACTAGAAATTAAACAAACGTGTTGCCGATGCAAAGGCACTATATTTAATGAATCAAAATACATTGAGATATCTTACAAGCTAACTTAGGCATCTAGGTGGTCTTATTCGCAGACGTCAGAGTCAGCTCTACTGATAAGACCACTGCTCGGTTTTGTTACTGGGAACCGACCGCTTATCTATAGTATTAAATTACGTGGGAACATATTACCTAGAGTACTAGAGGCGGTTGTGTACGCTGCAAGTACATAACTAGCTTCTAACTCTACACGCCTTACTCTACAGCTTCCTTGGATGATATTTCGAGACATGATACGACAGACAGACATACAGACATGCATTGTCATGGTGCGTCCTCACTCTCCACGAGGCGACACGATCACCGCTTCTGTAGCTAACTTCACATCGCCGACTTGTACAGCTGCTTGCTCGTGTCGTCTCGTGGAGAGTGTGGCGGCACCATCAGATTTCTCAAAATTGTAAAAATAACAATTTGTAGAGTAAGATAGAGTAGCTAGGCGCTTTGAGCGTAGGCCTACGTTCAGCAGTGCAACTTATAAATTTTGATACAAAAAAAAGTTACCTCAACGTTAATCGATTTATCTCAAATGGTAATATTGTTTACAAAAATACGGATTATTTACCTACAAACAAATTGTTAATTCCTGCTGATTATGTGCGAATTTGATCTGATTTTGTGAAACCCGATCTGTCACAAATAAACAAAATAAGTTTCTTGACCCGATTTTGGTACTTAATTCAATATTAATGTGGATCAAACGACAACAAACAAGAATAAAACATTACTACTGTTGTACAAAGAGAGCATCATTTAGTAAGTTTGTTGATAATTTCCGTAACGGATTACAGTTACAAAAAAATAATCGGCCAAGTGCAAGTCGGACTAGCGCACAAAGGGTTCCGTACCGTAAGCCCCCTTAGAAAAAATCCTAAAAATCACGTTTGTTGTATGAGAGCCCCCCCTTAAATATTTAATTTATTCTGTTTTTAGTATTTGTTGTTCTAGCGACAACAGATCTTTCGAAATTATCGATGAACATACAAAAAAAATTACATACAGACGAACATAGAAGCTCCTCCTTTTTGGAAGTCGGTTGAAAATACGAAATTCCATTTTAATTAAGCATTAAATACCGCTGTTTTTTTCTGTGAATTTGTTTACCATACTTTAAAGCTTTTTTGTGCTACAGTATATAGTCTCAGCCTACTTTCCAACATCTTCTTTTGCATACATGTGTAAATCGCGTGACAATGCAATATTAGGTACATGGTGCTGATATGAAGCATTTTGAAGTTGCAACTACGCAATGAAACGACACAACCTCATCGAGTTTGGGCTCATTTCAATCGACTTGGCGAGTAATTTGTCTTTCAATGGTAACCAGGGTCTGAAGATGGAGCTGGAAGGTGGCCATAGCAACTTCGCAATAAAACGACACAACCTAATCGAGTTTGGGCTCATTTGAATGGTCTTGGGGAGTAGTTTGTCTTTCAATGGTAACCATGGTCTTATGATGGAGCTGGAAGGTGGCCATAGCAACTTCGCAATTAAACGACACAACCTCATCGAGTTTGGGCTCATTTGAATGGTATTGGGGAGTAGTTTGTCTTTCAATGGTAACCAGGGTCTAATGGTGGAGCTTGAAGGTGGTCATAGGAATTATGTAATGAAACGACGCAACCCCATTGAGTTTCGGTTCGTTTGATTCGTCTTGGCGAGTACAAGTTCAGTAAAAGTTTGTTATAAAAAAGGTTTTTTAAATATAATATGTACTTATTTTTAGTTTATTTTTTCTTTCATTCGATTGTTTATGTGATAATGTTTTTTTTGAAAAACAATAATCAAGGTCTTTTTGTAAAAAATACTAAGTATTACGGGTATTAATATTGTTTGTTAGCCTGTGACACTACAACATTTTAAAAATAATTTAAATTTACATATTTTTATTTTATTTTCAAATATACAGGCTACAATCGACATGATGGCGCAATCAACTGCGGGTGTTTCAAAATATTGTGGGGTCGATACTAAGGATATTATAATAGACAGCATATCAAGGGAGAGGGTGAATTTTTGCAGTGTACCTAACGGGAATTTATAAAAATAAACTAATACATAAATTCATATCATGTCATTTTTGTGACGAGATATTGTCTAATGCTCAACACTGACTATTAATTTAAGAAGTGGTTAACATATTAATAAATTATTTCATTTCATTTCATATTTGCAGTTTTCATTAACGCTCAAATTTCAGGCTCAATTTGTTTTTTTTTTTACAAAATATCATTTTTTTACCGTAAAAACACTTCGCAAATCGTCTTATTCTTTGATACAAAAAATGCATGTTCATACTACATGATAAGCGCTTATTCTTTAATCGAGTCTTTACTTCTAAGAGTATATTTTTTAATAAAATATTGCATTTTGAACTAACGTCAATAGTTTTAGTTCATTGCAGTATTCAGTTTTGTGATTTTTCCGTAGTTCTTAGTTTAAAGCCTCCACCGTAAATTTAATAGCAACGTAATAAGGGTTCTCTCTATCGAATGCCTAAAGTGAAAAAGAAACAGAAATGGTCTAATTAGCTATTAAAATTACGATGGTGCCTTCATAATTGGGCCTATTGTCCTAGTTGTATGTTGCCCCCATTACAAGTTCTAGCGCCGGCCCTGCCACCCATTCTTACCCAACATACATACATACAATCAAATCTCTACCGTTACGGATAATACAATACTATTAGCAGTTACGCGAATTACGTCCCAATAGCCCAGGAGGTGGGTGTGAAAAAATGCAAGTATTTTCTAATACCTGAATTTTTGGTATGAAGTTACCATGGCGGTGTAAAACAATACATAGCCGTGGTGGTCTAGAAGGAGTAACACCCGCCTTACAATCGTGAGGTTTCAAATCCCGGTCCCGTACCAATGAGTTCTTTAGAATTTATGTACGGAATTGCACACCACTGGCTTTTCGGTGAAGGAAAACATCGTGAGGAAACCTACATACGTCCGTAGAAGAAATTCGATGGCGTATGTGAATCCATCAACCCGCACTGGGCCAGCGTGGTGGATATGGCCCAATCACCCTTCGTGGGTAGGCCTACGTCCTGCAGTGGACTATTAAAAAGGCTGGTACAGTACAGTACAGTACAACAATACCCCCGAGTCAGTCAACTGAGCTCCTTGGAGCGCAGGAACCCGTTTGAATTTCCAAAAAAGGAAGACTATAGTAACTCTAATATTAGTAAGGAAGTAAGCAAAATTCTTTACTATGTGCCTATGTGTTTTTTAGACTTTAGTTTAGAAAGAAGATAGATGCACGATGCAACACTTTTAAGCCTGAAGGACTCGCCTTGGTACAGGTTCCAAATTTTCGCTAAACTTATTTTAATTATTCATCTATCCGTACACCAATTTGGAGCTTTAAGAATGTAGTAAGTAACTTACTCATTTATTTTTTATCAGTTCAAACAGGTCCGGTGTCATACGCTAAGGAATCCAGCTGAATAACTCTGGAGTATTGTTGTAGACCGCCATGATAAACAAATATCAAAAAATCAGCTTTTAGAAAATGGTTGCATTTTTGTCGCTCGCCTCCCGAACTACAATCCACGCTCGATACGATACCCGCGTACAAACTTCAGTCCAGTCAGACGCGTACCGTGGAAGTGGGTGCACGATAATTTTAGTTTAGTCCGTATTTTAGTATAGTTTGTTTGTAAATATGGGGAAGAAATCGGGATGGCTTACGCCGTTCAAAAAACAGGTGAGTTTAATTTATAACATGTAAAGATATATGATTTTCTTGTAGGTCAGTGGTGAAATGCGATGAAACGTGAGCTCATTTTTATGTTTTCAGCGTGATTTATTCTTTTCTTTAGATTGAAAATTAAAACAGTAGGTAGTATATAGATTAGGCAACAGTTTGTGTGTTAAAATACTGTTGTGTTAGTCCGTAGATAATCTTTGTACTTATTATGTTATGATGCTATGTTAAATAGTAGTGGAACGTTATAAGAGTACAAAGGCTGTACCTAGTTCTTGCAGATTTATTGCAGTTATTTTATATTCCGATTATCTTATAACTTCTTATAGATACGTTACTATACGAGGTTACTTAAAACAATACGAGGTAAAACACGAAAAAAGTTGCTTGCTCCATGCATTTTTTCGAAATTCAAGGAAGTTTTTCTATGGAACAGCTGATTTTTAGTTCATAACGATGAGCGTACAAACCTCAGAGAGTCAAAGTTATTTTATTTACTAAAATTGAAATACACGAATACTTGAATAACTGTTGAAATTTGGCAAGATAATTAAATTTAGGATTCACAAGCGACACATCCTTTGGTCCTACGGGCTAGAGGCCCGTGTTGTAGGTACCATACAGAAAGTTATCTAGTGGTGACATTCTGGAGTAATGGTAATTTTTTTATCAAGAAATACCTACTGATTTATAAAAAACTGAAATTAGTGAAGTTATATAAACTTACACAAAAAACGATAAATATAAATACAAAGTAATAAATGATCATCCTGAAAGTATGTGTGCCAGTTTTCTTTTTGATGGTCTAGTGGTAATGACACCCACCTTACAATCGTGAGGTCGTGAGTTCAAATCCCGGTCTCGCTCGTGCCATTGAGTTCCTTGGAATCAATGTAGGGAATTTCACACCAATTGCTTTTAGGTGAAGGAAAACATCGTGAGGCAACCTGCATACGTCCGTAGTATAAATTCGATGGCGTATATGAATCCACCAACCCGCACTGGGCCAGCGTGGTGGATATGGCCCAATCGCCCTTCATGGGTAGGCCTACGTCCTGCAGTGGACAATTAAATAGGCTGGTACAGTACAGTACAGTACAGAGGATTTTACACTTCACAGATATACCTACATTATAATCAAAGATATATCGAATTCACCAAATGATAAATTGCAATAGTAGCCTTGAAAGTACACACGCAATATTTAGGGTTCCGTGTTCGAAGCGTGAAACGGGAGAGAAAGGAAATGTTTACGAAACTCTACTTACCTAATCTTGACTCTATCAAGCGCGAACACGTACCTAATAGTATAGTATAATATACATATATAATAGTATAGTATACTAGATTTTGCCCGCGACTTCGCCCGCATTATGTTTCGAGGCCCTACCTTACCACCCTTAATAAAAGAGGTGGAAAATAAAAAAAAAAAAACAAAAAAAAAAGATTTGACAGCTCATGGAGCGCACGCTAGAATAGCTCGCAGATGGCAGATTTTTCCTACTTACTTAACACTTATTGTTATAATATGGAAAATTTACGCAATATCATTATAACTTATAGCCTATGTGTTATTCTGATGTATAAGCTAAGTTTCAAGTGATTGCAAAGTTTCATCTCAATCCGTTCAGTAGTTTTTGCGTGAAAGAGTAACAAACATCCATAGTAATCCATACATCCATCCATCCATCCTTACAAACTTTCACGTAGGATTAATAATTTTCTTTTGTACCATGTTACCTAAGTATTATCTTACTGTGACTAAAATAATATTACTGTTAGGTCCATTTATCACTACGAATAAGCTTTCACTAAGCGGAAAACAACAAATACAATGCATCAATGCATTTATATAAATACCATTCAATTGCACTATTACTTGATATGACCAAAGCATATGATAGAGTCTCTCACGATGTCTTATTCGAAAAACTATTTAAAATTGGAGTCAGAGGAAAGCCTTTTAACTGGTTGAAATCATTTTTAAAAGATAGGAAGCAATTAGTTCAGATAGAATACCACAGCCAAAATGACAAATCAATGAAAATAGCTACATCAAAATTATTAACAGTAAACTCCTCAATCCCCCAAGGCAGCGTGTTAGCATGTGTTTTATTCCTGATTTACATTAATGACCTTCCAAATATAACAAATTTCCCATGCATACTATTCGCCGACGATATCTCTTTCCTATTTAAAAGCACATCCGACCCAAACACACTCACCCAAATTAAAAACACCTTTTCCGAAATAAAAACATGGCTATCGGCCCATAATCTAGAAATAAATACGAAAAAAACGAAATTAATACAATTTCTACCATATCAAAAAAAGACACTTGACCTTACCACCTTAAAAAAATCACTAAATCTCGAAGACGTCCATGAACACTCTTTCCTGGGTCTTAACTTAGACCAAAACTTAAACTGGAAGTCACACATTAAAAAAAATAAAAACTAAATTATCACAATTTATATACGCTTTAGCAAAACTGAAATCCAACACCAATGAAGCAACCGCCACTACAGCATATTACGCATACGCTTACTCCTGATTACGATACGGTGTTCTCTTGTGGGGTAATAGCACTGACGCTAACACACTATTTATAGCACAGAAAAAATGTATCCGGATTATAGCTAACATAAAACAAAGATCAAGCTGTAGACCTCATTTTATACGTCTTCAAATCCTTACACTCGTAGGCATTTATATTCTAGAAACAGCTACATTCGTAAGAAAGCACTTAAACCCATATAACAAAAGCACCAATCCTCGGCGACATAATAAACTGTTACTCCCCGAACCCAAAATGGAAATATACAGAAAAGGCCCTGAATACATGTTAATTAAAATATACAACAAAATCCCGGATTCCATAAAAAACGAACCTTCTGATAATTCTTTTACAACCAAATTGCGCCACCTTTTAATACAGAAATGCTATTATGCCCTAGACGACTTCTTTGAAGATAAAGTATAGGACTAAAACTTGATACCGGTTTTACATAAGATTAGTTAGGTTCTAGATAAAGATTAAGAATAAGTAGACTTTAGATAGGCATTAAATAATTAAATAACTAGATTTTAAATATATGTATTTTCTAAGATTAGCTAGGTTTTTAGGTAGCCTCTCTATATTTCAGAAATGCTATTATGCCCTAGACGACTTCTTTGAAGATAATGTATAGGACTGAAAATTGATACCGGTTTTACATAAGATTAGTTAGGTTCTAGATAAAGATTAAGAATAAGTAGACTTTAGATAGGCATTAAATAATTAAATAACTAGATTTTCAATAAATGTATATTCTAAGATTAGCTAGGTTTTTAGGTAGTAAATATAGAGATATATTTCAAAATTATATTAAACCTGCGACTAGGTAATTAAGGTAAAATAAGTTTCTTAGATACGAATATTCTTGTTATGACTACATTTTTAAAATTCTGTCTCCGATATCCGCAATATTAAGTAATTTAGGTTAAATAAGCTTTTTTAGATATGAATATTCTTGTAATGTAATGACTACAACTAAGATTCTGTCTCCGATATCTTTTAATTTTTTTTTTCTTACTGATTACACTGTCTGGTACGATTGTATAAAATTATGCCACACCCTATCAAACAGGGTATACATGTAAAAAATTAGAATTAGTTTCTATGTACATGTGTTTTGCATAAATAAATAACTATAACTAACTAACTATAAAACTTTAACCTACACACGGGTTTATGCGCAAATTTTTATAATAATTATGAATATTCTCTGTAGTCTAACCCAGTGTAAGAGAAACGATAAACTAAGTCCTCGTACTTGAGTAGATTCGACTAGAAACAAAAGTTTTTATAAATGAATTGATAATGAAATAACAATATACTAAATCGAGACTAAATCAGTGACGAACAAATATTAAAACGTTCAACGTACCAAAAAAACATTAGGTAGTTAATTTTTTTACGGAATTCTCAGAACTCGCGTCTGACACGCATTTGCCAGCACTATATTTAATCAACTTTTAATGATTGCTAAATAAATGAATTGGCGTAACAATGCAGGCAAAATAATTTATATCAAAAGTAGGTAAGTGTAGGTATTCTCCAAGAATACTGATTAGTTAAATTGTTCTTGGACTTTAGACCTAAAATCTTGCAGATTGTTGTTAATTTACGCTTTTGTTCTTCAATTTAACTGGTATACCATTTAATTAAAACACATTCAAACTGTCATACTATCTATATAACAATCATTTGATTCGTTTTCAGGGTTCCGTACCCAAAGGGTAAAAACGGGACCCTATTACTAAGACTCCGCTGTCCGTCCGTCTGTCCGTCTGTCTGTCACCAGGCTGCATCTCATGAACTGTAATAGCTAGAATTTAGCTTTAATAATAACGGCAACAGGAAGATGCTTGTAATATTCAAAAAAATATTAAGCTGTACATTCCTTTCACAAATAAATAATTAAATTAGAACATATTAAGGGGGGCTACGGAACAATTGGTGCGCGAGCCTGATTCGCATTTAGCCGATTATTTGTAATTTCATAATATTTTGAAGTAGGTACATAGTATAAAAAATTCTAAAAGTTCCGCGAAAATACTAGCTGATTTTCTCTACATGTTGTACAAACAAAATAATATCGTACAATATCATCATCATAATCATCCGTAGGGCGTCCATACCCTCTGCTGGACATAGGCCTCTCCTATGGATTTCCAATGAGACCGAGTCGATCAGTCGAAGATACGTGACGCGAAGGACGCGGTCTTGTAGTCTTATGAGATCATCTGTCCACATTGTACCGACCTGGATGTCTTACGCTGCGCTTGCTGGTACTTTTTTGTATGCAGAATAAGGCTACATTTGGCCACCAACTCGCCTGATGGAAAGCGAAGTTGTAGCCGAAGATGGAGTATGTAGACCTAGAAGATACCTATTCACTCTTGACTTGAAGATATCTAAATTGTAATTGTCAGAAAACAATGACGGAGGCAGTGCATTACAAACCCTGGCGGTCCGCATTATGAAGGAAGAAGCGAATCGCTTAGTACGAGCAGGTGGTATGTTGACTATAGGGATGTATTTATGCGACTTCCGGCTTGTTCTGTTGTGAAAAGGAGATGAAGGAATCAGGTCCTGGAGTTCGAGCGCACACTCGCCGAAATGGAGCCTATAGAAAACTGCCAAACACGCTGCTTTACGCCTGTGTTCCAGGCTTTTCAGTTTGGAAGCGACAAGCTTACTATCATTAGCTACTTAATTAGCTCATATCTCAAGTTTTATTGCGCGTAGTATAAGTCCCGTATAACCGTAGTAGGATAATATGTTCAAAACGCAAAAATTTAAAAATAACAAGCTTTACTATCCCCGATTACTTCCGTGGTTTAAAAAATATACACACCTACCGCTAGTTATACCTAATAGAATATCTATGTACATAGTTACTTCCTGGAAAAATGTCACTGAAAAATAAAATAGGTTGCGTAGCTAAACAGATTAAAACAAAGCCACAGACTAAATATTCGACAGCAACAGACTGCCTGTAATTTTTACGAGTTAGCTATTTACGTTTGGTTTAGTTTTAGTGATAATAAGTAATTATAATGATAATGTTTATTGTGTCTATTAAGGCTGCTAATGGAGTCATAATTATCTACCTGATATTCATGCCTACGTACTCCTTAGGAGCAGAATTTATGTAGATAGATTAGTTGTTTATAGTAAATACCAATCCTACTAATATTATAAACGCGAAAGTTTGTGAGTATGTATGGATGTTTGTGACTCTTTCACGCAAACGGCTGATCTGATTTGGATGAAATTCGGTATGAAGGTAGTAAGGACCTTGAATTAACACATAGGCTACTTTTTATCTCCGGTTAACGCGTGTAACACCATGGGGTGCAGCTAGTATTTAAATAAACTAAAGAAAGAAAGGGTGTACTCCCGAGGTAGTCCCATTTAAACTTTACAGAAATCAGCTGAACCGTTTTTGAAAAATCATCAATAACGTAAACAATTCGAGCGAAATATTCGATTTTTGTACACGATGGAAGGCGGTTTTACAATTTTTTGGGAAATATAATTATTAAAGTAATAGTTCCATATCAGTTAGTCTGTCAGAATGATTCTCTAAAGTGCCTCTCGATTATAGTTTACTAGCAGCGCCCCGCGGTTTTACCCGCGTTGTGCCCGTTCCCGTGGGAATTTCGGGAATTTTTATACATATAAACCTTCCTCTTGAATCACTCTATCCATTAAAAAAAACCGCATCAAAATCCGTTGCGTAGTTTTAAAGATTTAAGCATACAGACAAACAAACAAACAAACAAACAAACGAAAATAGCGACTTTATTTTATACTATGTAAGGACTAGCGACCCGCCCCGGCTTCGCACAGGCAGGTGTATTTTACATATAAACCTTCCTCTTTAATCACTCTATCTATTAAAAATAACCGCATCAAAATCCGTAGTAGTAGTAGCGTAGTTTTAAAGATTTAAGCATACATAGGGATATAGGGACCGAGAAAGCGACTTTGTTTTATACTATGTAGTGATTTATCATCAGCTGAAGCGTTCATTCCAACAAGATATCAATATAGCTATTTTCATCACGGGTACGTTAACCTTTTCGCGCTTTATTTCATTGTAAAGGCTTCATAAGCCAGTCGTGCGACGTGAGTTAACAGTGCCATAGAGTTTAATAATTATTTTTCGCAAAAAAATGGTAAAACCGCCTTCCATCGTGTACAAAATTCGAATATTTCGCTTGAATTGTTAACATTATTTTTGATTTTTCAAAAACGGCTCAGCCGATTTCTGTAAAATTTTAATGGGTCCACCTCGAGAGTATACATTTTCCAATTAAAAAAGATTTTTTCGATTCGGTTCACAATTGGCGAAATTATCGATGAACATACTAAAAAAAATACATACAGACGAACATAGAACCTCCTCCTTTTTGGAAGTCTGTTTAAAAACTAACAAACACACTTTTGATCTTCAAATATTAGTGTTAATAACATCATCATCATCATCTTTTTATCGTACAAGAAGATAACATCATAACACTAACTAGCTGGATACCGCAACGCGTTGTAATTACTCAGCAGACATAACCTTGCTCTTAACTTTGAATGAGTGAATGCTTTTAAATTTCGCAATATTTCATTATGTAAACCAACTTAAATTACATAAAACACATACTAATTAGGCCAGTAAAATATTTCAACCGGTGTTACTGCACTGCTGCGTACATTAGGTTTATGGAAGCCTCATAGCCCGAGAGGTAAGCGCAAATAATGCAAGTATTTCTTTAAAGCTGAAATTTTGGTATTACGTTATCATGGCGGTGTACAACAATACGCCGGCTGACCCAGCTGACTGAATCCGTAATTTCCTTTAGAATTTTTTAATTAATATTTAAAAAAAATATTATTTTTCTACCCGTACCCCAATTTTCAGCTTTTAGAAGTAGATGCAAGACTTATTTATTTATTTTTAACTAGCGACCCGCCCCGGCTTCGCACTGGTGTATTAGTACATATAAACTTTCCTCTTGGATCACTCTATCTATGAAAAAAATACCGCATCAAAATCCGTTTCGTAGTTGTAAGCATACATGGGGACAGACAGCGGGAATCGACTTTGTTTTATCACAATTCAAACGGGTACATACCCCTGTCAAACGCATATGTTTTGGGCTTTTAGTTTATGTGAGCGATTGTACGTGATATGTTACATAACACAAATCGTAAGTAGAGGCGATTAATTCATCATTCAAATTCTAAAAATGCGCCAAACTGTTACAGAAGAGGAATGTTTCGTATTCAAAGAACAAAACGATATGCACATTCAATGCACAAAGCACACACTCTATGTATGTTATGGGTCACTGAAGATCATTGACTCTACTGTGTGGACAAACTTCTATTTTTGTAGATTTAATTGATGTTAAGACGATTGTGAGGTGCAACTTGTCTACACAAAAACAATATACCTAATTATGAAGGCGCCATTGTAATT
This sequence comes from Hypomecis atomaria, assembly GCA_964007245.1. Classification (NCBI taxonomy): domain Eukaryota; kingdom Metazoa; phylum Arthropoda; class Insecta; order Lepidoptera; family Geometridae; genus Hypomecis; species Hypomecis atomaria. The sequence continues at coordinate 24,893,172 of OZ023279.1, forward strand.
AAATTAGCAAATCAGAATATTTATGTTTCTTTTTCACTTTAGGCATTCGAAAGAGAGAACACTACGTTGGTATTAATTTTTCGTAATTAGGCCTAATAAGCTGCTATCTACCTCTAAATATTATCTGATATGAGTGTTTTTTTAAATTTAATTAGCACTTCAATAGCTAGGTTTATACAACTTCTACTTAGTTATTACAGTTTTTTAAATGACTTTAAAGTTATAAGGCTCTAAGTCATATTTTACGCAAATCTTAGGCTGAAAAGTAAACAGAAACTAAAAACGTTTCTGATAAAAATAAGACGCGAACGTGCAATATTTCTCACTCAAGCGATTGACACCAAAAACACAACATTCTGTTACAATTTAAGGGGTGAAAAGCGTTTTCTCCCGGAACGTAAATTTAATAAAAAATGTACAGAAAATTTCTCAATGCTCTAAACTAAGCGCCACACAAGTCGTCGGATGAGAAGTTAGCTGTAGATGACACTACGCCGTGATTCGCTAATTATTACGCATGTGTGCACAATGGCGACGCCGCGTGGCGTAGTGTTGAGCAAGGGCGTAGTGAGCGCGCCGGAGGCATGAGGTTATACCTATATTTCGGCTTTTGTGCAGCGTTCTGAGCATAACTTCCCATCCGCCGACTTGTGTGGCGCTTATTATACAGAAAACAGTGAATACTCTTCTTAAGTATTTTTTTTATTACCATGCAATATGTTTATGTCATATGACACCACTAGTTTTCCATAAGGCTTTTCTTGAGCTTTGATAGCTATCAGTTAAATAGATTATAGGCTGAATCAAACTTTTTGGCGGATGTGATGTTAGCTATGTACATACAACCTGCGGATAACCCATTCCTGACTGAAGCTCACTTAACAGCTGCGTCAGGATTGGGTTCCCCGCAGCTTGTACCTAACTTCACACCCACCTACCACAAATTTGATCCGGGCTATACAGGGTTATTTCTAATAAATTAGCGTCTTTTAAGGGCTTAATCTGTACATCAAAACTAACAACATTTGTTCTACAATTTTGTCAAAACTAAAAAAAAATTGTTGTTCCATAGAAAAATATCGTTCACCCGCGACAAAATGTATGGAATAGGTGAGTCTTAGTAATATGGTCCCGTTTTTACCCTTTGGGTACGGAACCCTAAAGGTGAAATATCTCCAGGTACGGGATCCTATTACTTGTTGAATTGTTTTTGCAACACGTGAGCCCTGCCTAATAAGTTAAATGCCACTCACAAGTAGTTCAGCTATCAATGATAAAACATTGATATGGAGATAAACTTATCAATTACGTTATTGAAAACTAATTAATAAATAATTAAATCGGATTGGATCGGATATGACTCGATTTTTGTAGGCATAGATAAAATTGCTAAGTCACTGGGTTAAAATCCTGTTTACATGGGGTTTGAATGGCGCTACCGTGGCTCGGATGACACGTTAAATTGTAGGTACCGGTTGTTACGACCGCTTAGCCACGGCAAAGGCTCTCAGGCGGCGTAAAAACTCTGATTCCAGGGCTAGCCACCGCGGCATATAGGAAATTACTTTTTAGGGTTCCGTACCCAAAGGGTAAAAACGGGACCCTATTACTAAGACTCTGATATCCATCCGTCTGTCCGTCTATCTGTCTGTCTGTCTGCCACCAGGCTGTATCTCATGAACCGTCATAGCTAGAACGGTGAAATTGTCACAGATGACGGATTTATGTTTCCGCTATAACAACAAATACTAAAAACTGAAATAAATAAATATTTAAAGGGGGCTCCCATACAACAAACCTGATTTTTTGCGGTTTTTCTCTCGATTTTAATAATGGTGACAGGTAGATTGTAATATTTACAGAACATTAAATTGTATATTGTCTTCAAATTTAAATAATGAAACTAAAATTAAATGTATTATTTTGGAGGCTTCCATACAGTACGGAACACTTCGTGCGCGGGTCCGACTCGCACTTGGCCGATTATTTTTATCGAAGAGCCACTGTAGTTCGTACATTTTTGCTAGCACAGCTTATGTATAATTTGAGCTCTTTGGTATACAAATAAAATGCTACCTCAACATTTTCCTCAACCAAAAAAAAACTTGAATCAAATAATCGTTTTAAGTTTTCCTGTAACATGAGGAAAAGTAAAAGTAACACACTTATTCACTGAAGGCCAATGAGACGTAAGGACCTTATTATAAAGCTGGGTCCTCACATCGCTTTTTAGGGTTCCGTACCCAAAGGGTAAAAACGGGACCCTATTGCCAAGACTCCGCTGTCCGTCTGTCTCTCTGTCTGTCACCAGGCTGTATCTCATGAACCGTGATATCTAGATAGTTAAAATTTTCACAGATGATGTATTTCTGTTGCCGTTATAACTACAAATACTAAAAACAGAACAAAATAAATATTTAAGGGAGGCTCCCATACAACAAACATGATTTTTTTGTCGGAAGGCTCTATACGGTACGGAACCCTTCATTCGCTAGACCGAATCGTACTTGGCCGATTTTCCTATGTTAGTTTTGTTGGAAAAAGCCCATTTCCTTCCGACTCTACCAATCGTAGAGTTCTATAGTGCAATTCAGTTCATGTTTAAATAGTTATACAGGGTTATTCCTAATCAATTAGCATCCTTTTAGGGGCTTATTCTGTATATCAACTTTTGTTCTGCGACTTTTGTCAAAACTCAAAAAAAAATCAGCTGTTCTATACATTGTGTCGCGGGTGAACGATACTCGTATTTTTCTCTGGTACAACATTTTTTTAGTTTTGAGTTGCGTCGACAGGCCTTGGACAGAGCGGCAGGCTCTCAAGGAAAATATCATTTATCTACATTGCGTTAATCAAGATAAATATGAAATATCTCCTTATCCAATGGACTGTCAACATTTTCCTTATCGGAAATCTATCGATGACTTACAAACAGGCTGTTACTTATCACATCGCTGTGAAAACTCAGTAGAACGTAAAGTTCTCCGAAATGGTACATAATATATAGCACTGCAATAACTCCAAAAAGAGTCACATCTGTACTATCCTACTTTTTTTTTTTTTTTGTCAGCCTATTGTGTCCCATTGTTGGGCAAAGGCCACCCCCACCTCTTTCCACGCATCCCGGTCTTCTGCTAAGTTGGTCCAGTCGGAATGAAAAGAGCGAAGTTCGTCACGCCACCTCATTCGGGGTCGACCCGGAGGTCGCCGGCCATCTGTAGGCTCCCATTGAGTGACGATCTTCGCCCATCTCTCCGGGTGCATCCGAATCACGTGGCCCGCCCAGTTCCATTTCAGTTTCGCTGTTTTGATCCCAACATCGGCAATTCCAGTTTTTGAGCGAATTGTATTATTAGGGATTCGGTCCATTCTTTGGATACCTAGAATGCTGCGCTCCACTATCCTACTAATCCTACTAATATTAGAAACGTGAAAGTTTGTAAGGATGGATGTATCGATGTTTGGTACTCTTTCACGCAAAAACTACTAAACGGATTGAAATGAAACTTTGCGATTATATAGCTTATACATCAGAATAACACATAGGCTTTAATTATAATGATGTTGCATAAATTTTCCATAATATAACGATAAGTGTTAAGTAAGTAGGAAAAATTCTGCCATCTGCGAGCTATTCTAGCGTGCGCTCCAAGAAATGACAAAACAAATAACTGTAGAATCGAACAACCGTCAAATAGTTTTACCTCCTTTATTAAAGGTGGTAAGGTAGGGCCTCGGGTTTGAAAGACGGAAAGTGACATTGGTAATCTTCTTTTTATCCCGGATAAATAAAAGGTTCCCATGGGATAGCACAAAAAAAAATTGAAATATCATGCGGGCGAAGCCGCGGGTAAATATAATACAATACAAGTGTCATATTATGTCTACGAATCTAGTTGGAATTCAAGTCGACAATTTAAAGGTAAAATTGATGATTTTAATTTGGTTGGACTTACTTATTGCCATTCAGCGTGGCAATGCTGCCAGCATGCTGGGCACGCTGCCAACTGGCAGTGGGCTTGAGCATTTAGATTATCTTTAGACCTTCAAGGGTCTGTGGATGATCCAATTGCTTGTTATGTTAGTTTATATAGTTTTAAATTATGTATATCTTGTACTTAGTGGTAGTTAATAAAGGCCTTTAAAAAAAAGTTGTGTACTTGTACGTCAAACTCTTAAAGCAAACCGTTTTTTAGTAAAGTTAAAAAGGAAAAATTGCACTAAAAAGGTACTTTAAGAACTTCAGTTCATAAGATTAATATCTAGATAAAATTAACCTTGTTCGTCCAGTGTATTGCCACCAGCTCCATGAATATTCAGAGAGGCCAGCAGGACATGGCTAGAAGTGGCCAACGCCACGTTTGGATCAGGGAAATCATAGTGAGACAATATTTGAAAACACAGGTTTTTCCTCTTCTAAATCTTTTAAATAAATTCAGACTAATTTAATAAAGTCCCTCTCAGTGAATCGAAGAACGCATTTTATTAAAATTCTATTATAATCTGAAAGAACTTTGTTATGGTAACGCAGACCATATCGCGCGCTAGGGTTGCCCGCCTTCAGTATTTTAATTTAATCTAATTACTCTTTACCTACTTGAGTTATGTAAACTTTAACACCCAGAAATTCATAAACACTAAATCACTAAAATAATGTCAATGGTAAAAAGTTTACATTTAATGTAAACATTTAATGAACAACGTATCTAATTCTAAAATTATAAGGTCTAATTACTGTTACGTTTGTCAATTTTTCATAAATATAAATGAAAATACGTTTATAATATGAAAACAAGTGACTAAATCATAATTTTACAGTTTTTCGGAATTTCGTAATCTAAACATGTAAGAAAAAGCTCCCTAATCACGTCGGGAGAAAATAGAAAATTAAAATATAAAAGAAAATCATCCATCCATCCGGTTGGTCCAAGAACGGTTGGAAGTGGCTTGCATCCAGCGCGATCCTGCGGTCTTAAAGAGGTCATCCGTCCACCTTGCGGGTGGACGTCCTACGCTGCGCTTGCCGGTGCGTGGTCTTCACTCGAGAACTTTTTGACCCCATCGGTCATCAGTCTTGCGCGCTATGTGCCCTGCCCATTGCCATTTCAACTTGCCAATCCGTTGGGCTATGTCTGTAACTTAATCTCCTCATATCTGATTCGTTCCCGTAGAGAGACTCCGAGCATAGCCCTCTCCATAGCTCATTGGGCTACTCGGAGCTATTTTTCGCAAAAAATTGCAAAATCGCCTTCAACAAAATTCGAATATTTCGCTCGAATTGTTGACATTATTGTTAATTTATCAAAAACGGGTCAACCGATTTTTGTAAAATTGAATGGGAACACCTCGGGAGTATACCCTTTCGAACTAAAAAAAAATTTTTCGATTCAGTTCACAATTGGCGAAATTATCGATGAACATACACAAAAAAAAATACATACACACGAACTTTGAACCTCCTCCTTTTTGGAAGTCGGTTAAATTACGAAATAATAAGTATAGTTAGGTAAGTAGGTACGCGTTTATTATAATTTGTTCCTAGCATATTATTACATTTGACTCTGTGGGCCGATGACCGCAGCACTTTTTGTCTGATAAAAAAAGATGTAGTTATCTACTTTTCTACATGTACCTACCTAAGTATTAATCATTGATCGTGTATTTAGGGTTCACGTGCGATCCGCGATATTTTTTTCTCTTCTTTTGTGAGTCGGCTCACTTGCTTCTGTGTTCAATCTACCGGGTTACGAGTAACTTATGAGCGACCCTATAAAACCAGTATAAACAATTTCATTTTTGAAAAATGTTACAAAAATACTGAACAATATTATATACTAAGGCCTTCGTTTGATTCGGCGTGACTCAGGGCTCTATATCTGGGCTCGAATGTTTTAAATTGTATGTTTTGATTTTTTTCACTAAAAGTTACCTACTTATTAATAGAATCATTTTGATAAGAACATGAGAAACGCATGATGGATGTACGGAACCAACAACACGGAAATCCGGCTCCCACTTGTCCGGCTCTTTACCTAGATACTAGTATTACACTAGCTACTAGTAGCTAAGTACTCATCATATGCTAACTATATACGCGATTAGATTGTAGGTGCGGTCGTCAACAGATAGAAGAATGTCTATTCTATTGGCATTGATACAAAAAATCTTAGATGATTGTACCAACATTTTATCTACTCTACGTTATATAATGATACCTAGTTATATTGTATCCACTAGAGCTCCGGGCGTAGTTAGATGATTCTTAGTGTTCGCAGTTATGCAACTTTTACGGCCAGTCACCGGATGGGTGACCGCGGGACGCATTTACAACTGAGCACTGTCGTAACTCGGATGGCGCGTTAAACTGTGGGACCAGTTGTTTCAGCAGTTTTAGCCATGTCAGAGGCCTTCAGGCGTTTAAGAAACTCTGACACCAGGGGTAGCCACCCAGCCTATATGAACTTATTTATTATACCTACTTATTCTAGTCAATATATTTGTAACCTTTGTCCTTAAGATAATAATAATCATCATCATCAGCAGCCTGTATCGACCCACTGCTGGGTATAGGCCTCCTCTCCCTTGTGCCAGTTTGCCCTGTCTCGGGCTGATCCACGCGTGTCCCGCGATGGATCTGATGTCGTCGACCCATCGGGCTGGTGGTCTGCCTACGGAACGCCTGTCTGCTATTGGAAGCCACTTAGTCAAAGATGTACTCCACCTTCCATCATCACGTCTGGCCACGTGTCCTGCCCAGCGCCACTTGTGTCGCGCAATACGGCCTCCAACATCTGCAACCTTTGTCCGTCGTCGGATTTCCGTATTACGGACTCGATCGATAAGATAATAATAATATTAATATTCTATAGGTATTTAATCGCGTTTGAATAGATCTCGTGGTCGTGAATGGTCAGACAAAAAGGGGGCGGAAGTGTTATAAACGAGCACAGATTCCCCGAAATGTACCTAACTGATAAAATAACTAGAAATACCGTTTTGCATCAACAAAAACCTAGTCATTGTCATTACTATTTAGGTAGGTACTTGCTTATTAAAATCAATGCCAATTCTGTTTTCATCATTTTAGCCATAGGACGTCTACTGCTGGACATAGGATTCCCCTATAGATCTCCAACAACACCTGTTGCATCCAACGCGATCTTGTAATCTTTATGAGGACGTTAGCTCACCTTGTAGGTCAACATCCCACGCTGTGCTTACTAGTAAGTGGTCTCCTCGAGAACTTTTCTTCCTCATCGGTCGTCAGACCTCTGTGCTATGAAACCTGCCCACTGCCTTTTCAACTTTTCAATCTTCTGGGATATATCGATCATTTTGGTTTTTCTACGGATTGCCTTATATCTGATTCAACCTCACAAAGAGACTCCGAGGACAACCCTCTCAAACGTCGTTGGGCTACTCGGAGTTTAATAATAAGCGACCGTAGGTATTGTGCACGCGTTCTGACATTCGGCTTCGCTTTTCCTCCCGCTCACTCTCGTGGCATGAGTAACTGGCGCGAGCAGGAGAAAAAGCGAAACCGAACGTCAGAACGCGTACACAATACGGCCCCAGGTCCATAAATTCATCGTAATTAGCTCGCAATCAAATAATTTCAACCACTGATAGAATTTGTATAAATATTTTTAATCGGCTAGAGAGTAAGTAGTGTTAGATTGACTTCAAATAGCGAAAAATGACTTTCTGTACTGTACTGTACCAGCCTTTTAATAAGTCCACTGCAGGACGTAGGCCTACCCACGAAGGGTGATTGAGTCATATCCACCACGCTGGCCCAGTGCGGGTTGGTGGATTCACACACGCCATCGAATATCTTCTACGGACGTATGCAGGTTGCCTCACGATGTTTTCCTTCACCGAAAAGCCATTGGTGTGAAGTTTCGTACATAAATTTCAAGGAATTCATTGGTACGAGATTTGAACCCACAACCTCACGATTGTAAGGCGAGTGTCATTACCACTAGACCACCACGGCGCACTAGACACAAATGATTTTCACCTTCGACAAAATTAACAGACAACATTTTTATTATATCAGCGAATGTGCAGACGACATCGCAAAGAGATATCTCTTCAAGGCAACCTTTGGATTGAGGGTTTACGGAGATAATATAATGGCAGGAAGTTATCAGAACTCTTCAATCAAACTGCAAATGTCTAATCTAATCTTCTATTTATTGATAAAAACGTAGCAATATAGGTATCAGCTCTTGGGTTCTAGACATCTGTTTCCTAAGAGATATAATCTAAAGCTTTTCAAGGTCAGAGTGAATAGATATATTCTAGGTCTGCGTGCTTCATCTTCGACCACAACGTCGCTTACCATCAGGCGAGTTGGTGGTCAAACGCGGACTTATTTGCATTGAAAAAAAAATTAGTTACCTACGTTTATCAATACCATGTCTGGAATCGTCTTGTGTCGTTCGCGTACACAAATTACACTTTTGACGATCATCTTCGCTTGTTTTTCCATTCGTGGTGTTTGTTTCACCTTGGTTTCACCTCGTAACTTCTTCTTTTGTGTGACATTCGCATATTTAACCAACTTCCAAAAATGATGAGGTTCTATGTTCATGTGTATGTATTTTTTTTTGTACGTTCATCGATAATTTCACCAATTGTGAACCGAATCGAAAAATTCTTTTTTAGTTCGAAAAAGTATACTCCCAAGGTGGTTCTATTTAAATTTTACAGAAATCGGCTGATCCGTTTTTGAAAAAAACAACAATAATAAAAGCAATTCGAGCGAAATATCCGATTTTTTACAGGATTTACATCGATAATTTCGCTAATTATCGAGAACCGAATCGAAAAATTCTTTTTTAGTTCAAAAGGGTATACTTTCAAGGTGGTCCCATTTTAATTTTACAGATATCGGCCAAACCGTTTTTAAAAAATCAACATTAATGTAAACAATTCGAATTTTGTACACGATGGAAGGCGGTTTTGCCATTTTTATGCGAAAAATAATTATAATTTATTGGTGAAGCCATCGAAAAGCACGGCGAAGCCTTGGCCGTCTCCTTGAACATTTCAAAAGCTTTCGATAAGGTTTGGTTTGTAAACCATCAATCCGTGAGGTTTTCATGTAATATTCCGCGCTCCGTACGTTAATCCATAAGGCCTTGATTTGCCTGAAATAAAGCCATTTCAATTTTGGATTTGAATTTTTGAAATTGATGGTTCGACTATCTAGACTGGAATCACCAAGTTGGCCCAATGCGGGTTGATAGATTTCACATGTTTTGGTTAAAATAAATAAACCTTGTAAAGTACATCGCTTTATTTTGTTTACAAAAATATAAGGCCTTTAACTTTCAAAGCAGATCAAAGGCTGCGAGCTAACTATGGTGTGTCGCAGTTCAGTTTTGTCGAACTAGCGTTATTCGCACAAGCGAATGTCGATGTCAAGTAGTGCTCTTGGTAGATATGTTAACGGCTTTCCAACCGACCACAGTTACACAGTTTACTCGCATGCAAGTTTTGAGTACATAAATAGACATTGACCGTTCTACTACAAAAGTTTTACACACACTTTAGACAATGCTTAACAGTACAAATTGCACAGTTAAACAGTGTTTAAAGTGTGTTTAAATCTTTTGTGGTTAGACGGTATATTTTAAAAAAAACCTATTATCAATCATAGCAAGTATGATGTATTCCACAAAAAACATTTTCATGTAAAATGTTGCCAAGACTGGACTATTAAAAAGTTATCAGATCTCATGTAGAGCCAAGCTTCTAACCCGAGACCAACCTGGAATCCGTAAAAAAACAGCTGTTCCGTACAATATTGCAACTCAGCATCGACAAAATGTATGAAAAAGCAGATATTTTTTGAATTTAGTAAGTAGTAAAAATATTCATTATGATGTACCTCATGTGTGGTTACAGTAAAACATATAAACATTGTTTTTGGAAATTACATATGATTTTTATCTTTATTACGAGTAATGTGTTGCTCGAGCAAGATGGAATTTGGCGTGTGTAATCCCTTTCTTAAAATAAAGCCAGTGAATACGACTACCCATAAACTGTGAAGCTGCCTATTAGATTATCGCATCTCTTTGATAAGCTAATATTTAGCGTTTGTGCGATTACACGTAATACTTACATACGTATACTACGTTGCTTTATGGCTCCAAAGCATAATTTTGCAGTTTTAATTGCTTTCCATGTTTTTAGGGTACCGTACCGTAATGGCAAGTAGGTATAAAATTAACAATTTTGAAAACCCTTGCACATTTCTTTTTCTAAGGGACCAAATATCGCAATTTATTATTATAGCAGCAGGCTTATATATATTTTATTTCATGAAGTATATTGAACTTTAATATATTTTATGCTTATGCTTATTTATCAATCAGCTAGATCTTTATAATATTCTAATCTACAATAGTCATGATGACTAAAAAAATATAATTAGTCTGTAGTAGACTATCAAAAAAATATTAGACACGAATTTTTATTAGGTCAATCAAACAAAAAATTATGAAGATATAGGCCGTCAAAGTTCCGCGTGACGTCACAAGTGCCATACAAATGTATAGACTTCTGTAAGAGAGGTGACGTCACGACCCCCACTCTCAAAATTTGACCAGATTTATCTTTGTCATTTTTAGTTTGATTCACAAAAGAAAAATACGTATCCAATATTTTTTTGATAATCTAAATCACGGACTTTTATTATTTTATATTATTTTATATACAGAATAATATTATTGATGTATTATTCGTGTATTACTCATCCTTAGACTGACGGCACCAAGAAATACCTAAACGATCTACGCTGTGAGCGCTACTCGAGATGTGTAGACTTGCCGCCCCTAATATTTGGCCTCCCTAGGCACGTGCCTATTTGTTTTAGAGGTAATCCCCCGTCTAAAAAAAACCTACCTCCAATTAGGCATTTTGCTCTTAGTACGATTGTTTTTATACGGAATCCTTCATTTCAAGCGTACTGCAATTTATAAACTTATCATTGCGTCACATATTGTAAGGATCCTTATCCCCCGCTGCCAATCTTCAAGGCTTCTGCACGTGAATTGCTCGATATTGGCGATAAAGGAAGATATCGTATCAGATAAACACAATGAACTGCCGCATTCTGAAGTACACTTTACGTAACTATTGTTTATTTGCGCATAAATTGACCTTGCTTTAATTCATAATCATTTATTCATAAGTTTCAGGTACATACAAAGTGGTTCATTTTTAAAGTACTTATGCCAAAACTTGCCTTTTCAGGCATACGAATACATTTTAAAATAGTCAAATTTAAATCAAAATACAATTAATAATATTTGCCATTATGCAAAACTATCAATGATAATTCTAATAATTCTAATTCATTCTAATAAAAATGTCATAATAAGTACCTAGTACTTTCTTTGCAAATTAATCATAATAAAAAAAAGTCAAAATGTCTAAATTGAAATCGTAGTACTTTGTCAACCTACATAATATTTTTAACTGATTTTCCATAATCTTAAAATTCCTTTCCTTCATATTATAAAAGCATTTTTCAATTAGCCACTGAGTTTTTTTTAAATTTAAAGATTTTAATTTGAATTCATCAGGGATAATATGGTATATTGTAATGCACGTGATGTAGCAATTATCACAAGTCAATTTAAGTCTAGAACGCGGGCAAACCAATTTATGCTTGTGCTGTGTCTTCACAGCACATTTTCTTTCTCTGATGGAGTTTAATTCTTGAAAAAGCTTGTATTTTTGCACACAAAAATGCTGGCTTCCAATACATATAGACAGGTTATTGTCAATAGCATATGTTTCTTAAAGTAAGGCACACACGAGTCACGAAGCAGAGGCTGTAATTTTCAAGGCGCACGTATGTCATACGACGTTTTATAACATATTTGCGAGGAAATTAATAAAACTCTGACTTTCATAAACAAATAAATCTTTACTTGTCCACAAATTAGGCATCAACGTTTTTTTTAGGCAAAGGTACTTCTGTGTTTTTGTACTGGTATTACTAATAAAGTAAATTAATATTTTTGTGTTTTTTTACAGATAAATGGTTGTAATTTATTGTCAAAATTAATTAAATTAAAGAATTAAATGTTTACTGATTATATTTTATCTCCCAAAGTTTATTTTATTCATACAATATTGACCACTTTTCTGACATAAAACTCTTTGCTAAGATTTTTAAAAGTATCGTTCTCTCGTGCGTTTTACATTACAATAACGCACAAGTGCTTAATGAAATACATTACGATAATGAAATTGGTGTAATTACAGCCACTTTACGAGCAAATATGTTATAAACACTTATAATGACCCCACCAGAACCCCTGCCAACAAGATTGGTCAATGATCTAAACAAAACTGGGCCGCTGGATCACATAGGATCGAGGATCCGTTTCGAACAGGTCTTATTGGGGATCATATCAATTCATAGAGGAGGCCTATATGTCCAGCAATTGGCGTCTTAAGACTAAAAATGACGTAGATAAAAACGACTCCAGATATATTAGCTGATAATCACACTCTAATATTGGGTTACAATATGATATGTTTTGTTGTTCTCAAAGTACAGCATGCATCACATTTTTTTTCCTTTCATTCCAGTGCTTCGTGACATCCGGAGTATGCCTTAACATGGCGCAGCACGGTCTCGTGATGGGGTTCGCCGCCATCCTGCTGCCGCAGCTCCGGAAACCTGACTCTCTCATCCCTATAGACGACACTTCAGGATCTTGGATAGGTGAGATTCTATCTTCGGTTAACTCTATTCATAAGATTTCTAGTTTTTAGGGTTCCGTACCCAAAGGGTAAAAACGGAACCCTATTAATGAGACTCTGCTGTCCGTCTGTCCCTCTATCCGTCTGTCTGTCTCCAAGCTGTATCTCATGAACCGTTATAGCTAGAAAGCTGAAATTTTCACAGATGATGTATTTCTTTTGCCGCTATAACGACACATACTAAAATAGAATAAAATTAACAATTAAGGGGAGCTCCCATACAACAAATCTGATTTATTAGCCGTTTTTCGCTCTATAACAATGGTAACAGGTAGATGCTTGAAATTTTTACAGAATATTTAGTTGTATATACTCTTGAATAATAAATAATGAAATTAAAATAAAATAAATATTTAATGGGGACTCCCATACAGTACGGAACCCTCCGTGCGCGAGTCCGACTCGTACTTGGCCGATTATTATTATTCTAGGTTAGTGATGAGTCCTATGCTGACGTCCTGCTTGGTGTTTTGTACATTATCCCTTTGCTAGCCTATACTCAAACCAGCCGAGCTCCCTAAAATAAAGGAGCACAGCTTTGGGTTGCTGGCATAACTGGTCCACCTTTAGGTAACTGGTCCACCTCTATTCCTAGCGGTGGACTAGACCCAAACACGTGCTGGAGATCAAGATCAATCTACTCAAGTCTCAAGTCAAGACTTGAGTAGTTTCTTCAAGAAGGTCCACAAGTGGCTCCCCATTCGTCGTCGCCGGGATGCTCATATTCTTTCCCTTCTCTATAGTACTCTGTTTATTCCTTCGTCCCCACCCTATCTCCGAGAGCATTTTCGTTTCCGACACTCTCTATTGAGCCGTTACTTAAAATCTTCAGATAATCTCACCCTTAGTTTCCCTCGTCATAAAACAACTTTCTACGATTCTTCTTTCTCAGTGGAAGCAGTCAGGCTGTGGAATGACTTACCTTTAGAAATTAAGCGTTCACCTTCCTTGAATGTTTTCAAACAACTTGTTAAAGCTCACTATCTGAAATCATTATGCTAAATTTTCCTATACTTAGCTACTATTTTATAACGTATGTAAGTATATGTAGATATATGTATTGTATTATAACGTATATATGTAGGTATATTAGTATGTAGTTAATATTTAAATAAGTATGTTTAGTTTATTATTTTTAGTTTATCAGTTTAGATCTAAGTAGTATTTTTTTGAACAACCAGGTGTTTGCTATGTTAATATTGTCTCTAGTTTAGGCCACTATTTCTTGTTCTCGTTAGTTAATATTCGTGCATGGTTGCCTGGAAGAAATCGCCATGGGTGATAAGGCCGCCAATTTGTAATCATGTTTAGTCCTTAGTGTGTACATATTGTTTAATTATTGTTTGTGGTTATGAATAAAGAGTTTTGTCTGTCTGTCTGTCTGTCCACCTTGTGTCTTCTATGACCTTGCATTTAAGTTCTTAAGATTTCTAAGAGGATATAAAACAATTTATAGAAGTGCCTCTGGTGTAGGGTTACCACCCGTCCGGATTAGTCCGGACATCTACGGACTATTAGACTCTAGAAGTCCAGACTTTTCTCGAAACGTCAGGCTTTTAGTCAGGAATTATTGAATTCCTAAATTCTAACTCTGGTGTTAAAGTTATTCATAGTCAACAGTGATATCTTACAATCACGACCGTTAGCCTGCTTGCCTGATTGTCATCGTATTGAGTGTTAAACATGGAAAAGGAGGGGAAAAGGTTAGGCGTAGTGCTTTTTGGTCTAAATTGTCTAATTACAATTACAAAACAGAATAACAAGTCTGGGGTCTTTCTATATCCAATGAGACGTGTTACCAAAACTCTGGTGGAAGTCCGGCATTTCTTGTGATCGTACTGTAATACAATTCTAAGTAGTTTGTCATTCCAGTATCCTGAACATAGGTCTATCACCCTTCGTGGGTATTCCTATGTTCAGATGTGGGTTTTCAAAAAGGCCGGTACGGTGCAGTATTCATTTTCATTTATTCATACAGTTTAGTACACGTTCAATAAAATAATAATTAATTATTAGTCGACATATAATAAAACATAATATAGATTAATTTAAATTGTGCTCATACATTACTGCAATATTGTTATCAGTTATACTACAGTAGGTATAGTATATGAGTATGATCATGAGGATACATGTTCTCGTGGTCATATATCTCATTTCTGTATAATTGTAACGACTAATATACAGGGTTATTCCTAATCAATTGGCATCCTTTAAGGGGCTTATTCTGTACATCAAAATTAACAACTTTTGATCTGCGACTTTTGTCAAAACACAAAAAAAAATGAGCTATTCCATACATTTTGTTGAGGGTGAACGATATTTTTCTATGGAACAACAACTTTTTTTGAGAATTGACAAAAGTCGCTGAACAAAAGTGATTAGTTTTGATGCACAAAATAAGCCCGTAAAAGGATGATTATTGATTAGGAATAACCCTGTATAATGTACATTTATCACTGTACCTAACATTCATGTCTGTACGAACAGTCGTAATTTATTTACTTAATTGCAAATTGCAACGCGTCGTTTGTTACCTACTTACATCAATACAACGTAGACAATTTCTTACCATCGACCTATTTCTCGAGTGACCAGTATTGGTGCAATTACTCTAATCGGGTAGCAACTATCTTATGTCAACACGGCTATCTGTGTCAGTATAATTGACATTGCTTTAACCAGAGTATTAGACCTAGTAGTACGAGTAGATACATTTAATTGCATTTATAAAAAAGCAATGTCGTAATGAATTATATTAAAACTTCAATTGCTGTAAGTAATAAAAAAATAATTGGCCAAGTGCGAGCCTGACTCACGCACGAAGGATTCCGTACAGTCCATAAGCCAGAAGTAATTTTTTTTTTAACCTACACTGTCCCACTCCTGGGCAAAGGTCTCCCCCATTTCCTTCCAGGAGTCGCGATCCATCGCAACTTCTTGCCAACCCCTCTCGAATGAGTCAAGATCGTCACGCCAGCGCTTCTTAGGCCTTCCCTGGCTGCGTCGTCCGTCAGGCACCCACTCCGTGACGATCCTGGCCCATCGATCGGGGTGCATCCGCGCCACATGTCCCGCCCAATCCCACTATAGTTTGGCGGCTTTTCGGCCGACATCAACTACCCCTGTCATAGAACGCAGTGTGCTGTTGCGGACTCTATCAATTCTTTTGAAACCAAGCACGCCGCGTTCCATTGCTCTTTGGCAGACCCCAAGTTTGGACCTTTGTAAATCGGTCAATGACCAAGTCTGGGCACCATAGGTTAGGATTATTAATTAATTAATTTATTTTAATTAAATAATTTATTTTTGTAAGGAATGTTCAACATAGTATTCTGTGTATATTTCAGGCACCTACCTGTTGTATTCGTAGTTATTAATATCGAGCAAAAAATAACGATTCTTGTATGGGAGCCCCCCTTAAATATTTATTTTATTTTAATTTTATTATTAATTTTTGAAGTAAATATTTAACTAAATATTTTGCGAATGTTTCAAGCATCTACCTGTCACAGTTATTAATACGTATCAATCGGCTAATAATTCAGGTTTGTTGTATGGGAGTCCCTCTTAAATATGTATTGTTTTCTGTTTTTAGTATTTGTTGTTATAGTGGCAACCGAAATACATCATCTGTGAAAATTTCAACGTTCTAGCTATCACCGTTCATGAGATACAGCCTGGTGACAGACAGACGGACAGCGGAGTCTTAGTAGGGTCCCGTTTTTACCCTTTGGGTACGGAACCCTAAAAAGCAATGTCGAAATGGATTATATTAAAACCTTAATTGCTGTAATAATAAAAAAAAGGAAATACTCTTACTTGAGTACCTACTTAAAATACGATCTGTATGTACTTATGCTATACTTACATTGTGGATCAGGAATTACCAGTATTTTAAACTGTTTTAGGCAAGGGATCTCGGACTTTTAACAATTTTAAAACCATAACACTACCCGTATGCCCGTTGACATGCATGACATATGGGTAGGCAGTTTTAAAATTGTTAAGTAAAATATTACACTGGTGGGCGATTCTGTGTGAAAACAAGCACGTAACGCGCTCTAACGCTTAACTTTGTTTTTAAGAACTTCGTGTAAAAAATATTTATTATTTAAATAACACTACTTAAACTCGGTTTACAATTTATTTTATCGTTATTTTACATTTATCAAACAGTAGTAATCCAAACGAAATTAAAGGAAATAAAAAAAATACTTACCGCGTTACGTTATGTATTTTCGATAGAGAATCAGGCCCCTGGTGTTAGTTATGCGTGGTTTTATAGCAGACAGTAAGTCTAATAATATACAAAATACTTACTTTCGACCGCATTTGGCGTTCTTTTGTGCAAAAACCACGCTAGTTTCCTGAACCAAATGGTATGCAACTGAGCCGAAATATCAAAAATTAGCAAATAAACCTAACTTGATAAAAAGCTGAAAGTGATAATTTTAAACTATTGTAGGGTTGGGTAAAATTGTTTCATAATATGACAATCATGTCAGTTTCATAATCTTACCATAAGATACTCGTAGATGAGTAATTTGCTAGTCTCGTCACTAAGTAACACAAGAAGGTAAATGTAATAATATTCAACTTGATGATCAAAGTAACCATAGTTTGGTAGATGAGTCCAATATTGACAGTAGCCGCCCACCCGTGTGTCAACAAGACAAAATTAGCCACATAAATGATGTTGGAAGTTCACGAGCAAACAATAATTACCAAAATGGACTTACCTAAAAATATGGTGTACTTGTACAGGGTTATTGGTTATCAATTAGCATACTTTTAGGGGCTTATTCTGAACATCAAAACTAACAACTTTTGTTCCACGACTTCTGTCAAAACTTAAAAAAACACGACATTTTTCTATGAAACAGCATTTTTGTTTGAGGATTAATAAATATCGTAGAACAAAAGTTGTTATTAGATACTACATCTATTAAATTTCCACTATTTTTATCATTAAATTGTATCCCAATTTAAGGTAAAATAACTTAGGGACAACTTAGAATGCTTAGAATGTTTTCTTTATTGATACACTGCACCAAAATGAATATTTTAATTAATAGACAGAAGCTAGAAAAAATAATCATGGATTTGTTAAAATAACTATTTGTTGCTTTGTATTTTATTTGAATCACTTCAACTACCTACGAGTACCTAAAGTCATTATGATGCTAATAACATAATATGGTTACATTTTTAGCTATTTTTATGCTACGTAAACTTGAACTCTTTATCCATCCCTAAGGATTAAAATTGTTTTTTTCCTGATTTCAGCATCGATCCTGGGATTTGCTCTCGTCGCGGGTAACTTCATCGTGCCCACCATCATGGCCAACTATGGTCGCCGGACGGCCAACATTGCCTCTATCATCCCTGTCATCGTCGGCTGGTTCTGCATCATCACCGCTTCCAGCATCACAGCCCTCCTCATCGCCAGGTTCCTCCAAGGAGTCTCCATGGGCATGAGCGCTTCACTAGGACCTGTTCTTATTGGTGAATACACCAGCCCTAAGAACCGAGGAGCGTTTCTCACAACTATATCATTAACAATTGCAACTGGGGTGCTGTGCGTGCATACTATGGGGTCTTATTTGACGTGGCAAACGACTGCACTGGTCTGTGCTTGCATATCGTTTGTTGATCTCTTAATTGTGATATACTCCCCAGAATCGCCCAGCTTTCTGGCAGATCACGGAAGATTTGATGAGTCAAAGAGGGTATTTAGATGGCTAAGAGAGGAAGACGAAGAAGAGGAATTGCAGAAGATGATAGAAGCTGCTATCATTGTTAAGGAAGGCAAAATGGACGCAAACATTTCAGAATCGATCTCACAAAAGTTCAGAAGGAACATGGCGTATTTCGCTGTCACTATTAAGAAGAAAGAGTTTTATAAGCCCATTTTTATTATGATGCATATTTATACTTTAGGACAGTGGGCTGGAGCGAACATTCTAGCTGCGTATACGATGGATATCTTTACTCACGTAATTGGAACCGATATCAATATAGCTCTTCTAGTCATTACTTTGGACGCTCAAAGAATTGTCTCTAACACCATGGCAGTATTTGTAATTAAGAAAATTAATAGGAGAACCATGTTGTTCTCTACGGTGGGATTAAACATAATTGCCTTCTTAGGCACAGCAGCTTACACGTATGCTAAAGGACACAACATGCTACCATTTGATCATCCAATGATTGGGGTAGCGTTGATCCATATCCATATGTTCACCATCGCCACTGGAACTGTTCCTCTACCCTTTATCATTGCTGGAGAGCTATTCCCCTTAGAATATAGAAGTTTAGCTGGAGGCATCAGTGTATTGTTCCTATCTTCTAATCTTTTCATCACAGTGAAAACTGTTCCATTCTTCTTCAATACCTTAGGTATTCACGGCGCTTATGTGATTTACTCCATAGTTGTAGGCTACTGTTTGCTGATAGCCTACTTCTTCCTGCCAGAAACCAAAGACCGGACTCTGCAGGATATTGAGAACGAATTCAGAGGCAGACCGCTCACTGTTGAGGAGTTGAAGTCAACACAGAGTTTGACGTCGCTAAAGCATTTCAATAGAGACAGAAGATGCAGCAGTCCGGTTGTTTAAAAAGCTGTTGAATTTTTTGCTAGGAAGACAGTAAAATACAGTAAAAAGAGAGATGTAAATAATAAGGGATGGCAGAATGAAAAAAGGAATTATACTCGTATATTCTTCAACCTAAATGATTGAGAAACAAATTGTGACGATGAGTGGATGGAGTTGTTCAAGACATTATGTTAACATGGACCGGCAAGCGCAGCGTAGGACGTCCACCTACAAGATGGACGGATGGCCTCAAGACCGCAGGATCACGCTGGATGCAAGCCGCTATCAACTAGTCTTATTGGAGATCAATAGGGCAGGCCTAAATCCAGAAGTGGACGTCCTATGGCTGATGGATGAATGTACGGATGGACAATACCTTTAGATGCCTAAATGCTGTGTCTTTAAGCGGCGGTGATAATTATATTAGCTATTGTTACACTAGGTACCGTATAAAAAAACTAGACCAACGTAATGTCAGTTAACGTCTACCTACGAATAATATCTACCAATAAAAAGATTATTATTTACTAGCCTTTGCCCGCGGCTTCGTCCGCGCTTACTTTGTAGCCTATGACACTCTCAGATAATAAGGCTTTCTATTGGTAAAAGGATTATCAAAATCGGTTGAGCGAATTCAGAGATTACCCCCTATAACCTCACAAACTTTTCCTCTTTATTATATTAGTTATTTATTGGTAACACTGTAAAACTACACTAACAATATTAAACGTGAAGAAATCTGTTAAACTACTACTGGGCCTTACCATAAGGTGGTCAGTGGTCTGCTTGCTATAGGCCGGATCAAACATCTTGGTGTTTGTGATGTTGGCAACAAGCTGCGGATAACCTAATCCTGACTGAAGCTCACAAAGCTCCGTGACCATTGGTTTTCGCGCACCCTGGTCCGTTCCCGAACCGCTGAGAATAAACGAAAGTATTATGTTAGCCCCCAAGTTGACGACATGAAAACAAAAGTATCGTTTCCTATTCAATATGTATCGTTGTTACTTAATCAAATACGCAGTTGCGACGTTTCTTGGTAAAAGGTCAGAGGTTGCAAACATATTTTGACAAGTGTAGTACTACGTCGATCTTATGCTGACTTGGAATGCTATCTAGTGTTAATTTTCGTTTGTTGTTTTTTTTAATAGTATTGTTGTGTAGTTTTTAGATTGTTAATAATAATTGTGACACCGAACTTGTATGTGAAATAGAGCAATTGCGCCGTATTCACCGCTATCAAGACCATGAAAAGATTTTACATCGCCTCGAAAAAGCGCAAGTTTACGCATGTATCAGTAAACGAAAAAATACAATACAATACAATACAATATAACTTTATTGTACACCAAAAAAACAGCTTAAATAACAAAGTAGGTACATAACATTCTTAAAATTAGGTGGTACAAGGGCGGCCTTATCGCCTTGAGCGATTTCTTCCAGGCAACTAAAAATAGAGGTTATTAACGTTTACACTCGTGTGTATTTTTTGTATTTTATAAAGTTCCAAGAATATCCTGATATTTTTAAAGCTTACCGAAGGTTGGTTGTCTCTGCGGTATTCTCAGTGGTTCTGGAACAGACTATAGCTAACTTTACAACCGCCGATATGGATTCGACCTATACTAAGTATAATGTAGTATTAAATATGAACACGCGAATAAATAAGATTATTTAAACGTAATAGATGAAGAATAACTAGTGGATATGGATGGATTCTAGACAATGATAACAGGGTACTTATTATTCTAGAAAACTTGTCACTAGCTAGGATAATAATAATAATTTATTGTTATAATAATCTTCTAGCCTTATAAAAGGGGCCTTCATTCATTATACAGTGAATAAGTAGGTGTACCGGTTGTGGCCACTGACCCGGTTGCGGCCATTTCTTATCAAAATTATTGCATAAATGATAATTTTATAAACAATGTAATACCATAAATATTGTTTGTTGGAACCTAAATGTTACTGTTTAAAAGGAAGACGCAAGGTTCGAGTCCTGCATCCGCGACGAATTTTTGAAATGTTTATCATAAACAGTAACTCTTTGAGATAAACTTAGTGTGGGATGCACTATAAAATTAAAATCATTTTTAACCTAATTGTTTGAAAATTTCTTTAAAAATATTATTTTAACATAAAATTGTCTTTTTAATCTTTAAAATTCAAAGTGGCCACAAATGATACTAAGATGGCCACAACTGGTGCATCTAATCTACCATGAAAATCAGATGTTTACAGGGCTGTTATGGACTGAATTTAAATAGTTCAAATAACTTTAAATTTTGTTTGTAGCTAACATCATAACCGCCAAAATATTTGATTTGATTGATACCTTTCAAATAGTACTTATCGCTAGTTTAGTATTTTTAAAAATAATTTCAAATAGTATTTTAAATTTAAATGTTTAAGTAGTACAATAGCTAATACCTAATTAAACATTTAGAAAAGCAAGACAGTTTGTGAATATTTTTGACTTAATTCTTTTTTATTGAATTAAGGTGCTATTCAATTATTGTGCACTAAGAAGTGAAATTAAAATAATAATAACAAATAATTTATAATAACATGAAATCTTATAGGTAATTTATTGATGTTTTAATTTATTTCATGGAAAATGTGATAGATGCATTGTGATTATAATAAGCAGTACTTAGCGACTGGATATTTGATAATTTAGTCAGTATTATTGATTATTTTATTTATTTATCAGTTTTTTTAGAATACATTTATTGCGTATTTAAGTGAAATGCCTGAGTTTGTACGTCATGATTTATTGAAATTAAAATATGTTACATGATATTAATTAGTTCAATAAATATAAATACAGTAAGTATTTAATTAAAAACTATGATTTAATTAAGTGCGTTTTTTAATATCGTTCATCCAATATAGCAATATATATGTAAAAATACCGGAATTACAAAATATGAATGTAAAATTACGTTAAAATAAATTATAAACAGAGTTTATGTTATTTGAAAAACATTTATTTTACACACGATTCTTTTAAAAACATAGGTCACGTTAGAGCTCGTCACGCGCTTGTTTTTATACAACAGCTCAATTCTGCGGTCAAAGTTTTGCGTAAAAATATGACTTTTTAGAGGCTCAAAACTTTAAGGTCATTTAAAAAACTGTGAAAACTAACACGTATAACCTAATGTTTGAAGTGCTGACACTTACGATTGACTTGACGATTATACGTGTAAGTTACATGAACAAAAAACACTTACCTAAATCAGATAATACCTATTTAGAGGAAGACAACCGCTTATTGTTTGTGTCATACTCCCTGGCCGGACCACCCCGTTATATTCATATAATAATACAGTGGAAAAAAATTTACACAATTTCTACAAATTTGTACATAAATAGTAAAATTTGTACATACGTAGGTACTTTTAGAGTAATCGTCATATGAAGGTGGTGATACTCGAAATATCAGTTTTTTCACAGAGGTAATGTACTCGTATCTAAATAATTGTACAGAAATTGTACACCTAAATAACACTTACAGTTTTGGTCTATGTAAGGTAAATAATATTTTAATCACGTTTCGTCATTTCTTTGATTAGTGCGCCTTAAATAAATTACTAGCAATAAACTCCTTTTTATTAAATATCAGTTTTTTCGTGTCGTACTCCCTGGCCGGACCTTCTCGTTCTATTCATATAATATACTAGCTTTTACCCGCGGCTTCGCCCGCGTTATATTTTGATTTTGGCTTATGTTTATGTCGGCTGCGAAACCTAACCTAACCGACAAATATCAAAATACCTTAGAGGAATGCTTTTGTTGGTTAAGTTACGGTTGGAGTGTATATACAACCCCCCCGTGTATTCCCGCCTTGTCGTGGGGGAGGTCTGAGGCAGCTGAAAAGGCGGCGCTCGAAGTCTCCCTCTTCTTTGGGTCCTTACCCCCAAGGAAGCTTAGAGGCTGGCACTCGAGGTTCAGCCGCTTTTAACTAAAGCAGCTGAGAGGATGGCCGGTAGGTTGCATGCCTTATGAGGAGTGTCGCAACTTAGGCGGGCTGCAGTGCCGCTCTTGCGACGCTGCATCCGAGGATTTTTTTTTATTATATCGCGAAATATCCCTGACATGATCAGGGGTCAATTACAAATGAATAAAAATATAACTATATTTCAATGTTTTTGGCTGTTTGCAGTTATAATAAACATTATAATGGTACAGCAAAGTTTATACCTACTTGTTCCTAATTATTGCTTTTTCACAAATATTTGTGCAAAAATTCGATAAAATTGTTTCTAAGGTTTTTACGTGTTAGATTAATTCCAATTTTTTGTTCTAAATCAAATCTCTGCTTTCCATAAACTGGGCATTCCAAGATTATGTGCAGTGGAGTCTCCTCTTTTGTGGGTTCACAGATGCACGATGGGCTTTCCCTCAACTTAAATCGATGTAAGTATTGGGAAAACTCACCATGCCCCGTCAGCACTTGAGTTATGATTCCCACTGGTGCTATTTCTCTAACGATCTTGTATGTTTTGGTTACTGCCGCGTGTGTCCATCCTGATACCGCCGGTTCCACTCGTCAAGAAAGTCCTTTCGGATTTCTCGCTTGACGAATGAAACGGGGCAGTTATCGTAAATAGGTCTGCACTTCGAGTGCAGTACTGCTTCCTTTGCTAGCTGGTCCGCTCTCTCATTTCCCTCCATCCCCGCGTGCGCTTTATTCCAATAAAGTTTCACAATTTTATTTTGTGCGTGTAGTAATGTTATGTTAGCTTTGAATTTACTGCTAAGGGATGGAGGGAAGATACGCCAACTACCGTTTCCAGTGCAGACCTAGAGTCACAAAAGATTTTTGCTTTTTCGGTAGCCTCAAGAAGTGCCAATAACTCGGCCTGGTACACGGAGCACCAATCGGCCAATTTCAGTTTGCGGGTACTGATCTCAGCGGCATCATCCCAAATGGATAATGCCGTCCCAACTTTCCCTTTAATTTTGCTGCCGTCTGTAAATATGTTAATTTCTCGGTTAAGATTTTGCTCTAGTGCTGCTCCGTCTGCCAGGCATATGAAATCCAGCTCCTCCTGCTGCGCTGGGTGTGGCTTCTTTTCTGTCTCTCTATCTTCAGTTACTTGCTGGGAATAACCTTTCTTAGTTTCATAAAGCAAGGCTGCTTCCTGGACTCTGAAATGACAGCCGAGGATTAGGGGCCGCGGTGGGATATATGGAACTGGTGGTGTGGGTGCCGCCACCTACCCTACCTTCCGCTAGGCCGTCAACGTGTTGGCAGACGCAGTGGGGCTGCAGGGGAAGAGAGGTGTCGGTATCGCGATTGCCGTTCTCACTGCCCTCTGCAGTTGAAGAGGCAGGCGCTGGGCTACTATGACTGACCCACTGCACTGGAACCAAGGCGTTGGAATGCTGTCTGACGTTCAGTACTGGTTAGTCCCGAGTGGTGGATGACGATGTATCTTGTGCTCCGAAACACTCCGTCATTATGGCGAAAGCGCAAGCTCCGTTATGGAGCCCGAGTCTGGGCTAGCGCTGTTGAGTGCCGCGAAGGAGTGCGAAAAATGTAGGAACGTCCTAAATTTGCCATGACAGGTTATTTCTGGCGCTTAGACGGCTGCTACCACAGCCCGCTCACTTAGTTTTTATCCTATCCTACGGGAACTGTTAAAGTTTTTGCGATAAAAAGTGGCCTATGTCACTTGTCGTCTTTCAAACTATATTCATGCAATAAGCCAAGGCAAGTTGCTCCGTTGCTGAGAAAAATTTATTGTTAAGTCCTACGGGAACCACAATTTTTTCGGGATGGAAAGTATCCTATGTCACTTTCCGTCTTCCAAACTATGCCCACCCCAAATATCAAGTCAATCCGTTGCTCCATTGCTGAGAAACAGTTATTGTCCTATCCCATGGGAATCACAAATTTACTCGAGATAAAAAATTATCCTATTATCATCCTTTCTGTCTTTTAAACCATAGGTATCCATACCAAAAATCAGGTCAATCTTTTGCTCCGTTGCTGCGTCAAAGAGGAACAAACCAACAAACTTTTCGGATTGATAATATTAAAGTATGATGATTCTGTACCATAAAGGTAGAATAAAGAAACATGTTAAACCTCTAATGATAGAAGATTTAAAAATATTTTTAATGTCAGACAAAATGACGGCCTGGTATTAAACGTCATAGTAACATGTAGCATGCAGAGGGATTTTTTTTTTATCTAATTTTAATGTCAGTTGTCATTTTCAATGCATACTTTATTTCCTCTTCAAGGGGATATAATGGTGGAAAAACAATTTGTCCCCTTGCCATGCTACTTGTGATTTATAAAAGTCTGCAGACAATGTCACCTGTCATCTAATTACGTTTCGCTGTGACGTTTCGTTAGTCCATATTAGCGTCATAGAGGAATTAATCACTTAGCGTCTTTGTGATAGTGGCGACAGTTTCGCTTTCGATGGTTTTTGTCCTGTCCTACAGGAACTATGCAATTTTTCGGGATAAAAAGTATCCTAAAGCTCCTTCCGCCTTTTAATCTATGTCCATGCCAAAAATCAAGTCAATCCGTTGCTCCGTTGGTGCGTGAAAGAGTAACAAACCAACAAACCAACAAACTTTTCGGATTTATAATATTAGTAAGGATAGTGGAAAAAAATGTAAATAATTCAAAACAACAATATGTAATAACATAATTAATATAATTCAAATAAATATATATAAATATATTAATATAATTCAAAACAAGAATATGTATATATGTTAACGGAAATGTATGTAATCCGTCATTGTATACAATTCCTAGGAAATGTATGTAATTCCTAAAATCGCACGGAAATGTGTGAAATAAATTGTATTAGACACATTTCCTAGGAATTCTATACATTTCCTAAATAGCAATCGGAAATGTAAAACATTTGAGATAGGGCCTGATCTACGTATAACAGACTTCGACGGTATAAAGGTCTTTACGTTTCATTTGACGCTTTTCTCTATTGCAGCTTACAGTTAGATTAGGTGTGATAGAAAAAATAGGTTAGGTTATGTTAGAACATGACAAAACAACGCACGAGCCGAGCGAGCGAAGCGAGCGTGCCGCGGCAGCGGCCGGCGAAGTGCCAGAAGCGAATCGCCTTTAACAGGTATAATGTGCATTAAGATTATTAGCTGTGCATTGATGAAACAGCTTTTGCTTTTTTATTCTCATTTTAACAATGTGTTTTATTACAGAAAGCATTATTTTTATACATTTCCTAATACGATATCGGAATTACATACAATTCCTAGGAAATGTACACATTTCCCAGGATATCTATGTATTAAATAGTTTTTGAAACAAAATTTTATACATTTCCTAAATAGCTTCGGAATTGTATACATTTCCTAGGATTTGTATACAATTCCTAGATTTCATACATTTCCGTTAACATATATAATATTCAGCGTGGCAATGTAGCCAGCATGCTGGGCACGCTGCCAACTGGCAGTGGGCTTGAGCATTTGGATTATCTTTAGACCTTCAAAGGTCTGAGGGTGATCCAATGCTTTTTGTGTAATAGTAGTGTAGTTTTGTTGTAGTTAATAAAGGCACTTTTGCCCGTATTAAGAATATGTAAATAATCGTCAAATGAAGGTGGTCCAGCCAGGGAGTATACTCCCTGGCCAGACCATACTCGAAATTTCAGTTTTTTCACGGAGGTAATGCGTCTAAATAATTGTACAGAAATTGTACACCTAAATAATACGTACAGTATTGGTCTATGTAAGGTAAATAATATTTTAATCACGTTTCGTCATTTCTTTGATTAGTGCGCCTTAAATAAATTACTAGCAATGAACTCCTTTTTATTAAATATCAGTTTTTTCACGGAGGTAATGCATCTAAATAATTGTATCTTCACTTCACCTTCATTTGACGATTACTCTAAAAGTCCGTATGTACAAATTTTAATATTTATGTACAAATTTGTACAAATTTTGTACATTTTTTTCCACTATACATTTTATGAATATAACGAGGTGGCCGGATGGCCAGGGAGTATGACACTATTGTTTTTGTATGGTTAAGTTGGCGCCTCAAAATTGCCTTGATAGGGTCGTAAGTCCAGTTAGTGGTCTCCACTCGAGAACTTTATGACTCCATCGATTATCAGTCCACCATGCTATGTGTCCTGCCCACTGCTATTTCAACTTAGCAATCCGCGAAGCTAGGTCGGTAGCTTTGGATTGGTTTTTGTAAGGATCTTATGAGTATCATTTCTGATTCCATCTTGCTGAGCGACTCCAAGTGTAGCCCTCTTCATAATTTGTTGGACTTCTTGGAGTGGAGTAGTTAAAAAAAAATTTACTTCGGTTTCGTAGTAATTCGTAGCAGTTTCAGAAATTCGACGAAAATTGCAGCGCCTTTAGAAACCTAATAGCAAGAACCGTGTCTGTGGCTAAAGTACCTTCATAGTTTAGTTCTGTCTTGAGTCCACAAATGCCTAAAAACATGCTGAACACTAATTTTAGAAGGTAGGTATATAGGTAGGTTATAGATAATTCGGCCTGTCCACAAAACAGGGCAGACTGAAGTATATCTTAGGTACCTGCTGTTAGAAGTATAACTTCGATATTTTACAGATTGCAATTCTACGGATATATATATTCTAGCATAGTATTGTACTTATCCTTGTCATCAACATTTTACTATGACACCAAACCTAAATTCTTTCTGACAAGAAGTTGTCAGAAAATAATTTGCTAAATGAGGCGTAACTTTGCAGAAGTTCATCTTCTTATTTAAATCTACGATGAATTCTAGCGGCAAAAAGAAGATTTTTGGCATGTGGAGAGTCAACACGTCTTGATGATAATTTGTACGAGGAAACCCGTGTGCAGAAGAGCGCTGTGAAAATACGACCTTATCGCGTATTTATTTATCTACCTAATTTATGTTTGCGTTTGAGTACATGATGTTAACCAGATATACGGCTAGGGTATAGCACACTTACCTAGAAGATACTTATTTAGGTACGTGAGTTTAGTGGAAAGACAGACTTAGGCAAAACGTTCCACATTCTAGCTATTATGACAACTGATAGGAAAAAAATTGATTCAAAACAACGATTAGAAATAATAATTATAGTCCCCTATTTTTACCTGACTGCCAAGGAAGGGTAGGTATTGTTTTGATATGTTGGTACACTGATTATTCTTCTTCTTCTTCTTTTCAGCCATAGGACGTCCACTGCTGGACATAGGCCTCCCCTAAAGACCTCCAATAAGACCGGTTGGTAGCGGCTTGCATCCAGCGCGATCCTGCGGTCTTAATGAGGTCGTCCGTCCACCTTGTGGGTGGACGTCCTACGCTGCGCTTGCCGGTACGTGGTCTCCACTCGAGGACTTTTCGACCCCATCGGTCATCAGTCCTCCGCGCTATGTGCCCTGCCCATTGCCACTTCAACCTGCGAATCCGCTGGGCTATGTCGGTAACCTTGGTTCTTCTACGGATCTCCTCATTCCTGATTCGATCTCGCAGAGAAACTCCGAGCATAGCCCTCTCCATGGCTCGTTGGGCTACTTGAAGCTTACCAATAAGGCCCATAGTGAGAGACCACGTTTCTGTGCCATAAGTCATCACTGGCAACACACACTGGTCGAAAACTTTCGACTTGAGGCACTGAGGTATGTCGGACGAGAAGACGTTACGCAATTTTCCGAACGCTGCCCAACCGAGTTGGATTCGGCGATTGGCCTCTTTCTTCAAGTCGGACCTACCTAACTGAACTACTTGTCCAATGTAGACGTACGAGTCAACGACTTCAAGAACCGAGTTCCCAACTGAAATAGGGTATAATGATTCCGCTACACAAATGCCTAAAAACATGCTGAACACTAATTTTAGTAGGTAAGTTATAAGTACTTCGGTCCGTCTACAAAACAGGACAGACCGAAGTATAACTTAGATAACTGACTTCGATGTTTTAAAGAGTGTACTTCTACGGATATAAATGTTCTAGGATGTTAAATTGTAGGTACTCATCCTTGTAATCAACATCCACTATGACACAAAGCCTGAAATCGCGATAGTACCTAGAAATCAGCTGTTCCCTACATTTTGTCGAGAGCCCATGAACTTTTCATATGGATTTTTTCTGCTATCTCAAGGTTATTGATCCCATAGTACCTATTACCTAAGTTAAAGGCCCCACTGACCATCATGCCAAATGTTACGATTCTGCGACTTCGTCGTAGAAATGGCGACTTTTCATTAGAGCGAGCGCTTTAGCGTCAAAAATAGTTTAACATCTAGTCTAATTACCCTCAAACTAAATCTCGGTGGATTTATCTCTATGTACATTGTATTTCTGATTATCTATATCTTCACACAATAAGCCCGATTACAGAGGCGCCAGCGTAAATTTAATGGTAACGTAAAAAGCGTTCTCTCTATCGAATGCCTAGAGTGAAAAAGAAACAGAACTATGCTATTTAGCTAATATAATTACGATGGCGCCTCTGTAATCGGGCTTAATGTCTCTATAAAAAATTAAGTCTAAACTTAAATACACTAAATTGGCAATAGCCATATTCATTAGGATGTCATCCATTTGGCGTATTGGTCAGTGGTCCATATTATGGTTTGCGCACATTATGTCGGGTCGTTGCGGGGCGGAGCGTGCCGCAGCGCAATATAAATATGAAATGCGGAATATGTCCGTCCTCATTACTCGTAAATACCTACATTCTGTATTTCCGTGTAGGTATCTAATAAGAAGTAGACAGTGATAAGACATTTTATTTGTTTAACCGGATATCACACAAGGCTTTTTATGAACACATCTTATTTTAATTAGCAACAGCTATTTACATTATTGTATGCCCAAATTAACCTCTTTTAAAACACAATTTTACGCTAAAGTAGTATACTACGAGTACCAACAAAAATAACCGAAAGACAACGAAACACAGACAAACACGTGCGTAACATATTAATTAGTTATGCGCATTTAATAATATGAGGTACCTATAGGTAATGAAAGAAGTATATTTAAAATATAATCAGTCTTTAATATTGGTTCTATTGTTTCTACTGTGTAAACTAGTACTTATTGTTGTACCATTATCCATATAAAAGTTAAACTAAACATGAACATTTCGAAATATTGTTATTTTTCTCACGTTTAGTCATGTCTAGTCTCTGTAATGATAGAGTAGTTTAGCTTAATCAGTCAAACAATATCGTTAATATCGTTACTTAATATGACAAATATATTTTATTCTATAGTGTTTCTATTACACTCTGTCCATTTATTCATTTACTACTTCTTTCAGTTTAGTCAAAGGTTCAGCTGCTGTCAAATCTTCATTCACAATTTTACCTTTAAACTCATCTTCTATATCTTGTAACGTCCTGTCTTTGGTTTCTGGAAGCGTAAACCAAACCACAATCAGACAGTATACCATAATGCCAGCGTACAAGCAATACGCGCCATGTAGACCTAAATTCTTCACTAAATACGAAAATGTCTTCGTTGGAAGAAATATATTAATAGAACAGAATAAAGAACTGAAGCCGCTTGATAGGCTCTTATATCTTAGAGCAAATATCTCTCCAGCTATCGTAAATGGCATCGGTAGAGAGCCCATGGCAACAGTCATCATCAAAGCATGAATGAACAAAAAGCCTATAACTGGATGGTCGAAAGATATAACGTTATTTGTCTTCGCGTACAAATACACAGCAGTCACTAGGTACACTATCACGTTTATTCCACACACTGTAAAGAGCATAGTTCGTCTTCTAAGCCTTCTAATGACGAAGACAGCAAGGACACAAGATACGACTCTTTGCACGTCAACTGATATAACCATCAACGTGGTGTCGTAATTTCTTCCTACAGACTCGTGCACTATATCAACTATATATGGAGCTAGAATATTAATACCACCCCATTGCCCCATGGTGTACAGGTGTATCATTATAATTATGGGTTTGTAGAATTCCTTTTTCTTCACTGTAGATATATATCCCTTGAAACTTGGAGAACTGGCACGGGACTGTCGACTTTCTACGCTAGATTGGATTAGCTTATGCAGTTCAGCAGTTTCATCATCGCCTCGTAGCCATTTGAAGACTCGTTCGCATTCTTCGTATCTTGCTTGGCTTGCCAACCAACTGGGAGTTTCTGGAGACAATATCACTATT
Organism: Hypomecis atomaria; assembly: GCA_964007245.1. Taxonomy (NCBI): domain Eukaryota; kingdom Metazoa; phylum Arthropoda; class Insecta; order Lepidoptera; family Geometridae; genus Hypomecis; species Hypomecis atomaria. The sequence continues at coordinate 24,924,738 of OZ023279.1, forward strand.
ACAAAATCTACAGCAGCAATGATGGCGATGACTAAAGCCGTCACCTTCCAAGTAAAATAAGATCCTAGGGTATGGACGGTTAATGTCGCAGTAGCCATGATTAGAGACATTAGAATCGTAAAGGCTCCTCGATTCTTTGGGCTGGTGTATTCTCCTATGAGTATGGGAGTAAGGCAGGAGCTCATGCCGCAAGACAGGCCTTGGAGGAGCCTGGCTATGATCAGCCAGGTGATGTTCCGAGCAGCCAGGATGAAGAGCCATCCGCAGATGACGATGGCGATGCTGATGAGATTCGCTTGCTTTCGTCCCAGCTTCGCCATTAGGGTAGGAACGGTGAGGTTTCCAATCAACAGCGCGAAGCCAGGAAGTGCAGCTGAAATGAACCATCAAGAAGTATAAATTATAGTCTACTAGCTTTTACCCGCGGCTTCGCCCGCGTTGTATTTTGATTTTGGCTTATGTTTATGTCGGCTGCGAAACCTAACCTAACTGACAAATATCAAAATACCTTAGAGGAATGCTTTTGTTGGTTAAGTTACGGTTGGAGTGTATATACAACCCTCCCGTGTATTCCCGCCTTGTCGTGGGGGAGGTCTGAGGCAGCTGAAAAGGCGGCGCTCGAAGTCTCCCTCTTCTTTGGGTCTTTGCCCCCAAGGAAGCTTAGAGGCTGGCACTCGAGTTTCAGCCGCTTTTAACTAAAGCAGCTGAGAGGATGGCCGGTAGGTTGCATGCCTTATGAGGAGTGTCGCAACTTAGGCGGGCTGCAGTGCCGCTCTTGCGACGCTGCATCCGAGGATTTTTTTTATTATATCGCGAAATATCCCTGACATGATCAGCAGGGGTCTTAATTACAAATGAATAAAAACTAAGTATACCTATATTTCAATGTTTTTGGCTGTTTGCAGTTATAATAAACATTACAATGGTACAGCAAAGTTTATACCTACTTGTTCCTAATTAAGTATTGCTTTTTTACAAATATTTGTGCAAAAATTCGATAAAATTGTTTCTAAGGTTTTTTCGTGTTAGATTAATTCCAATTTTTTGTTCTAAATCAAATCTCTGCTTTCCATAACCTGGGCATTCCAAGATTATGTGCAGTGGAGTCTCCTCTTTTGTGGGTTCACAGATGCACGATGGGCTTTCCCTCAACTTAAATCGATGTAAGTATTGGGAAAACTCACCATGCCCCGTCAGCACTTGAGTTATGATTCCCACTGGTGCTATTTCTCTTACGATCTTGTATGCCGCCCATGCATCCGGAAAATATGTTTTGGTTACCGCCGCTGTGTGTCCATCCTGATACCGCCGGTTCCACTCGTCAAGAGAGTCCTTTCGGATTTCTCGCTTGACGAATGAAACGGGGCAGTTATCCTAAATAGGTCTGCACTTCGAGTGCAGTGCTGCTTCCTTTGCTAGCTGGTCCGCTCTCTCATTTCCCTCCGTCCCCGCGTGCTATTTAATCCAATAAAGTTTCACTATTTTATTTTGTGCGTGTAGTAACTTTATGTTAGCTTTGAATTTACTGCTAAGGGATGGAGGGAAGATACGCCAACTACCGTTTCCAGTGACAAAAGATTTTTGCAATTTCGGTAGCCTCAAGAAGTGCCAATAACTCGACCTGTTACACAGAGCACCAATCGGCCAATTTCAGCTTGCGGGTACTGATCTCAGCGGCATCATCCCAAATGGATAATGCCGCCCCAACTTTCCCTTTAATTTTGCTGCCGTCTGTAAATATGTTAATTTCTCGGTTAAGATTTTGCTCTAGTGCTGCTCCGTCTGCCAGGCATATGAACTCCAGCTCCTCCTGCTGCGCTGGGTGTGGCTTCTTTTCTGTCTCTCTATCTCCAGTTACTTGCTGGGAATAACCTTTCTTAGTTTCATAAAGCAAGGCTGCTTCTTGGACTCTGATATGACAGCCGAGGATAAGGGGCCGCGGTGGGATATATGGAACTGGTGGTGTGGGTGCCGCCACCTACCCTACCTTCCGCTAGGCCGTCAACGTGTTGGCAGACGCAGTGGGGCTGCAGGGGAAGAGAGGTGTCGGTATCGCGATTGCCGTTCTCACTGCCCTCTGCAGTTGAAGAGGCAGGCGCTGGGCTACTATGACTGACCCACTGCACTGGGACCAAGGCGTTGGAATGCTGTCTGACGTTCAGTACTGGTTAGTCCCGAGTGGTGGATGACGATGTGTCTTGTGCTCCGAAACACTCCGTCACTATGGCGAGAGCGCAAGCTCCGTTATGGAGCCCGAGTCTGGGCTAGTGCTGTTGAGTGCCGCGAAGGAGTGCGAAATATGTGGGAACGTCCTAAACTTGCCATGACAGGTTATTTCTGGCGCTTAGACGGCTCCTACCGCAGCCCACTCACTTAGTTTTTATCCTATCCTACGGGAACTGTTAAAGTTTTTGCGATAAAAAGTGGCCTATGTCACTTTTCGTCTTTCAAACTATATTCATGCAATATGCCAAGGCAAGTTGCTCCGTTGCTGAGAAAAATTTATCGTTAAGTCGAAAAAAATTGTGGTTCCCGTAGAACCACAATTTTTTCGGGATGGAAAGTATCCCATGTCACTTTCCGTCTTCCAAACTATGCCCACCCCAAATATCAAGTCGATCCGTTGCTCCATTGCTGAGAAACAGTTATTGTCCTATCCCATGGGAATCACGAATTTTCTCGAGATATAAAAAGTATCCTATTATCACTTTCTGTCTATTAAACCATAGGTATCCATACCAAAAATCAGGTCAATCTTTTGCTCCGTTGCTGCGTCAAAGAGGAACAAACCAACAAACTTTTCGGATTGATAGTATTAAAGTATGATGATTCTGTACCATAAAGGTAGAATAAAAAAACATGTTGAACCTCTAATGATAGAATATTTAAAAATATTTTTAATGTCAGACAAAATGACGGCCTGGTATTTAACGTCATAGTAACATGTAGCATGCAGAGGGAAAATAACATTTTATCCAATTTTAATGTCAGTTGTCATTTTCAATCCATACTTTATTTCCTCTTCAAGGGGATATAATGGTAGAAAAACAATTTGTCGCCTTGCCACGCTGTACTGTACTGTACTGTATCAGCCTTTTTAATAGTCCACTGCAGGACGTAGGCCTACCCACGAAGGGTGATTGGGCCATATCCACCACGCTGGCCCAGTGCGTGTTGGTGGATTCACATACGCCATCGAATTTCTTCTACGGACATATGCAGGTTGCCTCACGATGTTTTCCTTCACCGAACAGCCAGTGGTGTGAAATTCCGTACATAAATTCCAAAGAACTCATTGGTACGGGACTGGGATTGAACCCACGACCTCACGATTGTAAGGCGGGCGTCACTACCTCTATACCACCACGGCTTGCCACGCTACTTGTGATTTATAAAAGTCTGCAGACAATATATGTCACCTGTCGTCTATTTACGTTTGGCTGTGACGTTTCGTTAGTCCATATTAGCGTCATAGAGGAATTAATCACTTAGCGTCTTTGTGATAGTGGCGACAGTTTCGCTTTCGAGGGTTTTTGTCCTGTCCTACAGGAACTATGAAATTTTTCGGGATAAAAAGTATCGTAAAGCTCCTTCCGCCTTTTATACTATATCCATGCCAAAAATCAAGTCAATCCGTTGCTCCGTTGGCGCGTGATAGAGTAACAAACCAACAAACCAACAAACTTTTCGGATTTATAATATTAGTAAGGATTGCTGAAGCAAATGTTGTTTATTTACACTACAACTCTGTGACTATACAAACAAGTTGCTCTCCAATTACTCATTAACAGGTAATACAGAATTGATGCATCTTAAAAATTACGCAGCAGAACATTGCTCATAAGATCCTAGGTTATAAGGTTTTGGAAGTGGCGGATTTAAATAATAATAACAATCAAATTTTTCATAGGCTAATAGGCTGGAGTCTGGAGCAACAGATTTGAGGGGGCGGCAATTTTTTTTTTTTTTTTCTGATTAGGTTTGCGTTTGATCACATACTGCCTGTTGTTAAGCAGATAAGCGGTCTAGGTTGTAGCATGCTCACCTAGAAGATACCTATTTACTCGGGATTTGAAGACGCCCACATTGTACTTTAGCGGGAAGACAGACCCAGGCAAAGCGTTCCACATTCTGGCTGTTCGTTTGAGGAATGAGGATTCGAAAAGCTTGGTTCTAATGCGCGGAATGTCCACCATAAAAGGGTGGCGCTTTGGTCGCGTCTGTCTAGCCGTACGATAGAAGAAAGGGGCAGGTGGGCCAGATTGTGCAACTCCTGGGCGCACTCTCCGAAGTGGATCCGGTAAAAGGCTGATAAACACGCTACCTTACGTCAATGCTCGTGACTTTGCAGCTGCGACATAATCAGGGTGTCGTTGTCAATCAGCCTCCTGGCTCGCCTCTCAATCGTCTCCAGAGCCTCCAGTTGATATTTGGCAGAGCCATCCCAAAGGCCATTAAACTCAACAGCATACTTTCGGCAATTACGTAAATCCACCACTGGGTTTTAGAACTGTGAATAATTGGTCAAGTGCGAGTTGGACTCGCGCACGTAGGGTTTCGCACCGTACCGATGGAAGCCCACTAACCCAGCGAGCACGAGGAGGGGTAATTATGACCCTGTTCGTTTTGTTTCGTGTACATATTTTTATTCTGAGGTCATATGTTGCTGAAAAGCATAGTAACAGTAGCTAATGATGCATGACAATATGCTACTATTTGCTCACAAAATACTATTTAAAATCTCAACTAAATGAAAACAGAAATTTAATTGGGCATAATTCAATTTAAACTGGAAATATGCAACTAAATGGTAGAATAAGTTTCTTGATAAATTAAACTGCCCAGCTAATTTTAATGACTTACGACTTACGAGTATTTCTTACAAATTTCATTAAATGGACCTTAAAACATTAAATGGTCCATAAATCGTAAACGAAAAGTTTTACAAAAAAGTTTAGTGGAAACAAAAGATGCGAAATTTTATTTTCTACAATAATGATCTTAATGTTTTTTGCCCTTAAGTACATAGTTTCCGAGATATCGGCCATAACATTTTTTCAAGATGACGTGTCAGGAACGCATTCTCTGAACGGCCGAACTATAACAGCTGTGCGAGGGTTAGGTTTAGCGCAGCTTGTAGCTAACTTCACATCCATCAGAAAGGTTAATTCGGTCTGTAAATATTTAGTATCTTACCGACCCAGGAGCCCGAGGAGTCGTCCACAGGGATGGAGGAGCCTTCAGCCTGGAGCTGCGGCAGCAGGACAGCCGCAAACCCCATCACTAAGCCAATCTGAGCCATGTTCATGGACGCACCTACCACCACGAAACACTGGAAATCAAAAAGATCGGAATACAGATTTGCATGTACTTATCATAATAAAATAAAAAAAAAACATATTTCTCATCATACATAACATTTGGTATTTATTTATTAACTAATCTATAAATAAAAATAACATAAAAATAAAAACTTAAATAAGTCAGCCTCGCAATTCAGCGAGGCAATGCGGCCAGCATTTTAGGCACGTTGCCTGAGATTAGAGACTTTTTAAATATTTTATAGGTTTAAACAGTATCTAATTTTTTAACTAGTTAACTTAGATATAAGATATTTTAGTTTAGATAGGATAATTTAGTTTGGATAGGTTTATTTAAGTTTGGATTAGTTATTTTAGTTTAGATAGGTTATTTAAGTTTTTATTTTTATGTTATTTATATACATAACATAGTTCCATTTATAGGCTAGTTGACAATATTTTTTGACGTCTTGTAACAGCTAACCTTAAACAGAGCCGATTAACGAAAACAAAAATAAAATCAACTGAGAAATAAAGAAGTTACAAGCATATTTACATTCTTGCTAGACAAAGAGCGCATTATAGCAGACTATGACGTCACTGCCTGTAAGTCTCATACATACATTCGCCATACTATGTAATGCTTTGTAGGAAAAGGACAAGGCACCCCCTTTTCGCTACCAAAATCTTTACAAACTTATATCTCTGGACTTAATTAGTCAATTTAATTATTTTTTTCAGTTTACGAATCATAATTAAGTGTAGAATCACTAATCTTTATACTTTTAATTATTTCAATACCAGTCAACTGCCCTATTGTCATAGGTGTCAATAATGGTAAGTAAATGCATGTCGTGGGTAGGCAGTGGGCAGAGAACACGGCACGGAAGACTGATGACCGATGGAGTCGAAAATTTCTCGAGTGAAGACCAAGTATTGGTAAGCGCAGCGTAGTATGTCTACCTACAGAGATCTATAGGGAAGGCCTATGTCTAGCAGTGGACGTCCAGTAACTGAAACAACGACGACGACGGTGAAGTGTTGTGTAACTATATACTAAGTACCAATACTACTGTTACGAGATGGGTTCTTGGATAATCAGTTAAAACGCCGATTGTTCACTTTGCACTTTATTTCACAAAATCACAGTCCACACGACACAACTGGTTTGCACAAACACGTCACACTGGCACTGAATTTCACACAACTAGTCACTTCACAATCACTGGTACCGCACTTGAACACGAGATGTTTTCGCTCCGGTATAAAACGCGATAACTCCACGAACGAAAACCATCGCCCTATTTATATCGGAATAAGGGTTCTCTAGAAATCTGTAGAATATTCGGTGCCATTGTGACTGACAAAGTAAACAAGTGTAAAGTTCTAGAAACCCTATTGTTCTTAATTATTACGAAAACACCACACAAAAAATCTCACAATAGACGCGACACAAAGGCCGGTGCCGCCTGAGTCATAAAACCATAAATCTCGCGATTAGGTGTAAACAACTAGCCGTCGTACCGCGCGCGGCCTACTGCGTAACACCACCTCCTCCCAAGACATGCTCGTCCCGAGCATCGTTGCATCCGTGATATCGCGCCAATCGATACACGTGAACTATTTTGGGAGCACCTCGAGGTCCTTTCTGTATGCGGAACGTCACGTCGTTTATCTTGGTCACCACTCGGTACGGTCCATCCCATTTGGCTTGTAGCTTTGGAGACTTCCCTTTGCTGCGTATGGGATTGTGCAGCCACACCATCGAGCCTTCCTCGAACCCAGGATTGTTAGCCCTTCTGTCGTATCGAGTCTTCATTCTTTAGCATGCAGATATTAGGTTCTTTAAATAATGCTCAATATCCAAATTCAGGTTTTCTCGGAAAAACAATTTTTGTTAATGAATCCTTACTAATATTATAAATCCGAAAAGTTTGTTGGTTTGTTGGTTTGTTACTCTTTCACGCACCAACGGAGCAACGGATTGACTTGATTTTTGGCATGAATATAGTTTAAAAGGTGGAAGGAGCTTTAGGATACTTTTTATCCCGAAAAATTGCATAGTTCCTGTAGGATAGGACAAAAACTATCGAAAGCGAAACTGTCGCCACTATTACAAAGACGCTAAGTGATTGATTCCTCTATGACGCTAATATGGATTAACGAAACGTCACATTGAAACGTAATTAGATGACAGGTGACATTGTCTGCAGACTTTTATAAATCACAGGTAGCATGGCAAGGGGACAAATTGTTTGTCCACCATTATATCCCCTTGAAGTGGAAATATTATTAGAAGACTGGCGGTTGAAAAGTATATAAGGCGGTGCAAGCACGTCGATCCGGCAGTCTTTCTCGAACTTTTGCACGGAGCGGACCTCTTGTCAGTTTGCGTTCTAATAGATTGTTATTATGTTGAAGTCCTGAATGTCGGTATTTTTGATTATTGTGTTAAATCATAAATTTGTAATAATTAAATAAGTTTAGGTTATTACCACGTGTATTCTTTTTTAAGTAAACCTGCTTCTGATAGCTAATATCAGAAGTGGGATAGAACACCGTGCTCACTTTAACGTTAGTTTTTGTATTTTGTGAATTTTAAAATCAAAATTCGGTTTGTTTACATTTTGTCCGAGTATTCGTGAAATGCAAAGTTGCGATTAAGTACCCACTTTTGAGGTTTTTTGTGTTGCTGTGGAGATTTTGTTTGGATTTTGCCTCGTATGTACTAAACAAGTGAGGAATGGGTCGACCTCGATCCCGTGAACGGCGTCATAGCTCTTTCGCGCGACGCTCATGCAGCAAACGCTCAGCCTCGCCGTCTGACCGGTGGGCATGCCGCCCGCAGCAGGCCTCGCACCTGTTCGGTGGTCATTGTCACCTGTAACCTTCGAGATGCCGGCTACTCAGCGGGAATCGCCACTGTCAGCAAGCCTCGTTGCGCTCAGTAGCACTAAGCACCAAAAGAGGCTGGTAAATGGTCTGTGGAAGACCACTTCACGGTAACAGACTGCATTGCTGATGCAGTACACTTCTTCAGAATGTTGATGAGAGCTATCCATTACTTTTACATTTTTCGTTTGTGCCCATGTTTACCAATGGAAAAATAGACCGTGTTAAGTACTTTAAGACTACCGACTTTTTACGAATCGGGTTTTGTTTTAATGATGATTCAGGCTTATGCGTAAACAAATGATGGAACAGTGATCGTACATGGGGGGGTTATTTTATTGCAAACACGAGCTATTTTGTCTGCAATAGCTAGACATCGCGATCGTTTTGTTCGGGGTTAGGAACACAGCTCGAACAAAACTACCCTACATGTAACATTTTTTGCTGTGTAGGTTTTGCATTAAACATTTTGTGAAAAATAATAATAGAAGCCAAGTATGTTGCCCATAAATAGTTGCTGTGAAGTTTAACTTATAAGACAGGCATTGTTTTTCGTGGTGAATTCGTCTGCCTTTCTGCGAAAGCCAACTGACATACTTGACACGCATTTAAATCCTAAACTTGCTTATAACCGGTATCCCAAAGTAAAACAAAGTGAACAAAGGTAACGCGTAACATAAGCAACCTTGAATTTCGTTGCAAAATGACCAGCGTCGCAATGCCTCGATTTAGTTTTGGAATTTCGTAGGCTTGTGAAATATGAAAACTTGTCAATTCTCTTAGTGAAGAAAAAGCTGGTTTCGATAGATTGTTTAGATTTTTTAAAAATGATTTAGATACGGGGTTGGTCTCATCAGTTTTTTTCGGGGAGCTGTTAATTCTACTTTGTGTGATTTCGGAATGAAAAAAACTGAGCACTTTGGGTAAAATAAAAGTCAAGGTCAGGTGAGACCGAGCTCTGGTAAGATCAAAGTTCAACTTATGTCATTTTAGTCGAAGACGACGTAGCGGGCATGCTAGACAACCATCAAAACCGGCAGTTTGTGCGTTCTGTTGGGTATTATTTGAAAGTATGTACTCAGGGTTGCTTTCCTCAAAAGCCGTACCTGCTTAGCTGCCGTGACAAAGAAGAAAGAGAGAGTAAGCTCAACTCCTATTAAACGTTTCTTCTCTTGTGTCTTGGCATGGCTGCTGCTGGCGCGACTGCCGTGCGGGCGCTGCACGCGTCTGCCGCTTGCGCGGTTGGCGCTGCGGCCACTGCAGGCGGGTGCCGCTGAAGAGGCTACCGCTGGTGCGGCTGCCGTGCGCGCGCTGCACGCGTCTGCCGCTTGCGCGTTTGGCGCTGCGGCCACTGCAGGCGGGTCCCGCTGAAGAGGATACCGCTGGTGCAGCTGCCGTGCGCGCGCTGCACGCGGCTGCCGCTTGCGCGGTAGGCGCTGCGGCCACTGCAGGCGGGTGCCGCTGAAGAGGCTACCGCTGGTGCGGCTGCCGTGCGCGCGCTGCACGCGGCTGCCGCTTGCGCGGTTGGCGCTGCGGCCACTGCAGGCGGGTCCCGCTGAAGAGGATACCGCTGGTGCAGCTGCCGTGCGCGCGCTGCACGCGGCTGCCGCTTGCGCGGTTGGCGCTGCGGCCACTGCAGGCGGGTGCCGCTGAAGAGGCTACCGCTGGTGCGGCTGCCGTGCGCGCGTTGCACGCGTCTGCCGCTGGCGCGGTTGGCGCTGCGGCCACTGCAGGCGGGTGCCGCTGAAGAGGCTACCGCTGGTGCGGCTGCCGTGCGCGCGTTGCACGCGTCTGCCGCTTGCGCGGTTGGCGCTGCGGCCACTGCAGGCGGGTCCCGCTGAAGAGGATACCGCTGGTGCAGCTGCCGTGCGCGCGCTGCACGCGTCTGCTGCTTGCGCGGTTGGCGCTGTGGCCACTGCAGGCGGGTGCCGCTGAAGAGGCTACCGCTGGTGCGGCTGCCGTGCGCGCGTTGCACGCGTCTGCCGCTTGCGCGGTTGGCGCTGTGGCCACTGCAGGCGGGTGCCGCTGAAGAGGCTACCGCTGGTGCGGCTGCCGTGCGCGCGCTGCACGCGGCTGCCGTTGGCGCGGTTATAGCCGCGGGCGCTGCAGGCGGGTGCCGTTGGCGTGGCTACCGCTGGCGCAGTTGCCGTGCGGGCGCTGCACGTACCTCTTACTCGGTGATACCACTTCACGTAGTGCCTCTATCCTGGTGGGCTTACACCAAGGTAGACAGTACCTAGTCACCATGAATAAAACATCAAGTCGCGCTGCTTACTTGCTCGGGAAAGGCTTCACACCGTGCCTCTGTCTCACTAGTTAAGTATACGTCTCTTGACAATTTTTGCTATGATTTGGCTAAGTAACGACTTTTTTTGGCTGAGTAATTGATTGGCCGATTGTCAATTTGTCTCTTTTTAGTCATAGAACAGAATATACTTCACGCGTGCTTCTTTCCTGGTTCAGTTTAGTTTCTTGTATAGTCAGTTATGGTTCACAAAGTGTCTCTGATGAATTTTTACCTTGTACCCTATTTCTTGACAGCCTTTGAGAGGCAAAACGAGAAATACTCATACAAAGGACGACCGAACGGTTGAAAAAGAATGAGGTTCATCAAGACGTTGTGGTAAATGAGAACCGTAGGCCTCCACGAGAATTCCAGAAACGACCTGTTCTTTGTTATTAAGTTCGTCCCCAGTCCAAGTATGAACTGGATCCTAGTATGCAGAGGCCCTATAAGGTGGTAAATGCGGTAAATGGTAAAGGTGGTAAAAATTGGTATGGTGGTATGGTGGTAAATGGTAAAGGTGGTAAAAATTCTTCCTAACTATCGGTACAAACTTAAACTACTTGTTGGGTCTTACGGGAAGACTACTTATGAAGCTGCTCAGTACATGGTCCCTTGGATAGGTGAATGGACCCCTGATACATGTGCGATGTTCCTTGAAGGTGCTTGTTCACCCTTTTAATACCTGTTTCAGATAAGTACCTTGGTTCGTTCGTGTTGAAAGCTTTTCGGTCTGCGATGAGTCATCGGGGGAGTACAAGCGCCTTCGCCCTCGATGTGAAAACTTTCCGTGTAACGGAGAGTCGTTGGGGGAGTACAAACTCCTTTTCCCTCAACGTGAAAGCTTTTCGCTTTGCGAAGAGTCATCGGGGGACTACAAACTCCTTCACCCCCGATGTGAAAGCTTTCCGTGTAACGGAGAGTCGTTGGGGGAGTACAAACTCCTTTTCCCTCAACGTGAAAGCTTTTCGCGTTGCGAAGAGTCATCGGGGGACTACAAACTCCTTCGCCCCCGATGTGAAAGCTTTCTGTAATACAGAGAGTCACCGGGGGATTACATGCGCCTTGCCCCCGGTGTAGTGTTAATTTCCTCGGTAGGGGCCCATACCGAGGAACTGCTGAGTGGCTGGGCAGAGTTTTCTTAACCCTGTCTACGCCGTGTAAGAGCTCAGTACTTTAGTATGCATGCTATGTATTCTGAACTTTTGACTTGTGAGCAGCGTAATGATCACAAGTTAAATGATTCGGTCGATTCATTTTATTTTCCTCTTTTGCTTGTTTGACATAACGATCACTAACAAACTAATTTTGTTTACTTATGATTATGGGACAAGAATAACTTGGTCTTTAATTTCAGAAATCAATGATGATGTTGATGATGAGTGCTTGGATCCAGACCCAGAAGTAAATTACTTCGACGAGGCTGGGCCATCTATGGCACCCGGAAGAACCTCCGGCACCAGGAAGCTGATCTTCTGCCGCGAGTTGTTCCTTAGCCCTCAACACTTCGAAGCCGCTGTTGAAACGGCAGCCCCACCACTACAACCACTACCCTTCGGACGACTAGCCTGTCGAGACGCCAGGATGTCAGGAGAAGCCGTATTAGAAGACTGGCGGTTGAAAAGTATATAAGGCGGTGCAAGCACGTCGATCCGGCAGTCTTTCTCGAACTTTTGCACGGAGCGGACCTCTTGTCAGTTTGCGTTCTAATAGATTGTTATTATGTTGAAGTCCTGAATGTCGGTATTTTTGATTATTGTGTTAAATCATAAATTTGTAATAATTAAATAAGTTTAGGTTATTACCACGTGTATTCTTTTTTAAGTAAACCTGCTTCTGATAGCTAATAATATAGTATGGATTGAAAATGACAATTAACTGACATTAAAATTGGATAAAATGTTTTTTTCCCTCTGCATGCTACATGTTACTATGACGTTTAATACCAGGCCGTCATTTTGTCTGACATTAAAAATATTTTTAATTCTTCTATCATTAGAGGTTTAACATGTTTCTTTATTCTACCTTTATGGTACAGAATCATCATACTTTAATATTATCAATCCGAAAAGTTTGTTGGTTTGTTCCTCTTTGACGCAGCAACGGAGCAAAGGATTGACTTGATTTTTGGTATGGATATTGGATATTATGGTTTAAGAGACAGTGTGTTAGTGTGAGTTAGTTAGTTGTGTAAGTGATAATAGGATACTTTTTTATCCCGAGAAAATTCGTGACTCCCATGGGATAGGACAGTAACTGTTTCTCAGCAATGGAGCAATGGATTGACTTGATTTTTGGGGTGGGCATAGTTTGGAAGACGGAAAGTGACAAAGGATACTTTTCGAAAAAAATGTGGTTCCCGTAGGATAAGACAGTAACTTTTTCTTAGCAACGGAGCCACGGATTGCCTTGGCTTATTGCATGAATATAATTTGAAAGACGAAAAGTGACAAAGCCACTTTTTATCCCAAAAATTTTAACAGTTTCCGTAGGTTTTGTTTTATTGAATTCTACGTGTTCAATTTTTTGTAATTATATTTATTTTGTAATGACATTTCTAAGCGCATGTAATATGTCAATGGAATAAATGAATTTTGAATTTTAATTCAGGATAGGATAAAAACTAAGTGAGCGGGCCGCGGTAGCACCCGTCTAAGCGCCAGAAATAACCTGTCATGGCAAGTTTAGGACGTTCCTACATTTTTCGCACTCCTTCGCGGTACTCAACAGCGCTAGCCCAGACTCGTGCTCCATAACGGAGCTTGCGCTCCCGCCATAATGACGGAGTGTTTCGGAGCACAAGACACATCGTCATCCACCACTCGGGACTAACCAGCACTGAGCGTCGGACAGCATTCCAACGCCCTGGTCCCAGTGCAACGGGTCTGTCATAGTAGCCCAGCGCCTGCCTCTTCAACTGCAGAGGGCAGTGAGAACGGCCATCGCGATACCGACACTTCTCTTCCCCTGCAGCCACACTGCGTCTGCCAACACGTTGACGGCCTGGCGGAAGGTAGGGTAGTTGGCGGCACCCACATTACCAGTTCCATCCTACCGCGGCCCCTAATCCTCGGCTGCAGCGTCGCAAGAGCGGCACTGCAGCCCGAAAAGTGACATAGGCCACTTTTTATCCCAAAAACTTTAACAGTTCCCGTAGGATAGGACAAAAATAAGTGAGCGGGCCGCGGTAGCAGCCGTCTAAGCGCCAGAAATAACCTGTCATGGCAAGTTTAGGACGTTCCTATATTTTTCGCACTCCTTCGCGCCACTCAACAGCGCTAGCCCAGACTCGGGCTCCATAACAGAGCTTGCGCTCCCGCCATAATGACGGAGTGTTTCGTAGCACAAGACACATTGTCATCCACCACTCGGGACTAACCAGCACTGAGCGTCGGACAGCATTCCAAAGCCCTGGTCCCAGTGAAACGGGTCAGTCATAGTAGCCCAGCGCCTGCCTCTTCAACTGCAGAGGGCAGTGAGAACGGCCATCGCGATACCGACACTTCTCTTCCCCTGCAGCCCCACTGCGTCTGCCAAAACGTTGACGGCCTAGCGGAAGGTAGGGTAGGTGACGTTACCCACACCACCAGTTCCATTCCACCGCGGCCCCTAATCCTCGGCTGCAGCGTCGCAAGAGCGGCAATGCAGCCCGCCTCAGTTGCGACACTCCTCATAAGGCACGCAACCTACCGGCCATCCTCTCAGCTGCTTTGGTTAAAAGCGGCTGAACCTCGAGTGCCAGCCTCTAAGCTGCCTTGGGGGCAAAGACCCAAAGAAGAGGGAGATTTCGACCGCCGCCTTTTCAGATGCTTCAGACCTCCCCCGACACGACAAGGCGGGAATACACGGGGGGTTGTATCTACACTCCAACCGTAACTTAACCAACAAAAGCATTCCTCTAAGGTATTTTGATGTTTGTCAGTTAGGTTAGCTTTCGCAGCCGACATAAACATAAGCCTAAATCAAAATATAACGCGGGCGAAGCCGCGGGTAAAAGCTAGTAACACTATATTTTGTTTTGTAATAACGTCAACCAAGCATTCCTCAAACTGATTGATATTTACCAACATAAGGGTTTTTGAGTTCCCGCCCAAGCTTGGCATCAGTAAATGAGTCAGTTTGGAGTTTCTGTATGAGATATGGGACTGATTTTTCTGGAGAGAAAGAATCACCTTAGACAGCTCTGACAATGATCTATTTTATTTATTTATTTTATTTATTTTATTTATTTTATTTATTTTATTTATTTTTGTAACGCTAAGGGCTTTGTCTTGAGTAAAACTCTTCGTTACAAAAGAATGGTTTAATAAAACGTCCACAATATCTTCTTATGAGTACGTAAAATATTAACAAGTAAATGGGAATCCTAAGTAGCCCACAGTGGCAAAGAAACTAGGCGGCCGTCCGAATTGCTCAGTGCAACCGACTAGAGACTAAGACCACTGTGAGAAAGTCCACCACCACAGACCTCTTCCCGTTGCGGGTGCGAGGGCTGCGAGCAGTCAACTGAACTGCGAGCTCCAGCCGTGCGGCTTATAAAGGCGGCGCGTCGATGTGTGCGTAGCGGCGAGGGGCGCGACGCGGGAACGGGCGGTGAGGTGCGCATGCGCGGTAGCGGGCGCGCCGGTGTGTGTGAGGCAGCGGCGGCGAGGGGCACGACGCGGGAACGGGCGGTGGGGTACGCGGCGCGGCAGCGCGCGCGCATTAAGTATGTGGTGCTACATTTTGATTATTTTATTTATTTTAATTATTTTATTTATTTTATTTATTTTATTTATTTTATTTATTTTATTTATTTTATTTATTTTATTTATTTTATTTATTTTATTTATTTTATTTATTTTATTTATTTTATTTATTTTATTTATTTTATTTATTTTATTTATTTTATTTATTTTATTTATTTTATTTATTTTATTTATTTTATTTATTTTATTTATTTTATTTATTTTATTTATTTTATTTATTTTATTTATTTTATTTATTTTATTTATTTTATTTATTTTATTTATTTTATTTATTTTATTTATTTTATTTATTTTTTTTATTTTATTTATTTTATTTATTTTATTTATTTTATTTATTTTATTTATTTTATTTATTTATAACAAACTAGCTTTAACCCGCGGCTTCGCCCGCGTTATATTTTGATTTAGGCTTATGTTTATGTCGGCTGCGAAAGCTAACCTAACTGACAAACATCAAAATACCTTAGAGGAATGCTTTTGTTGGTTAAGTTACGGTTGGAGTGTAGATACAACCCCCCGTGTATTTCCGCCTTGTCGTGTCGGGGGAGGTCTGAGGCATCTGAAAAGGCGGCGGTCGAAATCTCCCTCTTCTTTGGGTCTTTGCCCCCAAGGCAGCTTAGAGGCTGGCACTCGAGGTTCAGCCGCTTTTAACCAAAGCAGCTGAGAGGATGGCCGGTAGGTTGCGTGCCTTATGAGGAGTGTCGCAACTGAGGCGGGCTGCATTGCCGCTCTTGCGACGCTGCAGCCGAGGATTAGGGGCCGCGGTGGAATGGAACTGGTGGTGTGGGTAACGTCACCTACCCTACCTTCCGCTAGGCCGTCAACGTTTTGGCAGACGCAGTGGGGCTGCAGGGGAAGAGAAGTGTCGGTATCGCGATGGCCGTTCTCACTGCCCTCTGCAGTTGAAGAGGCAGGCGCTGGGCTACTATGACTGACCCGTTTCACTGGGACCAGGGCTTTGGAATGCTGTCCGACGCTCAGTGCTGGTTAGTCCCGAGTGGTGGATGACAATGTGTCTTGTGCTACGAAACACTCCGTCATTATGGCGGGAGCGCAAGCTCTGTTATGGAGCCCGAGTCTGGGCTAGCGCTGTTGAGTGGCGCGAAGGAGTGCGAAAAATATAGGAACGTCCTAAACTTGCCATGACAGGTTATTTCTGGCGCTTAGACGGCTGCTACCGCGGCCCGCTCACTTATTTTTGTCCTATCCTACGGGAACTGTTAAAGTTTTTGGGATAAAAAGTGGCCTATGTCACTTTTCGGGCTGCAGTGCCGCTCTTGCGACGCTGCAGCCGAGGATTAGGGGCCGCGGTAGGATGGAACTGGTAATGTGGGTGCCGCCAACTACCCTACCTTCCGCCAGGCCGTCAACGTGTTGGCAGACGCAGTGTGGCTGCAGGGGAAGAGAAGTGTCGGTATCGCGATGGCCGTTCTCACTGCCCTCTGCAGTTGAAGAGGCAGGCGCTGGGCTACTATGACAGACCCGTTGCACTGGGACCAGGGCGTTGGAATGCTGTCCGACGCTCAGTGCTGGTTAGTCCCGAGTGGTGGATGACGATGTGTCTTGTGCTCCGAAACACTCCGTCATTATGGCGGGAGCGCAAGCTCCGTTATGGAGCACGAGTCTGGGCTAGCGCTGTTGAGTACCGCGAAGGAGTGCGAAAAATGTAGGAACGTCCTAAACTTGCCATGACAGGTTATTTCTGGCGCTTAGACGGGTGCTACCGCGGCCCGCTCACTTAGTTTTTATCCTATCCTGAATTAAAATTCAAAATTCATTTATTCCATTGACATATTACATGCCCTTAGAAATGTCATTACAAAATAAATATAATTACAAAAAATTGAACACGTAGAATTCAATAAAACAAAACCTACGGAAACTGTTAAAATTTTTGGGATAAAAAGTGGCTTTGTCACTTTTCGTCTTTCAAATTATATTCATGCAATAAGCCAAGGCAATCCGTGGCTCCGTTGCTAAGAAAAAGTTACTGTCTTATCCTACGGGAACCACATTTTTTTCGAAAAGTATCCTTTGTCACTTTCCGTCTTCCAAACTATGCCCACCCCAAAAATCAAGTCAATCCATTGCTCCATTGCTGAGAAACAGTTACTGTCCTATCCCATGGGAGTCACGAATTTTCTCGGGATAAAAAAGTATCCTATTATCACTTACACAACTAACTAACTCACACTAACACACTGTCTCTTAAACCATAATATCCAATATCCATACCAAAAATCAAGTCAATCCTTTGCTCCGTTGCTGCGTCAAAGAGGAACAAACAAACCAACAAACTTTTCGGATTGATAATATTAAAGTATGATGATTCTGTACCATAAAGGTAGAATAAAGAAACATGTTAAACCTCTAATGATAGAAGATTTAAAAATATTTTTAATGTCAGACAAAATGACGGCCTGGTATTAAACGTCATAGTAACATGTAGCATGCAGAGGGAAAAAAACATTTTATCCAATTTTAATGTCAGTTGTCATTTTCAATCCATACTATATTTCCACTTCAAGGGGATATAATGGTGGACAAACAATTTGTCCCCTTGCCATGCTACCTGTGATTTATAAAAGTCTGCAGACAATGTCACCTGTCATCTAATTACGTTTCAATGTGACGTTTCGTTAATCCATATTAGCGTCATAGAGGAATCAATCACTTAGCGTCTTTGTGATAGTGGCGACAGTTTCGCTTTCGATAGTTTTTGTCCTATCCTATAGGAACTATGCAATTTTTCGGGATAAAAAGTATCCTAAAGCTCCTTCCACCTTTTAAACTATATTCATGCCAAAAATCAAGTCAATCGGTTGCTCCGTTGGTGCGTGAAAGAGTAACAAACCAACAAACCAACAAACTTTTCGGATTTATAATATTAGTAAGGATACTGCTATTATTACAGGCTTAGCCTAATGCAATAGCGTATGTCACTCTTAGATTTTAGTGCATCTATGTCTTATAGGATAGCAAAAGTCACATTCATAATAAGTTATTTAAGAGGTAAATTCAAAATTCATGTCAATATTAGAAAAAACACATTAATAAAACAATATGAAACAAAAAGTCAATTCTTAAATGTACAAATCGAGTCATAACTATTTACTTACTAAGTATTATAACTTGCGTCAAATAATACAGCCCTTTTAAAGTCTGCAATTGAACATGCAAATAAATCTACATTCTCGGCAACTCGATTTAGAGCGTGCAGCGTCCTCACCAGCGGCGACTTAGCGAGCAAGTTAGTCCTGGCGCGCGGCACCGCGAACAACCGCGGCCGGCGGCGGCGCGACACGTACCCGTCCGGCACACATACACTCATCAGGGACAAAACATTCGCATTCGACAAAACGCCACGGAATACTCTCAGCATATAGAATGCGAGAGCACAATCTCTTCTAACCTCTAACTTGTTGTATCCGACCATGCCCAGAACGAACAAGGTTGGATTCATTAGAGGATAGAACGGGTACACTCCATACAGTCTTAAGTATATAAATCTTGTAAACTTGTTTTGCACCCGCTCCAACATTAGAGTGTACTTTGCCTCGTGCGGAGACCACACGGCAGAGCTATATTCCAGCTGACTTCGGATTAGAGCATTATACAGAGCTGTTATGGCATAAATGTTTCTAAAACCTGCCGCTCGCCGCAACACAAAACCCAGCCTTCTGTAAGCTTTTTTACATATTCGTACGATATAGCTCCTAAACGTCAATTCTCTATCTATATCGACTCCGAGATCTTTAACCGTCTCAACTCGTTTCAAGATTTCGCCATTGACATTGTAGTCGAAGTTTAAGGGGTTTTTTGCCCTACCAAAAGAGATCACCGAGCATTTAGATATATTAAACTGTAGTTTATTTTTTGCACTCCACTCGACCACTCTATCAATGTCCTCCTGCAAACTCTGACAGTCTTTCTTGTTTTCCACCACTCTGAGCAGCTTCAGATCGTCGGCAAATAATAAACAACGAGCTTCCCGGACAACATCCGGCAGGTCATTTATCATAATTATAAATTCCATGGGGCCGAAATTCGACCCTTGACTACAACCAGTTTTCGTAAAATAAGGTTCAGATCTGCATCCGGCATATTCCACGTACTGCTTCCTACCACTCATGGAGCTCGCGAAGAAGGCCAACAACTGATTGGTGCATCCGACGGCCGCTAACTTCGACAACAAGACATCATTGTCCACTAAATCGAACGCTTTCTTGTAGTCAAAATAGGCGGCGTCGACCTGCATCCCCTCGTCGACGTGAGGGACGATGTACGACATCGCGTCGAGCAAGTTGGAGGCCGTGCCGCGCGCCGGCCTGAACCCGTGCTGCGCGTCCGACAGCAGCGACGACACCTGGCGCTGCACGCTATGCTGCACGGCCGACTCGAATACTTTCGCCGGGGTCGATAAGATCGCCACGGGTCTAAAACCGGACACCTCGGTACCAGAATCACCCTTCGGAATCGGTATAACCCGGGTAGTCTTCCAACACTCTGGAAAACACGAGTTCTCCAAACACAAATTGTAAATATGTTGGAGTGGCCTTTCCAGCACCAAGTGACAATCCTTAAAAACGAAGGCCGGTATCCCGTCCGGCCCCGCCGAGCGCTTCGGCTTCAAGCGCGCGAGCGCCGCGCGCACCTCCAGTACACACGGATATTTCCTTTCAAGTCTTGAATTGTATTCCTTAAATCTCGCTGCTCCTTATACATGGAGGCCAAGATGTTTTGGCATATTTCTGCTTCCGACTTGTATTTCTTAATATCTTCCAGAGCTTCCTTGTAGTCAATTTGCAACTTGTCATATCCAATGGAATTTTTTTTGAGATTTTCTGTAAGAACTGTCAATGCTTCAGCCTCTTCTCTGAGACTTATGTGACGTCTCTTTAGGTCATTATAATCAGCCTCCACTTTATCTAATTGCTCCGTCTTTTGTTTGAGGCTGTTTGTTACATCTTCCAATAATTTTGTTTTGCGTTGAAGATCTTCATTTTCATGCTTTTGAATTTCAAATTCGAGTTTTAACTTCTCTAGGTCTGAACATTTATCTCTCAGGTCTTTAAGTGTGCTCAACAATTTTTCGTTCAGATGATCCCTCTCTTCTGCACAACTTTGTACTGTGTCTTTAACTTTCTCATAGTCATCAGTCATTTCAATATGTTTTTCTTTTAAGTCAGTGTATTCACTTTTCATGGTCTTGTGTTTTGCTAATAAGTCATTAAATCTGGCTTTAAAGTCATAAGGAGGAATTTTGGGTGCTACCGTTGTTTTCTTTTCAACTTTAGCTTGTTTAGAAGCCAAGGTGGATTTAGTTGGTTCAGGGGCTGGCCTCTTATAGCCCACCGAAGTTGTTGATGTTTGTCCATTACGTAGAGGCCTTGTATGGTTCATTATTAAATTCTTTTTGTCTGCATCACTGAGGCCATTTGCAATTGTTCTTGTCATTACTCGGCTTTGCACGGATCCAAAACGATTTTCTTTGGCAACCAAACTGGGCACTTTGGGTATTCGAGACATCTTTCTTTACTGTTTTATGGTGCCCGAGTTTCACTGCAGTTCTAACTTCGAAGTCTGCTATACCGTTAGAAAACGCCTCCACTAAGTGCTCGTCGTTGGGTAACGATGCTGACTGATAAGCCTTCCGGAACAGTTTCTCCACTTCGACAGCCCACTGCTGAAGACTTTCATTGCGACGTTGCACCCTGTTCTTTAACTGCGTTCTGTACACACGCTCCAGGTGCTCATCACCGTAGCGACTCTCTAACATTTCCATTAATTTATCGTAGGTCACTTCCTTGCCCACGGCATCAAGAATACTCAGGGCTTCGTCGCGAAGGCTCATGATGAGGGCGTTCTTGGCTTGGTCCTTGTTCCTGAGGTCACTGGCGTACTCAGTTATGGGTTGTGGAGAATCCGGTGGAATGCCAGTTATTAAGTCGGCTGGTAGCCGTAATTCACGTCCAAAATTGGCAAAAGCGGGAGTGACATTGGTGCTCTCATGAACAGCACTTCGGTATGACAACAAAAATGGCTGGATATGCTTGTCCCAATCCCGTTGTTTGCTTCCGACTACTTTTGCCAGGTACCTCTCCAGAGTTTGGTTGAATCGCTCCACCATTCCATCTGATTGCGAATGGAAAGAAACCCTTCAGATTGCACAAGAAGAAGACTCCGACATCAAGCCAATTCTTGAATGGATGGAATCAGATGCCCCTAAGCCAGACTGGAGTGCTATTGCTTCAATGAGTGTCACGACAAAGAGCTATTGGGCGCAATGGGATAGTCTGGTGCTTCAGGAGGGAGTACTTTGCCGAAAATGGGAAAATGCTCGTGGCAACCAGTGCCATCTCCAAATGGTTGTACCCAGAGCAAAGATACCTGAAGTTTTGAAGCTGTACCACGAAGGGTTTTCAGGAGGACATCTGGGTGTGAAACGGACACTCTTGAAACTTTCAGGAAAGGTTTATTGTCTGCAGAGAACAGTCCTCCCACCTAGATTGGAAACCATTGTGGCAGTTAGATTACCGCCGAAGTTGGGACATCAACGACGATGTGTGCTAATAGAGCAATCAGAAGGTGATCAACCATGGTTATTGGCCCGAACTCTGGTGAGGACTACTAATACTGCTGTGGTGCGTGTGCTCAACACAAGTAACGAGGAGCAGCTCATCAAAGGAGGAATACCAATTGGTACTTGTGAAGAAGTAGATTGGATGCGCAGATGCCAAGAACAACTAAAGGAGAAATACAATTGCGCTGGGAGTTACAACGTGTCAACGCTATTGGAAGATTCCCGTGAAGACCTGTCCGAAAAAGAACTTCTGATGGCAAAGAAGATGCTGCAGCGCTACACTGACATATTTGCTCTCGATGATGCCGTCAACGGGAAGACTGGATTAGTGAAGCACACAATAAATACAGGAAGCGTGCCACCGATTCGACAGCGGCCAAGAAGGATACCAGTGGCACGAGAAAAAGAAGTCGAGACAATGATCGAAGACATGGCGCGCACTGGTGTAATAGAACCTTCATCCAGTCCATGGTGTTCCCCAGTGGTTCTAGTTAAAAAGAAGGACGGCAGTATGAGGTTTTGCGTTGACTATCGACGACTCAACGACGTAACGAAGAAGGACAGCTACCCTTTGCCGAGGATCGATGACACGTTAGATACACTGACGGGCATGAAGTGGACACTGACGCCAGCAATACCGGCATTGGAGGAGTACTGTCACAAAGAAAAGAAGACCAGGCTCGTCTATTGGAAAAACAAGCCCGCAGCAACAGAGAAGAACAGGCGCGCCAAAAAGAAGAGCTGCTTTCAAGCTTGCAAAAGACTTTAGGCAAGGAGATAAAAGATGTCAAGGACACGGTCAAGCAGCTTGATACCAACTTAAAGGAGCACGATACAAAGATGAAGGCGTATGAATCTCGAATCTTCGAGGCGGAAACACAAATCGCCGACGTGAGGAAAACGTTGAACGTCATCAAGTCTGGGAATGGAACCGCTGCATCTACAATCTTTACGCCAGCTGGAAGAAAAATTAGACCGTAACATTGTGGGCGTGGGTTCGAATCCCACTTCTGACACCAAATGTTACGAGATGGGTTCTTGGATAATCAGTTAAAACGCCGATTCTTCACTTTGCACTTTATTTCACAAAATCACAGTCCACACGACACAACTGGTTTGCACAAACACGTCACACTGGCACTGAATTTCACACAACTAGTCACTTAACAATCACTGGTACCGCACTTGAACACGAGATGTTTTCGCTCCGGTATAAAACGCGATAACTCCACGAACGAAAACCATCGCCCTATTTATATCGGAATAAGGGTTCTCTAGAAATCTGTAGAATATTCGGTGCCATTGTGACTGACAAAGTAAACAAGTGTAAAGTTCTAGAAACCCTATTGTTCTTAATTATTACGAAAACACCACACAAAAAATCTCACAATAGACGCGACACAAAGGCCGGTGCCGCCTGAGTCATAAAACCATAAATTTCGCGATTAGGTGTAAACAACTAGCCTCGTACCGCGCGCGGCCTACTGCGTAACACTACCATACCCGCTAAGCAAGCAAAAGTTGCAATAACATTACTGAAAGTTACATCAACAAACTTGTAACTTACAAAATGATGCAATAATGTTTGTTACACAACGACTCTGACCTATTTATTGTCAGAGGAAGACCTGACGAACATACAAAAAAAAAATATATAAGGTTGCAACGTTCATACAAGCTTACAGCGAGCTTGAAACGTAGCCCTAACCGCCGCGCTGTAGATAAACCCTGTAACTTGCCCAGAGCTGATCACCAAAACTTATTATAACTTTAAAACGTGAAGTTGCAGTAACATTACACAAGAAACATGTCTGAAAGTTGTAAAATTAAATTCCCGCAAGTATAACGTTTAACATTTCCACAACTTTAAATTTGAAAGGTAATAGTAACTTGTCTCAGCTCAACTTTCAACCTAACAATAACATTTATGTAACTGACATGTTCCTGCAACATGATATTTGAAATTTACAATTGTGCCTTTTACAAACTTACTACAACTTATTGCAAGTTTCATGCTTAGTGGGTAATGCCTCCAGTGACAAGATAGGTACGCTTAATTAAGTAAGTAAGTACAACTTAGTAAGTTTGATTATGCCGGCTGCTTAGCCCTGGTGTCAAAGTTTTTAAACTGCCTATAAGCCTTTGAATTGAAACAACCGGAACCTACAATTAAACGTGTCTTTTAGTTCAATTCTTGGGTAATACGTCGTGGTGATGAATAAAAAAACTTCTTTTTCACTGAATTTACGGGTTTATTAATGAGATTACAATATTACAAAAATGTTGCATCCGTACTTCACAAAATGTCGAAACGAAGAGAAAGAGACGGTGTTCCCCGTTCTTAAAATTAATACACTTCCGCTATGTCAGAGTGACATTGACATTACAAAAGGTACTATGGCGTCTAACACATATGCATTTGCCAATTAATAATTAAATTACTTTAATGATTTAACATTTCACCCACCATGAACGCGTTAAGCCCGTTCATCAAGAAAATACAAACTGAAACAATCTATCTGAGAAATAAATGCACATGATGCGTACAATGAAATTTATGAACCTTTGACATTTACTGAACAACTTAAACATTTCAAAAAGAATCATCAAATCAATATACATTTGCAATAAAGTTCATGTTGATGTAAACTGGGAATCAAAAAATTTAGTGACTGTATAAACTAAATGCTAAGTAAAAGTTACTGTTTACATTAACATGAATGATTGTACAATATTCAACAATGTTCATGAGAAAATATACACATATTTAAACATAACTTAACCAAAATCTTATTCTTTACAAAATACCTATACTTATTTCTAATCTCTACATCTGAGAATGTTTAAATAGCATATGAACTACAATACTACATACTACCAAATGACTACTGCCTATTTCCATTACATTTACAAATATTGAACTAAAGAGGACTGTATGATTATACTTAAAATTAAACAGATATGCACTGTACTAAAATTGATTTTCAAAAATGAAGGCCATATAGACTGTACTATACATTGAATTTCAAAATGGAGGCAATATGGACTAACAATACAAACACTATTATCTACTAATACTACCTAGACTACTAGGAGATGCTTATGCTATGCTATATTAGCAGAGAAGATGCTATACAGACTACTAAGTATTAATACTAGTACTTAGAAATGCCGACTACCCAGTAGGTACTAATGCAAAAATTACAACATCATTTTCAATTTTCGTTTTCAATAGGTAATACAATGAGCTTTGACATAGGTCTTTTAATAATGTTGGTTTTATATTTGAGACTAACAACACGGGTAAGTCCATCTGAACCAGTGTGCTTTTCAGTGATCCTACCAAGTAGCCATTTGGCTGGTGGGAGGTCATCCTCCTTAATCAAAACAACGTCACCCACCTTGGGCTCCGTAGTTACATCCTTCCACCTGTAACGATGCTGTAATTGAACCAGGTACTCCTGAGACCACCTAACCCAAAACCGTTGCAGCATTTGTTGAGTGAGATGCCATCTGTTTAGCGAAGAAATGTTTGAATTTTCATAATTCAGGTCAGGAACCACGACAAGAGGTTCACCTACAAGAAAATGCCCTGGAGTAAGAGCATATGGCTCGTCTGGATAGCTTGGAAGCTGGGATAAAGGTCTTGAATTAAGGCAAGCCTCTATCTGCGATAAGAGAGTTGTCATCTCTTCAAATGTAAGAGTACTGGTACCTATGACTCTTTTTAGGTGACCCTTTGTGGATTTCACCCCTGCCTCCCACAATCCCCCGAAGTTTGGAGAATGTGGAGGCACATAATGCCAATTAGTGCCATTAGATGCGAACCAATCTGCAATTTCAGGAGCGAGACCAGATCTTTCAGCGTTGAATAATGCCTTCAGTTCTTTAGCTCCACCCACAAAGGTAGTCGCATTATCACTCCAGACGTCTGCGATGTGTCCTCGCCTGGCCACAAAGCGCTTGAAAGCTGCTAGGAATCCTAGGGCTGTCATGTCACTCACAACTTCCAGATGTACTGCCTTTGTGGTCATGCAGACAAATAGGGCTATCCATCCCTTTGTGGCGTGGTGGCCACGCCCCTTTGCTGACCGGATGCTGACCGGACCGGCGTAGTCCACGCCACTTTTCAAAAAACATCTGCTAGCAGTTACTCTGACTTCGGGCAGCTGACCCATCATTTGCTGCGTAGTTCTGGCAGAATAACGAGCGCAGATTACGCATTTCCTATAGCATTGTCGTACAAGGCTTTTAGCATTCATAATCCAATATCTGGACCGCAAATATGTCAACATCATTTGAGGTCCACCGTGGCATGTTCTGTTGTGTGCATCCAGAACCAGCAATCTGGACAAATTTGAATTTCCAGGCAACAAAATTGGGTGCTTAGAGTTATGGTCCAGATCAGATTTCTGCAGTCGACCACCAACTCTCATTAAATCTTGAGCATCGAGGAAAGGACTCAACATGTTGAGTTTGCTCTTCTTATGAATAGTGTTGCCTTTTCTCAGATTTTCTATTTCTCCAGGGAACCAATTTCTTTGACATAATTTGATGCAAATATTTAAGGCAATCTTCAGTTCTTCTGCTGTTAATGATCCCTTAGGTGTAGGGATCAACATTCTTCGAACATATGCGATGACTCTGGTGAGACGAGTTAATGAAGAGAATTTGGTTAGAATGGGATCTTCTATTTCTGAGCAGGTGACGGTATGACATTTTAATTTCTTTTCTTCCAAGGTAGTGTCCCGGTCTTGTGTTTTATAATCTATGTCCTTCTGTTTCAGCCACTCTGGTCCATGCTTCCATAGCTTGAGCTGAGCACATTGGGATGGTTTGACTCCTCGGGAAGCACAATCAGCTGGATTGTGTTCGGACAATACATGTGAGAATTGATTTCCATCCAGTATGGTTTGTATATCTGAAACTCGGTTAGCTACAAATGTTTTCCATCTGCTAGGATGACTTTTCAGCCTTGCCAAAACCACTGTAGAGTCCGTCCAGGCATGCAGATGTTCTTTAGGCACATCCATTACATTGGAGACTTCTTGCAGTAGCTTGGCTAGTAACACTGCGCCACACAGTTCCAGCCTAGGTATTGAAATCTGTTTTATCGGGGCCACTTTGGTCTTAGACGTGATCAAACTGACATGGATGGTACCATTCTGGTCAATGATACGAGCATATACCACTGCAGCATATGCAACGTTTGATGCATCTGCAAATCCATGTAGTTCCATGAGCTGGTGATCATTGGACGAATTAATCCAACGTGGTATGCGAAAATTGGTGAGCTTGTTTAAGTCTCTTCTGAAGTCCAACCAATCCTTTAGCAATGTTGGTGGTAATTCTTGATCCCAGTCGACTCCTGACAGCCAAATTCGCTGAATATAGGTACGTGCAGTAATTAAAGCTGGCTGAAGCCATCCGAGAGGATCATAGAGTTTTGCTATGTCAGAAATCGCTCTTCTTTTTGTCACAGGCTCTTCTAATGGTGGGAGTTGCACTGTGTATTCAAATTCGTCCGTTTGTCTATTCCAGGTGAGTCCTAATATTCTTGTAACATTATCTGTTTTCAGTTCGAGCGTTTTATCTATCGGATGTGTTTCTTTTCTTAAATGTTTCAGCAATTCATCACTGTTTGAGGACCATTTTTGGAGTTGGAAGCCTGCTCGACCAAGTAACTCCGTCGTTTGCTGATATATTTCAATGCCTTCTTCAATAGAATGGCATCCAGTCATATAATCGTCAATATAAAAATCTTTCATTACTCGTTGTGAAGCTAAAGGAAAATTCTTTCCTTCATCTTGTGAAATTTGCTGTAGTGACTTCACAGCTAAGTATGGTGCAGCCGATGTTCCAAAAGTGACCCTTAAAAGTCGAAGATGTTGCAATTCATCTTCTGGATTTTCACGCCACAAGAGACGTTGAAAATCTACATCGGCTTCAGCTACTTTAACTTGTCTATACATTTTGATAACATCAGCCACCAGACTTATCGGAAAGCAGCGCCAACGTAGCAATATATGACGCAGGTCTGGCTGAAGAGTTGGACCAACTAACAATTCTTGATTGAGAGAAACCCCATTGGTCCCTGGGCATGATGCATCAAAAACGACTCTGACCTTGGTTGTGACCTTGTCAGTCCTCACAACTGCATGATGTGGTAGATATACCACATCTGATGTATCCTTATCTTGCACAACTTCCATGTGGCCAAGACTTAGATACTCCTTAATGACCTTAACATATTCTTCTTTAAGGCCTGGATCCTTTGAGAGACGTTTCTCTAAAAGAAGAAATCTTTTGTGAGCAATGCGCTGCGAGTCTCCATACTTGCATTGAGGATCAGGTGTGCGAAAGGGCAGCTTCACTACATAACGACCTGATTCATCTCGTTGAGTTGTCTCGGCATACATTTTTTCGCATTGTTGTTCTTCTTCGCTGAAGTGAATAGAATAGAATAGAATAGAATAGAAAACACTTTATTGCACACAGTAAAAATAAGACAACAGTAATACATGAAAAACTTATTAGTGTAGCTCAAGGCGGCCTTATCGCTGGAAGCGATCTCTTCCAGGCAACCCATGCACGGAACGGAATGATCTTAAAATATATCACGGGAGTACAATAATGTGATTGATACTCAAAAGAAATAAAGCTATATTATAAACATAAATAATAATACTACATACTATACCTAACACACAATTATACTACTACTATAATATAAACATACATAATAATATACACATAATCATATACGCAATAATCATAACGAAAGAAAACAATGATACAGCAAATTACTTATTTAGAGAGATAATGAATTTTTACAAGTCGTTTGAAAGTTTCCAGTGAACGTGCATGCTTAATATCAAGGGGCAATTCGTTCCAGAGCTTCACAGCCCTTACAGCAAACGATGAACTGTAGAACGAGGTTCTGTGGGAAGGAATATCCAGAGTCAAATTATCTGCAGATCTCAAGGTGCGCGTGTGGAGTGAATCCCGAAACTTGAAAAGACTAGAAAGGTAAAAGGGAGAAGAAGGATAGAAAAGAGTGCTGTACAGCAGCGACAGAATATGAGCATCCCGGCGACGACGGATAGGGAGCCACTCGAGCTTAGTGCGAAATTCAGAAACATGGTCATACTTACGCAAGCCAAATATGAACCGGATGCTATAATTTTGGAGGCGCTCGAGTTTATCCAGTAGCTCTTCAGTAAGGTCAAGATAACATACATCAGCGTAATCAAGGATGGGAAGTAAGAGTGACTGAGCAAGCGCAACCCTAGTAGCAACGGGCAGAAAATTTCGTAATCGACGCAACGAGCCTCCGGAGGCAAACATCCTACGGCTAGTCTCAGCGAGCTGCGGAATCCAAGATAAATGCCGGTCAAAGGTTATTCCGAGGTTTCTTACAGTTTCACTGTAAGGGATCGTGACTCCATCAAATACAACCTGTGGTAATGTAGTCCACTCGATTTGGCTGATGGTTCGAGAACTACCCATAATAATGACTTGCGTCTTCGACGGGTTTACTCTGAGGCCATACGACCTGCTCCATTGAGATATACGACGCAAATCACCATTGATAGTATCTATAGCTTCGGCTAACCATTCCAGCGGCGCATGACAGTAGAGTTGCAGATCATCCGCATAGAGGTGGTAGGAAGAAGTAAGGTTGTGAGAGATAGAATTAATAAAGATAGCGAAAAGAAGAGGAGATAAGACGCCACCCTGAGGCACACCGGCAGACGTATTGCACCACGAAGAAAGAAGGTCTTTAAGACGAATCCTCTGCCGACGGCCAAACAGGTAACTGCGAAACCAGTCAACTGCCGTTGGAGATATGTTAAGAGAGCGAAGTATAGCAAGAAGGATTTCAAAGTCAACAGAATTAAAAGCATTGCTAAAGTCCAGCAGCGACAACACGGTCAAATGGCCATTCTCCATCCCTAGACGTATGTCGTCAGTGATTTTGACCAGCGCCGTGACCGTGCTGTGCCCGGAACGAAAGCCAGACTGATAAGGATTAAGCAGCCCATTAGTCGTAAGGAACAAATTCAACTGATTATGAACGAGCCGCTCAAGAACCTTTGACAGAAATGGAAGGATAGATATGGGACGATATTCAGAGTAGGATGCAGGATTGGCTTTCTTAGGTAATGGGATTACTTGAGCTTCTTTCCAAGAGGAGGGGAAAACACTGTTGGAAATGGAAAAATTGAAAATATGACAGAGGATTGGGAGTAGTTGGTCTAGGATAGGAATGATCATGTTACGACTAATGGAGTCAAAACCAACAGCGTTCGAGGAAATTGAGAGAATGCTCTTCTTAACATCACAAGCGGCAAATTGACGGAAAGAAAAAGTAGGAAAGTCTGGAGTCATAACATTAGACAGATAATTAAGAGTGCTAGCCTTTAAAGCAGCATCCATGTTCGGAGCAGCAGAGAAATGCTGATTAAGCTTATCAATGTTTAGAGTATTAGGGATAGTTTCTTGACGTGACTTTCCGACTCCAAGAGACCTGAGAAACCTCCACACTTTAGCTGGGTCCTTGTCCTGAACGGATTCTGAGATATGGCGTCGCTGAGCATCTCTACACACCACATTGCAGCGATTCCGCAACTTGACATAGCGCTGTCTGTTGTCATCATTAGGATGAGTTTTAAATTTCGTATGCGCTACCGCTTTTTTGTGCTTAAGGGCTTTGATTTCATCCGTAATCCATGGAGCTGGAGCATGCTTAATTTTTATAGTCCGAAACGGCGCATGAATGTCATACAGCTGAGTGAGTAAAGTATTGAAGCTTGCAATTTTATCTTCCATTGAGTTGGCAGATTCAACCGGTGACCAATTAATATTGTCAGCGTCACTTCTAAGGCTATCATAATTAATACCACTAAAGTTGCGCTGCACAATCACTTCAGGTTTAGGCTTAGGAGGGCGAACTTTATATGATAAGAAAATTAGGTCATGATAAGAAAAATCTGCCGATAGCTGCCCGTGCTTAACGACATGACATTGAGAGGAAACCATAATAAGATCCAGAAGAGAAGGAATAGAGTTTGGAAAGTGATGAGTAGGACTGAGAGAAAGGATGTTCATGTTGCAAGACTTGACTAGATTTTGTAGCTTGAGAGCACGGTGATCGCCTCTCCAGAGACAGGTATTGAAGTCTCCCATGATTATAACATGACTGTAAGATGGAATAATATCTTCAAGGACGGTTTCAAAGGAATGAAAGTAATTATTGTGGGAGCTATTGCTGTAATAAACCCCGAGAAGAATTTTGGTATGCGAGAGAACAATTTCGACAAACAGATGCTCACCCGCATGATCAAGCGGCGGCTGGGGGGACTTACTAATTATGGAATAAGGAATATGATGTCGTAGATAAATAGCTACACCCCCACCAACCCTTCCCACCCGATCATTACGGATGAGATTAAAACCGGGTAAGGCAAAAGAAACAGATGGAAGAGAAGTTTGAAGCCAGGTCTCGGAGACAAGGATACCGTCGATATGCTTGCTATCTAAGGATGCCTGCATATCAGAGATATGGCCAGGGATGCTCTGGGCATTTATATGAATAAGATTTAAGTTTTTGGGCACATCTGAGAATTGAGACTCTAGTGACTCGGAGAGGGTTGGGATGCTGGAAAAGCTGTCATCGGAACTGCTAGTATCAGAAACAGATATATATTCACATTCATCACTATCACTGGGAACATTAAACATACGTATACAAAATATATTAACAAAATAATACTAAAATATAACTAATTATATATAAAAAACTTAATTAAAATTAAAAAAAAAAAAAAAACTTATAAGTATAAAAAACAATATTCAATACCTGCCGGTTTTTGTGCATTCAGGATAAATGAGCTAAAAATTTTACATTCTATATTCAAATGAAATACTAACATTAAAAAAAAGACCGGAAACATAATAAACAAGAAACATACACACTCAATGCCAATTAAAATGGCCAAAAAAATCGTAGCGTAGCTCAAGCGCTTACATAAAAGAGAAAAATACAAAAATTAGTTTTAAACCATTAAGTATGTTTTAAACACATTCTAAAGTTAAACTAATCCTATGCTAATTACTAACTTTATAAAACAGAAACAATAACAAACAAAAACAAAAGCAATTTCGAAAAAATACCTAGCTAATAAATGGTAATAAATGAGATATAAGTTTTACAATAAATTTTCTAACGAAATACCAACATAAAAGGATGACCAGAAACAAACGAAAACGCACTCAACGTAAATCAAACGGGCCAAAAGACTGTAGTGTAAACCAAGCGCTCAGAAAAAAATATTGGTGTATGGTTGGCAATCTATTAATAGCTTAAGTAAATGTCAACGTCAAAGTTGCTAAATCCAAACAAAATTTTATTGAAAATTAAAAACAGAATCACCTGCAATTTAGAAAAATAATTAGTAATTGTTACCCGCTACCTGCATAAAAAAGAAAATAATAATAATGAACACAGCTGAGCAGGGTGTGCAAGTGAAAACCGACATTACACAAGAACATTATAAGAAGCAACAATACAGCGATGCACAGTAGAATTACTTAGACTTAGATTTCGCCGCTCGCTTGGGCCGCTCATAAGCTGGGGGCACTTTCAAAGTGACCGCACTCCCTACTGCTGGCTCCACGCCCGCCTGCGCATCAATACTATCCAAAGCGGCCGCACTGCCGACTCGATGCCGGACACCATCAGCCCCCAGGACAAAAACTGTGCCGTCGCGGGTCCAGCATTTCGCCACACCAAAACGCCTTCTCGCTGCCATAAATATATCGTGGCGTGCCTTAGTCAGGAACTCAGAGATTGTTATCCCAGAACCCTTGAGATTTGTTTTGGCTGACCATACATTGGCGCGAATGGACATCTCTTTAAACTTGAGGAGTATGGGCCTCGGGCGATCTTTCAATGACGATCCGCCCATTCTGTGGCAGCGGCTAATATCTTTTGCTTGAAAGTCACTCAACTTCAAATTTATAGACATGACTTTGATAATAGTGGCAACTATGTCCTCATTTTTGTCCTCTGCGATACCGTGAAGCAAGAGTATTTTACGCCGCGAATGCATTTCCAAGTTGTCTAATTGACCAGCCAACAACTCAACCTGCGACTGCAAGGTCCGGAGTACATGGAGAGTAAAAGTCTTGAAGACCGCAAATTCCTCGGAAAGTTTACCTTGGCTCGGAGATGGAGGTCCAGCCAACTTCTGCTGCCTGTCTTCAAATTCTGCAAACTTCTTGTGGAATAGTTGGCTCATCTCAGTCATTGATTCTTTAATGGCGTCCATCTTTATGAAATTTGTGTATCAAACAGTGAGTGTGCAGTTATAGTGTTAGCTTGAGCTTGATTGCATGGAAAACACTCCCGGACAGGTATTGTCAAATGTTTATTAATTTAACATTAGAATATTGCCAAAAAACTGTGTAATTATATTTTTAACAAAGTAAATATTATTGAGAAATTTTATATGATGTTACTTAAAGTACCCCCGACAGGGAAAAAAAAAAAAAAAAGTGCCTTTTTTCAATTGAATAAGGCTCTGATTCAAGCTCCCAAAAGCTCTTGAGAAGATCATTTTCTGTGAAATGAACTGAATGCATGCTAACAATAGCATTGTAACACGCCTCAGCGTTGTTACTGATGTTGTCTACCTCGCCAGAGAGGATCCAACCAAGTGTGGTTTTTTGTGCAATAGGAGAACCTGGTTGGCCCTTGATAAATCCTTCCAACAAAATCTGGCTGTACACTTCCGACCCTAACAACAAATCTATTTTATTTGGCGTACCAAATGATGGGTCGGCTAATTCAACTGATACCACTGTGGGTAAAGTGTTGACAAACACCTTCCGTTCAGGAAGAAGGGTTGTGAGTTTTGACAAGACATGAGCTTTGACAGGTATGACAAAGCAAGGATCATGACGGGATTGAATTTTGATGGAAACCATCGACTTGCAAGCAAGAGATGCTTGAGGATCACCGCCGAGACCTGATACAAAAGTTTTTATAGGAAACTTCTTCAAACCTAACAATTGGACAGCAGACTCCGTAATAAACGAAGCCTGAGATCCCTGATCTAGCAAGGATCTTAAACAAACATATGTCCCGCTCTTCGATTCTACATTGACCAAGGCCGTGGCCAACAGTACTTGCCTGTTGGTTGACGCAAAACAAGACATGGCCTTGGTGGCCTCAGATGAGGTTGACGCTACATTCACAACATCGTTACAAGGAGATTGTTTTGATTCGATTTCATTGATTGACTTTTTCATATTTTTCACATGTAGGAGTGAGTGATGTTTACGACGGCATATGTGACACCTCGCAGGTTGACGACATGAATATACAGAGTGATTTGGATTCAGACAGTTAAAACAAAGCCGACTGGTTTGGACGAACTTACGCCGTTCATCTACACTTTCCTTTGCAAATTTTTTGCAATTGTACAGTTTGTGTTCTCTGTCTGAACAGAATTGACATAATAAGTCTGGATTACTAGACACATGGAGTGACAGAGCATTTTTTGGTCGATAACTATTTGATTTATTTCCACTGTTGGAACCAATACATTCTAAAGCTCGAAATCTATTTTCCAAAAATTGTTTAAAATCAGCTAACTTTGGAAGTTCATTTAAAGAATCATTATTTTTTGTTTCCCACATTTCTCTAGACTTAAGGTCCAATTTCTGAGTGACAATAAAAATAACAATAATGTCCCAAGTTGACACATCCACACCTAAATTTTCAAGTCCATGCAAACATTCACTTGTAATATCTAGGAATTCCTTTATGGCTCTTGAAGATTCAGTTGTGATTGGCTTTAGGCTCAGAAACCGTTTTAGGAGACAATTAGATATGAATTTTTTGTTGTCATATCTTTGTTGTAATTGGTTCCAGCAATTTAAATAGTTATCGGCTGTGATAGGTATGTGTCTTAATAAATGTTCTGCTTCCCCAGATACATGCGCTTTTAAATAGTGTAGTTTTTGAACAGTATCCAGATCTCTATTATTATGTATTAGCGAAATGAATAAATCTTTGAAGCTGGCCCACTCTGTATAGTTACCAGAAAATAGAGGAATGTTTATCCTTGGCAATTGGACGTTGACTCGTTTAGACTCTTCGGTTTCTGAGACCAGAGATGCCAGCGCAGGAACCGAAGGTCTGAGCTTACTCGAAGTTTCCTTTATTTTAGATTTGTATTCAATATACAATTCCTCTACCTGCTCGTAAATATCATTTTTCACATAGTCAGAACCCATTAACTCGGCTTCTTCTGCACCATTAAATATTCGTTCGTGAGTGTTAAAGAATAGTTGCCATTGTTGTTCTAAATTCTCTAATCGTGACTCTAAATATGCTGGAGTTATTCTATCTTTGGCTTGTTTACCGAAATTGATTTTAGCTTTAGATATAATGTCTCTGATATTACTCTGCGTTCGAAACAATTTCTCCATTTTAAAAGTTTAAAACAACTCACTGATACACAGACGGCTGATACACTGACACACGGCGAGTTAGCGCGGCCTATCCGCGCTAACGGGTTGCAGAAGCACGGCGAGATAGCGCGGCCTATCCGCGCTAGCTGGCGGCTGGAGTGCGACACGTTCGCGGCCTGCGCCGCGTCCAAGTCTATAACGCGCTGCTTCCCACAGGAACGTGGCCTACAGTGGGCAGCTCGGAAAACGTGATCACGATGAAAATGAGCGCGGCATGCGCTAACACGTAGACTAGATAGCTCGGCGAATAGTTTTAAGAACGACGTAGTGAGCGCGGCTTCACTTTCTGAGGCGTCTGAGCCCTGAAGATCTTGTCGAAACGTTGTTTTCATAAACAATAACTAATGCGCGCTGCTTCACGGCCTGAAGATCTCGTCGCAACGTTGTTTTCACGAAGAACATTGTATGGAGCGCGGCTTCGCGTCCTGCGCCATGAAGATCTCGTCGAGACGTTATTTTCCCAAAAAAGCAACGTAATGAAAGCCGCTGCGCCTTGAAGATCTCGTCGAAACGTTGTGAAATCGTGAAAAATCACGATGATTGTTAGTTTGTTACTGATTTCGTCGAGTTTTATATAAGAAAGCTCACGTGCCGGTCCAATCCCGGGGTTCACACAACCTCCCGCACACGACGTATTACGACTTATTTTCTTGTTTCTGTCCGGCTTTCGAAGGAAATGTTCAATTCTTGGGTAATACGTCGTGGTGATGAATAAAAAAACTTCTTTTTCACTGAATTTACGGGTTTATTAATGAGATTACAATATTACAAAAATGTTGCATCCGTACTTCACAAAATGTCGAAACGAAGAGAAAGAGACGGTGTTCCCCGTTCTTAAAATTAATACACTTCCGCTATGTCAGAGTGACATTGACATTACAAAAGGTACTATGGCGTCTAACACATATGCATTTGCCAATTAATAATTAAATTACTTTAATGATTTAACAATCACGTAGGTGACCTAGGCTATATCTATTGTATTTTATTCTCTGTTTCGATGTGAAACAAATTGTTATTTTATCTTTATTCATGCAAGTAAAATGGTTAGTTCTACTATACGAGTTATAAGCCGAATACCCTAAAAAATAGGTACAAAAAATGCCATATTTTCAGAGCAATGTTATAATTGACCGAGCTTTAGCGAGGTCTCTGAGTCTACTATGGGACGAGCCGGCACTTGAGCTGTCAGATGTTTGTATGTTTCTTTGTTCGACGATAACTCAAGTACCGCTCAGCTGATCTCCATGAAATTTAGCATGCACGTAGTTTATATATATAGAATTTTTAAGTTCGAATATGAGCATCTTCTGTTCAGTGGTGTCGAAGATACCAGGACCGGTGGTAAAATGAGGCAAAACGGCGCCACTTTCTGCGGGAGTTGCTTGGGTCAAATCTAGTAATAGAAATTCGACCCTCTTCCCGTTGACTGATTGATCTGATATATGGTACACACCTTTAGTTCCAATGACAATACAATATTATTAATTATTTTATAATTTTGTAAAACTTTATTCATATAAACAATTTTATATATTTTTCAAGATTAAATGTGTTGGAGCGCTTTACGCAAAGTTACCTTTTGAACCATTCACATACTTAGTTACTAAGCACATTTAGTTCAATCTTAAAAATCATAGATGGCTCCGTTCATCGAGCGACAAAATCCTGAATCACGCAAATGACTTTTGTAATGAATTTAGTGAGCTATTTGATGTATTTTTTTGTTATCTTTGCTTTTTCGGTACGATAAAATAAACCATCGGTCTCGGAGTTTAAGAGATTTATTCGAAGGAAGTTTTCTGTGCTCTCTGCTTTGGAGGACGCTCGTCGCGCTCAACAAAGTACTCATTCTTAACGAACATTTATTTAAAATCCTAATTTAAATTCTGACAGTACCTATGTCAAAAATTTATGGTCGGTGTCAGTTTCTTGTGAAAAAACTATATTTTGTTTAAAATAAAAATGGACATTAAAAAAATGATGACGACTTGACGAGAATCTTTGCCTCATTGGCGTCATATGAGTAAACTGTTGAATATTGGCACTACTTTAGGCTGTGGCTACTTAATCTAAACATAGCGTTCAATAAGCCCCCTACTGCCTGCACCGACGTGACGGGTCTCCTTTTGTCAGCTCTCCGTGACACTTACTACCACTAGTGCCGTCTGCGATGGCCTTTCCAGCTCCCTGTGGTATCGACTGCTACAGGGCATTCTCCGGCGGCTCTCTTGTTATCAACGGGATAACTCTTCGCAACGCATACTACTGCAGAGCTGCCTGCAACGGATTTTCCAACTTACTGTGGTATCTACTGCTATGGAGCGTTCTCCAGAGGCTTTCCCGTGAACGATTGGCCAGCTCTCCGTGACATCTACTACTGCGGGGCCGTCTGTAACGACTTTTTCCGGTCTCTGTCGTATCTACTGCCATGGGGTGTATTCCTACGGCAGTCTTGTGATCGAAACCTAGCTACCCGTGACACCTACGACCACTGGGACTTTGCAACGGCCTTTCCAACTTTCTGTGGTATCTACTACTACGGGATGTATTCCAGAGGCTCTCCTGTGGTTGACTGGCCAGCTCCCCATGGCACCTGCTTTCTTCTTAGAGTAGCTCGCAGAGTGTGTACGTTTAGGTTTGATGATAGCTAGAGGACCACAGAGCTATAACAACAAGAGGTAATGCGCTGTTGTCGAATGGTGATTTCGCTGTGTTACCCTTTGTCATAACTTCCCGATAATTATGGGGATTGCGTAATTGACATCGTTACTTTATTTTACACCACTGAGTAGTGAGTAAGTCTTCTCTTTGTTTTGCGAACTGTTTTGAGCCATTATTGGTAGGAAAATCTATAGATAAATCGATGTTTTAGACCTGAAGGCTTCCGACATGGACAAACGGTTAAAAGAACCAGGACCTACAATTTAACTTATCATCCGAGCCCGCTACCGTGGCTCGTAATTTTGTAAATACGAATTATTACCAGTATGCCGACCGTCGGTTATGGCGTGTCGATTTACGTCGCTTCTCAGCACGCCGCGCAACTTGCGTACGGACTGGCCGTCGCGACGCGTTTCCTTAAGGTCGGTTCTTGTTACGAAAGTCTCCTCGAAATTAGGCTTCGAACAAGTACAGATTTAGTAAAATATATCCAATTTTGATGAATAATAATTTAATGTGATTTTTAAGTTTTACCTTTGACTCTTTGAGCAGTAATATAAAAAATTATAAAAAATATTAAAAACATTTATTAAAAGCAAAATTTTGATAGTAGGCATGAACTGTAGTTCGGTCTTGGCTATACATTTCACATATGTTTTTTGTTGAATTTGGTATCCGTCATTCATTTCACCATCTTTTTTAACAATCTTTTATCACCTGTCCCGTTGTAAGTCTATAATCAAATCTTGCAAGTTTTTGATCCACTTTCTGGATTCCGATTTTAGTTGAAATTTTGTGTACCTACATGTGTAAATTGCGTTGAAATGTAATGTACATATACGGGAGTGCTTTCTTGGCAACCAATTTGCACGCCCTGTAGCAGCAACCCACTTATTTTTCGTCTCACCATCAGATGGAAACCTGCAGAATATCAACAACAACGGTTAGTCATATAATTTCGAATAAAGATATCTGTCGATATTATTTCAGTATTTACGCAAGTTAATGATAATATCTTACATGATATGCCATATTTTGCCAAAATTAAGCTGGCCATAATCCCTTAGCGTGTGCATAGCGTCAAGTATAAAAATAAAATAGGGAGATTTTATGGGAGATTTTCTTACAATGGCAGCACGTTTATTGTGAAACTAATAATGCACAATGAAAATAAGATAAATTTTGATTAAATACTACAAAAGAATCAGAATACGATTGTGTAGTGATTGATCCGAACAAAAATATATAAAAAGTGATGTTTACAGTGTAATTACATAGTGATTACGGCGAAAATGTTATACTTACAGATGAAGTGATATCATTCCGCTATCTCGTACACTATTGCTTTTGCAGCCGATTACGCTACAGTACCCCATCGTTTTCCTGGCGTTTATCTCAGGCACATGTAAGTTTATTCTTAATGTTATACTAAAACCACACTTAAACACTCTTTTTTTGATGAAAATGCGTATGACTAAAGTAGGGACAAGATAATAGGTCACTTTTGACATTTCATTTTATGCAAAGAAAAATATACCTTGTACTAAAGGAATAAAACTCCAAGCCGTATTCGAGAACACTTATCGGTCGTCGTCAATATTGTTTTCATGAGTTTTATTCCTTTAGTGTAAGGTATATTTTTCTTTGCATTCATGAACTGTCAAAAGTGACCTATTAAAATGACTCCACTTTACCTAAGATGCAAAAACCGAAGCTATTTGTTATGGTACGTTCGTGTCAAAAGTGACGTTGTTTACGCTAAAACACTACAACACCCAAAAAAAATCGAAATTTCTTTACGACTCTTTCTAACACGTGCCGTTTTAGATCAATGCATCTCATTCACAGCGTCTCGGCCGACCACGTTATCCCTCTGGTTACTCTGTGTAGAGGACTGTATGTAACGTTCATTTATCTTTTAAATAAAATTGCTAATTATTAAATAAAATTGCTTTTAAAAAAATGATGCTTAATTTTGTTGGTTAAATCTTGTTTAAATAATTTTCGCTCGAACTAAGTAAAGAATCCCAAAGTAGGTTTCTAACATTTTTTCTTAATAGACTTTCTAACAGTGTATACTAACATAGTAACGTTCACGCTGAACGCCCCACGATTTTATTTTTGAGTTTGATCAATGCTCGAGTGATAAGAAAATTAATGTATGAATGCAGTACTTACCTAGGACACGACAATGATATCTAATACCGTGCCTAGGACTACCAAAATTATTTTTTATCTTTTAGTACATTCTAACAGTAACTTCTCAATAAAACCGATTAATTTAAAATGATTTTTATACATTTTATATGTTATATGAATAACCGCTCTCTTTGTTCTTTGAAGCCCTATAAGCTATGCGCCTTCTGCTAGTGTTAGATTCCATTCAGTAATTCTTCAAACATTGTAGCTTAACAATAGCAATTTTCGGCAGAAACTCATATATTTGAAATATTTTACCGAATGATATATACATTTACTTCGCTCATCATTGCAAAACTTTCATACGAAAATTATTATATTTTTTTTGAAATCACAGTTTTTATAATATAAAATAGAAATAGCGCGAGGTCCAAGTCCGGGGCGGACTACTAGTATTATTATATTGTAACTATAATGCTTCACTCAGACTATAGGTACTAGAATCTGCAATGATAACTTATAAAACAAAAGAATAAACCGTTTCAATACAATCAAAGTTACCTCTAACGTATAGGGTCAATTTTATAATTTATATGTAAACGTAACTTAAGGTCGATGTTTGTTATCGAAATCCTCCGAAACAATTTGACCGATTTTAGGTGATTTTTTTTGTGTATTCTTTTTTATTTTTTAATCCCCTAGCTAGGGCCTGGGTGATAAGGGTGGCTGTCACCAGATTTTTTTACATGGCAAAACAATATTTGCTGGTTTTAGCAAGTACCTATAACATTATGTTGTTTAAATTATTTTATCTACACTAATGTTGTAATTGTAACATTCTACTTATGTTTCCAATACTTAACTTATAATGACTACTGTTATAGCGCAGACAACATTTAAGCAATTTCACATGATGTTATAATATCCACATCGATATCGTAAAATCTCATTATAACATCGCGCGCTCGCTCCTGATTGGCCCTGCGCGCGCAGCTTCGCTCTCATTGGTTAGATTTTAATGGCGCCAAGTTCACTGTGACAATACACGTACGCGTGAATTTAATGTTTCGCAATATGTTTTTTTTTAAATTTTTATTAGTGAAGATAAAGTAGTGTATGCAACTGCATATAACACGGGTATTAAAACACTCGTTACTATTATTACTTCATTATATGGCAGTTGCATAAAGTACTATATTGGACCCTCAGACCAAATTAAAAAAATCAAGACAGATGTCGAGAAACAAACAAGTGAGGACGGAAAAGCTACGCCTCGTCGTGTACAGACACAATTACACACACAAACACGTACCTACACAATACAACGCCTTGGCTCGTCAGTAAAACTATGGCAACGCAACATCGACGCACACACCACATGTATAAAAAACTGGCCTCACTTGTCTGTTCACGACGTTCGTCTTGATTTTTTTATTTGATCTGAGATTGGATCCAAATATTTGTGTAAGATTATTAAACATTATTTTTTTAACTTTCGTGATTTGAACACATTATTTTCATGTACTACGGGACTAATCTTGCACTGAAAATGTGAGAGATATAATTGGATCGAAACGTCGGGATAACGAGGTCTTTATTTTTTAACCCCCGACGCAAAAGAGGGGTGTTATAAGTTTGACGTGTCTGTCTGTCTGTCTGTCTGTGGCATCATAGCGCCCGAACCACTGAACCGATTTCAGTTTAGTTTTTTTTGGATGAAAGGAGACTTAATCGAGAGTGTTTTTAGCTATGTTTTATAAAAATCGATTGAGCCGTTTAAGAGTTATGGTGGGTTAAAGTGGGGATGGAAGAACCAAAATTCTACAAATGTGCCCAAAATGGTTGTTAATGTGTCGGGGGTTTTTTAAATTTTTAATTTATATTAGTTATCTCATATTTTCAGTGCGCGATTAGTCCCACAGCACATACAAATAATATTGTATGTAATAATTATTTTTCGCAAAAAATGACAAAACCGCCTTCCATCGTGAACAATAACGAATATTTCGCTCGAATTGTTTACATTATGGTTGATTTCTGTAAAATTTAAATGGGACCACCTCGGGAGTATATTCTTTCGAACCAAAAAATAATTTTTCGATTCGGTTTACAATTGGCAGAATTATCAATGAACATACACAAATAAAAAAATACGCACAGACGAACATAGAACCTCCTCCTTTTTGGAAGTCGGTTAAAAACAGTTTAAAATACTTAAATGTACCTGTATTTTGAAAGGAGTAATCCATTTCCGCCAGCACCGAGCCATGTTGAGCGAATTATAAATTAAACTATTCAATTTAAATTCATTTTTTACACGAGCACATCATCGCAGTTTTCACGGTCGACTGCTAATATAATTTGTGCGTGGTATCATCTGAAACCAAAATAAACAATACTCGAGTCGTAGGTCACTTCGGTCTTGAGTTTGGCGAGATGAGCATAAACACACTCTTATGATAGCGATAATAGGCCCAATTATGAAGGCGCTATCGTAATTATAATAGCTAATTAGCATATTTCTGTTTCTTTTTCACTTTAGGCATTCGATAGAGAGAACACTTTTTACGTTGCTATTAAATTTACGATGGCGCTTTTATATTGGGCCTAGTGAGCTAATATTATTCACTAACCTTTACGCACGGCTTCCCAGAGATTTTTTTAATTTTTTTTTCGGGATTAAAGTATGTAGCCTATGGAACTCCCCCTTTAAAGTATTTTATATCAATGTAAAAAATCAAATTGGCCCGTTGCTCCGTTGCTTGCGTGAAAGAGTGTCAAACAAACCAACAAACACGCATTGAATGAATGAACACTGTATTGTTAACTCTAAAACACAATACAGAAAAATACACAGACAAAAAAGCGACTTAAAACTAGTGCAACAAAGGGTGGTCTTATTGCTTATAAGCAATCAGACCACCAAAGAGACAAAGAGATTGTTATAGCAATCTCTTTGCTATTAGGACGTCCATATATCAAGCGCGGCATTTTTCATGATTTGTTTTTTTGATTGAAAATCTGTGTTTTGTAAAATACTAGCTGACCCGGTGAACTTCATCTCACCATCTATCAACTGTCAATGACAACTTTTACGTGCAGGTACATTTTTTAATGGAAATATGAAAATATTTTTTTTATTACTTTTAAATTTTCTCACCGTTTAAGTTACCTTTTCTTAATTTCTACAAATATTTCAAGACCAAAATTAGCCAAATCGGTTCAGCCGTTCTCGAGTTTTAGCGAGACTAACAACCACGTTTCATTTTTATTATATGTAATAAAATAGAAATAATGGATTATGGAGATCGCGACGCTCTCGATTTCAACAGCAAAGCATAAAATTGGAAAAAGAAAACATTCAAAGTTATAACTTGTTACAGAAACGTTAAATATTTATTTACATGCATTGCTAATATTATCTGTGAAGGAAGTAAAGCGCTACAATCGTATTTCCAAAGCAAACTGACAGTTCTTTGTAAACAAACATTTTGTCCCATAGTTTTGCCAGTTGTGTACGTCAGTTTGTCGGTTAGTAGACCTTCAATCATAATGTTTATAAATTATAGCTTTAAACTCAGAGATGCACAGACTTATTAAGACTTGGGGCCACTCGGGCGAATCATGAACTGATGGCGGGCCGCCAGAAGTATAGGTAATTAAAGACAATAAAGAATTAATAATAATGTATTGAAATTGCAAAAGAATTTATTAATTTGAAGCGTGGCACTGCATAGTGCTTACAATCTTTTTTATATTTGGCTCAAATTTACTTGTAGCAACACGTAAAACTGCTTCCAAACTTTCATTTGCAAGGCGGTTTCGATTTTTTGTTTTATTATTATTTAGTATTGAAAAGGTTTGTTCACATATATAGGTACCAAAAAAGCTGGCACATTTCAGAGTGTCTGTGCGCAACTCTTTGTATGTATTTTTATCAATGCAGCGTAAAAGTTCAGCAAGTCTGCTTCGTTGAATTTGTTGCGTAAATCTTGGTCGTTTTGAACATCGATCAAATATACCTTTGATCGATAGTTTTGAATGTCGATAATTTCTAACTGCATTGACTCTGGCGCATTTTCAACTGAAATCGTGAAAGGATTGCTGAATATGTCCAACAGAGGTTTCACTTTTTTAAACTCCGAAAATCTGTCTTGAAAAGATTGAATCAAAATATCTAGCTTTTCTACATAACTGAAATTAATCGCAGTTTTGTTGAATTTTTCAGCCATTTTCTTATATTTCGGAAAATGATTGTAATTTCCAGAATTCTATTGCGATCTGAAAAGTGTCAGCTTGCATTGAAAGGATGATACATGAGCGTAGAGCTGGGATATCAGTTGATTTTTGCCTTGAAGCCGTGTGTTCAAGACATTCAAAAGATTTGTAATGTCAACTAAAAAAGCCAAATCACACAATCAGTTCCGGGACATAAATATAGAAATCGTTCCAGTGTCAATCCACGACTTAGCCTACTTC
Source organism: Hypomecis atomaria (assembly GCA_964007245.1). Classification (NCBI taxonomy): domain Eukaryota; kingdom Metazoa; phylum Arthropoda; class Insecta; order Lepidoptera; family Geometridae; genus Hypomecis; species Hypomecis atomaria. The sequence goes on from OZ023279.1 coordinate 24,969,369, forward strand.
TGTATAATACAGTAAAACTCCATATCTCATCAAAAACATAAATGTGAAATGGGAGCCAAAGTGTCGCCACCAAAAGAATTGAGATCTAACACGGGGGCCAAGTGTTCTGTAGAAAATCCTAAAGTTTAAGCTATTATGAAATTTACAGGCTTCTTGGTGTACCTATAATGCAGTGAAACTGCATGAGATCTTCAGCGCTTATGTTTTTTTCTTGCAGATGCTTTTTCAGCAAAGTAACTAGCCCGGAATTGACACCAATTATCGAAGGAGCACCGTCAGTCGCAACTCCCGATAATTTTGATAAGTCCAAATCAGTTTTTGAACACTCATCTAAAAGTACATTAAGTATATCAACTCCTTTGGTTTGACCTTTCAATGAACACATTCCTAATAACTCTTCTAAGACTTCAAAATCTTGAGTAACACCTCGTATGAATATGAGAAGTTGAGCTGTGGAACTAATATTTAATTTCATTTATTTTCAACAATTACAACTATCATTACAGGAATTCTAATGCGATAGTGTAAGTGGATTCGTCGAGTGCTAATGAAAAAAATTCAATGATCTTAGTTTTTTCAGTTAATTGTTCCGCAATATTACCTGACAAAGACATAACTTGTCTTTGGATAGTCATACAATTCAGTTGAATTTTCTCAAACTTTTTTGCTGCTTCTGGCTGGACACATTTTCTTAGCGGCAATTTCTATGCATTCTTTTACAAAATCCCCATCATTGAAGGGGCAACTTAAGAGCGCGGGCGCGAGTATCAAATAACTTTTCGAACATATTTTTTTTTTTTGGTTTTATTCTGGAATAGAATTCAATATTTTTTGAATGTACGAGAGTATTATTTTTGCTGTCGGTGGGCCACCAGTATTCGACCGGCGGGCCGCATGCGGCCCGCGGGCCGCGGTCTGTGCATCCCTGCTTTAAACAGTGGTTGGTTCATTTCAGTGCATGACAGAACTAAGACGACTTTGTTGCTGACTCTACGATTATAGGTTGTTACGATAATTATTTGTACTTACTACCAGCCACACCGGGGCTACCGGGGGGAGGGGGTTTACTACGGGACCAACTCTGAATTTTAGAAAAAATGAGCTGTTACATACATGTGTCGAATTTGGGTCGCAATTTCGAATCCAAATTTTGTTGACACAAGTAAATAAAATATAGTTAATTAAACAGTTTTTTTAGTTTAAGTATTTATTTTAAGTAGGTATGGTTAATTTCAATAATTATAGTTTCTGAAATGGTTTTTATGTTTTGTTGGAATTGTATTTATAGAAAAGAAAAAAATATTGAAAAAGAGTGAGCTGAATTTTATATATCTTAGTATTTTTTTATCATTCATAAATTAAGTGGATTTTGAGTTTCAATTTTGTATGAGACAGCTGTTTTTCCTAGGGTTGGCACCATAGTCAAAGTTGTACACACTGATGAGTATACAACTCAGAGGAGCGTTTTTGAACTTCGAACGCTTTGACGTATACTTTCTTTACGGATGACTTTTTTCTCTCGAAATTTATTTAAAATTATTCATTTCACGCAAAACTTAGGACTGGACATGGCAATTTTAAAAAACCATAGACTACAAAGGGGGAAATCGTGAAATGGAACGTTAATTAAAAAGAAAACAGAAAGCGTTCGCACCCCTGAAAGTCCCTCCGCTTTGGAAAACAACACCTTGAATACATACAAGAATTTCTCGTAGGTAGAAGATAATGTTGACATTATACACCACATAACATATTAAGGTATAATGATGTACGTACCTAAACTCCCTACCAACTTATAAGAAATACTTAACTCTACACAAACTTAATTCACACTTACCAAATACACTTCTATAAAGTAGAGTCACGAAGTATAACTTTTGATAATAAAGCGTTCGTGTATAGAAGATCAAATGACATATATATAGAAGCTTGTTTTATAAATATGTTTTATAATCGAGCGGCGACTGCCTCGGCCCGTATACATGGACAAACACTGACTGAACAGGTTTTACTTATTAATCATATACCTACCTTTACCAACTCGATGTAATAGTGGAACAGACACAGGTGCCCTACTATCGTTATGAAGGTGACTGTTTGTATGTTTGTAAATTTTAGCTAGTAGGTATGCCAATATTAGCTTAAAATGGGCCCAATTAATAAGCTCTAAGTACCTAGCACAACGAGCTATGGACAGGGCTACGCACGGAGTCTCTTTGCAAGATCGACTCAGATATGAGGAGATCCGTAGAAGAACCGACATTACACGATTACTCAACGGATGGGCAAATTGAAATAAAAATCGGCCAAGTGCGAGTCGGTCTCTCGCACGAAGGTTTCCGTGCCGTATCTTTGGTGCCTCCTTAGCCCCATTCCTCTTGCCGTTATTAATACCGAGCTAAAAACTCCTAATATTCATGTAAGTTGTATGGCAGCCCCCCTTAAATAATCATTTTATTCTGTTTTTAGTATTTGTTGTTATGGCGGCAAAAGAAATGCATCATCTGTGTAAATTTAAGCTCTAGCTATCACGGTTTATGAGATACAGTCTGGAGACTGACAGCCAGACGGACAGCGGTGTCTTAGTATTAGGGTCCCGTTTTTACTCTTTGGGTACGGAACCCTAAAATGAAACGTAACTTAGGACGTCCACCCACAAGGTGAACGGATGACCTCATTGACACCGCAGGACCGCGCTGGATGCAAGCCGTTTCAAATTGGTCTTATTGGAGATCCATTGGGGAGGCCTACGTCTAGGACGTCCTATGGCTGATGGATGGATAGAAATATTAGCTAGAGTTTGCCTTTGGAGATTTAGACGGGTAGACTTATGTTTAGCAGTGGAGTATTAAAAGTCCGGTACAGTACAGTAGTTACAGGGGGGTAGTACAGGTTGAGCCGTGGTGGTTTAGTGGTAGTGACCCCAGCCTTACAATCGTGAGGTCGTGGGTTCAATCCCGGCCCCGTACCAATGAGTTCTTTGGAATTTATGTACGGAATTTAACACCACTTGCTTTTCGGTGAAGGAAAACATCGTGAGGCAACCTGCATACGTCCGTAGAAGAAATTCGATGGCGTATGTGAATCCACCAACCCGCACTGGGCCAGCGTGGTGGATATGGCCCAATCACCCTTCGCGGGTAGGCCTACGTCCTGCAGTGGACTATTAAAAAAAAAAAAAGGCTGGTACAGGTACAGTACAGGTTTACACGTAAATGGAAACTACAGCTCTTTCCGTATGGCTCTATACATTTTTGTACAGCGCCCCTGGCGGAAACGAGGAAGAACTAACTAAAATGTATGGAGCCACACGTGAACGCGAAAGTTTAAGTAAACTACCTACGCAAAACCTGGAATAAGGGACTGGACTACATAAAGTCATTCACTCCCGACAAAATGTGGAACAGCTGATTTTAATTTTATAGCGTAGTCGAGAACGGAAGCTAGTGAAAATTAGGGCTTTCTCAAAACGAAGGTCATATTTTCAATAATAATCATTATATCTTTACGACCAAGTTCTGCTATAGAGGTTGAACCAATAACGAAAATCGCAAAAAAAACTACTTAAACTTAATTTAAAGGACTTCTAAATAATCTATGGAACAGCTGATTTCGGAGCAAACTTTCGAAGTTGGCTGAATTGTAAAAGTTGATGGTCATATTGTTTACGAGCTACATGGCTACATCCTAGAGCTATTGCTATGGAATTCGCAGTTTTTCGACCTCCTGTCTTCTCTATCTAGAACTATTAAAAATATTGAATAAGCTGTAGAGTTTGTGAAGTAAGGACTTGTAGAGTAAGGCGTGTAGAGTTAGAAGCTTGGCTTTACGAGAGATCTGACAATTTTTTGATAGTGGGAACTGTGACTTGGCTTCATTTCACATGAAAATGTTTTTGTTGTATTCCATTCACAGCATTGACTTTTAGAGGACCTATAATATACTCATCATTATGGCTGACTTGTACTATGGGACTAACCCTGACATCACAAAAACATCCGCCTTCCAATTTAAATGCCGATTTACACATACCAGTGAAGCCACCGTTCCGTCACAGTACCGGCTCCGTACCGGCACAGTGAAAAATATTCTTTCATACTTTCTCTATGAACGTATACCGTCACCAGCAATCACTGAGACTGACAAGTGGAGATACCTTGCCAGTGGTCTCGAACATGCCGATTTTTCAGTATCACTACCGATACCTATTTGGAGCCTGTCCTACCGAAACACCGGAATGAAACAATTTTCCAACGTTTTTTGAGATTGATAGTTTTCTATCGAACTTAAAGTTTCCAAAAAAAGAAATGTGATTTATTGGGACACATTCTCCGAAAAAAAAATCGAAAGAACTGTAGGCTATATTTTGCATTTGGAATAAACATAAACTAGTCACACTATAATTTTATTATCTTCATCATACTAATCTGTCATATATATGTATGTTTATTATCATGTGGGTACATATTTATTTTTTTCCACTTGTTTTTTAAGTTTGTTTTAATAGTACATTATGATATAAGTGCGATAAGTTGAAAATTACAGCCCAGGCAACATTGCTAGCCCGAGCCGTAGGCGAGAGCTATAAGGAAGCAGAGGCTGTAGTAACAAAGCGGTGTAACCACGAGTCTGGACCCGTAATTTTCAAAGCGCACGTATGTCATACGACGTTTTATAACATATTTGCGAGGAAATTAATAAAACTGTGACTTTGAGTGAAAGTCGTGCTCGTATCGTGATCAGTCGAAGCATCGTGCGTTTTACATTAAATTACCGCACAAGTGCCGTAATGTCTCCCACTCTCTTGAGTGAAAGTAGGAGAAACGAGAACACAGAGTTCTGCAGTCGGTGGCGGCGTGCGTTTTACATTACAATAATGCACAAGTGCGTAATGAAATACATTACGATATTGAAATCGGTGCAATTACAGCCACTTTACGAGCAAATATGTTATAAAAGTAGTTACATTATGTATTATTTAAAAATTGTTTTCTCAGCGACGACGAACTGTTATTTATAATTATAAAATTAAAATTAAATTAAATTAAATTTCATTTATTGAGCTTATAACACGGCAAAACCAATTACATTATAACTCACTTAATATCTAATTAAAAACAAATGTCAGGAAGTAATAAATGATAATAAAAATAGAACAGAAGATGTCAATACAAAATGTCAAATAATCAAGCTACTGTCCGCATCCGTCGCCTCGCGTCCAGCCCACTGATCCACTATGGATTCGCAGTATACCAGAAGTGATGCAACAACATGCTTCCAGTCGTCAACTAATATATCTATTTCGGTGTTGGCAGCACGGAGCGAGTTGAGGTGACGACGACAGCGCAGTAGAGGCGACATAGCGCGCGCCACCGTGCGGCTGCTATTGACATAAAAAAGGTCGTGCGGCCGGCCGCGCCTATCCGTCGATACCCCGGGCTTATCTGGCACAAACAATGAGCATAGGATGTTATGTAGATCCGTAGAGTCGACCATCCCCCTGAGCACTTTACAGCACATAGTGAGCTGGTCGACCATGCGCCTCACCTCCAGCGAGTTGTAACCCAACTGGCCGAGCAGAAATTTGGTTGGATACATGTACGGATAATATCCGTAGACCTTCTTGTAGAGTGATCTCAAGAAGGCTTTTTGAACCTTCTCGAGCATACTCGTATATGTGACGTGATGCGGATTCCACACGCATGCAGCCGACTCGAGTTTGCTTCTTACCAGTGAGTTGTACAACGTTATAACAACTTGCGGGTTTTGAAAGTCTCGAGCATTACGAAGGACAAAGCCCAAACGACGAAAGCCTTCTTTCGCAAGATCGGTAATGTGGTCGTGGAAAGTTAATTCCCGGTCGAACTTAACCCCCAAATCTTTAACGGCACCCACTCTATTAATAGGAAGATTGTCCAGTCTATAGTCAAAATGAATAGGTTTCTTTTTACGGTCAAAAGTCATTGTATTACATTTACTAATATTAAAAGTCATTTTATTTGTCACACTCCACCGAAATATATTATTAATGTCATCTTGTAATTTGAAACAGTCTTGAAGGGAATTTATCTCCAAATAGAGTTTGAGATCGTCAGCATACAATAAACATTTGGCATTAGATAAAGCTCTTGTTATTTTATAAATCATGATTTGAAAAAGCAGAGGACCGAAAACGGAACCCTGAATTACACCGGATTTAGTAGGATACGAATTGGACTCATGTGTGCCATGCTTGACGTACTGACTTCGATCCTTCATAAGGTCAGCAAAAAAGCGGAGCAAACCCGGACTAAAACCTATGTCACAGAGCTCGCGGAGCAATATGTCGTTATCTATTTTGTCAAAGGCCTTCTGATAGTCAAAATAGATGACATCAACCTGAGAACCCCTATCCATAGCACTAGAGATATAATCAACAAGACACAGCAGGTTTGTATTAACAGAGCGGCCTGCCCTGAAACCGTGCTGCTCTTCACCTATCTGATGTCTTACCTGTCTATATATTTCTTTATGCAGAATATATTCCAATATTTTGGCAGGTGCGCAGAGAATTGCTATTGGTCTGTATTCCTCTACTGATGTACTTTTACTGCTTTTGGGAATAGGGGTCACTCTGGATAACTTCCACTGTTTAGGGTACTTTCCATGTTTAAGCGAGAGATTTAAAATATGACACAGAGGAGATAACAAATATTTTTTACCTGCCTTTAAAACAAAGCTTGGCACACAATCGGGACCAGGTGAGCTACTTAGCTTATATTTAGTTGTGTTCACCACTGGCTTTTCGGTGAAGGAAAACATCGTGAGGCAACCTGCATACGTCCGTAGAAGAAATTCGATGGCGTATGTGAATCCACCAACCCGCACTGGGCCAGCGTGGTGGATATGGCCCAATCACCCTTCGTGGGTAGGCCTACGTCCTGCAGTGGACTATTAAAAAAAAAGGCTGGTACAGTACAGTACAGTACAAATTGTTTTTATTTTATCCTTACATAGTATAAAATAAAGTCGCTATTTTCGTTTGTTTGTTTGTTTGTTTGTTTGTCTGTATGCTTAAATCTTTAATACTACGCAACGGATTTTGATGCGGTTTTTTTTAATGGATAGAGTGATTCAAGAGGAAGGTTTATATGTATAAAAATTCCCGAAATTCCCACGGGAACGGGCACAACGCGGGTAAAACCGCGGGGCGCTGCTAGTAAATAATAAAATAAAAAACCAATTTAGAAAATAGTTTGTTTTTATAGCCGCCGTAATTATTTTTAACACTATTGTAATTATACAGTCGGAAAATATTTTCCTACCCGAACGAAGGAAGACCTTTATCAACAGTTAGTAGCTTACTTCACAGCCGCCTAGCAGTTTGAATCGGCCTTTAAATGTAAGTAGGTACCTTGAGCCAGTTAAGTTTATGACAAAAAAGTATTACTGTTCAAATACCTAATGAATTCCGTTTGTAAACAAAGGTGCGACAAGTTAAAAATAAAATCAGTCATGAATAATTTGGTCTCTTTCATAAGGGTTCCGTAGGTATAAATACTCCCAGGTATAAGGTCTGAAATAAAAAGATCCATCAATATTTATTTATCTTTCTGTCCACCCCGCTTTCGCTTAGCTAAGTGCGAATGAATTATATCAATATTCAATCGTTTATTGCACCACATCTCTTAGTCTAATTTATAAACGTATAAAATGTTTAGGTAAACTTAGAGTTACATATTTATGGATCCTGTTTTAGGGTATTGCAATTGATTTAAATACTAAGGAACTTAATACATAGGAACTATCGGTATCAGTTAGGATCTAATTTACTTTGTCTTGTTCGTTGTATCGAAACATTTTTCGTCTAAGAAGTCCTGTATTGAGTAGTAGCTTTTGGCTATGAGAATCTCTTTTATTTTTCTTTTTAAAATGTTTTTGTTTGATTTTTTTTTCCTTAATTAAAATGTACTAACCACAGACTCCAGGGTCTGTGCCCTTTGTTAACTAAAATTTACATTTATTTGATTATACTATACTAAGAGAGTTAGTAGGTACTTGAAATCTTAGCCTAAGTTAGTCAATGCACTGCGTGAATGCCACGAGCAGACCGGCGACCCGCAAGCAGTTTTTTTCGTTTGTTCGTATAGCTAAGTATGTCTTTAAAACTTTATGAAAAACCTTATTGTAATTTGTTATGTACAAAAATACAGACAGATACACAAATAATAAGGCGACCTCTTCATACAATGTAGTGGTTAGTTTGATGGTTTATATCGACTACGAAGAGTATTTATATCGATTTTAAAGATTGCTCAAGGTTATGTTATGGGTGTCCCATGGCAGGAACTGAACTTATGTCATTGTGGCACGCTCCATTGCCCACTTATGGGCATTTCATCAAGCGCCATGTCAACCAGTTAACTGTAAAGACGCATTCACAATATTGACTGCGTCGTTGGCTCAGTGGTAAGTGACCCTGACTTCTGGAGCAAAGAGGCATGGGTTCGATCCCCACCCAGGGCAAGCATTTATGTGATGAACAATTAATAGGTGTTTGTTCTGGGTCTGGGTGTTATTTAGGTACTATCTATATAAGTATGTATTTAAAAATATGTATATGTAGTATATCAGTCTCTGGCAGCCTCACAAGCTTTGCTTAGTTTGGGGTCAGAGACCGTGTGTAAGATGTCCCCTAATGTCTATTTATTGTATTAATATGATTTTTTTGTACGAGATACTGTAGGTACTGTATAGGCCGAACCATACAGGTCGGCGGCGTGTGAAGTTAGCTACAAGGTGCAGGGTGATTTTGTACGAAAACGTTCTCGTAATGTGCTCTAAGTTAAGGTTTGAAAATCGTGTAAAAATATTTCTTTTTTAAATAAAATAACTTCATTTCGGTAATTTCTTTTAACGTAATTTTACATTTAAATACATTTCTTCAACGTTATTCGCGGAAATATAAAAAATACTACGTTACGTTATAGAGAATTAGGCATCTAAATCAGGATTGGATATTCCTGACTGAATTTCGAGAACTGTTGATTGAATTTCGAGCAGCCTGTAGCTAACTTCACATCCGTCGACTTGGATGATTCGGCCTATACAGGTAGCGGGATATAAGTCTAGCGCTGAGAAAAGTGTGGAGGGGATGGCTGCGCATGAGTTTAGTATGGCGATCAACATGCGTAGCTATCCCCTCCACAGTACCCTCAGCGCTAGACTTACGTGCCGCCACTTGTACCAATATTTTTAATAGCCACTGCTGAACGCAAGTTTACCACCGAAGTGTGAGCCATATCCAAATCATATCACATACACCATCGAATTTATTCTTTGGATGTACGCGCGTTGCCTCACGATCACGATGCTTTCCTTCTCCATATAGGCAGTGGTGTGAAATTTCGCTCATACGTTCTTAAAAACTCATTGATAGATTAGTTTAATAATAAAGTTTGTTGTATTAGAATTACTCTGTAGGAGAGGTCTATGTCGAACAGTAGATGTCCTACAATTGATTGATAATGAAGTATTTTAATCATTTATGTGGCAGCGTGGCATAATGGACCACGAACGGAATCAAGAACGTTTTTTTAGTTATTATTGTTTGGAAAATAGAGATTCAAAAATGTTGAGGTTTATAAAAACAATAAAAATGTTTTGTGAAAATATAAACGAAGAAACCATTTTATGGTATGCTATGACTTTAAGTTATTTTTTGACCGACGAAAGACGAAGTCGAAGACGAAAGACGGAGGAGGTACTCATTTCGACGCGCATATTTTTTTGATGTGTAACCACGCATAACTTTTTACTAAGTGGTTCGATTTTGATAATTCTTTTTTTATTCGAAAGAACATACTTCGGAATTGGTCCCATTTAAATTTTATCGAAATCAAATCGGCTGAACCATTTTTGATAAATTAACATAAATGTTACATCGATCAATATTCGCGAATTCTGTACACGGTTGAAGTCGGCCATGCCATTTTTTTGCTAAAATAATTATTTTGAATTAAAGAACTTTAATTTACTTCGGTGGATTAATGGCTCCATTTTCACAGTTAGGGCACAGAATCCTAAAAAGCCCGAATCAAATTGAGCTTCGCTTCTTATGGATGCAAATCCCTTTAGGGTAAATCACCGTCAAATGTTACATTTATTACAAAAACAACCAAATTGATTTTATAAATACTAAGCTTGTTTCTCATGTTCAAACCTTCGTCATCATTATCACCCGTTTTCTTTATCCCACAGTCTAAGTGTGTAAAAAGTGACGATTAGTACTTAGACCATGGATGCTGTGAGTTAAATTTTTCCTAAATAATTTTGAATCGGGACTACGAGTATTCGCCTCACTATATCCAGCCTCACCTTCAAGACTTCATCCATCTTCATCCATAAGACGTCCACTGCTGGACATAGGCCTCCCCAATAGATCTCCAATAAAACCGATTGGAAGCGACTTGCATCCAGCGCGCGTCATCGCACAAGGTGGACGTCTATGCTGCGCTTGCCGGTACGTGGTCTCAACTCGAGAATTTTTTGATCGCATTGGACATCAGTCCTTCGTGCTATGTGTAATTTAAAGCTTAGTAAGTGGAATTAGACGCAAGAAACGGAATTGAAGGATTGGAATGGAAATTGTCGTAAGACCTACTTCTACTATGAGACTAATAGAATCGCGAATCAGCAAGATTTCAGTGATATTTTAATAAGAGTTTTGAGTCTAAATCAATTCGATAACTATAGAGTAAATCAATTGGCTTATGAAGATTCAGTTTTAACCGAATCCTCATAAGCATAGGCCGATACATATACCTCGACTTCTGTATTTGATTTGATTCGATGTCTTTTGCTTGGAGAACTACGTTTTAGCCGTTTGACCGTGTCAAGTGTTAGAGCGAACGGTTTGTCAATACCTACAAACCGTTCGCTCTAATAATTATATGAGCATACTTAAGTTCAATATTCAAGAAGAAGAAGAAGTTCATTATTCTAAAATCGCTAAATTTTTTGCACAGTATCCATATGCTCCATTGTAAACAGAGCCTTAACTTCGACCTACAGATCAACATCTCGGTAATGTTTCTTACAGCATAGTTCCTGTAATAAAAATTGTCAAAAACTATGGAGTAGCTCTTACTGCTATTTTATTTTTTTAGTTTACCACAGGAAAAAAAATATAGATCAAAGAAAAACTCCATCATTTTAATATATCATAATGAAATATAAGTATGTTGTTTTGAAATTATAGTATGGCTCTAATACCTACTACAAAAAAACTAGGTAGTTAATTTGATAAATAAAGTTTTAGTGCAAATTCTTCAAACTCAGCGCATAAAGCACTGCGGTTCTTACTCTAAATATTGCTCCAAAACTTCATTTATTTCTAACGAAGTGTGCCCTTCTTTTTGAAAAATACTACCCATTTAAATTGGAACACCAAAAAATTGCCCACAATACATCCACTCTTGTATAAACTTTTGACAGGTGTAGCTATGTCAGTTTAATAGATAAAACTTAGACATTTAATAGATACGAATCCCTCAAACAGCGCCACCACCGCCAGAAAAACCCTGAGTCCTTTCTTCCTCCTGGCTCTGAGATCTGGCAGTTCTGGCATAATATATGCCTTACGCTAGAGGCAGTATCTTTGGATTCTATGCAAGGTTTGAACAGCGCTAAAAGAATCATCTACGAGCTATGGAGAGGGCATGCTCGGAGTCTCTCTGAGAGATCGAATCAGGAATGAGGAGGTTCGCAGAAGAACCAATGTTACCTACATGGCCCAGCGGATTGGCAAGTTGAAATGGCAGTGGGCAGGGCACATACACAAGGACTGATGACCGATGGTGTCGAAATGTTCTCGAGTAGAGACCACGTACCGGTGCAGCGTAGGACGTCCACCCACAAGGCGGACGGATGACCTCAGGATCACGCAGGATGCAACCCGCTACCAACCGGTCTTATTGGAGATCCATATGGGAGGCCTATGTTCAGAAGTGGACGTCCTTTGGCTGATGGATGGAAGGATGGATGAAAAAAATCGTCTAACTAAACCAAAGCTCCAAACTTTAAGCAACAACGCGACTCCACAGCACCTATCGTCCGACCGCACCTAGGTGCGTCTCCACGGCTCGCTACTCACAGTCCTTAACGAAAACCCGGCGCAGTAGTGGTTCACAGCCAGTCGCAATATGTCCCTAGCGGAAGGAGCCTCCGACACCGAACAGACCAGATCCCAGAGCCAGGAGGAAGAAAGGACTGAAGACCAGGGCGCGAAGAAAAAGCTTGCAGATAAGAGGCAGGTGAGTGCCTTCCACATTCCTGCTCCTGTGGGAATTGGGAACTCTTCAGTTTATTTCAATTCCAGATCCCTCCTTGGGCTGGAATTTTATTGACCTCTTATATTGTATAGGTACTTTTTTGGGAGTGCGTCAGTTTAATCTCTTTGGAGGCTTTTTGTGAGTGTATTCATGGTTTATTTAGGGTGGTCATTGATATCTGGTTTGAGTTTTGCAGAATATTGCGTGGTAAGTATTTCGCTTTCTCCGTATTTTTTTATTTCTTTATAATTCGTGTTTCATTGTGTATAGATTTCAAAATTTAGATTGAACTTGACTGCTCTTTTTTTTTATATCTTGTGTTTATATTTTTATATATTTTGTAGAGTATTTGTTTTATAGTTTATCACTGCTCACGGACGATTTTGCACAAAATTATTGGGATTGGAGAAAGTAATAATTATGGATATAGTTTATCATTGAATTCAATAAAATCATCAGTGCCACTCCAAGAGACACCTTCCAGTGTAAACACTAACAAAACCCCCTCTAAAATTCACCCAGATCATCCTCTAAGCAAGAATGCGCTGAATGTTATCTCCATTAATATTGAAGGGTTTTCACAAAACAAAGCAGAGATACTAGCGACGTTATTTCACAACACAAACTGCGACATCATGTGCATACAAGAGACTCACCGTGACAAAGATCAACCCCATCCACAAATACCCGGACTATCTCTCGTAGCTGAGATACCCCACGCCAAACATGGGAGTGCTATATTCACCAAGCCAGATATTGTGATAAAATCATCATCAACTAACTCACATAATTCAATAGAAACAATAACTATTGACACTGGCCATTGCACCGTGACCTCCATTTACAAACCCCCAAACCAACCATTTAGCTTCTCAGAAACAGACAACTTTCGCGACCAACCCCTCAGAATTGTAGTAGGTGACTTCAACAGCCACAGCTCTACGTGGGGCTACCGGGAAACAAATGCTGATGGAGCAGCAGTTGAAGAATGGGCCGAAGCTGAAAACTTACACCTGCTTCACGACGCGAAATTGCCTCCATCCTTTAACAGTGGACGTTGGAAACGCGGTTTCAACCCCGATCTCATCTTCGTCAGCGCTAACATCACATCTCTTAGCACCAAAACTGTATGTGAACCCATTCCCCGCACACAACATAGACCTATTTCGTGTCTCATCCACGCCGCAATAAAACCCACCCCTGTACCCTTTAGAAGAAGGTTCAACTTTATGAAGGCTGACTGGGTAAGCTTCTCCAAAAATGTTGACAATAAATTACTGGAAATCGAGCCAACTCCTGAAAACTATGACAAATTTGTCAACACAGTTTGGGCAGTTTCGCGACAATGTATACCAAGAGGCTGCCGCACACGCTACATTCCTGGGTTAAACAAAACTTCAGCTTCACTTCTTGATAATTATGAACAACTGTATACCAAAGACCCCTTTTCAGCCGAAACAATCGCAGTTGGCGAAGAGTTGATGCTTAGAATCACTGAAAACCGACGGGAAAGGTGGGTGACCACTGTGTCAAGCATCGATATGACACAAAACAGTAAGAAAGCTTGGTCCACGCTCAAAAAACTAACAGATAGCCCACCTGACCCAGGAAACCCCGGAAAAGTGACAGCTAATCAAATAGCTCACCAGTTGCTGATGAACGGGAAAGCAAATCAGCGACTACCCAAAATCCCTAAACCAAACACAGACTCAAACAGATCGTCCGACATCAGTAAACCCATTACAGTAACAGATATCGTCCAAGCCATTAAGGGCCTCAGAAACGGCAAAGCAGCGGGAGTGGACGACATCACTGTAGAACAATTAAAAAACCTGGGACCTGTAGCCGTGTCTTGGCTCCTAGCTGTTTTTAACTCTTGCTTAGAAAAATCGAAAATTCCCAAGCTTTGGAGAAAATCCAAAATTATTGCCCTTTTAAAACCTGGAAAACCGCCAACTGACCCTAAAAGCTACCGCCCAATTTCACTTTTGTGCCACACTTATAAATTATTTGAACGAATCCTCTTGAACCGTCTGTTACCTGCGATAGAACCTAAACTAATCCCAGAACAAGCCGGATTTCGCCCCGGTAAATCGTGTACAAGTCAAGTGCTCAGACTAACACAACACATTGAGAACGGCTTTGAGACCAAAAAAATCACTGGCGCTGTTTTTGTCGACCTATCAGCAGCTTATGACACCATAAATATTAAGAGACTAATATCTAAAATAGCAACTCTCACAGACGACGCAGCTTTTTTAAAAATACTCAAGGAACTGCTAACCAACAGACGCTTCCAAGTCCACCTCAATAACAAAGCTAGTAGATGGCGACGCCAAAAAAACGGCCTGCCACAAGGCAGTGTACTGGCGCCTATATTATTTAACATATACACCAATGACCAACCCGCCATCCCACATACTGAACGGTTCCTTTACGCCGACGACCTGGCGCTAACTACGCAAACGAACACATTTGAGGAAGCTGAAAGCATACTCACAGAAGCTCTGGAAACCATGGGAAGGTATTATGACGAAAACAGCTTGAGGCCAAATCCGTCCAAAACCCAATCATGCGTCTTCCACCTCCGAAACCGCCAAGCCAACCGCTCACTAAAAATATCATGGCGAAACGTCGCCATTGAACATTGCAATAGCCCAACCTACCTAGGAGTTAAACTCGATCGGACCCTTACCTACAAACCGCACTGCTTAAAAACCAAGTTAAAAGTCAGCACTAGAAACAATTTACTCTCCCGCCTCACCTCCACCTCTTGGGGAGCCTCAGCCCAAGTGCTTCGCACATCAGGGTTGGCACTCTGCTTCTCAGCTGGGGAATACGCGTGCCCAGTGTGGCACCGATCCGCCCACGCTAAAGAGGTAGATGTCGCCCTCAATGAAACGTGTCGAAAGATTACTGGCTGCCTCAAGCCCACCCCTCTAAGCTTACTATATCCGCTCGCCGGAATAGCCCCTCCACACGTCCGACGAAATATTGCCTGCTCTATTGAAAAACAAAAACAAGAAAATGACCACAGACACCCTCTCTACAAGTCAGTTCCGCCTGCCAACCGCCTCAAAAGCCGCAAGAATTTCCTAAATTGCACAAATCCCTTAATCGGTCACCCCAGCGAGGCCCGCTGCAAACTCTGGCAAGAAACCTATCCCCCACCACAAGACTTCTTAGAGCCAGCGGAAGAACTCCCCCCAGGGAATGACTTAGCGTGGCCAACGTGGAAGTCGTTGAATCGACTCCGGACCCAAGTTGGCCGCTGCAAGTTTAACATGGCCAAATGGGGTTTCTCTGATGTAACCTCGGTGGAGTGCGACTGTGGAGCTGTGCAGACAATGCAACACCTATTGTCCTGTCCTCAGTGTCCAAATACTTGCACACTGAGCGACCTAGTGGAAGCCAACCCTCCTGGAGTAGCAGTCGCTAACCACTGGGCGAAGTTTATCTAGATAGATCCTCACCATCTAGATCTATCACCTTAGAACCATCGACACGAAGAAGAAGAAGAATAAAATCAACGAGTTTACTAATTACCTACTACGAAAAATTCGTTCATCACCTTTCGTGGGCAGGCCTACGTCCTGCAGTGGACTATTACAAAGGCTGGTACAGTACAGTAATTCATTCAATAAAATGTGGTAAAACAGCATTAAAAAAAACTTAAACAGTAAAAAAATCCTACAAATTTAAGACAAAAAAGACTAGGAAAACATGAATGAAAACTATACACATCGCGAAGAGAATGTAATCTCATTAGTAATACATAAATATAATACAATAGTTATTTTCTAACTTAAACCTGCCGCTGTGACAATCAAACGTGTTGAATTTTTTTGTGGAGTGTTTCTTTCTGTCAACTCTCAATTAACAAAGATTCTACAAACTCTATTCTCTCTATCCATGTGGTATGTTAAACATATCCTAGATGGGTAAGTTTTATGTGGATGGAACTTTTATATATTGCCTTTTAAGTTGTACTGTCGTTTTTAGTCTTGGATAATAATTTTAGGGTTCAGTATCTTAAAATATCAAAACAGGATCGTTTTTGTAGAGAGATTCGTTGCGTTTTGCTCCAGAACATTTGCTGTTTACATGAGGATTTTCTTAAAAGCTAATTTTTATAGGAATGTTTGTGTAAAAACACAGAAATAATTATAAATCAGGAAAATATGTACTACTAGTTAGCTTCATTACTGGTTTATCGAGATATTTTTTTATAAATATAATGCAAATGAGTTTCGACCCAGCGTTTCCATTTCAAATAACTCGGTGGCTCAGTGGTTAGTGACCCTGACTTCTGGATCAAAAAGGCGTGGGTTCGATCCCCATCCAAGGCATTTATGTGATTAACATAGGTGTTTGCTCTATGTCTGGATATTATTTAGGTATTATCTTTATAAGTATGTATTTAAAATATAATATATACCTATATACGTATATGAAGTATTTCAGTCTCTGGCAGCCATATCACAATCTTTGCTTTGTTTGGGGTCAGAGACCGTGTGTAAGATGTCCCCTAAAATTAAAAAAAAATAGCACCAAAATCATAGTAAATTTATCGTCATAGATATTAATACAAGTACATCCTAATTCAAATCGACGCGAAAAAAATAAATAGGTAGGTAAAAAAACATTATTAGTAAAGACGCATTAACATTAATCACAAAATATCAAAAAGCAATTAATCAAAATACATCAAAAAACGCCGCCAAAATAAGTTCAATTAACTTAAACATCGTCAGCCTTGAAAATCCCATTCGAATCCCACTCAATTACAACAACTAGTACACATCAAACCAATAAATTTTCCCAAAATGTCCATGAAATTGGTCCAATTTACCACCTTATGGTCTCTATCATTAACCAATTAATCTATTTGTGACCATATACAGTTTAGATGTTTTTAATTCTGTATCAATTGCCGCCGACCAGTAGTTCCTGTCCTCCCACTTTGGTTTAGATTAATGATCTATAGCGATATTAGATCTTCTTCAATCGTCTGCGCCTACGCAGGTTTGGATACACTTTGTTTAGATGTTTTGACATCTCTTTCCAGTGTTGTTCCTTTTTCAAATAAATCATGAGCTTCATTAATATTGCTAGCATTTAACTAAGCTTTAGCTTCATCATCATTTAATATTTTGCTTTTGACAAAATTTTATTCTAGTGTCAAAAATATTTTAACTTTTTCCAATACTTACTTCAGTTTAAAAGATGATGGATGTCCACTTATGTATTTTGATAATTTTGTTTGTTATATTCTTTACCTATTTCTTAATGTTGGTGATTTTTAGTTTGTGCAGAATGCAAACAAACGTTTGATTTTGTTTTGTGTAAGCTTTAATTTGGTAAGTTATGTTAACTACAACGAATTTCATGATCGTCTTCATATTGTCTTACTATATAGTTCAAATGTAAATAAAATATCCAAGCTCGACCCGCCAACGATTTAGAAAACCGTTGATAATCAAACACTAAAAAGAAAAGTTTAGTTAAAACTTCGGGTTTACAACAAAAACAACAACAAAATAATAAACGCATAGCATTGGGTAGCGTAGACTAGTTTATTGCTGAAAGCTCAAGCAAAATGATCAGGCAGTTGAATGTTCTTTTTACGTAAAACTATAGATTATAAATAATTTTATATTTGGTTTGTACGATGGATGAGGCTTGCACATGATCGGAAGCAATGGCGAGAAACAGAGAGGCCTATACTCAGTAGAGGTTGCAATGGACTGCATGTACTGCATGACTGCACCTACTCATTTAGATTCTATTGATAGACGGATTGGTTTGAACAACTCTTATTATATTTAATTGTTACACCCCACGGTCAGGGTTACATAATATATTAGGTATATCTATTATTTGTTAAAAAATTCTTTTTAAATCTTAATCTTATACGACCTTGAAGTAGGGTTATAGTTTGACAAGATAAGATTTTTGATATGTTTTTTAAAGAGATATTATCTAAGGGATGAGTCTCTATCATAACAAACCATAATCCCATCAAAAAAATAGGTCATCGCAATATTTAAACTCTCCGACAGCCGGAAGCTCCAAAACAATGAACCGATTAAGCAGCATGACATTTCTTGCGAGTGCGCACTCGTTTGCTGATCGAGTGTGACGAGATCGGACTAGCTGCTATTGTATTCTTATTGTTTTTCTTGGGCTTAATCATTCAATAGGTTGGGTTAATGGTTTTGTTTATAAGGACTTTTAAATTAGATTAAAGTACATTGTCTTGCTGCGTGGTAGAATGTATTATGTTATTATGACTGCCTCGGTGGCTCAGTGGTTAGTGACCCTGACTTCTGGATCGAAGAGGCGTGGGTTCGATCTCCACCCAGGGCAAACATTTGTGTGATGAACATAGATGTTTGCTCTGTGTGTTATTTAGGTACTATCTATATAAGTATGTATTTAAAATATGTATATGTAGTATATCAGTCTCTGGCAGCCATATCATAAGCTTTGCTTAGTTTGGGGTCAGAGACCGTGTGTAAGATGTCCCATAATATTATTATTTATTATATATATTTATTATCTCTCTATGAATCAAAAGTATAATGAGATATCTTGAGATATCCTGGGTCTGTATTCCCGCTAAAGTACAACGTGGGTGTCTTCAAATCCCGAGTGAACAGGTATCTTCTAGACCGCATATCTGCTTAACATCAGGCAGTATGTAGTCAAACGCAAACCTATATGGAATAAAAAAAAAAATAAGGAAGTCCTAGGACACTCTCTTATGCAACCCGTCATATGTTAATTGTTTTACATTTAGTGTGAGCAGGGTGTGTACTGTGGTGATTCTGAAAGCTCTTTTTCTTGAATTTGGAATTTAAGTACTAATTTGAAACAGCAATTTTTTACCTATATTGTAATTAATTAATGTATGCTTGATACAATCAAATGCTTTGTCAGAATCATTGAACTTTATTTCAATACGATCTCCTAATTATACTATAGTAACAAATGTAGTATATCAGTCTCTGGCAGCCATAATACAAGCTTAAGACCACGTGTAAGATGTCCATAACATATTAATTTACTTAAACAAATGTTTCGCAAATTCGTCAGATGTCCGACTCATACATGTGGAAGGAACAAATTCACACTCTGATGAAGGGCGGAGAGAGTGAGTCCGACATCTCGGACTCGGAACACTTCCTGACCAAGGGCGCCTTCCTCCTGACCCCCTCCCACGGCCTCAGCATGGAGAAAGCTTCAGCTATCTGCGAGAAGATGGAGTTCAAGGGCTGCTTCTCCCTCACGAAGACTGCCACTGGAATCCTCTTCAAGTTCTCCAGCGTCGAAGATTACCAGATGGTCTTCAAGAAAGGCTTCCATAAAGTGACTGGCTCCAGATTCTACAGGAAGGTAATTGGCTTACAAGGGATGCTTTCAAATTTCTTTGACATTTCTAAATAAATCTAAACTGTTCTAATCGTAACTATAGCTTTCTCTATTGTAAATTTTTCTACTTGCCTTATACGTATTATCTTTTTCATGTGTAGTTTGTTTTTAATCTTAGCTCTCTTCGCCTTTTGTTGGTTGTGCTTTGTTCCTTCTCCGTTGTGCCTATTTTTATTTATGTACTTTTATTGTTTCTTACAGATAGACTACCTCTAGATATTCTACTATTTAATCTATCAGACGATAAAATCATTTATCTACACTAATGTTGTAACATTCTACTTATGTTTCCAATACTTGACTTATAATGACTACTGTTATAGCGCAGACAACAAAACACTCAATCTAAGCAATTTCACATGATGTTATAATATCCACATCGATATCGTAAAATCTCATTATAACATCGCGCGCTCGCTCGTGATTGGCCCAGCGCGCGCAGCTGCGCTCTCATTGGTTAGATTTTAATGGCGCCAAGTTCACTGTGACAATACACGTACGCGTGAATTTAATGTTTCGCAATATGTTTTTTATTTTATTTTTATTAGTGAAGATAAAGTAGTGTATGCAACTGCATATAACACGGGTATTAAAACACTCGTTACTATTCTCAACTCACACTCGTGTTTTAATTCCCTTCATTATATATGACAGTTGCATAAACTACTATTTCTTATTTTCAAACTAATTTTTAAGATACTTTCCATAAAGTAATTTATTTTATCTACACTAATGTTGTAACATTCTACTTATGTTTCCAATACTTGACTTATAATGACTACTGTTATAGCGCAGACAACAAAACACTCAATTTAAGCAATTTCACATGATGAATTCCACATCGATATCGTAAAATCTCATTATAACATCGCGCGCTCGCTCGTGATTGGCCCAGCGCGCGCAGCTGCGCTCTCATTGGTTAGATTTTAATGGCGCCAAGTTCACTGTGACAATACACGTACGCGTGAATTTAATGTTTCGCAATATGTTTTTTTTTATTTTTTTTAGTGAAGATAAAGTAGTGTATGCAACTGCATATAACACGGGTATTAAAACACTCGTTACTATTCTCAACTCACACTCGTGTTTTAATTCCCTTCATTATACACCACTACTTTTTATGAACATCTAAAAAAAAATGTAGGTATCAGTACACGATGTAAAACATATGTGTACAGTTAAAATTTAAAAAAGATCTTAGGTAGCCTATTTATTTAGGTTTTATTTTATCCGAAAATTAGACTAAAATTATGCACATAATGTCAATTTCATTCATGTATCGCTATTATGAATGGTGATAAGTACCTACGGTCTTGTTTACGCAAAACAGCTGTAGTTGGAATCTAATGGATTAGAATAACCAATTATTTAAATTTTTAAGGGATAATTTTAGGATATTGATTTATTAACTTTTTATTGCATATATATGTTTAGTATCGTGCACTGATACCCCCAAATTTTTTTTAGATGATCATAAAAAGTAGTGGTGTATATGACAGTTACATAAACTACTATTTCTTATTTTCAAACTAATTTTTAAGATACTTTCCATAAAGTAATTTATTTTATCTACACTAATGTTGTAACATTCTACTTATGTTTCCAATACTTGACTTATAATGACTACTGTTATAGCGCAGACAACAAAACACTCAATTTAAGCAATTTCACATGATGAATTCCACATCGATATCGTAAAATCTCATTATAACATCGCGCGCTCGCTCCTGATTGGCCCTGCGCTCGCTGCGCTCGTTTCATAAACTCACACTCGTGTTTTAATACCCTTCATTATATGACAGTTGCATAAACTACTATTATTAGGTTCTAGTTGCAATGTTATAAAGCGTTACCTCGTTTTTACGTCAATTGTAGCTTGGGTATTTTGTGATAGCTTTCGCGTACCTATGTTCCGATAATGCATAAAGTTCTCATTCGTTCTAGATGAGTATCGTTTTTGATTATCCGAGTCAATTTGCAAAATAATTAAAACGGGAAAATATTTTATGGCCTTTTTCTTTCACTTAATTATCATCAAAGCTAAAGCATCATTATTTCTTTTAGGCTAGCTGCCGCAACGCGTCTAACTCTATTTGCTACTTACTTATCACAACATCCTTCCAGATTGCGATTCCCTGCCGGCCCCAGAAGACTTTTACCATCTACGTGTACGACATTCCCGACGAGGTCCCGGAAGAAGATGTGCGTCACGCGCTCTACAAATTCACGTCGGTCGTGGAAGTCGTTCGTCTGCATTTTGCCGGGTCTCCCCGGGAGGGTAATACTAGTTTATATGTTTCACGCCGCAAAGTTGTAGGAACCATTTTACAACCACAGCAGTACTTATCGGGTGTGCTATGTACATTGTACATAGTACACCATTTGAGGTAGAACGCCTTTGAAAATCGTAGCTACATGACACTAGCAAAGATGTAGGATAATGTTAAATAATATTATTGTAGGATAATAAGCCCCATTACAGAAGCGCCAGCGTAAATTTAATAGCAACGTAAAAATCGTTCTCTCTATCGAATGCCTAAAGTGAAAAAGAAACAGGACTATGCTATTTAGCTAATATAATTACAATGGCGCCTCTGTAATCGGGCTTATACCTATCGATTTGACTTGACTGCCTCGGTGGCTCAGTGGTTAGTGACCCTGACTTCTGGGTCAACGAGGCGTGAGTTCGATCCCCACCGAGGGCAAGTATTTGTGTGATGAACATAGGTGCTTGCTCTGTGTCTGGGTGTTATTTAGTTAGTTACTATTTATATAAGTATGTATTTAAAAATATGTATTTGTAGTATATCAGTATCTGGCAGCCATGTCACAAGCTTTGCTTAGTTTGGGGTCAGAGGCCGTGTGTAAGACGTCCCCTAATATTTATTTATTTATTTTATTATCAAGACTTTAAAACTGAAGAGCGTAACATAAAACGCTTAAGCAAAGTCTAGAGTAAAACGGTAGGTAAAAGCTGCCCTCTGTTCCTTTTAGAAATTAACACCTAGAGGAGGCGTGTTCCCAAAAGTATCCCACGGCAGAGATAACAATATAATTACCTATAAAAGAAACATATCTGTATAGACCTAAGTTCATTAGCCAAACAAAAAATTCCAGCTTTATTTCTCCAACTGCATGTCTGTCTATGAGCTTGCTTAGTGAGTTTAGATATTTTTGAGCAAGTTAAACAACATTCGGTAATCTCTCCTCCGGGTGGGTGCCGTGGATCGGATGACATGATAAATTGTGGGTCCTAGTTGTTTTAAACGTTTAGTCAGAGGCCTTTAGATGGCTTAGAAACTCTGACATCAGGACCAACAACGCGGCCAATACGAACTTACTTCATTAATAACTCTAGTAACAAAATAAGATAATATTCCCGATCTTTTTGTAGCACATTTCCAATTTTGCATCTCCAGGGACCTCAACTCCAAAGCCTTTGGAGAAGACACCTTCCCGCGCGCTCACCACCGTGGACGGCGAGATGGTTTCCAGTATGGTGCCCAAGGAAGCCAGCAGCGTCATCCGCGTGACCCTCGCCAATATCGAGGAAGCCAACATTCTGCTGCAGAATGGGCTGGACTTCTATGGAGCTACGTACTTCCCCACGGAGCTGGCTACGCCCGCCCAGGCTGCCAAGCTTATCAAGCCCAGCAGGTTTGAATTTTTATGTCAAATAACCATGAGGAAGGAAGCTTTTATCAGTAATCGAGAACAGAAGAGGAAATATATATGGCCACCTTGTACGACATGACAATCTAATGGAAACCATAAAAGAAGGAAAGGTAGAAGGAAAGAAAAAAGGGGAAGACTACGGAGAGCTTTTCTAGACCAAATTAAAGGTAAATGTTTTGTCGTACAAGGAGGTAAAAACACTAGTAGAAGACTGCGAGACGTGGAAGTTGCTCCTCCGACAAGAGCCTTGCTCTTAAGTTATGATGATGATGAATCGTAAAGAAGTCTGTGCGCTTGAGTTACCTATTTTTTTGAGAATGAAGAAGGGTCACAAAATTCAACACAATCTCTGATATTCAAATAGACAGGAGCGATGTGATCGTCTGAATTAGTTCTCTAATTCTTTGTAAGTTAATCTATGATTTACATAAAAGATTCATGAAAGTAAACATGTGTAAAAAATATTAGGTACTGTGATAGTTATACCGATCATTAAAATATATATTTAACTGTCTATATCTGCTTATATAGTTTGGCAAACTTCTAATAATAAAAAGAAAACCGTGAAGTGGAGTCGTCCCTCCGTACGGAAGAAGTGAAACTTCGACGCAACAGTTTTTCATACCTCCCAGCTTTCATACCCCCTCCATGGTAGCGTTCAACGTTTAACGCAACCTTGTTGGAAGTCACATTAGAAGTTTCACTTCAATAATCTATCAACTCCAAAAAAATATGCAGCTGTCTAATGCAGCCTATATGTTATATTTAGATACCCCAGGAGATCCAAAACAGAGTAGTAGGAGGAAGGTTTATCATGACCATTTTTTTCTATAGGGTGACTGGAGGTACAGTGTCTGCTCGAGTGCGCGATCTGCTCCCGGTATTTGACCAGCAAGGGTTCGCCAAGTTCGCTCCTCCCGCGTCCCGCCTCGTCAAGCCCAGATCCAAGTGAACTGACCACCACCACCCTTAATCCATCAGCTCTGCTGGAGGCTCCTTAAAGACATGGACTGGCGAAAACGACATCATCTACAGTTGAACCAGAAATATTCGGCTCTGAAACCTTAGCACTATCCAATATTTAGAAATTCTCATTTGTGAGTTCGAGACACGTGTAGTAGTGGTTAGTTTTACTGCGATACATGTTTTCAGTGTTCGTATATTTTTGTCAACTGTTATAACATTCATCTGGCATCAAACTAATATTGCAAAAATCATTAAGGTAAGGTTCTTTAGTACTTATCCGTTTGTGTGCAGTACCGGAATGCATTTACTAGTTAAAATACTAATCATCATTTTCATCATGTGCCATCATTCTATAGTACTTAAATCTGTTTTGTAATACTTTGTTCCTTTTTGTTACCAATTAAATTATTATTTGCTAGAATTTATGTTTGCTATTTTATTTTCTCACCCTTTTTGCCATATTGGGAGCTAAATAAGTAAATGTAGGTAAATGAAATTCATGTTTTAGTAAGAATTAGATTTTAATATGGTATACACCTAAAATTACTTAGATATCACAGATTACAATAAAAACGCTTTCAGCGAGTATACAAATACTTAAGTACTAAACACAAAAAAGTAAAAAAAACATATCAAAAATAAGCACGTATATACTCGTAACTACGCTTTCTCTTTACTGCTGCTCCTGTTTCCGTTTCTAAATCTCTCTTCAATCTCTTGCAGACTTCTTCCTTTCGTTTCTGGCAGTATAAAATATAAAATGGCGGTTCCTATTAATGAAATGATTCCATAAATAAGGAATGTGATTACTTCCCCAAAATTCGACATCATTCCTGGTGCAGTTTTCACTACAATAAAGAAAGCTGTGAAAGTCAAAGCAGAGCTGATTCCTGATCCTAATCCTCGAGCCTTTAGAGGAAATACTTCACCACACATGATCCATGGCAACGGAACCAATCCTATAGATATCGCTGATATGTAGATCATCAGGCATGTTAATGGCAACCAGACCATGTTTTCCGGCTTCCAATATAAGAACATTGAAAGTCCTACCATGGATATAGCAGTCCAGATTCCACTGATCATACACAAAGGCCGCCTTCCAAATTGCTTGCAAACAATACAAGCTACCACAGACATAACTACTCGCAAAGCGTCGATGAGCAACATTGCTAAGTAATGGTCTATACCTTTTCCTACCGCCTTCTCAACAATTTCTATGGAATAGAAAGCAACAGCATTCACTCCTGAAAACTGGCATGTTATGAAGAAAATAATCATAATAAGAAGAGGCTTTATTAGTTCAGGGCTTCTCAGATTGGCCATCTTCTCCCTCCAAGTCGGTATAGGTTCGGAATCTATAGCCTTTTTGCTGTCAATGATTCCTTTCAATTCTATTTTCGCATCGATGCCGTAACCTCGTAACCAATAAAATGCTTTCACGCCATCTTCAATTTTTCCCTTTGATATCAACCATGAAGGACTTTCGGGAACCATTGTCAGCAAAACTACGGATAAAATTGGAAAGAGGCAGGATATCGTTGCAGTCCATTGCCACGTCATAAATGTTCCAATCAGGTGAGCAACGAAGATTCCTAAAGCTATTGCTAAGGATACTCCTGCTAGGAAGAATCCTCTTAATCTTGGTTCTGAAGTTTCGGCGATGTAGACGGGTCCGAGTGGGCCGAGTAGTCCAACGCACATGCCGGTGAAAAACCTTCCAGCCAGCATATAAGTTAAGTTGCTGGCGCAAGCGATGAGGATCCAGCCGAGGAGAAATGGTGCAGAAATGATGTAGTGGGAGTTTCTTCTGCCAAATTTCTCCATGATGTACCCCGATATAAGGCAGCCCGGCGCCATTGGAAGTGCTGCCATTGACGCTGAAATTAAAAATGAAAAAAGATTGACACATAATCTCAAACATGGTAACAGAGCTAAGAGTATGGGCGTTGTTATTCTTTATTTGCCAGCTAATTCAGTTTCGTTTTATTTTCATTCGTCAATATTATCACAGTCATTATTTCAACATTTACTTTGCCTGCACTGATATAAATAACTATTATTAGCTCTTATTACATAAACGATAACAATACTGCAAAGCAAATAATGGTCCAAATAAAATGAAAAACAAAGGTGCCAATTGTCTGATTTCTTAACACTTGCGTGCCAAATGTAATTGTGGCGACCTTGTGTTCAGATTTCCGTGTGCAAGAACAAAATGATCAGTACCTAGTACCTACGTGTGTTCTGGTAACTGACATTCTCCTGAAGCGTGGCAAGTCTGCTGCTGAGTCATTCCTGACTAATGAAGAACTTGAACTTAATGAGTACCTAAAGTACGATCATGTGACTGGAGTATTCTGGTAAATTCAGAATCTGATTCCTCGAATTCTGAAAGTCATTGCATAGCAACTAGGGAACTGCTGATGTGATTTATGAAAATATTGCATTTAAATAGTTAACAACGCTTGGAGTTAATGGACCAAACGGTAGGTAGATAAACTAATTAAAAATGCTGCTGGTGACAAGAAGGCTGGCTCATTCCTTGCGCAGAGAATTTCTCTAGCAGTTCAGCGCGGGGATGCAGCTAGCATTCTTGGCACACTTTCACAAAGACACATTTAGGTAGGGGTTTTTTATTTTGTGTAGTAGGTATTTAGGTAGTATAGAATGACAACTCAATGTTTCATAAGTTATGTAAATTAAAATTGTTATTATTAAAAATGCATTTCAAAAGTGGAATTACTCATGAATACAAATGGAATTGATTTATGGGCACACACAAGTCACAAAACGTTTGGAAAGTAAATTTTGACTAAGTAGGATTGGTTATTTATAGGATGCCACCTGAACAGCGATATTCTGTATAAGATCATTCTACGTGAGATACAATCAGTAATTGTATTTGTTCTATTTCCAATAACGGCTGTGACATGAGAAAAAAAAAATTATACCATTTTACCACCAATATTACATTGGAATCAAAATTAATTTGATCAATAGTTCGACTTATGATGTCGTCATAATTAATGAGAACCCAGAAGTATCTAAGTAGCTAGGTATAAAAAACAAACCTGTGCCTAAATATGATGCTAATCATTATATGATTAAATAAAATAGTTAATACATACCAAGACTTAAAATTCATCGTACATAGCTTCCGGCTTTTTGACAGCCTGCTAAGCGAGAAATATCAAGCGAATCGTGGACTGTCAAATTTTAATCAGGCACTATTGAATACAGCTAAATGAAGCGTAAAACTTAAACTTTGATTATTTTTAGCTGAGAACTGGTAATACTGCATAAAAACGTGGTTAGCTTATTTTAAAGATGACAACATATTATCATCATTATCAGATGTAAGACGTCCACTGTGGTGGAAGGGTACGAGTACCAGGCGGTTATTTAGTTATGTTTTGGTTTCATAATTTATCTTGCTTTAGGATGTAAGTAAATATTTTCTTTACCAAAACTAGCTATCTAAAAGTCGGTTTTAACCATGGTTCATGGTTTCAGAAAACCAGTATAGGCCAAAACTTAACGTGTGTCTCAGCGCAAAGTCTGGCATTGGAAAAATAGTTCACTGAATTTGGTGTTTAGCTTCACCAAATTACCCTATCCTTGGACAAGGAGTTAAACCTTACTGACCTATCCAGGAAGCGGTGGGCTCGTCGTAGTGTATGGGGCCGTTGGTGTCATTCTTCAACTGGGGCAGCAGCACCGCGGAGTAGCCTGATGTCAGACCAGCCGTGAACGTAAGCAGGATTGGTCCTGAAGCCGCTAGCGTCTGAAATTTTAACAATATTGCTTATAGATTCTGTTACAACTTTTATTTCATGTTTTTACTGTTTTTTCATTCAATTTTCTGTTGTTTAGTTGTCATCATCATTATTATAGAGGTAGAAAGATACATTCTAGTGCAGCCACAGTTCCGGCATAGTACGAGTAATGTCTGATATGTGTGAATTGTTATATCTCTCTAAGGCGCTATGCCTTTCCATATTTTATTGTAGTTTATAGATTTAGCATTACTATTGATATAAAAAGCATTTTTAGTTTTGCTCTCTTAACTTAAACATGACCTTTTTATTAAAAACGCAGTTACTTTGAAGCAGTTAGTCAGTGTTTTACCTCTTACCTGAAAGTTAATAAAAATTGTCAAAGAGAGAAAAAGACACGACACGGTAGTCTGTGGTTTATTCTTAATGAGTATTTTTTTAACATTACTCAGAAGTCACTTTAAGCGTTTATTAATAAGGCAGATAATGTTTTAAATAACCGCTGTACTAGGTAAGTACTGCGGTACCTTGTTTTGCACGCAACATACGTCATCGGTTACAAATTGATAGATGATTGTATTTGTATAGCATGCAATAGTGAATAGCTTGATAATAGTTTTTGAATAAGTAGGTTAAAATGTATTAAATAAAATTGTAAATCGTATGTAAGTAGCTCTCATCATGCAAAGTGGGAAGCAAATTAATTGTACTAAAAGTTTAATTGTACTTCTACCAGTATATGTATGTTTAAATAAGGCATTCAAAATGAAAATTAGTTTTCTTAGACTAAGGAATAGGTTGACTGTAGTTTGTTTTGAAGCCCCATGCCTATGCGTGCCCGTAATAGGCGCTGCCCGTAACCGTGACTATGAACGTACACGTACTATGCACAGAAAACAACACGATACGCTCTACTATGCCCACTAAAACGCACCATTGACGTACGTCAACAATAGTCGTCGAAAGTATCTTACCATTAAGTACCTAACCAAATCCTACTAATATTATAAACGTGAAAGTTTGTAAGGATGGATGGATGGATAGATGTATGGATGTTTGTTACTCTTTCACGCAAAAACTACTGCACGGATTGAGATGAAACTTTGCAATTATATAGCTTATACATCAGAATAACACATAGGCTATAAATTATAATGATATTGCGAAAATTTTCCATATTATTACAATAAGTGTCAGTGTCTGTCTAAATCTGCGAGCTATTCTAGCGTGCGCTCCAAGAAATGTCAAAAAAGAACTGTCAAATCAAACAAATGTCAAATCGATTTTTTTTGTTATTTTATTTTCCACCTCCTTTATTAAGGATGGTAAGGTAGGGCCTCGAAATATCATGCGGGCGAAGCCGCGGGCAAAATCTAGTACTTAATGTATCTTTCCCATGCGTCTCTTCTATAAGAGAGAGAGAAGGATACTTACCGGTGCTAAAACGCTCCGTGCATGGCACACGACTGGACTGGTTGGTGATGGAACTGTTTAGCGAGTGGCCTAAGTTTCATACTTTTTATAGTTCCGTACCCAAAGTGTAAAAACGGGACCCTATTACTAAGACTCCGCAGTCCGTCTGTCTGTCTGTCTGTCCGTCTCCAGGCTGTATCTCATGAACCGCTGCAGCTTGCCGCTATAACAACAAATACTAAAAATAGAATAACAATAATATTTAAGGGGGGCTCTCAAATCTAAATTTTTAGCCGTTTTTCGCTCGATATCAATAATGGTAACAGGTACGAGTAGATGCTTGAAATATTCACAGAATATTTAACTGCATGCTTACATTAGTAATAAATATTTAAATTAATAAATATTTAAGGGGGGCTCCCATACAGTACGGAACCCTTCGTGCACGAGTCCGACTCGTACCTGGCAGATTCTTAATACAAAAAAATATTTTTTTCCCTTCACTTTCATAGCATTTCATTGTTTTTAATTTTTTAGATTATTTTAAGGGTGTTCTAATTTGTGTAAATTAGTTTATGTAAGTTTAAATTGTTATTAGTAATTTGGTGAATAAGTACGTAAATTTGCACCTACCTATTAAAATTAAAGTATGTTATCGAAAACCTTTCTAAAAAAGACGGTTCTAAGCGCATTTCCATATGACTAAAGAATAAAGCAATTTTTGATTTTGATTTTTAGCACGGTGTGGTAGCACGGTAATGCTATCTAATCTATGAAGTATTGCGACTCGACGCTGTCCTTGAAATAAATAACTACAGCCCCACGTGGCCCTCAGGAAGTACGCAACAAGCGCTAGGGCTGTCCGCTTGCTAGTCCAGCATGCGACCACGAAAAGCCACGTTATGTACTCATTTCGACGTGTGAAATAGTGACAGATATAAATAGGTACTTTGCCATAACACTGTCTCGTTCTGACACGCCGAAAGCAATATTACTTCGTGCATATCCTAGCCCGGCTGGTATGTAAGTCGCCGGTTTACCTACTGATTACAAACCCACACGTTTGTTCGTTACTACGGCGCGCCCCTGCGACTATTGTGTACCGAACTCCAAGGCGCGTTGGTATGATTCGCGTTCCGACCGTTTGTATGAAGACGGAATACTGCATAGATACCATTACCGTAGCCATAGTACGAATGTGGTACGTTAAAATAGTTGGTTAACATCTTTATTTGAAAACTAGCGACCCGCCCCGGCTTCGCATAGGTGTATTATACATAATATGTATTATACATAATATGTCATTGTATAATACACCTGAGTGATTCAAGAGGAAGGTTTATAATATAAACTCTAAACCACTCTATTTTAAAAAAAACTGCATCAAAATGCACTGCTTCAATACATATTATGTATATAATACACCTGATTGATTCAAGAGGAAGGTTTATAATATAAACCTTCCTCTTCACTCTATCTATTTAAAAAAAACTGCATCAAAATCCGTTGTGTAGTTTTAAAGATATAAGCATACATGGGGACAGACAGCGGGAAGCGACTTTGTTTTGTACTACGTAGTGATAAAAACTTTAATTACCTGTTTCCATACTGGTGAAAATCTCACAACAGTGTTTGAGTCACTCAACAAATTATCTTCCTTGTTCTCTTTCCCATCTTTCAAAGAAAGTCCAGCACTTGAACTCGATATCCTTAAGTTTTCCGAATAATTTGAAAATTGGCTTGGTTGTGACTGTAACTTTATAAATCTAGTACTTTGAGGTAACTCATTTTCTTTCATTTCATTTCTTGTATTTTCTGTTTGTGTGTTTTCTTCATTATTTTCATCATTTTTACTGTCATTATTTTCTATCCTAATTTCTTTATTTTCGGTTTCAGTATTTTCAATATTTTTACTGGTGTCTGTTGACTTGTTTTCGTCATTTGTATTATTTTCACTTGTTGTACTATTTTCTTCGCTATCTTTTTGATCGACTGCAGGATTTTCTTTTTCATTTGTACTTTTGGTTTCTTCTCTGGGTTCTGCGTTGGAGTTTTCTTCTTTGACGTCTTCTTCTACGCTCGGTTCTTCTGGATTTTCTTTAGAAGTTTCTTCTTGACTCTGGTTGTCATCTGCCATTTCTTGATAATCTGTAAAGATAATACGATAGCTTTATTACACATGTTGCTGAATTAAATATGCATTCATCATGCATGCGTGAACGTTAATTTAAATTGATATTAATTTGCGTTGATCAGCCTCCTGTAGACGAAGGGTTACTATATTTTTGCCTTAATATGTTTTATATTTAAAATAAATATTTTCTGCAGAAGAGAGATAGAAAAGACGTTTATAACCCGAATCATACTAGCAGGCGGATGTGAAGTTAGCTACAAGCTGAGCAATATCTAATCATAGGTATAGGTATAAGGATAGGTTAGTTTATATCTCAATTTATGATCGCATTTGTTTAATATACTTTTAAAATCTGTCCGTACCGGGGCGAAGCCGGGGGGCAGCTAGTATATTATACAAATTTGAAGGAAACTAAAAAAATCTTATCTATAAGCGACGGGTTTTTCTTATGTTGGTAGTATTTATCATAGCAGCTACCTATGTAGGACATACCTATACATAGGTCTCACGAGGTGGGTAATTTTCGATCTCAACCATCCATCAGCCATAGGACATAGGCCTCCCCTGAAGATCTCCAACATGACGTGTTGGTACGGTCGATTTTGAATACAAAGATTTTTTTTGACTGACACCTTCCTAGCACGGTCAATAGTCATGGTGTGTTAAGTTATAGTAACCAAACACTTCTATTACTTAGTGAGTATTTGCTTCAAATAAGTGTATTCAATCTCGAGTGGTACATACTTAGGTATTTCCCTAGATCTTTATGCTCACACCCCTATGTCGACGACATTTTATACTCCCCTATACCAATTTAACACAATCCAAGATGATAAATATGCTGTTATGCCATCGATGAGTGACAATAGATGTGCAACACAATTAGCATGATAACGAGATAAAATAAATCTATACCAATATTATAAAGAGGAAAGATTTAATTGTCCTTACTAATCTTCGAGCAAATATCTACAGAGCCACAGTCCCTAAGTGAAAGTAGTAAAAAAATGTCCGAGCGCCGTCGGTAGATATTTGCTCGAAGTCACCAATATTATAATCCGAAAGTGTATCCGCGCCACACAAGTTGGCGGATATGAAGTTAGCTGCGCATTAGCCAATCACCGTTTGGCTCTATGTTAGCTTCAGTCAGGATTATCCTTAAAAACTTTTTATTTAAAAAAACATACGGTTGCTATGGAGTAGCATAAAAATAAAAAAAAGCGCGGGCGAAGTCGCGGACAAAGCCTAGTATTATTCTAATTACCTAGTCCGTTATTTAATCAAAAATTCTTCACACATATTTTTTGTTTTGTCGTTAGTGGGGCCCGCGAAGTGTCTTTTATGTAAAAAATACTTAAAGCTATAGCTATAGGTATACGTATAGGTCGTGCCACCAAAGATGAGACTTGAGAAACCAAGTGGTTTGTAAATAAATATACAAAATTCTGGAAAATAGATTTACAAATGTTTAATAGATATTTTATAAACGTTTTTTAAACGTTTGTATATTTGCTATCCAGATTTTTTTTATATTTATATACAAACCACGTGGTTTCTCAAGTCAACCTATACCGTCATGCGGATTTTTCAACGGACTACATCTTCATATTTTTTTATTTAATTGTCAAAGAAAAAATAGGTGTCTAATATTTTTGATAGTCATCATTATCATCATCAGCCTGTGTCGACCCACTGCTGGGTATAGGCCTCCTCTCCCTTGTGCCAGTTTTCTCTGTCTCGGGCTGATCTCATCCACGCGTGTACTGCGAAGAATCTTGATAATCTGACGGACTAATTATATTTTTTTTAGTTATCTAACCTATTATGCTGTTATACCATCGATGAGTGACAATGGATGTCGCAATACAATCGGCTGAAGGTCAAGCCTTTAGCGGCAGGGTACAGGTTAGGTAACAGTCTCTATGATGACCCAGACTAAACGGCAGTACTGAAGATGACCTAGATTAATTTATTTAGGGTGCTATTTAAACTGGCAGCATTACTAATAATATAATGTTACCTAATACATTTCACTAAATTATTTCTGATTGGTCATAACAAAATTACTGCTAAAGGTAACTTGCGGTCATTAAAAAAAAAATATAATTAGATTTAATATGGTAGATGCACCGGTTGTGGCCACAGTCCCGGTTTTGGCCATGTGATGTCAAAATAAATAGATAATTAGCAGACACCTTAAATAAGTTTAAAAAATTCTTTACAATTATTATTACAATTATTATTTTAACATTACAATTGTCCACACATTCATTATCATTCAAAGTGGCCAAAAATTATACTAAGATGGCCACAACCGGTGCATCTCTATTTTTTTATTATTGAAATCTATTTTTTTTATTACTTGAACGCAACTTCTCATTTTATTTAATTCTTTTTTACTCTTATTTCTTTATTGCATATGTATTAACTTAGTTACTAGATACAAAAAACGGCTCTTATAGCAAAAGCATTTTCTCTCAGAATAGAAGTTCATATAGGTTAGTATAACGATATAATTTGAAAATCATAACTATACAACCTTAAATACCTAAAACCTAAACAACTAATATTAAATATCCGAAAGTGTGTTTGTTGGTTTGTTCCTCTTTTACGCAGCAACGGAGCAACGTAATGACTTCATTTTTGTCATGGACATAGTTCGAAAGACGGAAAGTGACATAGGCTACTTTTTATCCCAGTAAAATAAAAGGTTCCCATTGCAAAGCACAAAAATCAAAATATTACGCGGGCGGAGCTGCAAGCAAAGGCCAGTAATAAATTCGACTGCCTCATTGGCTCAGTGGTTAGAAACCCTGACTTCTGGATCAAAGAGGCGTGGGTTCGATCCCCACCTTTCAAACATTTATGTGATGAACATAAGTGTTTGCTCTGTGTCTGGGTGTTATTTAGATTCTCTCTATATAAGTATGTATTTAAAAATAAGTATATTATGTAGTATATTAGTCTGGCAGCCATATCACAAGCTTTGCTTAGTTTGGGGTCAGAGGCCGTGTGTAAGATGTCTTAAAATATTTAAATAAAATTTCACTATGGAAACTAACGTGGTTTTCGTACATTTTAATTTAGTAAAACACAGGAACCTATAGTAGTATCCTACTAAAAATCAAACGTGAGTAACACCTGTGTTTTACTTAATTAAAATATTCAAATAAAGTCCAAAATAGATCGGATCTAGTCTCTATTTAGATCTAGATCTATTTTGATCGGATAGTTAGTTTTGCTGACCGTAAGAGCACGACAGAAGGTTTATAGCGAATCAACTAAATAGCTCTCCTTAATTGTTTATGGTTACGAATAGTTACGATGACACACAGACAATGGTCGCGTGAGTTGCATCCGAGACGCAAATTGTTGTGGAAAATCTTATAATAGTGTATGGTAATGTTGCTAAAGAAAATTATTACAAACTAGCAACCCGCCCAGGCTTCGCTCAGGTGTATTATACATATAAACCTCATATTAAAAAAACCGCATCAAAATCAGTTGCGTAGTTTTAAAGATATAAACATACATAGGGACAGACCGATAGGGACAGACAGACAGGGAAACGACTTTGTTTTATACTATGTAGTGATAGTGATGGTAGAACATTTTTTTTTTTCAGGGAAAATCCTTTTTGTATACCACCCTGCCCCAGGGGAGGCAAAGTGGTTATGTTGGAGTCCCGCCGCCGGTCGGCGTACCCACTAAAACCGTGGGGTTTTTCTACCTGACGCCCATGATGCTTTCGCGCTCTTCCGCGGTTCCAGCGGCGCCCGGCCCTGTTTAGTGGTGGAGCTTCTCCCCCCTACTTTCCTTGAGAGGAGCCACGCCACCTCGGGGGCTACGCTTGTCGGGCAACGGACTCCCCAAGTCCATGGTAGAACAACTACTTAGTATCAAAACCAACCCTGAACCTTGGGGTGATATAGTAAAAATATACGCACTGCTGGCGCCTGGTACGGCTGCGAATATCTTTAGCTGTTAGGATAAGGCCAAACGTGCGTTATTTTCGGACTGTTTGGTACAAAAGTCATAAAATAAATCGACTTTTAGTATTTTCTGTCGCTATGTGCTACAAAAATGACTTCCCTAGATCAAATAAACAATCATTATTTATCGCAAAAAATGGCAACACCGTCTTTCGCCGAGTACAGAATTCGAATAATTTGCACCAATCGATGTGACCATCCATATACATTTTTGTTGATTTATCAAAAACGGTTCAGCCGATTTCGATAAAATTGAAATGGGACAACCTGAGAAGTATACTCTTTCGAACTAAAAAAGGTTTTTTTTTTTTAAATCGATTCACAATTGTCGAAAATATCGATGACATACACAAAAAAACATACAGACGAACATAACCTCCTCCTTTTTGGAAGTCAGTAAAATGCGTTCATTTGGCCTCGCCCATAATTATGGCACATTTGAACTTATCGGTGATCAGTGAAAGCATTTATACAAATTCCTATTTAGTTAGATCCAACCATCAAATCGGACCTTGTGTTTTTGACGTGACAACGTCTTATAATTCGATAGAGCCGGCTGCCGCGCACGAAAAAACATGACTCATGCGGCGTTACCTCGCTCTGAGGCGTTCCATGTAAGGCTTGAAGTGCAAGCGAGAGCGCGGAACGAGCGAGACAAAGAAGCACAATCGGCCTTTGCGTTCGGCAGCGTTCGACATACGTTGTCTCGTTCAACTATCGTCAGTAAACAGACTTCACAGACAACCAATTTTTTTTTTTTTTCAATATAGGTAAGGCTACATTTGGCCAAAGAATATATAATAATACTACGTATAGAACGGCCACTCGTTACCCCCCACCCGTTTGAGTCTTCCTCACTTCCACCCCGCGTCTACGTACCGCATCGTGCACTCTGCGCGCGGGCTGCACTGGTCGGTGGATTTTCTAATAAAAACTACCTAGACTGTGACAATAGGGAAGACTTGTACTGTGGTTGAATATCAATGATACGTAACAAAACAAGAAATTTTAATGTTTCCCTAAGGATAAATAATAGGAACTTATTTTACATTATTTGGTAACTTCCTCTTGATATTATCTTACAAAAGAAGTAGATCGGTTACTTTTTGTTAATATGCTTCCAAATTAAGTAATTGTTATACTATTTTAAGCACTAGATTAATATTCATTTTTGCAAATTATGTACGCAACTGTCTCATTCACGCGGCATGACGTCACGATGTGGTGATCGCTGACAGCCATAGACGTTCCGCACACAAATGCGCGTGTAGCGACCGTGCGTATGTGTGTTGTCTGTGAGTAAGTACTGTGTAGGTGTGCGTAAGACAGCAGATTTTGTATGAAAAATCGCGGAGTGTCCGGGCTGTGATTTGGCCACCAACTCGCCTGATGGAAAGCGATGTTGTAGCCAATGATGAAGTATGTAGATTGTATACTATTGTAGACCTAGATCTAGAAGATACCTATTCACTCTTAAGATATTAAAACGTGTGTAACGCGGTTGCACTTACGAGGCGGTAGGCAGGGCTGGGCAGTACCTACCTATTTGAAATAGGTACTTGTAATTTAAATACGTAATTGAAATACAAATTGTGTTGTACTGTATATTTATAAAATAAGACCTTTGTAACCACAATTTCCACGAATAAATACTTTTACTTGACTTTGACTTGACATACGTATTTGGCATTTGTATTTCAATTACTTCTTTAAAATGTAATTTGTAATTCGTATTTCAAATACCTAACGCCGAAGTACTTTGTAATTAGTATTTCAAATACTCGAGGCTTCAAAATAGATTTTTGGAAATACATTTACATTGGTAGTTTTTGGGACATCTGTAGCAATTGGGTACTCCGATTTGGTTGGTTTTGAAAATGTGGATGAGATTTGATGGGACAGATGATTTTATTTATCGAATTATGGTTTGGCTCCGTAATAAAAAATGTTCATAACGATAGTCTTTTCGATATTTCTGTACCTATTCAGAGAGGTTGTGTAAGAGTCAGAGTTTCTAAGCCGCCATAGGCCTCTAACATGGCTAAATGGGTTATGGGTTGCCTGAAAGAGATCGCTTCCAGCGATAAGGCCGCCTAGTGTTGCACTAGGTACCTTAAGAATTTCACTGTTGTATTTATTGTTATTTTTGTTTTGTTCGTACAATAAAGAGTTATTTGTTTGTTTGTTAAACGGTGTGCAATAACCTAATAGCAATACATAAAAAACAATCATTCTTACATACTTCATCAAAATGAAATCATTTCTTTTATTACTTCAGTTTCAACTAAAAGTAAACTTAAACTTATATATAACATTCCCATTTTACAAACAAAAATAAACCCAATCTAAATTATAATCTATCTCTATTTTTAACTCAACTGCAAAGGACTCAACGCTCTGTACCACATTAATGCATATTTTACCACTATAAGTCTATAATAATTTACCCACCGCTCTAAAATCTTTAAGTGGTGATATTTTTTACAAAAATCTTAGGAAATGGTTACTCTCTAAAGCTTTTTATAATTTGAAAGAATATTTCAACGACGGTGTAGATATACCTGATATATTCTGATAACTTTTTTAATGTACTAGGTACTAATAGTCTAATAGTCTAATATTATTAATCTTATGAACCC
Source organism: Hypomecis atomaria (assembly GCA_964007245.1). Classification (NCBI taxonomy): domain Eukaryota; kingdom Metazoa; phylum Arthropoda; class Insecta; order Lepidoptera; family Geometridae; genus Hypomecis; species Hypomecis atomaria. Next base: position 25,007,712 of record OZ023279.1, read on the forward strand.
TCTTTCTAGGCTCTTAGGTAATTTAAAAAAAATGAATATTGTATGTTTTTTGTTTTATAAATATGTAGAATATTATGTTGTTTGTAGGGTTCCGTACTAAGACTTCGATGTCCGTCTGTCCGTCTGTCTGTCTGTCTGTCACCGGGCTGTATCTCATGAACCATGATAGCTTGGCAGCTGAAATTTTCACAGATGATGTATTTCGGTTGCCGCTATAACAACAAATACTAAAAACAAAATAAAATAAATATTTAAGAGCTCCCATACAACAAACCTGAATTTTAGATGTTTTTTTCTCTATATTAATAATGGTACCTGGTAGATGCTAGAAATTTTCACAGAATATTTGGTTTTATATTCCCTTCAATAATAAATAATAAAATTAAAATAAAATAAATATTTAAGGGGGGCTCCCATACAGTACGGAACCCTCCGTGCGCGAGTCCGACTCGTGCTTGGCCGATTATTATTAAACTTTCGCGATTTGAACACATTATTATTATGAACGACGAGACTAATCGCGCACTCAAATTACGAGATAAATAAAAACCTACCTCATCATCCCGACGTTTCAACCGAGTTGCATCGGTCGTGGTCACGGGTAGACTGGAATGTGAAACAGCTGGTACCGCCAATTCAACTTGAACTTGCAAAATTGTCACTCCGACACACAACACTGACGGTATCTAATAATGTCTTGCTACCTACACTACGCGGTTTACATTCGTTGACAACAGGATTCCACGACGCTGATAACTTAAATCCATCTTCCCGGTTGAAATTGTTATTTTTTTTGTTTTACACCGCTTCACGAACTATTCTTGAAAAATAGTGTCGATCCGCGGAGAGGACTTTTGGGTCGTGGAGCTCGATCCAATGACCAGTACCTCCGTCAAGCAAATGCTCAGCTATAGCAGACTTCTGTATCTGGCGGTTTTTGACTGCCGCAATTATTATGTTCTTTGATCCGTTCAGCAATAGTACGCTTCGTTTGACCTACGAGCTATGTAGGAACTACCGCAGCTGCAATGATGAGGTATTTATTTATCTCGTAATTTGAGTGCGCGATTAGTCCCGTAGTACATAATAATAATGTAGAATATTATAAAAGTAATTTGAATAATTTTGTGATATATATCATGTAGGAATTCGAGAAACAGAGTTCTACTTAAATATGTCTAGCTAAGTTAAGATATCTTTTACTATTGCACGCCCGTTAGGATCCACTATAAGAACTATTTTGTTTATTACTAAGAACATTGTACATAGTGTTGCAATAAACGATTTCTGATTTCTGAAGATGAAACAAAAAAGCGAAAAAATCGGCTTTCGCCAGCTTCACCCTTGAGTTGAGTTAAGTTACCTAACTAAGTTACTTGCAAGTTAAAATTGTAAACCAGTTGTAATCGTTTTGCGGATTTTAAACACAGTGACCTGAATATTTTGGCGCGCCTAGGCGACTCAGTGTCGACCTGTAGGTATTAAGTTACGATGTAACTTAAGTAATAACACACTATGGAACTAAATGTAGCGAAGCAAGGCGTAGTGTAGAGTTTGTGCAAAAAGAGAACCGTCGTAGGTGAGGTCGCCCGTGTGTCATTTTACTAATTTGTTACGTTCACAACATTACTCTGTCATCAACTAAAAGTGTTTGATAATTGGTAGACACCAATTCGGTTTTCATCAATTCTCGCGTCCACCAAGTATGAAAATTAAAATAAATGAAAATGAAATTTATTGGCTTTTACAAACGTTTCTTATCAATAATATTAACACTAGTCATGAAATACACAATAATTTAGCAAGTTGATAAACATTGCCATTTGCCATCCAAGCTAGGAACAAACCTGTGTTTTGGAATAGCAATGTCAAATGTTTTGGAACAGAAATGGCTATGTGTGGAATAGTAAGTATAGTCAGTACCTTGGCTGCTGATTAAAATCTTAATGTTAGTTCACCGTAACGCCACGACGGTTCTCTTCTTGCACACACTCTAGTGCTTATAGCGCAGTTTGACTAGGTGTTTTAGCGATCACCGAAGTTAAGCTACGTTCAGCTAACAGTATTCAGATGGGTGACCGCAGGTGGCATTTACAATTGAGCGCTGACGTGACTCGGACGACACTGTGTGTCCCGGTTGTTCTAACCGAGTAGTAGAGAAAAAAAAGTGATTAAAATAGGGCTACTAGGTAAAAAGATCGTTAAAAAATATATACCTACGCGTCGGCTTGATAACCTCCTCCGTTCACTACATAGTATAAAACAAAGTCGCTTCCCGCAGCCTGTCCCTATGTATGCTTATATCTTTAAAACTACGCAACGGATTTTGATGCGGTTTTTTTCAATAGATAGAGAGATTCAAGAGGAAGGTTTATAATGTATAATACACCTGTGCGAAGCCGGGACGAGTCGCTAGTAAGCCTATAAAACAAAAATGTTCGGAAGGAAAACACGTCAACATTAAAGCAAAATAAAGTAAAGAACGGTTAAACAAGTATTACTTCTCAGAAATAAAGTAAGACAGATAATAGGTTCTCGACAAACATACCTATTTTATTTATTTTTTAAACTGGTATACAGGAAACGCTTTGCATACTCTAGGACAGCGGTTCTCAAACTTTTTTGTGACGGAACCCTTTTGGAAAGTGATATATTTGACGGAGTTATAAAGTAAGTTGTAGCCGGGTGGCTAGGCCCTGGTGTCAGAGATTTTTTAACCCGCCTGAATGCCTCTGACTTAGCTAAACGGTTAAAACAACAGGGACCTACAATTTAACGAGACATCCGAGCCACGGTAGCGCTTAGTTGAAAAATGCCATCCGAGCGGTCACCCATCCAAATACTGACCGTGCAGAACGTTGCTTAACTTCGGTGATCGCCGACAAACACCTACGCTACGAGCGCTAGGTTACGGTGTTTTTTATATGTAGTTCATTCTATATATAATATGTAATTATGATAATATATAACAGTTGCATAATAATAATTAAATATCTAATGGGAGGTAGGAAATTGTTTGTGTTGGAGTTGGACCGTATGATTTTTTTATCGCGCGCTTGACCACCAACTCGCCTGATGGTAAGCGACGTTGTGGTCGAATATGAATGGAAATGGAAATAAACTTTATTTCGTTGCTGTGTACATACAATAAGATGTTATAAGACATATAAAAGTTCCAACAGCCTGCCCATTTCGAGCGTACAATAATGCACTTATAAAAATAAAAGTTAATTACCTAATGTATCAAATTATCTTAAGCAAAATGGCAAATAAGAGTAGGTATTATTAATTTATAAATTAGGTAAGCCAAAGTCAATTACTTTGTGATTTTCAAAGTATTCTTTGGTTGAGTAAAATACCTTTGAGATTAGCCAAGACTTCAGAGTCTTTTTAAAGCTATTGCGCTATATTAGCTAATTCTAATATCTTTATATGAAATGGTAAACAATTGTAAACTTTGATAGCCATGGCATAAGCGCTATTTGAAAACATGCTGTTGTTAAATTGAGGTATACAGATGTCGTATTTGTGTCTGGACCTTTTAACATCAGCGCGGTTCGACTTTATGTCACTGAAATACATTTGATTATTTTTAACATGTTTCATAAATATAAATACCGGTAAGGGTAAGGAAGTTATTAGTTTTAAAAACATCGCGGAGAGTATCGGAGCTATCTAGCTTAAATATAGTTCGTAAGCATCGTTTTTGCATGATAAACGTTGAGTTAGACTCGACTGAATTGCCCCAAAATATAACGCCATAAGTCAACTGAGGATAAACCATTAAACATAACCATAATAGGCATTAGTAGCGATTTGTTTAGAGGAGATGCTGGTTAAAATACTAATAGCAAAACAATACTGAGACAACCTATTGTTTACTTTGCTTACATGTGATTTCCAGTTCAGATGAGTGTCAATATTTACACCTAAGAAATTTGTATTTTGAACTGAGTTTATCGGTCTATTTTTAACCCCCGACGCAAAAGAGGGGTGTTATAAGTTTGACGTGTCTGTTTGTCTGAGTGTCTGTCTGTCTGTATGTCTGTCTGTGGCATCATAGCGCCCGATCCACTGAACCGATTTCAGTTTAGTTTTTTTGGATGAAAGGAGACTTAATCGAGAGTGTTCTTAGCTATGTTTTATAAAAATCGATTGAGCCGTTTAAGAGTTATGGTGGGTTAAAGTGGGGATGGAAGAACCAAAATTCTACAAATGTGCCCAAAATGGTTGTCGGGGGTTTTTAAATTTATAATTTAATTATACGAGATGTCAAGTTTTATCAAGGGTTGTTTGTAGTTCCTAAATTGCAGTATTTTAGTCTTATCTACGTTTAAGTTTAAGTTTACATTGTCTAGCCTAATCTCCTATATTTTTAACTAGCGACCCGCCCCGGCTTCGCACAGGTGTATTATACATATAAACCTTCCTCTTGAATCACTCTATCCATTAAAAAAAACCGCATCAAAATCCGTTGCGTAGTTTTAAAGATTTAAGCATACAGACAAACAAACAGACAAAATATCGACTTTATTTTATACTATGTATTGATAGTGTTATTAATTTCTGTTTCGTATTCATGACAGCTCAAATTGTTTTTGGGAACGCTAAGATATAGGTATGTACACTGGCGCTTGTACCTGTTTGTAAAAAATATTTGATAAATAAAGTTATTTTGAAATTGAAATTGAAAAATTGTTTTTGGGAATAAAAATAGTAGCATCATGAGCAAACATTACACATAGATGATTAGTTGTTTGAGGCAAGTCATTAATATAGATAAGAAACAAAAGAGGGCCGATGATACTTCCTTGGGGGACACCTGTTACTAAATTTCTAGATTTGGAGACAACTTTTTGAACTGTTTTGGTGGATCTGTTATATACATCTAGGACTATGGATTGTTCTCTGTTATGTAAATAGGATTCTATAAGTTTTGGGGCTAGACCTCGAATACCTACTTCTTCCAGTTTTTTCAGTAATATATGATGTTCAACACTGTCGAATGCTTTGGATAAGTCCAAAAACAGGGCAGCTCCTACCTCTTTTTTATTGACAGATTTGCCAACTTGTTTGAGCATTTTAAAAATAGCAAGATTTGTATTTTTACCTTCTTGAAAGCCAAATTGGTTTTCGTTAATTATGTTAGCTTGGCAGAAGAACTTATAAAATCTCTTGTAAATTACTTCTTCAAGGATTTTAGAAAAGCAAGGGAGTGCAATGGGTCTATAATTATTCGAATCTTCCTTAGGTCCTTTTTTATGTATCGGTTTTATGAGAGCTGTCTTTAGTTTTTGTGGTTGTATTTCATTTGTTGTTATATTTCATTGCTGAGGAATACCTAAATTGTTGTCACGCTATTTATCAGCCAATTTTGATAATATTTGGCAAGCTTGTTTAGTATCAACATTTTAACAAGATTTGCGAGTATGAACCAAATCGGCCAAGAGCGAGTCGAGACATAGGCTTATGAATATTCAGTTAAAGAGATGTGTCGCGAGGTCTACTATTCGGAGAACTACTAGTTTTTAAAACTTATAAACTATAAAATTATGTTTCGCAAAAAATCGCAATATCGACTTCCACTGTGTACAGAATTCGAATAACTTGCACGACTCGATGTGACATCCATGTACATATTTATTGATTTATCCAAAACAGCTCAGCCGATTTCGATAAAATTTAAATTAGACCTCGGAGTATACTCTTTCGAACTATAAAAAGATTTTTTAAATCGCTTTACAATTGGCGAAAATATCGATGAACATACACAAAAAAAATACATACAGACGAACATAGTACCCCCTCCTTTTTGGAAGTCGGTAAAAAGACGTAGCATTATGCCTAGGTACCGAGTGCTGGTGGCCCACAGGTAAGTACCTAAGTAATTACTTTATTAGGGTTCCGTACCCAAAGGGTAAAAACGGGACTCTATTACTAAGACTTCGATGTCCGTCTGTCCGTCTGTGTGTCACCGGGCTGTATCTCATGAACCGTGATAGCTAGGCAGCTGAATTTTCACAGATGATGTATTTCTGTTGCCGCTATAACAACAAATACTAAAAAAAGAATAAACTAAATATTAAGGGTACTCCTATACAACAAACGTGATTTTTATGATTTTTTTGCTCGCTATTAATAACGGCAAGAGGAATGGGGCTCCCATACGGTACGGAACCCTTCGTGCGCGAGTCCGACTCGCACTTGGCCGATTTTTTTATTTATGTTTCTTGTTCGGAGACGGGGGCGAGGGCCTATGCAGTGTCCTTGACGGGACAGCAGAGTCACTGTAAAGCTTTATTAGGTTATACAGAACGGTGGTGAGCTGAAAGGAGGTCAAAGTAGTTAATTGATTTGTCGCTATCATTGAAGAAGAAAGACTTGCTATTTCAAGTTTTAGTCGCCGTACGATCGTAATGAAAATAAGATAAAGATATCGTTTATTGCTCTGAACTGTGTACACTAAGGTATTACAGGATTATTTAGACACAACCGCTTATCCTAACGGACACGCAATAGGTATTGTTTTAGTATCTATGACTTACAGAGCTATGTATAGGATTTACCTGTGTATCTTACACCTAGATGAACCAAATTAGGTCTTATATTTACATTCATAATTACTTAAATTAAAAATTTAAAAAACCCCCGACAGACCAGACAGAGTCCTACCACTGATAAAATATCTTATCTTTCATTTGACAACTATTTTGGGCACATTTGTAGAATTTTGGTTCTTCCATCCCCACTTTAACCCACCATAACTCTTAAACGGCTCAATCGATTTTTATAAAACATAGCTAAGAACACTCTCGATTAAGTCTCCTTTCATCCAAAAAAAACTAAACTGAAATCGGTTCAGTGGTTCGGGCGCTATAATGCCACAGACAGACAGACAGACACACAGACAAACAGACACGTCAAACTTATAACACCCCTCTTTTGCGTCGGGGGTTAAAAATTATACAGTAAAATATAAATTATAACCAACCACAATAAATGACTTAAAGCTGTTCACACTATTAGCATTTTTATACCTACGTATAAAGAAGAAATTTTAACTTAAATCTTAAAAGATCATAATATAAACAATAATTAACTATTGAAGGATATAGGACACGACATATAATAAGTTATAATCAATCCATGGACAAGAGTGAACAAACTAAAACTAAAGTGATAATCAGTTGACGCACTTTTGTATACCTTAAAGTCTCTAAATTAAAAAATTCTTAGGTTTTTATTCCATAATTATGTTCAAGTATTACGTAAGCACTATATGGGGACGGGGGGGTTTATCCTTTGCTTATTTTTGATGACATTGGGGGTGGAGGGTCTTGATGGTGATTACGTCAGCAATAGTTATTTATTTTTTTACGCATAATATGTGTGTTAAAGTCCACTATCTTAAATCTTTTTTCTTATTCTTATTTCTAGAATTAAATCTGCTGCTCATGAATCAATAAAAAAAGAAAAATGCATACAGGTACCAATGTTTACGTAAGGATGGGTTTAAGAGCTTTGCTTACTTTTGCTGACAAGGGGGTAAATAATTGTAATAAATATGCTTACTTTATACTTGAATGGCCCCATACTAGTCATCATCACAAGGACATAACGGGGTTACAATCCTTACTTAAACCTGAATTTATAATATTACCTACTTAATATTCTAAAAGATCTCTTTACAACTCAGCTAATCACTTTTTGGATGCAAAAACCACAAATAAGTGATAGGCTAAGTTGTTAGTATAGGTCGAATCATACTTCTTGGCGGTTCTGATGTTAGCTACAAGCTGCGGATAACCCAATTCCCGCGCTGATGTTAAGTAAGCTTCAGTAAGAATTGGGCTATCCTCAACTTGTAGATAAGCTGTGATGCTAGTCACAGCCGCCTAGTTGTATGATTCGACCTAAACATAGTTAATTAAGATGTTTGATTATTATGTATAACGGGACTAATAGCGCACTAAAATTACGAGATAAATAAATAGCTCATCATCCCGACGTTTACCCATACAGTCTACCCGTGACCACGATCGATGCAACTCGGTCGAAACGTCGGGATGATGAGGTATTTATTTGTCTCGTCATTTTAGTGCGCGATTAGTCCCGTAGTACTTACATAATAATAATGTGTTCAAATCGCGAAAGTTTAAATATAAATTAAATTATAAATTAAATTTTAAATAAGACACTTAAAGACAACACAGACAGACACAGTTACATCATAATTTCTGTCCCATAACAATGGCCATCCACTTGTATTGTATAGGGCAATCTAGTCTATTGAAAATCATCGTCAGTTAAAAACAACATGAGGTGTTTTAAAGTTCCCACATCCCTACTTCTCATATTTAATTATAAATACCACCCGAACCATTCCAGAGAGATTTCTTTACCAAATTGGTCTCAATCTACATCTCGATATTTGTAAATTCTAAGTCTAATATTTTTTTTTTTATTTTAAAGCAGTAGTGTTCTACCGACCGCCTAATACCTGCACTTTGCATATCAACAGCCTATACAGGGTTATTCCTATTTGATAAGCTTCTTTTTTTATTCTATACATCAAAATTAACAACTTTTGTTCAACGACTTGTGTTAAATCTCAAAAAAAGTTGCTGTTTCATAGAAAAATATCATTCACCCGCGACAAAATGTATGGAACAGCTGATTTTTTTTTTGTTTTGACAAAAGTCGCAGATCAAAAGTTGTTAGTTTTGATGTACAGAATAAGCCCCTAAAAGGATGCTAATTGATTAGGAATAACCCTGTATAAACAAAACATTACAATTCCATTTATAGGTACAAATAAAAATGACGAATAAAAAAAATGTTTTGTATTTTATTTTTTAAATTGTAGTTTGTACATATAGCATAGTAGTTGTAATATATAGTTAAGTTTATGAAATGTTTTACAAGTTTTGGCTGATTATGACATCAAATACAATCTGTTTGTAGTAGTTCTATCAGTACGTACCTAACAAATGTTACAGAGAAAGAATTGTATTTGATTGTATTGTCGTTTAAATATAATCATTGGAACAAATAGGTACCAGCTAAACCACTAGTTAAAGTAAATAAAATAAGTAAATTACCTACGCATTGTCTCACGGTAATATAAACCTTATTGGTAATTCACAATGTGAACGTCAGGCCTTGAACTTGGTTCCATATTCAACCGGGTATTTTACAGGTACTTTGTACTTTAGGTATGTATCTGGTAACTGGTACGGACTTCATTTTAAATTTTACGCGTGATTTCCACTTCCTCCGTCCTTTAATCATCGAAATGATGTGTATAGGCCGAATCATACAAGTCGGCGGATGTGAAGTTAGCTACAAGCTTCCTTCATAGCACGTTAGGCTATTTTGAGCTTATTTATAAGGCCCAAAGTAAAATACCACGTTCCCCTTCATTAAAAAATGTAACCCAAAAATGTAGTGAAAGGGTTTTGTATAGCCCGCAGAGGCTTAATTACTAACGAACGAAGGAACGGATTGAGAGACATCTTCGTTTTAACACGGCGATTTTTCTTTCGTCTCACCAGGATGTTGGTTTTGGCCCACAGGTCGCATTTTTCAACTAATCTCGACTTCATACACAGGTTTTACCTATAAGTACAAGTAGCGGCACGTAAGTCTAGCGTTGAGGGTAGGTACTGTGGAGGGGATGGCTGCGCAATGCGCATGGTGACCGCCATACTAAACCCATGCGCAGTCATCCCCCCACACTTCACTCAGCGCTACACTTCGGTATATGCCGCGACCTGTACGTTAGGTGATTCAGTGATTTTCGATTGACCCCCAAATAAGGGGGAAAATTGCTGTCGTGATTATTTATTACCTAAATCCTAAAAAGATTTCCGTGTATAAACCAATACGGTCAAAAGCGAGTCGTGATATAGGCTTATGAAAATTTAGTTAAAGAGATAGGCCGATATGGCTTATGAAGAGTTAGTTAGTAAGTAAGTTCGTATAGGCCGGGTGGCTAGCCCTGGTGTCAGAGTTTTTAGGCCGCCTGAAGGCCTCTGACATGGCTAAACGGTTAAAACAACCGGGGCCTACAATTTAACGTGTCATCCGAGCCACGGTAGCGCTCAGTTGGAAAATGCCACCCGCGGTCACCCATCCAAGTACTGACCGTGCGGAACGTTGCTTAATTTCGGTGATCGCTGACAAAAACCTACTCTGCAGAGTAGCGCTCGTAGCGTAGTTTGACTAGGTGTTTGTGAAATTAAGCAACGTTCCCGCTAAGCAAGCAAAAGTTGCAATAGCATTACTGAAAGTAACATAAACAAGCTTGTAACTTACAAACATAAGGTTGCAACGTTCATGCAAGCTTACAGCGAGCTTGAAACGAAGCCCTAAAAGGACTTCTTCAGGCGGCCTAAAAACTTTGACACCCTTGAATTCGAGCGAAATATCCGAATTTTGTACAGATTAAGGCTATACTCCCGAGATGGTCCCATTTAAATTTTACAGAAATCAGCTGAGCCGTTTTTGAAAAATCAACTACAGTGTAAACAATTCTAGCGAAATATTTAAATTTTGTACACGATGGAAGGCGGTTTTGCCATTTTTTTGCGAAAAATAATTATCAAGGTATGTGGAATGACAAAAGTGCAAAAAATGTATGAGAGTGGTATTCAACCCCTTCCCACCTGTAAGAGTATACGTACGTTCCCTAAAAAAGTGAGAGACTAACCGCCTTAACACAGAAGATTTAAACACGCTTTAAACACTGATTAAACGTGCAATTTGTACTTCTAAACAATGTCTAAAGCTTGCGTTTAACTTTCGTGGTAAGACAGTGAAAGTTTTTCAAATAGAAGGGCGGTATTTTCCATGTTATAAAAATCAAAATAATCCTTTTAAGACGACTGCAAATGTATGAAATGATTACAAAGATAAATAATTATGAAGACTGACAACTTATTTATCTCAATATTTTTATCGAAACCTTCAAATGTCTTTTTTATCTTATAAGCAGACGAAAATATACTTATCTCCATGTAGGCAAAGAGTAAATATGCATATAAATATGTGTCTTTTTGACTAGCAACAATATGTACATACATTAAAAATAACTACAGTTACTCTTCAAGCTTTTAACGCGATGCAAAAAAAAAATTATACTTATGCAAAAACATGCCTACAATACATTTTTAGGGTTCCGTACCCAAAGGGAAAAACGGACCCTATTACTAAGACTCCGTCGTCCGTCTGTCCGTCTGTCTGTCACCAGGCTGTATCTCAGAACGGCTATAGCTAGAACGTTGAAATTTTCACAGATGACGTATTTCCTAACTAAATACTAAAATTAGAAAAAAAAAATAAGGGGGACTCCTATCTCAATATATCTGATTTTAGCCGTTTTTTTGCTCGATATTAATATCGGTGACAAGTAGATACTTCAAATATTCACACAATATTTAGTTAAATATTACCTCTAAAACAAATAATTAAAATAAAATAAATGTTAATGGGGGGCTCCCATACAAGAAACGTGATTTGATCGATTACCTATAATAACGGTAATAGGAAGATGCTTGAAATATTTACAGAATATTAAATTGTATATTTTCTTCAAAAAATAACTAATAAAATTAAATTAATTAAGGGGGGCTACCATAAGGTACGGAACCCTTCGTGCGCGAGTCTGACTCGCACTTGGCCTATTTTATTAAATAGGTTAAATAAATCTACAGCTGCCACTACACAAAAAGCATTATATTTTTAAGTTTTATTGTATTATCCAGACGCAACAGAAGGTCTACAGATAATCCTAATGCTCGAACCCACTGCCAGCTTGCAGCGTGCCCAGCATGCTGGCAGCATAACCTCACTGATGAAGAGTCAAATAATCACCAGCACGGGAAGCATGGCAAAGGGACTAATAGTCTTTCCACCATTATATCTCCTTGAAGAAGTAATAAAGTATGGATTGACAATGACATCTGACATTAAGAGTGGATAAAATGGTTTTCTCCCCTTGCTGTGCTACCCGGGCAGGGGCTCTATTTTTGAAATTCCAACGGCTTGTGCCTATTGTATACGGAACTTTGACAGATTGAATGTTCATATACGTTCTAGACATACAAGTTCCATAACTTCCGAGCCGTTCGAAAGTCAAAAATAAAGCCCCACATTTTGGTCACGCGTCGCGTCCACCAAACGCTGAGATATTATTAAGTACGTAAGTAAGTAAGTTCATAGGCCGGGTGGCAAGCCCTGGTGTCAGAGTTTTTAGGCCGCCTGAAGGCCTCTGCCATGGTTCCGCACGGTCAGTACTTGGATGGGTGACCGCGGGTGGCATTTTCCAACTGAGCGCTACCGTGGCTCGGATGACACGTTAAATTGTAGGCCCCGCTTGTTTTCACCGTTTAGCCATGAGATATTATTCTTCTTCTTCTTCGTGTCGATGGTTCTAAAATTGGCAAGATATATCTAAACACGCTTTGCCCAGTGGTTAGCGACTGCCACCCCAGATGGAGAGGCTTCCAAAAGGTCGCTGAATGTGCAGGGGTTTGGAAACTGAGGACAGGACAATAGGTGCTCCATTGTCTGCACTGCTTCACAGTCACACTTGTCGGAATTCGTGTCAGAAAAACCCCATTTGGCCATATTAGATTTGCAGCGGCCAACTTGGGTCCGGAGCCGATTCAGCGCCTTCCACGTTGGCCACGCTAACTCATCCCCTGGGGGGAGTTCTTCTGCTGGCTCCAGAAAGACTTGGGGTGGGGGGCAGGTTTCCTGCCATAGTTTACACCGAGCATCACTGGGGTGATCGGATATGGGTTCTGTGCAGTTTAAAAAGTTTCTGCGACTTTTGAGGCGGCTTGCTGGCGCTTCTGACTTGTGCAGAGGGTGTCTATTGTCATCTTCTTGTTTTGATTTTTCGATGGAGCAGGCAATACTTCGTCGTACTTCTGGGGGGGCAATTCCAGCAAGCGGATATAGTAGGTTAAGTGGGGTGGGTTTGAGGCAGCCAGTTATTTTCCTGCATGTTTCGTTGAGGGCGACATCTACCTCTTTAGCGTGGGCGGATCGGTGCCACACTGGGCACGCGTATTCCCCAGCTGAGAAGCAGAGTGCCAACCCTGATGTGCGAAGCACTTGGGCTGAGGCTCCCCAAGAAGTGGAGGTGAGACGGGAGAGTAAGTTGTTTCTGGTACTGACTTTCAACTTAGTTTTTAAGCAGTGTGGTTTGTAGGTAAGTGTTCGGTCAAGTTTTACTCCTAAGTAGGTTGGGCTATTGCAGTGTTCTATGGCCACGCCTTGCCACGATATTTTTAGTGAGCGGTTGGCTTGGCGATTTCGGAGATGGAAGGCGCATGATTGTGTTTTGGACGGATTCGGCCTCAACCTGTTTAATGTTATTAATTAAGATATTATTAATTAGGTAATTATAATCAGGATTATACAAATAATGAGATTTAATCAAATTTTTAAATTATATCATTGATTAAAGTAGTATTTACTGAAATTTAAATATTAAACAGTCAGTCAACACAATATAATGATAATGACGTAACGTCCATATTTATTACATTGTAACTGATGTAGTTTTAACATTTGACACTTTATCAGTGAAAATTGGAACAACAACGTGCGTACCTACTATTCTACAATTCTACATAAATATAATGATAATAAACAAAGAACGGATAGAAAACGTCATAGTAAATGACCACAGAAGAAGAACCAAAGTTACCGACATTGGCAAGTTGAAATGGCAGAGGGTTGTGCACATAGCACAGAGGACTGATTACCGGCGACGGGTTCGAAAAGTTCTGGAGTGGAGGACCTCGTCCTACCGGCAAGCGTAGCGTAGGACGTCTTTCAACACACTTTCGGTGGACATACTTCGCTGCGCTTACCAGCACGTGGTCCTCATTACAATAGGCTAGAAGACTAATAAAATATAAGTCATTATAGTTCGGCCGTTCAGAGAATGCGTTCCTGACACGTCATCTTGAAAAAATGTTTTTGGCCGATATCTCGGAAACTATGTACTTAAGGGCAAAAAACATTAAGATCATTATTGTAGAAAATAAAATTTCGCATCTTTTGTTTCCAGTAAACTTTTTTGTAAAACTTACCCTTTACGATTCATGGCCCATTTAATGAAATTTCATTAAATGGACATTAAAACATCAAATGATCTTAATGTTTTTTGCCCTTAAGTACATAGTTTCCGAGATAACGGCCAAAAACATTTTTTCAAGATGACGTGTCAGGAACGCATTATCTGAACGGCCGAACTATTAGTCCGTCATAGACAGATAATACAAAAAATATTAAACACGCATTTTTTCTTTTGTCTGTGAAACAAAAATTTATGAAGAAAAAGCCCGTTAAAGTTCCGCGCAAACGTCACTTCTACGTGAAAAGTATAGCGCTTTTCTCGTAGAAGTGACGTCACGACTGTCACGAGCCCCACTCCCAAACTTTGACTAGGTTTATCTTTGTCATTTATTGTTTGAATGACACAAGAAAAAATGCGTGTCTAATATTTTTTGTTAATCTATCTGACGGACTAATTACTTATATTTTTTCAGTCTTCTAGCCTATTGTGATGGAGACCACATGCTAGTCGTGTCCAATATTTTTTGATAATTTAATGGACTAATTATAACAATGATTTTTGTACCCTGTCATGCCTGTTCCTAAAATAATGAACACAGAACGGAGTAACTCAAGGCGCAATAGTCGGTCCGTAGCAATTCACTCTATGTCGGTGAAATTAACCTACATGATAAAACGTTATCACATCTGTCTACAATCTGAATAGGCATCACATACCTACATACTTATGTTATTTATAAAATGCAAACCTAGTTTAAACAGATAATACCTAATCTCAACAAGAAAAAAATAACAATTATTAAAAAAAATTACGTTACTTTATTTTTAACATCCATTAACTACATAATATATTAAATTAAAATATTTTTGGCAAAATTAGGTTTTTATGACTTATTCAGTGATTCGCTCGAGGGAAACTCGCTCACGCGAGCGAGTTACCGCCATCTGATATTAGAAACTTTTTGAAGATGACCCTTTTTCATTAAGAAGATCATCTTGTACCTACTATGGGACCAACACCTGAAATACCAAAAAACTACAGTACTAGGTAAATTTTGTCAAAGCCAATGAACTCTGTACTTATTGCAAATTTCCTAAATCCGAAAGAAGTTTTTTAATATTTTATGCCTACTTACTCTTAGATATCTTTATCTATTCGACGGCTGGACAAAGCTTTTCCTCAATTTAATCTACCTTTATTCACTACGAATAAATTATGAAAATAGGTAATTATCTAAATAAAAAAAATAAAACTCATCCTTGGCAGCCGGGTTATAGATATTATTCTTAAACAGTTATTGACTTCAACCGTGTACAGAATTCAAATAATTTGCACGAATCGATGTGACATCCATGTACATTTTTGTTGATTTATCAAAAACGGCTCAGCCAATTTTGATAAAATTTAAATGGGACCACCTCGGCGGAAGTATACTCTTTCGAACTATTTTTTTTAAATCGGTTCACGATTGGCGAAAATTTCGATGAACATTCACAAAAAAATACCTACAGACGAACAAAATACCTCCTCCTTTTTGGATGTCGGTAAAAATACGTATACTATATTGTATTAAAATAACACGTAATAAATCTCACGCATGGTAGTGTCCCACCAAGACGAGTCAGGCGAAGAGCAAAAGATTTTTCTGGAAAATATTTAGGCAAATAGCTTTCTTTCAAGGTTAAAGTGACGAGTCGAGCGAGACGCCTATGCTCGGTTGAATTTTGAAAGAATTGCATCGTCGGCGTTGCACTCAGAACAAAACACTCAAGAACTCATATAGGTCTAGGACTCTAGGTTATGAAGTAACATTCCACTTATTGTCAAGTTATTGCAATCGAAAAGTATTAGGTAAATACCAAATATTGTTTTGTACCCTTACCCTATAATAACTCAGGGGCCCTATTTTACAAAATTGGATGCCTA
This sequence comes from Hypomecis atomaria, assembly GCA_964007245.1. NCBI lineage: Eukaryota > Metazoa > Arthropoda > Insecta > Lepidoptera > Geometridae > Hypomecis > Hypomecis atomaria. The sequence continues at coordinate 25,023,733 of OZ023279.1, forward strand.
GGAACGTATACGGAACTTAGACAGTGACAGTTCGAAAACCATTCGCCATATTTTGTTTTCTTTTTTATTCACGTTTCATTTCACCCCTAAGCAGGTTTTTTTAAATTGCCATGTCTAGTACTGAAGTTTTGCGTGATATGGATAATTTTAATAAATTTCGAGAAAAAAGTCGTCCGTAATGTTAAGTACTCGTACCTATACGTCCGAGGATTTCGAAGTTGAAAAATTCACCTTCTGGATAGTTTTGAATTTCATATCAATTTATTAGTTGTAACTTATAGATTCATTTTTAGGGTTCCGTACCCAAAGGGAAAAACGGGACCCCATTACTAAGACTTCGATGTCCGTCTGTCCGTCCGTCTGTCTGTGTATCTGTCTGTCTGTCACCGGGCTGTATCTCATGAACCATGATAGCTAGGCAGCTGAAATTTTTACAGATGATGTACTTCTGTTGCCGCTATAACAGCAAATACTAAAAATAGAATAAAATAAATATTTAAGGGGGGGCTCCCATACAACAAACCTGATTTTTTAGTCGTTTTCGATCTATATTAATAATGGTAACAGGACACAGGTACATGCTTGGAACTTTCACAGAATATTTCGTTTTATATTCACTTCAATATTAAATAATAAAATTAAAATAAATATTTAAGGGGGGCTCCCATACAGTACGGAACCCTCCGTGCGCGAGTCCGACTCGTACTTGGCCTTATTTATTTTATTTTAATTTCATTATTTATTATTGAATTGAAGTAAATATAAAACTAAACATTCTGTAAAAATTTCAAGCATCTGTTACCATTATTAACATAGAGCGAAAAACGTCTAAAAATTCAGGTTTGTTGTATGGAAGCCCCCCTAAAATATTTATTTTATTTTGTTTTTAGTATTTGTTGTTATAGCGGCAACAGGAATACATCATCTGTGAAAATTTCAGCTGCCTAGCTATGATGGTTCATGAGATACAGCCCGGTGACAGACAGACAGACGGACATCGAAGTCTTAGTAATAGGGTCCCGTTTTTCCCTTTGGGTACGGAACCCTAAAAAGTAACGTTTTCAATAAATAGGTATAGCAGCTAGGTACTTATCACTCCATCCATCCATCCATCAGCCGTAGGACGTCCACTGCTGGACATAGGCCTCCCCTATGGATTTCTAATAAGGCCGGTTGGAAGCGGCCTGCATCCAGCGCTACTTATCACTACATAGTACGAGGATAAAACAAAGTCGCTTCCCGCTGACTGTCCCCATGTATGCTTATATCTTGAAAACAACGCAACGGATTTTGATGCGGTTTTTTTTATAGATAGAGTGATTCAAGAGGAACGTTTATTTGTATAACACACGTGTGTGAAGCCGGGGCGGGTTGCTAGTAATTAAATATTATATTACTTGAAGGCATCGAATGGTGACAACGCACTGGAAAGCGTAGAGTCTGTAGAACGTCCTCCCACAAGGTGGGCAGATTATTTTTCAAATCTCACTGGATGCAAGCCGTTTCCTACCGTTTTTATTTGAGATCTATAAGGATAGTCTATGTCGAGCAGTGGGTCTCCTTGAGTCTCCTGTAGCCAATTATTGTTAAGTAGCCAATTATGGTTAAAAGAATTTGAACCATACAATTAAAATGTATACGTTGTAAATAATATATGAAAATTTAAGTCAGCAAAGATGAAAAATTGGTTCTAAGAGCTTTTAGGTACTACGCAATAAATTTAACCCTAGTAATAATTATTTTTCGCAAAAAATGGCAAAACCGCCTTCCATCGTGTACAAAATTGGAAAATTTCGCTCGAATTGTTTACATTATTGTTGATTTATCAAAAACAGCGATTTCTGTAAAATGTAAATGGGATAAGTACTTTGATAGTATACCCTTTCCAACCAAAAAATAATTTTTCGATTCGGTTCACAATTGGCGAAAGTATCGATGAACATACACAAAAATAAAATACATACACACGAATAGAGAACCTCCTCCTTTTTGGAAGTCGGTTAAAAATATCTATGAATTCATTCATGACTTGTCAAAATTCTACCTCTACGTAAATCTCGCGTAACTGCGCGCGTTAATTACTTCACTTAATATTCACCGAGTTTCGCGAAAACCTTGACAAAAAATTTCACAATAATTCACGAAGTAATTTCCTTTCAATACTAGTAATAACATTCAATTAATAATTTGTAATTTGTTTGTTTGCTGCGAAAATAAAATATTTCTTTCTTTCTTTCAATTTTTTTCCGATCTCCGGTATAAGAAATAAAATAAATACTTTCACGTGTTAATTCTATAATTAAGCTTTGTATCATTTTCATTGATAAAGCTTACCTAGGTGTTGCATAAATACATGTATACGTAAATCAATAAATTGTACATAGCTTGCCTAGTTAAATGTGGAGTGGTAAATAGTTAAATATAGAGTGTTGACTTGTAATTACACAAGCGTTATTAATTATTCTCGTAATAGTTATTAAGTACAATATTTTTAAATTTTACCGATTGATAGAGAATAAAATAAGCTTTCATTTAAAAAGAATGCTTGAATGATTAGTAGCAAATATACTATACATTTTTTAACGCATGTGTAATTAAAAAAAACGTCGCATTTCATAGTAAAACCCGTTAAAAACAATACCTGTTCTATGTTCAAACACCGCGCGTCCGTCTGTCACAACACTGTCAACAAGGTAGTGATGCGAAATTACGTAACGTTCGCTAAATATCGATATTATTAGAAGCGCGAACGTGCTGCACGAACACGCACCGTCTTTGCACTGAAGCCCTGCGCCTCTCGTCGCCTGCTAGTGTTGGAGAGGCACTATCGATAAATATTATTAAATAAATCTCTAGTTAAACAGTGCTGTGACGATTGAAGAGTGATAAGAGATTGTTTGTTCGGTAAACCTATAACTTTCTACAAACAATGACACGACTGTAAAGAAACGTACGCAGTGTGTGACCTTGGCGGTTGAACTTTTTATTTAGAATAGAATAATAACTTCAGATCACAAAATCCATATAGTTTAATTAAATAACAAAGTTACACTACAATGTCACATTAAAATTAAAAATAATGATTAGAATATAAAACGCACAATGACATTTAGTCCTAATTATTACTTATATTTTATTTCAAACAGGGCCGCCAAGGCAGCACATATTTTTTCATAAAGTATTTGTATCATAACATTACTGAACTGAACATGTATTTGATATATTATATCGGCCACGTTATTTTTTGCCAAAGGGTTTTTGGATTAGGTTTTTAAGGGTTTTAATTTAGTTTTCTTTATATTTTAAGTTTGGTAATATAGTTTTAAGTTTTGTTTATTTTACTAAATAAACCTCGCCAACACTATGTACACCAATACAACATAAGAAGGAACAGAACAAATAAAAGCTAAGTGACACGGCAATTATAGGCAAAGATAGCATATATTAGATATTTAGAAGATATTGTTTAGTAATGTATTTTTGATCACTTTAGTTACTTTTTAACCGACTTCCAAAAAGGAGGTTCTATGTTCGTCTGTAAGTATTTTTTATGTATTTTCATCGATAATTGCGCCAATTGTGAACCGAATCGAAAAAATTTTTTTGTTCGAAAGGTTATATACTTCCGAAGTGGTCCCATTTAAATTTTACAGAAATCGGCTGAGCCGTTTTTGAAAAATCAACAATAATGTAACTAATAACGAATAGTAAAAATAATAATAATGTAACTCTAGTGAAATATTCGAATTTTTTATAAACGAAGGAAGGCGGTTTTGCCATTTTTTGCGAAAAATAATTATTTTGATTTGAATGAAAATAGTAAATTCCAAATAATATACACCTACCATTTCGTAATGTTTAAATTAAAGTGATCGCGAAGCAAAAGAGATGTTGCACTCGTAGAGCTATTTCAATGAGTTTATCAAAGAAAGGCCTAGAGTAACATCTCGTTTTGCTGTGAGCTTAACTCAGAAATATTTTTTGGGTCTGCGTGGCAGTAATTCAGTTTTGAGAAATACTTTCATATTTATTAAACTTATCCACCATCTCATATGGAATAGTATTTTTTTAAATTTAAATAAGCTACATATTTTATGTTGTAACTTATCATAATTAGTCTTTTTATTTGTATTTTATTGTTAAACATAGTTCTAATCAATTATAAATTAAGTTACAGCATGAAAGTAGGTAGGTATAGAAAATAATATTAATAAATAAATAAAGTTATCAAAAAAACTGTGATCGAACCAGCGATAAATTATTTATAAGAATATTTTGAGTAATTTGAACAACAGTACATTTGCAAACAAATTAATATCCTCCTAAAATGTTCATAAAAGTAGTTCATTATCAGTATCAAGATGAAGATATATAAATGTACCTACAATTTAAAATAATTGCATATATACAGCATGTAACAATTGAATCATACTTCTGTTTTATTACTTTAACAATAAACAATCTTAAGGTCATGCAATATTTTTCTTGTTATAAATCAATCCCTAGAAATAGCTCATTTAAGTATACTAGGTGTCTGTATGGTACTTCGTTAAATGCCTTATACATTTACTGCACTTATAAATCCTTTGTTTTATTTATGTGTTATCTATATCAATATAAATCTGCTATAATCGGGATGTTTCACAATGACAACTTATCAATTTATCTAGGTAACATTATCATACAACAGCATCGACGTACTCGCAGAAGAAACGTAAATAAAATAGGAAAAATCTTGTCGATAAACTAATAATAAATATGAATATAAAAGGCTTTACAAGACAATCAAAAATAATGAGGCGCTTACGAGGTATATAGAAAAGAATAAGTACAAACTAAAACCATATTTTTCATTGACAATAATTTTGTACAATCACCTTTTTTTGTTTATTTTTAATATCGTCCCCATGTGTGTTCTTTTTTTTTAATTTTATTTCGTATCGATTTGCGTTTGACTACACACTGCCTGATGTTAAGCAGATATGCGGTCTAGGATGTAACACGCTTACCTAGAAGATACCTATTTACTCGGGATTTGAAGACAGCTACATTGTACTTTAGCGGGAAGACAGACTCAGGTCTAAGCGTTCCACATTCTGGCAGTTCGTATGAGGAATGTGGACTCGAAACTTTTGTACGAAAAAATCAGCAAACCCGATCATAAAGACATAAAAATCACTCTTCTCTCTAAAAATGTATAGGACATCTGATCTGCAGTAAAAGGTTTTTGTTTGTATTAATTGTATATCGACCTTTTAATACATTGGTACTTATATCAGAAACTGACGATAGTACATAGAACCAGACTGATCTTAGTGACATTTTTTATCAACATTGATTATTGCATGATTTGAAATAGAACACGAAACACAAATGGTTTTCTTACTAATTGTGTCAAAAATGCTAAATAAGTAAGTCACTTAAATCTCTCTGGTTCCACTAAACTTAAACCAAATCATTTATTGCAACATATGAAATTTACTTGCGGTTCTTAGTTAACATGTTTTGTAAACATAATATGACCCTTATGGGTATGGCAATTTTATTATTTATACAGGATCGATTTATTATTATGTTTTCTAAATTATCATTAAAAAATTAATTTCGATAATAGGATCGTCTACTTTACTATCGTCAACTATGGTGTGCATGGCCATGTAGCTACAATTAAAACGATAATAAAGTAATTTTGTGTAATCTAACGTGCAGCTGGGCAATGTTCACACATGTGTCCTGATTTTTTATCGATAAAGTAAGTACCACATATCTATATTGTGCGAGCGCATGCAAGTAACTATTTAGTGATTGTTACGAGAAACTTTCGTCGACCCCTGATATGACTGATAGCTATAATTACAGTATTATTTATATGTATGTAAAAGCTCTGAGGAAATAATAGTACTACTACAATAGATGTGTTAGTAACAAAGGTCCACAAAAGTCAGTTTTTACCCACCAAGTACCTACTTATCAAGTAAGAAACTTCAGTTAAGAAGCGTTCATTTTTTGACAATAATTTATTACGAATTTTTAATAACATGTGAAAAAAATATTTTTCGCAAAAAATGGCATGACCGACTTCACCCGTGTAAAGAATTCGCGAATATTTCGCACGGATCGATGTTACATTTTTCACATTCTTGTTGATTTATCAAAAATGGCTCAGCCGATTTCAATAAAATTTTAATGGGACCAATTTCGAAGTACTCTTTCCAATAAAGAATTATTAACATCGGACTACTACGAAAAAGTTATGCGTGGTTTTACACAAAAAAATAATAAAAAACATATACGCGTCGAATTGAGTACCTCCTCCGGTTTGGTTTGTCGGTCAAAAATGTAAGTAATTATTGTACTTCACGCAAAACGTCGGTCCAAAAGTAGCGAGCGAGAAGAACGATTTTGATTTTGATCAATTTTCTGAAATTGCTTCAAAGCATCTGAAGCGAGCTAACACTACATTACATTATGCAATGTAGTTTCGTAATAGTAGTTTATGCAACTGTCATATAATGAAGGGTATTAAAACACGAGTGTGAGTTTATGAAACGAGCGCAGCGAGTTTCATAATAGTAACGAGTGTTTTAATACCCGTGTTATATGCAGTTGCATACACTACTTTATCTTCACTAATAAAAAACAAATTGCGAAACATTAAATTCACGCGTACGTGTATTGTCACAGTGAACTTGGCGCCATTAAAATCTAACCAATGAGAGCGCAGCTGCGCGCGCAGGGCCAATCAGGAGCGAGCGCGCGATTTTATAATGAGATTTTACGATATCGATGTGGATATTATAACATCATGTGAAATTGCTTAAATTGAGTGTTTTGTTGTCTGCGCTATAACAGTAGTCATTATAAGTCAAGTATTGGAAACATAAGTAGAATGTTACAACATTAGTGTAGATAAACATGCATTTTGTGGTACATGAGTATTTTCTACATACATGTAACTGTTACACGCGGCGCGCGGCGGGTAAATGGAAGCTCTCTCTATAGATCTCTGTGGCCGAGATTAAAAAATCTCACCTCATCTCACTTATAGAAGAGGCTCCTTCGTAAGATTGAGTGAGATTTGACTAGACCTCTCCCAGTTTCCACCCCTAATTAAATACCTCGTACAAGTAGTCGTTATTTTTAATTTTATTTTGAGTACTCATATTATAAAAGTAGCGGCACGTAAGTCTAGCGCTGAGGGTACTGTTGAGGGGGTGGGCTGCGCATGTTGACCGCCATACTAAACTCATGCGCAGCCATCCCCTCCACACTTCGCTCAGCGCTAGACTTATATGCCGCTACCACATACAGGTCGCGCGCCTACCTATTTTACTTATAGGCTGAGTATTTTTTTTTGCAATTGTGAAGTTAACTGCGAGATGCGCGATACCAAATCCTCGCGCAGTGTTTATGGGCTGAATAATAAGTAAGTAGGTACAATTAAATTAAATTAATAAGAAGCCGTTGTGGTCTAAAGGTAGTGACACCTGCCTTACAATCGTGAGGTCGTGGGTGCAATTCCCGGTCCCGTACCAATAAGCTCTTTGAAATTTATGTACGGAATTTCACACCACTGGCTTTTCGGTGAAGGAAAACATCGTGAGGCAACCTGCATATGTCCATAGAAGACATTCGATGGCGTATGTGAATCCACCAACCCACACTGGGTCAGCGCGGTGGATATGGCCCAATCACCCTTCGTGGGTAGGCATACGTCCTGCAGTAGACTATTAAAACAGCTGATCCAGTACAGTACATAAATAAATAAATATTTGGGGACATCATACACACGGTACATACAGTACAGGTAAAATTTGGTGGGTGTGATGTTAGCTACAAGCTGCGCGGATAGTCCAATCTAGACTGAAGCTCACCTAACAAATGCGCAAGGATTGGTTTATCCGTAGCTTGCAGCTGATATCACAGCCGCCAAGTTGTATGATTCGGCCTTTAAATGAGCTTCACTCAAGAATAGATTATCCGCAGCCTGATTTTTTATTAAGTGTATCTTAGATGCATATCGATCAAGATTGAAAACATCGCACCTTGTGCAAAATTGTGAACCTTCTATCTAAATCACCCATCCATCCATCAGACATAGGACGTCCTCTGTCGGACATAGGCCTCCCCAATGGATTTTCAATAAGGCTGGTTGGAAGTGGCCTGCGTGCAGCGCCTTCCTGAGGTCTTATTACAAGTACATAAAATGGCACTTTTTCGAATAGATCTTCACTCTATATTTCCGGACCCGTACTATCCTCTTTAGAACTCTGTTGAACATAGGCCTTTTCCTTCGATGTGCGATTGGGCCATGTCCACTTGATGGCCCAGTTACGGCTTAGTAGACGTTCACTGCTGGACGTAGGGCTCCGATAACACCGGTTGACAGCGGCTTACATCCATCGCGATCCTGCTGTCTCGATGACGATGTTACTGACGTCACAGCCGTCAAGAAGTTTGATTCGACCTCTAATATGCCCCCTTATGTGTGTGACATCTCAGCGATTGTCTAAATAGTCATGTGATGAATGTTTGCTATTTTTATCTGTAACCAAATAACCCGTTCGTACTCAAATTTTTATCTATTAAGTACAATATTGATTCGGGAAGACATGTTGAAATTATCGTAATTGTTGCATCATACTTTCTCGATACAAATGTTTAGGTTTTTTTTATCGGGCAAAAGTGCCTTTATTAACTACAACAAAACTACACTACTATTACACAAAAAACATTGGATCATGTTTAGTATACTCCGCGCCACAAAAGTTGATGGATGTGAAGTTAGCCACTAGCTGCGCAATAGCCAATCCTGACGAGACGTGACGTGAAGCCGCACGTTAATTGGATATTGCGCAGCTAGTGGCTAACTTCACATCCATCAACTTGTGTGGCGCGGAGTATACTCAGCTTTTCCCATCTCAGAAAAATATTTTGTTAAAAATAAATTATTTAAAATAATATCTTAGGGCTTAATGATGAGTAGCTACTCAAAATCCAGAATATGTAGACGCTCTCTAACAAATATTTATAAATCAGAAAGTGTGCTTTTTGACCGACTTCTAAAAAAGAAGGAGGTTCTATGTTCGTGTGTATGTTTTTTTTGTGTATGTTCATCGATAATTTCGCCAATTGTGAACCGCATCGAAAAAAAAAGTTTTTTAGTTCGAAAGAGTTTATACTTTCGAAGTGGTCCCATTTAAATTTTATAGAAATCGGCTAAGCCATTTTTTGAAATAACCTACAATAATGTAAGCAATTCGGGCGAAATATCCGAATTTTGTACACGATGAACATCGATAATTTTGTCAATTGTGAACCGAATCGAATTTTTTTATTTTATTTCGAAAGGGTATACTCCCCAGGTGTTCCCAATCTAGACACGCGGAAGCGTGTCCAGCCAAGTCAAAAAAAAAAGGGACTGGCGACGCGACGTGTGTAATATTACACGAACCATTTCGAGCCACTTTTGACCCCTTCACAACTGGAAAACTATTTAACCTATATATATGAAATTTAGCATATTTATTAAAGTTCTTTAGCTTATCTACAATACAAAATTTCATTAAATTTGCTCTGATGGTTAATGAAATATTAACGTTCGAAAACCGGGGTTTCATTGACTGATTCACTCACTGACTCACTGATTCACTGACTTATAGATCAAAAACCTAACCCACTTCCAGATGACCTAGAAACTTGATATTTGGCATCAAGGTAGACTATCAGGCATATACAAAGGAAAAATCTAAAACTTTGAATTTTTACCCCCCAACCCTATATAATAGGGGATGAAATCTTGTATGAGACCTCCAAAAATTTTCATGCTATAAGTCTAAAAATTGACTCCCTGTTAGAAATAATAAAACACGTATTTCAGGATTTTTAATAAAACAGCCCCCAACCCCTAAAATTGGGGGATGAAAATTTATTTGTCACTTTCGAAACTTTTGATGCCAGAAGTCAGAAAATGGATATACGAACTCGTTGTAATAGATAATAAAACATAATTTCAGGATTCTTAATAAACCACCCCCCCAAACCCTAAAACTGGGGGATGAAAGTTTGTATGACACTATTGCAAAGTTTGATGCTAGATGTCCAAAAATTGATAAAGGGAGCTAACTGCGCCTGGGCGTAAAGTGATTAATTCATTAATTCTGTTATACAAACAGTTCTTGTTGTAACGAAACGGCCAAGTCACATATATTGACTAAGCTGTAGAGTTTGTGGAGTAAGGGTTTGTAGAGTAAAGCGTGTAGAGTTAGAAGCTTGGCTTTACGTGAGATCTGACAACTTTTTGATAGTGGGAACTGTGACTTTGCTTTATTTTACATGAAAATGTTTTTGTTGGATTAAATTTTACAGAAATCGGCTGAACCGTTTTTGCTAAATCAACAATAATGTAAACAATTCGAGCGAAATATTCAAATTTTGTACACGATGGAAGGCGGTTTAGCCATTGCGAAAAATAATTATTGATTTGTTTATTCGAGAGTATATTTTAATGCTTGTAAAGTGCCATATGCAACTATTAATCCCGAAAATATTATAGGAAGCGGGCGAAGTCGTAGCTTAAACACACATAAAAACAAGCAGTGATATTGAGACCTTCTTCTTTTTGTAAAGTCGGTTAAAACAAAGAGATTGTCTATAAGTGAACCTAGCCATTGAACATTAAGTGATAATTTAAGTTGTTTTGGTTTTCATTCAATTTGAAGTATCAATGAGTTTGATAAAAAAAAACTGATTGTTAACAATCAGGAAGTCTATTTGCGTCGATTCCTAGAAATCGTGCTTTAATTAGATATTTATTTACACGATCAAATAAAATCAATAACTTAAATGTAACAAAAAATATTTAAGTTCGTGCTTACTCATAATTTGTACCTATAGGTACAGGGTAAGTAGATAGATTCTTCGAATCAAATATGAAGAGATGCGTACTGCCCCCGATAAATAATTAAAAAGGTGCATCTAACATTTACAATGGGCCCAATTATGAAGGCGCCATTGTAATTTTAATAGCTAAATAGCATATTTCTGTTCCTTTTTCACTTTAGGCATTCGATAGAGAGAACACTTTTTATGTTACTATTAAATTTACGATGTCGCCTTCATAATTGGGCCTAGTGTCTCTTTTATACAGTCCCTAGATACATAATTATAACCACGGTAATGGTACAGTGTGCCTCAGCCCTGTCCTAACTACAGCGCCACGTGGCCACGCAGAACGTATCCCGCGCTAGGGCTGCCCGCCTTCAGTATTTTAATTTCATCTACTTACCATTACCTACTTGAGTTTATTTCTAGTTTTTATACATTATGACGTAAAATTACTTTTTACCCAATATGGAAAAATCAAAAAGTAAAATTATTACTTATCTATATTTATTACAAAAAATAAATACATTGTGAATGAAAAAAATAAAAAATAAAAATACATATTGTGTTTTTTATGTTTTTAGGGTTCCGTAGTAAAACGAGGAACTTTAATAACGTAAATCGCACGCTTACTAGTTACAAATCCACAAGTTCGTCCAACACTACGGCGCGCCGCGACTGACTAGCATACTGAGAGCATACTGAACTCCGAGGCGCGTAGGTATGATTCGCGTTTGCCCTGATACTGGGGCCCTAGAATACGGTATCGGTATCCCCTGCCTGTAGTAAGAGCCTACTAAAACGGGACCTCTGGGCTCGCGGATGGTCAGAGATGGGGCTCTGGCCACCCACTCAAACGGGACCGGGGAGGACGACAGCGTGTGTGGCAACGCTGTCGTAGAAGACAGCACAAGCCTGGTTTTATCACCAGGTATAAAGTGCTGGGAGCACCGGCGCGTTCGTTTGGAGATCCCGGAGCTCCCAAGAAGGCACAAAGGCTGGCCACCGAGGGGGTTCGCATTCCGACCGTTTGTATAAAGACGGAATACTGTTAGATATCATTACCTTGATGTAACCCTGCACTGCAGATTACTTCTTATAACAAACACTAACTATAACATTATATTATTTCGTCTTCAAATATTTTTTCTTTTTAACACGGTAGTCACTTAATTTCAATCTAATACGTATTTTATTTCCTCGTGTACGCACAGTACAATAACTCTAGTAATAACTATTTCATTTAGTTTATTTTTATTGCCAGCACTTCCTGGAAAACGTATTTGTTTGATGTTATAAGTATCTATCAAATTGTTATAGTTAGTGCGAATCACAAACATTTTCCTGTAGATACTGCTACAAGGTACAATTCTTCTTCTCAGGTATGGGACGTACCTATAACTTTAGTTCTTATTCTATGTACCTATACCTACTGTTGGACATACGCCTCCCCTATAGATCACCAATAAGACCGGTTAGAAGCGGCTCGTATCAACTACAGCTATGTATTAACTACAGGTCGTTAAGCAAGGTTCAGCACGGTGGTGACCGCGGATGGCATTTACAACTGAGCGCTACCGTGGCTCGGAGGACACGTTCAATAGTAGGTCCCGGTTGTTTTAACCGTTTAGCCTTAGCCATGTCAGAGGCCTTCAGGCGGAGCAAATATAATATAAAGAGTTACAATCGTGCAAAAAAAGTGTCCGAGCCAAAACTTTGCCCAAGCTACGAAGTAGGCAGGCTTTTTAGTTAGTCGTAAGGCGATTGCGAGCCGATTACAACGCCGCGCGATGCCAAAGTGCTCGGCTTCAAGCACTAATTAGGTGACATAACGTCGAGATTTGAGAAAACGAGTCATTGTGAATTATTTAATGTAAATATCTACTCCCCGGTTACCGATTGAGCTGAAATGTTGCATACATTTGAAAATAATAAAAATAAAAACGGCTTATTCTGTACATCATAACTAACAACTTCTGTTTTACGACTTTTATTAATTCTCAAAAAAAATTGTTATTCCATAGAAAAATATCGTTCACCCTCGACAAAATGTATGGAACAGCTGATTTTTTTTGAGTTTTGACGAAAGTTGCAGAACTAAAGTTGTTAGTATTGATGTACAGGATGGACAGAAGGATGCTAATTGATTAAAAATAACCCTGTATATACCGGTACTTATAAGTATTGTTGATGTAGGTACGTCGATGGTATGTTGTAGTGGACATAGTAGAGCTTATCGGGTTACCTTACGTGCCTGATTCGTTCCTATCATGACCTATAGTATCTTATAGTGGACAGCCATCTCCTAATGACATCACTCGCTCCAGATAATTTGCAAAACCATATGCGAATAATTATGTGATCGATTCACCGCGTGATGTTACTCATATCTGTTGTTTTACTAATGATTAAATTAACAGATTTTTTCCGCGAATTTTATGGTTAATCTACTTAACGGGATTTTGCATCCCAAATTCCATCTCGCTCGCGCAATTTCACATTAATAAAGATAATAAAATATGTAGTTTAAAAAAAACACGCTCGTCAGACCTTGAAACCTAATCGTGGTCAAAGTTCATTACCAGACTTTTCTAAGAAATCCAAATCAGCTATGATACGAATTTTCCATCATGAAGTTCCAGTTCATATCTTCCGGCTCCATCATCAGATCAGTTCGACAGTACCATAGTATTGTATTGTCATTAGAACGACATACAGCTGCCAATTTTCATTACGCTACGACCCTTGGAAGATTGTTAAATTAGTTACACAGGTACGACCTAATAAAAGCATGTTAAAATAGCACAACCCATGAATTTCCACAAAAGTTTCTAAAATATCTAGGTCCAATCTGGACAAGATTGACAGAGAATCGAGAGGAGTTTCGTACAAGAGAAACCTATGCTCAGAAGTGGCCGATCACGGGCTGTGGATGATGATGATGATTATGTAGAATTTGATTGTCATAAAACTCCGCACATTTTGCAGTATTTTTTTGTTTTTATCTCTTCGTTTGACGGAGTACATAGATCGAAAGAAACGAAAATACTCTTAGCTGTTGTTTTCGTTGTTTGCTAAGTCAAATAATTATTTTTCGCAAAAAATGGCAAAACCGCCTTCCATCGTGTACAAAATTCGAAAATTTCGCTCGAGTTGTTTACATTATTGTTGTTCTTTATTGGCACCCCAACCTAGAAATTAAAACTATAGAAGGATAGTCTATGCATGACTTTTTTTTTTAACTGGCAAAAGTGCCTTTATTAACTACAACAAAACTACACTACTATTACACAAAAAGCATTGGATCACCCTCAGACCTTTGAAGGTCTAAAGATAATCCAAATGCTCAAGCCCACTGCCAGTTGGCAGCGTGCCCAGCATGCTGGCTGCATTGCCACGCTGAATGGCAATGCTTATGCGTTGAGCCAAATAAACACCAGCATTTTGGTCACGCGTCGCGTCCACCAGACGCCCAGAAAGACTTTTGAAAATGATATGAGCTCCCGGCCCCCACGGACCCAATGTCTCAACTCCAAATGGCTCAAATATGTAACCACTACCGAGGTTAGCATATTTGCGCCGCTTGTGCTGCTCCGCCGAATTGGCCGCAGCTCCAGCCCTACTCTGAGTCTCAGAAAGATGTGACGGTGCCAAAGTATCGACACAAGTTGCGTCCCATACTAAGGGCCGTCCACACTTCCATGGGACCAGCGTCATGCCGTCAGGCCTTTTGCCATCACCACGCGCGAGCCCACTCGGTTCGAGTACGGCTGCGATATTGGCGGTGGCAAAAGCCCTGCGAATGACATCGTTAAGGCTGGCGTGGCGACCAATCCGACCAGCGCTTCTTGAGCAAGAGAGACCGTGGTGACCGAGCTGGTCAACTGCAGTACCACACTGACAGCGATGGGCCTCACAACACCTTGCACCCAAGCGTAAGCTGACAGCTAGACGAAATGCAGTTGGGTCTAAAAGGTTACCAGTATTGAAAGAGGGCAAAGCTTGCAACCAAAGACCGGCTTCCATACAGAGACCGCAAGGATACGAGCGCGATCCGCGACGCTAGAACACGTATCTAGAAGAGATTTCCGTGCTAGTTCGCAGATCGGCCGATCCCACAGTCTCTGCGACGACAAAGTCTTTGGAAGCTCGGAATTTGGGCTAGCGACCCTCCAAGCATTCGTTGCCTCATTCAAATGAGCTACATCTACGCCGGAATGGCCTAAAGAAGGTGCGAGGATTTTTTCAACTAATTTATGTGTACTATGAATGGAGGACAAGAAAGCTGGTAAAGCAACACTTGAAATTTGGCGGACCCCTAGCCCTCCAAGCCTAACAGGCAAGGAGGCTTGTAACCACGCCCTTTCACTCATCTCAATATTCAAAACCGATACTAGGGTCTGCTTTACAACATCGTCTAAGCTCAAAAGGAGCTCATTGTGTTTCCACAATGGACTACAACGTAAAGCGTACATGAATTTTGGAATAAACAGACAACATCTTATAATGGTAAACGCCATGTGGGCGTTAATTTTGAGTAGCCTATCAGAGGCACTCAAAAAATTTTGAATTTTTTCTTGAACGAAAGGCGGAAAAGACTCATCTAGTATCGGCGAACCCAGAAGGCGAAGAGAACACTTGTCTACCGATTTGATATTAGGTGCCAAATCATTAAATTTGTTAATTACCAAATCTTTATCTGGACATGACTAGATGTCATAGACACGATATCCACTTCCCGTTTCGTTCGAATCTAAGCGTCGGTCACTTCTTCTACGCGTCTATCGCAGCAAGTACACCCATGCATTTACCTAAGCATTTTTCGTCGAGTAATTTAAATTAAAGTAACTTCAGTGCCGCCTAGTACCCATCACGTCGCGAGACGTACCTATCCTTTCCTTGAATCATCGCACCAATAGACCCGGAACATCACGCCTCAAGTAGAGGCAACCTGGCCCGTCCCAGGGGCTGCCTGCCTACGCCAGAACCGGGCCCGGTAGGCTATCATCCTACGCTGCGAGGACGTCACGCCGCTCCACAGCAACCGTGAGTGTTCCCACAATTATCTTTTGGTGCTTCCTTTCCAACTTTCGACAATATAATAATTTGTTTGTTCATACAGTCCACTTTATCGCACATTTTTTGGTCCTCGGAACCGCATTTTTGGATCAGTCCTATCCTAATTTACCTAATCCATCGCATTTCGTATTAAAATCAAGATTTCCCTGTCGAAAACACGTATTTGTCCTAATAAAGTACCAAGTGTTCGCGGTTACACGGCGGCAGTTACTAGCGTATTTAGCACATATTTTCGTCGTATTATCTCATATTTCGAATAAATACATCGATTTCATTGTCGTGAATTGCATTTTCTCGTTAAAAAAGAGTATATTTGTCGAAATTACAGAATTTTCTACATCATTTTGTGCAAAACAACAAGATGGCCGCTTTCTGTTAGGAACAAAATTTTGTCGTGTCGTAATTTATCAACGTAAATAAAGCGCCATTTTTTGTAAGGTGTAATAATATTTCATTCAATACAATTCAATTCCTAAGAACCATTCATTCAATTGTAGTGCCAACATCTCAATACAATAAAGTGCATTCAAGCTCATTTGCAAGTTCATTCATTAACTCATTCAATTTTGTACGTCAGTCCATCAGTCAATATTGTCTTTGGCCACTCTTTGGCGTTAATTTATTTTCGTGGAATCTGTGGTAGTTCACTCCAAAATATTCGTTCTTGTTCGTGTCAAATGTCATGCAATCGAATGAAATGTCAACGTGAATTTAATTTTGATTTGAATTTCAGGTTATCTATTTTGTTTTGTTTTCTTTTTTCGATCAGTTGTTTTCAAAAGTTTTTTGTTGTGGTTATTGTGGCGCGTACGCTCAGTGATTGTGCAGTGATTCTAAGTGCGAATAGAAGTCAAATGAGTCTCGACATGTCTGAAAACGGAGCGGATTTAAACCGAACGGCGCGAGATTACGCTATGATACGACTGGAATATTTAGAACACAGCGATTTCGTAGCCTTGCCTGATATCGTAGAAATCGAAAGGCAATTCCACGAAGCACAAATAAAGCTTTTATCGGGCATTCTAGATAAGTCACAGAAACGTGGGGAAATTGACGTTACATTCCAATTCGAAGAACTCGTGCAGAAAATAAAGAGTAAAATAGTAAGCCGCGAAAATGATAATAAGCCACAAAAATTAACTGAAACAAATGCTCAGGCAAGACTGCCCAAAATAGAAATTTCTAAGTTTGACGGAACGTTGGAGCAATGGGTCGCATTTAAGGGCCTTTTCGATTCATTGATTCACCAGCGTAATATAAGCAACGTGGAAAAACTGCACTACCTTCTGTCGAATGTAACAGGTAGAGCGTTTGATTTAATTAAAAATTTCCCAATAACCGATGCTAATTACATTGACGCGTACAATCTGCTCAATGATCATTTTGATAAAAAAAGGCAAATTGCCACACACTACTATGATAAATTAATAGGTTGTGAGCAAGTAAAAACTAAATCAGCTAAGGAATTAGAGCGGGTTCACCGGACATTTTCAGAAAACTTATCCGTGTTGGAAAAATATGGATTGCCCGATAAGGACTTTATGCTATTTCATTTGTTGTGGTCAAAACTAGATAAGGCTACTCGGGAAGCATTTCAATTAGAAATTAAGAGTGATGAAATCCCAAAGTATGCCCAAATTCATAACTTTATTCAAAACCACTACCAGGCCCTAGAAATGTCCAACATTACCGGACCAGGGACTTCGTCGAATAACATTAAAACCGCTAGTGCTTCACGGAATCAACATCAAGTCCAAGCAAGATCGAGACCTGCCTTAGTAGTGTCGACTGCCACATGCCCCTATTGTTCGAAATCTCACAACTTAGTAAATTGTCAATTTTTTTTGGAAAAAAATCCTGTAGATCGCTTTAATATTGTAAAAGAACAGGGTCTATGCGTCCTTTGTTTAGGAAGTTCACATCGTGTTAGGGCATGTAAGGAAACAGCGCGCTGTAATACATGTGGGTTTTCGCATCACTCACTTCTGCATTTCACCACATCGTCGCCAAAACCATCCCTGGAAGTACCTAAGAATACAACGGTGCTCACTTCCGCTTATAAGGCAAACTCAGTACTGTTTGCAACAGCTAGAGTATTGGTTCGGGACATCACTGGACATTATCAGCCAGTACGTGCCCTATTGGATTCCGCCAGTGCGTGTAACTTCATTTCGCAAGAATGCGTTGCACGCCTGGGTTTGCGTAGTAAAGCAAGCAAGCTGGTGGTAAGCGGTATTGGAAACGCCAATACTGAATCGCTGGGAGCTCTCACGTGTGAAATAAAGCCAAGCGAGTCCGACGCTGCTTACAACTTGACACTAGAGGCATTTGTCCTACCTAATATTTGCGCTGACCAACCTTCCTACCTGGTAGATGCGTCCTCTTGGACGCATCTAGCAGGTATAAGGTTGGCAGATCCGAACTTTGCAGAGCCTGGTCCAGTCGACTTGTTACTGGACGCTACTATCTTCGCCACATGCCTGCTGCCAGGAATTAGGGATGGAAAACAGGGGCAACCTAGGGCAGTCAATACCACCCTAGGTTGGATATTAATGGGTACCGACTCCGGTCCGTCCCAATATTCTCGTTGTCGAAAATCCCCAAATAATTGTTTATTGGTCTCTAATATTGAGCTTGACCAAACAATTAAAAGATTTTGGGAAGTTGAAGAAGTTGTCGGTTCCAAAACAAAGTTTCTCTCAAAGGAAGAGGAACTTTGTGAAAAATATTTTGTCGAATCACATTGTCGAAGAGAGGATGGAAAGTTTGTTGTGCCCCTACCTTTTGTCGATCCGCATAACAAACCAACCTTTCTTGGTTCTCGTGCTATAGCATTGAAGCGTTTCGTGTCGATTGAGCGAAAATTAAATTTAAATTCTGAATTTAGGAGAGCTTATGTAAGCTTCATGGATGACTATAAGAGCTGTGGTCATATGGTGGAAGTCGAGCCTCCAGATTCCAACGAGGGCTCCTTTTATTATATACCACACCATGGCATCTCAAGACCTGATTCCATCAGTACCCCATTAAGGGTGGTTTTTGATGCTGGAGCCGGTGATGCTCGGGGCAAATCATTAAATAACTCACTTCACCCTGGCCCGAAGCTGCAGACTAGCATCTTTGAATTGTTGATGCGGTTTAGGTGGCATGCAGTCGTCTTCAGCTCTGATGTTCAAAAAATGTACCGCCAAATTTGGGTCCCAGAAGAGGATGCGGATTATCAGCGGATTTTGTGGCGCTCGTCTCCGCTTGAACCCATCAGAGACTTCAGATTGCTGACTGTTACCTATGGAGTTTCTGCTGCTCCATTTCAGGCTCTTCGTACCATGTCCCAACTCGCTGGGGAAGCAGCCGAAGAATATCCGGTTGCTTCAACAGTGCTGAGGAGAGACATTTACATTGATGATGTAGTTTCTGGTGCTGAATCCTTGGATAGTGCTCTCCGGCTTCGAGCTGAGCTAATTAAAATCCTGTCGTCAGGTGGTTTCCATTTGAGAAAGTGGACATCTAATTGCCCTACTTTTCTAGAGGGAATCTCTTCTTCGGACCTCTATGATGAGGGGTTCAGGAGCTTTGATGAGGTCACGGACCTCTCATTAAAAATATTGGGTCTGCAGTGGGAACCAAAGTCTGATACATTTGGATTCAAGGTCATTGAACAAGCGGAGCGTCGTTGTACCAAGCGAACCATATTGTCGGAGGTCTCCCGTTGGTACGATCCCTTTGGAGTCTTATGCCCGGTGATATTTCTTGGAAAATATTTAATTCAGGCGCTCTGGGCCAAGGGGCTCCCCTGGGACGAAGAGGTTCCTGAAGAGATTGCCTCTGAATGGTTGCTCTATAAAAGTCAGCTGCCATTGTTGACAGCTGTTTCAATTCCTCGTCGTTTTGTCGATAACTTTGTCGTGCTACAACTTCATGGTTTTTGTGACGCATCTGAGCGTGGCTACTGCGCCGTTATTTACTTTCGTGTCGTGGACGCAGATGGAGCCTGCTCAGTGCAATTTTGTTGTGCAAAAACCAAGGTAGCTCCCCTTCGAAAGCTCTCTATACCTCGCCTGGAGCTACAAGCAGCAGTATTATTGGCTGACTTGATTAAATCTGTCGTTCAAACTCTGGAACCATTCCACCGTTTTGAAAATATTTTCGCTTGGTCTGACTCCACTGTAGCTCTGACATGGATAAAATCATGTCCATCTAAGTGGAAGACATTCGTTGCCAACCGCGTTAGCCACATCCAGGAAATTGTGCCTCCTGATTGTTGGGGACACACCAGTACCTTGTCGATGCCTGCGGATGTTGGGTCACGTGGTATGCTGCCCGCTGATCTCGTACATTGTGACTTATGGTGGAAGGGTCCTGCGTGGCTCGCTGAGCCTGAAGCTCACTGGAAACAACCCTTCACTGAATTCTCGTCGAAGTCTGATGCCGAGGTGCAGGAAGAGCAACGGATTCTAACCTTACTAACATCTGTCGAAGTCAACGTTGTTGATCAATTAATAAACAAATTCTCGGCGCTTCCTAAGCTGAAACGCGTTCTTTCGTATTGTCGTCGTTTCTCGTGCAATGCTAGTACTTCATTGCAAAACCTTTCGTAATGTCGTCGTTTTTCGTGCAATGCTAGTACTTCATTGCAAAACCTTTCGTATTGTCGTTTTTCGTGCAATGCTAGGACTTCATTGCAAATGCTTTCGTATTGTCGTCGTTTTTTCGTGCAATGCTATGACTTCATTGCAAAAGATTGTCAGTCCTCTTAAAGTAGAAGAGATTCAGGGTAGCTTCAACCTCTTAATCAAACATGCTCAGCAGGCCTCTTTCGCTGCTGACATTGAAAAATTAAAGAAGGGCTCTCCCTAACTCTCTTCCCAAAACCTTGCGCAAGCTTTCCCCTTTCCTCGATGAGGCAGGTTTCCTCAGGGTGGGCGGTCGCTTAGCGAATGCCAAGTTAGATTTCGCCGTTAAGCATCCCTTGCTTTTGTCGCGTGAGCATCGCCTGACCTCTCTAATTATTCAGGACTACCATGATCGCTTTATGCACCCTGGTGCCCAGACTCTACATAATCTACTTGCGCAAGATTTTTGGATTCTGTCGCCGAAACGAGCCATTCGGACTGTCGTAGCTGGCTGCAGTCAATGTTTTCGAGCCAAGCCTCGCCCAGCCGCTGCTCCTCTTATGGGAAACTTGCCCCCTTATCGGGTTAATCCCCTCAAAGCATCTCATTGTTCATCTGTGGATCCCGGAGTTCCGGAGGAAAATTTTGTCGACAGTAAAATTAGTGTTCTTCACCGCTGGAAACTCCTTCAACAGATCCATCAGACGTTCTGGGTACGCTGGCAGAAAGAGTACCTGCACACATTATTACAGCGTGCTAAATGGGACAAAACTCATTCCAACCTCACTGTAGGGAGTCTAGTTCTCATTGTAAACGAGCAGACTGCTCCCCTACATTGGTGTCTAGGACGCATTGTCGCCTTGCATCCTGGCACCGATCAAATCTGCAGAGTTGCCACGGTTCGCACCGCTACGGGAGAATACAAAAGACCCGTGGTAAAACTGTGTCCCTTGCCTTTAACTCATTAAATTAAAATATTCATTACGTACCACAATAACCACACATGTAAAATAATTATTTTGTAACTAATCTAATAATGTAACTAGTAATGTTAATTAGGTTCCTCGAAATATCTTAACCCTTTGTCGTAGATTTGTCGTAAATACTTAACTGACTTCGCATTTAGGTGGGCGGAATGTTCTTTATTGGCACCCCAACCTAGAAATTAAAACTATAGAAGGATAGTCTATGCATGACTAGATGTCATAGACACGATATCCACTTCCCGTTTCGTTCGAATCTAAGCGTCGGTCACTTCTTCTACGCGTCTATCGCAGCAAGTACACCCATGCATTTACCTAAGCATTTTTCGTCGAGTAATTTAAATTAAAGTAACTTCAGTGCCGCCTAGTACCCATCACGTCGCGAGACGTACCTATCCTTTCCTTGAATCATCGCACCAATAGACCCGGAACATCACGCCTCAAGTAGAGGCAACCTGGCCCGTCCCAGGGGCTGCCTGCCTACGCCAGAACCGGGCCCGGTAGGCTATCATCCTACGCTGCGAGGACGTCACGCCGCTCCACAGCAACCGTGAGTGTTCCCACAATTATCTTTTGGTGCTTCCTTTCCAACTTTCGACAATATAATAATTTGTTTGTTCATACAGTCCACTTTATCGCACAATTGTTGATATTTCAAAAACGACTCAGCCGATTCCTGTAAAATTGAAATGAGACCATCTCGAGAGTACCTATATCCTTTCGAACTAAAAAAGAATTTTTTGATTCGGATAATGGATGAACATACACAAAAAAATAATAAAAAAACATACTCGTACATGCAGACGAACATAGAACCTACTCCTTCTTGGAAGTCGGTTAAAAATTGAAAAAGTTCGCTCGAATGATTTACATAATTTTTGATTTTTCAAAAACGGCTTAGTCGATTTCTGTAAAATTTAAATGGGACCATCTCGGGAGTACGAGTATACCCTTTCAAACTTAAATTTTTTTTCGACTCGGTGCTCTATTGGCGATATAATCGATTTATATACACAAAAAAAAACATACAGACGAACATAGAACCTCCTCCTTTTTGGAAGTCGGTTAAAGATATCAAAACCAATTTTGATTTAATACATTGTTACAAACTAGCAAACTAACTAACAAATGTGCAAGCAAGACAGCTTAGCTTTGGCCGGTTAGAAAATTCAGGTCATCAGTCCATGTGGTGAGTGGATGTCTTAGACTACGTTAGCAGCCGGTACGTAGGTTTGTAGTCTTCATTCAAGGACAGCTGATATCAGGGCCGGATTAAGGGGAGAGCAAACGGAGCAACTGCACACCTCCACAATTAAGGGGCCCTTAAATTAAATTAAATGTACAAAAAAAGTATTTCTATAATTTATTCACTCTAAAGAAAGCGCATATTAGATAAAATCATCTTATATGTATCCGATGAATAGTCGTGATTTGGCGAAGCCGACTCCACGCTGGGACACCAATGATTGTTAGTTCGGGAGACCATGAAGGGGCCTCAGCTCTTTTGTGGCCCCGGGGCTTCCAAACACTTTCGGGGCCTCGAGGGCCTCGGCGAAGACTTCGTGCGAGGCGACGGACGCGAAAAAAGAGACATGGTGACACGAGCGCCTCGTCCACACTCTCGTGTTCACGTGTCGCGGGTCGCCTCACGGGGAGTGTGGATAAGGCATTAGAGTATCACAAGAGTATCTTTCTGAAGATATAATGTGGTTCAAAATGAGATCTGGTTTTGCAAATTTGCAAATTTGTCAAAGAGCACTCTGACTAATGATAACAAAGTGTCTGGATAAAACGCACATAATTAGATCGCAATATATGTAGACATAAACTCGTGGAACCAAAGTCTAACTTAACAATTCACAGTTCTAGCCCAAATTCTATGGCTATAAATGCGCTCGTTTCATAAACTCACACTCGTGTTTTAATACCCTTCATTATATGCAGTTGCATACACTAATTTATCTTCACTAATAAAAATGAAAATAAAAAAAAACATATTGCGAAACATTAAATTCACGCGTACGTGTATTGTCACAGTGAACTTGGCGCCATTAAAATCTAACCAATGAGAGCGCAGCTGCGCGTGCAGGGCCAATCAGGAGCGAGCGCGCGATGTTATAATAAGATTTTACGATATCGATGTGGATATTATAACATCATGTGAAATTGCTTAAATTGAGTGTTTTGTTGTCTGCGCTATAACAGTAGTCATTATAAGTCAAGTATTGGAAACATAAGTAGAATGTTACAACATTAGTGTAGATAAAAAAAATTAATTAATGAAATTTCATATTTAATGGCTAAAATAACCACGTTATTGAATTGAGTGAAAATAAATTGCCAAATAATTTAAAAGATAGCTAAATTAAACAACTAAAAAATATCCTATTATTGATATGCATTAGACGAATTTTTTAACGATAATCTAGAAAACATAATAATAAATCGTACCAATAGGTACAAATAATAAAATTGCCATACCCTTATAGGGTCATATGTATAACTATACAAAACATATTAACTAAAAATCGCATGTAATTTTGACATGAAGCAATAAATGATTTGTGTTTGAGTTCACAGTATAACCAGTGTTGTTTGATCCTCGACTGTAGAGTTCGTCTGAGACCTCGCGACCCCCGTATCTTTACAGCCAGGCATCTGACCTGACTTAAAATATCAGTTCTACGCAGTTTAGCAAGCTGTCATCATTCATACACAAGTACAAGCTCTGATTTGTTCACTTAAAGAATAGATAAGAAAGATAAACAAACTTAAAGCTCTCGTCAGAAAGAAGCGGGAGCGATCGCGATCCGGGACGGGAATTTTTTGTAATATTCGAATTTGTATGCAACCTGACACATAACAAGCGGGCGCGATCCTTTGTACTGGACGCCATCGGATCACTTTCTCGCGGCTCCCGCCTCTGTGTGACCCGAGTGTAAGAATGTATTGTACTGCAGTGGCCTTTTTACTAGTGCACTGCTGAACATAGTCCTACCCACGAAGACGATAGAGCCATTTCGGTTGGTTCAGCCCACTGCGGATTGGTTGAGAAAGACCCTAGGATTTAGTGGATATGTTAACGGAAATGTATGTAATTCCTAAAATCGCACGGAAATGTGTGAAATAAATTATATTAGACACATTTCCTAGGAAATCTATACATTTCCTATATAGCAATCGGAAATGTAAAACATTTGAGATATCAAATTGCAAAGAGGTTTTATTCTATAAAATTGAACTGATATAGGCACCAAAGAGGTTTTATTCTGTGAAGTCGAGTAGAACCTCTTTACAATGCCAGTTGCCGTGCAATGTAAAGAGGTTATATTCGATTTTGCTAAATGAAACCTCTTTACGATGTCCTTAAATGTTCTAAGTTGAAAAATTTTCATACGAATTAGACGCTCCAAATTTAAATCACTTTAACCCCTAGGGAGTTTCATACAACATTATTGACCTGCCATAGCCCTCGAGATTGTGTTAAGACAATAATGACTCGTTTTACGTTGAGATTCTAAGACATATAATGGGTTATTTTCGAACAGGTGGCATGAAAAATAAATTATTGTGTACTTCCAAGTGCCATTCTAGCTTACCCTGCAAAAATAAATAGCCATATGGACTGCCTCGTTTACATTTAACATAGTATAATAATATTATAAGGAATTACTTTAATATTGTGATATTTATAATTACTTAAATAACTGACTGATTACTTACCAAATGAAAGTTTGTCTTTATAAGAATAAAAAATAAGGGTAGTATTTAAACGCAAATCGAAACAATATCCTTTTTCTATGCAATAAGATTCCAAATTCCCATCAGAATTACTGATTGCACAGCATAATATTCAACTCAAAATATCACTAAACACACTACAATTTATTTTCGCAGCGTACAGCGATTTTTCCTATAGCAAAAGCTTTTTCATCAATGCACAGCTAATAATCTTAATGCACATTATACCTGTTAAAGGCGATTCGCTTCTGGCACTTCGCCGGCCGCTGCCGCGGCACGCTCGCTTCGCTCGCTCGGCTCGTGCGTTGTTTTGTCATGTTCTAACATAACCTAACCTATTTTTTGTATCACACCTAATCTAATTTCTTCACTAATTTACATATTGATGTAAAATTTCGAATTATCTGCAGTTTGAGTTTTGTTAAACATTTAGTTTATTTGTAGTGAAGTAAGTTGTTTGATGTAAAAAAGAATATAAATGATGAGTATGTATTGATAGGCGATTATTTATTTGATATGCAATTTATATTATCCCAAAAAATAAGTTGATTTTGTGAAGCTGTAATTAGTAAGATAATATAAAGATATTATATTTTACGGTATAATTGTTACCTGATTGTTTCAACGAGTGCTTTAATAAAAATTATTACTTATTCTCATTTTAACAACGTGTTTTATTACAAAAAGCATTATTTTTATACATTTCCTAATACGATATCGGAATTACATACAATTCCTAGGAAATGTACACATTTCCCAGGATATCTAGTTTTTGAAATAAAATTTTATACATTTCCTAAATAGCTTCGGAATTGTATACATTTCCTAGGATTTGTATACAATTCCTAGATTTCATACATTTCCGTTAACAGATACACCAATCGGTGAGACTCCCACCACCTTGCCTCCCCCTGGGCGGGGTTAGTATTTATAAAATATTTTCTCTATGTCAAAAAAAGGGATAGCTTCAAATGGTGTGCGAAAATATCGTGAATATAATGTCCGGAACCTGCATGATCATCACTACATAGTATAAAACAAAGTCGCTTTCTCTGTCCCTATATCCCTATGTATGCTTAAACCTTTAAAACTACGCAACTGATTTTGATGCGATTTTTTTTAATAGAAGGTTTATATGTATAATACACCTGTGCGAAGCCGGGGCGGGTCGCTAGTAATATATATTATTATGAAGGGGTCAAAAGTGTCTCGAAATGGTTCGTGTAATATTACACACGTCGCGTCGCCAGTCCCTTTTTCTTAGACTTGGCTGGACACGCTTCTGCGTGTCTAGATGACCGGATGCAAAGAAATTCGAAAGCGTACCTATATGAATTACTAACCTGCAACTAGGCTAGCGTGAGGGATATGGCTCCAAGGTAAGAAGCTCAGAGGTCGGCCTTCGAAGATAGGCCTATGTTTGCAGTTAATTAATAAGTTCAAACAATCTACAACGGTCGCAGAACTTCATTCGCGCGCACTTACAACGATACTGTACTGTACCGGCCTTTTAATAGTACCCGACGAACATAGGCCTACTAAGGACAATGAGGCTATCCACCACGCTGGTCTAGTGCGGTTCGATTCACATACACCATCGAGTATCCTCCACACACGTATGTATAGACCGAATCAAACATCTTGGCGTCTGTGATGTTAGCTACAAGCTGCGGATAACCCAATCCTGACTGAAGCTCACTTAACAGCTACGCGAGAATTTGTTTTCACACGGCTTGTAGCTAACTTCACAACCGCAAATAAGTTTAATTCGGTCTACATGCAAGCTATCGAACGAAGAATAAACATGCGTTGGAGAATTCTAATCTCTTAAATTGAAATTCTGAAAGGCAATTATCTCCCTGCACCTCAAAAAGATCGTCTTAGATACCTACATTTTACCGACCCTCACTTATGGATGCCAAACGTGGACATACAATACAAAAATAAAATCCAAACTTGTAACTTGTCAAAAGGCTATGGAACGAAGTATTTTAAAAATCAGAAAATTGACCAAGCGCGAGTCGTATTCGCGTAAAGGGTCCCGTAGCGTTTTGGAGCTTCTTTAGCCCCATTCTTCTCGCCGTTATAAATAGAAAGCAAAAAACTCCTGAAAAATCACGTTTATTGTATTGAACCTCCCTTAAATATTTATTTGATTCTGATTTTAGTATTTGTTGTTATAGCGGCAACAGAAATACGTTATCTGTGAAAATTTCAGCTGTCTAGCTATCACGGTTCATGAGATACAGCCTGGTGACAGCCCGACGGACCGCTGAGTCTTAGTAATAGGGTCCCGTTTTTACCCTTTGGTGCGGAACCCTAAAATCCACAAAATTAACAAAAGAAGAAAAACTAATTTAATAGATTCCTTACATTATGCTCTGAAGCTAAAGTGGCGATGGGCAAGGCACTTAGCAAGATACAAAGATAAACGATGTACTTCGGAGGAAAGGAAAAAAAAACTCAAATGTCTAAATAGTTAATACTAAATATTATTTGTTATTTACGACTCTACAACTAATTTTTGTAACATATTTATTGTGATGTATTGGAAATAAACGGCTTATTATTATTAATATTACATGCAAGCTGCCTCACGATATTTTCCTTCACCGAAAAGCAACAACTTGCAACAATAAATTAACAAAATTACATACCGTCTACGAAAAATCCATTGTTATATCACACACTCACTTCCTCACACTAATTTGTTAATATCCCACACAATCACGTAATAAAAACCGTGTACTATAATCGGTACACGACAAAATAATAGGAAATAGCGTCGACCTCCACGCACACAGCAATGTTCGTCACACACACAAATAGATGGTAAAACTGCAATGTAACGCACCTAAATGTATTAATAGAACTAGTGCCAAAGATATAATTATCATAGAATGTGTAATACTGTATTGTGATAGGTTTTGTAAATCAGCTAGAGCTTCCTCTTCAAGATGCTCTACAATTACGCCAACCTTCACGGTTGGCAGTCAGGTCGGTAGGATTATGGTTTCAAAGCGACAGTTTTTTGTATTATTTACTAGCTGACCCGGTGAACTTCACCTCACAATCTGTCAACTGTCAATGACAACTTTTACATGCAGAAACATTTAGTATGGGAAAATTAAATTTATGTTACTGGCATTTTTCTCGCAACTGTTATAAGTTTTCTCACCGTTTAAACCTTCCCTTAACTTCCATAAATATTTCAAAGCCAAAATTAGCCAAATCGTGAGTCTTTCTCGAGTTTTAGTGAGACTAACAACCACGATTCATTTTTATTTAAATAGAAGATAGATAGGTACACGTTCCTCCCTGATCAAAAAAAAACAATTTGAAAAACTAAAAATCGGCCAAGTGCGCGACGGACTCACGCACGAAGGGTTCCGTAGGTACCGTGTTGGAGCCCTCTCAGCCCTCTTGCCGTTAAAGCGAGCAATAAACCCCTAAAAATTACGTTTGTTGTTCGAGACCCCCTTGAACATTTATTTTATTCTGATTTTTGTATTTGTGAAAACGGCTGTCTAGCTATCACGGTTCATGACAGACAGACGGACAGACGGACATTGTAGTGTCTTAGTAATAGGGTCCCGTTTTTACCCTTTGGGTATGGATCCCTAAAAATTGAAGAACATATGGTATTATCGCTAAAAATGGCATAACCGAATTCAACCGTGTATAGAATTCGGATAGTTCGCAGGAAACGATGTATCATCGCATGGATGTTGTAATTTTCAAATGATTGATGATTCTTCAAAAATGACTCAGCTTATTTCGATAGAATTTAAATAGAACCACCTCTGAAGTATGATCTATCAAACAAAAAAATAATCATCAAAATCGGTTTATAGGAATATGCACGATTTTTTTAAACAATGATAAAAAGTCGGAGTAATTGCGTTACATACATACAAAAATAACATTCAGTGGAATTGAGAATCTCCTTTTTTGATGTCGGTTAAACACAACGGTTAAATAAATGTAAAATAGGGCCAAGATGAGACTAAAGTTCGCACTATTAAAAAGTTATCAGATCTTATGTAGAGCCAAGTTTAAATAAATACCTTCTTATATAAAGAATACCTAAATAACACCCAGACACAGAGCAAACGCCTATGTTCACCACATAATATTATGATGAATTTACTGTGAAATTATTATTGATTCAATTTTAATATTTATTGTTCATAGACATTGAGGTGCTTACAAAATGATGCACAGGAAGATGTACACTACATTTCTATAAAGTTACTAGATTTAGTATTTTCTCAAATGTATTAACTGACGAGTACATTCTAGTAATTGTTATCATATTTAATTATGTAATAAGAGATTTACTTAATGAGAATAAATATTATCTTATCTTATCATAAATACTTGCCCTGGATGGGAATCGAACCCACGCCTCTTTGATCCCGTCGTCAGGATCATTAACCACTGAGCCACCGAGGTAGTCTGAATATACTGAGGAGTAAGAAGAGTAAGAATAAGAAACCTATATGGTATACTGGTGTCTATATGGTAGAGTGTCTGTTTGTAATATTTAAATAACCGTTTTTCTTACTACATGCATATGAATATAAATACGGTACATACAACAAAATTACATTTTTTACAATTTTAGTCTGTCTGTTTGTTTGTTCCAGCCAATCTTTGAAATGGCTGGACCGATTTTGACGAGACTTTTATTGGCGGTAGCTGATGTAATGAGGAGTAACTTGGGCTACGTACCTAATTCTTTTTATGTCGGGCTAACGCGGGTAACACCGCGGGGCGCAGCTAATTATAAAGTATAATTAATTGTTGGAATTCCATAAAAAAGCTGGATACAAGCCGCTTCCACCTGGTCCTATTTGTAAAATTGTAAGAGTGACCTATGTTCAGCAGTAGAGTATACCTACTAAACTTAGTGTGTGTTTATGCGTATAAATGCCGACGAGCATTCCTGTAACGAACTACAATCTAGCTATCTTAATTTGCTAGGTACTTACCTAAGTATAATAACTGAGAATGTGTCCATCAACACAAAGTGGATATACTTAGGTGGAAAAAAAATCCAAGAATAAGAATAAGAATCATCTATTGTCGAAATGGGTAAAAACGGGACCCTATTACTAAGACTCCGCTGTCCGTCCGACTGTCCGTCTGTCCGTCTGTCTGTCACTAGGCTGTAACTCATGAACTGTGATAGCTAGGCAGCTGAATTTTCACAGATGATGTATTTCTATTGCCGTTATAACAACAAGTACTAAAAACAGAATAAAATAAATATTTAAGGGGGGCTCCCATACAAGAAACGTAATTTTTTTACCGTGATTTGCTCCATATTAATAACGGCAACATGTAGACGCTCGAAATAGGACTAAGGGGGTTCCCATAGGGTACGGAACCCTTCGTGCGTGAGTCCAACTCGCACTTGGCCAATCATTTATGACCCTATGAGTAGTGGTGTGGTAATTTCGTTGTTTGTATTGGAACGGTTCATTATTACGTTTCCTACATTATCATTAAAAAGTTCCATAGCATTTTGGTATTAAGATATTTTAGTTACTTTTGCCACCAGAAGGACCGTCTGCCTGTTTTCTTCTTTATTACATTCAAAATGAAGAAGAACGAGAACAGTAGGTAGATTTAGTTAATTTATTTATGCGTACGAAGACTAAAATGAAAGTCATTGTGTCAGCAAACCCCGCGACTTAGTCCTTGACACTCGCGGCGCGACAGTGTCTCTAACCCATTGACATAAGTTCATTACTTCGTATAGACAGGGCTAGTTACTACCTACATAGTGTTAGCTGCTATAGTACCGTGATATTTTATTATTCCTGTGTACCTGACTCGAATGAACCAGATAAGTAGGTATTTCTTTTTCCGACTCTGTTTTAATAAGTTCAGTTTATTTGCATAACGGTGTATAACGACTCTCAATGCCACATACGTAGTGATATCGCAAAACAACTAGTATCGTACTATATGTATGGCGTGGATAGTTAGAAAAAAAAACACAGTTTTTTTTTCGATCCGCTTCTGAATTGTTAGCTGCTGGGCCAAAGTGCCCCGACAGCATCACTGAAATTCTAGTAGGGCACTAATGTGACACACCATTCGACAATAATACGGACCTCCAATATCTCGGCAATTATTATAAAGTTCAAAGTACTTACCAGGCTTATTCCAACCACCGGTTATAGTCCTTCGGAACACTCGTCTCACCTCCGCTGTCACTCACTGTCTGCCCCGCGTTCCCGTCGCGTCGCCGCACGCATGTCTTCATCTACCCTCTCTCTGCGCGTTCCCCGCCGTCGCAATACCGATGTGTATTGCGACTACCATCTTTAGTAAAAACTGCCTTAGCTATGCTAACAATAATATTAAACAAAGTCGTTTCCCGCTCTGTCTGTCCCTGTGTATACTAATATCTGTAAAACCACGCAAAGGATTTTGATGTAGTTTTGTTTAGAGTGATTCAAGAGGAAGGTTTATATGCGCATCGCGTCGCTATTCGGGAATCAGAGGCTTCATTAACTGTTTTTTTTTTTTTTTTTAATCTTTATTAAAGTGCTTTTTCGCATAGCGAAAATGTCGCACAACTGATTATTGTATCTACCTTTTTAAGTCAATAAAACTTTTTTGATTTGATTTTAGTGAAAGTAGCAATGATACACCAGCAGTCTTCTCCCTCCGCGGCCTGCAGCCCTCAGCTACAGTGCCTCCCAAACCATTAGGATACTTGAGCCAGCAATGTGCCCTGCCATTATCATCTTACAAAACCACTGTTGCTATAATTATCTTCGTCAACGTATCTTCCCATTTCTGGTTCAATCTCATAGAGCGTACTAAGACTGCAATTGTTGGAATTTTCATAGTAGGTACTAGGTATTTTTACTAGTCACGCTTTTTAATTGAAAAAACTTAAATGACATTGCAAAAATAATAAATATTTACAACTATTTACAAATTAAACTACACTGTGTACAATATAATTATAAAGAAATAAGATATTAAAAAAAAATACAATAATGTCAAATCCGAAAAAACCCTTTATTTTTGTTCAAGAGAAAGATATGATTTAAAAATTAAATGTAAATACTTTTCCAAAAACCTTATGTTTTTCATGCTTTTTAGGGTTCCGTACCCAAAGGGAAAAACGGGACCCTATTACTAAGACTTAGATGTCCGTCTGTCCGTCTGTCTGTCACCGTATCTCATGAACCATTATAGCTACGCAGCTGAAATTTACAGATGATGTATTTTTATTGCCGCTATAACAACAAATACCAAAAAGAAAATAAAGTTAATATGTATTTAAGGGGGGCTCCCATACAACAAATCTGATTTATTAGACGTTTTCCTCTCTACATTAATAATGGTAACAGGTAGATTTGGAATTTTCACGGAATATTTAGTTTTATATTCACTTCAATAATAAATTATAAAATTAAAATAAAATAAATATTTAAGGGGGCTCCCATACAGTACGGAACCCACCGTGCGCGAGTCCGACTCGTACTTGCCCGATTATTTTTAAATAAGCAGATGGTTTTAGTTCTTTCTTTTGTTCTTCCTTTTTCTTCACTTCTCTTTACGTTTCAATACAGTGATGATGTCTTTGTGTTCTTTTATTTTAATTATTAGCTTCAGTTATCGTCTTCTTCAGCAATGTTTGAACCACCGTCTCCAGAGCTGTAAGTCGATGGGTAGTACCTAATTACGAGTAGGTCGGCTAATTTTTGGCATCGACCACACTTCCTATTTACCCACTGTCATGTTACGCACGGTCTCACTACGAAATTTGATTAGCTCAATTTGTGAGCTGCAAATTGGATATTTTAGGAATTTAAGGACATTTTAACAGCTCTTAAACTACCTGATTTGGTTTACGTCAACTGCAGTCTAATGAATAAGAAAATACAGGGTTATTCCTAATCAATTAGCATCCTTTTAGGGGCTTATTCTGTACTTCAAAACTAACAAATTTCTTCTGCGACTTTTGTCACAACTTAAAAAAAAATGCTGTTCCATATGAATCAGGGATGTTTGCAGACGCACGGATCGACGGGTTCGCAGCGGTCATGCGCAAGCGAGTCGCGTCCCTGGTGCGCCGCGTGCGCGACAGCTCCAACACCTACCTGCAACTGTTCGCCTCGAGGATGGATCTGGACTGCCCAATAATGCAACACTGGACGAGGTTGCATCTTGACCACTCTGGATCCAAACCGAAGTATAGGCTAAGATAATTATATTATTATTGAAACTTGACATTAGGTATTATTTAATTTTGAATGTATTATTAATTTTGACA
Organism: Hypomecis atomaria; assembly: GCA_964007245.1. Classification (NCBI taxonomy): domain Eukaryota; kingdom Metazoa; phylum Arthropoda; class Insecta; order Lepidoptera; family Geometridae; genus Hypomecis; species Hypomecis atomaria. The sequence continues at coordinate 25,057,338 of OZ023279.1, forward strand.
TTTGTGACATTTTGACATGATGATTTTAATGAATTTTTGTAATATGAACTTGTACTTCTGAAATAAAGAATAAATAATAATACACTTTGACGCGGGTGAACAATATTTAAAAAAAAAATTTTTAGTTCTGCCAAAAGTCGTATAACAAAAAGTTGTTAGTTTTGATGTACAGAATAAGCCCCTAAAAAGAAAGCTATGAATAACCCTGTATTGTAGGTATGTAATTTGGTTTTTACAAGGTTTTCTGACATCAGTCTCAATTATCTTCAGGTACTAGAAGGAGAAGGGCTATCTGATGATGATGATCAGTAGGTACCTATCTACCTATCTATGATAGCATCCTTACTAATAATTATAAATCTGAAAGTGTTTTTGTTGGTTAGTTTGTAATACTTACACACAGCAGCCGATCGACGGGTTAACTGTATCATCGACAAATATTATGCGCGCAAAGCCAAGAGCAAAAGCTATAGTCAAACCGCTAAACTCAGACATAGCCTGCGCGGGTACAAGGGCGCGGGGGTAGACGACAAAGGGGGACTGAGACAGGTGCGGGCGCCGGGGACCCGCTGCCCGCGCCTGTCTCAGTCCCCTGTGTCGTCTCCCCCGGCGCCCCTGTACCGCGCAGGCGATGTCTGAGTTTAACGGTTTGACTATAGTAGATACATACTTTATATATTTTTAGAAATCTGCTAGCGGCCAGTATATCAGTTAGATTTCAAACAAAATCTGATAGAAATTTAAAATTAACGCCTGCTGTAAAATGACTAATCAATAAACGATATTGTTACAGCCGATGCCAATTTATATAAGGCGCAATGGTATACTGGATGTAAAAAACTATTAGGTAGGGACTAGTAGGGAGTAGAGACTTATTAAGGTTTCTATATTTAGTAAGACAAAAGTATAGGTAATAATAATAATTCCATCATTTATTTACCAAATACAATACTAACTACACTACTACTACCTAAACATAAAAAGCATTGGATCATCCACAGACCCTTGAAGGTCTAAAGATAATTCAAATGCTCAAGCCCACTACCAGTTGGCAGCGTGCCCAGCATGCTGGCAGCATTGCCACACTGAATGGCAATGCTTATGCGTTGAGCTTGAGCCAAATAAACGCCAGCATTTTGGTCACGCGTCGCGTTCACCAGACGCTCAGAAAGACTTTTGAAAATAAGATGAGCTCCCGGCTTGATTAGTTTTAGCGTAAAGTACCTATTGTATTTTGTTGTACTTAATAAAGGCAATCTTGCCCGTTAAAAGAAAATTATTTACCTAAATCATATTCCCAAGACAAATGTAAACAACTCAAACAAAATTTTGAGTCTATGTGACAATCACAATAAAGAAGAAACCATGATATCAATATAAGTAAATAAAAAGATGTAGGGTGTAAATGCCTCCTACGAGCCACGGTTGGAAAATGCCATCCGTGGTCACCAATCCAAATACTGACTAATTATTAACTAATTTCGGTGATTGCTGAAGACAAACACCTAGTCAAACTACGCTACGAGCGCTACGCTTACCTACTGAAGTACCAAACCCAGAAAAATATAATGTAATGACATTGAAGTATTCTGAAGCGAGCAAAGTAGCTTCCAGGATGAGTATAGACTCATCCTGGAAGCTACTTTGCTCGCTTCACGCCTGTGCCCCTAGTAGCGTCCATGTCATTACCCTAGGAAACTCCTACCAAACATGTCAAAAGAAGATCCTTTATTTGGTGTATAACTTGCATCTAGTCCCCCTGAAAATGGCGGCTGTGGTGCCTTTCCTCCCAAAAAGCTTGAAATTTCACCTATTATACCAGAAAGTGTAGGATAGTCAGTAGAGGATTTCTCCAGTGTTTTTGGAGTAATTGGTGAACTTCCTGGTAACGCTGGGGAAGCAATAGGAGAGTTTGCAGGTAACGTTGGGGGTGCAAAAAGAGAGCTTCCAGATAACGTAGGGGGACCAATAGGAGAGCTTCCCTGTAACGTAGAGGGAGCAATAAGAGAGCTTCCCGGTAACGTAGGAGGAGCAGTAGGAGAACTTCCAGGTAACGTAGGGGGAGCAACAGGATAATTTCCTGGTAATGTAGGAGAAGCTACAGGAGAGTTTCCGGGTGTCTTAGGGGCATCAGCAGGAGGTTTACTAAGTACCGTAGGGGCATCAGCAGGTGGTTTTGTTGCTACCGTAGCAGCATCAGCAAGAGGCTTTGTGGGTAACGTAGAGGCATTAGCAGGAGGCGTAAGGGCACCAGCAGGAGGTTTTGTCGGTACCTTAAGTGCATCAGCTGGAGGTTTAGTGGATACCGTAGGGGCATCAGCAGGAGGTTTTGTGAGTAACGTAGAGGCATCAGCTGGAGGTTTAGTGGATACCGTAGGTGCATCAGCGGAAGGTTTTGCGGGTAGCGTATGAGCATCAGCAGGTGGTTTTGCGGGTAACGTAGGAGCGTCAGCAGAAGGCGTTGCTGGTAACGTAGGGGCATCGGCAGGTGGTTTTATGGGTAAACTTGCAGCATCTGCTGGTGACTTTGTAGGTAAGGCAGCACCTGGAGCAGGCGATACCGCGGGTAAGTTTTCGGCACCAGGCGGTGCTGGTGAATCTGTCAAACAAAAAATATGTAAGTTTAAGTTGTTAATCATACATTCGTTTTCTGAAATGTGGAGATTGTTAAAAAACAAAGATACCAATAGCGAATTATTATCAACTTGGTGGTATCGCTAATGGTTAGAAGTTCTAACAACTTCACATTGGGTGACAACTGCCAAGTTTAACGTGGTTGTCACAGATGGCGCTTTCAACGCTGAAAAATAAAAACACTTCACAAATTTGGCGGGATCGCAATTTAGCGATCTAGCTTAATTGGCTAAAGCGCCTGAATTGCGGGTTCAAATTCTTGAAAAAAAAATTGAAATGTTTACAACAAAAAGAACATTTCTTTGAGATAAATCCTAGTGTGTGAAAAAGTTGGTACAAAATTTGGTGGGATAGCAACTGAGCGATCTACTCGTAGCTTAATTGGCAAAAGCGTCTGGGCCGGAATAGATAATGAGAGATATATCTTTGAGATAAATCCTAGTGTGTGAAGCACTATAAATTAAATCATTTCAAGTATCAACTTTCAGTGGTAATAAGTTAGACATATAACATGTACAGCTGATGGCTATTGGGGTTGTAAAATTAATTAATGGGGACCACGCATCGTCTAGTCCGATGCGTGGTCTATATTCCTAGGCTTCCATAAAAGGATGTACGGATTGTGCTTTTTGGCTCGATTTGGCGCTTTGCCATATACCAAGATTATGTTGGCGACCTTTTTATAGTATTTTTATTAATGTAAATACTTTTCCGAAAAACTTTTGTTTTTTTGTTTTTTTTTTTAAATAAGTAAATTGTTTTAGTTTCTTCTTTTGCTCTGCCTGTTTACTTCTCTGTACGTTTCAATAGAGTGATGATGTCTTTGTGTTTTTATTTTATTTAAATTACTAGCTTCAGTTACAGTCTTCTTCAATGACCCTGTTACCGTCTACCAATTTATTACTTCTGATCATGATGGTAAAGTCGGTAGTATTAAAATTCTCTCTAAAATAATTCTCTCACCTGATAAAGTAAGCAATGCTTCGGGTTTACTGGGGTCTAACGATAAATGCAGCTTGATCGCGGGCACACGACAGACGCATATTTCTTTCAAAAATAACACCGCCAGAATCGTGATAGTCATTTTGGTCGACCATTTTATCATATTGACAAACAACCTGAAAACATAATAAGTAGTGTAAATCTGTATCTACGTTTAGTGAAGTCTAGTAGAGTCGTTACCCGTGGTTCCGTTGGGTCAACCCTTAAACGGGTCCACGGAGAATTTTAATTACCCGTGGTCCCGTGGCACTAGGGATTGATAAAGCAATTAATAAATATTAAATTGTGCTAATTTTATGACATCCAGCATTAAAAGTTCAAATACGCACTTTATTAATAATTACAGATCCTTTGCACTGATTTTTCAGTTTCAAAGAAAAGCGGGGCAATTCTGTTAACCTCTATCGTTTTTCTGACAGTTCTGACGGCTCAAAGCTGTCAAAAAAACGAGAGAAGTCCAAGAAAGTGGTACCTCAGTAACGAGATCGGTTAACAGAATTGCCCCGTAGTTCCAAAGAGATGATCATTTTATAAACAGTAAGTATGCTTGTCATACTAATGATTTTTGAACGGCAAAACACCTTTCTTCCATTTCATTATAAATACGTTATTTTCCATGTCTTCTTCCGTCAGAAATAAAAAAAAAGTACTCACCTCGAAATATTTTATGTTTCTTTTATAACGACTTCTGATGTGTTCAAGATCTTACGTTCGTTGCAAGACACAAAGTGAACATGGAATATTTTCCACTTTACTATTTTTGCGAATTCAAAGAACCGATTGCATTACAAAGTACAATAAAAATGTCGCAATAATTTTGGTAAAGGAACACACAAAATCAATATCAAAGCACCTGTATCGACATTCAATTGCGTTTTTATTGACAATTAATTAAGTCATGCGAAAATGTTGAATTTAACTATTTAAAATAAGTAGCCGTAAAAAGGCTGGTACAGTACAGTACAGTCTGGTTATACCCCGAAGTAGCCGGGTATCTAGTGAAAATTTCTCTCTCCTACAAAAAGGGATGAAAATAATAGAAACTATAATTCATAACGATTTATTTATTGATGTTTGTGGTATTTTTACTCCTTTTTTTCGCCACCAAACCAAGTTTTCGGGCTAAAAATCTTCTTTATAAAAGCTCCGGGGTCAGAGTCTTCAGCAGCTGATGCTGGAGCCAGGAGAGCCAGCAGAGTCATCAGCATCAGGGAAATGAAGATTATGGAGAGGCAGTTAACCATGGCTGATGTTGGCTGCAATGGAAATGCCTTTTTATTTTATTTTATTTGGTTACAATTGGTTCGGTAACAGACAATAGGCTTATAACTAAGATACAAATTAACATAAGCAAAACTTTCTATAACAAACGTACTAGTTGAAACAGTTATTATTTTTGAATGGAAATTCGATCTCTCTTTATTTATAAGATTTTGCTTTAAAATTGCTATCATCATCAACATCATATCAGCCGTAGGACTGGTAGAAATAAAGCCTCCCCTAAAGATTTGGAGAATCCAGCATGCTCCTGCGGTGTCAATCAGATCGTCAGTTCATCCTGTCCTTCTGTGCGCTTGCCAGCGATAGCGCCTGCGTGTGCCCTGCTCACTGCCACTTTAACTTTCTAAGCCTACGTCAGTAACTTTAGTTCACCTATCTCATATTATTTATTCCTCATATATTGCAAGGAAGTGAAAACATTAACGTATCATTTGGTTCTAAAAAAAGGTCATAAAATTGTATTTTTTCCGTATTCTCCATTTTCTAATCGGGACGTTTTTCTGTAAAAAAGCCCATTTCTGATTCGATCTCGCATCTCGATTGAAGATAAATATTAAAGCAAAATTGTACAAAAGAGTATTCCAACAATTTTAGATGAATGGTTTTGCAGGCGTTATAATTTTAGTAGAACTGTATCAAAACTACTTTACGGTATTCTACAGACGTTTATATAAAGAAAAACACATGAATCCAAGTAGCAAAAATAACGAGTAAGTAACAGGTACAGTACAGGTCGCGGCATATAAGTCTAGCGCTGAGCGAAGTGTGGAGGGGATGGCTGCGTATGAGTTTAGTATGGCGGTCAACATGCGCAGCCATCCCTTCCACATTACCCTCAGCACTAGACTTACATGCCGGTACTTATATAATAAGAGTACTCAAAAAAAATTTAATAATAACCTATTTTGAAACTTTGAGACTAGGAACCTATTTTGAAAACTTCCTCCATTTTGGAAATCTGAATAAATAATGACATCTTAGTACATTTTTCTCATATTTTTCTTAATGTAATTCACATTACATTAAGCCCGATTACAGAGGCGCCATCGTAATTATATTAGCTAAATAGCATAGATCTGTTTCTTTATCACTATAGGCATTCGATAGAGAGAACGCTTTTTACGTTGCTATTAAATTTACGCTGGCACCTCTGTCACGGTAATGATATCTCATTACCGTGACAGAGGTGCCAGCGTAAATTTAATCCGTGCCTCTGTAATCGGGCTTATTGTACCACAGATGAACATATAGATAAACCACAAGATCAACTTTTATCGCCGCATCACCGTATAAATCTTTATAGTGGTACTAGCTTTTACCCGCGGCTTCGCCCGCGTTATATTTTGATTTTGGCTAATGTTTATGTCGGCTGCGAAACCTAACCTAAGCGACAAACATCAAAATACCTTAGAGGAATGCTTTTGTTGGTTAAGTTACGGTTGGAGTGTATATACAACCCCCCTGTGTATTCCCGCCTTGTCGTGGCAGGGGAGGTCTAAGGCAGCTGAAAAGGCGGCGCTCGAAGTCTCCCTCTTCTTTGGGTCTTTCCCCCAAGGCAGCTTAGAGGCCGGCACTCGTAGTGCAGCCGCTTTTAACTAAAGCAGCTGAGAGGATGGCCGGTAGGTTGTCTGCCTTATGAGGAGTGTTGCTTCTGAGGCGGGCTGCAGTGCCGCTCTTGCGACGCTGCAACCGAGGATTAGGGGCTGCGGTGGGATGGAACTGGTTGTGTGGGTGCCGCCACCTACCCTACCTTCCGCTAGCCCGTCAACCTGTTGGAAGACGCAGTGGGGCTGCAGGGGAAGAGAAGTGTCGGTATCACGATGGCCGTTCTCACTGCCCTCTGCAGAGTTGAAGAGGCAGGCGCTGGGCTACTATGACTGACCCGCTGCACTGGGATCAGGACGTTGGAATGCTGTCCGACGCTCAGTGCTGGTTACTCCCGAGTGGTGGATGACGATGTGTCTTGTGCTCCGAAACACACCGTCATTATGGCGGGAGCGCAAGCTCCGTTATGGAGCCCGAGTCTGGGCTAGCGCTGTTGAGTGCCGCGAAGGAGTACGAAAAATGTAGGAACGTCCTAAACTTGAAATGACAGGTTATTTCTGGCGCTTAGACGGCTGCTACCGCGGCCCGCTCGCTTACTTTTCATCCTATCCTACGGGAACTGTTAAAGTTTTTGGGATATAAAGTGGCCTTTGTCACTTTTCGTCTTTCAAACTATATTCATGCAATAAGTCAAGGCAATCCGTTGCTCCGTTGCTGAGAAAAAGTTATTGTCTTATCCTACGGCAACCGCAATTTTTTCAGAAAGGAAAGTATCCTATGTCACTTTCCGTCTTCCAAACTATGCCCACCCCAAAAATCAAGTCAATCCGTTGCTCCATTGCTGAGAAACAGTTATTGTCCTATCCCATGGGAATCACGAATTTTCTCGGGATACAAAAGTATCCTGTTATCACTTTCTGTCTTTTAAACCATAGGTATCCATACCAAAAATCAATTCAATCTTTTGCTCCGTTGCTGCGTCAAAGAGGAACAAACCAACAAACTTTTCGGATTGATAATATTAAAGTATGATGATTCTGTACCATAAAGGTAGAATAAAGAAACATGTTAAACCTCTAATGATAGAAGATTTAAAAGTATTTTTAATGTCAGACAAAATGACGGCCTTTTATTAAACGTCATAGTAACATGTAGCATGCAGAGGAAATAAAGCATTTTATCCAATTTTAATGTCAGTTGTCATTTTCAATCCATACTTTATTTCCTCTTCAAGGGGATAAAATGGTGTAAAAACAATTTGTCCGCTTGCCATGCTACCTGTGATTTATAAAAGTCTGCAGACAATGTCACCTGTCATCTAATTACGTTTCGATGTGACGTTTCGTTAAGTGTCATAGAGGAATTAATGGGAATTAATCACTTAGCGTCTTTGTGATAGTGGCGACAGTTTTGCTTTCGATAGTTTTTGTCCTGTCCTACAGGAACTATGCAATTTTTTTGCTTAACGTCTAATGATTAGCATCTAAAATTCGACGCGCTTGGTTTCGCTCTTGAATCTCAGCAGTTCTTTGCGCTGCGTGATGCTCGGCATCTAAAGTCGCTGCGCTTGACTTTCTCCTTAAGTCTCAGCAGCTCTCTGAGCTGCGTGACGCTCAGCATCTAAAATTCGACGTGCTTGGTTTTTTTGCTCTTGAGTCTCAGCAGTTCTTTGCGCTGCGTGATGCTCAGCATCTAAAAGTCGCCGCGCTTGACTTTCAAGTTCAGTCTTAGCAGCTCTCTGAGCTGCGTGACACTCAGCATCTAAAATTCGACGCGCTTGGTTTCGCTCTTGAGTCTCAGCAGCTCTTTGAGATGCGTGGCGCTCGGCATCTAATGTCAAACGCATTTAAGTGTGCTCTTCAGACTCTTGGCTTCTAGCAATTTTCTTTACGCGAGCTCCGCTAGAACTATACGCGCTAGATTCGATTTGCGTTTTCTAGGCATACCTATTAGAATGAAAACTACGTAATTAAACTGAAAAAATACATGTAACCTTCTCTAAATTTTACAGGAAAAGATTGATTGACTTTGACATTTGCAACTCGAGCAGCCTTGAATGGGCATTGGGCATAGAGAATGTAATTTGGAAAGTCAAGATGCAAATTACCATTTGTCATGGTAGAATATAAGTTTTTTCTTCTAAGATTCTAGCCAATGCGTTTTCATCCCCCGTTTTCAACCCTTTAAAACTATTTTTTCGAATCAAAAAGTAGCCTATGTCCTTTCTCAGGCTCTAGACTATCTGTGTACCAAATTTCATTCAAATCGGTTCAGTAGTTTTAGCGTGAAAGCGCGACAGACAGACAGAGTTACTTTCGCATTTATAATATTAAGTAAGGATAACGTTTGCTAATAGTAGAAATTTACAATTAGCTTCTGCTTGTTTATTTCACTATTTAACCGACTTCCAAAAAGGAGGAGGTTCGTCTGTTTTCGTATTTTTTGTGTAAGTATGTTCATCGATAATTTCGCCAATTGTGAACTGAATAAAAAAAATATTTTTAGTTCGAAAGGGTAGACCCGAGGTCCCCTTTAAATTTTACAGAAATCGACTGAGCCGTTTTTGAAAAATCAACAATAATGTAAACAATTCGAGCGAAATATTCTAATTTTGTACACGATGGAAGGCGGTTTTGCCATTTTTTGCGAAAAATAATTACCTATTAAGTAAATTTTTGGTTGGGGGGATAAAAATAGTTGTATAAAAAGCAATATTTTTTACTTACGTGAAGTAACGTGTAGGTATGAATCCAAGTCTCAAAATCGACTATGTCTAAATAAAGTGTTTACGTTTAATTTATATACTAGGTATAGTTACAGCTAGCACTTAAACTACTTTAATATCTTCCTAACTAGTTACTTTTAACTAAATTAGGTTTAATTAAGTAGATATTTCTAAATTAGTTTTAAATAAGTAGGTAGGTATTTTGCAACATTTTGTTCAATAGTCACCAATGATTCTCAAAATGAAAAAAAGAATTGTACTTCGTTATCTTGAACTAGTTTTCAAAGTTTAAAATTGTGTTAATAGATGAATTGGAGTAACAATTCATTCTAGAATGTCTAGAAAGTAATATTTCAAGATCCCAGTGCCGCCAAACCTTCCTTATTTTCTCATTAATAAAATAAAACATCAGTGTGTACTTGGGGTGTTGCGACCCGAATTAAGATTTTAAATGATTGTATAGGATTGTTAGAACAATAATTAAAATTAGCTATAGAATTATTTAGTGTTTATGTACATTGAGTGTGTATAAATTGATGACATAACGAGAATGCTGCCCGTGGCACATTGGCTATTTTGACTTCGATAGATAGTCATCAACATCTGATACGCCCGCTATTTATTACTGTTAATAACTATACTAATTTATTTAATTATTTCTCTATCGATCCTACAACCATTATAAATCTTGGATCGATACACTAACAGTACCTACTCCGATTAAATAAATTCGTGAGAGAATAAGTAAGATCGTAGGACCTGGGATCTTGGACCAAAACAAATTATTTCGGCAATTTTTCAAATGATGATACACTTTGTCATTACACAATCAATACCCTTGTCAGAAGTATATGGTACCTAAATAAAAATAAACTTGTCTAATATCATAAGTACATAAAAAGTAAGTACCTACTCTTATTCTTTTTTTTTTAACGTGCTAAAGTGGCATTATTAACTACAACGAAATACAATACTACCTTATGTGCTAAAACTACCTACACTACTACTACATAAAAAGCATTGGATCATCCACAGACCCTTGAAGGTCTAAAGATAATCGTAATGGTCAAGCCCACTGCTAGTTTCCAGCGTGCTCAGCATGCTGGCTGCATTGCCACGCTGAATTGCAATGCAGCCAACTGTTATTCTTAATTTATTGGGTCACTCTTAAAATTAAAAACTCAAAACGATTTGATCGAAGTTTTATTGCTGACAAGTCACTTAAAGTTTCACAAGATAGCGATGAAGCCACCAATAGTATACAGAGTTACACTGATAGTCCTGCTCTTCAAAGGCAGGCCTATGTATAATAGTGGACTAGTGAATAGGCTGGTAACTTGCACCGGTAACGAAGCCCTAAAAGACAGAAGAAGTCAGTTCTTCTCATCGTTACATCAAATTTTATTCTTCAATAGATTCAAGTTTATACAGGGTTATTTTTACTCAATTAGCATCCTTTTAGGAGCTTATTCTGTACATCAAAACTAACAACTTTTGTTCAGCGACTTTTGTTAGAACAATAAAAAATCAGCTGTTCCATACATTTTGTCGCGGGTGAACGATATTTTTCTTTGGAACAAAAAACAATTTTTGATTTTTGACTAAAGTCGCAGAACAAAAGTTGTTAGTTTTGATGTACAGAGTAAGCCCCTTAAAGGATGCTAATTGATTAGAAATAACCCTGTATAATCACTATCACTACATAGTTTAAAATAAAGTCGCTTTCCGATGTCTGTCCCCATGTATGCTTATATCTTTAAAACTACGCAACGTATTTTGATGCGGTTTTTTTTATAGATAGAGTGATTCAAGAGGAAGGTTTATATGTATAATACACATGTACGAAGCCGGTGCGCGTCACAATTACATAAAACTTTAAGTGTTCTTTCCAAAAATCACTTTTTTTTATTGATACCTAAGATTATTGCTCAATTACTATAGACTCAGTCTAGTTCTTGTGCGATTTATTTAAGCCTAAAGTTTTCTTAAAATCAGTGTTAAAATTCAAATGTTTTGAGGTTTATTTTAGTTGAATGCATAGTTTTGTTTACAGTTATTTTTAGCAATAATCATAGATTATGTCACAATAAATTGATTTAAATCCTCGTTTTAGATATTCAACATTACAATATCGTGTATTCTTCCATGGACGTTTGAATGGAGTGACGACTAACTTGTTCTACCTTAACGTGGCGTGCATAAAATAATGTTTAAAAATCCGCCAAATTGAATTTAAAATAACGTCACATTTTTCATCATTTCTAAGTTTCATAGTGTTTCACATTTCAATGTAAACATTAACTTATAATCGAAATTACCATTAATTCTATTCGTATAAAAATAATTAATTTGAGATTTCTTAGTGTCTAATAGGTACAACTAGTATTTTAAATAAAATGGAACGCTTCTTACATAAAGACCCAATGAGATTGGAAACCATAAGCTCATTTATTGAAAACCCACAAAATTAAAATTTTGACCTAAAAAATAGAAGTATTTAGTAATTCTCCTATTTGAGTAATTCTGTGTATTTTTGGTCGACAGCTATTATCTGTTTCATTTCAGTCCTCTGCCATACTGGTTACGTTTTCAAGGATTCATACGACTGAGTTTTTCATTTTGGAATCTGATTTCACTTCCAGAGAAAGTGACTTTCCCCTGAATTCTTCTTCTATTTCTAACAGAGTCCTGTCTTTTGTCTCCGGGAGAAGGAACCACGCGACCCCTAGGCAATAGCAGAGAACTAGCGCACTAAGACAGCACGTGATAGCTACACCACAGGTATTGAACCAAAACATAGTCGTTTTAAGCGCAATAAACAAGCAGGAAGAGTAAGCCAGCATGCTGATCCCTCCAGCTAAAGTCTTAAATTCCAAGGGGAATATTTCTCCAGCAATTATGAAGCACAATGATAAAGTTCCAGTAGCTATAGCGAACATCATTAGATGGGTCAAGAAAAAACCGATCCAGGGGTAGTCAAACCCGTGATGCGTTCTAGCATACGTGTATGCTGCAATTGAAAGCAATGCGAATATATCAATTCCAACTGTCGTAAACAGCATAACTCGCCTCCTGATTTTCTTTACTATGTAAATAGCGATCATATTCGATATGATTCTTTGAACGTCTAAAGAAACAGTCCACAGGTGGACGTTGACATTTGAGCCACTTGTTTCATGGATAAACTTTTCGATATACACTACTAAAATATTAACACCGCCCCACATAGCTATAGTATAGATATGGAACATGATCAGCAAAGGTTTGAAAAACTCCTTCTTTTTGATGCTGTCTTTGAAATAGATCAAACTTTTTCGGACTTTGTCATGGAGTGAAATTTCTTCGACTTTTACTTTTGACTCTCTGACAACCATGCTTGCTTCGATCATCTTCCTAAGCTCGTCTTCTTCAGTGTCACCTCTGAGCCACCTGAATACTCGTTTACAGTCTTCGTATCTTCCTTGCGATGCTAACCAGCTCGGAGATTCAGGAGACAGGATCACAATGCACAAATCTACAATAGCTATGATCGCACAAACCATGGCACATATCCGCCAACTGGCAATGGAGCTAATAGCGTGTACAACTAAGACTCCTACTGATATTGAAACTGATATGGTCATGAGGAAAGCTCCTCGATTCCTGGGGCTGGTATATTCGCCGATCAAAAGGGATCCTATTCCGGTAGACATGCCCATGTAGACTCCTTGGAGAGCTCTAGCGATGAGGAGGAACACGATGTTAGGAGCGAAGAGGATGCAAGTCCATGCGAAGGTGAGTAGAGAGATGCTGAATAGATTGGCGGTTCTTCTGCCGAACTTCCCCATGATGGGTATCACGAGGATGTTGCCGGTGAACATGAAGAATCCGGGTAATGATGCTGGAAAAGAACATAAAATCTAATTAGTCAAGTTCTTGCGCAAGCTGTATTATCCTACTGGGAGAACATTAGTCAAAGGCTTGTATCTCAATGTCGCGGAAGTGTCTGCAAGTGTTCCCGCAAAACCGACTGAGGTGCTCATAGACGGAACACCCCAGGGTTTTTACTGGGTACAATACAACGGCAGTAGGTGGAATTCCCAAAGGATTTTCCCTGGGAAAAAAGCCTTGCATTTCATTACGATATGCACACACTCATTCATTAAATAGAGATAAACGATTTCTGTAAATGTATGTGAGATACTATGCGGTCACTAGGGTCAAAGTTAAAACCGTATGAGCGCATTTGAATCAGGTATATGGGCGTAATTAAAATTCGTGTCCTATTATTCCCGGTGTCATGTAAAATAGTTCTTCGGACTTTATATCAGACCGGTAGATTTTTGGCATGGAAATGTGGACAGACGACCCGGGGCCTTATTGTGTAAGCGCTCTGACGTTCGGCTTCGCTTTTTCTCCCGCTCGATCTCGTGGCGTGAGAAACTGGCGCGAGCAGGAGAAAAAGATAACCGCCGTCAGAGCGCTTACACAATAAGGCCCCTGATTGGATTTGCAGGGTGAACAAATAGTTGATATCGCACGCATGCAAGAATGTGAGCTCTCTGTTTCTCTCTATTGATTGGACAAGACTATGTTCAACGGTGGATGACGCTTACAGCTGATTTGTTGATATTAAAATAAAACCTTTGAAACATGACTGTATCAAGAATCAAGATCACATCATTGAACTGAGATGCGTAAACATAATGATGAAATCTGGTGCAATAGCCGTTTATTTATCTACAAGATAATTAACTAAATAATATAATAAATCTGGCCACGAGCATCGATATTATTATAACAAAATGAACAGTATGCAAACATTTTACAAATGTTCGATTTCCAAAAATAAATTCACGTGTCCAAACATGATTAGATACGCATATAATAATTTCCAGTAAAAAGTAAATAAGACTTGTTTTATTATTCGGAGATAAGTTTGGTATTGACCATATCTTAGCAATAATGCGGTCTGCAATAAAAGAAAACTATTTGACTGCCAAAAGGAGGTTATCAATTGTATTGTACTTTAGTCTGTTTGTCACGCGATATCTCAGCAGTCCTTGATTAATTTGCGTGATAGGTATTTTTTTAACTCGTATATACTTACTTAATTGCACTTGGTACTTACAAAAAATAATTATTTTTTGCAAAAATTAGCATGACCGACTTCAACCGTGTACAGAATTCGCAAATATTTCGCACGGATCGATGTAACATTTTTCACATTATTGTTTAATATATCAAAAATGGTTCAGTCGATTTCGATAAAATTTAAATGGGACCAATTAAGAAGTATACTCTTTCCAATAAAAAAAGAATTATTGAAATCAGACTACTATGAAAAACGTTATGCGTGGTTATACATAAAAAATAGGTACGCGTCGAATTGAGTACCTCCTCCGGTTCGCCGGTCAAAAACGTTAAAATTCGGTTCGAATACATTAAAGTTTAAATCAGTGTCACCCGGGGCACGGTTAGATATCATTATTGTGCCTGGGGCATTATAATTATTTAAGCACGATCGTTTCAAGTCGGTTGTCACATAGTTAACTATCGCTGAATTTGCAGTAACTTTTACATTTATAAGTACGCGTACATGTTTTTAGGTAGGTAACGAAACTTCCTTTGGAAGACGGCAAATATTACTTTCATCGTCATTATCATACAACCGTAAGACGTCCAAATCTAGAGATCGGTAATCCACATAAGTTTCCAATAGGCCGATCTATAGGTGTTGGTAGGCACAGGTGGGCCTTGCCCACTCTACAGACTTCTTTGCCAGGCCCAGAAAGCTTCAAAGTCAATACATTCTATTTTTCTGAGATGGGCTAAAAAACAAGCTCCCCCTTAAAAATCTCTAGCTACGCCCCTGTATAGGCCGAATCATACAACTGTAATGTTAGTTACAAGCCGAGGATAACCCAATCTTCTTGCAGCTGCTAAGAGAACAACAATCAGGATTAGGTTATCCGCAGCTTGTAGCTAACATCATAGCCGCCAAGTTGTATGATTGGGCTTACACTGATCGCAAGCGGTGTAAAATCAAGTAAAAGCGTAATCCTGCATCCACTTGTGGGTGTAAATCCTAAGATTTGTCCTGTAGGTCATCATCTCCACTCCAGAACTTTGCCTGCATCAGCATTCATATCTCAGTTCATCTCCACTCCAGAACTTTGCCTCCATCAGCCATCATGTCTCGGTAGCTGATAATATGTCCGAAATTTTAACTACCTACAAATATATCCAATTAATAATGTTTATAAACAAATTAGCCTACTGATAGCGAGCTGTCGTGCCGAACACGTGAACTCGTTTAATTCCATTCCATAAAATTCGGCATTGATGCTTAAATACCAAATTGGAAATTATCTTTATCGCTTCAATTGTCAGTTCATGCAAATATATGTGTGCCAGTTTTCTTTGCAATTATCATTTTGTGTTCCTGTATAAATGTATTCATTTTTATTTATTTAAAAGCCTACTTTGCAAGAGACTCCTTTTTTCCTATTAAATTTTTCTGGTGGAGTCCAGTTTATTTCCAGTTTTTTTCTTCTTAATTATTATTTAGGCTGCAAAGCCCCCCTTATGTAGCATACTAAGGGATACATACTATTCAATTGGTTAACTTTTTGGTACAGAGAACCTGTCACTCGTGTACCTCTCACTCTCTTTTCTCTGCCGATTAAAAACCTTTATAAAACGGCTCAGCTTAGACTTCGAAAAGACAGAGTACCTATATATTCTCTTCTTCATTCTCTAAATTAACGATACTCTGTTTGTCTGTGTCTTCCATATTCGAATCTTACTATTGCTTGCCTTTGGATTAGATATCCTATGATTTCTGAATTAGGATAAGTCCCGCAACTTTCACATTGAGCTCAATTTTGATACTGCTTGGCTCTATGCACTCGTACAACCACCATACATCACCAGTCATAGCAGCTGTCTTTTTCATTACGATCTATTAGACAATGAGAGAAACACTTTAAAATTATAAGTAGAGCTGACAAAAGGCTTCTAAATTGAGTCCATTATATACTTACTGAAGCGCCTATGTAATCAGTGTGTGAAATAATATACTTCTACTCAAGCAAGACGCCATTCAATTATATAAACTCAAAGTTGAGGACAATATGACTCTGAACATCAATTAAAACGCCATTGGACCGTATAAATAATAATTAACTCAATGACTTCTGCCCAGGCGATTCGGTCATCACTTACTTCGCATTAAGACTCCCAAAATAGATACATAATATAACATTCAAGATATAAGTAATAACATTCAAGATATAAGTTTTACAATATTGCTTATCGTAGGTTAAAGTTTATTTAATACTATCCAAATCATTCACATCCATTCAAAGTCGTTTGGATAACGATTCGCGGAATTCCCGCTGAAAAGTTTTACTAAAATTTTCCATTTCTATCTAGAAGGTTGTAACCTATGTTTATAATGTAAAGCATCGACGTGCGAAAAGTCTTCTACTTTAAACCGCGGTTTTAAATCGACGTCTTTTTGACGTTCCATTTGAAGTTTACATTTTCTTTTAGAATAGCTGCGTTTAGTACTATAGCGTTGCGTGAAATTACATTATCGTTTTCACGCAACAGTTTAGTACTGGATACGGCTATTTTAAAAGAAAAGGTAAACTGCGAAAGAGTAAATCATCAAAGGGGACGTAAAAAGTCGTCGATTTTAAAACCGCGGTTTTAAAGACTGACTTTTTTACGTCGATCATAGGCTTATAGGATCTAATGGAAACATTCAGAATATTTGATATTTACGTAATTCAAAATGTAACACCACTACACAGGTTTTGTGGGACCTAGAGCACTATGGCCAAATCACTCTTTGTGGGTAGGCCTACGTCCTGCAGTGGACTATTAAAAGGCTGATAAACACAAGGACATCCTCTGTTTAACATATCATACCCAATAGACATTAAGGGCCTCGGTTGTAAGCAGCTTGCATCCAGCAAGATACCGGGGTTCTAATTAAATTGTTGGTCCTCCTTGAGGGTGTTCCTGGCTCTATGTAGGTTTCTACACTTCGCTTGTCGATTCAATTTAATTGATTTATTTGATCCACGCCGATCTGCACGACTCACTACTTGCGAAAAGTACTGTATAACTGTGCCAGTCTTTTTTTTGATAATCCATTGCTGGACGTAGCCCTACCCACGAAGGGTGATTGGGCCATATCCACCACGCTGGCCCTGAGCGTATAGGTGGACGAACTATTCATGTTATACTCGTAGGTACCTTTAGTTTTATACCGATCCAAGTAAGGGAAAATGTCACCACGGATGCTGGTCTCCGTGAGGCCTCTGATGCACTGCTCGCTTGTCGGAGCTGGCTAAGCAAGTTGCCAGGTTACTACTGTTAGTGACAAAGACGGTGCGTACAGAGCCAAGTGAGGGAAGAAGCATCAGCATGGACGCCGGTCCCTGTGGCCGTCTCTGATGCTTTGCTTGATGGAGCTGGCTGTCAAAAGCAGAGTCTGATAACAGGAACTGGTTGAGCAGAAAGCTTCGTGGCTACAATGGATAGTCACAAAGACGGTGCTTACAGAGCCAAGCAAGGAAACGTCATCATGTATGCTGGTCCCTACGGCGGTCTCTGATACGTTGTTGATGGAGCTTGCTGTCCAAGGCAAAGTCTGACAGCTGGAGCTGTTAATTACTGCTAATTACAAAAAATAATGTGCTAAGTACGAGTCGGGCTCGCGCACGAAGGGATCCGTACTGTAACCCTTAAATATTTATTATGTTTTAATTTAATTATTTATTATTAACTAGACGACCCGCCCCGGCTTCGCACAGGTGTATTATACATATAAACCTTCCTCTTGAATCACTCTATCCATTAAAAAAAACCGCATCAAAATCCGTTGCGTAGTTTTAAAGATTTAAGCATACAGACAAACAAACAGACAAAAATAGCGACTTTATTTTATACTATGTAGGGATATGTAAGGAAGTAAGCATGCAGTTAAATATTCTGTGAATATTTCAAGCATCTAAGTACCTGTTAACATTATTGATATCGAGCGAAAAAACAGCAAAAAGTTTAGATTTGTTGCATGGAGGCCCCCCAATATATCTTTTATTCTAATTTTAGTATTTGTTGTTATACGAGTAGCAGCAACAGAAATACATCATCTGTGAACATTTCAGCTTTCTAGCTATGGCGGTTCATGAGATACAGCCTTGAGACAGACAGATGGACAGACGGACAGCCGGACAGCGGAGTCTTAGTAATAGGGTCCCGTTTTTACCCTTTGGGTACGGAACCCTAAAAAGTGCTTACCGAGCCAAGTGAGGGAAGAAGCGTCAGCATGGATGTTGGAGTTCACGACAACGTCCGTTACGTTGCCTGCTTGATGAAGCACGGCGTCTGTAGCGTTGCTTGCAAGATGGCTGGAGTCCGCATGGTCTGACAGCTGGCTGAGCAGCGCGGCGCCGAAGCCCACCACCAGGCCTGAGGCAGACATATTCAGCGACACGCCGCTCGTCACGAAGCACTGGAATTTTGGTTAAAAACCATGTTAGCGCGTCGACATCTATGTATAGGCGGAATCATACACGTCTGCGGACGTGAAGCTAGTTACAAGTTGCGCAATATCCAATCCTACCTGAAACTCACATGAAGCTGCGCGTTGATTAGATATTGCGCGGCTTGTAGCTAACTTCACATCAGCAAATTTATAGGATTCGGCCTATACCAAAATAAGCACGGTTGCAGCGCTCATAGCGTCGGTAGTTTGACTAAGTCATGGTAAAAGTACTTAGTCACGGTAATGATTAGATACTCGTATCATTACCGTGACTAAGTGCTTGTCAGCGATCACCAAAGTTAGCAACTTTCGGCACGGTCAGTTTTCGGATGGGTGATCACGAGTGGCATTTACAACTGAGCGCTACGGTGGCTCAGATGACACGTTAAATTCCCGGTCCGTTAGGTCCCGGTTATTAACCATTTAGCCATGTCAGAAGCCTTCAGGCGGCTTAAAAACTCTGACACCAGGGCTAGCCACCCGGCCTATATGAACTTCTTTATATGTACTTGGTTCTCAGAGCGTCAATGAGTAGGTAATGAAATATTTGTTGGTTTGTTTGTGACTCTTTCAGACAGCAACAGTGGGAGGGATCGACTTGATTTTTTGCAAGGATATCGTTTACTTAAAAGTGCGAAAATTTCATATACTACTTTTTATCCCGGAAAAATAAAAGGTTTATAGGGGATAGCACAAAAACAAAGTAGCGTGGAAATATTGTTCAATATTACCGATCGTACGTTTTTAGGTTTCCGTACTCAAAGGGTAAAAACGGAACCCTACTAAGACTGTCTGTCCGTGTGTCTGTCTGTCACCAGCCTGTATCTCATGAACCGTGATAGCTAAAAAGTTGAAATTTTCACAGATGATGTATATCTGTTGCCGCTATAACAACAAATACTAAAACAGACAAAATAAATATTTGAGGAGGGCTCCCATGCAACAAACGCGATTTTTCTGCCGTTTTTTGCTCGATATTAATAACAGCAACATGCAGACGCTTGAAATAGTGCTATGGGGCTCCCATATGTACGGAATAGGAACCATTCCTGCGCGAGTCCAACTCGCACTTGGCCGATTTTTTAAAATTAACGTTTTAACATGTCTCCATAAAAACCGTCAGACAAATGACGCGTTTTTAAGGTCCTCTGGAAAACATATCTCGAAGGCTTTTTTGACTTAAAAACATATCCGATCGTAAAATAACAATGAATACTCGTACTCGTACCTAGGTACTTGTTATAATTAAGCCACAAAATGATGTTACTTTCCTAAAACAGGTCATTGCCTACAAGTTTTATAAAACTAAAATTATTGGCATTTTGCAAAGCAAATGCAATGGAAAATGTCAGTTGATTTACTGATAGTGAGAAAATATGAAACTGTCTGACATTTTCCTAAAGATTGAGATTTGCGGAAATAGTATGTTTTTGAGCTGCATTTAAGTCGGTATATTTGTGATAAGCTTTCAAAACAACTAAGCGGACATACATCTTAGATTGTGATTGTAGCGTCTTTATCGATGTTATTATGGTGCATATAAATATTGATGTCTATGAATAAATTGCATCACTGCAATTAAAACGCCAAGTCGTATTTAATAAGTAAAAAACAATAAGTGACCTTTGAAAACTATAGGTACAACAGATTTGATTGCTGTTTTCAGTATCTTGTGGAATTTCAGCTCTTCCTCTCTGCTTCGTATCTTTTTTTTTGTTTATACCGTGCAGGTATAGTTATGAATTTATTCGTAGCTGGGCAAATCCGGGACACGCTGCTAGTTCTAATTTCCTAATTAATTTTATACATAATTTGCTTTTATTTGCGCCTTTTGTGTTATCGCAAAGGAACCTTTTGTTTATTGTTTACAAAGTTTATCATCGAATTTTTAATCAAGACTCTATAATTAGGGTTTCGTACCCAAAGGGTAAAAATGGGACCCTATTACTAAGACTCCGCTGTCTGTCTGTCCGTCTGTCTGTCTGTCACCAGGCTGTATATCATGAACCGTTATAGGTAGAAAGCTGAAATTTTCACAGATGATGTATTGCTGTTGCCGCTATAACAATAAATATTAAAAACAGAATAAAATAAATATTTAATGGTGGCTCCCATACAACAAACGTAATTTTTGCCGTTTTTTGCTCCATATAACGGCATCAGTAAGACGCTTGAAATGAGAATTTTGAATTTGAATAAGAAGGTTCCCAGATAGGGTACGGAACTCTTCGTGCTCGAGTCCAACTTGCACTTGGCTAATTATTTTTTGTTTATACCGTGTAGGTATAGTTATAAATTTGTTCGTAGCTGGGCGAATCCGGGACACGCTGCTAGTTTTAAATAATTTTATACATAACTTGCTTTTACCCGCACCTGTGTTTGTGTTATCGCAAAGGAACCTTTTGTTTATTGAAGTCAAACTTCTAATACTACTTCCAACAAGGTTGCGTTAAACGTTTAACGCTACCATGGAGGGGATATAAAAGCACTGTTGAGTCGAAGTTTCACTTCTTCCGCGCGGAGGGACTCTACTTGCATTTTTGTTAACAAAGTTTATTATCTAATTTTGAACAACGATTTAATTTTAAATCTAGACTGCAATTTATTATTTAAGGAGGTATCTAACATATTTAAATTTCGTGTCACTGCCCGGGTAGCACGGCAAGGGGAGAAAACCATTTTATCCACTCTTAATGTCAGATGTCATTGTCAATCCATACTTTATTTCCTCTTCGAGGGGATATAATGGTGGAAAGACTATTAGTCCCTTTGCCATGCTTCCCGTGCAGTGTTTGTTATCGAACTCCTCCGGAAAAGATTGACCGATTTTTATGATTCATTTGTATATTTGATAGATTTGAACAAAGGCTGTAGGCTATTTTATTTATGCCCCTATGGGATAAGGGAGGCCCTCTATTTTTTTTTATTTAAATGGCAAAGCAATGTTTGCCGAGTTAGCTGGTATACGTACCTACTTACCATTGTAAATGAAAACTTTTTAATTCAGTTCTTTTGTATTTTAATTCTTAAACCTACATTAAACCAAAAAAATATAATGAAACGAAATAATACTACATTAAATTTTAATAATTCTCCATACCTATAGGTCTTCATTGCGAAGAGGCTTCAAAACAACTATAGGTTTACTTCCTTAAAACTTTGTTTGTTGTACTGTACTGTCCAGCCTTTTTAATAGTCCACTGCAGGACGTAAACCTACCCACGAAGGGTGATTGGGCCATATCCACCACGCTGGCCCGGAGCGGGTTTGTTGTATTTATTATCAAGTTATGAATAGAATAGAATAGAATAGAATAAATTTTATTGTAAAAACTGTGTACAGAGATGGTAAAGTATACATAATAGGTTGGAAACAACAGTTTTGTTTGGATCAAACATACAATAATTTACATATTACTTAACTATTAAATTAAAATATATCAATAGTTAAACAACTTAAATGGTAAAAGGACAAGTCGATAGATTTAAACAATTCAATAGTAATAATCACTACTTATTGTACATGTATATCAAAATATTCTTTCATGTTGTAAAATACCTTACTAATGAGCCAGTCTTTTAAGCCTTTTTTGAATCTATTACCATTGAGTACTTTTAATTCAATAGGGAGATGATTATAAACCTTTATAGCATTATTGAAAGCACTTTTGTGATACATTGTATTATTACTTTGTGGAATGGTCTTGTTGTATTTATATTTAATTCTTAAACTATCGTGTCGGTTTGATTTACTATCAAAATAAATATTTTCATTATGTTTCATAAACAAGCATAATTCCAGGATATATAGGCCCGTTAAAGTTAAGAATTTATTTTCTTTAAATACTTGGCGCAGCGTATCGGTGTTTTTTAATTTATAGATACTCCGTAGGCATTGTTTCTGTAATTTAAATGTAGATTCAACATCAACCGAGTCTCCCCAAAAAATTATACCATATATTAGTTGTGGATATACATAGCCATAATACGCGCTTATTGCTACTGATTTAGACGTAATACTACTAAGGACAGATAACGAGTAAATATATTGTGCTATTTTGTTGTTAATTTTATTAATATGTGATTTCCAGTTCAGGTGATTATCTAATGTTACTCCTAGAAAATTAGTTTCACTGATTTCTTTTACTTTGTTTCCATTATTGATGATATTGAGATTTAATGGTATGGTTTTGTAGTTCCTAAATTGCATAAGGCCAGTTTTATCAACGTTTACTTTTAAATTGATGGACTGTAACCAATTTGTTACTACTTGAAGAGTGTTATTCACTTCGTTTTCAAACTCAGATTTATTTAGTTGTTTTTGTGGAATGAATATAGTGGCATCATCGGCAAACATGACGCAAAGATGTTTTGTGATTGCTGGCAATTCATTAATGTAAATTAGAAATAGTAGGGGGCCTAGAATACTCCCCTGTGGTACGCCCATAGTAATATTTCGGAAATCAGATTGAATTTGCTGTACTGTTTTTGTGTCCTTGTTATAAACGTTAATTACAGTGGACTGTGATCTGTTGTTCAGGTAAGATTTCAGAAGGGATAACGATGGTCCACGTATACCAATAGCTTCTAGCATTTGTAATAATTTTTTATGTGAAACACAATCGAAAGCCATAGATAAGTCTAGGAATAGTGCAATGCCGTTTTGTTTAACATTTATCTCTTCCCATACTTTTTTTAGCATTTTAAAAATAGCATGTGTGGTATTTTTGCCCTTGCGGAAACCGAATTGATTTTCACTGAGGATTTTGCTCGAGTCTAAAAATGAAGTGATTCTGTTAAATAAAACCTTTTCAAATATTTTTGAAAAACTTGGCAGAATGGCAATCGGTCTATAATTTTTCATTTCTGACTTAGATCCTTTTTTATGAAGAGGTTTAATTAGTGCCTTTTTAAGGTCATCTGGGAACTGTCCAGTTTCAATAGAAACATTTATTATATGTACAAGAGGCTCTATTATAAACTCCGCTACTTCTTTTATGACTTGAACTGATATGCCGTCACATCCAGCGGTTTTAGAATTCTTTAGTGATTTTATAATATTTCTTACTTCATTACCTGTTACTGGATGAATAAATATGCTTCTGGGATTTGTTTTGGTAGGTTTATGATGTGCGGTATTGCAATGAGTTTTGCTTTTCTCGTTGCGTTCAATGAAGTAATCATTTACAGTTGATGATATTTTGTGAGGATCCTGTAATTCCTCATTTCCTAGTTTAATTCTTTCTATTGTAGTTTTGATTTGGTTTGTTTGAGAGGTGTGACTTTTAATAATACCCCATGTAGCCTTATTTTTATTTGTGCTTCTATCAATAGCTTTCATATTTGTAATTTTCCTTGATACTTGTATTGTCCTTTTTAGTGTCTTTGAGTATGTTCTGTAAAATGTATCATTTTCGTTACTCTTATTTTTTTGCCAATTTAAAAATATTTGTCTTTTATGTTTGCAAGCAATTTTTATTCCCTTTGTTCTCCAATTTGCCGTTTTTTTATACGTAATTTTCACTCTTTCTATTGGGATAGTTAAGTTAAATATTAGAAGAAATAAGTTTATAAATTCTTTATAGGCTTTGTTTGGATCATTGTGTGTATAAACGTTTGAGAAATTTAATTGTGACAAATATTTTTGAAATACGCTTATGTTTTCGTCGACTTTCCGTTTGTGAATGTACCAGTATTTTTCACGGAAACTGATATTTGTAAGAAGACTTATTACCTGCGCAGTATGATCTGATAAATCGGTATTAATAATTTCGGTTTTGTAGTTTTTAAGGTTTGTTAGGATATTGTCAATACATGTTTGGGATTTATCTGTGATCCTAGTCGCAGCAAATATAGCAGGATGTACTTTGAACATTTGTAATGTATTTAGGAATAGATCTTTATGCTTTGTTTGTTTAAATAGGTCAGTATTGAAGTCTCCGCAGATAATTATCTTATGTTTGTTACGGTCAATTCTTGATGTTAATTTATGAAGTAGTATTTCAACATTCTCTATGAACAAATGATAATTATTATGTTGGCGTCAATTCTAATTACTCAAAAAAATCAGATTACTAGCTTTTATTCGCAGATTTTGTGGTCCCCCATTTTTTTTTATTCTGGGATAAAAGTAGTCTATGGTACCTAGTCTTCGATTTTAAGAATGGATATTTAATAATACTTATATTAAATTAAACGTTTTCAGTGTAGTCGAATATCTCTCTTTTCTCTATATTTATTCTAAAACTAGCTTAAAACCCGCGGCTTCGCCCGCGTTGTCTTAGTAGATAGGTACTGGCTTATGAAAATAGCCCGTGGTTTGACCCACGTTTGTCTTAGTACTTGCTTAAAATTATAAAAGGCTGCCGGTTGGCTTGCGTTGTCTTGGCACTTCCTTAAAATAATAATAGGTCGTGGTTTAGCAAAGCATTATCGTATAACGTATTACTTGCAAGGATAATGCCTATGGTTTGGCCTGAATTGTCATAGTATTTGGCTAAAATGATAATAGGACGCGGTTAGGCCTGCGTATTCTTAGTACTCGCTTAAGATGGTAATTTATAGCACGTATCTTAGCCTGCGTTGTCTTAATACTTCCTCAAAATTGTAATAGCCTACCGTTTGGCACGCGTTGTCGTATTACTTGCAATGATAATAGCCCACGGTCTGGCCGCTTTGTTCGAGTAACTGCTTAAAATGATAATAAGCCACAGTTTGACCCGCGTTGTCTTGGCACTTGCTTAAAATAATAATACTTCGTGGTTTCGCCTGCATTGTCGTATAACGTATTACTTGAAAAGATGATGCTTAGTAGGCATTATCTTTTCGAGTAATAGGCATTGCCTACGGTTTGGCCTTAATTGTCCCAGTGTTTAGCTAGAATGATAATAGGTCGCGGTTTGGCCTGCGCATTCTTAGTACTTGCTTAATATGGTAATTTATAGTACGTAGCTTGGCTCGCGTTGTCTAAGTACTTGCTTAAAATTACAATAGCCTGCCGTATGGCTTGCGTTGTCGTATTGCTTGCAATGATAAAAGCCCATGGTCTGGCCCGCGTCGTTATAGTATTTGCTTAAAATGATAATGGCGCGCGGTTTGGTCCGCATTTTCTTAGTACTTACTTTAAATGGTAATTTCCCACAGTTTGGCCCGCGTTGTCTTAGTACTTTTTTTGCTTAAAATAATAGCTCTTGGTTTAGCCCACGTTGTCGTATTACTTGCAAGGATAATAATTAGCCCACGGATTGGCCTGCTTTGTCTCAGTATTTGCTTAAATTTACTTGTATCTAAAGGTTATTATGGAGTACGACAATTTTTAGATGATAAATTGCAAAATATTCGAATTAAATCTAATAATAATGATTGTATAATTTTTTCAGGTTCTAATGATTATTTTATGGCCATATTAGACCTAACTGATAATTCAATATTTTTGTGATTAGTAGTAAGATCTCAATGTAACACAGTTCAACAATAAAATGTTCTTTGACTTTAATAGCCCACGGTTTGGACCGCGTTATTTTATAACTTGTCATAAAATAAATACTTGATAAAGTTATATTTTAATATACCTACTGATTTTTTTTATAGCGAGAAAAGAATATTTTTCGATTTATGATGAGATATATGACGATCATGAGTTGAGCCATGTAGTTTCCCACTCGTATACCAAATTTTATCCAACTCCATTCGCACGTCATGGTCGGCAAAGTGCGAGTTGGACTCGCGCACGCAGGGTTCCGTACCGTATGGGAGCCCATTCCTCTTGCCGTTATTAATAGCGAGCAAAAAACTCCTAAAAATCACGTTTGTTGCATGTCCCTTAAATATTTATTTTATTCTATTTTTAGTATTTTTTGTTATAGCGACAACAGAAATACATCATTTGTGAATATTTCAGCTGCCCAACTATTACGGTACCTACGGTGACAGACAGACAGACGGACATCGAAGTCTTAGTAATAGGGTCCCGGTTTTACCCTTTGTCAAAAGTGATCGAGACACTTGTAGGACTTTCAGACATTCTCTGACCAAGTACAGACGAAAAAGTAGCACACAAGAAGGTACATTTTATTTGAAAAATACATAGCGCACCTACATCTAGACGACAGGCATGTTCTAGGATTCCATTATACTCATCATTTGACTAAATTTTACTATGGTACCAACCCAGAAATCACGTAAATAAAATTAGCTGTTCAACACAAAAAATTCATCGAGCCGCGACAAAATGTAAAGAATAGGTAATTTTCGCTTCTTCAGGGTAGTTCCCATAGTAAAGTAAGTAGTTATTGATCCGTATGTACCCTAAGTTCAAGTCTATTGGCTCACAAAATAAAATCGTTCATAAACAATTAGGGGCCCATTTTGCCCCCATTGAAGGATCTAAATTATCTCAATTTAATTCTAGATATTTCACTACGTTTAAAAAAAAACGCGATCAAGTTATTTTTCACGCTTATATAGGATGTTTGGTCTAGCGTTAGACAAGGAATCCGGGACTTTTCCCAGGACGTTAATAGTCATATATTAGTTAAAAGGGTGAGATATTTTCAAACAATATTGCATCGGTTTTCGAACATTCATTTAGTACTTTTTTAGGAAATTGATATCCTGAAGGACCCACTGAAATTTTCCGGGATAGCAGTACCCCAAGTGGTAATTTGTGTTATTGTCTAGCGTCGTACCAAATTTCGTTAGAATTCATTTATCTACCCCTTTTATCTTAGCTTTATAATTGATTATTTTGGCTATTGCTAAGAAACCCAATAGATTTTCCGGGATAAAATAGTTACTGTATTGAAACATGTTGTGTGCTTTCTACATACCTACCAGATTTCATTTATAACCGTTCAGCTTGTCTGATGTAATTATTGATGCTTTTTTCACCAACTTTGGGAACTTATCTGACCCGTTAGATAAGGAAAATTCGGAAAAACAGGAAGAAAAGTAACTTTTATTTTATTTGTAAAGCATAAATACAAAGTTTTAAGTCAATCGGTAAAGGTAATAAAAAATTAAATGCAAACAAAAAGGACCCATTTTACCCCGTTAGAGGTCGATTTTTCGAAATTTTCGTCCTTTGTGCTTCATTACGTTGTACATTGTACCTATGTTCGAAATTTCAAGTATCTATCTTTAGTGGATTGGGTTGTAGCCTAAACTGATTAATTTTGGCTATCCCTAAGGATCCCCATAGAATTTCCGGGATAATTATAGTTCATGTGTTGAAACATTTTGTGTGCTTCCTCCGTACCAGATTTCATCCATAACCGTTCAGCTCGTTGGATGTAATAGACGCTTTTTTCACCAACTTTAGGACCCAATTTGACCCCTTAGATATGGAATATTCGGAAAAACAGGAACAAACGTAACTTTTATTTTGTTTGAGTAGCATGTATACAAATTTTCAAGTCAATCGGTAAAGGGAATAAAAAGTTACATACAAACGAAAAGGGCCCGTTTTACCCCTTTAGAGGTCGATTTTTCAAAATTCCGTTCTTAGTGCTCCATTACGTGGTCCAATGTATCTTTGTTCCAAATTTCATGTTCGTATCTTTAGCGGTTTGGGCTGTAGGCTGTCTGTCAGTCAGTCACTCAGCGAAGCCTTTTATATAATAGATATTAAATTACGTTTTTAATATGACCACAAACATTATTCCATAGGGGAGGCCTATGTCCAGCAGTGGACGTCGTATACGACGTGTGCGTGGATGGATAGATAAACATTATTTCCAAAAGCCTGCTGGCTAACTAACCTATGGTGTTACCTATTCAGAAAATTTGAAAAAATACCTTTTCACAAACAAATTGCTTAATTTTCACTTGCAGTTAATTGAGAAACTACAAAAATAAAAAATATTGAGCACAAAGAAAAAACATTTACTCACTTGAATCTGATAAACCTTCACTACATAGTATAAAATAAAGTCGCCATTATTGTCTGTTTGTTTGTCTGTATGCTTAAATCTTTAAAACTACGCAACAGATTTTGATGCGGTTTTTTTTAATGGATAGAGTGATTCAAGAGGAAGGTTTATATGTATAATACACCTGTGCGAAGCCGGGGCGGGTCGGCTAGTGTCCTATAATCAGAGAAAAGTTTCCCAAGAATAAGAATAAGAAAATGTTTATTGTTAAGCCGTGTAAAAAGATGTTACAAAAATTGGTTTCACCAGCCTGCCCATTTCGAGCGTACAATAATCTTTAAAAAATAGTTTCCCAAAAATAAATAAATCCCAAAACGCGATTTGACCGCAGCAGCTATTCTTATATCGGCTGAATTCATAGGCAGCCGTAAATCGTACATACAGATTCAAATTCAAAATTCAAAAAGTATTTATTATGAAAGCACATCAAGTTTTCGGAGGCTCTAGCTGCCAAACTGGGGGTAGGGAACCCGTGTTTTGGAAACTAGTTCCAACTCAAGGAACAAAATTTTGTTGAGTACATATTTATTTACCACCAACCCGCACTGGGCCAGCGTGGTTGATATGGTCCAATCACCCTTTGTGGGTAGACCTACGTCCTGCAGTGGACTTTTAAAAAGGCTGGTTCAGTACATATTTATTTAGGTTTTTGCTTTTATTTTGAACATTAGAATTAGAAAATAAGAAGAAATAGAATAAGAAATATGTAGTACAGATTCGACATTGAGTAGATAAATCTGACCAGCTATTTTATCATCTCATGAGCTCAAAAAAACATACCTGCTTCATAAAAGGAGTAATCCATCGTCCACGCTTGTTCGCTTCATTCGCTCTCTCGGTTCCCATTTTGAATTTTAAAAAAGAACAATCCGTTCACTCCATCACATCCAGTTCGTTTGATACACAGAACGAAACTGAATGTTACTGGTATTTAACTTTTGATAATAGACTTCATTACATCAGAAAGAGAGATCAGTTCAGTGGATCCGATGTAAGATTTTGTAAACAACTGCTACTGTTCTTATTTTAGATTTATTAACATGTAGATGAAAGTCGCAAAAATGCGGTGCTATAAATATGGTACGGGGGACATGGGACAGGGATTTGAAAGAAATTTAGATAGTGTTAATAGTTTTATAATGTTCTACGGTTTTAAGCTAACTCCCAAAAGGGAGAAGGTTCTCAATTCACCTGTAGGTATATTTTTTATGCTACTAAAAGCTTTTGTCTAGGAGAACCGATTTTGGTTACCTGCTCTTCTTTTATTTGGTTTTAATACTGAAATAAACTGATTTAATTATTTGAAAGTTTGTGTTTCTATATAATGTGATCCTATTTTAATTTGATCAAAATCTGAGCAGCTGTTTTTGAGTTATCCGTAATAACGCATATTTAGTTCTCATATTGTATGAAAACGGTTGTTGAGTTTTCTTAAAATATTATTTTAATAATATATATATATACACCCAACATTTTCTTCAGCATTATTTATTTATTATTTATCCTAGCGTGGTCATAGCGTTTCAACTGCGCTATTTTGGATAGGTACTCACCAAGTCAATATTTCACTCATATTATGATAATAAACATTTAATTGTTGGAGTGAAATAATGAATCTGGATATTGCGTGTCAATATCCAAAAGTAAATCGGTAAAAGCTGGATGAAACGAGGGAAGAATGGCGTAAGGGGAAGGAGGCCTATGCTCTACAGTGTCAAGCTGTCCACGAATTCCATGATAATAATTAATGTTTAGGTTACTTTGATTAATTTGATTCACCTATAGTTCTTCTCTTCACTTATAAGCCAGCTTACGAAAAACATGCACCACTGGCTCTTCGATGAAGGAAAACATCGTGAGGCAACCTGCATACGGCTGTAGAAGAAATTCGATGGAGTATGTAAATTCATCAAACCGCACTGAGCCAGCGTGGTGGATACGGCCCTTAATGGGTAGGCTATGCTCAGCAGTGGACTATTAAAAGGGCTGGTACAAGGTACGAAAATCGATCTCTGGACTCTAAACAACCAATATCAAAGGGAACAATTTTAAATGCTGACCAAAATACATTTTGCGACCCTAAGAATAAGTACCAAACAAAATATAATGCTTGCCAAAATGGATGAATGTTCAGCAAATATTATTTCATTATAGCAGTAACATTTCAGTAGGCTGTTAGTTTTTAGGGTTCCGTACCCAAAGGGAAAAACGGGACCCTATTACTAAGACTTCGATGTCCGTCTGTCCGTCTGCCTGTCTGTCTGTCACCGGGCTGTATCTCATGAACCATGATAGCTAGGCAGCTGAAATTTTAACAGATGATGTATTTCTGTTGCAGCTAAAACAAGAAATACTAAAAACAGAATAAAATAAATATTTAGGGCTCCCATACAACAAACGTGATTTTTAGGAGTTTTTTGCTCACTATTGATAACGGCAAGAGGAATGGGGCTTCCATACGGTACGGAACCCTTCGTGCGCGAGTCCGACTCGCACTCGGCCGATTTGATTTAACTACCTGGGAATCTTCACTCACATAAAGATTACATTTTGGTAGGTTGTTAGGTTTTTTGTTAATAAAACCTTAGAAACCATCCACTCGTTGAAAACACTTCATTTTCGGTACTAAGACTGTTAGGTTCGGTTGGGTTTTATAACAGCCTGAAAAGCCTACCAATTACTTTAAAAAAAAAAAAAATCGATTTGTTAGGTAAAACAAAAAGCAGTAACGTTAACTGTGTTTAAACAGTTTCATGGCATGCATCCCATGCAGCGGCATTTTGTGCGGATTATGACGGTCGAGCCGACGGCCTTAATCCGTCCCGCACGATATTGCCAGCGATAAATGAAATCTTACATTTTGTGTGAACTATTTACTTAGATTAAGTACTAACATAGTGTTGTAAGTTAATAATTTGTTTTACTAACCACGGATCGTTGTTGTCTTAAATAAATATTTTTGACGTAACAACGTCTTATAAATAGTATTTCTACAACAAAACTACACTACTATTACACAAAAAGCATTGGATCACCCTCAGACCTTTGAAGGTCTAAAGATAATCCAAATGCTCAAGCCCACTGCCAGTTGGCAGCGTGCCCAGCATGCTGGCTGCATTGCCACGCTGAATGGCAATGCTTATGCGTTGAGCCAAATAAACACCAGCATTTTGGTCACGCGTCGCGTCCACCAGACGCCCAGAAAGACTTTTGAAAATGATATGAGCTCCCGGCCCCCACGGACCCAATGTCTCAACTCCAAATGGCTCAAATATGTAACCACTACCGAGGTTAGCATATTTGCGCCGCTTGTGCTGCTCCGCCGAATTGGCCGCAGCTCCAGCCCTACTCTGAGTCTCAGAAAGATGTGACGGTGCCAAAGTATCGACACAAGTTGCGTCCCATACTAAGGGCCGTCCACACTTCCATGGGACCAGCGTCATGCCGTCAGGCCTTTTGCCATCACCACGCGCGAGCCC
Source organism: Hypomecis atomaria (assembly GCA_964007245.1). Lineage (NCBI taxonomy): Eukaryota > Metazoa > Arthropoda > Insecta > Lepidoptera > Geometridae > Hypomecis > Hypomecis atomaria. Next base: position 25,089,473 of record OZ023279.1, read on the forward strand.
ACTCGGTTCGAGTACGGCTGCGATATTGGCGGTGGCAAAAGCCCTGCGAATGACATCGTTAAGGCTGGCGTGGCGACCAATCCGACCAGCGCTTCTTGAGCAAGAGAGACCGTGGTGACCGAGCTGGTCAACTGCAGTACCACACTGACAGCGATGGGCCTCACAACACCTTGCACCCAAGCGTAAGCTGACAGCTAGACGAAATGCAGTTGGGTCTAAAAGGTTACCAGTATTGAAAGAGGGCAAAGCTTGCAACCAAAGACCGGACTCCCATACAGAGACCGCAAGGATACGAGCGCGATCCGCGACGCTAGAACACGTATCTAGAAGAGATTTCCGTGCTAGTTCGCAGATCGGCCGATCCCACAGTCTCTGCGACGACAAAGTCTTTGGAAGCTCGGTATTTGGGCTAGCGACCCTCCAAGCATTCGTTGCCTCATTCAAATGAGCTACATCTACGCCGGAATGGCCTAAAGAAGGTGCGAGGATTTTTTCAACTAATTTATGTGTACTATGAATGGAGGACAAGAAAGCTGGTAAAGCAACACTTGAAATTTGGCGGACCCCTAGCCCTCCAAGCCTAACAGGCAAGGAGGCTTGTAACCACGCCCTTTCACTCATCTCAATATTCAAAACCGATACTAGGGTCTGCTTTACAACATCGTCTAAGCTCAAAAGGAGCTCATTGTGTTTCCACAATGGACTACAACGTAAAGCGTACATGAATTTTGGAATAAAGTTATAAATTGTTATAAGTTAGACGTCTTATAAATTGGTTTGCCGGGTGACACTTCAAGAAACTGCGTTACGCTCCGCTCACGTTATGCGCTCACAATGAGAGCGAGTGAGAGGCACGCGTCCCTTCCACTCGGGCATGGTTAGCCCGCCTAAGAGCGAGAGAGACAGACATAAGTCTTTGTCACGTAAAACTTTCGCCCGTATACCGACTTTACAGGCAACCATTTTTTGATTTGATTTGATTTTGATTGAAAACAAAAATAGCTTCATGGTCTTTAATTTTAATTATATTTCGCCACTTCATTCTTCAGATACAATTAACTAGGTAGTCCTTTTAGCCAACAGGCATTATTCGCACGTTTAGAGAATCGATTCTTTAATCGATATTCTTTTTTTTTTTTTTTTATACTCCCTTCCTACGTGTAGCTGTCACTTGTCAACTCATTCTTTTTGCGAGCGAGGCAGCGTTCGCACGTGCCTAGCAAAAGTGAAAAAATTACTTAGCCGTCATATTATCTTTACCATGCCGAAAAGACAAAACGAAGAAAAGATGCCGCGATACCGGCTCAGACTCGAGGCGCAACAAAAAAAAAATACAGAAGAATCGTGTACTCGTCAGACGATTCGGAGCAATCAGGTTAGTTACCTACATTTATCTGTTAATCAGTGAAAAACGTAGTAATGCCCAATTACATCGCCTGGAGGTTGACCGTGTGTCATCACGATGGCAATTACATCGCCTGGAGGTTGACCGTGTGTCATCACGATGGCAATTACATCGCCTGGAGGTTGACCGTGTGTCATCACGATGGCAATTTTTCATCCCGAGAGGTTAACCGTGTGTTAACACGTGGGAGTTTATCATCATCCAAAAGGGCTTAATCATTCTGTGGTTACCACATGTATGCAGCGCTTAGAGGTGGATCGTGTATCCTCACGAAAGCAATGTCTAATTACATGCTGAATATCACATAATTTATCACCTCGTAACCAAAAACATTTTGTTTTCTTGGCAATAATTTTGTGCATCTACCCACAATAATAATTTACCACCGTCTGTTTTTCTCCAGACGAAGGCAACGCTGGGAGGTGGATCGTGCATCCTCACGAAAGCAATGTCTAATTACATGCTGAATATCACATAATTTATCATCTCCTAACCAAAAACATCGTTTTCTTGACAATAATATTGTGCATCCATCCTCAATAATATTTCACCACCGTCTGTTTTTCTCAAGACGAAGGCAACGGCTGGGAGGCGGATCGTGTATCCTCACGAAAGCAATTACATACTTACAATTACATGCTGAATTTCACATAATTTATTATCTCGTAACCAAAAACATTGTTTTCTCGACAATAATTTTTTGTGCATCTACTAATCAGTCAATATCAAACATCAATAATATTTCATCACCGTCTGTTTTTTCTCCAGACGAAGATGTTGTGGATCCCGATCCAGAAATTTGGTCCAGGTACCTATACACGATAAGCACTCTTGCCTGCGGCTACCTTTGTTAAAAAAAAAAAAAAAGGGTTTAACCAAACTTGTTAAAAGAGCACCCAATACCGAAAAATTGCTTATTGCTACTTCAAGCTCAAAAATTTAATGCGGAAATTTTGGCAGCTGCAGCCGAACATCCCCGTAATCGGGACAAAAAGGTAGTGGGGGGCAGCAACTATTAGGGCAGTGTATGACTGCTCTCGATAAAACCAAGACGACTTACTCTTCGGAAATAAGCTTCCGAAAAAATTAAAGCTGCAAAAGCGCCACAAAAAAGCCTCCTCCAAACCCTAAAGCAGCTTCCATGTTTATATTACTATCTACTGTCACGGTTGATATCAAGCATTGACGAATCGCTCACGCCTTCAGGGAAACTGAACGGGCCCTCCTCGCCTCTCGTCAAACAGAGGGGGGAGAGGGGGGCAGATAGGCCGAGCCACTCCATCGGTACGGAGGCCCATCATCGAGCTTTTCATAGCAGAAACCTTCTTAGAACAAATAACCACGTGTGACGTGAGAATCTAATATTTTTACAACTGCTGGCCTCAAGTTACCAATAATGCTGAAATACTTAAAATCATCTCAGACGATTATTCTATACCTTTCTGTAGAACAGTGAAACAAGTTTCGACTTCTAAAACTTTACTTTCTGATGTTGAACGTGCAGATTTGTTCGATTTAATTAAAAAGTTGCTTAACCTTGGTGCTATATCTCCATGCAATATCTAGATCGAAAAATGAAGTTTTGTTCGAGTATATTGCTAGCTCTAACGCCTAATGGCGACAAAAGATTTATTTAAAACCTTAAAGCTCTAAATAAATTCATTCACACTTCAAAATGGCGAACAGTAGGACATAAGAAAAACTATAGTACCTAGTATTGGTTTCATGGCAAATATAGATTTAAAAGTATTATTAGTACCAATCAAAAAATTACACCGTAAATAATTACGTTTCGAATTTGATGGAATTTGTTATGAATATAATGCCATGCCCTACGACTTGCATGTAGCACCAAGGCTTTTTTCCTAAATTAATTAAAGAATTCTTGAACTGTTTAAGTGATATGGGCTATATAAATGGCCAGTCATTTATCTAGATGATATTTTATGTACTTACATGTGAACAAAACTCTAGACTTGCTTAATTGTCTAGGTATATTTGTTAATTATTATAACAGTATCTCGAACTCCATCGCGTCGGACTCGAACCTCGAGAAGTCTGTTGATTTCTAGGGTTTTTAAACAATACTGTCGATATGACTTAATGTTTAATACTTAGTGAAAACCGTGAGAGCATTATGCAACTAATTAACAAAATTATCTTACTGCCCAAATGTGCGATCAGAGAATTATCACAGTTCATTGAGGTGCTGCTGTTTGCCCAGCAGTGAAGTACGGCTGGTTATATATAAAAACTGAACGTCACAAATATTTAGTCCTAAATATCATAATTATAAGAATTTTGATACAAAAATTAAACTAACGGACGTTATCTTGCCGACCTTATATTGGTGGAAACAAAACACTTCAACTAAAAACCCTTTAATATCTGAAAACTTTTTGAGCTGTAAATATTTACAGATGCTTAAAAAACCGGCTAAGGTGTTTTTTGAGTGAAAAACGAGCAAATGGACGGTTGAAAAATGACGAATCATCTTTTCATATCAATTGCTTATAATTAATTAGCTGTTTTTCTAGGATTAAAGTGCTCTGTCAGTTCACGTTCTAATGGCTCGATATTGCTACACGTTGACCACACGACAGCCTTATGCTATATAAATCGCATGGGGGAATTCGGTTTCCTCATTTGAATTATTTGTCACTGGTGTGAGAAGCGAAGTATATTTAGGTACTTTTATTTATTTGCGTACATTTTTTAATACACAAAAATATAGAAGACGATCATGAGTCCGAAATCAATGTGGATACAAAATGGGAACTATCAGATCGGGCTTTCCAAAGATAGTTCACTCTTTCGGTGTGTCAGAAATTGATCTATTTAAACATGGTACCAATACCAAATTCTGCCAATATATTTCATGGCAACCAGATCCCGTTGCAATATCTATGGAGGCTTTACCAGTTAGCTGGCATTCTTACATTTTTCCATGCATTCCCACCATTTGCGCTTATTCTAAAATGCTAGAGAAAAATTATTACCGACAGAGCGTACTGGCACTAGTGTTTTCGTACTGGTCTGGGCAACTTTTGTTCCCACTGCACAAAAAATGCAAATATCAGATATGAACCTAAGCAAGATCTTTTGCATGCTAATAACAAATCTACAACGACTCCATCGCAGCCTTTCGCTGGGGGCCGCAAAGCTCTCAGGGAAGCATTTACTAGACTAGTCACTCTTGAAATAACACTTGATTCGATGCTGGCTGATAAAGTTGTCCGAAATATCTATTTCAACTTTATGAAACAATATTCGGTTACCTATAAATTGTGTGGTGGTGGCTCAGGGAACTTTATACCTAAATAAATTTTAGCTCCACTATCGGCAGTGATCACTTTCCTCGGTGATCTTTTTAGTAGGAAGGCCACTTATAGTACTATTAATAGTCTTTGATCAGCCTTATCATTATTATTAAATAATAATATCGGATCAGACGAACGTATCAAACGCTTACTAAAAGCTATTTACAGACAGAAACTAGCCAGACCCACATACACCTTGATGTGGGATCCAAAGACGGTACTTTACCATATTTCTACGTGGTACCCCAACTAGAATTACCTATATTATAAAAACAAAAAAAAAAAAAATATGTTAATATTACTAGCTATATGCTATTATGCACTTCTCTTCGAGTACAAACGTTATCTCTTATTAAGATCACGAACGTCATTAAAATCCCATTAGGCATAAAGATCCTAATAACCGACACAATAAGACCTCTGCTGCTAATCGTAAGCAGCCTTTGCTCCTTTACCTTGTTTTATCAATAATCCAAGCATATGTCCGGTAAAGACTAGGGAAGATTATCTACTAGCAACATCAAAGTTGCGAAGCGAAGACACGGACAATCTGTTCCTGAATCGTAGGATACCTTTTAAAATGGTAACGTCGCAAACAATTAGAAAGTGAATTAAACAGACCCTTGCTGAGAGCAGCGTCGACGTCTCAATATTTAGTGCACATAGCACTCGGCTTCCGCAGAGATCTGCATCGATCCCATAAGAAAAACGGCTAGATACCTAGACCAGTTCATCCTTAACACTTGCTCGGTTTTATAACCGTCCAGTAGTAGATGAAAGTATGTTTGCTCGATCCGTTTATGGGGCTAACAATTAGATTAATGAAACCAAAATTATTATTACGGAATATATTTAATTTTATTGATTAAGTCAATTCTAAAATAAGAACAAGATTGTATAAATTGCCGGTAAATTCGTTCTACGTATTAAGTCCCGAAATAAAAGTTTTTCTACTTTGTAACAAAATGTTTTCCTGTTTCTAAAACATCACTTGTTCTATAACTATCTCTGAACATCTACCTAGTTAATTGTATCTGAAGAATGAAGTGGCGAAATATAATATAAGATCAAATGAACTTCTTGAAGTGAAGTTCGATCATTATTATATGAGCCACTTCATTCGAAGATACAAAGTTCCCACCCACCCGCAACCAGCGCGAAAAACTTATAAATCTCTAAACGTGAATGAGTTGACAAGTGACAGCTACACGTAGGAAGGGAGTATAAAAAAAAAAAAAAAAGAATATCGATTAAAGAATCGATTCTCTAAACGTGCGAATAATGCCTGTTGGCTAAAAGGACTACCTAGTTAATTGTATCTTCGAATGAAGTGGCTCATATAATAATGATCGAACTTCACTTCAAGAAGTTCATTTGATCTTATATACTATTGCAAAGACAATTTGCTGAGCATTTAGGTATCCATTGTGGCAGGTATTTAGAATTTGTTGAGATCAAAATAAGATAATTTTTGGTCGGCGTTTAAACACAAGCCAATAACAAACTCAGATTTGGGTAAATATCTGCGCAGTTGAACCAATCTGAACTAATGACCCGGTCTTATTACTGTTATCGATAACAGTTATGTGCTATACAGGGTGGCCGAATTCATTAGCGTTACTCTAAGATGTAGTTGTTCGATATTCTGGCCATCTCTTAAATACTAAGGGATCAAACCGGAATCGAAAAAATTTGCTGTTTCTTAAGTACTTAAGTAAAATGTTAACTTTTTGCCGCTCGCTTGCTTTTTGGCGCTCGATTAACTTTTGGCAGCATAGTAAAAGCTGTTCATAATGATGAGCACTCAGAAGAATGATATTCTATGAATGAGCATAACGTCCTGGTAGCGCTCGTTGCATAGTTTGACTAGGAGTTTGTCGATCATCGAAGTTAAGCAAAGTTCCGCACGGTCAGTCTTTGGATGGGTAACCGCGTGTGGCATTTTCCAACTGAGGACTACCGTGGCTCGGATGACACGTTAAATTGTAGATCCCGGTTGTTTAAGCCGTTTAACCATGTCAGAGACTTTCAAGCGGTCTGAAAACTGACACCAGGGCCAGCTATGTTATACCCGGCTTATACGAACTTACTTTTTAGGGTTCTGTACCCAAAGGGAAAATCGGGACCCTATTACTAAGACTTCCATGTCCGTCTGACCGTCTGTCTGTCTGTCACCGGGCTGTATCTCATGAACCATGACAGCTAGGCAGCTGAAATTTTCACAGATGATGTATTTCTGTTGCCGCTATAACAACAAATACTAAAAACAAAATAAAATAAATATTTAAGGGGGCTCCCATACAACAAACGTTTTTCGCTCTATATTAAAAATGGTTACAGGTAGATGCTTGAAATTTTCACAGAATATTAAGTTTTATATTCACTTCAATAATAAATAATAAAATAAATAAATATTTAAGGGGGGCTCCCATACAGTACGGAACTCTCCGTGCGCGAGTCCGACTCGCACTTGGCCGATTATTTATTCTCTACTTTTTTACCCTGCCCTTTGGAAAGCAACTCCCTGTTTACTGTAATGCCATGGCTACATCTGCGCCCTACGGCGAAGTTATCGTCACTGGGGGCTCATTCATCTAATTCAAACGGTAGTAATTGGTTGTTCACGATTTGAACTACTACCTGAAGCTGGGCACACACGCTGCGATGATCGCATCTATTCATCAGATCAGTCCAGCGAGGTCCTAATATAGTTGCATTGCCGGTAGGTAGTTATTGAGGAATCAAAATGACACCTCTATTTTGATCGAAAAATATTGATACAAAATAAATATTGGCATCAAAGTTGTAGAAAATCAAATTTTAAACAACTTTTGTTCCCATAACTTCTGCTGAAAAATTGAAATAATAAAAGTTATTGGAGAAATGAAATGGTACAACCAACTATTTAAAAAAATATCGATCCTGCTAAAAGTTAATAGGAATCAAAGTTGTAGAAAATCAAATTTTAAACAACTTTTGTTCCCATCAACTTTTTGTAGGGTCGATATTTTTTTTAAATAGTTGGTCGTACCATTACATAACGTCGAGATTCTAAAAAACGGGTCATTGTGAATTATTTCATGTGAATATCTAAGTCGGTATGTATGACGGCGCTCGGACATGTTTTTACTACTTTCACTTAGGGGCTGTGAATGTAGATATTTGCTCGAAGAATATTTAGCTATATATAAATTTTTATAGCTATTTATAGGACGGCCTCACAGTAAAAAAGTGGTTATAATTATTTTTCGCAAAAAAAATGGCAAAACCGCCTTCCATCGTGTACAAAATTCGAATATTTCGCTCGAATTGTTTACATTATTGTTGATTTATCAAAAACGGCTCAGCCGATTTCTGTAAAATTTAAATGGGACTACCTTGAGAGTATATCCTTTAGAACTAAAAAGTATTTTTTCGATTCGGTTCACAATTGGCGAAATTATCGATGAACATCAACATAAAATATCAAAAAAAAAAAACATACACACGAACATAGAACCTCCTCCTTTTTGGAAGGCGGTTAATAAATGAGTACAATGAGGCCGTCTGATGATCGCAGGATCACGTGGATGCAAGCTGCTACTAAATAGGGTAGGCCTATTTCCAGCATTGGACGTCCTGTCGCTAATATATGGATGGATAATTGAATATCGTAGAATTCGTTGTCTATAGAACACCCAGTATATTCTCTGACGTGTGCGTGTTGACGATTATAGATTCTGACGTACGGTGGGCGTGTAGCTACGACAGGCTCGTCTGACCTTGCAGAGTTCTCTGCCAAATTCTATACAAAATAAAAATTATCTATTTTTTAATATTTGTGACAATTACTATTATTAAAACCTCAGAAGAATGACAAGTAATAGAAGAACTGCTAAATTTTACTCAAATAAAAACTACGTTACAGCTGTCTTATTCATTTCTGGAGCATAGGTACACGAGAGTGAGTGGAACCAAAAACGCAATGTCTGTCGCATACGTCAAAATCATGCACCAGTAATCAGTTGAAATGTCAAAATAGTAAAAATTTGGTTCTACTTGGTCTTTTGCCTATTTCGGAAACTTGAACCCTCTAGTTCCAGTAAGCAGGTTCAAATCTCTGATCATTTTACCTTCCTACTTTTTACCTTTTTGAATTTGGACACCCGAGATAGCTCAATGCTAATTTGTGAAACCCTTCGAAATTACGTAAGTTCGGGTGTATGTGCATCTTTTTCTAACACCTTTTAAATTTCACATTTAAAATGGGATCAAGTGATATATGTCTCTTGCTATTTTAGTACGGTTTCTATTACTTTATTTCTTATTCTATGATTAAAGCGCAGTGAAATGAGCAAGCTCATTCATTCAGCATTTGTTTTGAAAAAAATATACAGGCTGTCGTGTTTTTTCTGTGTAGGTATTTATTGTCATATAGTTTACTAGCGACCCGCCCCGGCTTCGCACAGGTGTATTATACATAAAAACCTTCCTCTTGAATCACTCTATCTACTAAAAAGCCGCATCAAAATCCGTTGCGTTGTTTTAAAGATATGAGCATACATGGGGGCAGACAGCGGGAAGCGACTTTGTTTTACACTTTGTAGTGATTTTTATAGTTTCCCTAGACTTTTGTATAGCTTCTCCATAGGTATTATTTAGCGTGGTAGAGATGAACCAATCTGCCGTGGTAATCTGCAATATAGCCGTGGTGGTCTAGTGGTAATGACACCCGCCTTACAATCATGAGGTCGTGGGTTCAAACCCGGTCCCGTACCAATGAATTCCTTGTAATTTATGTACGGAATTTCACACCACTGGCTTTTCGGTGAAGGAAAACATCGTGAGGCAACCTGCATAATAAATATGTCCAAGGAAGAAATTCTATGGCGTATGTGAATCCACCAACCAGCACTGGGCCAGAGTGGTAGATATGGCACAATCGCCCTTCGCGGGAAGGCAGTGGACTATTCAAAGGCCGGTAAAGAAGGAAATATGAAATTGCTGAATACCTGCCTGCATAAGTAAGAAGTGAAAATAATAAGAGTGGTGCAATAATTTCAGGAGATTTAATTTTAAAATGCAGAAAAAATTACCTGATGCAGTCGGCTGACACTTTTGCGGCGCACTCCACACATATTTCGCAATTTCACAGTTTTTTTCCTATTTCAACGTTATTGTCATGGTTGATTGAATGTGAATGTAGTTAATATTGAGAGGTTTAGCTTAGATAAGTTCCGTTGAGATTAGCGCCATTCTGACGAGTAACCTTGTAAAATCTCTAATCTTGATTTATCTATTATATATCATTACATAATTATATACTCTATCATTCCTTTAGAATAACAAATAGCCGTGTGACCGGAAAGCGTGACTAATTAAAGAAAATCATTTATTTTCATCAGACACCAATAATGTTAACTGGAGAAGAATACCTTCTTCTTCACATTAGCCCTTGGTAACTTACTTCTAGACATACCCCTCCCTTTATTTAAATAAATTGTTATTCCATCCACAGCGTGCTTTAATTTGGAGCCCACTTATCACTATAATATATAATCCTTACTAATATTATAAATGCGAAAGTAACTCTGTCTGTCTGTCTGTCGCGCTTTCACGCTAAAACTACTGAACCGATTTAAATGAAATTTGGTACACAGATAGTCTAGAGCCTGAGAAAGGACATAGGCTACTTTTTTATTCGAAAAAATAGTTTTAAAGGGTTGAAAAGGGGGGATGAAAACGCATTGGCTAGAATCTTAGAAGAAAAAACTTATATTGTACCATGACAAATGGTAATTTGCATCTTGACTTTCCAAATAACATTCTCTATGCCCAATGCCCATTCAAGGCTGCTCAAGTTGCAAATGTCAAAGTCAATCAATCTTTTCCTGTAAACTTTAGAGAAGGTTACTCGTACATGTATTTTTTCAGTTTTACGTAGTTTTCATTCTAATAGGTATGCCTACAAAACGCAAATCGAATCTAGCGCGTAGTTCTAGCGGAGCTCGCGTAAAGAAAATTGCTAGAAGCCAAGAGTCTGAAGAGCACATTTAAACGCGTTTGACATTAGATGCCGAGCGCCACGCATCTCAAAGAGCTGCTGAGACTCAAGAGCAAAACCAAGCGCGTCGAATTTTAGATGCTGAGCGTCACGCAGCTCAGAGAGCTGCTGAGACTGAAGTTGAAAGTCAAGCGCGTCGAATTTTAGATGCTAAGCGTTAGACGTTAAGCAAAAAGTTGCATAGTTCCTGTAGGACATGACAAAAACTATCGAAACTACTGTGTATCTGTCGCCACTATCAAAAAGACGCTAAGTGATTAATTCCTCTATGACGCTAATATGGATTATCGAAACGTCACAGCGAAACGTAATTAGATGACAGGTGACATTGTCTGCAGACTTTTATAAATCACAGGTAGCATGGCAAGGGGACAAATTGTTTTTCCACCATTATATCTCCTTGAAGAGGAAATAAAGTATGGATTGAAAATGACAACTGACATTAAAATTAGATAAATTGTTTTTTCCCTCTGCATGCCACATGTTACTATGACGTTTAATACCAGACCGTCATTTTGTCTGACATTAAAAATATTTTTAAATCTACTATCATTAGAGGTTTAACATGTTTCTTTATTATACCTTTATGGTACAGAATCATCATACCTACTTTAATATTATCAACCCGAAAAGTTTGTTGGTTTGTTCCTCTTTGACGCAGCAACGGAGCAAAAGATTGACTTGATTTTTGGTATGGATACCTATGGTTTAAAAGACAGAAAGTGATAATAGGATACTTTTTTATCCCGAGAAAATTCGTGATTCCCATGGGATAGGACAATAACTGTTTCTCAGCAATGGAGCAACGGATTGACTTGATTTTTGGGGTGGGCATAGTTTGGAAGACGGAAAGTGACAGATACTTTCCATTCCGAAAAAAAATGCGGTTCCCGTAGGATAAGACAATAACTTTTTCTCAGCAACGGAGCAATGGATTGCCTTGGCTTATTGCATGAATATCGTTTGAAAGACGAAAAGTGACATAGGCCACTTTTTATCCCAAAAACTTTAACAGTTCCCGTAGGATAGGATAAAAACTAAGCGAGCGGGCCGCGGTAGCAGCCGTCTAAGCACCAGAAATAACCTGTCATTTCAAGTTTAGGACGTTCCTACATTTTTCGCACTCCTTCGCGGCACTCAACAGTGCTAGCTTAGACTCGGGCTCCATAACGGAGCTTGCGCTCCCGCAATAATGACGGAGTGTTTCGGAGCACACGACACATCGTCATCAACCACTCGGGACTAACCAGCACTGAGCTTCGGACAGCATTCCAACGCCCTGGTCCCAGTGCAACGGGTCAGTCATAGTAGCCCAGCGCCTGCCTGTTCAACTGCAGAGGGCAGTGAGAACGGCCATCGCGATACCGACACTTCTCTTCCCCTGCAGCCCCACTGCGTCTGCCAACAGGTTGACGGCCTAGCGGAAGGTAGGGTAGGTGGCGGCACCCACACAACCAGTTCCATCCCACCGCAGCCCCTAATCCTCGGCTGCAGCGTCGCAAGAGCGGCACTGCAGCCCGCCTCAGAAGCAACACTCCTCATAAGGCAGGCAACCTACCGGCCATCCTCTCAGCTGCTTTAGTTAAAAGCGGCTGAACAACGAGTGCCGGCCTCTAAACTGCCTTGGGGAAAAGACCCAAAGAAGAGGGAGACTTCGAGCGCCGCCTTTTCAGCTGCCTTAGACCTCCCCCGCCACGACAAGGCGGGAATACACATGGGGGTTGTATATACACTCCAACCGTAACTTAACCAACAAAAGCATTCCTCTAAGGTATTTTGATGTTTGTCGCTTAAGTTAGGTTTCGCAGCCGACATAAACATTAGCGAAAATCAAAATATAACGCGGGCGAAGCCGCGGGTAAAAGCTAGTAATAGTATAAAATAAAGTAGCTTCCCACTGTCTGTCCCCATTTATGCTTCAACGGATTTTGACGCGGTTTTTTTTAATAGATAGAGTGGCTCAAGAGGAAGATGTATATGTAAAATACACCTGTGCGAAGCCGGGGCGGGTCGCTAGTTTCTTATATTTTGCTAGAGGTCTACACTTACTTAGTTTTCGTATATGATATAATTATATAGGTATAGGTACCTACAATACCTACATGGTCGTATAACTACATGGTCGTATGGTTGGACTTTGTAGAAATCAATTCTTCTGACTCCCCTTTGAAATATTATCCCCTTACTGCACGGGAAGCATGGCAAAGGGACAAATTGTCTTTCCACCATTATATCCCCTCGCAGAGGAAATAAAGTTTGGATTGACAATGACAACTGACAAAGTGGATAAAATGGTTTTCTCCTTTTGCCGTGCTACCCGGGCTGGACACCTTAATAGTTAAATCTGTCTGCCCCCGCATCTATACCTACTATAGATGTAATATTTCTTCTGTGCCTTGCATAAATTATATTTTCAGTGTTGACTCAAAATCCATGTGTTTGTAGATCTACGGTTTCGTGTGCGCGAACGTTTGCATAATGCTTATCATTTAGGTAAACACCGCCGAGAGCTAATATTTAAATACATATTCTAGTACTTAGGTAGGTACTATAGTCACGCCGTAATTAATCCTTACTTCCTTACTAATTTATTTTATTTGTTGGGCACTCATAACAGACTAACATTATAAATGCGAAAGTAACTCTGTCTGTCTGTCTATATGTCTATCCGCTTTTACGCCAAAACTACTGAACCGATTTAAATGAAATTTGGTACACAGATAGTCTACTCTAGAACCTGAGAAAGAACATAGGCTACTTTTTAATGCGAAAAAAGTGTTTTAAGGGATTGAAAAGGGGGGAATGAAAAGTTGTATAGAAGTATCGTCATTTACAGAGCTAGAAGCCTGAAGCTTATTTTTTACGCTGTTGATACGATATAAATTAATATGACATTCAAAGTTTGTAAAAGTATACCAAGTATATAAGTGGTAAGTCAGAAAAAAGGCTACATTGTTGAAAAATTGAAGCTGAGACATGAGCACTATGCCTCATTTGTAATAACAGTGCCAGAAACCACATATGAGCTGTTCATGAAATCTGAGTCATGGCCGGCAGGCGTTGAAATATGTGAATGGTTTCCCAGAGGCGCCGGGCGTGCCTACAGATACCCCCCTCGCACCCCCGGCCAGAAATATTAGAGGGAAGATGCAGCGTTTCAAAAAAAGCAACCAAATTAAGCTAAACATAATGTATCAAAATGTTCGAGGTTTAAAAACCAAGCTCAACTATTTCAGAAAACATATTAATTTGTTATAACTGAACCGTTTAACTGAGAACCTCGCGAGACAGGGACAGAGACAGGTGCGAGCGGCGGGTCCCCGCCGCTCGCACCTGTCTCTGTCCCTGTCTCGCGAGGTTCTCAGTTAAACGGTCAGACTATAGATAGCACTGATCTAATAGCGATCACAGAAACAAACTTAGACTCTTCTGTTTGTGATGCCGAACTAGTTCCGCCGGGCTGGAGTATTCTTCGGCGAGATAGACCATCCTGGGGTGGGGGTATCCTTGCTGCCAGACCAGGACTTAACATATGTCGACGGGCGGAACTGGAAACTAGTAGCGGTGAAGACCTCTGGGTATCACTTACTTACCTAGGCCGGGAATATTATTTCTGTGTAGTATACATACCACCTTCCGCCAAAGAGGAAGTATATCTAGACTGGTTTTGTAAAGCAGAAAATAACTTAGAATCAACTTTACATAAAGCACCAGTTATTGTTTTAGGTGACTTAAATCTAAGAAGTGCAAGCATCAGTGTAAACAACTACATGGGATACTTTTCTGTTTACTGTAATTTAACGGAGCGTAACAATATTTTAAATGAAATGGGTAGTAAACTCGATGTAGTACTTGTGAGTAAAAACGTTAATGAGGTAAGCGTTGGCAAGGCAGACGAGGGGCTTGTGGAGAAAACTGACCGTTATCACCCCCCTCTAGAGATAATAGGTATAGCGAAACGTGGAAATACACCGTTAATGGAACCTAGTAACATAGATAGAACAACCGATTGGAACTTTGCAAAAGCTGATTTTAGCTCGCTTTATCAACTAATACATGATATAAATTGGCATACAGTGTTGGATAAATCAGATCCTAACAGCGCTGTCGAGGAATTTTACACTTTGGTATATAAATGTTTTGATCAAGCCGTTCCAAAAAAGATCCGACGCACCAGGCCTAGTAGGAGATATCCTACATGGTACAACCAAGATATCATAGCTGATTTGAAGCTGAAACATGCTTTACACAAAATCTGGAAACGTAGCAAAGATTTTCATATTTACAGTTTTTTTAAGGCTCTGCGTACTGATATAAAGCTAAGAGTGGACATAGCATATAAAAAATATTTAATTCAGACGCAAGAAGACCTTTCAAGAAATCCTACCGGTTTTTGGAAGCACATTTCAGACCTCAGGTCAAAGGGAGGATTTCAGCCAAATATCACCAGCAATGGGCAAAACCACACGGGTGTAAAAGCGGCTCAAGTTTTTGCCGATTGTTTTCACGAAGTGTTTTTAGATCAATCCCCTACACTAAGCACTGACCAAAAAAATATATTGGGAAACAATAACCTCATTAACATCTACGACATCAGTTTCCAAGATGTGATACGACATATAAATAGGCTAAAATCCAAACACTCAGTAGGTCCGGACAACATACCGACATTCATACTAAAAGCATTTAAAACCCAGTTCACAATACCGTTAGCTCATATTTTTAATATCTCACTCAAAACAGACACCTATCCTACAATCTTTTTGGTCATATATACATCACACTACATCTTTTTGGTCATATATAAAGCAGCAACGTGCAGAACGTAATGAATGTGTCGAATTTAAGTATCAGGGGGAAAGCGTAACAGGACAGGCTGCAGCTGATGCTTTTGCCAACTATTTTAGCTCTGTTTTTCTTGATGAGATCCCAACCTTGGACATAAATGAGGCTCATATGCCTGAGTCGTCCCATACTTCAACTCACATTGCTGTACAGAACATCGATGCCAAGGAGTTACTTACTGCTGCAAAACGCCTAAAGCCTCGCTCAGCCACGGGACCTGACGGTATCCCCCCCTACATGGTAAAGGATTGTGCTCGTATTTTTCTAAAGCCGTTATTACATATATTCAATCTGTCCCTGGATACTGGCATCTACCCTGACTTCTGGAAAGTCACCCGGGTCACACCTGTTCATAAAGGAGGTGATAAGTCTGAGATCACCAACTACCGGCCAATAGCGGTGCTGTCTGTCTTCGGCAAACTATTCGAAATGATAGTGAATAAGCGATTAGGCAGGCAGATTAGTGTCTATTTAGATGATGCTCAGCATGGGTTTAGATCGGGGCGGTCTACAGTTACCAACCATATAAACTTTGTTGATTATGTGACTGCCAAGATGGACGCTGGTCTGCAGGTTGTTGCTGCATACTTCGACTTCCAAAAAGCTTTTGACCGCGTGGATAACGATATTCTTCTTCAAAAATGCTCTTCAATAGGTTATAATCCTCAGCTTCTCACTTTCTCTGCCAGTTACTTTGGATGCCGTACTCAGTATGTACAACTGCCGGGTACGCAACATTTTAGTGACGATTATTATACGAGATCCGGAGTAAATCAAGGCTCCACACTCGGTCCGACCAAATTTTCTATTATGGTGAATGACTTGCCAAGGACCGTCATTACCTCTAATTGCTTACTATTCGCCGATGATCTAAAAGTGTTCGCGGCGGTTGGAAGCGCAACTGACTGTGAAGCTCTCCAACGAGACATAGACCGTGTGACTGAGTGGAGCATTCAAAACCGTCTACTCTTCAATGCAAGTAAATGTAAGGTGATTACTTTCTCCAGGAAGCAATCACCGATTCTGAATCAGTACCGACTTGGTGATACTTTGATTGATAGGGTTGATCAGATCAAGGATTTAGGTTTAACTATTGATAAAGAGATGAATTTTAGAGCACACGTTGCTACTATCTGTAAACAAGCTTATAAAATGCTAGGTTTCATAATGCGCACGTCGTTTAATTTTAAGGATGCACGAGCACCAATGGCGCTTTATTCGGCTTACGTACGTAGTAAACTCGAGTATAACGCTGCTATTTGGGATCCCCACGAAAAGAAGTATTGCCTCATGATTGAGAGAATTCAGCGCAAGTTTGCACGATATTTGTATAAAAAAGTCTATGGTTTTTACCCTTACTTGTATCCTTCCTTATTTGTCTCCGGAATGGTAGGGTTAAGTACCCTGGAATTACGGCGTAAGATGCAATTAATTATTCATTATTATCTTCTTCTCCACAACAAAGTCGATAATCCTAATGCGATAAGTGAGCTACGCTTGCTTGCACCTGACGGCTACGTGCGCGCGTGTGAGCGAGCGCGCGGCTCGCGGCGGCCGCACCGCCTGCTGGCGCTGCCGCCCGGGCTGCACACCGCTCGTGCCTATAACGCACCTACTTCACGATTCATTGTGCTCATTAATAACATTTTATCTCAACAACCTGATCTGGACATTTTTTGTGATAGCTTGGGCAGTTTTAATAATATAATTCTTGCTCATTTAAATTTTAGTATGTAGTGATTTGGTCTATGCTGTTAATTATGTACTAATTGGAAATAAATAAATAAATAAATAAATCTGGAAAACATCCAGAGTTGTACCCATATTCAAAGCAGGTGACAAGTCTGCAGCGGAAAATTACAGGCCAATCGCTATTCTATCTGTGATAGCAAAACTATTTGAAGGTATAATATACACGAAAATTTACAGACAGCTGGAACCATTTTTAAGTAATGCACAGCACGCATTCCGCAGGGGCCGTTCAGTAATCACAAACCTGCTCACTATTTCTGATCATATTTCGAAGAAGCTTGATCAAAACACTCAAGTTGACGTATTGTACTTAGATTTCAAAAAAGCTTTCGATCTCGTTGATAATGACATTCTATTGCAGAAGCTCGAAGCCATTGGCTTTGCACCAAAACTACTCAAATTCTTTGCCGACTATCTAAGGGACAGAAAACAATTTGTCCGCCTGGGATGCTTTGACTCCGACCCATACAGTACTAAATCAGGAATAAGTCAGGGTTCCTCGCTAGGGCCACTTCTTTTCTTAATAATGATAAATGATCTTGAACAATGTCTAAATAACTGTAAATATCTACTGTACGCCGACGATCTTAAAATATACTACGACATAAAATGTATCGTTGATTGTAACACGCTGCAAAAAGATTTAAGTGCAATATATCAATGGAGTGAGAAGAACAGATTACCTATAAATACTAGTAAGTGTAATATTATGAGCTTCACTCGATCATCTCGCCCCATTATGTACCAGTATAGCATAGAAAATGAAACAATTCGTAGAACAACAACAATAAAAGATCTCGGTGTACTATTCGATCACAAGCTAACTTTTCACGATCATGTTCAAAAGCTAGTGACAGAAAGTTTTAAGCGATTGGGATTTGTAACGAGAAATTGCCGTGAATTCACAAACCCAAACGCTATGAAACTATTGTATACAGCATTGGTTAGGTCAAAGATCGAAACAAGTTCAGCAGTCTGGAGCCCTCATGAAAATTCATACATTCTTTTTCATATACAACAATGTTAGTAAAATCATAAACCACCTAAACTTATTAAATAAAAGAGATGCCAAAATAGCGCTCATTGATTGGCTAAGTAAGATGAATTATGAAGAAACCGAACAACAGCTACAAGTAGTAAAGTAGTGAACAAATGTCTGTATACACACACACACACATACACACCACACACACATACACACACACACACACACACACCACAACACACACGTACTTAATTCTTACGAGTAATGAATTTAAAAAAAAAAAAAAAAAAAACTAACATCAGTTTATACTTCTGCACTTAACAAGAAAATAATGAAGATGATGTCCCAAGAACACACGACCAATATTGATCATTTAAGAAGTAACGCAGACACCTACGACACGAGATGATTTCTCAGTGTAGGCTCTGCAGGACTTTTGATGGATTTCTCCTAAATTTAAGTGTGTATACTCTTAGTGTCATAATGAATTTGTAAAAATATTTTTTTTTTTTTGTAATATAAACGATTATTATTATTATTCTCATGCTAGAAAAAGTACAAAAACGGTTCCTGCGTTCTCTTTACAAAAAAATCTACGGGTACTACCCATTCTTATATCCATCCAAGTTCCTGATGGGAGCACTGGGATTCAATTCTCTAGAGACTCGCCGCACACATGATCTACTTCTAACAACCTATAGAATACTGAACGGCATCCTAGACTGTCCTGAATTACTGTCCGAAGCGAGTCGACTATCGGTGCCCGAAAATCGAGTCCGTTTCCGCACCGGGCGCGTGCCACTGTTCGCGCCCGAGCCGCCGCGCACCGTCGCACGTGAACAATCTCCCGTGTGCCGCGCACAACGCCACCTCAATGCGCTTGTATCATCGCAACCTCAAGTCGATATCTTTGCTGACAAATACACCACATTCTCGAAAAACTCGCTTGTTTTTAGTGAAAATCTGTGCTAAAACATCAATGCATATTGCGCAAATTTTTACTTAAACTTTTACTATTTAAAAAACAACTTAAATTATTAGAATTTCAAAAATTGTGTTCTTAGACTGCATATACAATATCTCCTAAGTTTATAAATTGTTTATGTTATTGGAATTCCAATAATTGTGTTTCCTATATTACATAGATAGTTCTTAAGCTTATATATTGTTTAGATTATGAATTTATATTTGATTCCTATATTGTGTAGACTATTAGAATTTCTTTATTTGATTTCCTATATTGCTTAGATTATATTTGTGTTCCTACATAGCTTAGACCAAAGTTCTTATATTGTTTAGACCAAAGTTACTATATTGATTAGACTATTTCATAAGTTTTATACATTGTTTAGATTATTAGAATTTATAGATATTTGAATTCCTATTTGCTTAGATTATAAGTAACGATAAGATAAGTAACGCAATGGTTATAACTGTAATGTTATTTTTCTGTATGCAAATAAATAAATAAATGGTACGGCATCGGTAAGGCATACCTACACAATACTACATACCTACAAAATTGCAACTCGGAATCGACAACAGTAAAATAACATTATGAAACAGTCGATGTTATATTCTCTGACTCCGGGTAGGTCCCATAGTAATAGTTGTTCATAATGGTCCGAATTAACTCCTTTCGGCTTATAGGGGCTTATTCTGTACATCAAAATTAACAAATTTTGTTCTGCGGCTTTTGTCAAACCTCAAAAAAAATGTTGTTCCATAGAAAAATATCGTTCACACTCGACAAAATGTATAGAACAGCCACAAGCTACCAAACAATAGAAATCGAGTTACGAAATTACAGCAAACTGATTGATATTAATTTCGGAAATTAATTTTATTTTTTTCTTAACATAAAGCAGGCGAAGCCGCGGGTAAAAGCTAGTGAATAAATATGGCACAAAATGAAGTTTTAGATAACGAGGGACTCCGGGTAGAACCTATTTTGTTTCATCATATTCATCATTATCTCTGCCATGCAATACTTATTAGCAAAAAGATAATACAAATGCTTCGAACAAATATCTATAGAGTGACAATCGAGCAAAAATAGTGTCCGAGCCAAAACTCTGCCCAAGCTACGTGGGCAGGCTTTTTAGTTAGTCGTAAGGCGATTGCAAGCCGACTATAACGCCGCGTGATGCCAAAGTGCTCGATTACAAGCACTAATTAGGTGACATAACGTCGGAATTTGAGAAAACGGGTCCTTGTGAATTATTGAAGTGAAACTTCTAATGCTACTTCCAGCAAGGTTGCATTAAACGCATGGAGGGGGTATGAAAGCACTTTTGCGTCGAAGTTTCACTTCTTCCGCGCGGAGGGACTCCACTTGTAAAAAGTCGGTATGTATGACGGAGCTCGGACATTTTTTTACTACTTTCACTAAGGGACTGTAGATATTTGCTCGAAGTACAAATGATGTAAAACAAATTGCGTTAGAAAGGTCGAGATCCGAGCGTATAAGAGGATCGTGAATCGACCAGTGTTTTCACAATTTCTGTAGAACATTGGGAAAATTTTCGGTACGTTTTTGATAAAATTTACGTTTCGGGAGAAAACTATTTTCACCCCTTAAATTGTAACAGAATGTTATGTTTTTGGTGTCAATCGCTAGAGTAAGATATATTGCATGCTCGTACGTCTTATTTTTTTCAGAAAAGTTTTAGTTTATGTAGGTATACTTTTCAGACAATGTTTTGCGGAAAAATATGTTTTTGATAAAAACTGGTTCGTGAGTTATTAGCATAAAGCTTTAACCAAAAGAAAAAACTTTTTGGTTATAGCTTTATGTTTTATTAGCCTTAGATACCGCTGCTACCTCTAGACCACCACGGGTTTTTTGTAAGTTGAGATAAGTTACTACAATGGTACAATGGTAGTAATTAAGAACGAATTTTAATTAAGGATATGGATAAAATAAATACATATCACGTAATTTGACGAGTCGCGAACACACTTCGCATGTGTGACCGATGATAGCAACCGATAATGTGCAATCGTATTTATTAATCTGATAAAAAAATGGGCACTTATGGATCTGTACAAATCCTTCTTTAAAACCCTCATGCTTAGTTACGAGTACTTATAGCTACTAAGCTCCGAGTTCACCAAAGCTTGTTTAAGTTAAACGTGTGATTACTGTATTTAACCAACGGTTTTTGATAGCGGAACAGCAAAATTTCGTTAAAAAGCTGTTTAAGATTTAACCAACGGTTAATAAATTAAACATCTGTTGGTGAACTAGGGTCTAAAACCCATGTTTAATCGTTGTTTCAATTCAGTAATCACACGTTTAACTTAATCAAGCGTGAGTGAACTTGGGTCTTAAACGCACTTATATTTCTAATTTTATTATCAAACTTATGTCAAAGATCTTAATTGTTTCCAGAATCCATTTTTAACCTACTTCCAAAGAGGAGGAGGTTCTATGAACGTGTGTATGTATTTTTTATGTGTATGTTCATCGATAATTTCGCCACCTGTGAACCGATTCGAAAAATTCTTTTTTTTAGTTCGAAAGGGTATACTCCCGAGGTAGTCCCATTTAAATTTTAATGAAATAAGCTCAGCCGTTTTTGGAAAAACCAACAATAATGTGGACAAACGTAAATGGTCCTGCGTCGTTTGCGTTTCAGGCAGTTCAGTTATGGATTGCCTTGCCTTGCCCGTTACTGTCGGAAAAGTAGGAGCAGGTTTAAAACTACTACCTAGTCAAAATTGAAGATCGCGGGTTTTGTTTTTTAAAAAAGACAAAAATTGATTTTTACTTATTTAATACGTCTGATCATATTAAGAGTTGAATTATAACTAACTTACAACTAAACTAAAAGCTAACGGGAGCGGTGTTATCTACCGCCTCCCACGGTAATGCATGCCGGACCACCGTGGAGCCAGACGCGCACTCAGCGGTTTTGCCGGCTGGCTATTCTCGGTAGTGGGCTAGTGGACAACAGTAATAGTTGCTGTCGGTGCTCCAGCATACATGACTCCTTCCTCCTTAAGATCGAAATTATCGCGCGGATTTTCTTTGCCACGATAATTTCGTCTGTAAAAGTATACTGAGACACAAAATGCAAAAACTATGACTAAAATTACATATAAAATTAAAGTTCCTATGCTTATTCTCTTCATGTTAATCGCACTATCACGTTCACTATATTGACTCATTTCACTTTCACTTTTCACTAAAATGCTGGATAGTTGCTGCAGGTTGGTGAGGTCCATCCCTTTTACGTTCAACGGCTCCACAAAGCGCGTCTTCTCCGGCGGCATTAATTCAGGCAGGTTTATGATGGGTAATGCAGGTAGAGACATTCTTCCTGAGTGCTCTCGATGTCTTCTCATGACTAAGCCTTTAACTTCGGCTTCGCAATCGTCGTCTGTAGTCACGATGTAGGTCCCTCGAAGGTGGTGGTGAGTTATCTCGTTCCCGCAGTTTTGAGTGAGGAGGACGTCAGTCCTAGCAAACACCATCCATCGGCTATCCTGTATTTTCTCTACTTTTACCTCTTCTACGTCAACTGGTATCTGGTGACACTGAGTTGTATCTGATGCGAATCGGAGCAGGTCGGCAATGCAGGTATCCTTAACCAAGGAGGATGAGTTGTCTTCTTCACAGAGAAATAGGTATTCTTCTATTTCCTTACAGGGGCGTGATAGCGACACTGTTTTCAACCTTTTCGTCAGTAAATAAGGAAATTTTGGCAGGATAAGGTGAGTTTGGCTACGGGAATTTGTAACAGGTAGGGGAAGGACCTTGTAGTATGTGAATGTATCGTTTTCTACAAGGGGTATGTCCATAATGAAAGTTATTTGATTTTCCTTTGCGTAAGCCTTTAGCTCTATACATTGCTCTAATTTCAGTAGATTTTCAAAGTTAGCCGTGAACATGAGTTTACCTTTTCGTTCTACATCCTTAAGTATTAACAACAATTCGTTAGGGTCTAAAATGGCTTGATGTAACATTCCTAATTTACTAAAAGCTACAGTAGTTTCAATCTCGTTCAATATGGTATAGAAAGTTTGGAAGTTATGGAAAAATAAGTGATATGTGTTAATGATCTTGAGCGTATCTGTAGTGGCGTTATTACTACTTAACTGTTGTTTAACTTCCCAAATTGCCTTATCCAATTGAATGAAATTGTTCTTAGTATTGTTCGTAATATTCACCAATGACTTCAGCATTTCTGCGACCACTGTTACTCTTTTATTTTCTGCGATTTGCGTCGATTTTACATTTTGTATTAACGCGTCATACTTCATAGCGTCGTCATTGTCTAAATTTCCGGAAATTAATTTGATTATCGATCCCAGGGGATTTAGGAGGCCGCGTTTAACTCTTTTAACAGGAATTAGCTGGTTTAATTTCTGCAGTGTAATATTTTTGATAAAATCTGTCTGAGTCTTTATGTCATTGATGCCTGCGTTAATGGGTTTATTTCCGAAATAGTTCTCTACATGCTTATTCAAATCTACATATCTATTAACATTAAAATCTAAATCGTCTCTGATTAAACTTAAATCTAGGGTTTTAATAATAGACCACTTATCACTACTTATAAGGGCTTGACCTTCTTTGATCGGGAAGATCCCGGGGTTATCCCTGATCTGCTGAAGTAGAAGGGCCAGGGCAGCTGACGTCTGCAGCAGGACCAGGGCGCACCTGTGAAGGACGTTTTAAATCCTTAATTGGTGCTTTAGTCTCACGACCTTTCATTTTAATCGGTACTATGTTCCTGTCTAATTCACCTACGACTTCCGCCTTTTCGTACCGCGGTTTATCCTTGCCTCTTCTTACGTTTACGCCTTTTACGAAAACTGTATCTCCCTCTTTTACTTTGAACTCTTTTTCTCCTCCAAGTTTCTCCTTGATTTTCTTTTTGATATTTATAGCTTTATCGGTTAAATATTTGTATAGGAATTTGATACGGTTTTTGTGATCTTGTACTAGTTTTTGTGTGTATTCCCTGTTAAATTCGACATTAAATGGATTTTTAGAGTCGGTGTGACCGAATACTACTTCGAAAGGCGTTAGTCCTGTGGTGGAGTGGATTGTATGATTATATGACATGAGCGAGTAGGTCATTACTGACGCTGCGTCTGTGAGTTTGTGTTCGTATTTGGCAAGCCGATAAATTTCGATAAGGGTTGAATGAAACCGTTCGACCACCCCCATTGAGTTTGAGTTATGTGGGGTACCAATATGCAGGTCTACCTTATAGAGGCTTAAGGTTTCCTTCAGCAGGGCGTTATTAAATTCTGACCCAGAGTCGGCACTGATTTTATGTGGTACTCCATACATAGAAAAATACTTAATGAGAGCCCTAATTATTTCAGGTGTGGTTTTGTTCTCAATCCCCATGGCTTGTCCGAGTTTGCTGAAAGCGTCGACTAAAGTTAGGTATGATTTTCCTTCTATGGTGAAGACATCTATGAAAATCTCTTGGAATGGTTTTGTTTGGGTCTGTGTGAGTTGTAGCTCTGGTTTTAGTGGTTTCCTGTCGTATTTCATAGTTTTACAGCCGTCGCACGAATTTATTATGGTGGCTACTGTAACCTCCATGTTATTCCAATAGTATGTTCGTTTCAGATGCGTAGTCGTCTCTTTTATTCCTCGGTGACAGGTTTTTCCAATGTGGTACTTTTTCGCAATCTCTTTCTGCTCATTTTCATCTTCAACGTATATGACCCTCTGGGTACATTCGAAAATCTTTACGGTATCCTTTTTAAATAATTTGGTAATTACTTCAGCAAATTGTTTCCGGTGTCCTTCGTCTTCAAAATAGATGAAATATTTAACTTTTGGTTTAATATATTCTTTAAGGAACTGTTTCACTAAATCTGGTCTTTCCAGTGGTAAGTGGACTTCCAAAATCTTTTGTTTTGGCCTTGATAAGTCCTTAACTGTCAATTCTCCTCTGAACCAAGTGTGTACTAAGATTTGGTTAGATTTAGTATCTATGGCCTCGTTCATAATGGGAATTCCGGAGGAATCCGTTTCGTAAACGGAATGTTCAGTTTCTGAGTGTTCCGATGCTGTCAACGTGTCGCTTGTTGCGGATGGAATAGAAAAAGGAGACCTTGGTTCGTATATAGGGGTTAGCGGGCCATATTCTGATTCGGATGACAAAACGATTGTGTCTTCGCTTTGATCTTCTTCTGATTCTGACAGTATTATCTGGTAGACGGTCATATTGTCGCCGTCTTGAGTTTCTTTATCTGTTTCCTTTTTTGGGATTTGCTTTTGTTTCTTTTCTACGTTGACCTTCATAGAGTCGACGTCCTTCTCTATCGCGTTGACTTTGATACGCGATAAGGCATCCGCTACACAATTTTGTTTGCCTTTTTTATAGATGATGTCATAGTCGAATTCTGCCAAGCGGAGCTTCCACCTGGTGAGCTTGCTGTTATGTTCTTTCATATTATTGAGCCAGGCAAGGGGTCAATGGTCGGTATAGATGGTGAACCGCCTACCGTATAGGTATGGCCTGAAATGCTTCACGGCCCAAACGATGGCTAATAGCTCCTTTTCTACGGTACTATACCTGGTTTCAGCGTCATTCAGGGTGCGACTGGCATAGGCTATTGGTTTATCCGAGCCTATGGGGCCCTGGGATATTACTGCACCAATCGCGAAATCAGACGCGTCAGTTGTGAGTATAAATGGTTTTGAGAAGTCCGGGAATAGTAGGATGGGCGCATTCACTAGCAGCTCTTTACATCTCTCAAAAGCGCCCACAAATTCGTCTGTGAGTTCTATTTTGTTTCGCTTTTTTAAACAGGACGTCAAGGGACGGGTGATTTTGGCAAAGTCCTTAATAAATTTACGGTAATATCCCACTAATCCCAAAAAGCTTTTAATTTGGGTAGTTGTTGTTGGAATTGGGAAGTTCAGAACGGCCTGTATCTTATCATCATTGGGTTTAAGTCCATCCTTAGTTATCATATGGCCAAGGTAAAGTACCTCCTTGCGGAAGAATTCACACTTGTCCAATGTCACTTTCAGGTTTGTTTCCCTCAATCGGTCGAAAACCATACGCAACTTCTCAATGTGTTCTTGCAGGCTAGATGAATACACGATTATATCATCTAAGTACACAAGGCAATGCAGTCCTTGTAATCCTCTGAGCACGTTGTCCATTGCGCGCTGAAACGTAGCTGGTCCGGTTTTTAGACCGAATGGCATTCGGGTAAACTCGTAGTGACCCGCTTGCGTGGAGAACGCTGTCTTTTGTCGGTCTTCTTCCCTCACTTCGATCTGGTGAAATCCGCTTGCTAAATCGATGGTACTAAAATACACAGATTTCCCTAATTTGTCAAAGAGATCAGCGATATTAGGCAGCGGGTATTTATCATCCGTGGTCACTTCGTTGAGACGTCTGTAATCTATGACCATACGGTATTTTCTTTCACCTGATGCGTCGGTTTTTTTGGGTACCAGATGTACTGGCGCGCTCCAAGGTGAGTGCGATTCCCTTATGACGTCATTTTCTAAGAGTTTGGTCACTTGGTTTCGGATTTCTTCGTTGTAGAGGGGTGGATGTCTATACGGTCGAATAAATATGGGGTCTTCGTTTTTGGTTCTAATTTCGTGTTTGACCTTGTTTGAAAACGAAAGTGGTATACCTTCGCAGTGGAAGATGTCTCGATATTCAGTGCATAACTTTTCTATAGCTTCTCGTTCTTCTTTATTGGTGTGATCTAGCCGTAACTTTTTTAGATTTTCTTTTAGGAGTTGGTCAACCTCGCAACTACTCGAGGTTACGTTTGTGTTACATACTTCGCCCTCGTGTTTGGTTACTTTAAGTGGCCTAGCAAATGCCATTGAAATGGTGTCTTCGGAAGTATTTTGAATAACGGTGTAGGCGAATGAATTTTCACACGTGACAAGGGCACTTGGCATTCTTACTCCTTGTCCAAAATCAACAAAGTCTATGATGGCCTCGCCATTTTGTAGATCGGTTGGGACTTTGACTCTTGATTCCGTTCGGGGCTCTAGTAGTATTTCGTACGGTGGGTTATATATAATTGGTATGTTTGCGTAGGGTGTCTGTAGTATCTGGTTTTTCATGTCGATTTTAGCTTCCAGTTGCTTCAATAGGTCGCTTCCTATTAGACCATCGTAGCGACTATCGACGTCATACACATAGAACTTGTGCTTGCCTACGCATTGGAAGGTTTTTAA
The DNA here is from genome assembly GCA_964007245.1 of Hypomecis atomaria. Taxonomy (NCBI): domain Eukaryota; kingdom Metazoa; phylum Arthropoda; class Insecta; order Lepidoptera; family Geometridae; genus Hypomecis; species Hypomecis atomaria. Next base: position 25,117,013 of record OZ023279.1, read on the forward strand.
TAGCGGTATGCAGATAGCCTCGCTGTGCTGGCTACGGGCGTGTGTACTTATCACCTCGAACGGCTCGTAGTATTTGAAAGCTGAAAAGTATTCGTCCGCTTTTGCAGGGCTAATGAAGGACCTTGTACTTCCGGTGTCAATCATGAACCGTGCTTTAATTTCGGGTATTACTATATGCGGTAGTTTTAGAACAGAACTGCAATTTAGCTCTATTATTTCGGGTGAAAACTGGAGGCTGTTAACTGAAAATTTTCCGTGCCCGTCATATCTGCGTATTCGTACGCCTCCCCGGGCATGTCATGGGCTTCCGGGACCTCTGTATTGTACATGTAGTTTTCATCGTAGTACGCGGCATCGACATTTTGCTCAGTGGTTTCCTCTACAATTTCGTTATTGTAGAATACGTTTTCCGTGTCCGCCGAGGCATTCAACATGTTTTGTCTCAGTGGTCGGGCTGTCCTCATCGAGACGTCCGGTTCTTCTATTGGTTTGGGGCGATTTGCGTTTGGCGGGATGCCGAATTTAAATCCTTGGCCAAAATGTTGTTGCGGCATAGGTGGTCTTGCGAAGTTTGAGTTAAATGGTGGTCTAGGACCTTGTCCAAAATTGAAATTTGGCCGTGGGGCGCCGAATCTGAAGTTCTGGGGCCCGGCATTTTGATTAAATCTGAAACCTGTTGGCGGGGTGTTCATTTGAAAATTGGGTCTAAAACCAATCTGTGGGGGTGTGTTTTGGGGCTGAAGGCCGAATCTAAAACCTTGGGGTTGTTGCGGTATCCCAAACTTAAAGGTTGGGTTGGGCGCTGCGACTTGGTTTTGGTTTGGTATTCCGAATTTAAAGTTATTATTAGGGATGTTGCTTACTGTTTTAGTGGGTGCGGCCGAGGCCTGTCTCTGTTTTTGTTTGGCATTAAATTGCGTCATGAAGTTAACTTCTTCGGTGACGATGCTCAACGCGGCCTCTAAATTGGGGCACCCTTTCAGGCGCACGATGCGAATTAGATCTTCAGTGAGGTTGTACAGAAATACATTTAGAGCCATGTTATTATAAACGATCATTTTAGCCGCTTTTACTCCTTCGTCGGTTAAAAGATTAACCTTGGCAAAGAGTGTGCTACGGGTCTGCTGTATCCTGTGACAAAAATCTATGTAACTTTCCCCGTTGTTAATACGCATTTGTTCTAATTCAATCGCGATACACTCCTCGGAGCGTGGGTCGCCGAAATGCTGAACTAATACATCTCTGAGTGCGGGCCATGAGTTTATGTCTTCGCGCTCACTTAGTAAAGCAGCGGCCCTACCATGCAACCTACTGGTAATTGCGTGAAATATATATTGTTGCTGTACTGCATTAGTTGTTGAGCTATATCCGTTATAAATGTACTGCGATTTTCTTATAAAAAGATTTAGCAGATTTTGTTCCCCCTCATATTTAGGTATTATACATAATAAATCTTTGGGTACTATTCTCACCGTTTGGTCTACCATTTTGATATATTTATCTTAACACAATTTATAAACTAGTTTAACTAAGTACTTGAAATTATAGCGACGATGTCGGTACGCAATTGAAAATCAAATAACGATTATTTGGTCTAACCAACGGAAATAAATGAAAACAGGGAATGGAATGCGAAAAGGTTTACTCACATAACACCCGTCTTCATCCTTCTGCTGTAGTTAGTAGTGCCTTGTAAAAACTGCCGCGTCCAATGAAGACAAATTTATTTGTTGGTTCGGATTGCTGCGAGCTCGGTCACTGAATTTAAGAAACCGTAACTACGTGTACGCGCGAATATCACTTTACGACTTTACGCGACGTATCCCAGCAATCCTACCGGCTGCGCCAGTCAAAATTGAAGATCGCGGGTTTTGTTTTTTAAAAAAGACAAAAATTGATTTTTACTTATTTAATACGTCTGATCATATTAAGAGTTGAATTATAACTAACTTACAACTAAACTAAAAGCTAACGGGAGCGGTGTTATCTACCGCCTCCCACGGTAATGCATGCCGGACCACCGTGGAGCCAGACGCGCACTCAGCGGTTTTGCCGGCTGGCTATTCTCGGTAGTGGGCTAGTGGACAACAGTAATAGTTGCTGTCGGTGCTCCAGCATACATGACTACCTTGTAACTGTTGTTGTTGTTATTTATGTTGTTTTATGTAAGTAGCAGATTGTTTTTTTGTGTATTAGTTTATTATTTAGTCATAGGTTTCGTTTATAATTTTTTTAAGTATTGTTTTCTTTATTTTTATATCAATTTTAGTAGTATATCAATGTTTATATGGTGTATAATCTAATTTATATTTTAAATTAATGCGCACCCCGTCCATTATTTATACGCTATCTGTCCTCTCCATTCTAAGGTTGCCTGGCAGAGATCGCTATCAGCGCTAAAGCCGCCCATTGTTACACTGTTTACTTATGTATTTTTGTTCCTACTTTTTGTTTATTTCTTGGTGTGCAACAAAGAGTTTATCTATCGATCTCCTGGTAATAATATGATTGTTTTTGTTACAAATTCACTTTATCGAAATAATAGTAAGATGCGATTAGGTATGAAAACATTGATTAGTCCAATTCAAGTTTTCAACAGTAGTTATGTATCATAATCATTATCAATTAATTAGACAGATTTATGAGCCCGATAAAATCTATGATCAAAGCACGATTTTAATTTGTTTTTAATAAAACTATTATTATTTATTAAACATATACGTATGTACATACATTATCACAATATCTTTCTAATGCTAATCAGGAGTGAATAGGTATCTTCTAGGTCTGCGTGCTTCATCTTCGACTACAACATCGCTTACCATCAGGCGAGTTGGTGGTCAAGCGCGGACTTATTCGCGAAAAAAAATCAATTCTACATTTAGCTAACGAGGGGATAAGTGAAACGAGCGCTTACGACTTTTTTTAAATAGATACCTAGTAAAGTATATTATTTAGTGTCCAGTGTATACAGTAGGTACTTAAGATATGTAACATTACGATAGGATAATACAGTACAGTAATGATAAGACGATCGATATTGTTAAAGCGTGAATAATCTTAGCTAGCTGTGTAGTTAGTTGGCGAAAATGTGCGGGAGGCAGACCAGGACGATGCACGAAATTTTTTGAGTGACTGGAAAACGTGAAATTTGCTAAGGATGACGAGGAAATTCAGGTTTTCACCGTTTGTGAAACAAGTAAGTTAGTGCAGTTTATTTTACTGTAATTTCTTCATCTCTAATTACTACTTTCTTCCATCCTGATCTGTTAATAAGTAGGGATCGAGTCTTCTCATTTTACTTTCATGGGTTGAGATCTCATCTCCTCATTTCTATCTATTCTATCTATAAAACATGTCCAGTTTTTTATATATTTAAAACGTAGTCCCCGCCGCCACTGACTTAGGTACCTATGAAAGAAATCATTTTTTCGAAATGGAAAAAATTGAAATAATTTTAATCGGTCTTAACAATAAAGATTTTAGTTTATACATACCTGCATGTATATCAGATCAAGTTTAAAAAATATTTATTTTACCCGCGCTATTGCAATGATTATTTTTAACGTAGGTACCTACCTACCTATATTAGATGTATAAGTCCGATCGAACAGTACATATCTTTTTAAAATCGATAACAGCGAAAAAAAGCTTAAAATTAATCTCATGAAAAACACTCCATGAATATGTTCAACAAAACATTGTTTCGCAAAATCTCTCTCGATAAGCGCATAAAGCGTAAAAAATCACTTGAAACATAGAAATCCACCTACCACTACACTTCTTCATTTCACATCTTCCAGTGCTTCGTGACAGCAGCAGTGGGTAGCAACATCATCGGCCATGGCTGCGCTATCGGCTACCCAGCCGTACTGCTGCCTCAGCTGTTCCAACCAGGGTCTGAAATACCCATGGACAGCGTGTCGGCTTCCTGGATAGGTCAGTATCACGCTACAGGTCTTCGTATAAACTCAGTCATAAGCACCGGCAAGAGTGTAAGATGCTGCATTGAAATAATGAAGAATTTATTTGTAGGTATATTCTAAATAAAACATGTACAGGTACCTGTTACCAACTCACGTATTCCTGGATAACATCTACCTACTCCATTCACCAAATAAAAAAAAAACGCCAAATTCGGTCGAAACTCGAGTAGATATTATGTAGGTGGGTACTCAGGAATACACGAGTAATGCCGGTACATATTTTAATGCTGCAAGTCCTTTTCAGCTGGTCTTATTAGATTTATGCAAGGTAGGCTATCTCCAGCTGTGGACATCTCAATAATGGTTGGAAAGATGAGAATAACTCTATAGTTTTTCTCTACTTTCCAACACTTTGGTGCATCTCTAGGTATAGAAACGCCAGCGTTTATGATCTGCCTAGTAACCAAGCTACCCTTTTACAACAACTACGAATCTTGACTGAAGATCAGTTTGTATTACAATATTGCTTACCCGTGTCCTTTTTGAATTGTTTTGAATTATAAGATTAGATACTATATCGTTATTGCTACTTAAATTGTTGCTAAGAAGCACTTTCAAAATAATGCGAAACATTCTGCATGGCTACCTAATTTAGTAATATTGTACTTGTATCCCGAAGTAGGAGTTATACTAAAACAAACTTAATGTTATGAAGATTTCCAAATCCTTCCCTTATCTCACGAGGTGGGGTCGGCACAGCACGTTTCCTTTCATCACTTCACGCTATCATACGTCATCTCATCATCAACTACTTTCTCTCGCATATATCCTCTTTCAAACAATTCATCCACACTTTTTTTTGGAAGTTTTCCATTTATTCCAAGGTTTTCCTTCCAGCCTCAATCCTCGGAATCACCCAGCTGTTTGGCAGCTTTATAACGCCTCCTATAATGAGCAGATACGGCAGAAGAGCTGCCCACTTCGCTGTCACGATGCCTGTACTGTTTGGCTGGTTCATCGTCACCCTGGCTACAAGCTTTGAGGTGAGTTACATTTTCTACGTTGCACCCTCGTGACTGATATCGACCTGTCATCAAGCATTCTAGACTTTTTTGAAACTATACCTGCTGTCCCACTGCTAGGCAAAGTTCTCCCGCATTATCTAGACTATAAACTCAAAATCATTTTCAGGCCTTGTTTGTGGGAAGAGTTCTCCACGGAATTTCAATCGGCATGCTCTCACCACTACGATCAGTCCTCATCGGCGAATATGCAAGTCCGAAGAACAGAGGAGCCTTACTCACAACGGTATCTCTCACTCAATCTTTCGGGATCTTCTTCGTGCACTTAGTGGGGTCCTTCTTAAGCTGGCAGCAGACTGCATTAGTTTGCGTGTTCTTTTCCTTCGCAAGTCTCGTCATGACTATTTACTCTCCTGAATCTCCTAGCTGGTTGGTCTCCAAAGGCAAGTATGACGAGTGCCGAAAGGTGTTCCGCTGGTTACGCGGTGATGACGAAGAGGATGAGTTAGAGGAGATGATCAAAGCTCGGATACGATTCGAAGACGCGAGGATCTCATTGAAAATCACGAACAAAATGAACCGCTTCGAATCAATGTCCGCAACGATACAGAAGAAAGAATTCTATAAGCCTATAATAATCATGATCCATGCGTATGTCATGGTGCAATTCGCTGGAGGTACTACCATGGCAGCTTACTCAACAACCATAATCGGTTTGATCATGGGACCAAATGTGAACCCACATTTCTGGATGATATTTTTAGATACACAAAGACTGATCACAAATTCAATCGCAGTATTCGTAATAAACAAAATAAAACGGAGAACTATGATGTTCGTAACTGGAGGACTCTGCGTGTTCAGCCAGCTGGCTATAGCTGCTTACACGTATTCGAAGACTTATGGTTACTTGCAATACGACGCGATATGGATCCCGGCTTTGCTGATCAATCTTCAATTCTTCACAGTGGCTACAGGGATGCTGCCCTTGCCCAATGTAATAGGAGGGGAAGTATTCCCCTTGGAATACCGAAGCATAGGTGGAACTATCAGTTTAGCAACTATGTCTGCATCATTCTTCTTAGTCCTCAAGACATTTGGGACTTTAGTCGAGAACATAGGCATTTATGGTACATACACAGTCTACTCTGCTCTCCTGTCGTACTGTCTGACGGTGATATGGTTCATGTTGCCAGAAACGAAGGGCAGAACCTTGCAGCAAATCGAGGATGAGTTCAGAGGGCGCCCTTTGACTTTCGTAGAATTGCAATCCAGGATATCTTTACAGGCGTGTCCCGTCGAACTTTACAAGAGGAAAATGTCGAGAAAAGATAGCACTCCCTTACTACATTAAGGAACCGGGAAAAAAGACTTTTCTTGAATCGGGAATATTAAGACCGTCTGCTTTCGTGGTGTAGACTGAAAGTAGTCAGGAGTAAGATTTTGGAAGAATACCGACCAGATAAGACTATTGTTTATTTTGGCCGTTTCTTACTATTCAAATGGCAAACAGTGATATCAAGACATCGATTGACGTATCTGGGAGCGTCATTTCACGAGCAAAGGTAGTGACTTTCATTCGTCACGTCAAGGCGATCGGTAATCATATGTATCGATACATTATCACCGTTTACGACTTATTTGCCAAGATACCTTTATGCCGTCAAGATTACCTGAGATAAGAGGATCATCTGGACGGTAGGTGATCGGCTGTAAGGGGGCAATAAACGGATCCAGTGAAGATACTGATAGCGGCAGGACAAAGGAAGTCGATGACGTTTTATTTGTTCAATAAACCAAGAGCTTAACTGGCATAAAGTGAATTTCGGCTGATACCGGAAATACTTCGCATACTAAATAAAGAAGAATACAATGGATAAGATAAATAATTGAACGGGACTTTTTGTGAAAGGCTTGCGATAGAATTGATACAGTGGATACGTGACAGTAGCAAAGACATCGTATTGTACGAAAATGTATTTTAGATAATAGGTACAACTCTAGATGTAAAATACAGAACCAACCTTGAAATCGGGAACAAGTCAGCTATAGGCCAAATAGGCCGCGCCTCACAAGTTGACGGAAATGAAGCTTGTAGCTAATTCATTTCCGCAAACTTGTGTTGCGCGGCCTATAAAAGCTGCGTAAATAAGCTTCACTCAGGGTGGGGTTTTACGCAGCTTGTAGCTCTAACATCAAAGCCGGGAAGAAGTTATATTTGGCCCATACTATACTATACCTATACTTCATAGAATAATGTTAATTTCATGTATTGATTTATTATATCACTAGCTTTTACCCGCGGCTTCGCCCGCGTTGTATTTTGATTTTGGCTTATGTTTATGTCGGCTGCGAAACCTAACCTAACTGACAAATATCAAAATACCTTAGAGGAATGCTTTTGTTGGTTAAGTTACGGTTGGAGTGTATATACAACCCTCCCGTGTATTCCCGCCTTGTCGTGGGGGAGGTCTGAGGCAGCTGAAAAGGCGGCGCTCGAAGTCTCCCTCTTCTTTGGGTCTTTTCCCCCAAGGAAGCTTAGAGGCTGGCACTCGAGTTTCAGCCGCTTTTAACTAAAGCAGCTGAGAGGATGGCCGGTAGGTTGCATGCCTTATGAGGAGTGTCGCAACTTAGGCGGGCTGCAGTGCCGCTCTTGCGACGCTGCATCCGAGGATTTTTTTTATTATATCGCGAAATATCCCTGACATGATCAGCAGGGGTCTTAATTACAAATGAATAAAAACTAAGTATACCTATATTTCAATGTTTTTGGCTGTTTGCAGTTATAATAAACATTACAATGGTACAGCAAAGTTTATACCTACTTGTTCCTAATTAAGTATTGCTTTTTTACAAATATTTGTGCAAAAATTCGATAAAATTGTTTCTAAGGTTTTTTCGTGTTAGATTAATTCCAATTTTTTGTTCTAAATCAAATCTCTGCTTTCCATAACCTGGGCATTCCAAGATTATGTGCAGTGGAGTCTCCTCTTTTGTGGGTTCACAGATGCACGATGGGCTTTTCCTCAACTTAAATCGATGTACGTATTGGGAAAACTCACCATGTCCCGTCAGCACTTGAGTTATGATTCCCACTGGTGCTATTTCTCTTACGATCTTGTATGCCGCCCATGCATCCGGAAAATATGTTTTGGTTACCGCCGCTGTGTGTCCATCCTGATACCGCCGGTTCCACTCGTCAAGAGAGTCCTTTCGGATTTCTCGCTTGACGAATGAAACGGGGCAGTTATCCTAAATAGGTCTGCACTTCGAGTGCAGTGCTGCTTCCTTTGCTAGCTGGTCCGCTCTCTCATTTCCCTCCATCCCCGCGTGCTGTTTAATCCAATAAAGTTTCACTATTTTATTTTGTGCGTGTAGTAACTTTATGTTAGCTTTGAATTTACTGCTAAGGGATGGAGGGAAGATACGCCAACTACCGTTTCCAGTGCAGACCTGGAGTCACAAAAGATTTTTGCGATTTCGGTAGCCTCAAGAAGTGCCAATAACTCGACCTGTTACACAGAGCACCAATCGGCCAATTTCAGCTTGCGGGTACTGATCTCAGCGGCATCATCCCAAATGGATAATGCCGCCCCAACTTTCCCTTTAATTTTACTGCCGTCTGTAAATATGTTAATTTCTCGGTTAAGATTTTGCTCTAGTGCTGCTCCGTCTGCCAGGCATATGAACTCCAGCTCCTCCTGCTGCGCTGGGTGTGGCTTCTTTTCTGTCTCTCTATCTCCAGTTACTTGCTGGGAATAACCTTTCTTAGTTTCATAAAGCAAGGCTGCTTCTTGGACTCTGATATGACAGCCGAGGATAAGAGGCCGCGGTGGGATATATGGAACTGGTGGTGTGGGTGCCGCCACCTACCCTACCTTCCGCTAGGCCGTCAACGTGTTGGCAGACGCAGTGGGGCTGCAGGGGAAGAGAGGTGTCGGTATCGCGATTGCCGTTCTCACTGCCCTCTGCAGTTGAAGAGGCAGGCGCTGGGCTACTACGACTGACCCACTGCACTGGGACCAAGGCGTTGGAATGCTGTCTGACGTTCAGTACTGGTTAGTCCCGAGTGGTGGATGACGATGTGTCTTGTGCTCCGAAACACTCCGTCACTATGGCGAGAGCGCAAGCTCCGTTATGGAGCCCGAGTCTGGGCTAGTGCTGTTGAGTGCCGCGAAGGAGGGCGAAATATGTGGGAACGTCCTAAACTTGCCATGACAGGTTATTTCTGGCGCTTAGACGGCTCCTACCGCAGCCCACTCACTTAGTTTTTATCCTATCCTACGGGAACTGTTAAAGTTTTTGCGATAAAAAGTGGCCTATGTCACTTTTCGTCTTTCAAACTATATTCATGCAATATGCCAAGGCAAGTTGCTCCGTTGCTGAGAAAAATTTATCGTTAAGTCGAAAAAAATTGTGGTTCCCGTAGAACCACAATTTTTTCGGGATGGAAAGTATCCCATGTCACTTTCCGTCTTCCAAACTATGCCCACCCCAAATATCAAGTCGATCCGTTGCTCCATTGCTGAGAAACAGTTATTGTCCTATCCCATGGGAATCACGAATTTTCTCGAGATATAAAAAGTATCCTATTATCACTTTCTGTCTATTAAACCATAGGTATCCATACCAAAAATCAGGTCAATCTTTTGCTCCGTTGCTGCGTCAAAGAGGAACAAACCAACAAACTTTTCGGATTGATAGTATTAAAGTATGATGATTCTGTACCATAAAGGTAGAATAAAAAAACATGTTGAACCTCTAATGATAGAATATTTAAAAATATTTTTAATGTCAGACAAAATGACGGCCTGGTATTAAACGTCATAGTAACATGTAGCATGCAGAGGGAAAATAACATTTTATCCAATTTTAATGTCAGTTGTCATTTTCAATCCATACTTTATTTCCTCTTCAAGGGGATATAATGGTAGAAAAACAATTTGTCGCCTTGCCACTTGCCACGCTACTTGTGATTTATAAAAGTCTGCAGACAATGTCACCTGTCGTCTATTTACGTTTGGCTGTGACGTTTCGTTAGTCCATATTAGCGTCATAGAGGAATTAATCACTTAGCGTCTTTGTGATAGTGGCGACAGTTTCGCTTTCGAGGGTTTTTGTCCTGTCCTACAGGAACTATGAAATTTTTCGGGATAAAAAGTATCCTAAAGCTCCTTCCGCCTTTTATACTATATCCATGCCAAAAATCAAGTCAATCCGTTGCTCCGTTGGCGCGTGATAGAGTAACAAACCAACAAACCAACAAACTTTTCGGATTTATAATATTAGTAAGGATTTTAACTACAAGTCATCACTCTCTATTCTATTATCACTCTCTCTGGACGGCACATTTTTATTATGATTTTGTGATTGGCTCTGTCTTGTTTTTCATATTTTAGCTCATAATGTTCGTCATACTTATCTATCTAATAATATTAGCAAAATAGAATCTTCGATATATTTTATTTTACGTTTCTATATCAGTGGAATACATTTTATATAAAAAATAATATTATGCACAGTGGAATCTGTTGACTTAGTAAGGGCGAACATTTTTTACCTAAACAAAATTTAAAGTGATATTAACGTAAGTACATGAAACACCTAATAGTTAATTTTAAAACGTAGAATCTAGGAAATGTAGTTTTAATTTTTCTAAAATTTATGCTAAGTTAAGAAATAATTGTACAACGTTATAAGATAATTATAGTAATTAAGTTGGCATACTAAAGAATTGAAATAAACATAAATGCTCTGTTAAAAGTATTATAGTCATAGTTCCATTAGCATAATTAAAAATTATTTATGTACAAATATAAAAATTAAAAAGATTTGGTGTAAGTAAATAAAAACAAATTGTTATTTTTCAAATATTTTTCTATATTATTTGGTACACAATATCCATCTCGTACTGTCCAACGATACCTGGCGATTTTGGCTTATAATCCCTTAATTTAAATAAAAAATATGTATTTTACTTGTCCTAGTACAATCGAAAAAACAGTTTCGCAAAAACATTGAAGGCAATGCAACATACCTGATAATTGGAATCTAAGACAGTTTTGATTACCTTCTGAACTACACACTTTTACAATTATAGGAATATCATTTTAGAACGAATATATTTGAAAACTACACGCGGATAGGTTCAATATTAAAAAAAATAGCCGTACTGTTTTTAGTCAAATGGAATAAATAAGGAATTCGTTACCTAATTAGTACTTTCATCAGTTATTAGTACTACTTACATTTAATATCAATCAATCAACATTATAAACCAATTATACAGAGTTACTAGTAATCAGTGAGAATCCTTTTTTAGTTTTGACTAAATTTTATTTTGTGATACAGGATATACTAGAGTTATTTTGGAGTAGTCAATCTGACTTTTTGTCTTTTGCAAGTGAACTACAATTGTCGCACAAAAAAATACAAAAGACAGACTCACTAGGTACTTCTAAGTTACTCTGCGTTTATTAAGGGGGTTGAAGAGTGTACTATATTGACATAATACACTGCCGGATAATTTATCAGTAACCTTGTATTATCATTCGCTACTTTTTAAAGTTTCACCTATTATTCTAAAAATAGATTCAGTGATTCCAAAGTTCCGTCTTAAATTTCAACTATCCGTTCATTTGCGAAAAAATCTACCTAGTACTTCGCAGTAGCCTTTTTATTTCTACGATTATTCTATGACATAGGACGTCAGACGGCTCGGCTCTCCAGTATGGTTGGACAATCGATACCTTAAATATATTATTTACATTTCATTACATTAGGTAGAAACATCGACTTTCAGATTCAGACAGGCGATTTGCAACGGACAATAATTACTTAACAGTAATTTGCAAACTTACATTTTAAACAGCCATTTTTTTTAAATAAACCGTCAAATTTACTTGTTTTCAACAATGCCAAGCCAATATGAGCTTTACAGACTGTGTGATAAAGTTCATTTTTAATTTGTCGTTCAAAATAATAGTTAAAACAAGTAAACTTCACCAATATACTTAACATCTAATAACAATCCAAAACGTTTTAATTAACAAAAAATAATATTGAAACTAATTGCGATTGGCGCATAGTGTGCATTCGCCTTATAAATAAAAAAGTACATAATTTCTCTAAGATTCAATTCATATATTATTGGTTTTAATCAAGAGACTAAGGCCGGTTGTTATTTCAAGCGGGGAGACGAGCGTGCGCAGCGGGCGTACTTTCAATTCTCACGCACGGAACGTTCATTTACTATAAAAATTAAATTCGTCAGTTCTTATCTAATAAAAAAAACACACATGGGTAATTGAATCAGATAAAAAAGTCTATCTCTAGTTTCAAAACGAACCAAATCACAGATGAATTTAAGAGGGCGTTATTGTTTGATGCCTGCTATAGAGACGTAACATAAAATTGTGACGCTATTATTTAGATAGTAAATTTATTATTTGATAGAATTAGATAATCTTGACGGTATAATGACATTATTAATGTTAATTAACATTAATAATGCCATTATATGATGAATTTATTTTATTATTATGACATTATTTTTATTATTCAAATTGACATTTTATAATTTTCTATTTTTATGTTCGTTGTGAAAATAAAGATAAATTTCAAAGTTAAAGTTATTTATTTGCTTGAACATAGGTAGCATGGAGTACATGTCTTAAATATTAAAATGTTGGCATTGTATTGTATGAACAATGTTTTAAGATACTATTAATAAATAATTTATTAATATTGACCTTTCCAGAGCATTCTCTTTGGCCTAATTAATTTCATTCCGCGTGACACGCTGCGTATGCCCGCTGGTAATAACGAACGGCCTTAAACGATATCTTGACTGATAACTTCAGAATAGAAAATTAGTTTTAGAACTAAATAATACATTGCTCCGTGCTCGGAGATATAAAATATATACCTTATAGTCACAGTAACCGGGATATTGAAAAAGCTGTTCAATACAATGTAAAAAAATTACATCGAAAACAAGTCAGTTTGCATACAATGTAAAATCGACCTTATACCAACATACATAAAGCATTAAATATAACTGATCCAAAGCTACTCTGACAGTTTCCATAAAAATCTGTATAAACTACTGGAGGAAACTAAAAAAAACCTGTATTCATATTTTGATAGATACCAAACGAAAATAAGCTTAATATCCATCAAAATTAAGCTTATATTAGCACATAAATTATAATATTAGTGGCGAAGTATAGACGTTCGCAAGCTCTTTTATACTAAACAATGAAAAAATGGCGCGCTCACCTTTATTCTATACAATATAAGGTCTACAATAATATGTACAACTCCTGGTATTATCTACAACGCAATGCTCAATGAGAAGTCTTACTTGTGAATTAGTTTTTTTATTAAGACTAGTCATTTCGGATTGCTTGTGTTAAGTTATATTCACACGTGACAAAGCCCCTTAGAGGTGTGGAAAGGGTGTGAAATGAAAATGAATCTTATTTATAGTGACATAAGCTTTCTAATGACACAATCGAAGCTTACCGAGTGTGAATTAGACTTAACCGTTCCCAATATGTAGTTGCGGAGCGATGGAATCATACATTTATATTGATTTGATATTTTTACTGAGGTCAAGTAAATGTTTTGATTTAGTATTTTAATAATTATTTATCAATATGCTCTTATGCCAAATGATTATCAATCAAATGATTTTTATCGTGCTTCGCACACTAGGTTTATAGAAATGTTATTTTTGTGATAAACATTTCAAAAATTGACGCGCTCGCAGGATTTGAACCTGCATCCCTCTGGGATTCCGGCCCAGATGCTTTGTCCAATTCAGCTAGAACGCTGTACTACGAACCCGCCAAATTAGTGAAGTGTTTATCATTTTACTACCAACTTCTACAGTGTTGGAAACGCCATCTGTGAGAACTGTGTTAAACACTTCACTAATTTGGCGGGTTCGTAGTACAGCGTTCTAGCTTAATTGGACAAAGCATCTGGGCCGGAATCCCAGAGGGTTGCAGGTTCAAAACCTGCGAGCGCGTCAATTTTTGGAATGTTTATCACAAAAATAACATTTCCAAATGATTATGTTGCCAAACGGGATACAATCCAAAGCAAAAAAAGCAAAATCCGAACCATTTCGACACATAAGGGAACGGTCATAGTCTAGAGTAGCGACAAAATATTTTAAGCTCTTATCCCTGTTGCACACTCGCCTTGACAGTCAGCCACCTCGCGATATTAGCGAGAGTTTAACTACACTTGGCTTACTGGAATAGAGAGACATTTGGGCTCTGTTTCCGAAAATAGTAACGCCAATGAGATCTCGGGAGATGAAAATGTGCTGCAACTGAATCAATTGCCAGTCACGCTGTCTCGACGAAAGTGTAGAGGAGGCATTATTGTTATCGATATGAGAATTAAATACTGAACAAGTCGTACCAAAGATGGTAGGCTTTAATATAGCAAATATATTAAGACATGTCAAATGTTACAACCTTTACAGTATTGCGCAGCACTTGTAAAGTAACCAAACAAATCTACCACCAGGATCAGTAAGAAAATGTATTTATCCCGTGTAGGTTCTAATTTGCGTTGTAGCCACCATTGGCGCGTTTCGGACGTTTCTCTTTCTTTCTCTTTTTGTATAAACTATACAAACAAAATCTACAGAATAAGTACTAAATAAAAAATAAAGAAACATTACGTCACAGCTCTAAACTATGCGATAAAACTTCAGATACCATCAACACGTTTGATGTGCGATAAAAAGTATAAATACACATTGTTTTTACGCTTTTATTGTTCGAAGTACACGTATAAAACGTTATAAAAAGCTGAAATTGTAGTTTACCAACGTTACTTAACGTAACATTCAAAGCTGTTCAAGCTTGCTGTTTTTTACAAATGCGGTTTGATAAGCAATTCACGTCAGCATACGAAACGCGATCTGGGGTAAGCGCCTCAAAGGCGAAGGTGTAAAGTAAACGCATTTTTTTCCTCTAGCCCTCTCTAACTAAAACTCGATCCCTGAAGACTGAAAGAGCCAAAAAAGGCAACAAATACTCAAAATAAGCCAATAACAAACAACAAAACACGCACACATTAAACCACATCAACACTCATTGCCGCGTCTTCTCATGTTACATTTAACAAACATTTAATTTTCTAAGTTTTTTCGTTAATAAAAAAATATTTACAATTTTTTTTTTCCTCTTTTGCCTATTAAACAATTTCCCTATAACGACTTTTCACCTTTCTTAGTAATATGAATACGTGTATCTAGAAATATTGATATATTTAAGAAAACTATGACATAGTGCTTTTGAAATTAGTTTAAAAAAAATCGAAATATCGACACGAAGGAAATATTGTAGTTTTCGTCAGGGATGCTTTACAAAAGCGTAGCGACATTAAAACTAATGAATTGTTTTAGTTTTCGAATAATTTCTCAATAAAGGTATGTACTAAAAGTTATTTTACTACTACTAAGAAAGAATACGATAAAAAAAACTAATAACCTAGCGTAGATCTGTATCTTTGTCGTCACTGACCAAATATCTAATAGATAAAACTGATATTGATAAAACCCATAAATATGTTTCGAAATTATTTGGCTAAATGTTTAACAATAGCCAACAGATAGCAATGGGTCACACACATGTATTATATGAGTATTGTACTCCCTGAGAGATCGTATCGTAACGTTGGTTGTCAGTCAGTACAATAATTTAACGAATTTTAAAATGTACAAGAGTGGTGTTTTTTAGTAACCAGTTAGGTATCACTACATAGTATAAAACAAAGTCGCTTCCCGCTGTCTGTCCCCATGTATGCTTATATCTTTAAAACTATGCAACGGATTTTGATACGTTTTTTTTTAATAGAGTGATACAAGAGTAAGGTTTGTATGTATAATACACCTGTGCGAAGCCGGGGCGGGTCGCTAGTCTAGGTATATTTGCGGAGGACGGTATTTTTGAGTATATTTGGAAACAAGTGTTTAAAAAAGGTTTTTTGAGTATATTTTAACAAAATTGTTGTAAAAAGGTTAATTTTGAGTATTTTTGGGGAATTTAAAAGGGTACGCTGGCACTAGGATTTGCGCGATTTGTGAGAAACTTTTGGTGGAAAAAGTGAAATAAATGTTTCAGTATTTTTCTAAAAATATAATATGGTCACACTGGGTGGCATTTAAAACTCAGCGCTGCCATGGCTCGAATGACACAATCGATAGAGGGTCCCGGTTGTTTTAACCATTTAGCCATGTCACGCGACTCAAAAAGTCTGACACCAGGGCTAGCCACCCGGCCCATGCAAACTTACATAGAGATATGTAATATTCAATAATACACGTATTAACATATTACTTCATACAAAGTGTAGCACAAACCTTACAATACGAAACTTTTTACAAATATTTGTATGACTTGATATAAAGGTTTATCTACACTCCATACACTCATACAACCTCATATAAACATCCTAAACTCCGCTTTTGACTCCTTATACCGAATATTTGACTCGTTTGAGGCACATATTTCGAAAGTAAAGTGTATTTTATTACATTAATTCATTGACAACATCAATTTACTAATTCAAGTTATTTTTTCTAAGTTTATTATAGACGGGATGAACTTGAGCGGTTGTAACGAGCATTGTAAAGATTGTTACATTACACATTGCGAATATTCACAACGAAGATTTCATAAAACATAACTAAAGATTTTGGCTGAATCCACCAGATTTGATGAACTTTTCAATTTAGGGCACTATACCTAAATAAAATACAATAAAACGTTTAGCATTAGTTTATCTTTTTTAAACAGCTAATGCTCGATATTATATTACAAACCAACGCTCAAGTCTATCAACGCCTTTACATTAGTTTACAAAGGGGGCAACCAGCACCGATATTATTTCGCCACACTGAATCTTATACCCAACACAATCTTGATCGATAAAACTTTCGCCGCGTATTCAATAGCAAATAAAGTACCTGCTTCGATGTCAATAATATCATAAGAACCTAAAATTGAGTTTAAAATTAACCACACCATTTTACTATCAATACGTTTCGCTTCCAAAAAAAAAGCGGTCCCGTACCAATGAGTTATGTTGAATTTATGTACGGAATTTCACACCACTGGCTTTTCGGTGAAGGAAAACATCGTGAGCCAACCTGCATACGTCCGTTGAAGAAATTCGACAGCGTTTGTGAATCCACCAACTCGCACTGGGCCAGCGTGGTGGATATGGCCCAATCACCCTTCGTGGGTAGGGCTACGTCCTGCAGTGGACTATTAAAAAGGCCTGTACAGTACAGTACAACAGTTCGCTTTCGGGTTACTTTTCTAGGCAAACAGTTACATCTTATTTTTGCAAA
Organism: Hypomecis atomaria; assembly: GCA_964007245.1. Lineage (NCBI taxonomy): Eukaryota > Metazoa > Arthropoda > Insecta > Lepidoptera > Geometridae > Hypomecis > Hypomecis atomaria. Next base: position 25,134,340 of record OZ023279.1, read on the forward strand.
AAAAATTATCGAAATTTTCCAAATGCTATAGCTAACATATCCCCGCCCCCTAATATCAAAATTCTGCCTTACATACTGTACAAATCTGTACAAATAATGTTAAAGGGGTAGCATCTAACACCAATATGGGGTACACCGACTTGAAACTCCAAAATGGAGATTGAAAATTTGTTTTTTAGAAGAATTTGTCATGATCTAAAGGTTCCTTACTTAGGTCGCATTATGTAAAAAGAAAGCTGGTGCTTCAACCTTCAAGGAACTTGAACTCTTATTACACAGGTGATAGGAGACACACATCCTTGTACGCAACTTTAACTACAGCAAGGAGATTTAATTCCTATTACGTGTGAAATAAGAGTTAAATTTCCTTTTTGTGACACTCCAGCGTTCTTTTTACGTTACGCGGCGTATACAAGACTAATTCTGGCATAATCGAGATTTACTCAGCACAATGGCATTTGTAAAGAAACGCAGCGATTGTCGATTGCACCAGAATCGTGTCTTGAATCTCAAATTTGACCTATCATTAGACAATTAGACAACAATATATCAATAATAACAATTGATTAAATAAGCCACGTTGAGGCGAATTTATTACAATTTCTATGATACAACAATTGTTTTAGTTTTGGTGACGTGGTGTATACAAAATATAGCTAATATTTTGATATATTTTTCCTATATTCATAGATACATGTGTATCATTTGGACATAATATGAAACCCTGAGTCAAAGGTGTTGTTGCAACTTCCAAAAAACAAATTATGCTTGAGACGATATAACTAATATTGAGCTAATTCAGCTAAGATTGGCACTGATTCCAAACTTAATTTATTTTTTGTCCTTCTTGGTCTGTATTGCATACTTTCCTGAGTATTACAGGGGAGTTTTTTGAACAGATGATATTTGTAACTATTTTTATTTTCATAATAAACCCAATTACAGAGGCGTCATCGTAATCATATTAGCTAAATAACGTTCTGTTTCTTTTTCACTTTAGGCATTCGATAGAGAGAACGCTTTTTACGTTGCTATTAAATTTACGCTGGCGCCTCTGTAATCGGGCCTATTGTCTTATGTAAAAAAGGGCAGCACATTTTAGTTTTCTTTTCATGCGTTAATACTGTCCATTCAAGTCATAGTATAAGCCAAATCTTACAAGTTGGCGGATATGAATTTAGCTACAAGCTGCGCAATATCCAATCAACGCGCAGCTTTATGGGAGCTTCGGTCAGGATTGGATATTGCGCGGCTTAATATCCGTATCTCTTTCTACCGCGCGGCGAAAATGTATGCCTGCTCCTGCTGTTTCGTTCAAGCGGTACGGGCGCGAGTGTGCGTGTGTGATATTGTACTTTACCTCATAAATGATAGTACTAAGTTCAAGTTTTCACTTCTGCCGGCACTTCCGGAGTGCAACCCGTTGTTTTTCTATTACATCCGTGATACAAGTATTCAGTCCGGTGGTGACCTCGCGCAGTACCGGGCGATGGTTAGCGCTTGTGGCAGGCGCCGCACACGTAGTCGTCGTCCTCCCGCAGCGAGTGCTTGGATAATCCTACGCAATGCATGTGGAACCACTGGTCGCAGCCGCCGTCGCACTGCACCCAGTCTACTTCTTTGCCTGGGGGAACACAAATCATATTGAACATATAATTAGACGTAGCAAAAAGGACCCAAATCATACTTTAGTCAAAAAATCTGCCAAGTACGAGTCGGACTCGCACATGAAGGGTTCCGTACTGTATGGGAGCCCCCCTTAAATATATATTTAATTTTAATTTGACTAATTATTAAAGTAGGCATGCAGATAAATATTTTGTGAATGAATATTTCAAGAGGTAGACAGGTAACAGGTAGACTGTTACCATTATTGATATCGAGCGAAAAACGGCAAAAACTTTAGATGTTTTTGTATGGGAGCCCCCTTAAATATTATTATTATTCTATTTTTAGTATGTGTTGTTATAGCGGCAACAGATATACATCATCTGTGAAAATATCAGCTTTCTAGCTACAGCGGTTCATGAGAAACAGCCTCGAGACAGACAGATAGACAGATGGACAGCGGAGTCCTAGTAATAGGGTCCCGTTTTTACCCTTTGGGTACGGAACCCTAAAACCAACCAGTGATGCAACCAGTCTTATTAGAGATCTTTACTCAAACGTGTAATATTTAAATGCATATTTCTATACAGTACGAGTAGTACATATGGCCCAATGAGATTATGGCAATTTCATCGTTTGTATTAGAACGGTTTATTGTTATGTTTTGTAAATAATCTTTAAAAAATTCGTCTGCGTAATAGCATTTGGTTAGTGAGATACTTTTTAGTTGTTTTATGAAACAGTTTACGCTTTCGATATCTATTAGATTATTTGGCAGTTTATTAAGTATTTTTATAACATATTTGCTTGTAAAGTGGCTGTAATTACACCAATTTCAATATCGTAATGTATTTCATTACGCATTTCATACTTTCTTTCATTCATTCATACTTTATTGTAATGTAAAACGCACGCCGCCACCGACTGCAGAACTCTGTGGTCCCGTTTCTCCTACTTTCACTCAAGAGAGTGAGAGACATTACGGCACTTGTGCGGTAATGTAATGTAAAACGCACGATGCTTCGACTGATGCACGACTTTCACTCAAAGTCAGAGTTTTAATAATTTCCTCGCAAATATGTTATAAAACGTCGTATGACATACGTGCGCTTTGAAAATTACAGCCTCTGCTTCCTTACAGCCTTCTAGGGCTAGCAATATTGCCTCGGCTGTAATTTTCAACTTACCGCACTTATATCATAATGTACTATTATCTACACTAATGTTGTAACATTCTACTTATGTTTGCAATACTTGACTTATAATGACTACTGTTATAGCGCAGACAACAAAACACTCAATTTAAGCAATTTCACATGATGTTATAATATCCACATCGATATCGTAAAATCTCATTATTACATCGCGCGCTCGCTCCTGATTGGCCCTGCGCGAGATTTTAGAATGGCCTTAGATTTATTTTTATTTTTATTAGTGAAGATAAAGTAGTGTATGCAACTGCATATAACACGGGTATTAAAACACGAGTGTGAGTTTATAAAACGAGCGCAGCGAGTTTCATAATAGTAACGAGTGTTTCATTATATGACAGTTGCATAAACTACTATTACAGCCATAGAATGTGGGCTGGTACTATGCATTGGATTTTGAGCCCACGAGTTTATGTATATATTACGATCTAATTTCATGCGATTGAGCTTTAAGGGAGGCTTATGTTTAGCAGTGCACGTCGTATGGCTAATGGAGTGTTTGAGAGTAAGTAAGTATACCTGTGGGCCGGAGACAGTTGTCGGCGGCGCAGTCCTCGTCGTCTTCATTGGACGACATGGAAGATGAGCTGCTTTCAGCGCGCGGCGTAGGATTGCTCGTACCGCCGCCGCGGGATTGACCTGGATATATAACTTCATTACTGCACATATCAACCACTTCGAAAAACTTGTCAAAAACCGAGCTCCATGATATGAAATTAAGGCGTGGGCGGTTTCATGGTAGGTCACCGGGGAGCGTGACAAACAAGCGTGGAAAAAAAACTTTGGGAACCTTTGATTTAGACGATGTTGTACTGTACCAGACTTTTTAATAGTCCACTGCAGGACGTAGGCCTACCCACGAAGGGTGAATGGCCAATCCACCACGCTGGCTCAGTGCGGGTGGATACACATACGCCATCGAATTTTTCTACAGACATGTGCAGGTTGCCTCACGAGGTTCTCCTTCACCGAAAAGCCAGTGGTATGAAATTTCGTACATAAATTTTAAATAATTCATTGGTACGGGACCAATACCTGAACCCACGACCTCACGAGCGAGGCGGGTGTCATTACTACACCACCACGGCTTTTGATGATTTAGACGATAATTTATCATATTCATCACCTAGATCTGTGATCTTATACGTACCCATTCTAGCCTGTCGCGGGTGTTTCCCCCGCGTGGCCGCGAGTCCCCGTTTCCGCCGCTCCTGGCGCGCCATGTAGTGCTTCCTCATCATCAGGCTTGACCCTGACGACATTCCCTGAAATAAATATATAGGCATTAAACTCTGTTACTTTTACTTTTTTATTTATCGCGAATAAGTCCGCGCTTGACCACCAACTCGCCTGATGGTAAGCGACGTTGTGGTCGAAGATGAAGCACGCAGACCTAGAAGATACCTATTCACTCTGACCTTGAAAAGCTTTAGATTATATCTCTTAGGAAACAGGAAAGCAGGAAAGACTGTTCCATTCCCTGCGGTACGAATCAGAAATGTTGAGTCAAACCGCTTCGTACGTATCGAAGGAAAATCGACAGTGTAGGGGTGGTAATGTGGCGTCATCCTACTTGTCCTGTAGTAGAAAGAGGATGGTAGGATAAGGTCGTGCAGCTCAGATGTTACTTTATTTCAGAAACGATAACTTCACCAGATTAAGTATTTATTTGTCGACTACGCACCAAACAAAGAAACTAATAATAAGATCGACGTGTCTTGTCCATCTGACTTATACATGGTTATTTCTAATCAATGACATCCTTTTAGAGGCTTATTCTGTATATCAAAACTAACAACTTTTATTCTGCGACTTTTGTCAAAACTCAAAAGAAAATCAGCTGTTCCATACATTTTGTCGCGGGTGAACGATATTTTACTATGGAACACCCATTTTTTTGAGTTTTGACAAAAGTCGCTAAACAAAAGTTAGTTTTGATGTACAGAATAAGCCCCTAAAAGGATGCTAATTGATTAGAAATAACCCTGTATAGGCAACTTCACCAGATTAAGTATTTATTTGTCGACTACACACCAAACAAATAATTCCTAATAAGATCGACGTATCTTGTCCATGCGACTTGCGTAATTATTTTTGTAATTAAATGTAACGTATGCAAACGTAGGTGACAATGGGTTTCTCTGGTGTACTCCTTACCTATTTTATTTCGATGTTAATTGGTCCCTATTAAATAATGTTTTAGTAACGGTTAGTGGAACAGATAAGCAAAACAAACTTGGCGATCGGCATTTAGTGTTTGCGTGTCTGTTTGCGTGTCCGCTTGCGTGCGTTGCGCGCGAAATAATAATAATAACTACTAAATAAATAATAATAATAACTCTATTAAATTCATTAAATATCACCGGAGCCAATTGTTACAAAAGAGATAATTCAAGAATAATCTAAACTATATATAAAGCAAATACAATTATTTGCTTTATATATAGTTTAGATTATTCTTGAATTATCTGTTTTGGAAAACGATTTTTCTATTATTTTCTTTCATAACAATCTTCATTTAAAGGAATTTCTTATTTTTTAAATTGTATTATCTTTCATTGCTGGTAAAATAAGGCGGCGTAATGGCGGTCTTGGACAAAAATCATTTTAGAAAATATGAAATTCCATTCAAATTAAGAATTCAATAGAGTAAAGCAACCGCGCTTAACTCTGGGCTTTTATTTGCCATATTTTAATGGATTTTTTGAGCTACTGTACACCGTCTGGTCCCACTTGGCAAGATTTTCTTTATATACCTGTTTCCTATTGAGATAGTTGGTAGTGGTGGGCGGTCCCCTCTTCAGCGGTTGCTTGGTAGGCGGCACGTGATGTTTGCGTGTCCGTTTGAAACGCATTGCGCGCGAAATGATAATAACTCTACTAAAAATAAACTAAACATCACCGGAGCCACTGGGTCACCCTGGTGGAATCCTGTACAAGTCCATACCTGTTTCCTATTGAGATAGTTGGTAGTGGTGGGCGGTCCCCTCTTCAGCGGTTGCTTGGTAGGCGGCACGTGATGTTTGCGCGTCCGTTTGACGGCGTGCTGGTGCCGCGGCGTGCGTTGCGCGCGTTTCCTCCGGCCGGCGTCCAACACGCGCGCGCCGCGGCGGCCCTCGGCTGCTCGCGCGCTCACCACCGCGCTCCAGATGTGATGCTGCTCTTCTAATCGGACCTGTTCAACAATCAATTATAATGTTATAGACTATAATTTAAATATGGTCATTAAAGACCGGAACGCGGCGGTGATGGAGGCCCCTGAGCGGTATAAGTAGTTATTTGGAAAATGATAAATAAAAATTTAATCGTAGTTTGAAATCGTATTTTAATTGTTTTATTAGATTTAGATTTGAGTGTAGAGTCCTCTTGTAAAGCCTTTAGTTATAAGCAATATTGTTCAAATGTCATTTAAAAAAAATGTATATCTTAAAAAGCACATACCCCGGAGTCTGTGGAGTGTAACAATTCAAATAAAAAAATAATTAAACTGTTATCAATTGATAATGATTTCCAGGCCGTTTTCGGCCACGACGACTGCAGTTTCTTGTTAGGTTACTTGATGGGTCCTCACATGACTGAAGTAAACAATTTTAGTGGTGAAAGTTCGAGATCAGTGTGCTTAGCATACAAGACCACGACACGAGTTTATCGTCGTGTGCAAAGGTGACAGATATATGCTTCATCATAACTCTGTCACGTTCTGACACGTCGATAGTATAATTTTATGGTCCTTATGCTAAGCCCGCAGGTGCTACAAGTGAGTTCCACTTTTATTGCCAGTTTTCATTAGGAGGTTCGCGAAGGCTAAACGTTAAGCAAAATGGTTGATGATATAATAGGCTATTGGACTACTTTTTGGAAATCGTTTTAAATTATTCGTTAGTACATAATAAGCACACCACATTTATATTTCCGAGAGATCTACTGTATTTATAATGAAAATCAGTCAGATCAGAAAATCAGAATAGATTTTCAAGATCCCGTCAAAAACGACATTCTGTAATGGCGCTGGTCTCTGACGTCACACGCTAGAAAATACCGTTAGTTAATACTAGTAAATACGCTAGTTCACGACCAAAAATTGACAAAAGATACTGTAGAAGCAACTTACAGATCCTATAATATTACTCAGAAAACCCAAAACACAAATTACACAAACAACAGTCGATCGAGAAATTCTCGCTTTCTAGCATGTGACGTCACCAGAGTTGCCGCCCATCTTAGAGTGGATTCGTCAAAGATCAAATATCATAAAAATATTGTATTTTATTTCGTGCAATATGCGAAAATTAAACATATTTTAGTTTAAATAAAGTGAAATATGTCTTTTTCAAGCTTTTTTCTATAAAAGTAAGTAAGCTCGTATAGGCCGGGTGGCTAGCCCCGGTGACAGAGTTTCAAAGCCTCTGACATGGCTAAACGGTTAAAACAACCGGGGCCTACAATTTAACGTGTCATCCGAGCCACGGTAGCGCTCAGTTAGAAAATCAGCTATTATCTGTAAAGATTGCCACAATCAATAGTATATTTTCAATGCTGTCAAATAGCCTATATGGCATGAATACCTCAAGCAAGTCTCCTTCCAGCATGAGTTCCTCTAGTCTGATTAGGAAGGCGGGCGGCAGGCGCGCCTGTGGCGACCTCGGCCACGCGCTGTACGCGTGCTCCACGCTCGCTGACGATCTGCAAACAAACGATACTAGTTTCACTTGGGTTCCTAGCCATCGAGCAAACATCTACAGAGCCACATTCCCTAAGTGAAAGTAGTAATAATAATTTTTCGCAAAAAATGGCAAACCGCCTTCCATCGTGTACAAGTTCGAATATTTCGCTAGAATTGTTTACATTATTGTTGACTTTATTAAAAACGGCTCAGTCGATTTCTGTAAAATTTAAATGGGACCACCTTGAGAGTATACACTTTCGAACTAAAAAAGAATTTTTCGATTCGGTTCACAATTGGCGAAATTATCGATGAATATACAATAAAAAAATACATACACACGAACATAGAACCTCCTCCTTTTTGGAAATCGGTTAAAAAATGCTTGAGCACCGTCCGACCAGACATACCGATACAGACCGACTTATTTACATTTAATAATTTACAATGACTCGTTTTCTCGAATCTCGACGCGTTATGTCACCTAATTAGTGCTTGTGACCGAGCACTTTGGCATCGCGCGGCGTTTTACGCGGCTTGAAATCGCCCTACAACTAACTAAAAAGCCTGCCCACTACGAAGTTTGGGCAGGGTTTTGGCACGGACACTGTGTCTATAGATATATCCTCGAAGTTCCTAGCACATTAAAATTTTAAATTCTTTTTTTTCGTGCATTGTTTTTAAATCAAACTGTCTATAAAAGTATCCATTTATACCTTGGATTTTGTGACAAATGCGAGTCGTGCGCACGACCCGTCGCTTTCTTCAGTTCAGCGTTCAGTTTGTCCGCCTTTTCTCTATTTGTCTGGAAATAAAATCATTATTATTAAATATAAAATCAGTATTTTAATATTCACAAGACACATAGACAACAATGGATTATGAGTACTCTGGGTCAAATATTCAAGGCACCATCGTTATTTTTAAAAGCAATTTAAAATTTTCCTATTTCTTTTTCATTAGGTATAATTATGCATTTGAAAGAGAACAATATTTTAAATTGCTTTTAAAATTACGATGGCGCATTTATACGGGTCCTTCCTGATGGTCAAACTCGATAGTCTAACTGATTTGTCCAACAGGAAAAAAAATCCGCGCGTGGTCAAATTGTCTCTTGTGACAAATAGTACAGTCAATAAGACAATAGTAAATACCTCGTTTTTTCAAGATGGCGCTTGAAGCTCCACCTGGATCTGACAGCATTTTGTAATTTTATGTTCAGTAAGTGATCACGGGATCGGTCGTGGTCACGGGTAGACTTAGACCCACAGACAGTCTACCCGTGACCACGACCGATGCAACTCGGTCGAAACGTCGGGATGGTGACGTATTTATTTATTCTCGTAATTTGAGTGCGCGATTAGTCCCGTAGTATATAATAATAACGTGTTCAAATCGCGAAAGTATAAAAACAACATCCTAAACCTTACTTACTTTACTGCAAAGTTAAATTCTATTTTTCCAGATGTTTTAAAATAGTACTTCAAATGTTTCTAAAGTTAGTCATTTGTAAAATTCGTTCACAGCGATTTGATAGAAATTAGTTCTACCGTCTCTACAACCCTAGCCAGTGAGAAAAAAAAACCCTCACAAGATATATATTTTATTGTCACACCAAAAAAGTAAAAAATATAAATAGTGTCTCGATGAATCCTAGAAGAGTCAGTTACGAGTACTGTACCAGCCTTTTAAATAGTCCACTGCAGGACGTAGTAGACTCACGAAGGGCGATAGGGCCATATCCACCAAGCTGGCCCAGTGCGGGTTGGTGGATTCACATACGCCATCGAATTTCTTCTACGGACGTATGCAGGTTGCCTCACGATGTTTTTCTTCACCGAAAAGCCAGTGGTGTGAAATTCCGTACATAAAATCCAAGGAATTGGTACGGGGACCGGGATTTGTACCCACGACTTCACGATTGTAAGGCGTGTGTCATTACCACTAGACCACCACAGCTATATCATACGAGTGATATAAATATCAAGCGTTAGTTATTTTCTTAGTATACCATACCTGATGTGAAGCAGACTGTGTGCTGGTGAGCTCCGAGAGCGTGGGGTCAGCCAGGGCGGCGCGCGCCAGGTCCTGCCACGCCATAGCTCTTTCTGTGACACACTGGAGAGCTTCACCCTCGGCCAAGCGGACCGGCAGCTTTTGGAGCCACACCTGGGGACAAAAACATAGTCGATAGTGTCGGAACACTCTAATAACGAGTCCCACAGACTGAAGCAGAGTAGGGGTATAAGGCGGGTTCTAATTCACTTTTTGGTGGCAACTGTAGTCTTATGTGTATGAGAATAAGGCGAAAAAATGTGTATTTTGGTGTCGCTTACGTCGTTAGTATTGTGTGTGGTGTTGTGTGTCGTGTGATTGGTCGTTTCTTATCGCAAAGTTGACCTTGAGCCCCTCCCACGTGCTGTGATTGGTTCTTATCGCAAAGTAGGTCACGTGTCCTGTGTTTGGTGCCCGCCCCGGCGCCTCCCCCCGCCCCCGCCGTCGCCGAATCCGCCGCCGCCGCCTAAGCCCCGCCCCCGCCGTCGCCGAATCCGCCACCGCCGCCTAAGCCCCGCCGCCGCCCCGCCGACGCCCCGCCGACGCCCCGCCGCCGCCCCGCCGTCGCCGCCGCCTAGGCCGCCGCCATCATAGTCGTAGTGACTAATTACTTAAAATGACGTCATAGCTACTATCTACAATGACGTCATAGCTACCACCTATAATGACGTCATAGCTACTACCTACAATGACGTCATAGGAGTGGACCAGTGTAGGTACTGTAAAGGAGCTCCGTCGGAGCCACAGGCCTTCGCCCCCGCCGGATATTGTGCCAGCGCCCACGTCTCTCTAACTATAGAAATAGTAATCCGCAAGTAAATGAAGGAAAGATAACAACATTGTATTCAAGATAACAACGTTGTAAGCACACAAAGGAAATTGATGCAGTCATTTGTATTAATTAAATTGTTGGTGAATGAAGGAAAGATAACTACTTTGTATATGAGAGAAGTTTGTTTCATTATGAACGTGTGAGAGCTAATAAAGGAAATATGATATGTACTGCAGTTAGTTTGTTTAACTATCATCACGTTTCCGCCGCCAACTTCGATCGTGGGAAGTGTGTTGTAATTATAACCTCAATGTTTAATTGCCATGTAAAATCAACAAATTAGATGTAAAGAATATGTAGTCTCTTTGTGATTATAATCTCAATGTTTAATCCTTATGTGAATCAATGATAAAAACTTACATGTATAAAAAGGTTAAATACAACAATAAAACACATTATTATTTAATATTGTTTTCTTTATTAATCCATGATGTTTCATCCATACCCAACCACTTGATTAGGACTTGATTTCCCTTTCTCTTCAATACTTTCTCTACCAAATAAATATCAGGATATTTCACCTTTTGCAATTCTTGCTCATAGAATCCACCTAAAATTGGTCTGCTTCTTTCATCTTGAATTTGATAGGTAACTGGATTAGTAGTGTTTACTTTCACTATTTTAAATATTTCAGCACTCCAATTTCCGGTGTATCCTTTAGCAAAAGTACTTTTATATTTGCTAATACGCACATAATCACCCAATTTATATTTAGGTTTTGGTCTTGCCTTAATATGGTTGTAAACAGTAGATAAGAGTGCATTCGCATTTTCATGAGTAATGTTTGCTGGCGATGTCCTGATAGTGCGGTGTACTGTGCTGTTATATTTATCTATAACTTCTGTGAGTAGAATATCGTTCCAACGGTAGCTGTTTTTATACATAAACTGTTTCCAAAGCCACGTTTTGATTGTTCGTATAAATCTTTCAGCAATCGACGCTTTCATCGCACTATAGGTAGAGTAATGATTTATCCCGTATTGCTTCATCAGTTTCTTAAATTTCTCATTAAAAAATTCTCGACCGTCATCCGACTGTATGTTAAGTGGCTTTCTCTTTAACTTATTATTCAGTATAATCGCCATAGATTGGGTCACATCATCGGCCGATTTAGTTTTTACCGGTTGAGCCCAGGCATATTTTGAGAAGGTATCGATACACACCAATATATATTTATATCCTTTATTATCTTTAGAATGTTTTTGCATATCAATTAAATCAATTTGCCAGGTGTCGTCGATACCTTTTTGAATAAATCGTCTACGTAGAAATCTTTTACGTGCATTCTTGTGAAGCTCTTGAACGACTTGCCATTTGCTCATGCTTTATGAGGTGTGTGTGGATGTCTTATCGACATCCGCAAGAGGCTTTACAATTGAAGGAGCTCCCGCAGCCGTAGAAATCTTTGAAACTTTAGGAGCCTCTAAAATCGTAGAAGTCTTCACAATTGTAGAAGTCTTTGTAATTTTAGGTGTCTTAACCTCAACGAAAGAAGGAGTCTTCGTGACCTTCGTTTTGACATCTGCTGTAATTTTTAGCTTATTTTGTATCTCTGTAAGAGTTTTTGAGGTATTTTTAATCTTCAATAAACAAAAATTTATACTATCTTCCAATTGTTTCTTTGTTACTGCATCATTTTTCAATACACCTTCCCGTACATTTCTTAAAATACGATTTTCACAGTCTACGGTATTTCTAAATGCTTTTATTGCATATGTTTGGTTAAAGGAGGAGTAAGATGATGATGATGTTGAACGTTTGTTACCAAGTAAGTAACGTCCAAACTTATTCACCGTCATTATTATAATGAGCTAACTCTTAACCAAACAGATTTTTTATTGCAGTCAAAGATGGCGGCTTAATAATTTTTGCTTCACTCAATTCCTCTATGATAGATAATATTTCATTATCATGACCGGTGTTGCCAACTGCGCGTGAAGCAGTCAAAAGACGTAATCTATCAATAAGTTCATTAGGATCATCCCAATACACAACATCCGTATTAGGATAGTATTTTTTCATACTTAAAACATTTGGTGATAACGGTGATAGGATGTTAGATTTGACGGTAAATCCGGATCCGCTAGCATTACTTTTGGAAAGTATGTGTGGTCGTATGTACTGTGTATATTTGATTCCTTTATCACCTTGCACCTGGCCAAGTGGTGAATAATTGCGTTTATGAACATATGTTGTTTGAACTATTTTACTATAGTTTTTCACATCTGCATTCTCAATAACATTATTGTTAGGAGTTTTTTTGAATAACAGTTCACACAATCCTGGCGTATACCTGTATTGTATATTTTTAATTGTAAAATAATTGTTGTGAAATTTTATTTCATCATTGCCAATGAAATATCCGTCTTCAACTATACTTGCACCATAGGGTATTTTTGTAATATTATTCAATACCATCGAATTCAGATATTGAGATACGAACGATGGTATTATTTTTTTCTTTTGTTCTGATGAAGGCGATGGCGCATCTTCAAAACGCTCGTCTGACACTGAACTGGACGTTGTATTCGTAATGTCACCCGTATCTATTAGTGATTCATCAGTAAAAGTTTCACTACTTTCATCTAGGTTTTTCTTTTTATTTTTACCGATAAGATCTTCATATTTATCAATTATTTCAACATTACTATTATTTTTTAAGGTTTGTTTCAGTATTTTATTCAAAGGCTGTGTGATTGGATCAAAGGTGTCCTTCAACATTGACGTCATTTCCACTTTGTCAGTATTTAATTTTTTTAATTTCTCTTTCACCGAGTTAACAGACTCAATTAATTTACGTTTAATTTTTTTATCACCAAACATCCGTACTGTTGGAGGCCCCATTGTAAAGTGCTTACCAAACTAATCTAACATTTGTTTAAGTCATTTACCTCTACTGAATGCTGATGAAATCGTCGAAACCTCTACGATAGCGTCCTTTGTCTATATCCATATTTTTATCAATCACAATAAAGCTGTATTGATTATTCCAACACATACGACATACCGAGAGAAATTTATCCCATAACATATCGGTATTTACATGATCATCATATACATGTTTCAAATTCAAATCGTCTTGCTTGAAGAGTATAATAAAATTTGCGTTATCACGTACCAGTTGTTTAGGTATTTTACTATATGTCTGACATAAATAAAAACAATCTAAGCCTTTGTGTCTACCCATAGAGAAATATTGACGTATAGTTTCTTGATTTTCCATTGATACATCATCAAATATAATAATACTGTCATTTAACGTTTCATCTAACGGAGAAACTTCACTCTTATCGGAGAAAGTGTAAAAGTTCACGGCAGGAACTTGTTTGAAAACTTTTCCAAGGAAAAGGTACTTTGGTTGGTTTAGAGATTTTGAATATAAGTAGACGTTTTGAAATTTTAATCCGTTCATATCCAGTAGGAGGGTGAGCAATAGATTAGTTTTCCCACAGCCTGACGGACCACAGATTAAACATCTTATACTATTGGGTAGCAGCGAGCTATGTTTACTTTCTTGTCCATTAAAATTTTCCAAAATATTCCAATCCTTAACAGATAAAGACGTGTTCTGTTTCTTAATCTTCATTTCGCTTAGACGATAGACTGAAGACGCATGTGCTTAAATAGAAACTGAAAATGAAATTGCAACATGATACTGTATCCAAATGTAATAAGTGTTTTAGGAAAAAGGGTGCTGGTTTGGTAAATAGTATGATTAATAAATTACCTTTTGAATTACATCTACCAGGCTACAATTACTGTGGACCCGGAACTAAATTACAAAAACGCTTAAATAGAGGTGACGTTGGAATCAACCCCTTAGATGAAGCTTGCAAATCCCACGACATAGCATACTCCCAAAATCCTTCCTTAGAGGCGCGACACAGAGCAGATTTAGAATTAGCTTCAGTCGCAAAAAAGCGTTGGGAGGAGTCACCCAACTTGTCTGAAAAAATATTAGCTCTCGGCGTTAATAAAATAATGAAGTTTAAAGTGAAAAAAGGTATGGGGATGCCCATGTCAAAAGTGATTGCCGCCAGTCGTAAAGCGGTAAAAACATTATCCAAAAATAAAAGAAATATTAATCATGACAAATTAGCAAGTGTTGCGGTGAAAGCCGCCAAAAAAACTATGAGTAATAAACATGTCAAGACGCCTAGAGTGATTCGAATGCCAAAAAGAGGTGGTTTTCTTCCATTGATTCCGATATTGGGTGCTTTAGCTGCTACCGGTTCATTGGCGGGAGGTGTAACAGCAGCTGCTAAAAACATTTACGATATGGTTCAGAAAAGGAAGGGTGCATCTGATCCAAGTATACCTACGGCTGTGGGAAGAGGCATGTACATGGCTCCATACGGAAAAGGGATGGGGCTTTATATGACGCCATACCAAAAAAACTAAATTTCACCCTACCGAAACGTGCTCTGTATGATTATGAAATTGTGAAATATGTGAAACGTATGAATATTCCATATTTTCGAGGTGTAATCATGAGAGATGATCTGGTGATGAGAAAATCTCCTCCATGGAGATATGAAACTGGAGTAATCAATTTAGACGATTCGAGTGGGGTGGGCACACATTGGGTGGCGTATGTGAAGAAAGATCAAGATTGTGAATATTTTGATAGTTATGGCAACTTGAGACCGCCTCAAGAGTTTATTGATTATATGTCAAAAGGTGTCAATGACACGTCAATTAGGTACAATTTTAATAATGTTCAAAATAAAAATTTGTTTAATTGCGGGCATTTATGTTTACGTTTCCTATTGAATGTGTGTGATTATATTTTTACTAAATAAATGTGTTTAAATGATGATGTATGATGGTTTTAATTTCATTTCCATGCTAGAAGTGGAAAGGTGATAATGTCGTTTACCCTATCTTTAAACGGAACTAAATCTGTGTTAGAATCGAATTATTTACCGCCGATAGAACTATCGCCGCACGAGCGATATGAATGTGCTCTCATTCATTTTAAGACATTCAATTCAATCCCTAATGTTGATAGTAGCAATAATCTGTTTCATTATGGTGATAACAATGTTATTGAGCTTCCTCACGGCTCCTACGAATTGGAGGATATTTTTCGGTATATTAATCAGGAACTCGTTAACCTCGGTGGGGATGATTCTTCAAAACTGATAGACATGGAAGCCAACACAAACACAATGAAATGTTTGTTTTATTCCCCCACATATGACATTCATTTTGAGAAACATAACAGTATTGGAAGTATATTTGGATTTTCACGTAAACGGTTAGATCATAGTAAAATTCATTACTCAGATCAAGCGATAAATATTCTAATCACCAATACTATAAGAATAGAGTGCAACATAATACAGGGATCATTCATCAACAATAGACCGGCGCATGTGTTACACGAATTTTCCCCATCAGTGCCGCCGGGATATCAAATCATTGAAAATCCCTCTCACCTCGTATACCTACCTTTGAAAGTTAACTCTATTCAAAACCTTGAAATACGTATTGTCAATGAACAAGGGAGGCTTGTTAATTTTAGAAACGAGAACATTGCCCTTCGTTTACACATTAGAAAGATAAGATGATTATCTATAATAAAGCAAACGAGAGTGTGAAAGGTCACAGTATTACGAGTACTACGGTGAAGAACACACCTTCAGCACCGTTGACTTTATCATCCTCTACCATTGCTGCTGCTGCTACTCCCACTCCCACGAGATTAAACAATAAGAATAATAAAATAAGAAAAGAAAATATCTTATTTTTACATTCTTTAGGATTGTAAGAAGTCCTACGCTAAAAAACTGAGGATAAAAATGACGTCATCATCGATATTGAATATTGCGGAGAAAGTTATGTATGATGATTGTATAGAGAGTGTTGAATATCATACATTTGTACCATACAACAATGTTTTTGGTAACAATGATGAGATTAGAATTTGTGTCAACAGCCAAGATCTCATAGTACAACCGAGCGAGAGTTTTCTAGTGATTGAAGGTTCTAAAACCAAAGAAAGCACTCTCGTTAACAACTGTATGGCTTTTCTGTTTCAAAATATTCGCTATGAGTTAAATGGGGTTGAAATTGATAGGAGTAAAAATTGTGGTATCTCTACACTTATGAAAGGTATTTTATCATATGGCAAGGAAGAAGGTAGCGCTTTGGAGAATAGCGGATGGAATTTGAGTGGTTTCAAAGATGTGGAGGAGTTCTCTTTCAACATACCTCTACGCCATCTGTTGGGTTTTGCTGAAGACTACAAGAAAGTGATTGTACGTGGTAAACATGAATTAATACTAAACAGAAGCTCTACGGATGTTAACTGTGCTACGAAGCCCACAGCACCAATTGATATAACTATAAAACGTATCGCTTGGAGACTTCCCATAATCAAAGTGTCAGATAAGGAGAAATTGCAACTTTTAAGTTTTGTAGAAAATAACATCTCTATCCCTATCCCATTTCGCGCTTGGGATTTGTATGAGTATCCAATGTTGCCTGCATCACACAAAAATATATGGAATGTAAAGACATCTACACAGCTGGAGAAGCCTCGTTATGTCATTCTTGGATTTCAGCACGCACGCAACAATGAAGTGACAAAAAATATGAGTGAATTTGACCATAGCAATTTCCAAAATGCACGATTATACTTGAATTCTCAGTACTACCCTTATGACTCATTTGAATGTGATTTCGAAAAGGGCACCTATTCCCTGCTGTATGAAGCGTTTGCAAGTTTTAAGAGATCATACTATGGGGTAAACAATTCCAGTGTTCCCATCAGCTTATCTCATTTTAAAACTAAAACACCTTTGGTTGTATTCAACTGTTCTAGACAAAACGATTCTCTCCCCTCAAACGGCAGTGCGATAGACATAAAATTAGAAATGGAATTTAAGAAAGCCTTATCGCAGAATGTAACGGCATATTGTCTTATCATCTACGACTCTCTCTTTGAATACAACATCCTAACCGGTGTAGTTAGAAAGATAAACACTTAAACCATCAATCTTTCTCTCTCTCTCACTCACTTTTCTACCCTCCACACTATCCAACGGACTCATACAGCCAACCGGTCTGATCAATGAGCACCCCGTTCAGCGAACCGCCTGTTTAATCCAACGGACTCATACAGCCAACCGGTCTGATCAATAAGTACCCCGGTCAGCCAACTGCCTGTTTAACGAAAAACCTGTTTAACGAACAGCCTGTTCATCATATATCCTATTCATTAGACATCCTGTTTATCAGACACCCTATTCATCAGACATCCCGTTTATCAGATTCTCTGTTCATTATACAATCAGTTCTGGTGGTGTGAAGATGTATCCCACTTACACACCGTCTATCCCTCGATTTCATTGTGATCTTTATAAATGTCTATACAATATTTGTCCCTCAATCCCATATGTGAGCATAAGCCTAAAACTCTCTGCGGAGATAAAGAGCGAGAATAACTTGGGCGTTATCATTGATATTGGCGGCAGATTAAAAATGATACCGCAGGAATGGAGCGTCATAAATGATAATGCAGAAACAATCACCTCTTTCTTCAGGAACGGTTTTGTTCCACCACCGGATACGTTAACCACAAACTTTATCAGCTATTTGAACATACATCAACATGGAAATTCATACAGTTGTATAGTTATTCATATCAAAGAAAATTCTATAAGCATTTCCAATGAAGATTGGTGGTACTTCAAACTCGTTCTAGAATGCATCACTTTGAGAATACAACATTTGGAGAAAATGAAGACATACTATGATAGTAGAATAAATTACTTTAAAAATTACATCAAGATGAGACAAGTCAAGACTCTGGATGAAGTATCAATCATTATAGACAATACTTGTGATGATTTTTCCATTATTGATCAGGAAATCAAATGTTATCTAACAGAGTATTTGTTCTACTCCTCTATACTGAACTGAAATAAAAAATCATGTTTAAAGCTCATGTACTGTGTTTTCATTATATCTCAATGACCCTTTTCCTTATCGCTAGTTATTTCTATAAAACATGTATAGTGCTATAAGTAGTATTTTACAGTATTTTATTATTCAGTAGTGTACTATCTGCGTTATACAATACACGAGTGTTCATTTTGTAATGTGCAAATGCTTAGTAATGAACTTACACAACATTCAAAAACTAAAAGACACAAGCTGTTGTGCAAACAAGACAATGGTGATTATTATGCATATGTGGTGGAAAGTGCCTTCAAGTGTAGAATTGTTAGCTACCGCATCAACGGATCATCCGAATTAAGTCCGAAAACATATATGGCAAACGCACAGCCTAAGGTCACCGAATTAATTGCTTTGGAATTAAATGAGCGTAAACATGTGAAAGTAAACATGGAACTTTTCTGCACCTTCATAATAACTAAGGATGATGTGATTCAGAGAGACTTGAAATCTTTTAATTCTAAGAATGTTGCGTTATCTGAAACATCCGATCTTACAAGTTTTTTTGAAGACGTTTCCTCCAAGATTGTCACCAAGTGTGAAGAATTTCAAGAAAAGGATAGCGGCTGGGCACTGGAGAAGATTGAGTTTTTAGATCTCAATATTAACAAAAATGAACTGCTGAAGGGAAGTTCTTACATCCCACTACCAAAGTGGATACAACGCAAGCGAGCGTGTGTAAATGTGCACAATAAAGATGATACCTGTTTCTTCTGGAGTGTTATAAGTGCTCTTCATCCAGTTAATGAAAATACACATCGCGTAACATCTTACCCTCATTATGATACAGTATTAAAAACGGAAGGTCTGGATTGCGCAATGTCCGTCAAAGACATTAAACGTTTTGAGGTTATGAATAACCTTAAAATAAATGTGTATGGTATAGAGGGTAAGGAGAAAATTGTACCTCTGTACATATCAACAAAGACTTGTGATCGTCATATTGATTTACTATATTTTGAAGGTCAAAAGAAAGCGCACTATTGCTGGATAAAAAACCTTTCACGTTTGATTGGGCGTCAACTGTCAAATAATAAGAAGGCTAAATACATCTGTACAAGCTGCTTACAATATTTTGGCAGTGATGAAAAACTTAAAATTCATATGAGGTTGGGGTGTGAAAAGGCGATCATACAACTACCAACGTTAAAGGATAAATATTTAAAATTCAAAAATTTTGAAAATCAGCTTCCAGTACCGTTTGTTATTTATGCAGACTTTGAATCGATATTGGTTCCACTAAAACATGATTTAGAGAAGAATACACATTACACTCAAGAGCATATACCGTACAGCTTTGCATATTACATTCATTGTAATTATGATGAGTCATTGTCAAAATTTGTTACATATCGTGGTGAAGATTGTGTTAAGCAGTTTGTAGATAACATTTACTCTGACATAAGTGAAATTGGGAAAATAATCTCAAAAATAGTTCCAATCGGTGAAATTGTTAAGCAATGGCCACAAAACAATTCATGTCACATCTGTGAAAAAGGTTTTTCACCTACAGATGAAGTGCATCTTGATCATTGTCACTTGACAGGAAATGTAAGGGGGTATGCACATAAAACATGTAACTTAAACTACTCAATACCGCATTATGTACCAGTGTTTTTCCATAATTTATCTGGTTATGATAGTCATATCTTTATCAAAGAATTAGCTGCCAGAGACGCGGGAAAGAAAAAACTCACTTGTATTGCACAAAATAAAGAAAAATACATTTCGTTTAGTCAACAAATTCCTTTCGAGTGTGAAAATGGTAAGATGAATCATGTCACAATCAGATTTGTAGACTCATTCAAATTCATGTCTTCCAGTTTAGAGAAATTAGCTAAAAATCTTTCCAACGATCAACTCATGGTATTACCTCGCTATTTCCCCAACGATGAGCAGATGTCTCTTTTAACACGTAAAGGCATTTACCCCTATGAATACATTGACAGTTGGGAAAAACTCGAAGATAAATCACTTGCTGATAAAACGAGTTTTTATAGCTCACTATCACAATCGGGTATTACCGACGAAGAGTACAATCACGCTCAAAAAGTGTGGAAAACATTCAATATAAGCACATTGGGGGAATATTCTGATTTATATTTAAAAACTGATGTTCTCCTATTGGTTGAGGTTTTTGAAAACTTTCGAAAAGTTTGTTTGAATTCATACAAATTGGATCCGTGTAGGTACTTTACCGCACCTGGTCTTTCGTGGGATGCTATGCTCAGACAAACAGGTGTGAACCTCGAGCTTTTAACGGATTATGAAATGCATCAGTTTTTAAAGGCCGGTATTAGAGGGGGCATTAGTCAAGTATGTAAACGTAATGTGAAAGCCAACAACAAATTTATGGGTTCTCAATATAATCCGGAACAAGAAAGTAATTTTATCATATACCTCGATGTGAACAATTTGTACGGTGAAGCCATGAGTAAATATTTACCATGTGGTAATTTTCAATGGTTATCCGAAAATGATATCAATACATTCGATACTAACCAGTTGAGGGCGGACTCAGAAACTGGATACGTTTTGGAAGTCGATATTGAGTATCCGAGCTCTCTACACGATCTACACAATGATTATCCCTTTTGTGCTGAAACAAAAAAACCTCCTCAAGGTAAAACAAAAAAACTTTTACTCAATTTAGAGTCTAAAAAACATTATATAATTCACTACATGAATCTCAAACAATGTGTAGAACATGGTCTGATATGTAAAAAAATTCATAGAGTCTTATCATTTGATCAATCACCTTGGCTCAAGCCCTACATAGACTTTAACACGAACAAAAGAATCGCGGCAGCAAACTCTTTCGAAAAAGATTTCTATAAACTCATGAATAATTCAATTTTTGGGAAGACTATAGAAAATGTGGCGAAAAGAGTTGATGTACTTTTATGTACTTCATGGTCTGATACAAAGACAAAGGGCAAACCCAAGTACGGCGTACAGAGATATATAAAACGCCCCAATTTTCACAGTAGAAAAGTTTTTGCCGAGAATTTTGTAGCAATTCAAATGAATAAGACTAAAATTCTGTACAACAAACCGATATATGCCGGTTTCACTGTCTTGGAACTATCAAAACATCTAATGTACGATTTTCACTATTCTTACATGTTACCTAAATATAAAAAAAATGTGCAATTGATGTATACAGATACCGATTCCTTCATTTATGAAATCAGAACTGACAACTTTTATGAAGATATCAGATTTGAATTACAGAGTAAATTTGACACGTCTGATTTTCCAAAAGACAACATATATAACCTACCATTGGTAAATAAAAAAGTTCTCGGATTAATGAAGGATGAAAGTAATGGGCGGATTATAGATGAGTTTATCGGTTTACGTTCTAAGATGTATGCATATAAATTTCTAGATGATAAAGTTGTAAAGAAAAACAAGGGAGTATCCGCCGCCGTTGTCAGAAGTATTCACTTTGCAAACTATAAAGAAGCTCTTGCTCGTGATTATCAACAATACGATACTATGTATACAATATGTAGCGATAAACACAATCTGTACACGCAAAGTAAAAGGAAGAAAGTTCTATCGAGCAATGACGATAAAAGATATATTTGTGACGATAGTATAAAAACACTAGCTTGGGGTCATTGCGACATCACTTCAAGTTAGATAAATAGTTCTATTTTTAGCATATTATGTATCATATCCTTGCGCTCGCTCTGTAGCTAGATAGCACACATATTGTGCACATCAATCGGTTGATAACTAACATCCGCTTTCAACGTGTAATTTAATTTTATATTCTTGTAGTAAAAAAAGGATATTATTATGATGGAAATATTTGAACCCGTACATCCAAGATATGCCGTTGAAATAAGACGTCTAAGAAGTTTCGACACCTGGCCTCGAGCTTTAGCTCAAAAGCCTCAAGAAATGGCTGCTGCTGGATTTTTCTATACCGGACAAGGTGATAGAGTACGCTGCTACTATTGTGATGGGGGTGCGAAAGACTGGAATTCAGAAGACATACCACTCAAGATACATAAACAGTTTTTTGATCGTTGTCCCTATGTTAGGCTCGTGGGAGATAAAAATGATGATTATAAAACTAATGTAAAAAATGTCAAAAAGTGTGAAAAAACCTCTATAATTCGAAACGATAATGCGGATAATACTGATAATATTAAATACTATAAAGACATGTCTTGTAAAATTTGCACTATCGAAGAAGTATCTGCAGTTTTAATACCTTGCGGACATGTTGTGACATGTTTAAAATGTACACTTTCTGTAAATAATACATGTCCTATGTGTAGAAAACCATTTTCTATAGTTGTAAAAATATACTTTTAATTAAACATTTTTTTAAATTATCTTTGTTTCATTCATCTCCTCTTACTCTTCTCTCCTCTCCTCACCTCTCTCACCTCAATACCACTAGAAATATATCACTACAACATCGTTGTAGGTAATAACTCAATAAGACACCATTGTGCGTTAATAAGTCACAGTGATGTCATTGTAGGTAGTAGCTATGACGTCATCATAGGTGGTAGCTATGACGTCATTGCAGATGGTAGCTATGACGTCATTTTAAGCAATTAGTCACTACGACTATGATGGCGGCGGCCTAGGCGGCGGCGACGGCGGGGCGGCGGCGGGGCGTCGGCGGGGCGGCGGCGGGGCTTAGGCGGCGGTGGCGGATTCGGCGACGGCGGGGGCGGGGCTTAGGCGGCGGCGGCGGATTCGGCGACGGCGGGGGCGGGGGGAGGCGCCGGGGCGGGCACCAAACACAGGACACGTGACCTACTTTGCGATAAGAACCAATCACAGCACGTGGGAGGGGCTCAAGGTCAACTTTGCGATAAGAAACGACCAATCACACGACACACAACACCACACACAATACTAACGACGTAAGCGACACCAAAATACACATTTTTTCGCCTTATTCTCATACACATAAGACTACAGTTGCCACCAAAAAGT
Source organism: Hypomecis atomaria (assembly GCA_964007245.1). Classification (NCBI taxonomy): domain Eukaryota; kingdom Metazoa; phylum Arthropoda; class Insecta; order Lepidoptera; family Geometridae; genus Hypomecis; species Hypomecis atomaria. Next base: position 25,157,642 of record OZ023279.1, read on the forward strand.
GAATTAGAACCCGCCTTATACCCCTACTAAGCAGTCTGGTGTTCAACCAACCGTAGAAGCCTAAATGGTTAAACCAAAATTTGTAAGCCGTGGATGACTAAACCACAGCAAAAGAAACACTTTTTGCAATTATCTTTATTATTTATATCATTGGGCTGCAATCTTTTCGGATGACATAATACATACGTTGGTTACATGCAAACGCCTATAATATTAAAAAGGAATTCCGATACATTACGCGTCCACTCCCACACATTGAACATCCTTTTATGATTTCAAAAATAGTTGATAAGCACCGACTAGCTTCGAGAGTGATGCTGTAAAAAATCCAAGTAATTTTAACTCCAAAGTTTTTGTAAACAAACATAAATTAAAAATTTAAAAAACCCCCGACACATTGACAACCATTTTGGGCACATTTGTAGAATTTTGGTTCTTCCATCCCCACTTTAACCCACCATAACTCTTAAACGGCTCAATCGATTTTTATAAAACATAGCTAAGAACACTCTCGATTAAGTCTCCTTTCATCCAAAAAAAACTAAACTGAAATCGGTTCAGTGGTTCGGGCGCTATGATGCCACAGACAGACAGACAGACACACAAACAGACACGTCATACTTATAACACCCCTCTTTTGCGTCGGGGGTTAAAAAATTAGATTTATACAGATACTTTGACTCGAAATCTCTCGAAAAATCTTAGGTATAAGCTTCTCTTCGAGTATTGCCATGTGAAACTCACCAGCAAAGCTAATATGCGGTCCAGTCTAGGTCGTTTGGTCCTCATGCAGTCGGGACAGAGGAACTTGACATCGATAGTAGAGAACGGATTGTTTTCCCTCTCGGGCGATTCCTCTCGCTCTTGCTTCGCGGCTTGCATGCACGTCGCTGTAACAATTATTATAATATGAGTATTTTTCAACCATGTTACATATTGAAGTTTAAAACTCAGGTGAATAAGAGATAAGGAGACAGGTAATGTCGCGCGTGCGTCGAACGGTCATTGACCTAATCAGCTGTAGGTGGAGGGATCGCCACACAAGTCGGCGGATGAGAAGTTAGCCGCAGATGACACTTCGCCGTGATTCGCTGATTACTGTGCATGTATTCACAATGCCTACGCAAGCGAAGTAGTGAGCACGGGCGTAGGGAGCGCGCGGGAGGCATGAAGTTGGCGGGCGGGTGTGCCCCGGCGCGAGTCCCTCTGGCTCCCGCGCATACATATATTTCGGCTTTTGCGCAGCGTTCGGCCTAACCTCCCATCCGCCGACTAATGTCGCGAATTATACGGTGGTAGGCTACTATCTAACCAAGAAACATTTAGTCATTGCAAATTACACATTACATCACAAATATTGGAGATTCTGGCACATCCTGGTCATAGGTCGGTTCTTTATGGTAGCAAAGACTAATTTAATACATTAAAACTAATAAAAGCGAAATATCACGCGACATTTTGTTAGTATCGTTTTTAATGTTTTTGTTAATCCTAGGGGGGTGTTTTAATATTTATGAACCCTAATGAAATTACCCAAGGTGGCTTACTCCTCTGATTGACTGATGTCACCGTTTAGTAATTAACCGTGCGGTCATTGACCTAATCAGCTGATCGCTAGCTACGTACCGTGGAACCAATCCTTGCAGAGTTCGCACTGCGTCATGACGCCGTATTGTCGTTTCTGGCACACGCAGAAAGTCGCCGCGCCCGCGCCCGGGCCGCGGACTTCTTTCCTCATGTTGCGTGCTCTGGGGGATAAATCACATCGTTAATGGTCTAGCACTCTCTTTTTTTACACGAGGCAGAAAATCTTCAAAAAATAACCGGCTACCTCGATGCCGGCTGTTTTTGGACTAAAGCTGGGCTATGTGGGATTTTACCCACTAAATCCCCCTTGATGGCCAGCCTTTGATTGCTCTCGGGGTTTCTAGGGGATCGCACCGGATATCTCAGCAATTTTCCTACCCCTAAGCACTGAGAAGTACATCGTTGCACCTCAATGTTCAAACTTCTGACTTCTTTCTATTGTTTGTTCCTACCTACATCACATGATCAAATGCATAGCTTACGGTTCTATAAAGGACATACAGACAAACATTCATTTTTATATACAACGTGTAACAGAAAGGTTGAAAAATACTTAAACCACACATGCTCAGACATATTTAAAACTTACCCCATAAGGTCTCATAATCCTCTGTATGTTAGATTACAAGTTATACCAAGTTAAAGTTTTGCGTAAAATAATCTGATGTCAACCCTAAACGTATCAGCTGACGGTAGACGCCTTGACTGACATAGAATAATAAGGTGTGCAGAAATATTTTATTTTTGCCTACGAAATCGTGGACGGGCTTTTACACACAAACATTTAGGTAAGTAGGTACATAGTCATAGGTACAAGTTAAAAGGTCATAAATTGATGTACCTAACTCATCTGAACTGCCTAGACTAGAACATGTTGTAAGTACCTGTCGCATAAAATGATTACATCAACGTAACGTTTGGTGATGTACATAGATTTAAAACCATATAAATATATCCTGCATTGATTGATACATGGATCTCAAATACCCTAACTTACTGACCTGAGTTCTTTAACCGCCTGTAGCTCCCTATGCTCGGCCTGTTTGAAGGCCGCGACTATCTCCGTGGGTGTGGAGTCTTCGCTGAAGTTCCTCAAAAACAGGCCAGCCTCGAGCGAGGAGGGCGGCGGGTCGCCAACTGCGGGTCGCGTCCGTCGCTTCACGCCCGCCTCCGTTGTTTCCGTGCGCGGTGAGAGGGCTTCCAGCAGAGAGTACGGCCAGTTCTGTGAAGGAATAGTCATAGTCATTTATTCACATAATGATGTTACATGTCAAAATATTAATACAAAAAAATCTCCTTAAAATCACATCGGGATAGTAGTAGCACAATAAATAATAATTGTAATAAATTTGAAAATGACATTATATAATCTTAATATTAGTCATCTGATTAAAGTTGTAGAACGCCTCTTCGACCAGCCATTTCTTTACTTTCTGTTTGAAAGGTTAGACGGAGCGTCTCTGGTGTCACGTGGTATTCAATAATATACCTCGGGAGCGGTGACATGCACAATATGCACGCAAGGCTTGCGTCTTGGTACGCAATTATTACTTTTTTCCGTAGTATAATGTTTCCCGGAAGACAAGTTTTCACAAGACGCTTACCTTTTTGAGAAACATCTCAGCCGCACCCCTCTTCCATTCCTTGGCGGATTGCAGCGCAGCAGCGAGTTGGTCCTTTTCATACAACGCCAGTGGTATTTGTTGTCCGCGCTTCACCAGCGCTTCTACGCTGTGCATGTATGGGTATAAATCTTTCGACTGCATTTCTTCCACCTAAGAAAAATAAAGTTATCTTTGATGACGCACAATATGACTTAAGATCGAGAAGAATCGAAGAAAATTACATCTCATTGATATCATAATTAGAAACAAAATGATTTAGAACACGTCCGTCAGATTCCACTTTCGTCAGATCACTTCTTTTTTCCGTGTAGTCAGAATTTTGAAACTGGTGACGAAACAGCAATTCTTATGACTCCTCATCCGTCAGATTCCTCTTTCGTCAGATCATTTATTTTTTTCGTATAGGTCAGAATTTACATATGCCCACGACTTCGTCCGCATAGACTACATTTTTGCCTTACTATTGATATTATCTAATTATGTAAAATAAATACAATAGATAGAAGAAGAAAAGCATACAGGCGACTAACTTAATTTTTTTTACGTGATCTAAGGCCTGCTTAACGCTTGTTTGAATATTCTAGAATGTTTAATAGATTTACTTTCTGCAAGCTTTGGTTTATTTTCGATTCGAGTTTTAATTTTACGGCACGTAAGTCTAGCGCCAAGGGCTGAAGGGGTGGGCTGCGCATGTTAACCGCCATACTAAACTCATGCGCAGCCACCCCCTCCACATTTCGCTCAGCGCTAGACTTATATACCGCGACCTGTATAAGCTATTTATCATGATGGGTAACAAAGACTTCTTTTTGGCTTAGTAAATTACAAACTTAGTATATAACGCAAAACATACAAGACTGATAAAATAAAATATTTTTAGGGTTTCGTACCCAAAGGGTAAAAACGGGACCCTATTACTAAGATTTCGATGTCCGTCTGTCTGTCTGTCTGTCACCGGGCTGTATCTCATGAACCATGATAGCTAGGCAGCTGAAATTTTCAGAGATGATGTATTTCTATTGCCGCTATAACAACAAATACTAAAAACAGAATAAAATAAATATTTAAGGGGGGCTCCCATACAACAAACATGATTTTTAGGAGTTTTTTGCTCGCTATTTATAACGGTAAGAGGAATGGGGCTCCCGTACGGTACGGAACCCTTCGTGCGCGAGTCCGACTCGCACTTGACCGATTATTTTATTCTAAGACCCTGAAAAACATTTGAGATTTTAGGAAAGCCTTACCTTAGCTAGCCAGTCCTTAGCATGCGTCACGGCGGTCTGTAGCGCGTGATACGAAGGCAACGCAGCTTCGATATCATCCCCTTCAGATAATAACGCGTCCAGTTCGGCCAGCGTGCTGTACTGCGGTTCACTTTCACTGTGACGCGCTTTCGACGCGTCGATCAAGACTGCGCGGGCCCTTTCCTCCCAATCTTCTACTTGAGCTGTGGGAAAAACAGAAAATAAAGTTACTATTTCATAAACAAAACTAAGTTCTTTCAACGAATTATGGAGACTAGAGAGAGCTATGCTCGAAGTGATTGCATGATCAAATCTAGAATGAGGAAATCCTTAGTACAAATCCCGAATAAATAAATAAATATTAGGGGGCATCTTACTTGGCAGCTATATCACAAGATTTGCTTAATTTGGTTCCAGAGACCGATTTCACTACATAGTATAAAACAAAGTCACTTCCCGTTGTCTGTCCCTATGTATACTTATATCTTTAAAACTACACAACGGATTTTGTTGCGGTTTTTTTTAACAGATAGAGTGATTCCAGAGGAAGGTTTATATGTATAATACACCTGTGCGAAGCCGGGGCGGGTCGATAGTACTACATATTTTTAAATAAATACTTATACACATAATACCTAAATAACACCCAGACACAGAGCAAACACCTATGTTCATCACATAAATACTTGCCCTGGGTGGGAATCGAACCCACGCCTCTTTGAACGCGTAGTCAGGGTCACTAAGTACTGAGCCACCGAGGCAGTCAATAGGTATTTTATGGGTCAGCATGGTACACCTTAGACCTATCGCAAATCTTATAGGACCTGTATACGGCGCAATCCTACATTTCTAACCAGGTCATCTGTTCATAACCCAGCTGTTTAGGAAGTTGAAATGTCAACGCTACCCCGCTTATGATAGTAGTTAGTTAGTATTTTCATTGCGTGTGTGCTTGATCTAAAAACTTAAAATTTTAAAAACCCCCGACACAAAAACACTTCAACAAACATTTGTAGAATTTTGGTTCTTCCATCCCCACTTTAACCCACCATAACTCTTAAACGGCTCAATCGATTTTTATAAAATATAGCTAAGAACACTCTCGATTAAGTCTCCTTTCATCGAAAAAAAAACTAAACTGAAATCGGTTCAGTGGTTCGGGCGCTATGATGCCACAGACAGACAGACAGACACACAGACAAACAGACACGTCAAACTTATAACACCCCTCTTTTGCGTCGGGGGTTAAAAACACAACCTTCTTCATAGGATCAAAAGGTTGTGTTTTCAGATCATGTTGCAATGAACATACTGTGTTTATCATAAGGAGGGCAGAACGGACGAAGCACATGACACCCAGAAAGTAAAATAGAGAAATCACCTACAAAGATGTCTATAGACCCTAGATATCACTAACCTTTGAGTTTAAATAGATGTGCCCTCTCAGCCTCTATCCTGTGATGAGGTATCAACTCCTCGGCAGCCTTCGCCAGCCTCTCTATAGCTTCAGGAGTGAGAGAGGCGCAGTCTTCCTTGTGCGTGGCGACTTCTTCCAGGAACTTCGCTTGGGAGAGGCGGGCTTGGAGCGGCGTGAGCTGGGGCAGCACGATGCACAGGCGGGAGCCTAGTTCTACCGTCTGTGGACGTGCATAAACGTTTAGAAATTCAATCATTATCTTTACTAATATTATTTATTTTTTACTATACAGGGTTATTTCTAATCAATTAGCATTCTTTTAGGGGCTTATTCTGTACATCTAAACTAACAACTTTTGTTCTACGACTTTTATTAATTCTCCAAAAAAAGTTGTTGTTCCATAGAAACATATTGTTCACCCTCGACAAAATGTATGGCACAGCTGATTTTTTTTTAGTTTTGACAAAAGTCGCAGAACAAAAGTGGTTAGTTTTGATGTAAATAAAAAGCCCCTAAGAGGATGCTAATTGATTATAAATAACCCTGTAAATGATATATCCAACAGTGTTTATTAATTTGTTTGTTATTAATTCACGCAGCAACAAAAGGCAAGATAAACATGATGCATTTTTGGCATGAATGAAAAATGGCCGTCGGAAGACGTAGTACCAACTTAAAGCTATGCACCGGATACTCGAAAACTCTACATGCAGATAGCTTCAGCCGTGTGTACACAAACTCTTGCACAAGAATGAAGCACGAGTCACCTGTAAACCTGACAACTGTATTTAAGTAATCCCAGAGAAGGGTTTTGGCGGTAACGCGAAAAATCATGTCGCCGTATTGTATTATTTTATTAAACTTGTGTTTTTATCATTGATAAAAACACAAAAATTGTGGTATTTCGTTGATTATGAGCTGATTTACGTGCATGTAGGCAAGTAATATAATGTGACGTATCATGTTGTTCTGTGTTGTTACCGAAACTCCATAGAAACCTCCAGTAAAGTCTCCACTGCTTTACCGAGGTATGACTTTGACTATGTTTGGGCTGTACCGCGACTTTATTGGACTATGGCGTGACTACGACTATTTTGACCAAAAAAAGAAGAACAAGAAACAAGAAACGAAGAAGAAAAAGAAGTAATCCCAGATGCTAAAAAATCACTATCTAGGCTCTATAGTAAATAGTGTTATCAAACTTCACATTGTAATCAAATTTTTTTTGTAAAACTGCTAAACACGTTTGACCTTACAAACATTCCAACATTTCTGTATAATTTATATCAACGTCCTACTTTCAAAAAGACAGCTGGCTAAAACATAACACGTACCTCTTCTAACTCCCGGACGTAAGCGGCGTCGACGACGTCCAAATCTTTGTTCAACAGATCACTGGCTCGGTTCTCAAACTCAGACGTCTGTCGGAGCACTTCTTTTACCGCAGAACCTTGAAAAATAAACAAAATTACTAATGCATTGGTAGTAAAAATATCAATAATACAGTATGTAACCCTAAAGAGTTGTTTCCGAGATGAAATTTACGCCTCCACCATTAGTTGTTATGATATTATTTAGTGTGAAGTGTGAATTTTACATTCGTTTCGTTTCGATATCGGGGGTAACACGGATCATACACGCAAAGACAAAAATCACTAACACACCTCCAGAACAGAATTAAATTCATCACATTAAACATCGTCAACTTATGTATAATTAGTGACATTATTGCCCGACCGCTATCACAGATATAGTATAACGTATAGTCACCAGACAAATCACAAAATCTAGATTCTATCGAAAATCGATAGTTATCATAGACGATTCTAAATACTATAATATTTACCTTTTCGAAAACGATGTAGATCCTAGATGCGTACCGCGAAAGTTTCTTCCGAAGGGGTAGAGTTAAAAGGTTATTTATACGAAACTGCACGCAAGTTTTTTGACTATTCTTTTTTACCTTCAGGAATCACACAAGCTAGACCATAGATCTCTGCAGCGAACAGCGTGAGCTCGTGTATAGTGAGCCGGTACTTGGGTTCGTAGTGTCGAGTTCCAGTTCTAGTTTTGTTCAAATCCAGTTGTTGTATGACTGCCGCGCACTAATCACTACTAAATACCTATTATTTACCTTTTAAAAGTAAGCTTAAATGCACAATTCCAGAATCAATTATCATTGCCCGACCGCTGTCATAGATACAGTATAACGTATGGTCATCAGACAAATCACGAAATCTAGATCTTATCGAATATCGACACTTACCATAGATTTTTTAATTTGGCGATTCTTGCGATAGACGATTCTAAATACTATATTTACCTTTTTGAAAAAGATGTAGATCCTAGATGCGTACCGCGAAAGTTTCTTCCGATAGGGTCTAAGTTAAAAGGCTGTAAATACGAAACTGTATGCAAGTTTTTTACAATTATTTACCTTCAGGAAGCACACAAGCGAGTCCGTCGATTTCTGCAGCGAACAGCGTGAGCTCGTGTATAGTGAGCCGGTACTTGGGGTCATGGTGTCGAGTTCTAGTTCTCATCTTGTTCAAATCCAGTTGTTGTATGACTGACGCGCATTTTTCTGCGTCTTCGATTGCGGTTTCTAGCGCGCGAACGATCTCCGTTTTCTGCATCTGGTGGAAGATAACTTTGTAAGAAAATGTTTTGCTGTAAAAACAGCGTGTATGACCTTACATATTAACACGCTTTATTAGTTTCATTTATATATTAGTTTGTAATTTATTTTTTGACTTCTTTGAACTCGACTTCACTTCAGAGGTCAGATTCCATTTTTGAACTTTGTATACTGTACCGATAACAATACAATAATTAAAGCGTATGTTTTTACTTTTAAAACTATAATTCTATCCCCTACAACAAGACTGAGGCTGATGGCATAGTAAGATTAAGAGTTGACAGTAAAAATAATAAGAAGTCCATACCCAGTAGAGGAATAGTAGCTCGAGCACGTTTAAGATTCCCTATGCCATCCATTCTTGGCTTTATTACACCCGTCTTTTTTGATTGGGGGTTGAAATCAATGTTTCTGTTTAAACTTGATCTGCAAGATCGCCAAGTTGGGCAGCAACGCCGTACCATACTTTTCTCGAAGACTTTCAGGCTATTTTCAACCCCTATTATGTTGTTGATCGTGACGTCTAATTTTTCATAACCAAGAGAATTGCTATTAGCACTTACCTTCAGTTCAATAGCTTTTTTCAAATGCTGCCTCAGTCCGTCCAAGTCACAAGTCTTGGGTGTGTCGGGATCGAGCGCGTTTTGCACGGCCTCGGCCCACTCGCGGAATACTTCAGACTTGCGTTTGAGTTTCTCTAGCATGGCTGGTAGCTCGTCTAGTGTGTAGCGATATCTAAAAAAAGGAAAATATTAATTATTATTTTTAAATTCAGATTTTCCAATTCACTGCTGAAAATAGTCTCGATTAAGTCATCTACCAAACAATAAGAATGAGTAAAAATCGATCCAACCCTTTAGGAGTTACGGTCAGAAAAGAAAACATTGCTTGACCTGACTTATTTCAAGTTCCTTACGTCTTTCCGTTAACGTTAAAATCTGTCTATACTTGAACTAATGTTGGTGCGGTGGACAGCCGCACAGCTGGGTGTAATGCCGCAGGCTCTTGCAACCATCTTGTTATAACTATAAAAACTAGTTTTATACGGACTACCTCGAGGCATAATTTGTGGGACCCAATATCAATCTAATCTAACATCGAAAATACCTGAGCATATGTTGGTGCGGTGCCGCACAGCTTCGTGTGATGCCGCAGGCAAGTACCTTGCAAGTATCTTGGTACAGACGCAGGTATAAACACAACAAAACTAGTTTCATACGGGGTTCCTCTAGGCACAATTGTGGATCCCACACTATTCTTAATCTATTATAAAACTACACCCCACCTGAGTTTATGTTGGTGCGGTGGACAGCTACACAGCTGGGTGTAATGCCGCAGACAGGTGACGTGCGGCGTACAGGCGCAGGTGACGCAGGACAGGAAGCACGTAGTTTTGCAGAACTGGCAGAGGCGTTCATCGTCGGGCAGGAGCTCGAACGCTTCGCGCTCCGCCTCCGTTACACCCTGAACATAAAACAAGAACATGAATAGAGGGAAACCGAAAACAAGGGAAAATTGATCGAGGGGGTAGGCCCAAAGGGCAATTGCAATTAGGGAGCTCATTTTTGAAACGGTAGAATTGTTTTACGTTAGTGTTATTCTCATTTAGAGTTATCTTCTTTACCTATATGAAGCCGAAAGGGGGCGATGAAGACCATCATTATAAACAACTTTTACTATGTGGCCAAACCAAAATTCGAGAAAATAAAAATCTGCTCTTCCATACAGAATTGCACCTCCAAATCGATAAAATGTATAAAATAGCAGATTTTTTCTCGAATTCCTGGTTGGCCCCATAAGTGAAAGTTGTTCATAATCATGGTCTGTACAGTGTACACCACTTCTGGATAACTCTTTATACTACACTCGCACTGGAAGCACGAGATTATAAACTTTAATATGCCGACATTTCGACTAAGTTGCATCGATTTTATGTCAATCAAACTTTTGATTGATTGACTTTGAGAGACAGCCGGCTTTCATGCCTTATGTTAAAGGAGTATCGGATAAGGTGGGGACTTTGCAAAGGGATTACCTATCATGACAGGGTATAATCCCTTAGCCAACTTACCGGGCCAAGTAAGTTAGCTACTTATCGAACTTGTACATAATCATCAGAATCAAGAAGGAATATCGAAAAGATTCTTACCCAATCCAGCAGAGATTTCCTCAGTTTCCTCTCATCGTGTAACATGCTCCTCATATCTCTGTAGGCGGCTAACGCGACGGTGAGACTCAGAGAATCCGCTTCTAGCGCCATCTTGCAAACTAACTCGTCGTGGGAGAACACGCAGTAGCGGCGCAGCGTGGAATAGTGGGCGATGCATTCGCGGCCCATTTTCAGCTGGAAATTATTTAAAAATTAGATCTAAACGTGTCATGCGAGCCACGGTAGCGATCGGTTGTAAATGCCTCCCGCGGTCACTCATTCGAAGACGGACCGAGCTGAACGTTACTTAACTTTTATAATCGCTGACAAACACCTAGTCAAACTACGTTATGAGCGCTACAAACAATGGTTATATTTTTATATCAACAGCTTATTTTCGTGAATAAAAAAAAACACTTATTAGCCTGATACGAGTAATAACATTTAGGAGAAAGAGCCAAAAGAGAACAAAAGATTTATTACAAAATTGAAGTGATATGCTAATTTAAACAGAGCAATATTTTATCAGTAGAAATAAAATGAATCACAAAGAGAATAACCAGCTCTTTGAACTAGTCTCTTGCAGCCTTCACCATCACAAACCAACACTGCACACCACATCCTCTGCAACAGAGTGGTTTACAACTGGAACAGGTTGCCTGAGGATGTAATCTCAGCAAGAACTATAAACACATTTAAGAATAGACTGGACCTTTGGATAAAGGAAAAATATTCTTTGACAGATAAATACTAATTTTTGACCGACGAACCAAAGCGGAGGAGGTACCCAATTTTTGTGTAACCACGCATAACTATTATCGTAGGTGTCCGATTTCAATAATTCTTTTTTTATTGGAAAAAGTATACTTCGAAATTGGTCCCATTAAAATTTTATTGAAATCGGCTGAGCTATTTTTGATAAATCAACAATAATGTGAAAAATGTAACATCGATCCGTTCGAAATATTCGCGAATTCTGTACGCGGGTGAAGTCGGTCATGCTATTTTTATATGATATAGGTATATCAGTATACACTGCTCGCCTATAAATAAACAAGCAGCCTCCCTAAAATTTTTAAAAATATAACATATAGTCAAACCGCTAAACTCAGACCAGGCCTGCGCGGTACAGGGGCGCCGGGGGAGACGACAAAGGAGGACTGAGACATGTGCGGGCGCCGGGGACCCGCTGCCCGCGCCTGTCTCAGTCCCCTGTGTCGTCTCCCCCGGCGCCCCTGTACCCGCGCAGGCCTGGTCTGAGTTTAGCGATTTGACTATAGCCTATGATACCCGGTGATTGTGTAGCTTCCCAAAAGTGAAAGAATTTTTCAAATTGGTTCAGTAGTTTCGGAGCCTATTCAATGCAAACAAACAAAAAATCAAATCTTTCCTCTTTATAATATTGGTATAGATAAATAGTTTTTTTTTTTTTTTTTTTTCTTTCTTCTCCACCTATTCCCCTGGTGTATATGTCGGATCCATAAAAAGGCACCGCATCATTTATGATTCTGCTTTAATGTGGTAATGTTTTATACCACTGACTGACCCAACAATGCTTCAGTGTGGCGTGGCGTGGGTTTAGCGGGCGAGGAGATAAATATTTCAGGGTCTTTTTATAATGATTGTTTAAATTTTTACTACAAACATTATGTCTCAGTGGTAGTGGTACAAATGGTCAAGTTACAATTTTCAGTCTAATTTTAATTTAATACATTAGTATTTTTATCTTAATTTTTAATAAAATAAAATATGTCAATAGTTCCTAACTTCAAATTTATTTCATAGTTTATTTTTACATTTATACTTAAGAATCAATCTTCGTCTTGAATCATAAATATATATGGATATTTATACATTACAAATATAAATAAATTAGCGTGTGTCAGTCATTCATGAGAAATAATTATCGAGTGTATAATCGTCCTATGTGCATACTTATGGGCCGAAAGGCCCATACGTTGCACTTTCGGATGTTTTAGTTTATAGTTTTGTTTAAAAAAAAAAAAGATAAATAGTTTATAGTTTTGTTGGTTGATTCTTACCCAATCGGCTGGTGTGAAGTTGACGGCTTCAGCGAAATTGTATCCCTGGTTGAAGCCGGCGTGGTAGGCGCGAGGAAACGTGATCACGAACTCCCCCGCGTGCTGGTCCAGTCTGTAACAGGAAACACGATATACTCATCATCATATCAGCCGTAACACCAATTATTCAACTGCCTCGGTGGCCCAGTGGTTAGTGACCCTAACTTCTGGGTCAAAGAGGCGTGGGTTCTATCCCCACCCAGGGCAAGTATATACATATGTGATGAACATAGGTGTTTGCTCTGTGTCTGGGTGTTATTTAGTTACTACGAGTATCTATATAAGTATGTATTTAAAAAAAAATATGTATTATGTAGTATATCAGTCTCTGGCAGCCATATCAAAAGCTTAGCTTAGTTTAGGGTCAGAGATCGTGTGTAAGATCTCCCCAAATATTTATTTATATTATATTCGATTTCAAATCTTAAGTCACATAAGTTCAATGTAGAAAATACAAATAGTCAAAATAAATTATTAAAAAAAAACACATAATTATTGTATAATACCTAATCACAAAAGGTAGATGCTTGAAATTTTCACAGAATATTTCGTTGTATATTCACTTCAATAATAAATAATAAAATAAAATAAACATTTAAGAGCGGCTCCCATACAGTACGGAACCCTCCGTGCGCGAGTCTGACTCGTACTGGGCCGATTATTAGTCACTGTATAAAGTCTGACCTATAGACGGGTACTCCAGCCTTCATTAATACGTTAGGGTTCATGATGGTGACCAGCTGGTGCAGCAGGTCAGGCTGCAGCTGGAACAGCTCGGGAGCCTCGGCCTTCATGGCAGCTTCGAACTGCTCCGCTTTTGATGACGGCACTCCGTACCTAGGGGAGAAATTATTTACTAAGTTAATGGTACAACTTCAGAGCAGTGTCAGAAAAAATGTTTTTCGTCAATAATGGCATATTTTAATCGACTTCAACCATGTACAGAATTCGAATAAATCGCGCAGATCAATGTATCTTCGATGTAGTCATTTTCACTTTATTGTTTATTTTTCAAACACGACTCAGCTGATTTCAATGAAAAGAGATATTGCAAATATGCATAGAAATTGGGCCACTAAAGGGTACATTATTTCATAATTTGCTTTGTTTCTTTCGGAAAATGATTTTCCCGTTGTTTTTTACAATAACAGTGTCCATTAAAAGTAATTTCGTGTATTCGGGTATTAAGGTTACATGTGACCAAAATGACAGTAATTGAAAAACTGAACAAAAATCAAATTGGAAAATGTGAAATTACTCATAAATTAAGCATTCGATACGGTTGTTTTACTCTGCGCATTTATTTATCGTAGTGTAACGGTTTTTTTGAGCTACTGTACCTAGTCTGAGCCCATTTTGCATTATCCCTTTTTTATGGGATCTGAATACAGGGTTATTTCTAATCAATTAGCATACTTTTAGGGGCTTATTCTGTACATCAAAACTAACAACTTTTGTTCTGCGACTTTTGTCGAAACTCAAAAAAAAACAGCTGTTCCATACATTTTGTCATGATATTTTTCTATGGAACAACAAATTCATTCAACATGAATTAATTCATTCATTCATTCACATCTAATCAGATCAGCACTCACCAAGTTTTGGGCTCGCCCCAGTGTAGATAGTTGATGGAATAGCTCCAGTGGTCCTCGTTGTGCCAGCAGAATGTCGCGAAACACATGCCCACATACAGCCACGGGATCTGCAACCAATACGAAACGTTATCTTTCTATTCTTAAATAAGAAAAAGCAAGGAAAACCAACAGTGAAGATATTCAATGTTCTTGGTGGATGAAGGTCGTGACACTTTATTTTCATTCCAGATATATCCCACTCAAGAACGAAGAAGAAATCTATTTTTATTTTAATTATGTTCAACAGAACAGTACCTTCTTTTTTGAAGTGAAACTTCTAATTCGACTTCCAACAAGGTTGCGTTAAACGTTTAACGCTACCATGGAAGGGGTATGAAAGCACTGTAGCGTTAAACGTAAATCAATTTCTACCTCTTCCTATTTTCATTTCCATATTACGAAATTTCACTTCTGCCGCGCGGAGGGACTCCACGCGCTATTTCTTTAATATATTTTTAACGCTACTTAATGTCTTGTAACTATCCTATGAAATACTTTACTAGTAAACTACAAGCCAATTATATTAGTAAATATGCTCTTAAGAGTCTAAATGCTTGAGCAATGTTGTTATTAGCATGAAAGGCATAAAAGTCTGCAGAAAAGCCTGCTTAAGAGCTTTTTTAATCCAATTTAACCTATTGTATTTTGTGATAGGATTCCCTTGCTAGTTGGGAAGGTACAAGTCAAACATTCAGAAATAGAGTCCATACCTTCATCCCAGATATGTCCGCGTTGATATGTCCGAGCACGGAGCCCTCCAGCACCGGCAAGTTGTTCAGGTTCCAGCTCGAGTCCGCGTACTGCTGCTCGCCGGGGTACAGGTGCGCTGACGACTTGGTCGGAAAACCTGAGGCCAAGAAACTAACTTTATTTTTTTTTTAACTAAGAAGTCAGTTATGAAAATAAAACCACGGGTTGCACTCTAGTAGTGCCGACAGAAGTGAAAACATAAGTTTTCACACATATTCATAAATTCATAACATATTAACGTTGTGCTTTTTTGAATATGTTGGAATGGTTAGGGAATAATTTCGCACGAATTGCCAGTATATAATTACTATAATTTATGTGGTAAAATACAATATCACACACGCACACTCGCGCAAGCGCCCTGCGCCGCTTAAACGAAACTGCAGGAGCAGGAATACATTATCTCCGCGCGGTAGAAAGAGAGTGGAATATTACTTTCTCTCCTACTCTCTCCGTCTTGTGATTTTTTTTAGTGTTACGAGGTGGGTCCTTTACGCGCGGGTATATATCCGACATGCCAGTTTCATACAGAATTCACTAGAATAATCGACGCTTTTGTCTTGACAAAGAAAACGCATGAAAGTTCTAGGACCATATTGTTCTTCAATACAAAAACACCAAAAAAAACTAATACAATAGATTGTAAACAAAGAGCGACCCGCGCCGCGACAGGAGATTATGTCAAAGTTACTACTCGCGCTTTAGATGTAAGTAACTTGTCGTAATTACTGCGCGTGCCTACCGCGTGACAATAGTAACGCAAGGACGTCCACTGCTGGGCATAGCCCCGCGTTGCAGGCGGGGCTATGCCCAGTAGTGGACGTCCTACGGCTGATAATGATGATGAACAATATTCGTACCAGAGCCGTGGTCCATGGAGTGAAGGTCGGCGCCATACTCGACCGTCACGTCCTCGTCAATAGAAGACACTACACGCCAGAACTCTTTCTCCACCGTCGACGTGGGTACCATCTGTAAACATAAGTATATAGGTCAAGCGCGAATCACGCATGTACGAAACATTTCGTACAATCGTACAAGATGTTTAAACAGTATATCTGCTTACTAGCGACCCGCCCCGGCTTCTCACAGGTGTATATTACATATAAACTTTCCTCTTGAATCACTCTATCTATTTAAAACCGCATCGTTTTAAACCGCGTAGTTTTAAAGATTCAAGCATACATAGGGATAGACAGCGGGAAGCTACTTTGTTTTATACTATGTAATGAAGATCAGACAGGATGTAGTCAAACGCGAAATTGTCAAAATAAAACAAATTGCCATCACCATTTTCCTGCCCTGTGGAGTGTATCCTCTACTTCGGTAATTGGAATCTATGCTGAATGCATGTTACCTCCGTTCATTTTAATAACTTACACCAAAAACCGGAATCAAAATTAAATTAATTTTAAGGAAATCATCTTTAATTTTACTCTTTCAAGAAAATAAATAAAGAAAGTTACACTAGTTACAGAAAACTTACATGTACGGGCATGTTGAAGTAGTCAGATTTGAACTGGTCGGCCATCTCTCCGAACTGCTGTAGAGTATACTCCCGAGAAGCCTGCTCGAAACCAAACGCCTCTGTAGGTTTTGATACCTGCACAAAATAATTATTACATGTATTGTTGACATAGAAACAAAATTACTAAAGTAAAAAATACAAGATTATTCTGTATCATAAGACCAGGGGCGTAGCTACTGCCGTATCAATTATACGGGGCCTTGGTCCACGGGGGCCCCCGACGTGCGTACGCAAAAATTAATACAAACTTCTCTATTTTTATTTATTCCATTGTGCAATACATTACACAATATTACAAACAATTTTAATGTTCTTCTGGTTCAGTAGTATTAGTAGATTTAATAAATCAGTTTGCCGAAAAAAAGTCTGGAAGGAGAATGTAAACTTAATTTGAATTGTTTGTAATTTTTTTGGAAAAAGTGACAGATAGGTAGATAATTATTATGATGAATAAATATTTCTTTTAATTTTATGCAAAAATTTTTCTCTTTTGTGAGAAAGCTTTACCCTTCATAAAAGGCCCCCAAACATATTTTTATACGGGGCCCCTCCAAGGGGCTACGCTACGCCACTGCATAAGACCACGACACGGCCAATAATGCCAATATATACGCAAAGAGGCCACGACATAAGTTTATCGACGTGCGACATGCGACAGACATATACCTACTTCACCAAAAATTTCTCCCTTTCTAGCACGACATAAATATTCGATAAACATCAAAAATGTCTGCCGCGCAGGGGGCTTATCTGCAAAACGTAATAAGGTCTGCTGCGGTCACTGAAATTACAAGAGTAGAAAAAAACACGAAATCTAACGTCACCACGGTTCCGTGACAAGGGCTCAATTTCGCTGAAGAAACACATTGAAAAACCCTGCAAATTTCCATAAAAGGAATTCAAGTATAAAAATATGTGAATCCATTGTAACCCGAAACTCGGCGAGCGTGGTGGGAATGGCCCAATCGCTCTTCCAGACTAGACCTAAGTCCAGCAGTGGACTATTGAAGTCTACTTCAATCGCGTACAGAATTCGAATTGTTCGCTGGAATTGGTGCATACAATTTTAGATTATTGTTGATTTATCAAAAACGGCTCAGCCGATTTCGATAAAATTTAAACGGGACCTCCTTTGAAGTACGAACAATCAAACAAAAAAGTTTAAAAATCAAATCATAACCTAGCCTTACATTTAAGAAGTAAAAGATGAAATGAAAGATAAAAGTACCAGGCGCCCAGAACCAAACAGAGCTCATACCTACCTTTTCAATAGTGTAGACTATGTTATCATCGATAGGTCCTGAGTTTCCTTAATGAATTTAATGTCCTCGCATTATTTGAGAAAAGTACTAATACAAGCCTTGGCCACAACTGGGCATTGATGGACTCACGTATGTGTCTGTTGCTGGCCGCTGCAGTAATGTACTATTCTCGACACATGTACGACTTACCTCTTCAGCTAAACAGACGGGGCACCGCCAGTCCCCTTTAGGCACGTCAGCCAACGGCGGCAGCAGGCAGAATGTGTGATAGGAATCGTCGCAGCCGTCACATAGTAACATCTGCTCTTCCACGTCGCCGCGACCGCACACTCGGCACATGTACTTCGCTAGCTGTAGAGAGGAAGAGAGAGTTAGAGCCCGCGCGCTAGTATTCCATCTTAAGGTGGTTTTGAATGGGTCACCGCGCGAAAAAAATTCGGCCTTTACGGATAAACTGTTCGTTGTAAGTAAAAATAAACTCATTTAGAGGCCATGAATAGACAGTTTTAATAAGGTGTATGCACCAAGAAGAAAGCAAAAGAAGAAGCAGAAACCAAAATGGTGTCCAGTTTATGCACAAGAATCTGCTGACTAAAAACTAAGGTGAACTGACTACTAATTTGGTTTTTGCATGTATGTAACTAGTAAACGCTACCAATTCATGGCCGCTAAACAAGATAAAGCAAAATTAAAAATTTTGAAAAAATCACACGACGGTAAAAAAAATCTCATCGAAAAAGAATAAAAGACGTAATTTTTATTATTTGGGAACATGCACTAAGCTACCACGTACACATTGCTGAAAACAGAATTGTAATCGGACATTTCGTTTTGATTATATTGCAACATAGTTTTGCACTAATATTGTGGCGCCCCCTAGTGAGTTACAGCCATGACACCTGTCTAAGAACATGAACTCATCAAACACAAACCCGTTATTGAAAACCGCATCAAAATCGGATCATTAGTTTAGAAGATAGGTGGGAACATTACTTTGCACAAACGCACACACAAACAAACATCTCTCACCCTAAACGCATATACCTGCTCCGTTCCGCGCGATGACCGAGACAATCAGCCTTAATAAAGACAGCCAAATACGGTCGAAACTATAGAAGACTTGCTGTCAGCCATAGAACATCGTGTGAGTAACGCCAGTGTCATATTCCAATTAAAATGTAATAGTTCCATACCTAATTAAACCATTTATATAGTCAAGTCATACAAGTCGGCGGATGTAAAGTTATCTACAAGCTGCGGTATATACTATCCTGACTGAAGCTCACATAAAGCTGCGCGTTTTTTAGGGTTCCGTACCCAAAGGGAAAAACGGGACCCTATTACTAAGACTTCGATGTCCGTCTGTCTGTCTGTCTGTCTGTCACCGGGCTGTATCTCATGAACCATGATAGCTAGGCAGCTGAAATGAATCACAGATGATGTATTTCGGTTGCCGCTATAACAACAAATACTAAAAAGAAAATAAAATAAATATTTAAGGGGGGCTCCCATACAACAAACCTGAATTTTTAGACGATTTTCGCTCTATACTAATAATGGTAACAGGTAGATGCTTGAAATTTTCACAGAATATTTAGTTTTAAATTCACTTCAATAATGAATAATACAATTGAAATAAAATAAATATTTAAGGGGGGCTCCCATACAGTACGGAACCCTCCGAGTCCGACTCGTACTTGGCCGATTATTTGTGTGTTACGCAGCTTGTAGCCAACTTCACATCCGCCGACTTGTATGATTCAGCCTGTTATAAGCTAGTAACGTACCGGATCGTCGGCGAGGAGCGGCCTGGCGCCAGGCAGCGCCGGCGGCGCGCGCGCGCTCTAAAACATCACAACAACGCCGCTCACATCAATGGGTTAGCCAAGCAACCATCAGCGCAGCTAGGCATTTATCTAGGGGGGTAGCTGCCTACTTTTACCCACACCACCGTCTTCAATCGTTGCAAGTTAAATACAAAATTCCAATAGTTCGCTCGAATATTTTTCAAAAACCATTTAATCAATTTCGGTAAAATTTAAAGAAAGTAAGATCCACCAAACAAAAAACAATCATCAAAATAATCGCGTAACATACATAAAAAAGTACGAACAGCTGATTTATACACCACTACTTTTTATGAACATCTAAAAAAAAATGTAGGTATCAGTACACGATGTAAAACATATGTGTACAGTTAAAATTTAAAAAAGATCTTAGGTAGCCTATTTATTTAGGTTTTATTTTATCCGAAAATTAGACTAAAATTATGCACATTCCTTTGCGCGGTAGCCGCCTGAGAAATTATGAATGGTGATAAGTACCTACGGTCTTGTTTACGCAAAACAGCTGTAGTTGGAGTCTAATGGATTAGAATAACCAATTATTTCAATTTTTAAGGGATAATTTTAGGATATTGATTTATTAACTTTTTATTGCATATATATGTTTAGTATCGTGCACTGATACCCCCAAATTTTTTTTAGATGTTCATAAAAAGTAGTGGTGTATATTAGAACTTCCTTTTTGAAGTCCGTTGATAAAAATAGAATGTGTTGACTTTCAAGTTTTTTGGTGTGGGTAAAAAAATTCTAGGGTGGTTTGAGGCCAGCCGTTTCCCCTCCCCCTGCGCTCTCTCCTCTAGCTACGCCCATGCAAGCGACACACACACACCCCGCAACAGTTAGCCATGAATATACCGATGCCATATTGTATTGGTCCCTATGAACCACATTAGCCATGTAGAGGCCTAATCATACAAGTCGGCGGATGTGAAGTTACAAGCTGAGCAATGTCCAATCAAAGCGCAGCTTTATGTGAGCTTCAGTCAGGATTGGATGTTGCGCAGCTTGTAGCTAACTTCACATCACATCCGTCGACTAGTTTGGTTCGGTCTACCTATATACACAAATGATACAAATTAACGCCCATATTGTGATCACATTACCCATAAATTTACACAAATTATACCTATTAAATACCATTCATAACGTTCTCTTTTGACTACATTAACCATGAATTTACACATATTACATTAAAATAATACCATCCATATTGTTCTCCTTTGAACTTAGCCATGAAGTTACACAAATAACATGAAAAAACACCCCAAATTGTTCTCTTTTGACCACATTTACTATAAATTTACACACATCACATTAACTCCCAGTCTGCTCTCATCATTTTTATACAATACAGATTTTCTAAAGACAGTAGTAATATAGATTTTAGCTACTTTTTTATCTCACATAATGCACCATACAGATGGCTAATAGAAAATGCTCCAGCATTAAGTCCTTCCTTTGTACAATTATTGCAATAAATATAGAAACAGATGATAGCAATGATTTTTTAAACACACATGACGTATAAGTTATAGAAGCAACACAAATGCCACCCTGTTTATTTAGCTATGAAGTATTATACAGATGCTGTCGTATATTTTATGATGTCCCTTGACATATGTACTATTCTGCGCCTTCTACCTTTTTCTTGGACCATAGTTCTTCAATATGATATAAATGTCAAATATGTCATAAATGACAACAATGTCAATTTCCCCCATCGTCTCATCTCTTTCATACATACCAGGTCAACGGGGTGCGGTATTGGCGCAGGCGCGACGGGCGCGGGAGTGGCGGAGACGTTCGTTTGATATGACAGTGTCATATTATTTGACATTTATGTCAATGACTGAATGTCAATTATGGCATAAATTTGAAATATGTCATAAATGATAAATATGACATAAATGTCAAATATGACTATATCCCCCTATCATTCCATCTCTATCATACATACCGGGTCGTCGGGATGCGGTTGTGGCGCGGGCGCGACGGGCGCGGGAGTGACGGAGACGGTCATATTGGACATGCGATGCTCGCGGAGCCTGGTGGAGCGAGTGACGCGCGCGCGGGCGCCGCAGCTGCCGCCCGCCGACATCCATTTGTTTTCGCGGGGACCTGCAGAAGAAAAAATATGTTGTACAAAAGCCCAAAAAATTAGAAAAGTCTTAGCAAAACTCTAACAGTAATCATGACAGAGATAAGTAAGTAGATTGATGTAAGCCGGGTGGCTTTTTTTTTTATTACGAATAGGTTTGCGTTTGACTACACACTACCTGATGTTAAGCAGATATGCGGTCTAGGATGTAACACGCTTACCTAGAAGATACCTATTTACTCGGGATTTAAAGACACCTACATTGTACTTTAGCGGGAAGACAGACCCAGGCAAAGCGTTCCACATTCTGGCAGTTCGTATGTGGACTGAGGAATGTGGACTCGAAACGCTTGGTTCTAATGCGTGGGATGTCCACCATAAAAGGGTGGCGCTTTGGTCGCGTCTGTCTAGCCGTACGAAAGAAGAAAGGGGCAGGTGGGACCAGATTGTGCAACTCCTGGGCGCACTCTCCGAAGTGTATCCGATAGAAGGCTGATAGACACGCTACGCTACGTCGATGCTCGAGACTCTGCAGCTTCGACTCAGTCAAAGTTTCGTTGCCTATCAGCCTCCTGGCTCGCCTTTCAATGGACTAAATGGCAAAATGGCTAGACCTAATGTCAGTTTTTAACCGCCAGAAGGCCTCTAGGTTTATGAATTATGATAGACAATATTCTAAGTCTTAATATGTAGTAGGTTACAGGCAAGGAAAAGGATGACAGATAGTAGAGATCAGCTAGGTTAAAGTCATTTGACTTACACGAGTTCGTCGTATCAACATTTATCTGCCCATAGACGATCATAGACGGACAATGAAGATATAGATCTATAGATTCCTTGTATCTTTGAACAGGAAGCAGCAGTAGATGTCTTTCTAAAGCTATTGGAAAATAAATATTAAACAAATGCTTGGTCAAGTTTCAAAGTTGGATTTCCTCTTTCACTGGAGTCTTGTTCCCAAGTAAAGTTCAGTATGTGACCCCTTCGCTACCAGTTCAGTCTCACTGCCCTTGTATCTACAAGCAAAAAGGGGCTACAGATGACTTGCTAAAGCTATTGGAAAATGAACTTACTGCGCCTGGTCTCAAGATTAGGTTCTTCTTTCACTGGAGTCTTCAATCCTTTATCATAAGGCACCTTCAGTACACGACCCCTCCGCTGCCAGTTCAGGGTCACTACCCTTGTATCTTCGAGCGGAAAGCTATAAATGACATGCTAAAGCTATTGGAAAATAAACTTACTGCACCTGGTCTCAAGGTCGTGTTCTTTTTTTTAATCGGAGTCTTCAATCCCATATCATTGTTCCCTGGTAAAGCACCCTCAGTATGTGACCCTTGGCTACTGCTTCAGTTTCACTGCCCTTGATTTTCGTACGGGAGATGACAAAATCCTTGCTAAAGATATTGGGAAATGAACTTACTGCGCCTGGTCTCAAGATTAGGTTCTTCTTTCACTGGAGTCTTCAATCCTTTATCATTGTTCCCTGGCAAGGCACCCTCAGTGTGCGACCCTTCCGCTGCCGGTTCAGGGTCGCTACCCTTGTATCTTCGAGCGGGGGGTGGCGTAGCGGCGGTCCCGGGGCATTTCGACGCCGAACGAGACCGGGTGCTGGGGTTGGTCGGCTTCTCTGGCGTCTGCTCCGATTTTACTTCGATCTTCTGTGACGGAAAGAATAGATTATGAAAGATATTTATTCCTTCTGTGATGGATAATGATGAATAATAAGTACATTACATTACAGTTACATTAAACCAGCACCCCTAGCAAGCAACAAAGGACAATTATTGTCAATGTCAATTCACACTGAAAGAAAGTATGAATGTCAATTCACACTGAAAGAAAGTATGAATTGACATTAAAAGTGTATGAAATAGTTTTATCCCTTTGCCATGCTAGGGGTGCTGCAGGGTAAATCTAGCTAAGTGGGGATTTCCAAATGCTGCCAAGTGTATAATGTGATTACAGAGTTTCTGAGCAGTTTATTTCGTATATGCCTACAGTATCCAACCCCTGTACAATGGAAGATCTCTACAAGGCACCCTGCAGAATCGTAGTGGCCAAACATTGGGAGTTTTTTTTTTGTTAACACATACCTTTGTAACACAGAAGAAGCGTTTGTTCCCCGATTTCGAGTTTCTCAACAAGTGGGTCTTGAAATGAACTTGGATTAGACGATACAGGACTATGGATGTTTACTGCTAAATATAGGCCCCTCCCATAGATTTCTAATAGGACCGATTGTAGGCAATTTAAATCCAGTAAGATCATGCTGATCTAATCAGATCGTCTCTAACTTTATAGATAGACCCTCATTTCTGGCTTCTATCGAAAAAAGTCATTGTCAGCATAAAATCGGCAATATCAATATTGTATACAGGGTTATTTCTAATCAATAAGCATTAAGCATCCTTTTAAAGGCTTATTCTGTACATCAAAACTAACTACTTTTCTTTCGCGACTTTTCTCAAAACTCGAAAAATAAATTTGTTGTTCCATAGAAAAATATCGTTCACCCGCGACAAAATGTATGGAACAGCTGATTTTAAGTTTGTAAATAAATAAGGTATGTTTAATTCGTCTAATTGACAACACAAAAAAAATTATATGGGCGTAACGTAAAGCCTACAATAAAACTGATTCATATCATTTCAATATTCAATACAAGTATTGAGCTAAAGTAACACAAAAGGTCAGATCTCCAAGACAAGAGGACGACGGTAAAGCGATTTTCTCCCGTGATAATATATGATAATGAAGCACTGCGTTAACAAACCGTCGGCACACTTGCAAGCACGGTGTATGCTTAGATGTGTAACAAACTGATAAGATTATACAGGAAATGCAAGCCTTAGCAGTAAAGGTAGATTATGAAAAGTTTACTATCTTATTTGTACGGACGCTTAATTTTAGAGTAGGTCCTGCTCGCACTCGGACGCTATCACGACCAAGATCATTCATAGCATTATAGTACTTATTTTACTATAGTCTGACCGTTTAACTGAGTCCTCGCCTGCGCGGTACAGAGGCGCGGGGGTAGACGAGCGAGCGACAAAGGGGACTGAGACAGGTGCGAGCGGCGGGTCCCCGCCGCTCGCACCTGTCTCAGTCCCCTTTGTCGTCTACCCCCGCGCCTCTGTACCGCGCAGGCGAGGACTCAGTTAAACGGTCAGACTATAGGTGTTGGGTAAAAATATATAACTTGCTGATACAATAAAAATTCGTTGAAGCTTGCAGGAAAATTTGGTGGTGATCTTTATTAATTTTTTTTTAAACTTACAAGGAATTTGAATCGACCACAGTTGTCGCGTTGTCGAGAGGGAGAGAGTGATATTTTTTACTTCAACTTACGTGCCGGGACCTATTGCCGAATGAGGACCCTGAAAACGAGTTTTTTTTTATCGCGGTGAGGGCGATAGGTCTTACACTGACGTCCCGCAAGAGTGGAGTGTTTTGATTCTTTCTTTCTTTGGTTCAAATGTCTTCAAAATTGAAAAAATACTTGAAAAATAACAATTAGCAGTATGTATAAGACTTACCGTATCCTTATTGTCGTGGACGGCGCCATTGCTCTTGAATACATCATAGGGGTAAAGAATCCTCTCGTAGTGGTTCTTCAATATGGAACCAATGCCCTTCCCCTGAGGATGGCCCATGCGCCGCGCGATCTTTGACCATTTGCGCTCCGCCGAACATACTTCGAAACCACCTGGGGGATAAAAGTAACTTCGTATAGGCCGGGTGGCTAGCCCTGGTGTCTGAGTTCTAAAGCGGTCGAAGGCCTCTGACATGGCAACCTGTTTTTTTTTTAATGTTGTACATCAGTATAGGCCTAATCATACAAGTCGGCGGAAACAACAAGTTGCGCGAAACTCAATTGGCGCGCTTGATGTGAGCTTCAGTGAGGCTTGTAGCTAACTTCACATCCGCCGACTTGTATGATACGGCCTATACAGATTACAAACCGACTCAAACTTATGTCATCTGTAAAGTTAGCTAGAAGCTGCGTAGATCCCCTCTCCGCACGCGACTGACTTAGATAGTACAAGTAGCGGCACGTAAGTCTAGCGCTGAGGGTACTGTGGAGGGGATGGCTGCGCATGTTGACCACCACCCTAAACTCATGCGCAGCCACCCCCTCCACACTTCACTCAGCGCTAGACTTACGTGCCGCTACTTGTACCACTCGGGCAAAAAAACTAAAACAAAATGTAGTAAAACGTCAGTATTATAATTAGTCCGTGAGTTAGATTATGAAAAAATATTAGACACGTATTTTTTCTTTTGTCAATAAAACAACAAATGACAATGATAAACCTTGTCAAAGTTTGCAAGTGGGAGGCGTGACGTCACGTCTCTCACGAAAGTCTATGCATTTTTCTATGCTAAATGGGCGAGGGAGGCGCGGGCGGATGGTACCGGATTATTGAACGTAGCGGTCTATTGAGTGCCGGATTAGTGAGATTACTTTGTACATGAAAACGTACCGGCTTCCTTGACGATCTTGTGAAGGGCATACAAATCCAGAGGCTTCCTCTCGACAGTGGGGATTTTCAGTACGGAACCCTGCAGCTCCCAAAATTTGATTATCTGGTCCAAAAAGTTCAGCTTCACGCGGGTTATGGCCTGGAATAAAACAGATAAAGTTTAAGAGGATCCTGAATCGACCAGTGTTTTCGCGTTTTCTGTAGAACATCACGAAAATCCGCGGTACATTTTTGATAAAATGTATGTTCCAGATGAAAACTCTTTTCACCCCTTAAATTGTAACAGAATGTTATGTTTTTGGTGTCAATCGCTTAAGTAAGAAATATTGCACGCTCGTACGTCTTATTTTGTTCAGAAAAGTGTTTCGTTTATGTCAGCCAGTTTTGCGAAAAAATAAGACTTTTTAGAGGTTTACAACTTTAAGATCATTTAAAAAACTTTAAAAACTAAGAAAAAAAAATCACTCAAATCGGATAATATTCAGAGGTACAACCCGGTCACAATATCTGTGCACCTGACTTCGTGACGTCATATCGAATTATCGGGACGTATATACATTACCGGACGTCTAGTATACCGTCCGGACGTAAATTATTATCGGGACGTGTATCGGCAACGAAGATGCTAACCGTACTGTCGCACCGGGGAGTGCGCGGAGAGGTGACAGGGGAAGCGGGAGAGGCGCCGCATTCCAGCGAGGTGCACAGATATTCTGACCGGGTTATAGATCAGGTGACAGCTTGTTGTTTTTGTATGGATAAGTTGGCACCTCACAATCGTCCTGTGTTGTCAAATTATTCGTTGAAGGCCGAAAACCCGACCATTGCAAGTACAGATGGAAAAATAAAGTAGGGCAGGATCTTCGAGTGCTTGGGATTAATGATATACAGGAACTTGCTCAACACAGACAAGAGTGATTATTAGTATCGGCCAATCTTAGAGCAAATATCTAGAGTCACAATCGTGCAAAAATAGTGTCGAGCGAAAACCCTGCCCAAGCTACGTAGTGAGCAGGCTTTTTAGTTAGTTTTAGTGGTATGGCGATTGCAAGCCGATTACAACGCCGCGCGATGCCAAAGTGCTCGGTTTCAAGCACTTATTCAGTGACATAACGTCGAGATTCGAGAAAACGGGTCATTGTGAATTATTTAATTTAAATATCTAAGTGGGTATGAATGATGGCGCTCGGTTTTTTTTTTTTTTACTACTTTCACTTAGGGACTGTGGCTCTGTAGATATTTTCTCGAAGCTTCCAAATCAATTTAGCTAAACGTGAGTCGAGTTGAAAATGTCAACGTGTAAGAGAAACTCAAAGCGCGAAGGTGGGATCAAAATCAAAAAACACAAAAAAAAAAACGCAATTGATCTAAACTTTTATATTTACCGTAGATATACATAAATCTGCCCATTGCCCAAGCATTACGCCTCTTCATTTTTCCTATTGAAAATTGAAACCATACAAGTAGTTTACGAGTATAAGCTAAAACCGGAATTCCTGAGTATGCCCACGCGACATCCTACAAACTATAAATAAAACTGTTTTTAGAATATTTTTCAGCATCATATTATCCAGAAAAATACTAAGAAAAATCCCACCAATCGAATCACGCCTACGCCTTGAATCACGCCTACGCCTTGAATCACGCCTACGCCTTGAATCACACCTACGCCTTGAATCACGCCTACGCCTTGAATCACGCCTACGCCTTGAATCACGCCTACGCCTTGAATCACGCCTACGCCTTGAATCACGCCTACGCCTTGAATCACGCCTACGCCTTGAATCACGCCTACGCCTTGAATCACGCCTACGCCTTGAATCACGCCTACGCCTTGAATCACGCCTACGCCTTGAATCACGCCTACGCCTTGAATCACGCCTACGCCTTGAATCAAACTTCTTGGCGGCTGTGAAGTTGATGGCTTTCATCCATCCATCAGACATATGAGGTCCACTGCTAGACATAGGCCTCCCTTATAGATCTCCAATAAGACCGCTTGCATCTAGCGTGATCCTGATGAGATCATCTGTCCATATCTCCTTGATCGATTGATTAATCTACGCTGTGCTTGCCGGTACGTGGTCTCCACTCGAGAATTTTTCTACCCCATGATGTTGATGACTTTACTCTTAAATATTTCATCTCTTGTTAATACGACGGCTAACTAACGACTTGACCGCCTCGCTGGCTTAGTGGTTAGTGACCCTGACTACTGGATCAAAGAGGCGTGGGTTCGATCCCCACCCAGGGCAAGCATTTATGTGATAAACTTAGGTGTTGGCTCTGTGTCTGGGTGTTATTTAGGTACTATCTATATAAGTATGTATTTAAAATATGTATATGTAGTCTCTAGCAGCCATATGACAAGCTTTGCTTAGTTTGGGGTCAGAGACCGTGTGTAAGATGTCCCCAAATATTTATTTATTATTATTTATAACTAGATCAATCAGGGCTCGATTGAGCCATTTCAGTGTAATAAAGCCTTGAACGAGATTCCTGTAACAGGCTGACCTAGATAATATAGGTTACCTGTACTGATAGCAATCGATATCAAAGCCCTAGTACCTATTTACAATGGATGGACGGAAATAGCAAAATATTTACCTTGGGAAATTTACATGAGCTCGAGGCGAAATATTAATTTAAATTGAGCATATATCTACTCAATTCTAATTGGACTATGTAGGATTATAGGTTTTCAGAGTGTACTAAGCCAATAAATAATTAAAATTAAAAATTTAAAAAACCCCCGACACAAAAACCTACCTAAAAAAAGTACGAAATCTTATCTTTCATTTGACAACCATTTTGGGCACATTTATAGAATTTTGGTTCTTCCATCCCCACTTTAACCCACCATAACTCTTAAACGGCTCAATCGATTTTTATAAAACATAGCTAAGAACACTCTCGATTAAGTCTTCTTTCATCCAAAAATAACTAAACTGAAATCGGTTCAGTGGTTCGGGCGCTATGATGCCACAGACAGACAGACACACAGACAGACAGACACACAGACAGACAAACAAACACGTCAAACTTATAACACGCCTCTTTTGCGTCGGGGGTTAAAAAGGGGTGATTAAGACTATCGTTATTTTTACTTTTTTTAAATTGCAAGCCTCTTTACAGCCTGCGATTTGTATTTAGTAATTATTTGATTTTAGATATTAACATTATGTATACTTTGTCAATGAATTTAATATTATTTTGTGATTAATTGACACTGCATTTGTGTATCTAGTATAAATAATAATATTATTAAAATGTGAAATAATAAAAAATGTTAAACCGGACGAGTATATTAATGAATCAATATTATGCAATATTTTTTGTAATACATATTATAGTCTGACCGTTTAACTGAGTCCTCGCCTGCGCGGTACAGAGGCGCGGGGGTAGACGACAAAGGGGACTGAGACAGGTGCGAGCGGCGGGTCCCCACCAGCTTTTTATAACTCTCTTATCTCCACTTAACACCTATAATATTGCAATACTATAGTCTGACCGTTTAACTGAGTCCTCGCCTGCGCGGGTACAGGGGCGCGGGGGTAGACGACAAAGGGGGCGGGTCCCCACCGCCCGCACCTGTCTCAGTCCCCCTTTGTCGTCTACCCCCGCGCCCCTGTACCCGCGCAGGCGAGGACTCAGTTAAACGGTCAGACTATAGGTCCCATTAATATCAATAAAGTTATCTTATCTACGGCGCCAACGGGGTATTCGACAAAAAAAATCAGCTGTTCCATACAAAATTGCAACTCGGAATCGACAAAATTAATGAAACAGCTGATTTTTGTTTCTCAAATTCCGGTTTGGCCCCATAGTAAAATTTGTGCATAATCACTTTTTCTTAGTACACCAATTCTGGATAACCCTATACATATAAAGATGCACAGATCACGTTTAGTAAGGTTTGGTAAAACACAAGCCTAGCCTATCAACAAATTGTAAAACAATAAAAAATAAAACAAAAAATATGCAAAGTTTTAAAGCTAACTTTCTAAAAACTTATGCAGTTAGTATAGTTTCATAACTACAGAAAGGGATAGCTGCCACGCATTCTCTATCTACGAAACATCAGGAGGGTAGCTATCCGGTGACGTCATCGAGCTATGGCGGGGGTTTTTCAAAGGACCAATGAGAGCCGTACAGCACTCAGACGTAATACCCGTGCGCGTCGCTCATTGGTAGATATATTTAGATGACCTGTGCAGTGCAGGTTACAGGTGTAGTATTTCTAGGAAATCCCAGGCTTTTCTCCCTTTGCTGCCCAGTTTATAGGAATAAAAGCTCATCTTTTGTAAATACGTGATATACGAGGGTAGATATCACGTGACGTCATCGAGCTTTGGCGGGGATGTTACAAAGGACCAATGGGAGGCGTCCAGCACGCGGACGTAATACCCGTGCGCGTCGCTCATTGGTCGACATATTTAGATGCAGCTGGTGATTTTCTAGGAAGTCCTAGTCTTTTACCTTTGCTACCTAGTTCATAGGAATAAAAGCTCATGTTTTGTAAAGACGCGATTTTATAATGGGTAGGCTTCGAGCAAATATCTACAGTGCTACAGTCCCTAAAAGTGAAAATGTCCGAGCGCCGTCATACATACCGACTTAGATATGTACATTAAATAATTCACAAGGACTCGTTTTTTCGAATCTTGACGTTATGTCACCTAATTAGTGCTTGTAACCGACCGCTTTGACATCGCGCGGCGTAGTAGTCGGTTAAATCGCCTTACGACTAACTAAACAGCCTGCCCACTACGTAGCTTGGGCAGTTTTTTTTTTTTTTTTTATATTTTAATTTTTTGACCCACAGACTCCAGGGTTTGTGCCCTTTGTTGAGTAGTTACATTTTAAAGAATTCGACTGTACTATAGAGAGAGGTTAGTTTAATAAATCTTAGTCTAAGTTAGTAGTTTCAGTGCATTGCGTGAATGCCGCGAGCAAACCGGCGACCCGCATGCAGCACCCGATCACGAGTGTGACGCATGTGCCAGCCATCTCTCTCCTCGACCATATTTAAGGGAAGAGAACGACCCGACACGACGCCGCCGCAAGAAGGTTTTGTTCGGACACTTTTTTTGCGCGGTTGTGACTCTACAGATATTTGCTCGAAGTGAGTATGGCATAGAAATTGCTCTGTATAATACCTACTGAATAAAGGAACCAGTAAAATCATAACCAGGCCATAAAGCATGCGACCACGAAAAGCGACGAAAAGAACTTATTTCGACGTGTGAAAAAGTAACAGTTATATACTTTGCCATAACGCTGTCTCGTTCTGACACTACGAACGAAATAATTCGTGGCGCGCATACTAGTCCGGCTGGACAAACGAAAGCAAAATCGTCGTGTTGAAGCAAAGACCTCGGTTTGGTTCGGTCAATAAGTGATCTAATGTAGACAGCAGGCATAGGTACGCTAGATGCAAGCCTCTTCCAGCCAGCCTTATTGGAATTTCATAGTGGAGGCCTATGTCCAGTGGTCGTCCCACGACTGATAATGATGGTAATGATAACTAGATCACGCTATGACTTAACATCAGCTGAACTTTTTTTTTCATATAGGTTTGCGTTTGACCACACACTGCCTGATGTTATGCAGATATGCGGTCTAGGATGTAACACGCTTACCTAGAAGATACCTATTTACTCGGGATTTGAAGACACCTACATTGTACTTTAGTGGTAAGACAGACTCAGGCAAAGCGTTCCACATTCTGGCAGTTTGTATGAGGACTCGAAACTGCGATCAAATAACAATCTTCCAATCAATTTAAAATGTAACGCCAAAGTAAAAACCGCCGATTCCGAATAAGTCTTGCTAGCTTGCCATAACATTCGCAAAAATTAACATAATTTGAAAACGACTTCACCGATAATGCATGATAAGAGCAGAGGCAACAATACAGTGAACGGTGAACAAAAGTTTTTTCAGTTGTGACTCATTTTTTTTATGTCCGAACGTACTCGCGTTTGAGCAAAAATTACCTCATATTTGAGTACAATACAAATAGTTGACGCAAAACACAGAGGGTACAGAAGTCAATATTCGCGCAATGCTCAAGTAAGGTACACTTTATGGATGAATAAGGATCGGCAAATCACACGTCTTCTAAAAACAAGCTTCGACGAAAAGAATTTCGTCATAGGTATTAATACGTATTGGGGAATTGACTAATTTATGATGCGCAGCTCTCTTGCGCCATGCATTTACTCTGTCGCATGGCGGTTTTCTTTCTATAGGTAGCTATTATTTTTTCTGTTATTTTCCTACCTAGAAACAATTACTTTTTACGTATCGCTCGAGTAAAATAAAATAAAAATGTCGGTATCTTAGCTGCACTGTAACAGATACTAACGACAGGGAAGATGAAATAGAAATACGTGCACAAAACACCCTACGTTGCAGTGCAACTCCATTCAGTTCTGGCGTCCAAGTTGCTGAGCAGACGTTCCAAGATTGGAATATGTAAGACGGTGATCAATCCAAT
Source organism: Hypomecis atomaria (assembly GCA_964007245.1). Lineage (NCBI taxonomy): Eukaryota > Metazoa > Arthropoda > Insecta > Lepidoptera > Geometridae > Hypomecis > Hypomecis atomaria. The sequence continues at coordinate 25,190,488 of OZ023279.1, forward strand.
CCTTATATTATAATTATGTATAGATGTGTAGCGTGGACGCCGACTCAAAAAGAAGAAAACAAATTTCTAATTACGGAGACAGGAACTTCGGAAGTTTTATTTTTATTGAATTATTACACTCCACAGACACCGGGGTCGTGCTTTTCGTAAGATATTGGAACCGGTGATGAGAGATGATGGTACCTGGTGCGTTAAAAACAGAGCGCTGGAAGAGCTGTTCGGTGAGGCCAACATCCCTAAAAAAATAAATAGGGGGAGATAAAGGCGCACAGGCTGCAGTGGCTCGGTCATGTCGAGCGGATGGAGGAGGATCGGGCCGTCAAGAGAGCTTACATGGGACGGATAACCGGGCGAAGGATCTGTGCGATATGCAGCAACCGGCCTGGCGAAACGCAGCGCAGCGTCGTGACGACCGGCGTCTTTTAGTGTCAGAGGCCAAGACCTACTTCGGGGTCACAGCGCCAACGCAGTAAGTATCGCTCGAGTGCGCATTGTTCGACTTCTATACTCTCGATAGTTTGTGTAGTCGCTGTGTGCTTTTTAAAATGATTCCTCAATGTGACATTGCACGTTGAGATTCGGTAAGGCCGAACGCAACCTTTGACGAAAGGTCTAGTGGATGTCGCATGCATTATCATCATGTCAGCCTTAAAACGTCAATTGTAACTTCGTAAGACACTTCCTAGGATATCTAGCCAAAAGCTAACTTCAATAAGTTCGATTTAAATTTTGTTGTATGACACAAATAGATTTATTCCATAATTAATCTTGTATAAATAGGAAAGTAGAGAGCATAGGCACAGTGTGTCCACCAACACAGTATACAGATGACTTGATTAAAAGCAGGACATGCTGAATGCAAGCCACCTTTTATAGGTTTTTTCTGGCAATCTCTTCGAGCAAATATCTACAAAGCCACAGTCCCTAAGTGAAAGTTGTAAAAAAATCCGAACGCCGTCATACATACTTACTTAGATATATGTTTACATTAAATAATTCACAATGACCTATTTTCTCGAATCTTGACATTATGTCACCTAATTAAGGCTTGTATTCGAGCACTTTGGCATCGCGCAACGTTGTAGTCGGCTTGCAATCACCTTACGACTAAATAAAAGCCTGCCCACTACGTAGCATGGGCAAAGGTTTTGGCTCGGACAATACTTCCTTTTTTTTGCACGATTGTTTTTTTGCACTATGAATACTTGTTCGATGGGAAATCTATAGGAGGGGCTTCTTATTCTGTGTTAGGGCGATAGAGGTGCAGCACTGACGCCTAGCATATACAATTATACATACAGCATATACTCGGGTCAACATAGCTCCTTGAAGTAATGGAGCGTGGCTCTAGACCGCTGGCATAATTGCTCGAGGAAGATTAAGATATAGCTCTTACATAGAGTCAAAAGCTCTAAAAGATACACAAGAGAATGCGCCCAAGAGTTGCACAATATGGGTCCCACCTGCCTCTTTCTTCTATCGTACGGCTAGACAGACGCGACCAAAGCGCCACTCTTTTATGGTGGACATTCCGCGCGTTAGAACCAAGCGTTTCGAATCCTTATTCCTCATACGAACAGCCAGAATGTGGAACGCTTTGCTTGAGTCTGTCTTCCGCTAAAGTACAACGTGGGTGTCTTCAAATCCCGAGTAAATAAGTATCTTCTAGGTAAGCGTGCTACACCCTATACCGCATATCTGCTTAACATCAGGCAGTATGTTGACTACATAAACCAAAACGCAAACCTATACGGAATAAAAAACTAAAAACCTTTTTTTTAATCGCGAATAAGTCCGCGCTTGACCACCAACTCGCCTGATGGTAAGCGACGTTGTGGTCGAAGATGAAGCACGCAGACCTAGAAGATACCTATTCACTCTGACCTTGAAAAGCTTCAGATTATATCTCTTAGGAAACAGGAAAGCAGGAAGACTGTTCCATTCCCTGGCGGTAGGAATCAGAAATGTTGAGTCAAACCGCTTCGTACGTATCGAAGGAAAATCGACAGTGTAAGGCTTATGTACATCAGTGGTCATCCTACAACTATAATATGATGATGAAACTTTATTCTACTCACCTCCAACTCGTTAAGCCTCTGTATCCTCGGTGTGAACCGGAGACGGTCCACGTCCACAGCGAATGGAGGCTGCCAATGCTGTAACACGAAAATATTACACATTTAGTACGTACTTTTTACTGTGTTCACTAAAATTGAAATCAAAAACTTCTTTATTTTTCCGGGATAAGAAGTAACCTATGTTTTTTTGATACTTACTCTCCAACCTCAGACCAAATAAAATTAATCTGCCAAGTACGAGTCAGACTCGTGCACGAAGGGTTCCGTACTGTTTGGGAGCCCCCCTTAAATATTTACTTTAATTTAATTATTTATTACTAAAGTAAGCATGCAGTTAAGTATTCTGTGAATATTTCAAGCATCTACCTGTTACCATTATTGATATAGAGCGAAAAACGGCTAAAAATTTAGATTTGTTGTATGAGAGCCACCTTAAAAATTATTTTTATTCTGTTTTTAGGATTTTATTGTTATAGCGGCAACAGAAATACATCATCTGTGAAAATTTCAGCTTTCTAGCTGTAGCAGTTCATGAGATACAGCCTGGAGACAGACAGACAGACGGACAGCGGAATCTAAGTAATAGGGTCCCGTTTTTACCCTTTGGGTACGGAACCCTATGAACAGAGCAATAGGCTCTGTTGCTGCATGAAAGAGTAACAAACCAAACAAATATACTTTCGGATTTACAATAGGTTATATACTAAGCGCCACACAAGTCGGCGGATGGGAAGTTAAGCGCAGAACGCTGCGCAAAAGCCGAAAATAAATAATATTAATAATAGTAAATATCTTTATTTCTCAAAACTTAGCCTAATTACATAATCAACGAGCAAACTAATTTAAATAATTTACTATACTAAAACTATTCACCATTGACCATACCATACCAAAGAATATACTATAATAATGACCATACCTACCTTCATTATACAAGTACAATTTAAATACAAACTGCAAAATATAAGTATGCGCGGGAGCCAGAGAGACGAGTCGCCGGGGCACACCCGCCCGCTAACCTCATGCCTTCCGCGCGCTCCCTTCACCCACGCTCAACACTACGCCACGCAGCGTCGTCATTGTGCACACATGCGCAATAATTAGCGAATCACGGCGAAGTGCCATCTGCGGCTAACTTCTCATACGCCGACTTGTGTGGCGCTTAGTATAGCTAAAAGTGATTTAGTAGTTTTCAATAAGCCTCACTAATCAATAATGTAGGGCGTCCAAAACATAATATAACTCATGACTTATGGTCAATAGCACTTTAGCATTGTTCCAGATGTAAGTAGGTTAATTCATTTTGCAAGATTACACTAAGTTTTCTGAGATAAACTGTTCAGTAACCTACTAAGTATGGAACTATGTAACTAATAATTATTTCCACTGGCATGAACACAGGGAACTGTGTCCATTGTCATTTATTCAGTTTATAGCGACCCGCCCCGGCTTCGCACGGTGTATTATACATATAAACCTTCCTCTTGAATTACTCTATCTATGTAAAAAAACCGCATCAAAATCCATTGCGTAGTTTAAAAGATATAAGCATACATGGGGACAGACAGCGCGAAGCGACTTTGTTTATACTATGTAATGATAATGAAGCAAGTTCATATAAAGCCCGATTACAAAGGCGCCAGCGTAAATTTAATAGCAACGTAAAAAGCGTTCTCTCTACCGAATGCCTAAAGTGAAAAAGAAACAGAACTATGATATTTAGTTAATATAATTACGGTGGCTATCCTTGATGTCAGAGTTTTTTACAGCCGCCTAAAGGCCTCTGACATGGCTAAACGGTCAAAACCGGGACCTTGAATTAGACGTGTCAACAGAGCCACGGTAGCGCTCAGTTGTAAATGCCACCTGCGGTCACCCATCCGAAGACTGACCGTGCTGAATGTTGCTTAACTTCGATGATCACTAACGAATACCTAGTCAAACTACGCTATGACAGCTATACAGTGTGGGGCAATACTCGTAGGTCCTGCATTGAAATAGGTTTGCGTTTGACCACATACTGTCTGATGTTGAGCAGATATACGGTCTAGGTTGTAGCACGCTTACCTAGAAGATACCCCACATTGTGCTTTAGCGGGAAGACATAATAATATATTATAGTATTTAAAGCATTTCCCCCCTCCATTATCAAATGCAAACCTAATTGCCCTGTACTAAGCCAAATAAAGGTGATTCACAACCATAATTAATAACTCTTAATATGGGGCCAACACGGAATTCGAGAAAAAAAACAGCTGTTCCATAGAAAATTAGTACACCAGTTCTGGATAATCTCTATTAAATTTAAAAAAAAAACAGATTCAGCCCATGCTGATGATGATAGTTTTTAGGGTTCCATACCCAAAGGGTAAAAACGGGACCCTATTACTAAGACTCTGATGTCCGTGTGTCTGTGTCTGTCTGTCACCGAGCTGTATCTCATGAACTGCTACAGCTAGAAAGCTGAAATTTTCATAGATGATGTATTTCTGTTGCCGCTATAACAACAAATACTAAAACAGAATAAAATTAATAATTAAGGGGGGCTCCCATACAACAAACCTGATTTTGTAGCCATTTTTCGCTCTATTTTAATAACAGTAACGGGTAGATGCTTAAAATTTTCACAGAATATTTAGCTGTATGTTCACTTCAATGATAAATAATAAAATTAAAATAAAATAAACATTTAAGGGGGGCTCCCATACAGTACGGAACCCTCCGTGTGGGAGTCCGACTTGTACTTGGCCGATTATTTAATTTCATGTGTAGTCATATCAAACCAATGGTAATAAATCTTTTGTTTCTGTCTCACTTTCACTCATTAGACTTATAAGAGAGCAATGAACAGTGAAGTTTCATTCTGTCTTGAATCTATGACTGATTAAAATGTCCGTGCTATAGTGGATAGTTTCAGTGTCAAAGGCCACAATTTGCAATCAGATTATTATCTATTCCTGTTTTATAAAAAAGAAATGACTAACAAGATAGCAAATATTGTCGTGGCTTATCAGGGTAGGTATATCTTCATAAGTCCATAGCTAGATTAATAATTATTTTTCGCAACAAATAGCATGACCGACTTCACCCGTGTACAGAATTCGCGAATATTTCGCACGAATCGATGTTTCATTTGTCACATTATTGCTAATTTATCAAAAATGGCTCAGCCGATTTAAATAAAATTTTAATGGGACTAATTTTGAAGTATACTCTTTCCAATAAAAAAAGAAATATTGTAATCGGACTACTACGAAAAAAGGTGATGCGTGGTCACACACACAAAAAATATATATATACGCGTCGTATTGAGAACCTCCTGCGGTTTGGTTCGTTGGTCAAAAATAAACATAGTTTTACCTGTGATAATTCTCTGTCCTGTACATTGACAACAATTACTTCTTACTCTTAGAAAGCTAAAAGTTAAGTAAGTTACTTGAACTTTTAACATTAAACACTAAGAGACTCAGCTGTCCGTCTGTCTGTCTGTCACCAGGCTGTATCTCATGAACCGTTATAGCTAGAAAGCTAAAATTTTCACATTTGTTGTATTTTTGTTGCCGCTATAACAACAAATACTAAAAATAAAATTATATTTAAGGGGGCTCCCATACCACTAGTAAAATTTTTAGCCTTTTTTGCTTGATATTAATAATGGTACTTAACAGGTAGATGCTTGAAAAATTCACAGAATATTTTTGTTGTACATTCACTTCAATAATAAATAATTAAATTATAATAAAATAAGTATTCCTCTTCTGGGGGGCTCCCATACAGTACGGAACCCTTTCTGCGCGAGTCTGACAAGTACTTGGCCGATTATTTAAAGTATACAAGGTTATTCAGAAAGGGTATTCTTTTACTATGGAGCTAACCAGCAATTCACGAAAGAAAATCAGTTGTCTCATAAAAATGGCAACCTGGAATCGGCTAAATGTATAATTATTGTTGTACTAGCGACCCCGCCCCGGCTTCGCACAGGTATACCTACCTATTATACATTTAAATCTTCCTCTTGAATCACTCTATCTATTAAAAAAAATCGCATCAAAATCCATTGCATAGTTTTAAAGATATAAGCATACATGGGGACTGACAGCGGGAAACGACTATGTTTTATACTAAGTAGTGATTCAACAAACTTTTTTTTCCTTAATTCTGGGTTGCACAGTAGTAAAAGTTGTTGTCTGCCTATGCTTTGCAGTTATTAGTACCTATGTAGTAAAATAAATTTAATTTTGCTTTGGACTCAAATTACAGTTTGTGGTCTATTTCCTATTGAGCACTGGTATAACATTACTCTTATCTTTGATATTGTAGGGACTTTAATCACCAATTATATTATTTACAATTCAACATGAATGACTGTACTATAATAATGATTGTGAAAGTAATAATAATAAGACTTAGATTAATACCACACATTAACTTATTCTTGTTTTGTCACATTGATAAAATTATACATATTGTGGTGCTTATATGTAGTTCGGCCATTCAGAGAATGCATTCCGGACACATCCTCTTGAAAAAATGTTTTTGGCCAAAATCTCGTGTCGTGTCAGGAACGCATTCTCTGAACGGCCGAACTATAACAGTGTTTCCATATTAGCATATTTCAGGGTGTTTTTTATTCAAACAATTTTAGAGTAAAATGACTTAATGTCACTCATACGAATTTTCAAGGTCTAAATTAATGCTGGAGGGGCAACTATGGTGATCCAGGCACTGCATTGGGAATATGACAGGACTGCCATGAACTCACAGACTACCCGGCTCTACCATGTTCCTCTCCGCTACACGTACAACATAGCTATTATTTAAATAGCCAACTGTACTTAGTGTTTACACAAATTAATGCATAAAAGTCTATTTTAATAATATTTGTCAGCAAAGTAAACAGATAGCCATAGACGACTGCTGGACATAGGCCTCCCTTAAAATCTCCAATAAGACCGGTTGGTAATGTCTTGCATCCTGAGGTCTTAATGAGGTCATCCGTCCACCTTGTGGGTAGACATCCTACACTGTGCTTGCCAGTATGTGGACAGATAGTCAGTCAGATATAAGATTGGATAGAGAACCATTTTAAATTCTCCCTGTTTCTCTCTCTCTTATACTAACGAATTCCAAATGGTGATTTTAATGACCTTCCTTATATTTTTTGTTGACATAGACTATCCTTGACATCATTTTATGAAACACTAGACAATATTATGACCTTTAGCGTTATACTTTCCACATCATACTTTTTGTTTTATTAGACATAGGATACTAAACAACATAAATACCAAATATATAACATCAAAGACATTTTAATTTTGGTAAGGACAAACGGACCCCAAGATACAAGCCTAAAGCTTAGTTTGGGGTCCGCTGTCCAACATGCTTTGGAAATAATGTTTATAGGTACACTTTGTTTTGTCAAATTAGGAAAGAACCACTGTTTTCTGTTTGGTAATAAAGATATTTTATGTTTTTATTTAAAGAGTTATTTTTGTGATAAACATTTTAAAACTTTGCAGCAACCCCAGTATTTGGACTTGCATCTTTGGAATACCATTCCAGATGAAGTTATTTGAGATAAACCTAGTGTGGGAAGTGCTATAAAAATAGATTCATTAAATATACAACATAATGAGCTAATTATAGCCCGAAATTCAAGATTTCGAGCTCCACCTGAAGACTTCTGAAGGACTATTTGTTAGTTGTGACACAAAAAACAGGTATAAATGTATTTTCTTTATGAGATATGTTACAAGAATATAAATAAGTGTACATAGGTAGTATAAAGCAAAACCGTTATTTCTGTGTGTGTCTGTGTATCCGCATATATCTTCTAAGCCACACAAGATTTTAATGCTGTTTTCAGTATTGCTTAGAACATTTATTCTGGAAGGTTTATAGCTATAATTGACTTGTATCCAGGCGAAGCCGGGTTTGGCAGCAAGTCCTAAATAACACAAGTGTAAACTAATTGCAACCATTGTAATGCAGTTGCAAGAGGAAACACTAGCAAAAAATTACAGAGCCAAACCAGACAGGACATCGAATATTAATTATTTTGAGCCAGAGTAAAAGGTTGTAAAAACTACCTTTCCATGATTGAGGATCTTGTGTAACCTCTTTTTAATAGTACTTTGGATTCATCATCAGTCTAATAAATGTCCACTATTAAACACATGTCACTCCTAAAGACCACATGGTATGATTTTCTGCCATTCGCATTCACTTACTACAGTTACTTTTCACAGGACTTATAGATTGAGTCATACAACTTGGAGGTTGTGATGTTAAACTACAAGCTGCGGATAACTCAATCTTGACTGAAGCACACTTAACCGCTGCGTGAGGATTGGGATATTCCCAGCTTGTAGGTAACAGTTGTATGAATCAGCCTACAGTTTAGAATTTAGGGTTAAAATTACAATAAGAATCAATAACTCCAGAAAATGATAATGTGGGCAATGCAAGTAATGTAGGTAATTTATTTATTTATAGGCGAGCAGTGTATACTGATGTGCCTATATCAAGCAGAGTCAAATAAAATTAGTATTTATCTGTCAAGGAATTTTTTCCTACTTTACCAAAGGTCTATTCTTAAATGTGTTTATAGTTCTGAGATTACATCCTCAGGCAACCTATCAGCAGATTATTATTTATTTTCTTCTTTATTATTCATATTTACTTAACCACTGTGATGTATACATTTTCATGCTTTCTGAAGCTCTCTTTTGATATGAGTCAATCTAGTTGACTCATTCTGTCTGTTCATACAGGTATCCCATAGGTCGAATCATACAACTTGGCGGCTGTAATGTTAGCTACAAATTGTGGATAACGCTATCCTTGCGCAGATGTTAAGTAAACTTCAGTCAGGATTGGGCTAACATCACAGCTGCCAAGTTGTATGACTCGGTCTATACATAGGGGATGATTTTGAAGGTGCATTGTTTATATTTCTAAGCACTTAAGTAATAGAAATAGAGGTAAAAGGAGTAGGACACTGTCGTCTGCTCATCACACTATACTATAACTATACTGGCCTTTTTAATAGCCTACTGCCGAACATAGGCCTACCCAGGAAGGGTAATTGGGCTTTTTCCACCACACTGGCTCAGTGAGGGTTATCACACATCAAATCTTAATTTTAAAATATGTAGATTTAATATATAACAGATTTAGATGGGTATTGTGAGCACATCAGAATTGGGAACAGCATATTTATGTAACAGGTACTTCCTAAAACACTTTTTCGTTAGATTTTAATTATTAAGTACAGTTTAAACATCAACTCATTGGATTTTAGTGCCTATGAATTCTAGTAAAAACTACCTAAGTTTTAATTATAATGACCTTTAATGTTCCTTCTCTACAGTCTTACTGATGAATTCAATGCTGATGTGCAAAGTAAGATTAGCAGGTTTTAGCCAAGTTATGCATATATTGGCTACATTAGGGGTGAAAGACTTTGCAGAATGTGTTCATAACTTCAGGAGATTACAGGCAGTCATGAACTTAATTATACTTTTAATTGTAATGAGGAGATAAATAAAATAGGTATATGTATTTAAAATGACATTGTAACCGGTTACATTGTATTCACTTTTTAGTTGAGCTCATTTCAAAGGAAGGGCAATACCCAAAGGTTCTTTCATGTGGTCAACCTAAGATAGCCAGAAAGTTATGTTTGTCACAGGTTAAAGAGCAAATTCCCAGAAAATAGGTCTTGTATCTCTGATTACTTTTCAACATGGTATTGTAATGACAATGCAAACTGATCAAGACAGTGGGTGGAAGGCAGATTGGACCAAAAAATAATGTTTCTGGTAATAATCTGCATTTCCCTAGCAGTTCTAGTGGCGAGTACTGTTATACACTACAAAAAGCAGCGGAGATTCTTTTTTTATCTAAACTATCGTAGGCAGGAGGGCACTCAACACAAAATGGCAACCAATTCTACACTCAATATGCAATTGCATTTCCTCGTAAATAAACCATATTTTTTACTATCCCCGAAGTTTTTAAAGTACTCTGACACGTTTCCAATACACGTAAATGATTTAGAACAAATTCTGATAGCGAGTACCTGAATTATACGAAGTAATATGGTTGCATCACACGACAATTCGCGTGTATTTTAGGGTTAGAAAACAGCGTAAAAACGTATAAAAACAAAAGAAACACTGAATTTAACGATAAATTATGGAAAATACAAGTTTTTGTAACAAAGAAATGCACTAACCGCTGGTGGTTTTATCTTGCAAATGCCAGACTTCTCGGCGATAGGCCTTATTTTGCTGATGTAAGCCAACGGGTCCAGGAACTCTTCAGCCGTTGGCTCGAACACTGGGGCCTCCGGAGGCGGCGTGAATGTAAAATTGTCAGGTTTCATGGGGGACGCCGAGTCCCCCATGCTAACTTCGACATTAGCTTCGTCACATTTTCCCATTTTTGAGAAACACTATGCAGTTCACAATAATGCAACTAAAAATAACACACTAACATCATCTGATGTTAAGGAATGAAAAGAGCACGGCCACAAAGGAATAACAGCATCAGAATTAGTCTTTCCATAAGGAATTACAACAAGATAGTCTTGAAATTATCACCAACAAATAACACTCTTCACTGCACGTCCGCCATGCGAAATTGAACTTTCAAAACTACGGTGTTACTATACTAAAAAAATAATAATTTCTGAGTTAAATACAGAAAGCGTTTACGGAGACAGTTGCTTCGTGTTTACAAAAGAGTAAAATCGGATCGATTTCAAAATCGGTAATTTACAGTTTCAGTACATGGAAGTGAACGCATCCAGCGATAAGACCGCGTAGTGGTGCACTAGCTTAAGAACTTCACTGTTGAATTATTGTTATTTTTTTGTGTGTACAATAAAGAGTTATTTGTTTGTTTCTTAACAGCTTATCTAATCAAAATCTTAAAAATCAATACGAATTTTATGTGACATTTACCCCATAATTATAATAAGCATAAAAATATTTACGCATTTGTTAGATCGGGGTTAAAAAGGCGGATTACTTTATCTATTTTGTTTTCTATCAAAATATAATTGTCAGGATGGAAATCTTACTTGAAACTAATGCAGCAACCCTGAATCTAACATAATAACAAAGAAACTCATCAATCGTGCATCAATCTGATCCTCTAAACGTTTGTGAGGGCAGTTACAAGTAATCTTTGTTTATTCATAAACCTCATGGGCCCCGAGAGGGTACCTCCATGTATTGCAAAGACTCTAAGCCACGTTCGTAAGGCCCTAGACGTCTGAGAAGAAGTGGCAAGAAACTCAGAAGTCATCCATCTAATCTTTTGAATTCTAATAAGAATGACTTATAGCTGTTGGCCACTGAGGCCTCTACAGCTTATCAGACATGGGCGAGCGCGGAAGGCGGCTGAGCCCTAAGATTAGGTTGTAGGGTGACTAGCGCAAGGGCACCTGAGAAGGTACGGACCTCGGCTTGGGGCGTCACCCGGCGGAGGAGATCAGACTTGCCCGGGCACCCCAGAAGGGGTGTGCCCTGTGGCCCTAATGGGTTGAGCTGGTTGACTATTTGGAGAGAATCTAACCGAACAGAGAGCGAAGCCGCGCCAACGGACTATTTTATACTGATTTCACAAGCTCCCACAATGCCTTACCACCACTGCTCGATGTCAACATGGACAGCGACCAATAGGGAACGAGCAAGATGGCGGGCACGGCGGCAGCCTCCATTTTACACTACTTTTTATAAATATAGCAATCTTAAACTGCGTTTTATACTTATTAGGATTATTAGAACAATTATTGATACATTTCAAGATATCTATAACATTATAAAATCACAATATTAAATAAAATAATGTATGTAAACAACAATGGCCGACTTTCGGACGTCATGGTATTTCTTAGTTCTATTTAGTTACTTATAAGTTTTATATTACTTAATACATCTTGTAATCGTTATTAAATATTATCCTATCAACTATTAGGGAATAGTTGATAGGATCACAATCACTTTGACTGCAGAATAACACATTGATAAACAATATTACAAACACAAAAAGAAACGGCGGATATGGTATCTTGATTTGTCTATTTATAAGAATAGAAGGTAAAGAAATAGTTTTAGACCAATAAATGGAGTACGGTGGCTATTTTAAGTGATATAGAATAATATAATAAAATATCCTATCTAACACATGCATCCACTTAATAATCACGATCACCACCCTTATATGCTAAAAAAGCAGCTTATTATCCTTTGCTTATTTTTGATGTCATGGGGGGTGGGGGGTCTAGATGGTGATTACGTCAGCAATAGTTTTTTTTACGCATATGTGTGAACCTGTGGGCCGCCGGATCGCGGATCCGTGTAACACAAATGTGCATTCCAATGTGCCGTGTCGCGGATCCGCATCCTCCGTTATACGCACGATTTTTTCTGTTTTTCTCTAAAACTACTTGGATTTAAAGCTGAAAATACTTTAGGAATATTCACATTGAATGAATTAAAAGAGTGAACAAACTGAACAGTGACAAACCAATAGCACAACGAATCAAACAGACAAGGAATACTTTGAACGTGCTTTGAACTCACGTGAAAAAAGTTGTGTGTTGCTTTATTTCAAATATATCGATTGAACGTATGATTTTACTTGTTAGTTGACTTTTTAATTATATTCTAATATGATAAAAATATCGCAACATAAGAGAGAGCCCATGAAACATTTTTACTTGATTTTTTTAAATATCGCAACATAAGAGAGAGCCCATGAAACATTTTTACTTGATTTTTTTATTAGGTAAGGTAAACGTTGAAAGAACGGCTTGTAATATATACGCGCTACGGTTTATTGTAGTGTAACACTTACTAAAATAAACTTAGGTTATACATCTGTCACGAAAACGTAAAATTTTGTTACAAACTGTGATTTTTTCGGATTATTTAATAAATTTTCTACTAGTTGCGCAACCGCACCGCGGTCAGTATTCCGCGGCACACAGCGTGTAGTTCGCGTAGGCTTTCCCGGCGGCCCACAGGAGTCCACTATTCTAAATCTATTTTCTTATTTCCAGAATTAAATCTGCTGCCCATGATTCAATAAAAAAAAAGAAAAATACATACAGGTACCAATGTTTACGTAACAATGTAAATAATTGTAATAAACCTGCTTACGTAATAATTGAACGGCCCTTTATTACTTATTCTAAGGCATATTATGAGAAGGAAAGAGAGTCATGTCATTGTCATCAAAAGAACTCTAAATTGATGGTAAGCAACAGAAGTGAACTGAACACAATAACAAGTGGAACATTTGACCAATAAAAGTAGAGCTGAATTACAGTGTTGAATTGTGTGAAAGAATAGAAGATATGCGAGGGAAAAAAGTTGATAATCAGTTGAAGATAGAGTGAAGGCGCAATATGAAACGTATTGAACTAAAGGTCAACTAATGATGACCTTTTGCCCATCCAAAAATCAATGCACTCAATTTTTCAGTGCGGTTTTTTCTACGATTTGGTAGTTGTACCTACTTAGGGATGATTCATATTAGACCGGGACGGGCTGGACTGTGCACGTCTCATACATTTTGTGTAGTGTACACATACTGTACGGACGAGCTACGGGACGGACAAAATGTATGGAACGATACCACTCTTCACTGCCCGTCCCTTTATATTAATATGATTCACCCTTAGTCACAGACTCACAGATTGTATTAGTAAGTAGTAATGAAATAGCCTACAGGGTTATCTAGAACTGGTGTACCGTGAAATCCTCCAACTTTGGCCACATTTTGTAGAAAAGTTGTTATTACGCGTAAAATAAAATAGGAAAGGGGGTTCATTTTATGATGAGAATGTGAAGTATACACATATTACAACTAAACAAGCATAAAAAATATGTAATAAATGGCAGATTTTGGACAATAAAACAACTGGAAACACTGGCCAAAGTTAACTCCACTTTCTGTCCACAGCTCTCATTATCCACAGCTTGTATCGTCTGAACTTTCAGCCTTATTTGCATACCGCTAAGAAGTATAATACAAATCTGGCAAATGAAGACGACGGAACAAAGTAATCACGAAAAGGTAGCCATTTTCGCGATTTATAACAGTGGCTAATGTTACTTGGCAATTTTTGGTAATTTTCATACAGCTGATTTGGGGTTGACCGGAAGAAAGTTAATGTAATTTTTTTTATTGACTGAACGTTTTTTTGATCCAGATTCAACGTCAACTTGATGGCGAGTGTTAAAATGGTTTAGAAAACGATAATTCAAATAATTTAAAACTACTAGAATCATAAATTCATCAGCCGAAGGTTGAAAACAGATTAAATTAAACTGAAAAAATGAGCTATTTCGTAATATGAATTTATCTTATATAAGTTATAAAGTAACCTAATTAAAGATACCTTTTGACAGAAATATAATTAAGGGTGATTGAGACCATCATTTTCCCCCTTTTGGCTTAGTACGTGCTTAGTACAGGGCAAGCAGATAGCCCTGTATAGTATGTTGTCAATGAAACTGTCTCTGTGTTGCTAGTGCCTGAGTGAAAAATATTTTGGAAAATATATTCAAAACGGTCTTCGCAAATGCGCTAGCTCGACTGCAATCGATGAGCACATCCGTCACCCGCCGCCATTTGCGAAAGGTTGATCGCTGCTCGGAGCAGCGCGAGTGTCATCGTTTTGATTATGTCGAGTGTTTGATTTGTTATTATTATCAACTAACTGTGAACTCAGTGCTTGGATTTAATCAGCTACAATGATTGTGAGATTTCTGAGCGTTTTGTGCGTCGGAGTTTTGGTGGCTTCGGTGTGCAGGGCCGAAGGAAACAACGACAATGAAGGTGGGTGATTTTCGCGTGATATTTATTTATTTTTGTTATTATCTCTATCTTGTCTGTGTATCAATTCAGTTTCTAATATTACAAACCTGTCTATTTTATCTCATAATCATACAATTTCTTCTCAAATAGGCGACACATTCGGTGCGCGCCTTGAAATAGAATTCGCACCTGAAGTTGTCAATGTTTTTTTTTCTTACAATTTTCTTGGAAGACTTTGTAGGCTGGACTTTCGTAAGTTTTCTCGAGTTAATTTATGTGTCGGCCCTTGTGGAAGGCGCGAGGCGTGTAGGAGTTGGGACCGGCTTGACTGGTCTCGTGCATACGATGCACGCACACAGGCGCAGGTGACCTGGTGCGCTGGTGTGCGGAACTCCGTTTTTGCAGTTGATTCATTCACTTAAAAATAATCATTGTTCTTATATCATGCACATCAAGTCGTGAAGGAAGCCTGAGTAATCATTCCGTGGAAGAAACAATCATGAAGTAATCAAAAATTGTGTATTGACTAAGCAACACACCGCTAGACTTTAGTTTGATAAGTAATTTACAGAAAAATTGCTCCTACTTGCATTGTATGAGGAGTATGCAGTGCTCAGTATTTCTCTTGTACTAAGAAATTGGTGTAAAACAGGTCGCTCGACCCAAATTTCATTCCCAAAATAGAGGGAATGTGAGAAAAGAATACATATCATTTTTAATTGGTAAACGAGTAGGTTTCCGTCTTTTGTTGAAAATTATTTAATTTTTCATGCACCTGAATGTTGTAACCAAAAAAGTCAGACTTAAAAAAAACATTCACTACTTACTTAATATGAAAAACTTAATCTTCTAATATAAAAATCTTGAGTCACAGTGTTTATTATCGAATTCCTCCAAAATGGCTGGACCAATTTTTATGAAATGTTTGGTAGGTACCAGAATAGATTATGGTATTAGAGACATGAGATAAGGAATGGCCCTCCAGAATTTATTAGTTTTTTCTTTTGGCAAAACAATGTTTGCCAGCTCAGCTAACTAAAGAATAAAATGTGATCTTTTACCTGAAACTTTATCCTAATTTTTCCATAAAAATAACTAATAGTTTGACTATTGACAAAGTATTTGTTAGCAATCACCAAATGTAGCACTCGTAGCGTAGTTTGACTAGGTGATTGTCAGTGATCACCGAAATTAAGCAACATTCCGCACGGTCAGTACTTGGATGGGTGACCGCGGGTGGCATTTTCCAACTGAGCGCTACCGTGGCTCGGATGACACGTTAAATTGTAGGCCCCGGTTGTTTTAACCGTTTAGCCATGTCAGAGGCCTTCAGGCGGCCTAAAAACTCTGATACCAGGGCTAGCCACCCGGCCTATACGAACTTACTTACTTACCAAAGTCAAGCAATGTTTGCCACCGTCAGTCTTCAGATGGATGACCATGGGTGCCATTTACAACTGAGCGCTACCGTGGCTCAGATGACATGTTAAATTGTAGGTCCCAGTTCTCCCAACTGTTTAGCTATGTCAGAGGCCTTCAGGCGGCTCAAAAACTGACATCAGGCCACCCGGCCTATACAAACTTTCAAACATATCACTGCCAATGCAGCTCCCCATAGCTCCAACACTACTGAATCACACCAGGTTTTTAACCTAACTCCCACTGTCTGCTACTAAGCCATTATCATACCAATGAGAATCAAGCAACGTTAATTGCTTAATCAAACACACAAAATGATGCATATTTTTGTTTGAAAACATTCTTACTAACGGTGAACGAAAACAGTTAAAAATGCCACTTTTGCTCACACATTAATTTTGCCATCAGTAGGCTATCCGAAGGCACCTTTACTTAACATTTAAGTTTCCTAAAGGTATCAAAGAAAGGAAAGGTGAAGGTGGCATATTTTCATAAAACTTGTGCCTAGGAATGCTTCAAATATTCATATAGTAAATATATCTGTACTAATATCATAAAGTGGTAAAGTTTGTGAGGCTGTAGGAGGGTAATGCCTGGAGCTGATGAACTAATTATGAAAATTCTTTTATCAATACAAATCCAAATTATTTGTGAGTGTCATAGGAAAACCACAAAGCCGGGGGCAAAAGCTAGTGCTATAAAAATCTGCAATATCCTGGAAATGTGGAGTCTCATATGGCCCCATGTTTTAAAGACAAAAACAATTATTATTATTGATAGATGTCTGTTTATATCTATACTTTCTATAGTTATAGATAGACAGTTTTCATTAGACAGATACATACTATATTATTAACATCAAGAAACATATGTAACAGACAAAAGCTATAAAATAAACAAGTGTAACAGTGTAAAGTGGTGGTCTTGTCACTAAAACCCTGCCTGGAAGAGATTCCAGGCAGGGTTTTAGGACTCAAACTTCTGGACTCTCTACCTTTGGATGTGTATACATAGAACAAGTAAAGACGATAGGAAAATCATAGATGATAAGATCAATAGGCAAAGGCCTCCAAAAAATAACATCAAGGTGCAGATGACATCCTGTGTAACTAATTTAAATCAAATGTTTTGTCGATGATTTGCGTCAGTATCTCTTAGTATTCATACTGCAAATATCCTAAACCCATTTAAGATTCATTGAGAATTCAATTGAACAATAGTTAATATTATTTTGGCAACATTGGACTAGACTTCCTTTCGCATTTGCCAATGCAAATGAATTGCTAATTAAAATAATTTTATATTTACTTGCATATTTAAGTTTAATTTGTGCAGGTGTTAAGATGAGTCATGTCATGTAAAATTATTAATTTTATTATAATGATAGTAACATAATACACCTGTCCCAGGCCACAGAAAAAGTAAAGATATATTATAATATGTACAGATTTTAATAATTATTACACTTTAGCCCATCATCATCATCATCTTAGTCTTACTATGTACACTGAGGAATAACTATCAGAGTATAAAATATGCTGAATATAAACTGCAAAGTAGGTAGGTACAGCTATTACGTTATTTGCACCATTTTTTGAAGAAAAAAACTTCTTCCAAAAATCGGCCAAGTGCGAGTCGGACTCGCGCGCAAAGGGTTCCGTACCGTATGGGACTATTCCTCTTGCTGTTATTAATAGCGAACAAAACACTCCTAAAAATCACGTTTGTTGTATCGGAGCCCCCCTTTAATATTTATATTGCCCTGTTTTTAGTATTTATTGTTATAGCGGCAATCGAAATGCATCATCTGTGAAAATTTCAACTCTCTAGCTATAACGGTTCATGAGAAGCCTGGTGACAGACAGACTGACAGCGGAGTCTTAGTAATAGGGCCCTGTTTTTACCCTTTAGGTACGGAACCCTAAAAATGGTTTTATAATGATGAGTACAAGGTGTCCTTTATCTGTCCATATTACCTACTATGGTACTAAGATAAGGTAGTTCGATAATACCTGGGCTATGTTTTTAAAACATTGTGTCTGCCTGATCGGAACAGAAACCTAGCCGGCAAAGTCCGACCACAGTGTCAAAATCATACAGTATTCCAATTGCCGCTCCAAGTAGTTCCATAGTTTAGTTTGACTAGGTGTCCGTTAGCGATCATCGAAGTTAAGCAACGTTCAGCACGGTCAGTCTTCGGATGGGTGACCGCGGTTGGCAATAACAACTGAGCGCTACCGTGGTTCGGATGATTAGTTAAATTGTAGGTCCCGTTTGTTGTAACCGTTTAGCCATGCCAGAGGCCTTCAGGCATTTTAATAATCGACCAAGTACGAGTCGGACTCGCGCACGGTGGGTTCCGCTCTGTATGGGATACCTTAAATATTTACTTTATTTTAATTTTATTATTTATTATTGAAGTGAATATAAAACTAAACATTCTGTGAAAATTTCAAGCGTCTACCTGTTACCATTATTAATATCGAGCGAAAAACGTCTAAAAATTCAGGTTTGTTGTATGGGAGCCCCCCTTAAATATTTATTTTATTCTCTTTTTAGTATTTGTTGTTATAGCGGCAACAGAAATACATCATCTGTGAAAATTTCAGCTGCCTAGCTATCATGGTTCATGAGATACAGCCCGGTGACAGACAGACGGACATCGAAGTCTTAGTAATAGGGTCCCGTTTTTTCCTTTGGGTACGGAACCCTAAAAACTCTGACACCAGGGCTAGCTACCCGTCCTACAAGAACTTAGTTATTCCGGTTTCCAACGCCCCGTGATGTTTCATGATTTGTCGCATGAATTCGCCCTTCACATGCCTTCTATTGGTTTGCCTTTTAGAAGCCTTTCGTTGGCCAACTCATCGGCGTAGCTTGTGGGCAATGGGGGCGTAGCTTTGGGTGGCAAAGGTGGGCTACACCCTAGAAACTTCTTTACCCACCCCAGAAAATTTGAAACCCAAAACATTCTATTTTTTTTAACGTGATAACGTCTATGGAAATTTACGTGGTTTTCACACATTTTAAACGAAATAAAACGGGACTCACTCACGTGTACGTATAGTCATAACACGACTATAGCTTCGGTCGCGTTCGGCGACCTTTCTCAAGTTGGTTTTGCGAGACAGCTCCGCGTGCTAGCACTCGCCAACTTGAGAAAGGTCGCCGAACGCGACCGAAACTATAGTCGTGTTATGACTATACGTACACGTGAGTGAGTCCCGTTTTATATCGTTTAAAAAGTGAAAACGTCTTACAAGAGTCGTCTTGCGCGAGAAGCGGGAATGTGCGCAGCTTGTAGCCATAGGCCGAATCATATAAGTCGGCAGATGTAAAGTTAGCCACAAGCTGCGCGACATCCAATCCTGACGGAAGCTTACATAAAGCTGCGAGTTAATTGGATATTGCGCAGCTTGTAGCTAACTTCGCATCACCCGAATTGTATGACTTCACAAACGACAAGAGGTTTGATTCGGCCTATGCGAGTAGCCAGAGAAAATCTCTACCTAAGCGAATGGGCCTACTGTATGAATTTACACACTGTGGCCGGTTCTCAAGTATTGCGGATAAACACGAGCTACCGCAGTGCACACGGGTCATCGCGACTCACCTTGGAAACTAAGAATTGACCTTATTGCAACTATAGTTGAGATTTTTATCCAATGTTTGTAAGTACTGCATTGCTATGGGAAAGTGTTGTTATGTGAAAGGTCATACACACTTATATATAGGTATGTACGGAAAATCGCAGCTTTGCCAAAGAAGTATTGAAATGGGAATGTTTTAGAGTTCATAGCAACCCCTGGACGTTTTGTGCATTTATGCAAAGGTATAGGCCGTGTCACACAAGTGCGACACGGCTATCTGTTCCATACATTTTGTCGCGTTTGAACGATATTTTTTTTTTGGAACAGCATATTTTTTTATTTGAGATTTGATAAAAAGTCATTGACTAAAATTATAAGTTTTAATGTACAGAATAAGGTTCTAAAAGGATGCTAATTGATTACCAGTAAGCCTGTATACAGCTCTAGTTTTTGCTATGCAGCTCGATATTTCTCGATATTACGGTTTGCTACGTGTCCGAAAGGTGCGGCATTCCGCATCGGTCTTGTGGAGCTTGCAATAAGCTTGTTAGTGAGTTCACTGCGGTTTTGAAAGCAACTGTTCCAGACCAGTACAACTTGCATTTATCTTTCGTGGGATAACAGTTTATGTACACAGGCTCCTTTCCCATTGTAACCACTTTTAGATGTGTTTGTAACGAATAATCCATTAAAGTAAAGTATATTTATATTATCTATGACAACATACAGTGGAAAAGTGGAATACAAAAGATTTTTCATATTATAAATTAATAAAACACAATATACATTAAAAAAACCTACAAATCCACACCAAGTCTCTAGCCAGTGGCCCCATACTAGGCTCTATGCCCGTGTTGTGGGAGCCTCAGATACCTAGAATCAAGACTACTTAATTTTTTTTTTCATTCCATATGGGTTTGCGTTTGACTACATACTGCCTGATATTGAGCAGATATGTAGAAGAAAGTGGAGGATCATAAATAGAATCGCTTCATGTCGCTTCACAAACGAATCGATCCTTTTTTCAAAATATGGACCATATCAATCCGGAAGCAAAAACTAAAGTAACCAATAAATTCATCAATGAATTAATAATGAATAAATGGAAATAGGCTGTAGGAAACAGTCAGTAAAACATACATACCTATTTGGATAGATAAGCGTAAACAATAAAACACATCATACAAAAGACTGTACCTCTGAATTCTTGCTCGCTGTAATCTAAGCAATATCGAGCCGAGCTTCCTTTCAAAACTTTTGAATAAATAAAACAAAATCCTCTAAGCAGACGGCAAATACAAAGTACTTAAAATGAGAACTCGCAATGAAATTATGAAACAAGCTAGCTAACAACAATGGAGGAAGAAACATTACTTCGCCGTCGAAACGTAGTCAAATTAGCATATATTGGGAGTTGCGTGGCCTCCGAGAGCACAGGGAAACAATGCCCGGCTATGTGAAGGGAATACGTCTTTGTTTGATAGGGTTGAGGATTGGGCAATATCCGTACCAAGCTTTTAAAATATAATCCACTAGAAAAGGAATGTCAGAGGCCTTCAGGCGGCTTAAGAACTGACGCCACGGCTAGCCATCCGGTCTACACGAACTTACTAGGAAAGGAAAAACTGCTAGATTGAATCAGTATAGAAATAAAAAGGACAAAAGTAACCGACATAGCCCAGAGGATAGGCAAGTTGAAATGGCAGTGGGTTCATTGCACGGAGGACTGATGACCGATGGGGTTAAAAAGTTCTCGAGTGAAGACCACGTACAGCCAAGCGCAGCATTGGACGTCCGGAGACTGCAGGGGGTTGCGCTCGATTAAAGCCTTTGTAGAGTAATTTAAAGTCTACTGGACCCGTCGGACTCTTGAGTTGGATCATTAGGATTTCTTATTTATTGCAGACGTGTGTCAGAATGTTCGTGGGTGCGTGCTATTCGAAAACACGGAGGCTTCTTTTTGAGGTCCATTTCCAGGGTTGCCACACGTCTCGCAATGATCTTTCGTTGTGCCGATAAGCAAAATATATCGATATTAAAATATACATCTGATGGCAGACTGTAATGCTGTTAAATAAAGCTCACGCCCCCAACAAACGCAGTGTAGAGTATTTACTCTACGCTGGCCGGGTCCGCGCATGTGATGAAAAAGCGACTTAGTAAAATAATCAAGTAGTAAGCTGCTCTATCCTATTCAAACAATCCTATTTGAAATCAACAGAAGAATGTCCTATCGATTTCAAGAATTGACGATTATGGTAATAAATTACTTGCAAGGCAGATGCACTACAACGAAACTAAGCCAGGAGGGTTGTCACAAGTATGTTCAAGACTAGGTTCACTGGACTTCCGACTGGGAGCAGGAGTTATCCATTCTCCAGACCCTGCCATCCCTGCGTAGGTACTAGGTACGTGTCTGCGATTCGGCTGGAGTTTTGTTCGCATTCCTACTGAATCAACTGGCATCTTGAGTCAGTCTATTCTTCTTAGCTAGTTCCTCCTGTCATAAGTTCTTTCCAGACCAGTCTTGACTTCGACTTGACTCTTTTGAGTCGTCCATTCTCCAAGCCCTGCCATCCCTGCGTGCGTGTCTGCGAGTCGGCTGGAGTATTGTTCGGAGCTCGTGCAACGTGAATACTAATGTATTGTCGTGTTGCTGATACAACGCGTAAGGTGGATGGGGACTGGTCACACATTTGGATTTTGGATTGTCATCTATTGCATGGGTCTATTATTTTGACGTGATAACGTCTTATAAATCGATGAAAGCGGGTTGCACGCACGAAATAGTGTCACGTTCGCCTGAGCCTGAGCGGCTAGCAATTTGAAGTATACCCGGTCAAAACCCTGCGTGACATTTGGCATTGCACTGTGCTCGTCACAGTGATATAACGGTGACGTGAGATGAGATGAGAAAGGTGACGACGGGTAGTACTTATAACTGAGCGCTACCGTGGCTCTGATGACACGTTAAATTGTAGGATCCGGTTGTTTTAACAGTTTAGCCAGACGCCTTCAGGCGGCTTAAAAACTGGCGCCAGGGCCTAGCCACCCGGTCTGAACGTACTTACCATATTGTTATTTTTTTCCAACTGGTCAAAGAATATATAATAAATGAACTGGTGTAGACAACTTGGCAGGTGCGTCTGCGTTATCTCTTCACATCTGCTACCGTATTGCCTTATTCCTTATCTATATTTTTTGTGATAGCTTGTGGTCTGTTTTGATTTTTTTTTCCCTATCTTTGCGGTATTGTGGTGAGCGTCGAACTGTATGTGACGTCAGGTAGTAGGGGAGCACAAGAGAGGTTTTTGTGTCAACTAGAGTACCTCTACCACGTACGAGCCCTTCATAACTCCACAACGTTAGTCAAAGTCAAAAGTATTTATTTGTAGAAATTGTGTTACAACGATCTTAATTTTATTTCTATAGTACAATTCTAGTAGCCAAAATGGTATACGAAAACTTTTACTAGTGTGTCATCCGAGCCACGGTAGCGCTCAGTTATAAATGTCACCCGCGTTCACCCATCCAAAGACTAACCGTGCAGAGCGTTGCTTAACTTTGATGATCGCTGGCAAACACCTAGTCAAACTACGCTATGACCGCTACGGCAGTGGTCAATGGCCAAAATGTTTTTTTTTTTGCAAGCGAGTTCGTGTGCCTAGCATTTCCAGCTCTTGTGTTGGACAAGTTGGTCATAATTATGAACTACACCTCTGGAACTTTTCAAAGTAACTCGGTATATCATGAGCTTCTTTACTAATGATGTTAAGTACATAGTACTATTATTTCTTCTGTGGCCATGATGTAGGTACCGCCCGGACGTGGGCTGACGCGTGGGCGATGATTGCTTACTGATAAAGGGCTTCGTCTTTGTTAAGGCGACGGCACGCGCTGGGACACGACAGAAAAAATTGTTAAAAGTTTTTTTGGTCGAGTTTTTGCGTGCCACGCCCCTCCTATAAGCCATAGAAAAGTTTAAATCACGTGAACATGGTTAGTATAAGTCTATACAGAAATTGTGTACTTAGGAAATACCGGGATAGGGCGCGAAATAACGGAAACACTGGTGATCGTAGCAGATGTTTATTTAGACCTGTGTTTCTTAACCTTTTTCAGTCCGCGGACCCCTAGAATATTAAGCACAATTTCAAGGACCCCCTTATTACTAGTAATTCTCCGCACAGTAGACGTCGGATCGCATTGACCGATTTCGTGCATAAAAAAATTGCGGCGGTACAGGGGTGGAGGGGATTGATTGCGAGACTTGCTGGCATAGATACGATGGCGGACCCCCATACCATACACATAATCGCGGACCCCCAGGGGTCCGCGGACCACAGGTTAAAAAACGCTGATTTAGACTGAAAAGCAACGAGCCGCCACCGCGGCCTACTCTCTCTCTAAATAGTTATTACTACAGAAATGTAGGTACCTACCGCCATTCATACACTACAGTACTGAGAAAGGGTGTAGTTTGGATCATTATGAACAATTATTACGATGGGGCCAAACCGGCAATGGAGAGTGTCATTCATATCAGTATCAGAATCAGTTATTGACGTATCAAGCTTAATACTAAAATTAAATACACAAAATCTGTATAATAATACATAGGCATAGACATAGGCCTCCTTATGAATCTCCAATAAAACCGGTTGGGAGCGACTTGCATCTAGCGCGATCCTGCTGTCTTAATGAGGTTCTCTGTACACCTTGTGAGAAGACGTCCTACGCTACGCTTGCCGGTACGTGCTCTCCACTCGAGAATTTACTTCTTATTTATTATTTCTCACTAGCTGCCCATCCCGGCGTCGCCCGGATTCGAATGAATTATAGCTATAAACCTTCCGGAAGAAATATTCTAAAAGATAGTGGAAACCGCATTGAAATCTGTTGTAGTTTGGAAGATATAAGCGGATAAGACAGACATACAGAAGTAACGGTATTGCTTTATATTATAATGTTAGTGATTCTTAATAGATTCTCTTTTCTTTTCTCTTAATAGAATGCCATCGCCTTAAGTCTCTGTTGCCACCGGAATGGGATTGGAAATCGATGTTTCTTGATATTCGACACAACCGGCATTACCTTGACGACGAGACGTTTTGTATTTGTAAAGCTTTTACGTTACATAAACGTTAGGTACGATTGGAGAAGAGCCTTTTTCGACGTCGAATTGCGGACTTAATTACTTTGCTGTGTGACATTTGGGACTGTTACACGTTTACTGTACTGTACCGGTCTTTTGATGGTCCACTGATGAACATAGGCCTACCTAAGAATGTTGATGGGGCAATGCTGGCCCAGCGCGGGTTGACGTGTTTATAGACGTTAGATGACGAGTCGGCCAACTGTTCAAATTGTTTACAAATACAAATATTTTATTGATAATACCATAGTTACATTTTTTTAATCGGGCAAAAGTGCCTTTATTAACTACAACAAAACTACACTACTATTACATAAAAAGCATTGGATCATCCTCATACCTTTTACTAAAATCAGAATAAAACTAATAATTAAGGGGGGCTCCCATACAACAAACCTGCATTTTTAGCCGATTTCCGCTCTATATTAATAATGGTAACAGGTAGATGCTTAAAATGTTCACAGATTATTTAGTTGTATATTCACTTCAATAATAATAAATAATAAAATTCATAATTGACCGAGCTTTAGCGAGGTCTCTGAGTCTACTATGGGACGAGCCGGCACTTGAGCTGTCAGATGTTTGTATGTTTCTTTGTTCGACGATAACTCAAGTACCGCTCAGCTGATCTGCATGAAATTTAGCATGCACGTAGTTTATATATATATAGAATTTTTAAGTTCGAATATGAGCATCTTCTGTTCAGTGGTGTCGAAGATACCAGGACCGGTGGTAAAATGAGGCAAAACGGCGCCACTTTCTGCGGGAGTTGCTTGGGTCAAATCTAGTAATTGAAATTCGACCCTCTTCCCGTTGACTGATTGATCTGATATATGGTACACACCTTTAGTTCCAATGACAATACAATATTATTAATTAGTTTATAATTTTGTAAAACTTTATTCATATAAACAATTTTATATATTTTTCAAGATTAAATGTGTTGGAGCGCTTTACGCAAAGTTACCTTTTGAACCATTCACATACTTAGTTACTAAGCACATTTAGTTCAATCTTAAAAATCATAGATGGCTCCGTTCATCGAGCGACAAAATCCTGAATCACGCAAATGACTTTTGTGATGAATTTAGTGAGCTATTTGATGTATTTTGTTATCTTTGCGTTTTCGGTACGATAAAATAAACCATCGGTCTCGGAGTTTAAGAGATTTATTCGAGGGAAGTTTTCTGTGCTCTCTGCTTTCTCTGCTGCGACGCTCGTCGCGCTCAACAAAGTACTCATTCTTAACGAACATTTATTTAAAATCCTAATTTAAATTCTGACAGTACCTATGTCTAAAATTTATGGTCGGTGTCAGTTTCTTGTGAAAAAACTATATTTTGTTTAAAATAAACAGCACATTAAAAAAGTGATGACGACTTGACGAGAATCTTTGCCTCATTGGCGTCATATGAGTAAACTGTTGAATATTGGCACTACTTTAGGCTGTGGCTACTTAATCTGAACATAGCGTTCAATAAGCCCCCTACTGCCTGCACCGACGTGACGGGTCTCCTTTTGTCAGCTCTCCGTGACACTTACTACCACTAGAGCCGTCTGCGATGGCCTTTCCAGCTCCCTGTGGTATCGACTGCTACAGGGCATTCTCCGGCGGCTCTCTTGTTATCAACGGGATAACTCTTCGCAACGCCTACTACTGCAGAGCTGCCTGCAACGGATTTTCCAACTTACTGTGGTATCTACTGCTATGGAGCGTTCTCCAGAGGCTTTCCCGTGAACGATTGGCCAGCTCTCCGTGACATCTACTACTGCGGGGCCGTCTGTAACGACTTTTTCCGGTCTCTGTCGTATCTACTGCCATGGGGTGTTTTCCTACGGCAGTCTTGTGATCGAAACCTAGCTATCTGTGACACCTACGACCACTGGGACTTTGCAACGGCCTTTCCAACTTTCTGTGGTATCTACTACTACGGGATGTATTCCAGAGGCTCTCCTGTGGTTGACTGGCCAGCTCCCCATGGCACCTGCTACAGGGTCTATTTCAATGGCCTTTGCAAAAACGTCGTGGACTTTCTTCTTAGAGTAGCTCGCAGAGTGTGTACGTTTAGGTTTGATGATAGCTAGAGGACTGTATGTAACGTTCATTTGTCTTTTAAATAAAATTGCTAATTATTAAATAAAATTGCTTTTTAAAAAAATGATGCTTAATTTTGTTGGTTAAATCTTGTTTAAATAATTTTCGCTCGAACTAAGTAAAGAATCCCAAAGTAGGTTTCTAACATTTTTTCTTAATAGACTTTCTAACAGTGTATACTAACATAGTAACGTTCACGCTGAACGCCCCACGATTTTATTTTTGAGTTTGATCAATGCTCGAGTGATAAGAAAATTAATGTATGAATGCTTACTTACCTAGGACACGATAATGATATCTAATACCGTGCCTAGGACTACCAAAATTATTTTTTATCTTTTAGTACATTCTAACAGTAACTTCTCAATAAAACCGTTTAATTTAAAATGTTTTTTATACATTTTATATGTTATATGAATAACCGCTCTCTTTGTTCTTTGAAGCCCTATAAGCTATGCGCCTTCTGCTAGTGTTAGATTCCATTCAGTAATTCTTCAAACATTGTAGCTTAACAATAGCAATTTTCGGCAGAAACTCATATATTTGAAATATTTTACCGAATGATTTATACATTTACTTCGCTCATCATTGCAAAACTTTCATACGAAAATTATTATATTTTTTTTGAAATCACAGTTTTTATGATATAAAATAGGAATAGCGCGAGGTCCAAGTCCGGGGCGGACTACTAGTAAATAATAATTTAATTCAAGGGGGGCTCCCATACAGTAAGGAACCCCCCGTGCGCGAGTCCGACTCGTACTTGACCGATTATAATATGAGGACGAGTGAGTATGGGTAAATAGAGTTAGCTGGTAGATTACCTCACAAGGCAATGGGAGAATCTGCAACTCTCTAACGTACCTATATTTACAACCCGGTCACAATATCTGTGCACCTGACTTCGTGACGTCATATCGAATTATCGGGACGTATATACATTACCGGACGTCTAGTATACCGTCCGGACGTCAATTATTATCGGGACGTGTATCGGCAACGAAGGGGAGTGCGCAGAGAGGTGACAGGGGAAGCGGGAGAGGCACCGCATTCCAGCGAGGTGCACAGATATTCTGACCGGGTTATAGTAAGTTCGTATAGGCTGAGTGGCTTAGCCCTAGAGTCAGATTTTTAAGCTGCTTGTAAGCCTCTGTTTTTAAACAGTTAATACAACCATGGTTTACAATTTAACGTGTCATTTCACCATTTGTTACAATACACGTCCTTAATACATCGCATGATAATTATTTTTCGTAAAAAATGGCAAAACCTTCCATCGTGTACAAAATTCCAATATTTCGCTCGAATTGTTTACATTATTGTTGATTTTTCAATAATGGCTCAGCCGATTTCTGTAAAATTAATGGGACCACCTCGGAAGTATACCCTTTCGAACTAAACAATAATTTTTCGTTTCGGTTTACAATTGGCGGAATTATCGATGAACATACACGAAAAAAAATACATACAGACGAACACAGAACCTCCTCCTTTTTTTAAGTCGGTTAAAAATAATATTTTTGTATTTTAAATACAATGAAATTGTCAGATACGAGTATCATAATAACAACATCAGATTAATCCATTTCCAATATTTTCATCAGAGGGCTATTCAATGCTGTTACAGTACCTAAAGTGGAGTCATTTTAATAGGTCACTTTTGTCATGAATGCAAAGAAAAATATACCTTACACTAAAGGAATAAAACTCATGAAAACAATATTGACGACGACCGATAAGTGTTCTCGAATACGGCTTGGAGTTTTATTCCTTTAGTACAAGGTATATTTTTCTTTGCATAAAATGAAATGTCAAAAGTGACCTATTATCTTGTCCCTACTTTACGTACAAACAATACTTATTTATTCGACAGAACCAATAAAAGTACTACACAAACATCAATTCACTGATGGGCTTTCATCTAGGATGCCTATTTCAATTTAGTAGGTCTATGTCTCGAATCTAGATCAATTTCATTACTTACTATTACTTTGTGGTACATGTAAACAATTCACTTACAATACGTTCGTCTATGTAGGTAGAGAATGTACCCAACCTTCATAAATACGCTAAAGGTCGCATCACACTGAATACGGATCTTGTACCTGTACTGTACTAGCCTTTTTAATAGTCCACTGCAGGACGTAGGCCTACCCACGAAGGGTGATTGGGCCATATACAACACGCTGGCCCAATGCGGGTTGGTGGATTCACACACGCCATCGAATTTCTTCTACGGACGTATGCAGGTTGCCTCATGATGTTTTCCTTCACCGAAAAGCCAGTGGTGTGATATTCCGTACATAAGTTACAAAGAAACGCATTGGTACCGGGATTGAACCCACTACCTTAAGAATGACAGGCCAGCGTTACAACCACTAGACCACCACGGCTTCCTTCGATCTAGTACCTACTGCGCTTTAACTTTAAAAAATAAATTAAAATAAAAACAGACAAGCGCGAGTCAGGCTTGCACACCGAGGGTTCCGTACAGATCCTGAAAATCGCACAATTTTTTTTTACAACAAAAGTATTTTTTTTCTCAACTGCAAGAAACTGTAGATATACATAATAATATGTATATGATTTTACTTGACACACGGACAGACAGATGGACAACAAAGTGATCCTATAAGGGTTCCGTTTTTTCTTTTGATGTACGAAACTCTAAAAATAACAAAAAGCACAAAAAAATCAACAACTTAGCCATTGACACGAAATAATAAAGCTGTTAACAAAGTGGCTACTAATGGCTACATGTCTTTACGTCGCAACAGCAATGTAATTATCGTCTAGGTTTGTTCCATTTCAAACCGCAAAGCCTTACATTAGTATTAATACTTAATGTCAAGGGTGCGTTCAAATGTTTCTAAAAAACATGTGTTATCCGAGCCCCGGTAAATGCCACCCGCGGTCACCCATCCGAAGACTGACCGTGCCGAGCGTTGCTTAATTTCAGTGATCGCTGATAAACACCCAGTAAAACTACGGTAAAGAATTGTTTGTTATTTTTAGTATGCCTGGTACCTTTAAGTTTAGGGCCTTTTCAGACATGAGCTGTTTTCACTGCCGCTGTCGTCGTCGTCGATTCAGCCATTGGGCGTCCACTGCTGGACATAGGCCTCCCCTAATGATATCTCTTTATTTTGTATTAAGTTCCGAGCTAGAGCTAAAATGATTTAGAGCGAAACTTTGTAAGTATAGAATAGCGGGATTAGCAGGATTATGGCGTACCCATTCTGTTTTTGCCACCGCTCGCTGCCGGTAGCGAATAGGTCTGAATAGGCCTTTACTGTAATATTCAGGGATATTGAAAGGGCTCGATTCCAAGAAGGTCGCAATTGCGTCGCTCTACCTTTGTGTAGGCGTTATCTTAGATGTTATCAGATAGCGAGGGCTATGGGAGAAATAATAGCTCGATGGAGAAAGGTGTAAGAGGAATTGAACTTTTGTGCGTTGTTTGTTGCTAAACAAAGATAAACAATGTTGATTTTAAATAATAAAATTAATAGTAAAACATATTTTAGGCCCGTGCTCTATTCTAGTGATTCTTTTGATAAATTAATTAAATCTTTTCGTTTGCGATTAACAATTATTATTTCATTGCTTTTTAACCGGGACTTTTTTTTCTTTTGAATAAATCCTGTGTGCAACATGTGCAGCTCTCACCATAGGTATTTAGGATAGATTATGTTTAAGACTGTAATAAATTTTTACCCGCCGCTTCACGCGCTTGATTTTTCGGTTTTGTGTAGCCCAATATCCATGCAAACAATCAAGTTGAATTGTCTCTCTGTTGCTACGTGAAAGATGGTTCGGGAATGGTTAAAATGACTACGCTGGGGGCTCGAGCCCCGCTCCGCTAGCCTCCTTCGCGAATCGCGATCGAGCCTCAACTTTGAAAATTATAAGAGCTCATTGAAAACCTCGCTCATTTCGTAGTCCAGCCCCGGCTTAACTCATTCGGATTTATAATATTACTGGTAAAGATTACATGATTTTTTTTAAGCTACACTGTCCTATTGATATACTTTTTATTAGGGTTCCGTACCCAAAGGGAAAAACGGGACCCTATTACTAAGACTTCGATGTCCGTCTGTCTGTCTGTCACCGGGCAACGTGTATCTCATAAACCATGATAGCTAGGCAGCTGAAATTTTCACAGATGATGTATTTCTGTTGCCGCTATAACAACAAATACTAAAAACAAAATAAAATTAATATTGAAGGAGGGCTCATACAACAAACCTGAATTTTTAGACGTTTTTCGCTCTATATTAATAATGGTAACAGGTAGATGCTTGCATTTTCACAGAATATTTAGTTTTATATTCACTTCAATAGTAAATAATGAAATTAAAAAAAATAATATTCAAGGGGGGCTCCCATACAGTACGGAACCCTCCGTGCGCGAGTCCGACTCGTACTTGGCCGATTATTTATACTTTTTTTGGTTGGGGCAATAGGACCCTATTTCCCCACTCAATGACTGCAAATAAAACTGCTCTATCTCGGTAGCAAAAATCCTAAGCATTTAACCCAGAAAGAATACGTTATCAGTGTCCTGCTGGGTTCGCTGACCCGCGTCTTATCGTCAGGTGAGGCCGACGTGAAACAATGTACACGGGCGGGCCACCCATCACCATTAGAACGCATTACTATGCCTCGTTACCTCGTAGCCGTGGTGGTCTAGTGGTTGTAACGCTGGCCTGTCATTCTTGAGGTCGTGGGTTCAATCCCGGTCCCGTACCAATGAGTTTCTTTGGATCTTATGTACGGAATTTCACACCACTGGCTTTTCAGTGAAGGAAAACATTGTGAGGCAACCTGCATACGTCCGTAGAAGATATTCGATGGCGTATGCGAATCCACCAACCCGCATTGGGCCAGCGTGGTGGTTATGGCCCAATCACCCTTCGTGGGTAGGCCTTCGACCTGCAGTGGACTATTAAAAAGGCTGGTACAGTACAGTACTACGAGTATGCCTCGTTATATTTATGTGTAGTACACTCATTTACAGCAGTTATTTAAAAAAAATCGCAAGTACTAATCACAGGTAACATTAAGCAACGTTCCACACGGACAGTATTTGGATGGGTGACCGCGGGTGGCATTTTCCAACTGAGCGTTACCGTGGCTCGGATGACACGTTAAATTGTAGGTCCGGGTTATTTAAACCGTTTAGCCATGTCAGTCGGTCTAAAAACTCTGACACCAGGGCTAGCCACCCGGCCTATACGAACTTACTTTGGGTAACATTTAACACCACTTGCTTTTCGGTGAAGAAAAACATCATGAGGCAACCTGCGTATATCCGTAGAAGAAATTCGATGGCGTATGTGAATCCACCAACCCGCACTGCGCCAGTGTGTTGGATTTGGCCCAGACACCCCTCGTGGCTAGGCCCATAAAAGATGAGCTGTGTTCAAATACCAATCCATCCTATTGCCAAATCCAACCAGATACAAATTACAATTGTAAACTTTAAACAAAGACACCAAAGGAAAATTATCATTAAATGATCTTAGCGCAATATTACAACAATAAATTGCGGTCTAACATTAATACCATTCATAATATCTTGAAACAATTTAAACAGATACACAAATCTGGTACCACAATACCGCCGCTACGTAGTAATGCGATATTACCCACATTTTGGTTACTCTACACGAATTTCGAACTTCTATTAGATATCTCGAACTATCGAGTGGGAGTTACCATACGGTGTACGAATTTTAACAGTACCTAAGCTTGGTACGTTGGTAAATATTGTCGATATCGCGGGTCGAACCTAGACACGATTGGCAAAGGACCGAGATGGCACGACAAAAATGAACCCTATACCTACCAAGTAGAGGGATTTGGAAAGCGGCAGATGATGATGATGATGATATGTTTATTACTTTCACGATATGCAGGGACTATTTCGCTACAATAGCCAGGGCAATATGAGTTTTAAGGAATAAAAACATGAATTAACATCGTTCTAATTCTAACCCTTACTACAGGACCCTGCGTTTTGCGTACCTACACAAATTTTAGAGAGAAATTCTATAAATAAAGTCGGATAAAATCTAATATGTTCTAAGATTTTATCTTGACGTAGGTGTCATTCAACATCATGGACTCATGGCATATTATTTGCTCCGATGCTGATTTTAGGCCTTTTCCCGATCGCTCGTTATGCATTTTCTTTTTTTACATTAAATTACAAAGACACTTAAAACAATAATTTCACTTCAAATTGCCAAGGATCAGACATTCACTTCACACTTTGACCCAACTTGAAACTCTGTTTTCCACTGCGCCACTTCATACAGTAAAACTTAGTCGGTCTAATACAGGGTGGAGCGAATTTGGCGCATTATAAACCGGCCCAGGTAGAACTGGCTGTTGAGCCAGTCTAAACGTGCTAATGCCGACCGAAAAGTAGTTCACAGTTCCACAGCCACATACAGTTTATAGTAAACCATTTACCCAACGTTACCGCAGCGCGCCTCACGCGGCCGTGTTCCGGCGCGTTTCCTAGACTGATGCGTCTATAACCGTCTCGCTCGCACCTACGCGCATTCGACGCTAGGTGTCTCTTTCACAGCACGGCGCTGTCGTCGTCGTGTTTGCTCCGCCGCGCGTCCGCGCCGCCATGACAGTCTGCCACCGATCTTACGAGCGACACGATTGTAGCGCGCGCTTAAACCTACGATACGAACTGTTCCTAATATTAAGTGTTTGGGAACAAATATATACCATTCCCTGTGACTTTCTTGTGTTTCTTTTCATATGAGTTCGAATCCTCATATGTGGCGCCCAACAATTAAAAAAGCGCCCGCGTCGCGGTCGTGTTAGCTTAAAAACATTACAAACTGTGTTGTTGTGGGTGAGTGAACTGCTTGTGATCGATACAAAATGCAAACAAGAAGCCAGCGGAACGTTAACGACGCCGCCGGCGCCGCCGGTGCTAACATGTACACCCCGGCTGTGCCGCCGTCTCCGGCCGCAAACTTAGAAGACAACACATCCGCCGCATCCGGTCATAACGTCGAGCCGACACCGCAGCGCCCGCGCCGCGTGCCGGACGACCATGTACCAGTAACGTCGACTCCGATAAGCTCCGAGGCGACGTTTTCGCAGGCTAATGTGTCAGCTCTTATTTCTGCATTACAAAGATCGCAAACAGAAGCCCTCCGCGATGTCATAGAATCGGTGATGAGAACACCTCCAACTGTAAGTGACTCTCAGACCTTAGCTCGCTGCCGAGCCACCTTCAGCAATTCGTCATCAGAGTCCGTAACCGCTTTCATCGACAGTGTCGACAGCTACATCGACTGTTGTAAAGTCTCAGACGCTAATGTGTTAAAAGGCCTAGCTATGCTGCTGCAAGGTGAAGCCGCTATCTGGTGGCAGGGGCTGAAAGAGCAAATTACTACCTGGGCTGAAGCGAAGGAAAACTTAATTAGTGCCTTTGGAGACCGCCGACCGCCCCACAAGATCTACATCGAGATATTTAATAAGCCACAACGTACAGAGAATACCGATTTATTTGTATCAAAAATCCGAGCGTTGTTTGCTAAATTACCAAAAAACGATTTGTCCGAAAATGCTAAATTGGATATGACATACGGCCTTCTACACTCGAGAATAAAAGTGAAGCTACGAAGAGAAGAATTCTCGTCGTTTGGCGAGCTGTTACGCTTAGCCAGAGAAGTAGAAGATTCCTGGGAAGAAGAGCGAAAAACCGCGCGAAGCGACCAAGCGCCGCGCGCGCCCCCGCCCCCTCCCAGAACATCGAACACGCCGGTCGAGCAAGCGCGAAACCGCTTGCCGGTTTCAACCGCACTGCCCCCGCCCCGCGCCGCGCACGAGTCGCCGCACATCTCCAATGCTACACCGACACAAATCGCCGCTTCGCCGACACAAGCCGCCACTTCGCCGACAACTTACACCGACACCGGCGCCAAAAAGCAGCGACCGCAATGTTCCTACTGCAAACGGTTCAACCACACCCGGGACCAGTGCCGTAAGTTGGCAAGTCGAGGTGAGTCCAGCATAAATAACTTTTCCGCGGAAGTGAGAGATAGTGGTGATAAGGGTAAAGAAAGCTTTTATAGTATCGAACTTCCTACTTCGCGTAATAAAAATACGTGCGTAAATTCGGGAAATAAGTGCGAGCGTTCTAACCGTGGTGTTTTGTCAAATAATAATTTGAACGTAATAAACTCTAGTAATAATACTAAAAATGCAAATAATAATATTAACTATGATTTGTGTGCATGTTTGCCTGTTTTGAATGATGCAAGTAGCTATTTGAAAAATAGCTCTGACACCTGCAGTTCCGACTTTTGCCTCCCGCGTAGGGATGCGCGAGAACAAAAATCACCAACAACAAAGTATCCGTCGATGTCGGCAAATTCTTGCAATATTCAAAACGACTTTAATGTTTGTTATCGGAATTGGGTCTCGCATAATACCGCATGCGCATGTACTTTGTCAGTGAAAAACACGGACTCCGATTTCGTTTGTATTGCCGAGCCAAAATATGTTTGTAGCAACGAAATCGATGACGTGACGCGTTATAGTGCGAGAGCCAACTGCACAGAAAAATTACCTGTGTGTATAAATAGTTCGGGTACTAACGGTACAGGAAAATTACCTGTCAATGTAAATAGTTTGGGTACTAACGGCACAGGAAAATTACCTGTCTCTGTAAATGATTCTGAAACTAACTGTATGGGAAAATTAACCTTTAATATGTGTAAGTGTAAAACTAAATCTCGGAATATGTCAACGGATAATAATGATGTGAATAATTTTGCTATGAGTGGAGTTTCGAATGACTGTATATGTAGTGGAGATGTTTCAACGTCCCGGAACGGTCGTGAGAGGCCCCTTGCATGCCGCGAAATACGTCCGATTTTCAAAATTGAAATTTTGGGTATTGGTGGTACAGCTTTGGTAGATACCGGTGCGAAACATTGTATAGCTGGTCACACACTATATGCTCTCCTTCTACGAAAGGGTCAACCCCTCGTTTCCTCGACGCGTCAAATCAAGCTTGCTGACGGTCATGTACGAAACATGGAAGTACTTACAACTACATTGGCGGTAAGTTTAGCCCTTAAAGTCATTACGGTTCCTTTCCTGATTTTTCCGGATTCCGGCAACAACGAGACGCTTCTGGGTATTGATTTCATCACTGCTGCGGGAGTTGTCATAGATTTTCATAAAGAAATTTGGTATTTCAGCGAGAATATGAACATTAAACATAAACTGCTTTTCGAGCCTACTTCACAACAAATAGGTTGCTCCTCTGCAAACGTTCTCCGTGAAGATGAGGGTGCTCATCTCAATCCAGCCGAGCGTAGCGCTCTTGCTGAAGTCCTCATCAGACACGCGAATATTTTCGAAGCAGGGGGAGGTCCAACTCCATTCGCCGAGCACTGCATCGAGACAGGTAATCACCCACCGATAGCCGTGCCTCCGTATCGTCTCAATCCAGCGAAAAAGGAGTTGATGAAGCAGGAAATAGATAAATTACTTGATGAAGAAGTTATTGAGGAGTGTGAGTCAGCTTGGTGTTCCCCGGCATTGATGGTGCCGAAGCCTGATGGTACAGTTAGGTTCTGCGTGGACTATAGACGCCTCAACGCAGTCACCAAGTCTGACAACTACCCGATGCCGCGCATCGACGAACTTCTACAGTCTACAAAGAGAAACTGCTATATGAGTACTCTAGACCTTCGCTCCTCATATCATCAGGTCAGTGTCAGGGAGTCCGATAGAGACAAGACTGCCTTCATATCTCCTCTCGGCACATATCGCTTCAAAAGGATGCCATTCGGTCTGAAGAATGCACCGGCGACCTTCCAACGCTTAATCGACCGACTCCGTTCCTGTGCAGCTCTCAAAGAGGTAACTATTTTGGCTTATCTCGACGATCTCCTGGTCATCTCTGAGGGATTCGAGCGACACCTGGAAGACCTGGAGCTGGTGATGAAACGGCTGGAAGAGTTTAACCTTCAGGCGAACCGGAAAAAGTGTTCTTTTGCGAGAGAGAGTGTAAAATATCTAGGACACGTAATCACTCAAGAAGGTATCTCCGCTGACGCTCAAAAGGTAAGCGCAGTTCTAGAAATGAACGAACCTGCCAATCTAAAACATTTGCGAACTTTCCTTCAGACATGTTCATGGTTCCGGAAGTTTATCCCAAACTTCTCTAAAGTCGCCGAGCCATTAACACGCCTGACTAGAAAATCTCAAATCTGGATCTGGACCGCGGAACAATCCCAAGCTTTCAACGAGCTGAAACGGTTACTTACTTCTGCACCGATACTGGTTCAACCGGACTTTAACAGCCCCTTCGTTTTACGCACGGACGCGAGCAACTACGCGTTAGGCGCAGTCCTGTTGCAGGGAGAAGGTAAGCAAGAGCGTCCCATTGAGTATGCGAGTCGACTCTTAAACGATGCAGAGCGCAACTACTCGACAACAGAACGAGAGGCACTCGCTGTAGTTTGGGCAGTCGAACGTTCTAGGTCATACCTCGATGGCCAGCCAGTAATCATCGGAAGTGACCATCAGCCGCTGCGTTGGCTGCTCACTTTAAAATCGCCAACAGGTAGGCTGATTCGTTGGGCTCTAAAGCTCCAGTCCTTCGACATCAGGTTCGAGTACACTCCGGGAAAAGCAAACGTCGTTGCAGACACACTCAGCAGACCAATCTGTTCAAGTGGAACTGTTAACGATTGCGGTATTTGCTCTGTAGTATGCGATCTTCCTACAAAGTCTCCTAACCAACTACGACAGGAGCAGCTGTCCGATCCCGAGCTCGTAAAAATCGTCAAAGATCTCGAAGGTACTGATGAAGTATCTTCTCAGCGATGGTACGACCGCGGATACCTCATGAATCAAGGTGTTTTATATAGGTACAACCCGGATTCAGAATGCGAGTCCCCTCAACTCGTGATTCCTGCTGATCAAGTAGTACACATTCTTAAAGAACTGCATGATTCTCCTTTAGCAGGGCATCCCGGAATCGACCGCACATACCAAAAGGTAGCGCAACAATTCTATTTTACAGGAATGCGGAGAGTAATAACTGATTATGTTGGAGCCTGCATTCACTGTCAAAGGTACAAAGCATCCAACGCCAAACCTACTGGCCTCCTACAAACTCCGGTAATGAGTCAACGGAACGAGGTGCTCGCCATAGATCTTTTCGGCCCTCTACCAGAAGGAGACCAGGGGGAGCGTTGGGTTTTTCTCATTGAGGATACAGCGACCAGGTGGGTTGAACTGTTTGCCCTACAGGACGCTACAGCAGAAGCCTGTGCCCGTATCCTTATTGAAGAGTACTTCATGCGTTTTGGCTTGCCTCGCCGAATAATATCCGACAACGGGGTCCAATTCGTTTCTGCTGTCATGCGCCAATGCATGTTAGTCTTGGACATAAAGCAAAATCTAGTTCCACTTTACCATCCACAGGCAAACCCAGCAGAACGCAAAAATAAAGACTTAAAGGCGATGCTAGCACATTTAGTGGAGGAAGACCACACATCTTGGCCAAAGAAGTTGCCGCTGGTTCGATTTGCCCTCAACGGTTCTAAATGCCGAACAACAGGTATGTCACCAGCTTATTTGACCTTTGCCCGGGAAATGAGGTCTCCTACCGAAGTTACACACGACGTTCGCGCGATTTTGAGTAAGGACAATTTCCAGCCTCAAATAACTCCCTACCTTAGAAAGTTTATTAATTCACTTTCAGCAATCCGTGAACGCGTTGAAATCCAACAGGACAAGACGAAAGAATATGCTGACCAATCTCGTCGCCCTGCCGAAACCTTTCAGGTAGGTGATTTGGTACTGCTTAAGTCCCACGTGCTCAGCAGCGCCCGAAAGCAGGTGACTGCGAAGTTTGCACCAAAGCGTGACGGGCCGTACCAAATTGCAGAGAAGGTGAGTCCAACAACTTATATCTTGTCAAAGGTAGACCATCCTAATGAAGTTCTTGGCAAATATCACATCCAGGATCTTTCTGCATACAAAGGTAAAGACACCTCACTGCCTAATCCGGTTAATCCAAAGAGGAAGAGATGTCGTCCAGCAACAGCTGCTAAAGTCCTAGTCCAGGAGCGAGGACGTTCACCTGGACTAGAGGGGGAGCGTATAGTAAACCATTTACCAACGTTACCGCAGCGCGCCTCACGCGGCCGTGTTCCGGCGCGTTTCCTAGACTGATGCGTCTATAACCGTCTCGCTCGCACCTACGCGCATTCGACGCTAGGTGTCTCTTTCACAGCACGGCGCTGTCGTCGTCGTGTTTGCTCCGCCGCGCGTCCGCGCCGCCATGACAGTCTGCCACCGATCTTACGAGCGACACGATTGTAGCGCGCGCTTAAACCTACGATACGAACTGTTCCTAATATTAAGTGTTTGGGAACAAATATATACCATTCCCTGTGACTTTCTTGTGTTTCTTTTCATATGAGTTCGAATCCTCATAAGTTTAATTAGTTTAGTTGGTGTTAAAACTAGTCTTCAGATATCCTAGCTAGTTTTGGAAACTCGGAGCTAAAGCGTTGACGGGTTTTATCGACCTTTGCGAATAGCGACATCTATGTGTCATTAGCGAAAGCTACGAAAGGAGCGTGGATCGCGCAATTGAAGTCTTTACATCTCGACGCAGAGTTTTATTTATTTTAGAGTTTTTTTAGGGTTCCGTACCCAAGGGGTAAAAACGGGACCCTATTACTAAGACTTCGATGTCCGTCTGTCTGTCTGTCTGTCACCGGGTTGTATCTCATGAACCGTGATAGCTAGGCAGCTGAAATTTTCACATATGATGTAATTCTGTTGCCGCTATACTTAACAGCAAATACTAAAAACAGAATTAATAAAAGTTTAAGGAGGGCTCCCATACAACAAACGTGATTTTTAGGAGTTTTTTGTTCGCTATTAATAACGGTAAAAAGAATGGGGCTCCCCCCATACGGTACGGAACCCTTCGTGCGCGAGTCCAACTTGCACTTGGCCAATTTTTTAAAAATTAATTTAGTAACAACCACAGTCTCTGGCTTAATAGTAACTATAAAAGTAGACATAAATAAACTACTCAGTTTTACAGCCAAGTTAAAGTTTAGAAAAACATGCATAACGCAGTTAGAGTGTAACAAATCCAACTCCCGTGACTTGACAAACCGTGACGGTTTAACTTTAACTTCTAACTTGAATGCGAAGTAGCGAGGCAAACTTGACGGCTCTCGCTCGATACGGTTCTCATAAATGGGCAGGGTTGCAACGGGGCCACCTACTTATAACTATCACTACATAGTATAAAACAAAGTCGCTTCCCGCTGTCTGTCCCCATGTATGCTTATATATCTTTAAAACTACGCAACGGATTTTGATTCAATTTTTTTAAATAGATAGAGTGATTCAAGAGGAAGGTTTATATGTATAATACACCTGTGCGAAGCCGGGGCGGGTCGCTAGTGTGAAATAAAAGAGGATGGTTCGATTAACAAAATTTATTAGCGGGTTTTTACAACTGTCCGGATCATTTTATGTGCTGTTACGCGGACTATAGGCCCAATTTTAGAGGTGCCATCGTAATTATAATAGCTATTTAGAGTAGCCCTGTTTCTTTTTTAACCGACTTCCAAAAAGGAGGAGGTTCTATTTTAGTCTGTATATATATTTTTTGTGGATGTTCATCGATAATTGTTCCTATTGTGAACCAAATTGAAAAATTATTTTTTGGTTCGAAAGGGCATACTCCCGAGATGGTCCCATTTAAATTTTACAGAAATCGCCTGAGCTGTTTTTGATTAATTAAGAATAATGTAAACAATTCGAGCGAAATATTCGAATTTTGTACACGATGGAAGGCGGTTTTGCCATTTTTTGTGAAAAATAATTATTCACATCAAGAATGTATGTTTCTTCCCCTTATCCCACTAGGTGGCGTACTCGGCACAACATTTTGCTGTCCTGTCGCCATTTTGCTGTCGTGCATCATCTCTTCATCAACTTTCTCTCACATAATCATCTTTTACACAATTCATCTGCATTTTTTGGTCTTCTCCACTCACCAACAAAATATATACCGAGAAAAGTTATCGGTTGCATGTTGTACAAGGTAGACTTCCACATAGCCGGCCACCGTATGAAGTCGCCTCGTCGCATCATTCCGTGTTCAAAGCAAACACATTTCCCTCCCACAATCGGCTCCCCGCAATACTGTGCCATTGGAGGTTTGGTTCACACTTCAATATTTATATTTCAACATTTTGAGGTCTTTTATTTTTATAGCAGCAGACATAATGGGATGGTTTTGGTTTGATTTGTGAATAGCTAAAACAGCATAACATACAGTTTTGAACAACAAAAACAACACAGAACGAACAGTTTTGTCATATACGAGTAAGTCGTACATTATTTATTTATAAATTAAATATTTCAAACGAATAATGAACTGATTTCGTTACGATTTTTTTGTTTGAAAGCTGTTGTAATAGAGGTATTTCTTCTAAGATATATTTTAAGGAACTTGTTGGGGAGGATTTTCTATTTCCTTAATTTTGCACCTAGATTTTTTTCGTATTCGATGATTAGCCACCACACACTTGGTCAGATGTGGTGTAGGTCTCTGAGTGTGATGGGCGCAGTTTGGGTAGATCTATACAGCGGTGGCATGACAATATTCAGAAGCATTGCAAGTTCTCTGGAGAAAGCAATACCTATTTATAGAGATTTTTAGAAGATATTTTCCTCATAAACAGGGTTATTTCTAATCAATTAGCATCCTTTTAGGGGCTTATTCTGTACATCAAAAATAACAACTTTTGTTATGCGGCTTTTGTCAAAACTAAAAAAAAATCGGCCAAGTACGAGTAGGACTCGCGCACGAAGGGTTCCGTACTGTATGGGAGCCCCCCTTAAATATTTATTTTAATTGTATTATTTATTATTGAAGTGAATAAAAAACTAAATATTCTGTGAAAATTTCAAGCATCTACCTATTACCATTATTAAAATAGAGCGAAAAACGTCTAAAAATTCAGCTTTGTTGTATGGGAGCCCCCCTTAAATATTTATTTTATTTTGTTTTTAGTATTTGTTATAGCGGCAACAGAAATACATCATCTGTGAAAATTTCAGCTGCCTAGCTATCATGGTTCATGAGACACAGCCCGGTGACAGACAGACGGACAGACGGACATCGAAGTCTTAGTAATAGGGTCCCGTTTTTCCCTTTGGGTACGGAACCCTAAAAACAGCAGTTCCATACATTTTGTTAAGGGTGAACGATATTTTTCTATAGAACAACAACTTTATTTCCAGAATTAATAAAAGTCGTAGAACAAAAGTTGTTAGTTCTGATGTACAGAATAAGCCCCTAAAAGCATGCTGATTGATAAGAAATAACCCTGTGTATTCAATGGCTAGTTAGTTTGTATGCTTTAAATGCAATATTATAAACACAATATAGCGTAGTCTGAAGACACATTCCGGTATGGAGTGATTGGAGACGGCTCGGTTACCTTTCATGTTATCAACATGGAAATGAAATTGGAGAACAGGAATAGAACGGAACTTGGCGAAATACTAAAACGAATAGAAATATTTTTCTGAAAACGTAGGACTTTTGTTTGTCAAAAGGATAGAAAAGGAATCCACTGCAAAGTAGAGCTTTTAAAAATACGATCTGTGCAAACAGGATTTTGAGAACGATAAACACTATCCGTCTTACCACAAAAGTTTTACGCACGCCTTAGACAATGTTTAACCGTACAAATTGCACGGTTAAACACTGTTGAAAGCGTGTTTAAATCTTTTGTAGCAAGGCGGTATTATTATATTTTTAATTACTACACACGGAAATTGGAAATTGTATCCTGTGCTAATGTGAAAAAAAAACTAAAAAATAATTTTTCGATTCGTTTCACAATTGGCGGGATTATGGATGAACACACACAAAAAAATCCAAACAGACGAACTTAGAACCTCCTCCTTTTTGGAAGTCTGTTAAAAGTTGATTACATCAGCCATGTGAGGACCCCTCAGTAACCATACCGAATAACCATGACCATACCGATAGGAATCGGGTTGGAAGACATTAATTATCATCACTATTTGTTCTGTCCACTCATCAACTTGCTAATCCACTTTGCTCTATAAATACCTACCTTTCATAAAGGTTTCTCATTTGCGAATCGTTCTCGCCGGACGAATAAAATTGAATCCAATCCACAGCTGCAATGAATCCAAACGGAATAAATTAAACCCCATGCCTCTCAAAGGTCCTCGCACAAAACAAATCTCTCCATAAAAACCGCTGGGGAACCATAACTATTGATCAGAGATGCCGTATCGTTACCAGTGATGTTCTAAACGATAGACACGTTATGAACGAACAAC
Organism: Hypomecis atomaria; assembly: GCA_964007245.1. Taxonomy (NCBI): domain Eukaryota; kingdom Metazoa; phylum Arthropoda; class Insecta; order Lepidoptera; family Geometridae; genus Hypomecis; species Hypomecis atomaria. The sequence goes on from OZ023279.1 coordinate 25,234,084, forward strand.
AAGGCAAAAAAATCTCACTATAATAATTATTTTTCGCAAAAAATGGCAAAACCGCCTTCGAATTGTTTACATTTTTGTTGATTTATCAAAAACGGCTAAGCCGATTTCTGTAAAATTTAAATGGGACCACCTCGGAAGTATACCCTTTCGAACTAAAAAATATTTTTTTCGATTCGGTTCACAATTTGCGAAATTATCGATGTTCATCGTGTACAAAATTCGGATATTTTGCTCGAATTGTTTACATTATTGTTGATATTATCAAAAACGGCTCAGCCGTTTTCTGTAAAATTTAAATGGGTCCCATTCAACCTTCGAAGTACACCCTTTCGAACTAAAAAATATTTTTTTCGATTCGGTTCACAATTTGCGAAATTATCGATGTTCATCGTGTACAAAATTCGGATATTTTGCTCGAATTGTTTACATTATTGTTGATATTATCAAAAACGGCTCAGCCGTTTTCTGTAAAATTTAAATGGGTCCCATTCAACCTTCGAAGTACACCCTTTCGAACTAAAAAATATTTTTTTCGATTCGGTTCACAATTTGCGAAATTATCGATGTTCATCGTGTACAAAATTCGGATATTTTGCTCGAATTGCTTACATTATTGTTGGTTTTATCAAAAACGGCTCAGCCGATTTCTGTAAAATTTAAATGGGACCACCTCGGGAGTATACCCTTTCTAACTAAAAAATATTTTTTCGATTCGGTTTACAATTGGCGGGATTATCGATGAACATACACAAAAAAAATACATTCACACGAACATAGAACCTCCTCCTTTTTGGAAGTCGGTTAAAAATAAAGGGTTGCGCTTCGGGGTTTGCCGATAGAAGTGAAAACTTGAATAAATAAAGTACTATCATTTATGTGGTAAAATACAATATCACACACGCACACTCGCGCAAGCGACTTGCGCCGTCTTACGAGTTTTCGATCAGCGGGGCAATTCTGTTAGCCGATCTCTTTACGGAAGTGATACGTTCTTGAACCTCTCTCGTTTTTCTGACAGTTCCGACAGCTCAAAACTGTCAGAAAAACGAGACAGGTTCAAGAACGTGTCACCTTAGTAACGAGATCGGTTGTCAGAATTGCCCCGCAGGTCACGTGTACTGACGCGAGTTTTTTTTAACGCAAATAAGTCCGCGTTTGACCACCAACTCGCCTGATGGTTGTGGTCGAAGATGAAGCACACAGACCTAGAAGATACCTATTCACTCTGACCTTGAAAAGCTTTAGATTATATCTCTCAGGAAACATTAACATTTTTTACCCATTCCTAAAAGTGCACAACGCCGCTAATAATGTGTTCACTTCAAAAAAACTTGGTTAATCGTACCATATTACTATTAATTTTTGTATTATAAATCTAAAAGTGTTTTTTCCTCTTAACTCATCAACGGTTTGCATAGTTTAGTGGTTGGAGAGTGCCAGACTTTAAATCCTGGAAAAATAAAAGGTTCCTATGGGATAGATACCATAAAACCAGCGACGCCGTGTGGAAAATCCAATTATGTATAGTTTACCTACAATATCAACATTCAATAATTAATGCACATAACGCAGAAGATTGTATTTATCTACCTTTGCCTGAGCGTTAGTACTAGTAGCGGCACGTAAGTCTAGCGCTGAGGGTACTGTGGAGGGGATGGCTGCGCATATTGACCGCCATACTAAACTCATGCGCAGCCACCCCCTCCACACTTCGCTCAGCGCTAGACTTATACCGCGACCTGTATGGCACGTTACGCCGCCGCCTCCCATTGTCTGGAGCGAGACTGAGCGCACTTCCGGCATTTTCCTTGCTTTCTTCTTGCCAAATAGGAGAGGATATTACTTGTCTCTATACATATTATAGTAAAGTATCAGTGGTATCGTGACCTACTTACGTCCATTGTGCCGGGGTGGCCGAGGCTCGACGGTAATTAAACGATTTTGGAAAACTCCTCAAACGGCTCCATTGAACAGGCTATTCATGGTTGAGGTATGGGAAGTGGCGACGGAAATAGCTTGGGATCCTTTTGAGGGAATATGGGGCCTGCTCGGGGCAGATGTGTACAAGGAAGTAGATTTTAAAAACTGCTTGTTTATAAGACGTAATGAAATACACTAAGATGCTTCCTGGACTTTGAAAGCTTGATTTAGGTGAGATGTGTATTCTTTGCAGAAAATCTTGAAAAGCTTTTGAATTTAATTTTGAGTAATTATATTTTTATGTAGCATTTGCGCAAATTTTGTTTAAAAGTTATTTTGGTAAATAAATATATTCTTATTTTTAACCTTAAAAAAACTAACAAGATAATGAGACTCGCATGGCTTACATCTATACATTATTTAAATCACGATCTGAAAATTTGGATTTTAGAACAGTTCACGCTTTGAAGCCTGAAACACACTGAGCTGTCATAAAATTACGCGTGTCGTCTTGTTTTGATTACAGACAATAAAATCAATTAATTTCGTTACCAATAAGACAGTTTCTTGTTACAAATAAAAATAGCCATATGCCTTAAAAAATCAAACACTACTTACACAGAAAACATAGTTTTATCTCAGATTAACGTCGTACTCGTATGGAAGTTTTGTTCCCACGAAAAGTCATCAAAGTTCTATAAAACAACCGACGAAAGTTTGCTTATCATTCCGTAATGCACTAATTGAGACATTGAAACGGGCTATTACACAATTTAGGCATGCTTCTTCCAATGCTGGCCCAAATTATACTGTTTACCAAGCTAGCGATCGCCGTGATCACCGTATCATCATTTCGGAAAACCCCTGTAATTGTCGGATCTATAACTGTGTTTAATAAAATACCCGTGATTTGTAAAATGGTTCCGTTTAGTCCAATGATTCCCAAAGTGGTCCATATTGACTCTCAGTGGTCGACGATAAGGGTACCATGTAAGTGAAACAATTAGTATTATAAAAAAAACCTTTTTTTTTTAAACAAGCTTTTACTGTACAAGTATAAGACGAATCAAACGAGCCGAAACTCGATAGGGTTGCGTCGTTTCATTACAGAGTTACTATGACTACCTTCCAGCTTCATCATCAGATCAGCACCATGTCATCATAATATTGCATTGTCACGCGATTTACACATGTATGCAAAATTTCAGCTCAATCGGTCGGTAACCGGGAAGTGGATCAAATTTAACTTGCAAGATTTGACAGACCGACAGACAGACAACGGGACAAGTGAAACTAAATAAAAGCTTGTAAAAATAAAATTAGGGGTGTCTGGCGGACGTAAACAGGTATCCACTGTACTCGGTGTGATATGAGTAGGTTACAATTATGAAATCTATTCCAGATGTGAAAAATATTTCAAAATGTTCGTACTCGCTGCTCTTGAAAAATCCAGCTAGAAAGACAGGACTCCCTGTTTAGCTTTACTACTCACAACCGAAATATGTAGGTTATCGTAGATACCAAGTGATCCATGAAACAATAATTATTTTTCGCAAAAAATGGCAAAACCGCCTTCCATCGTGTACAAAATTCGAATATTTCTCTCGAATGGTTTACATTATTGTTGATTTATCAAAAACACCTTGGGAGTATACCCTTTCGTACTAAAAAATATTTTTTCGATTCGGTACACAATTGACGAAATTATCGATGTTAATCGTGTACAAAATTCGGATATTTCGCTCGAATTGCTTACATTATTGTTGGTTTTTTCAAAAACGGCTCAGCCAATTTCAGTAAAATTTAAATGGGACCACCTCGGGAGGATTCCCTTTCGAACTAAAAAATAATTTTTCGATTCGGTTCACAATTGCCGAAATTATCGATGAACATACAAAAAAAAAATACATACACACGAACATAGAACCTCCTCCTTTTTGGAAGTCGGTTAAAAAGTTTGAAGGCCTCTGATTTAGTCTATAATGATTGTAACAGGTACGATTCGGGCCATTCAAGTTGAATGTGGCCCAATTATGGACCACCTGGGCCTGGCTACCTGCATGAGCCCTGTGATCGGGTTCGATGGTACACTGACCTCTATAGAATGTGTGCTAGAGATGTGCGCGGTATCCGGCATAAGCGCTGTCTTTACGGACACTTTTTGGTAATTGACCACTTTATGCTATAAAAAATAAGTAAATCTTATTCAAATAATCGGCCAAGTACGAGTCGGACTCGCGCTCGGAGGGTTCCGTACTGTATGAGAGCCACCCTTAAATATTTATTTTAATTTTATTATTTATTATTGAAGTGAATATAAAACTAAATATTCTGTGAAAATTTCAAGCATCTACCTGTTATCATTATTAATATAGAGTGAAAAACGTCTAAAAATTCAGGTTTGTTGTATGGGAGCCCCCCTTAAATATTTATTTTTAGTATTTGTTGTTATAGCGGCAACAGAAATACATCATCTGTGAAAATTTCAGCTGCCTAGCTATCATGGTTCATGAGATACAGCCCGGTGACAGACAGACGGACATCGAAGTCTTAGTAATAGGGTATTATTCCGTTATTCCCTTTGGGTACGGAACCCTAAAAATATTTGAAATGGTTTTATTCGTATTTCGTTTGTATTCATGTACATTTACTGTCTTACCTTAAAAGTTTTACGCACGCTTTAGACAATGTTTAACAGTACAAATTGCACGGTTAAACAAAGTCTAAAGCGTGTAAGTCTTTTGTGGTAACGCGGTTAATTTTTTTTAATGGTTAGGTAGTTCCTATATTTGGGGTGACTGGTTTATTACTAAAGCTGTATAGATTTCTTATGAACGAATGATTTAAGAGTTTTGTAGAACTACTTTCAGCCACATTAGAAGGGACAAAATTCCTCAGTGATATGTGCAATCTATTGATCATTATCAATGTTGAAAAAATGATTTTACACTTCTTTATCATTGGTCGACGCGATATCATGATCTCAATCACAAAAATCTTTCAGATTCAGATTCAGATTCAGATTCAGATATGTTTATTGTTAAACTGTGTTACAATATAAAGGTCTTAATAATAGCTTATAGTACCAACAGTTTCGCCCATAATGGACATACAATATGTTTAGTCGTCACAAAACATGTTAAAAATTTATACATTTACATTTCAATTTAATACTTACTCAATTTTAATTTCATTCACATTTCAATTTAGTATAATAACATAAAAAGTAAAATAAAAGCGCAGAAAAAACAAAAACTTAAACCGTTCATAAAATATACGTAGATATGTCTTATTTAGGTAGCTTATCCTTAAGAAACTCATCTACCCTGTAGTAACTTTTTTGTATTAACAATTCAAAAACTTTCCGTTTAAATGTAGCTACGCACTCCGATTCCAGCACTGATTTGGGCAAATGATTATAAATTACTGGACCCATCCCTAAAAAACTTTTGTTAAATAATGCAGTAGTGTGAGGTGCCATACAAATTTTATTATGATTCCTTTTTGATGTCATGGTTTGAAACATATGCAAATTATTCCTAATAAACAGTGAGATTTCATAAATATACATGCATGGAAATGTCAATATTTTTAATTTCTTAAAATACTCCTTACATGAATCTGTGGTCTTTAAATGGCATACTGACCTTAAGCATTTTTTCTGAGCTTTGAAGACAGTTTCCCTCTCGGTACAGTTACCCCAAAATATAATTCCTCTATTTCTCAATTTTTATTCGGCTTAATATTCCGTTCCGGCCTATTATTTTTACCCTACACTTTTTTCTATTGCCCTTCTTATTAGTTTGTTTGACGCCCTTCACCATAGCAACACTAATGTTTGTTTGCCCATACACTTACACACCCCACACACGCGTATAAAATGTGTTCAAGGTGTAGTAATATGTACTTAAATCACACATCAGTATTATGAACTACTACAATGTTTGTTTGCCCATACATACACACCCCACACACGCGTATAAAATGTGTTCAAGGTTTAGTAATATGTACTTAAATCACACATCAGTATTATGAACTACTACAATGTTTGTTTGCCCATACATACACACCCCACACACGCGTATAAAATGTGTTCAAGGTGTAGTAATATGTACTTAAATCACACATCAGTATTATGAACTACTACAATGTTTGTTTGCCCATACATACACACCCCACACACGCGTATAAAATGTGTTCAAGGTTTAGTAATATGTACTTAAATCACACATCAGTATTATGAACTACTACAATGTTTGTTTGCCCATACATACACACCCCACACACGCGTATAAAATGTGTTCAAGGTTTAGTAATATGTACTTAAATCACACATCAGTATTATGAACTACTACAATGTTTGTTTGCCCATACATACACACCCCACACACGCGTATAAAATGTGTTCAAGGTTTAGTAATATGTACTTAAATCACACATCAGTATTATGAACTACTACAATGTTTGTTTGCCCATACATACACACCCCACACACGCGTATAAAATGTGTTCAAGGTTTAGTAATATGTACTTAAATCACACATCAGTATTATGAACTACTACAATGTTTGTTTGCCCATACATACACACCCCACACACGCGTATAAAATGTGTTCAAGGTTTAGTAATATGTACTTAAATCACACATCAGTATTATGAACTACTACAATGTTTGTTTGCCCATACATACACACCCCACACACGCGTATAAAATGTGTTCAAGGTTTAGTAATATGTACTTAAATCACACATCAGTATTATGAACTACTACAATGTTTGTTTGCCCATACATACACACCCCACACACGCGTATAAAATGTGTTCAAGGTTTAGTAATATGTACTTAAATCACACATCAGTATTATGAACTACTACAATGTTTGTTTGCCCATACATACACACCCCACACACGCGTATAAAATGTGTTCAAGGTTTAGTAATATGTACTTAAATCACACATCAGTATTATGAACTACTACAATGTTTGTTTGCCCATACATACACACCCCACACACGCGTATAAAATGTGTTCAAGGTTTAGTAATATGTACTTAAATCACACATCAGTATTATGAACTACTACAATGTTTGTTTGCCCATACATACACACCCCACACACGCGTATAAAATGTGTTCAAGGTTTAGTAATATGTACTTAAATCACACATCAGTATTATGAACTACTACAATGTTTGTTTGCCCATACATACACACCCCACACACGCGTATAAAATGTGTTCAAGGTTTAGTAATATGTACTTAAATCACACATCAGTATTATGAACTACTACAATGTTTGTTTGCCCATACATACACACCCCACACACGCGTATAAAATGTGTTCAAGGTTTAGTAATATGTACTTAAATCACACATCAGTATTATGAACTATTACAATGTGACCAACTCAGTAATCGTTCAGCTGCTGCGTTCATTTTGTCGAAGGTCATTGAGCATTTTGTTTGGAACATTTGTTATTTAAGTATTATTATGTACTACGGGGCTAATCGCGCACTCAAATTACGAGATAAATAAATACCTCATCATCCCGACGTTTCAACCGAGTTGACCTACCTGTGACCACGACCGATGAACAATTATGTGTTCAAATCGCGAAAGTTTAAAAACAACATTTGTTATTTTTTTGCCATTTCAAGTTTGGTTTGGTTAGTAAAAGTTGTCTATCTATACCTGATGAACTATTTTAATATTATTAAAAATTTCCTAAATATAATGCATATTCATTACTCAGCCCATCCCGGGTTGGTCCCATAGTAAAAGTTGTTCATAATACCTGTTGTGCTCAGTAATTCAAGTTCCGTAAACATGTAGCATACTCTGCCTAATCATAAACCGTCCTCGCAACCCTTACAAATTACCTTGTCAAAAGTTTGAAAAGCGCTTTAAAGTTTAATTAGTAATTTTATTCTTAATTAAACCCTCTGAGAGTCCCCCGGCCGGATGGATTACAAGTTCTAGGCGGTTTTTCACCGGACCTTCTTGGAAACTCCTGTAAACTCCACCATTTGCATAACTAGATTTTAATCTGTTGGACGGCTCGTTTGTAATGCGATTCGGAACTAAATCGCTTGAAAACCAAAGGTACTGCAATATTTATTTACTCAGTTACTAATCTTAGAAAGAGAGAGCGCTGATAATATTACTTTGTTTATTTAAAATTTTCAGGTAATTGCTGGAACCACTAGTTAAGCTGTCTTCTTCTTCTCTTCTTCTTTTCAGCCATTGGACGTCCACTGCTGAACATAGGCCTCCCCTAAAGACCTCCAATAAGACCGGTTGGTAGCGGCTTGCATCCAGCGCGATCCTGCGGTCTTAATGAGGTCGTCCGTCCACCTTGTGGGTGGACGTCCTACGCTGCGCTTGCCGGTACGTGGTCTCCACTCGAGGACTTTTCGACCCCATCGGTCATCAGTCCTCCGCGCTATGTGCCCTGCCCATTGCCACTTCAACCTGCCAATCCGCTGGGCTATGTCGGTAACCTTGGTTCTTCTACGGATCTCCTCATTCCTGATTCGATCTCGCAGAGAAACTCCGAGCATAGCCCTCTCCATGGCTCGTTGGGCTACTTGAAGCTTACCAATTAGGCCCATAGTTAGAGACCACGTTTCTGTGCCATAAGTCATCACTGGCAACACACACTGGTCGAAAACTTTCGACTTGAGGCACTGAGGTATGTCGGACGAGAAGACGCTACGCAATTTTCCGAACGCTGCCCAGCCGAGTTGGATTCGGCGATTGGCCTCTTTCTTGAAGTCGGACCTACCTAACTGGAGTTAAGCTGTCACTACATAAAAACCAATTAGATGATCGACTAACCAATAAGTCGATATTTATACAATAGACATTCAGATATTAGACGTAAATAAAACACAAGAAAAAACAAATTGGATAAAAAAGTGAACGTATACGTCCAGAAATAAAAACCCTTCGCCAAAATATATCACTCTGCAGAAAATTATATTATTCATCTCAATATGTTAAATCATTTATTTATATAAAATGTCCAAAGCGTACGGACAAAGTCAGAGCAGAGCACTGCCTGTCAAAAATAAAAGACAAAACAATTTTCGAAATCAAACAAACCAAACCTCGCCAATCAAGGATAAAAAACATCGTAAAACCGAAGCATCTACTTTAGGCGGAGATATTAAAAAAGACAACAAAGCGTTTTCCTTAAACGGCCAAAAAGCAACGGTATCGATATCCCACCCGTTCCCGCCCACGTTCATCTATCAAAACATTTCCAATAGTACAAAAACTGGTCTGTCTCCATCAAACCCGTGATTTCAGCGCCCAGATGACGTACAAAGGGAACTGTGGCCCGCCGTTTGATTGTGTCATTTTTTACGATGCCCCCAAAAACCTTCACTAAACCTTTTGGGCCGTGAGGTCGTGTTATTTCTTTTTCATCGGCCATTCTTGATGGCGACATAAAGAGACAGCCGGATGGTCTGGTCAGGCTACGTCTTCCTATTGATCTTCGATTTCTGGGACTTGTTAAAATGACGTGAAATTTTCGTTGATGTTTTCCGAGAGGCTTTGCGGGAGACGTTTGGAAGGACTTGACATTTAGGGTTGACTGGACGGTCAATAACAGCGTTATTTATATTTAATCCTGAGTTAATAACATTGGTTACTGAACTTTGGAACGAATTCAGAGATTAGAAAGCTTTATCTGACTGACAATAATTTAATCTACGCTACGGACTATGGCAACTTATTTGATTTTCAGTCGAAGCTAAAGGAAAGCTTGCCAAGCTTTAAGCTTTAATGTAGAAGGTTTAATTTTACTATTAAATTAATTAAATAAAAGCACTCTAACATAGAAAACGTAATCCCATCAGCGACATTTTCCGTCGCAAAATAAAGTACTCAAAAGCACGGAAGCCAAGAAAAGAAAGTCTTCCCCTCTCAAGTGTAGCGAATGACGTCAAGAAACCACTCCAACATATCGCAGTCGATCGTATTGGCATGTGTCAACTCGAATGCTCACAGTAACCCTCAGTACCGGCACCCATTTGTCCCCGAACTAAATGATTTTTTGATAAATGTACCCGCTCCCAAGAAATCCACTTGTAAATGCAGCACCAGTGTACGCAATAAATCTTATTTGGCCGACGACGGTACGGTTCCCTTTTCCCGAATACATTGGCATTTCGATGCCATTACACATTTGGTGATAAATTCGCTTGAGCCGAGGAAACGCCATAAAAAATAATAAAGGAGTATCGTCTCGTAAACGAGTGGGGAAAACAAACGCGTAAAGTGGTTGTGAACTTTTTCATCTGGCAAGTTTGATTGCCTCTTTCGTGGCGATGGTCGCGGAATTTAAATGATGCCGGCTGAGGCTGCAGCTCGGATTCGATTTACACTTTTCACGGGACCTAATTGACTTTTTGTTTAGGTGCTCCAACTGTCTCGACTGCGGACACGTTGTGCCCTTCGTTATTTATAGAACCTGCCTGGATCCCCGAAAAGGAAAGTCATTCTTCCTTATTTTCGTGCAAACTTTTTTCCTGAATGGCGAAGTCTTTGATGTGTTTTACGTGTTTTGGATTTGTAAGGTTTGGTCGAGCTTTCACGGGACCGTTTGAGCTGTAATCAATTTCAGATTATTTCGTTGACTGTCGTACAATAAATCTTTATTTATTGCATTTTTATATTGATGTTTGTTTATCCTTGTGACGTTATCGAGAAATTCTTGGGACGCAAATGAAATAACTTTCCTATATAAATATTTCTGAGGACACTCATCGGATATAGAGGCGCTCTTACACGGAACTTTTTGTAGAGAAATAACTGCTCGGCAACTAGTATGGCGAAATTCCAAGTTTTAATAGCAAAGCTTTTAATTAGGTACTCTATAGGTATATTTCCCGATAGTGTTTGTGATTTCTATTTTTTTCCTAAATTGCGAATCACATCGCGAGATTGTCGAATGTTGAGGCCCTTATTGTCTTAAAATAGTTTGTGTGGGAGCCTTCACTAGGATTGTGAGGTCATAAGTTCAAATCGCGGTCACACGAAGTAGTTTTTCAGAATCTACGTACAGATTTTCACACCACTGACTATGTGACGGTGACTCGGTGGAGGAAAACATCCTGAGACAATCTGCTACGGTGGTTATTCAAATTTTATAGCAAAACTAGCCTTTCCCGCGTTATTTTGATTTGTGTGATATACCACAAGAATCTTTTATTTTTCTGCAATGAAAAGTAGCCGTTGCTGTGTTGCTGCGTGAAAGAGTAACAAACTAACAAAACTTTTGTAGTTATCAATTACTAAGGAAGTTCGTAGGCTGGGTGGCTAGCCCTAGTATCAGAGTTTTTAAGCCGCCTGAAGGCCTCTGACATGGCTAAACGGCTAAAATAACCGGGGTCTACAATTTAACGTGTCCATTGAGCCACGGTAGCGCTCAGTTGTAAATGCCACCCGCGGTCACCCATCCGAATACTGACCGAAGTAAAGATATTGAACATGATTGAGGAATTCTGATTGCTCGTGTGAGTCACCTCAAGACTTCAGATACCGCCGGGCTGAAGCTATTCGGTCCGAATACTTGCCCTGAGTATGTGCCGGTCTGCCGGAGCAGTTTAATTAAAACTCCCTTTTCAGTCTCCTTTGTGACCCGCTCCTTGTTTGATTTCACTCATCTGTTGGCTTTTCTGTGTTGGTTTCTTAAGGAATAAGGGTCAGATTTGGCCTTAACGTGGCCTTAGAATTTTTTATTTCATTAGATTCAATTGTGTCGTTGATTACTCCTGCGAGTAGTGTTGTGTTAATTTTTTAGTATGAAATTAAGTCGCTGTTCTCAGGTGCGCCCAGTTCTTCTAAACTATACAACAGATTATAATAAGAATTACAGAACACTTTGAAAATAACAGTAACAACAGTGTAGGATTCATCATCATCATCGGGATCGGATAATTTAAGTGCCCCCCGCACCGACACCCACGCACCACGCACTCACACTGCTCAACGAACTGATTGCTCGACAAACGGATACCGATTTGTTCTTTACAAAAATCAATGAAATAGTTCAAAATTGTATAATTTGCTTGCCTGATATTTGTAATTATTCTTAAGTGATTAGAGATAAGTTATTTTTAAGCTCAAAAACGTTTTGATTTTTAACTGTAAGTTTTTGAATGTTGTAATAGAATAAAAAATAAATAAAGTGGTTAATAATGATCAATGAGCATTACCATGCTATTAAAGGAGGCGCGCCCCATAAGTGCATTTCACTTGAGAATTATGAATTATGTAATTCACAAGACAAAATTTCATAAAGAAAATTTATGTCAAATCCTCTCTCGAAAATTATGTCTACCTACATCTAGGTACGAGTACATCCTTGCAGACTTGTGCAAGAATTTTCTTGTAGAAGAATTCGGTAGTAGGTATTCCAATTTTATTTTTATTGAGAATAAATTCTTTATATAGGAACAGAAATACTCCGTTATTTCTTCATTGGTTCAAGTGACATGCGAACTCTGTAAATGAAAATTAGAGGCTCCCACTAAAAGCTCTCTAACGAAGGCTCCGCCGCCATCGCTTTTTAGTTTGTTTAGAAACTACTAATATATACGGCGGCTCTCAAACTTTTTCTCCAATTTGGACGCTTGCGAAAGACCTCAGCCCCGATTCTCCGTCAGATCACGTTCTGGACGTTATTTCCTGTGTTATATGACTTAAAATCCCATAAATCATTTTGGAGAATCTAGAATAAACGAGTCTGGGACTTGAAGACTTTTTCTGTCTTTTGTGAAGAGAGTCCTTTCCGCCCGAATGTCGGACGTTTTTCTCCTATTATATTTTAGCTTTAAACTTTTTGAATTTTGCTCCTAAACGCGTTTATTTTATCGTTTGGATTAACATTATGCCATTATTTTTGAGTATTCATACGAGTAATTGACTGGGAATTTTAGATTCGACAGTGTAAAATGAATGAGGGTTTTCAGTTTTTCAGTTTTCATAACTACTATAATTATTATTCGCATAAAATGGCAAAAACGCCTTCCATCGTGTACAAAATTCGAATATTTCGCTAGAATTGTTTACATTATTGTTAATTTTTCAAAAACGGCTCAGTTGATATATGTACAATTTAAATGGAAAGATCTCGGGAGTACATATACCATTTCCAACTAAAAAAGATTTATTCAATTCGGTTCACAATTGGCGAAATTATCGATGAATATACACAAAAAAAGATACAAACAGACGAACATAGAACCTCCTCCTTTTTGGAAGTCTGTTAAAAATACTACAAAAACTTAGTGACTAAACTATCAAATAGCGTTCAAACAAAAATGACTACATCATTTATATGACAATTTGACACCATAAATAGACTACTTTTGTTTTGGACTAGTACTTATTTCAGAGGCAATTTCTTATCCCGTTTAATAAATTAATATGTAATTGGAATAGGATGAAATTATGTCAAAGTAAAATTAATAAGTATCCGAAATAGTCTTTGTATTGTAGCAGTTACGCTAAATTAGGATCAATTTAGAAGATTTCCAAATACGACGTACAATAAATTCCTCCGCTGCGGTAAAAGTAAACACAATTTACCTTCATTTGTAAACATCGTATAATTACATCGCCAGGAAGCTTCTATATTTCAAAACGTCCTAATATCTACCGAATACAACATCAAAACCTTCAAATGAATTCGTCATTTCAATGGATCTCGTCTCGTCCCTTTTTAATCTCCCTTTGAGGTCCGAAATAGGAGAGCAAACAAGTCGAAGAATAAATCAAACAGAGCTGAATACCTGCGTTCCGGGAATTTACACATTGTGCTCCGTTGTGGTCACCGCTCACCGTTCTCGGTGTGGGATGGGCGGTGGGATACTAGTGACAGTATGGGAACTTCGACCACAATGTACTCAGATGGGTGTGTGATCCTTTATTATGTCGTCTGTTGATGCTGGCTGTAGGATGTTAGAATCTTGGACCTTTGACCTGCTACCTTAGCATACAAGACCACGACAAGAGTTTATCGACGTGTGCAAAGGTGACAGATATATGCTTCATCATAACTCTGTCACGTTCTGACACGTCGATAGAGTTATTTTATGGTCCGTATGCTAAGCCCGCAGGATGCCCTCTCGCCACTAGTTTTGGATACCTTTATGGAAATTAACAGGGAATCTTTGTCCTTCAACCTATATAGAAAAGTGCTGCTTGTATTTTCGGTACAATACAAAACAAGAACACTTTATGCCTCGGTGGCTCAGTGGTAAGTGACCCTGACTTCTGGGTCAAAGAGGCGTGGGTTCGATCCCCACCCAGGGCAAACATTTGTGTGATGAACATAGGTGTTTGCTCTGTGTCTGGGTGTTATTTAGGTACTATCTATATCACAAGCTATGCTTAGTTTGGGGTCAGAGACCGTGTCCAAGAAGTCCCCTAATATTTAATATTTATTGACACCACAAGAAATAAAACATAACAGAAGAAGAAAATCTGTAATGTCATCACAAAATGATGGTAACTTCAGTATTCAGTAGTATGCTATATTTTTTATCTCCGTCATCAGCTCAAACTTAATCATGTTTATTGAAACAGCCTAAAGGACCAACCGTTCAGGTTATTCCCAGTAGATAAAACATCGTCTGATAGATATTTTACATTATTTACGTGTATCATAGTGATAGGGTTATTCTTTTTGACCACAAGTAATTTACGACAAAGCCATCTTATTGTCTGTCTGTATGGTACTATGGTTATTTCAACCATAGGTCTTGCTATAGATCTCCAATAAGACCGGTTGGAAGCGGCGTACCGTCTCATATCAGCCTTTTGTAATCCACATATGCTAACCCTTGAAGGGACTCGTTACATTACAAATTAGTTTTTTCTTAGCTTTCCGTGGTCTTCCATTTTATTGTACAGCTTACTAGCGACCCGCCCCGGCTTCGCATAGGTGTATTATACAATGTAGTATAATAGTCGCTTCCCTGTCTGTCTGTCCCTACTCCCTATGTATGCTTATATCTTTTAAACTACGCTACGGATTTTGATGCGGTTTTTTTAATAGACAGAGTGATTCAAGAGGAAGGTTTATATGTATCTCTGTCTATTAAAGAAAACCGCATCAAAATCCGTTGCGTAGTTTTAAAGATATAAGCATACATAGGGAGTAGAGACAGGCAGACATGGAAGCGACTTTGTTTTATACTATGTAGTGATAGTGATTTACTAGCCATGTCAGAAGCCTTCAAACAGCTTAAAAACTCTGACGCCGGTGATAACCACCCGGCCTATAAGAACTTTTACCTAACTGTATTATTACTATTGCTACCATTCTGATCTACTCAAGATTTACCTACTCCCAAAACTGAAATTCCATTACCACGCCAGCGGAACTGCTTACTGTAACAGAAAATGGTCAGCCTTTTTCGTCGGTGATTAATGTTCGCGACCGACACGAAAACATATCGTAAATTAAATGTTATGTGTTGTATCGTGTTGTCTTATTAATTAAATTATTGTGCTCAGTGTTGTGCTGTTATGATGTTGGAATTGGTTGAATTATGGCACGGTTGTGACGGTTTGGCGTGATTATTTTGTAAGGGGTTGGTGTCGTTGAGCGTTTATTTGATGTGTGGGGCGTGGTGGTTTGATTGATATTACTGATTTGGTGTGAAATCTGATGGGGTTTAAATTAGCCGAGTTCTTATTTCAGAAATGGTTTTTAGCGGATTTATTTATAGTCGACGACCCCCCTGTAGAACTCTCTGTTTGTTCTTCTGACTAGCGGGGACGAATTGAATTATATTATTATCTATCAAATAATAACGATTACATTTTGAAGCAACGACTTTTTACCCGACTTCCAAAAAGGAGGAGGTTTTATGTTCGTCTGTATGTTTTTGTTGTGTATTTTCATCGATAATTGCGCCAATTGTAAACCGAATCGAAAATACTTTTTTTAGTTCAAAAGTATACTCCCGAGGTGGTCCCATTTGAATTTTACAGAAATCGGCTAAACCGTTTTTGAAAAAAAGAAACAATAATGTAAGCAACTCGAAAGAAATAGGTATCCGAATTTTGTACACGATGAACATCGATAAAATCGCCAATTGTGAACCGAATTGAAAAATTATTTTTTAGTTTGAAAGGGTTTACTCCCGAGATGGTCTTATTTAAATTTTACAGATATCGGCTAAGCCGTTTTTGAAAAATCAACAATAATGTAAACAATTCTAGCGAAATATTCGAATTTTGAATACGATGGAAGGCGGTTTTGCCATTTTTTGCGAAAAATAATTATAGTACGGCTGCTTGGTGATATGCCTCGTGCTTTGCGTCATAAAACTTTGACAGCATGTGGTGCATACCGCCACAATAACACTTTTAGATGTCAAACTTGAAATACTTGGTTAGTGATGTTGTAGTAGAAAGCTTAGTACACAGACTACTTCATCGATAAAAACTTAGAGGTCACCCGTTGTTCCAATTTATCTTTAAAATAACTTCTGATTATATCTCAGAAAATAAGGCAATCTGTACCATTCCTTCGTCGTATGAATCAAAAATGTTTTTTTTACTTTTTATGTAGCCGGTAAAGAATTTAAATAATCCGCTGACTCATTTATACCTGTTAATTTTTGAATCCCCATCTATACTGAAATCTTGTCCGGACCAGGGGCCTTTTTGTGTAAGCGCTCTGACGTTCGGCTTCGCTTTTCCTCCCGCTCGCTTTCGTGGCATGAGTAACTGGCGCGAGCAGGAAGAAAAGCAAAGCCGAACGTCAGAGCGCTTACACAGTAAGGCCCCAGTAGAGACTTGTCATACCTACTGATTCTGCTTGAAGATGCTCTACTGTTATCTTTTTAATAAATTATTTTAATCTTGTTTCAGGTAAGCTGTTTATCATTGTAATATCCAGTTGCGGATGATTAAGCACGTTTGGACTTAAACTTGGGTAAGTACTAAATGAGTAAGCTTTCAATTTTTAGGGTTCCGTACCCAAAGGGTAAAAACTGGACCCTATTACTAAGACTCCGCTGTTCGTCTGTCCGTCTATCTGTCACCAGGCTGTATCTCATGAACGGTGATAGCTAGAAAGCAGAAATTTTCATAGATGATGTATTTTTGTTGCCGCTGTAACAACAAATACTAAAAACAGAAAAAAACATATTTACTTAAGGGGGGCTCATAGGGTACGGAACCCTTCGTGCTCGAGTCCAACTCGCACTTGGCCAATTATTTATGAATTGAAGAAACGCGCACCTCTCCCAATTAAAAAGTTAGAGCAATGCCTGAAGCAGACACAAAAAATAGGTAGCTACATACAAATACATCACACATACACACGTCAAGCCTATTACATCCCTTTTCCATCCATCAATCAGTCATATAACGTCCACTGCTGGGCATAGGCCTCCCCCATGTGTCTACAATATGACCGGTTGGAAGCGGCTTGCATCCAGCGTGATTTTGCACTTTTTAGGGTGGGATTAGTCCCCTTATTTTAGTCTCATAGGTGCATAGATAGAATGTTAACACCAATGCTATTTTCAGTTCTAAAAAACTTCAGAATTTCAGAATTTCCTTAATAGATTCAAATTCAATTCAAAACTATTTGACCGTAGAATTTTCCGTACCATTCCCCGTTTTATACATACAATGGATTCAATTTAGCTCAACTACCGAACCCCAGGGGGTATAAATTATCATTATTATCAATCATCGAGAACTTGCTTTGATCAAACCGCATTGAATGAGGTTTTCTCTGAGAAAAATCTAGATTTCTAGAAAAAGTGCACGAGCTCAAACTCGAGACGTTCCTTTGAGACTGGTTCGTTATTGAATTATAAGGTTTTGACTAGCAGTTACGCTTTGGTAGTTTTGGCTGAGAATATCTAGTTTATTATTTCTTGCGTTTTCTCTTGGGATTATAATTATTTTTCGCAAAAAAAAAAGGCAAAATGCCTTCCATTGTGTACATAATTCGAATTGCTTACATTATTGTTGATTTTTCAAAAACGGCTCAGCCTTTTTTTTTAAATTTAATTAGGACCACCTCGGGAGTATACCCTGTCGAAATAAAAACGAATTTTTCGATTCGGTTCACAATTGCGAAGTTATCGATAAACATACACAAAAAGAAAAAAAAATACATACAGACGAACATAGAACCTCCTCCTTTTTGGAAGTTGGTTAAAAATTGGGGGTACTATGAGGGTTTAAGATTTTTATAGATCTCCAATAAGACCGTTTAGAAACGGCTGCGATAGCGATAGCTATTAAAAATGTGTTTGTGATTCTAATCCAAAACGTACATAATATTCTGAGGAAAATGCAGGATGCTAGTCGCCATCTCTCATATTGGAATTATTATTGGAGAAGTCCCATAAGACTTTTATAGGGATGTCCATACAAAAATCCCATTCAAATTGTATAGGAAAAACGAAGAACAGTAATAGGTAAGTTCGAGTAATATTTACCGTTTGTAGTGAATGAAAGTAATGAACGAATGAACATGCTAAATCATATTCGTCTTGTTTGTTTTGGCTTTAGACGAAATACAATTCATGTCGGTTTCGATGGAGCAAATGATAACAATAATAATGTGTAAGATTGAACGAAGTGAATGAAAGGAACGAATGAGCGAATGAGTTAAATTAAATCATACCTAGAGCATTTTCGTCCTTATTGTTTTGGCTTTGAACGAAAGGCATACGCTCGTTCCTGATACAAGTGGTAATAAAATTGCGTGCGAATAAAAAGAACGAATGAGTGACCGAGTCAAATCATATTTTACTTAGGAAATTGCTGTGACATTTTCTTCATCATTGTTTTCGCTTTTGCCGAAATGTTTCTGACACAAGTGGCAATAAAATAGCATGCGAATGGAAATAACGAATGAGTTAAAACATATTTTTTGGAAATTGCTTTGAGATTTTCGTTTTTGCCGAGATGCACTCACTCGTTCCCGATACAAGTGGCAATAAAATTGCGTACGAATGGAAAGAACGAATGAGTGAACGAGTCAAATCATATTTAGGGAATTGTTTTGGCATTTTCGTCTTTATTGTTTTGGCTGCAGACAGAATGCATTCTCTCGTTCTCTATAGTGAAAAGCGAACTGCGGAATCGACGAGGATTGCTTTTGAGCCATTTTATTGCATTGTAACTTTGACGATCTATTACCGTATCGGGAGTCTGATCAAATTGAAAACAGTGAAACGGTCGCGTAATTTTAATTTGGTTTTGGAACAAAAATCAGGACCTGTACCAGCCTTTTTTAATAGTTCACTGCAGGACGTAGGCCTACCCATTAAGGGTGAAAATCAGCACTTTTTTTTAAAATTAGAAACTAAATTGTTTTATTGGAAACAAAATACACTGTAGAATATTGTAGTAACATTATAGACCGAATCATACAAGTCGGTGGATATGAAGCTCACATAAAGCAGCGCGTTGATTGGGTTTCGCGCAGCCAATCTTCACATCCGTCGACTTGTATGATTCGATCTATAAGTCAGTTTCACGTAGGTAATTTTGTTTATGCTAACAATTTTAGTTTTCTGATAAAATAATCTCGTTTTAATGATGAGCTGCAACGGAGAAGTTTTTTCAAAGGATCTTTAATAGGTATTCTAGACTTCTTTAATGGATAAGTAAAATATTTTATTACCCTATTTGGTCGTAATTTCGCATTATTAAAGCTATTGTTGCATATTTTATTAATTTCGAACAATTCTTGGGAAAATCTTGATAATGTTAAGTAATATGATATAAATTGTCCTTGAAGCGGAGTTTAATATTTCGCATATATATGAATTCTAGGAATCGCGTTTCAAGTACAATATAAACAGTATGAAAACTTGCTTTCCTTACTATTGAGACCATGATGATTACTAGATGTCTGTCCCGGTTTTGCTCGGCTATTATATAAAAAAACACTATATTAATTAGTCCGTGAGTTTGATTAACAAAAAATATTGGGCACGTATTTTTTGTTTTGTCTGTCGAACAATAAGTAAATGACAAAGATAAACCTTGTCAAAGTTCGGGAGTGGGGTCGTAACGTCACTTCTCGGACAAAAGTCGTACTACATTTGTAGTCTAGTCGTGACGTCGCGCGGAACTGTAACGGCTATATCATTATAATTTTTTGTTTAGTTAAAAAAATAAATAATAAAGAAATACTTGTCTAATATTTTAAGGGTTCCGTACCCAAAGGGTAAAAACTTAATGCGACCCAATTACTAAGACTTCGATGTCACTTTGTCCGTATGTTCGTCTGTCTGTCTGTCACCGGGCTGTATCTCATAAACCATGATAGCTAGGTAGCTGAAATTTTCACAGATGATGTATTTCTGTTGCCGCTATAACAACAAATACTAACAACTGAATAAAATAAATATTTAAGGGAGGCTCCCATACGACAAACGTGATTTTTACGAGTTTTTTGCTCGCTATTAATAACGGCAAGAGGAATACAGTACGGAACCCTTCGTGCGCGAGTTCAACTCGCACTTGGCCGATTTTTTTGATAAATAACAATATCATCCATCTGACGGCCTAAATTTTTTAGTCCTCATGCCTATTGTAAGGTACATACTTAGAAATCGGATGGCAGAAATGTTATCTAGTGCGTAAACTACCATAGAAATAGTTCTACGACTACTATACTATACTCCGGACCGAATTTTCACGGATCCGGATCGGTTTCGTTTCGGACGTAGCGCGAAGACACCCTTACTGTTAATGGAGTGTCGGCTGACGTACCTACATACAACCTACATCGCAGTATCAAATGTCTAGACCGTAGACCAATCGGAATGCCCGCGGTCGAGTCTGGTTACCAAACCCTTGCACAACAGGTACCTGGCCGCCGCCGGTTTAAACGAGTGTTCATATCGGTGTTGCCATCTTATAAGTACCTTTCAGAGGACTTTACAGTTGCTTTAACCGTTTAGCCTTGTTTCTTAAAAACTCCGACTACGAACTTATTTACAGACATAATTAAATAATTAGCTCCATTTCAAGCGTCTACCTGTTGCCGTTATTAATATGGAACTAAAAACAGCAAAAAATTACGTTGTTGTATGGGAAAAATATTTATGTATTTTATTCTGTTTTTAGTTGTTATAGCGGCAACAGAAATACACCATCTGAAAATTTCAGCTGCCTAGCTATCACGGTTCACGATTCAAACTGGTGACAGACAGACAGACGGACGGACAGCGGAATCTTAGTAATAATTAAAAATAATTCAATATACCTACATATGTTTTAGTTGAATCATCGACAGGACGAAAAAAATCGTCTATATATTATGTGTCTAGCTCGAAAAAGGCGAAGCTGGTAACACAGCTAATACTATTCCGAGAACTGAACTTAGTTTACGTAAGTAATTTTTATTATTGGCTGTCGCAGCTGGTTGTTAAATATTGCTATTGTAATTTGCAGTACGAAGTGTATTTCTATAATATTATTTATTTTACAAGATGATGAAACTCTAAACGGTTACGTCTGGGGAAAGAAGATATAATAATACGTCTAGGTTTTTTTGTAGTCTTCCTCAGTCGTTTGCAGAAACTGATATAATTAATATATTAGCACAAAACCGCCAAAATTGAAAGTGTTGGGGAAGCCATTTTCTCAGCAATGGAACTCATCAGCCTAAACTACCCATTAACATGCAAATAATGAATTGAATTGAATTTAAAACAACAGCCCCAATAAGTTTAGGTGAGGCGTTCGAAGCTGCGCTTAAGCTGAATAGATATTGTTTCTGTATTTGGCAATAATCCCCCAGCTTGAGAAGTTATTTTTAATATTGCAATTGAAATTGCGTTTCCCTTAGTTAGTGTAAAACCATTCAACCTTGTGAATGCAAATCAATTATGACCTCCCAACCTTGCAACTTCTCCCCCTGTCTCCACGACGTTCGGACACAGAAACCAATTAAAATGGAATTCAATGAATCCCAGAATCACGACTAACCAATTAATTTGTCGCGACTCTGGAACTAATTATCGCCCCTAACGGTTCCTGTTCCAAATTTAAACGTGGCGTCCAAAATGGCGGCGTGGCTTCTCGAATGGCGGGAAATTTATCAGGATAAATATGGCATAAAATATTCAGGTGCGATGGACATGGATCTATTATAGGTATATTTGGCTATAGTGCTAGACTTTGGTATTAATTTAAGGTCTGGCTACAATATGGATTTTGGCTGGGCTCGCTAATGGAGTCTACTATGTATGGCTGATAATACGAGTACCATATAATCTTCTTGGGATTAGAATGTTTTATTCGATAAACTATTTATGACCATACGTAACATAAAAGGATCGCCTTTAGATTGCTATCTTGCTAATAAGTATTGTAAAATTTGATTTAACATTTAGATGTTATGGATTGGAAAGTTACGTGGCGTGGGTGCAAGTGGTACATTACTTATGTCCGAAAATTTTACTATTTCAGCAGAATGTAAAATACAGACCGTTGTTATTGCTGAATATGATTTTTTTTTTCCATTTTATTTATTCTTGGAATGGATCTAGTTTGATATTGTTTTCTGTTGGAAATTAAGCTTATATATTCGCGATTGTTTTACTTGGTATCCCAGAAAAAAATACAATTTTGGCAGAATTCCTGGAAAAAGTGCAAATGAAAATGTCACTCGCGGTCTCCCGTCCGAAGACTGATAGCACGGACGGTTTTTTTTTTTCGTATAGGTTTAGGCGTTTGACTACATACTGTCTGATGTTAAGCAGATATGCGCTCTAAGGTGTAACACGCTTACCTAGAAAATACCTATTTACTCGGGATTTGAAGACGCCCACATTGTACTTTAGCGGGAAGACAGACCCAGGCAAAGCGTTCCACATTCTAGCTGTTCGTATGAACTGTTCCATATTCGTTGCTTATGAGTAACTTCGGTAGCGCTCATAGCGTAGTTTGACACCTAGTTCACCTAGTCAAGTTTGTCAGCTACCATAATTGTCTAAGATGCAACTTAAATTTCCTAAAAATACCAAACATAATTCGCCGATTCGCTCATCCAAAGTTAGGTCATGATCTCATAATGAAGTAAGTTGGATCCGCACTTTTCAACAATTGTTTGAACTGGAATGTTTCTGACGTGTAAGACGAACGGGCGGAACTTGATTTTCTTTGTTTTTGGACCACTTCCAATTTATTTTTCCGCATTCAGCTTTCGCTAACTGGGTGTTTTGTTCTGGCGTTTACGGATAGCCGAATAAGTGCCTTTTTATATCGTAATTTGGGTAGGACTAGGTGATTACTTAAATGTCTAAAAAAACCACACAAATTGGCCATTGAAACGAAATGATGATGACTTTGATCTCGAGGGCAGTCGGGGCCTACCACTAGGCTTATTGTACACTCACATTTTTAGTAACTTAACATGTAAATTGTTTTGTAAGAGCTGGGGGAATCGACTGTTTGTACATTGAAAAGCATAAGATTTACGAGAATTGCAGACGAGCTACTCCTGCAATCTACTCTCTACTAATCCACCTCTAATCAGCCACGTTTAAGCCATTTTACACGTATAGGTATAAGAACCTTATGAAGTACGATGAATTCAATGATTTATCTACCATATTTCTAGAGGTAGCGCTCTTTTGCTGAATCTAATTTAGTGTTTTTTGACGAAATTTAAAATGAAATCGCGATTGAATATCTTACAGTACGTGCTACGAGTACGTAGCTCACGTAGGACTTGAACTAGGTATTAGAGTTCAACATTTTTGGTAGCGATGACCTGTAATTACATAATTACAATTAAAACGCGATAAGGAACATTAGGCGATCGATTTATGCAAAGTTCAGATTCTTCGAATCGAAGAAAGTCGAACGTAGACGAAGACATAAATATTCGGCTCTTTCGTGGGTTCGCCCCACAAGCTGTTCGGTCCGCGGGGCGAATCAACGAAGCCTCTTTTTGAATGCCCTCTTTCGCCCCGCTCCAAACAATGCGGGGCGAAAGAGGGCCTTCAAAAAGAGGCTTCGTTGATTCGCCCCGCGATTCATTTTTTTATCTGTACAATTAAGTAGAAAAGTAGTTAATGGAAAAAAAAATACAATTGCATTATATCAAGGGCATCATTCTATGAGTCCTATGAGGGGGTATGAAAAAATTTTTTTTTCTTTCACGGCCGGTGCTTAATTCTTCCATGGCAAAGAGGCCGTCGTTGCATATGCAACCTCTTTTTGCAGCCTTTATACAGTGCGAGCACTAGTTGTTCAGTGTAATTCTTTTTAAAGCTAGAAAAAATCTCATATTGCATTATTTATTTCTCATATCTATAGGCTGTTTTTTTGTTGCATAAAGAATTTATGGTAATGATTTTTTTGTACAAAAACATTTTGCTTTACTTTGATAGTAAATACCAAATTTAATGCCAGTTTAAAGCGTCAGTTTTCTTCCTAAATATGTATTTCAACTAAATAAGAGGATGAAATTTATGCGGTACATCTAATAGATTAGTTATTTGCTCTCAAATCTAAACGTTTAGGTTATGAACGACGGTGGTAATGAATTTTTGGCAAGTTAATATTTTTTAATAAATTTAATACTAAATTAATATAAAAAAATAAAGATGCAAAGTATACCTATAGTCCCATATACGTAACACACCATATAAAAATATTTAGATTTAATTTAGCTGTTGATACATGTTATTTTTTCTTCGAACATGTGATTTGCTCGAAATGTTAGAACTACCCTTTAGTCCTAGCTAATACAATCACAAGAGATTTGGGAAAATAACCATATTATCTCGGAAGTGGTCCGATGTTGCTATTTCGCGACCGTGCAGTCAGTGCTGCAGTACGGAACGGTTCTAGCATAGGTTCTTTCAAAGCCCGCCTGAAACGCTGGCTTATCGAGGAAGCATTTTATGATTTCGATATGTTTAAATGTTTACAATTAGTGAAACATGTAATGGTTAAGAATTATTTCTATCAATTTGATTAATTTACAATGATGTAATGTTTTTGTTATTTTTGTATTTTTTTAAGACATGTTTTATTAATGTTTTCATTCATTACAATGACATACTTCATTGGTGTAATTTATTTTAACTTCATTTTTCTTGACATTTTAATTATAATATGTAGTTGTAAACATAATGATGTAGTAGGTAGTTAATGTGAATATTTATTTGTTATCAATGTACCTACTGTACTGCAATTTTTAATCTATTCATTGTGTAATGACGTGTAATATTTTTTTTATGAATTAAATGAATATCGAAAATGTTACATAGTAACAGGTCCCACACCTGTTAATTTTCTTACAATTTATAGTTTGCAAATGGGCCCCGCCTACTACCAAACAATATTCAATTTAACTTAAGCCATAATGTCTGTTATATCAATAAAGTAAGTTTTTGGTAGTTTGTTTTTCTTATTTAGTTTTTTATAGCGTTGCATATCTGTTGATTACTTGTAGTGGGATTTTTATTTTATCTCATGTAATTTTATGCGTGGCTGTACCATAAGAAATACGTAATACTGATGCGGGAAATTGATCTTTATCAACGTGGACCGAAACGGCCTCTTCTTTTATCGTTCTCGGCGATTCGCCCCACGGGGCGAAAGAGGGCATTCAAAAAGAGGCTTCGTTGATTCGCCCCGCGGGCCGAATAGCTTGTGGGGCGAATCCACGAAAGAGCCAAATATTCCCACGATGTCATTGTGAATTGTGAACAAGAATGGAAATGACCTAAGTGTTGCAATGCGCAGCTCTCCGATTCGCAGTCTGTTATATAAGGCGCATGGCGGATTGAATGTGTAAGGACGGTTGTCTGCATGAGTATAGTGGAGAAATGGAGTCAATTGACGAGGTGGGAGAGAGACAATTTAATTTCGCTTATGAATGAAACAGAAATTGAAACAAATAGATGAATAGGCCAATTCTTAAACCTTCGCGATTTGATTTGACTTTCAGTGCGTGATTATTACCGTAAACAAATGGAATTGGTAATCTAAACCTCAACTGTGACTGAAATGACTACGACATTGAACCGTTCCTACGTTACAGCGATAATTTGTGATTGGTGTTTGCTGGCTGGGCTTTTAGAGGCTTTAATCTATTCCAAATAGTTCAAAATATGTAACTATAGTTTCAAAAATGTTTATTGGGCCACAAAATCGAATAGTAGCTACCTAGCCACCTGCCAAGGCCAAGGGTGCTAGGAGATAACATATCGCTAGATTGAATTATCAAAGACTGAATGTCGTCCGTAAGCGGCAGAAATGGGAGAGGACGACCAAAAAAAGTGTGAATTGTGTGAAAGATGATATGCGAGAGAAAGGAGTTGATGATGAGATGACAAATGATAGAGTGAAGTGGCGAAAAGAAACGTGCTGTGCCGACCCCACCTAGTGGGATAAGGGCAGGATGATGTTGATGATGAATGTCGTAACATCACCGCTACATGGTTCTTCTCGGTCTGCGCTTTGCGTCGCGCGTTCACCAACTTCCTCCACCTGCCATCACTCTGCTCTGAATGTGGTCGGTAAGATTTTGATTTTTTTATGGACGTAATAAAGTCTTCTATGATACGATATATATCGATGAACGCCGGCTGCACGCACGAAAAAGCATGACTCATTATCACGTTCCGTCTGAGCCGAGCATGCGAGCGCGAGCGCGGAACAAGCGACAGAGAGGCACGATCGGCCTAAGCGATCGACTTGTAATGACGTTATAACATAAAGTAATCGTCAGTAAACCGACTTACGCATAACCAATTTTTTTTTTTCGGAAAAATTGGCATTAACATCGTGTTTTACTAGTCATGAGCAAAAATAAAACGGCACGCGGAGGTTTCGTCACGGGCCGCATGTTTTTGTTGATATCTCCACGCGGCAATATTAATGTTTGATCAGTCGCAGGCCTCGCAGCCAACATGGCGGCTGCTGATAAATCACGCGTTTCCCGCCTTTTTATACGTCACTCCGAGGCGTCGGTGGCGTCTTATTACTGCGGCATAATGCTCTATAATATGCATCGACAGTAGATAAACTCTAGAAAAAATAATTATTAAAAAAAAAAAAACATTTATTGCAGGCACAGAGACCCAGAGTTACAAAAAATTACAAAAAATTGTTGAGTAAAATCATATAAAATAAAACGTTACACCTGTATAAGGGGTGTAACGTCCAGTCTTATAAATAGTTCGAAAAAAAATGGCAAAACAGCCTTCCATTATGTACAAAATCCGAATATTGCACTCGAACTGTTTACATTATTGTTGATTTTTCAAAAATAATAAATGGGACCACCTCGGGAGTATCTTTCGAACTAAAAAATAATTTTTCGATTCGGTTCTCATTTGGCGGAATTATCGATGAACATACACAAAAAAAAAATACATACAGACGAACATAGAACATTCCTTTTTGGAAGTCAGTTAAAAATACAATTCAGTGCTAAAGAGCTCTCGTGGGGATGATACAGGTTTTTTCAACTAACGTCAGACGTATTACATATTCCAGCCAGGAGTTATTGTACAGTACTCGTCATGATTATTTTCTAATTCTGCCCATCCCTGATGCCCTGAAAGCCAAAGCAGACAGGTCCAAATCAAATCAACTTGACCTTTACGTGCGTCACAATGCGTCTCTTAGAGGTGTTGCCAACACGAGTACCTAATTGAGTTGAATCACCGCTGTACAATTCCGCACCATGACTCTACTACGTATGAGCGCAGGCCTATTTCTTAAAATTTACTAAATTTAATTTTTAGTTTCGCTAATTTAATGTTAAATTTATTATTTTTTTCTGTATTATTTTGGGAGAAGCCTTGGCACCCGAAACACAGTTAGTTCGATGGCAATGGATTCACGATAAATTTGTGATAATGTTTTCAGTTGAATAAATAAATTTGAATTTATTGAGACTGCGGTATTTGCAGCTAAATATTACTTCAATAGTTACTTACTGCAGTCTTCCTTATGAAGACAGCATAGTAGTCGCCGCGAGAGCGACCTTCAATAGAGCGGGGCGCCTGTGCCTTGAACACGATTTAACTCAACTATCTTGTGGAGAGATGCTCTAAGAAGATTGTGATGCTACCAGAAAACAGCTCGTTCCAAGCTTAGTCTCTGACCGATTGTTGCCAAAGGCACGGTGTCTATTTTCGTTATGGTATAAATTTTAAGTGGTGCGATGACAAAATTGGATATTCGAAGCCGTTTTGGGTTGATTAATGGCCTGACAGCACTCGCTTTTACAGCAAACGACAACGATACTGCATAAATTACATCAGGCTCTATTGTTTGTCAAAAATATCTTTATGGTATTCTTTTCTGTTATACCTATTCTGTGTTATATTTTTTAAAGTCATGGTTTTCTGTGAAATAAAATTATTATTCTTATACAGGGTTATTCCTAATCAATTAGCATCCTTTTAGAGGCTTATTCTGTACATCAAAACTAACAACTTTTGTTCTGCAACTTTTGTCACAACTCAAAAAAATATCGTTCACCCGCGACAAAATGTATAGAACAGCTGTTTTTTTTTTTGAGTTTTGACTAAATTCGCAGAACTAAAGTTGTTAGTTTTGATGTACCGAATAAGCCCCCTAAAAGAATGCTAATTGATAAGGAATAACCCTGTATAATCTCTCGACTCACAAATGAGGAGATTCGTTGAAGAACCAAAGTTACCGACATAGCCCAACGGATTGCCAAGTTGACATAGCAGTGGGCAGGGCACATAGCGCCCCCCCCCCCCCCGAGTGGGTTCCCGCCTTGTCGTGGCGGGGGGGCTTAGTAGCCAGGTCTTCCCAGCCTGGTGAACAAA
Source organism: Hypomecis atomaria (assembly GCA_964007245.1). Taxonomy (NCBI): domain Eukaryota; kingdom Metazoa; phylum Arthropoda; class Insecta; order Lepidoptera; family Geometridae; genus Hypomecis; species Hypomecis atomaria. The sequence goes on from OZ023279.1 coordinate 25,262,844, forward strand.
GAGGAACCCGAGGTGGGGCCGGCCTCTCCGGGTCTTGGGCCCAGACAAGCCCGTGCGGAGGCTGGCCAGTAGGTCGGCTTGCCGACTGAGGTGGACTGCGGTGTCGCGCATGTCGCGATGCCGCGGCCGAGCCCATCGAGGCGGGGGCGGCGACGGGATGGACGGGCGGCGAGAAGGCCGCTGCCTATCCGTCCTGCCAGCGGCCCTAACGGGTGCCGCCAACGTGTTGGCGGAGGCGGTGGGGCTGCAGGGGAAGAGGAGTGTCGGTATCGCGACGGCCGTTCTCCCTATCCTCTGCAGCCGTAGTGGCAGGCGCGGGGCCACTTTAATTGACCCGTTGCATCGGGACCAGGGCTGTCGGATACGGGCGCTGTCTGACGCCCAGTGCTGGTTGGTCCCAGGTGGTGGGTGGCGATGTGTCTGGTGTTCGATACATCGTCATTCTGGCGGGAGCCGAAGCTCCGTGGTGGGGCCCAAGTTGGGCCAGCGCTGTCGGGTGCCGCGGAGGAGTGCGCAAGCGTGCCCGTAGCCCCGACACATAGCGCAGTGGCGGAACACCCAGGGGTTTTGGTGGGTATACTGTCCAGTCAGCAGGACTCCCACATAACCACCCGCCTGCCCTCGAGGTGCGGTGGAATCTATAAAAGATTTCCCTTGGTAAAAAAAAAAAAAACAAAAAAAAAGGGCACATAGCGCAAAGGACTGATGACCGATGGGGTGGAAAAGTCCTCGATTGGATATCACGTACCGGCAAACGCAGCGTAGGACATCTACTCACAAGGTGAACGGATGACCTCATTAGTAACCCAGGATCGCGCTGGATACAAGCTACTTCCAACTGGTCTTATTAAAGATCTACAGGGTAGGCTTATGGTTTGCAGTGGAAGTTCTACAGCTAAAACTACTACGACGACTTTTTTGACCGACGAACCAAACCGGAGGAGGTACTCAATTCGACGCGTATTTTTTTTAAATGTATAACCACTCTTAACTTTTTTCATAGTAGTCCGATTTCAATAATTCTTTTTTATTGAAAAGAGTATACTTCGAAATTGATCCCATTAAGATTTATTGAAATCGGCTGAACCATTTTTGATAAATCAACAATAGGTAATGTGAAAATGCTACATCGATTCGTGCGAAATATTCGCGAATTCTGTACACGGGTGAAGATGCTATTTTTGCAAAAAAATATTATTATAGCTTCACTTCGACTACACATCTATCTAGTGGAAACCAACCTAACCCCGATCTCGAAGCCTAAGCTCCAGGGATGAAGCCCAGAACTTACGGCGTACCGTGTTCTTATAGACACCGAGCTTTGGAAATATACGCTCAGATTTTGTTCGTATGTAGGGCGAGTCATATTTTCTGTGAATCTCACGAGACCTGGAGTAATTGATAGTGGTGCCTTGTAGAGTTGTCATCTGACAGGATTTTGTACATGATACTGAAAGTTTTCGACCAGTGTGTGTTGCCAGTGATGACTTATGGCACAGAAACGTGGTCGCTCACTATGGGCCTTATTAATAAGCTCCAAGTAGCCCGACGAGCTACGGAGAGGGCTATGCTCGGAGTCTCTCTGCGGGATCGAATCAGGAATGAGGAGATCCGTAGTAGAACCAAAGTTACCGACATAGCCCAGCGGATTGGCAAGTTGAAATGACAATGGGCAGAGCACATAGCTCGGAGGACTGATGACCGATGGGGTCGAAAAGTTCTCGAGTGGAGACCACGTACCGGCAAGCGCAGCGTAGGACGTCCACCCATAAGGATGGCGAACGACCTCATTAAGACCGCAGCATCGCACTGGTTGCAAGCCGCTACCAACCGATCTTATTGGAGATCTTTAGGGTAGGCCTATGTCCAGTAGTGGACGTCCTATGGCTGAAACGACGACGAACGACTGGCAATTTTAGAGTAAAATAACTCCAATAAAACCATCACGTCTGTCCGTCAGACATTCAGACACTGACCACCGGAGAATAATTTTATCAGTAAAAGGAGGTGATCTCTAGCTCCTTTTACTGAGAAAGAGATTTCGCAGTTAGGTCCAAAGTAAAACTTGTTCATAGTTATGAGTATTTACGCATATAAAACACCCAAACTGATTGACTGTGCCAATAGCTGTCTCAATACCTGAGAATAATAACCCTTATAAGGCTTATGCGTCCGCATCGATTACTGTAATAGTAGTTTATGCAACTGTCATATAATGAAGGGTATTAAAACACGAGTGTGAGTTTATGAAACGAGCGCAGCGAGTTTCATAATAGTAACGAGTGTTTTAATACCCGTGTTATATGCAGTTGCATACACTACTTTATCTTCACTAATAAAAAAAAAATAAAAAAATAAACATATTGCGAAACATTAAATTCACGCGTACGTGTATTGTCACAGTGAACTTGGCGCCATTAAAATCTAACCAATGAGAGCGCAGCCCGCGCGCAGGTCCAATCAGGAGCGAGCGCGCGATGTTATAATGAGATTTTACGATATCGATGTGGATATTATAACATCATGTGAAATTGCTTAAATGTTGTCTGCGCTATAACAGTAGTCATTATAAGTCAAGTATTGGAAACATAAGTAGAATGTTACAACATTAGTGTAGATAAAGCTTATTTATTGGCTTCTATTGTATGAGATTTCTACGCAACCGGAATATAATCATTATTTTCCGCGAAAATATCGCAACACCGCCGTTTACAGAATTCGAATAATTTGCACAAATCGATGTGACATCCATGTACATTTTTGCTGATTTATCAAAAACGGCTCAGCCGATATCGATAAAATTTAAACGGGACCACCTCTTAAGTATAGGTACTCTTTCGAACTAAAAAAAGATTTTTTTAAATTGGCGAAAATATCGATCTTACACAAAAAAAATACGTACAGACGAACATAGTACCGCCTCCTTTTTGGAAGTCGGTAAAAAGGAAGTTTGTATAGGCCAGGTAGCCCTGGTTGCTGGGTTTTTAAGCCGCCAGACATAGCTAAAGGGTTAAAATAATCGGGACCTACAATTTAACGTGTCATCGAAGCCACGGTAGCGCTTAGATGGAAGTGCCACCCGCGGATACACATCCAAAGACTGACCGTACGGAACGTAGCTTAACTTCGGGGATCACTGACAATCACCTAGTCAAACTACGCTACGAGCGCTACACGGAATAATTTTTTTAACGCAGATAAGTCCGCGCTTGACCACCAACTCGCCTGATGGTAAGCGACGTTGTGGTCGAAGATGAAACATGCAGACCTAGAAGATACCTATTCACTCTGACCTTGAAAAGCTTTAGATTATATCTCTTAGGAAACAGGAAATCAGGAAGACTGTTCCATTCCCTGGCGGTACGAATCAGAAATGTTGAGCCAAACCGCTTCGTACGTATCGAAGGAAAATCGACAGTGTAGGGGTGGTAATATTATTCTACATACGAATATGTTACCACACGCCGCAGCAGTACCTCCAAATTACTTAACCATGAATACATGAACCGACTGTGCAATGGTCAACCCGGTTAAATCGCGCCAAATAGTCCAGTTAAACAATTTCAGATCCTGCAAAGCTTTCTCTGCTTTGATATAACAAGATTACGTCTAGGTAAATGAGCTCTAGTCGCGCAAATTTTGCCAAATTCCCTCGATGTTGTGAGCAGATGGTTTTAACGCTCGAACCCCTAATTTGCCTGGGAATTGCAGTATTTGGCCGTCCTTTAAACAGCTGGATCAGTGTTTGGGGTTCTGTATAATAGGATTCGATTCATACTTGTAAATTGCAAGTGGTTTTGCCATGTTTGCTATGCTCTTGTGCTTCATAAGAAGCCATCTCTTGCCGGTGGTCGGTTATTTGGACTATGGAAACTGCTAACTGCTGCGTAGATCTCGTGTTCGAATTTAACGATTATTGATCCTCCAATATTGATCCCTTTTACAAGCTTTTATTTAACTTGCAATGGATGTACCTATGTAAGTTCGGGTGGAATCTTGCAAGTTTAATTTGACCAACTTCCCGGTTTCCGATTGAGGTGAAATTTTGCACGCATATGTATATCGCGTGACAATGCAATAATATGGTACAATGGAGCTGATCTGATGATGGAATCGGAAGGTGGCCATAGGAACTCCTATGCTGAAGGTAGATCATTAAACTCATCTTCATCGATAACCTTTGGGACCAACCTTGACCCATAAAAATACTGTACCACACAAAGTTAATCGACCCAATATATGCAACAGCTGATTATTTTTTCGCTAATTTACCGTTGGTTCCAAATTAAAAGTTGTTCAATACAGGGTTATTTCTAATCAATTAGCATCATTTTAGAGACTTATTCTGTACATCAAAACTAACAACTTTTAATCTGCGACTTTTGTCAGAACTAAAAAAAAAATCACCTGTTCCATACATTTTGTCGCGGGTCAACGATATTTTTCTAAGAAACAACAATTTTTTTTTTTTTATTCTGAATAGGTTTGCGTTTGACCACATACTGCCTGTTGTTAAGCAGATATGCGGTCTAGGTTGTAGCACGCTTACCTAGAAGATACCTATTTACTCGGGATTTATTAATCGATTAATAATTCGGGATTAAATTTTTTTTTGAGTTTTGACAAAAGTCGCAGAACAAAAGTTGTTAGTTTTGATGTTCAGAATAAGCCGCTGAAAGGATGCTAATTGATTAGAAATAACCCTGTATTCGTTAAGCTTAGCACAAGACAAGCTTTATGATCCAATATACTTGCTCTCATCGCCTCTCGTACGCGGGCGTAAATCAAATATTACAGCTTTTGTTTGGGATATTATTATCGCGTTGTCTACGGTGTCTCGCGACCGTAAACCTACTGGCCTAGTAGAGAAATCCCCACATGTTCTTATTATTTCGCGTGCCCTACTTACTGAATTGCACGAGCCGCTATACTGTTATCCCCGCGAGGGACTACGGCTCTAAAGGCAGGTTTGATAGAGTCAGTTCAGACTGAGACGCAACGCGACTACGTTCAAAGATTTGCTCATTCGACTATTTTCCTTTGTATCGCGCTTCGATTTGTGATGTTTGAGATTACTAGACGTATCGTGAAATAGTGTGAAAAAGGTTCTTCTAAAAACTATACTAAGGTTTGGTTTTTCAAGCTACTCGTATTACTAGGGGAGGGAACTGGATCGCATTGCATGGCTGTAATAAATAAATAAATATTAGGGGACATCTTACACACGGTCTCTGACCCCAAACTAAGCAAAGCTTGTGATATGGCTGCCAGAGACTGATATACTACATAAACATATTTTAAATAGATACTTATATAGATAGTAACTAAATGACACCCAGACACAGAGCCAACACCTATGTTCATCACATAAATACTTGCCCTGGGTGGGGATCGAACCCACACCTCTTTGACCCAGAAGTTAGTCACTAACCACTGAGCCACCGAGGCAGTCAATTCCGACCATTTGTAATGTACAATGTTAAATGGATGCCTATAGTGTATAGTATGTAGAAACGACCTGTGGTCGAGATCATGATTAGGAAACAGCTCGGATAGCATACGCACCACGACATAATTTTATCGACGTGTGAAAATGTGAGAGATTATTTTCTATGGACATGCAAATTTTAGTTTTATTATTCATTGTATTTTCGTTTAAGGTATGTAATGTTATTGATTAATTTTAACTAATCCGAAATTCTTAAGTTTTTGAGTCGAAAGTGAGTAGATTTTATAAAATTTATAGTCGTGTTAAATTCAATGTTTTGTTACCTATATTATTGACATAAGTGACCACTCTCACTCGAATATGCGGTGTCCTTTGTACCTAAAATTTGTTATTAACATCTTGTACTGTGTATGGAAGCATGAATAAATGAAATGAGATATATACCTCAACATATTATGTAACTTCGTCTCGTTTTGATGCATCTACAAAATTATCGCAAAGTGCGTTTTCTTGCGAGTAGGACTTTGAATTAAATGTAGAATGAAAGTTATGTAAATTAAAGCCTCCAAAAGTATGTATATCGCTCTCTGAAAAACTGCGCGTCGCGTAGTTTCCCATGTCTCGGTCTGAAATGACCCTTACGGGGTTGATAAGGGTATCGAGTTTTCCGAGTTTTTACAGGTGTTAAGGAAGCGAATGGGGAATAATGAAAATTAACGGCGCCCGCTCAACTTCCGGAGCCTTCATTATTGGCACTTCATAATGCCTGGCTTAATTTTAATGTTGCTCGTAACAAGTAAAGTTTCCGATGAGATTTATGTGTATTGCCTTTATTTTTTAGGTCGTTTTATTTTTGTTTAGTGTAAATTTATGCTACCCTAGTAGCGTGTAAGTAAGTAAGTAAGTTCGTATAGGCCGGGTGGCTAGCCCTGGTGCCAGAGTTTTTAGGCCGCCTGAAAGCCTCTGACATGGCTAAACAGTTGAAACAATCGGGGCCCACAATTAGGGTGATATAAATTAGGTTCTTATAAGCCGGGTGGTTAGCCCTGGTGCCTAGAGTTTAAAAGCCGCCTGAAAGCCTCTAATATGGCTAAAAAAACAACACGTTGCACTCCAGGAGTACCGGCAGAATTAAAAACTTGAACTGGGCATATTTGAATATTTTGGAATGGTTAGGGAATAATTTCGCACGAATTGCTTTATGTATCAGTATGTAAATGTACTGTCATTTATGTGGTAAAATACAATATCACACACGCACAGTCGCGCAAGCGGCGTTTAAACGAAATAGCAGGTTCGCTGCGCGGTAGTAAGAGAGGGGGATATTACGATCTCTCCTACGCCGCGCCGGTGGTCTACTCTCATACTCTCTGAATATCCTATCAGGTCGCGTGTTCTGACGCGAGCTTGACATTTTAACCCATCCCAAAAAGTGCACAACGCCGCAAAAGTTTTCGCTTCAAAAATCTACCGGAGCCTACAACTTAAATTATCGTCGTAGCAACGGTAGCGCTCAGTTGTGATGCGTAATATAAATCGTTGAAAACCTAACTAGACTTAGGCGTAAATTTTTTTATAGAAGTTGTGTGTAATTGAAAAAATAGATCCGATTCAAGCGAATCGGCGAAATTTATGTCAACGTAAAAATTAGTAGGTACAAATATAATAAATCTAAGCGTCATCGGAATCAACTACTAATCACTCATAATCTTAGTCGCACCCGATGCTTATAAGCAAGGAATTCACACTTACGTTGTTCCTACATTATGCTTTATGACAAGTTAAACCGTTTGATTCGCCGTAATTTCTCCCCCCTCCCCCCCAATCCTCACTAAAGGCGAGAGGAATTCCGAATAGTTCCGCTAACCCATTTAACATCCTTTTGTTCTTTCAGTTGAAGCAGCCAAACACTAAACACCTTAGGCCTTTATTGGAACATGCGGTATAAACAGTAACCTAACTTACTCCTCTGGCGCAATGACTCAAAATTAGGCCGGGACTCCACCAAAGCAGAGACGAGAGGAGCGGAGAGATGTTTTAAATACAACCAATAGAATTGTGTAATTGACACATCTCTCCGCTCAGCTTCAGTGGAGATCGCTGTGCGGAGATGTGTAATATTTGTATGGCGCGATGGAAGCGGAGATGTGAGCTGTGAGCGGACGACGCGCTGTGGAGACCAGAGATGTGAGCGGCGTGCAGTGAGCGATGTCACCCTCCCCCCTCTCGCCCGCCACCAACCCGCAGAATGCGTACTGAGCACTCAACTCTTCGCACCCGAGCTGAAAAACATCTCTTCTCGCACAGCACACCGCACACATCTCTGCTTTGGTGGAGTCGCAGCCTTAGTGTAGTCGTTCGACACCAGAGAACGCCATATTATTATGTCACGGTCTAGCGTTGTTTCCTCACACTCGTCTGCCCTCAGAACAATAACTAAAGCCAAAAAAGATCTTGCTACTCCAAGATATTATGCCATCTTGACACTGCGTCCCCCTCAATCCTCAGCAGATGGCCCACCCAGCGAAGTCTTTGGGCCTTATTTTCGCCAATGATATTATTAAGTACCCAACTTTACACTATTATGCATTTTTAACGTACTTTTGGCGACAGCTATCTTGGCGCACGACAAAAGCTCTATATTTGTCATTTGACTGTAAGAAAGTTTGTATCACAGATCCCAGTTCTAAAGACCAAAATGTCTTGCCCACATAATTTATATTTACATATTCGTAATTAATTGAAAATTTATAGAATTTTACCAAAGCACGTAGTAATATGAAACCCAAAAATACCCTGCCTTAATATGTAGTTGTCCTTCTGACGTCCATCCATATTGTAACTTGGTTGTTTATTTTACGTCTCCCGAACAACGTCGTAAAAACTTGGCGAATAAATACGTACTACAGTAAATCCCTCTGTAAGTTCCACCTTTCGTTTTCATTACTAGAGGCATAGAATAAAATTATAGTGCCAGCTCACAGATTATACGTGGTAGACTCCGTATTAGGCGTCGAAATATTCGATTCACCTACACGCATGAAAAACAGAACACATTTTAAAAAATTCCTACACTAAATATTTTTGATCGTGGGAAAAACTGTAATATACTTTACGGAAGCCTAGCCTTAAAGTCTACTAATTGTCGTTTCAGTAATGATGATACCTCTTCAATTTCTCTGTTATAAATGGATTAAAAATATGATGATATGCTTCGTTCCAACGCAAGCAATAAATTATTGTTCGCAAAAAATGGTAAAACCGCCTTCCATCGTGTACAAAATTCGAATATTATTTCGAATATTATGGGAGACCCTCTTGAATATTTATTTTATTTTAATTTTGTTATTTATTATTGAAGTGAATATAAAACTGAATATTCTGTGAAAATTTCAAGCATCTACCTGTTACCATTATTAATATAGAGCGAAAAACGTCTAAAAAATCAGGTTTGTTGTATGGGAGCCCCCCTTAAATACTTATATTATTCTCTTTTTAGTATTTGTTTTTATAGCGGCAACAGAAATACATCATCTGTGATAATTTCAGCCGCCTAGCTATAATGGTTCATGAGATACAGCCCGGTGACAGACGGACAGACAGACGGACAGACGGACATCGAAGTCTTAGTAATAGGGTGCCGTTTTTCCCTTTGGGTACGGAACCCTAAAAAGAAACAGAATTATGCTAATTAGCTATTATAATTACATTGGCGCCTTCATAATTGGACCCTATTGTGTGGCTATTAATTTCAACCATATTCGACAGTCTTTTTTAAGGACAGGTATCAAGGTCCTGTATTCTATTCATCTCGCTTACCACTCAAACTTTGCTAGGCGAAATGGCTAAGACGTATATTCAAAATATAGAGTAATCTGAGAGCACTGCGTCCCCCTCAATCCTCAGCAGATGGCCCACCCAGCGAAGTCTTTGGGCCTTATTTTCGCCAATGATATTATTAAGTACCCAACTTTACACTATTATGCATTTTTAACGTACTTTTGGCGACAGCTATCTTGGCGCACGACAAAAGCTCTATATTTGTCATTTGACTGTAAGAAAGTTTGTATCACAGATCCCAGTTCTAAAGACCAAAATGTCTTGCCCACATAATTTATATTTACATATTCGTAATTAATTGAAAATTTATAGAATTTTACCAAAGCACGTAGTAATATGAAACCCAAAAATACCCTGCCTTAATATGTAGTTGTCCTTCTGACGTCCATCCATATTGTAACTTGGTTGTTTATTTTACGTCTCCCGAACAACGTCGTAAAAACTTGGCGAATAAATACGTACTACAGTAAATCCCTCTGTAAGTTCCACCTTTCGTTTTCATTACTAGAGGCATAGAATAAAATTATAGTGCCAGCTCACAGATTATACGTGGTAGACTCCGTATTAGGCGTCGAAATATTCGATTCACCTACACGCATGAAAAACAGAACACATTTTAAAAAATTCCTACACTAAATATTTTTGATCGTGGGAAAAACTGTAATATACTTTACGGAAGCCTAGCCTTAAAGTCTACTAATTGTCGTTTCAGTAATGATGATACCTCTTCAATTTCTCTGTTATAAATGGATTAAAAATATGATGATATGCTTCGTTCCAACGCAAGCAATAAATTATTGTTCGCAAAAAATGGTAAAACCGCCTTCCATCGTGTACAAAATTCGAATATTATTTCGAATATTATGGGAGACCCTCTTGAATATTTATTTTATTTTAATTTTGTTATTTATTATTGAAGTGAATATAAAACTGAATATTCTGTGAAAATTTCAAGCATCTACCTGTTACCATTATTAATATAGAGCGAAAAACGTCTAAAAAATCAGGTTTGTTGTATGGGAGCCCCCCTTAAATACTTATATTATTCTCTTTTTAGTATTTGTTTTTATAGCGGCAACAGAAATACATCATCTGTGATAATTTCAGCCGCCTAGCTATAATGGTTCATGAGATACAGCCCGGTGACAGACGGACAGACAGACGGACAGACGGACATCGAAGTCTTAGTAATAGGGTGCCGTTTTTCCCTTTGGGTACGGAACCCTAAAAAGAAACAGAATTATGCTAATTAGCTATTATAATTACATTGGCGCCTTCATAATTGGACCCTATTGTGTGGCTATTAATTTCAACCATATTCGACAGTCTTTTTTAAGGACAGGTATCAAGGTCCTGTATTCTATTCATCTCGCTTACCACTCAAACTTTGCTAGGCGAAATGGCTAAGACGTATATTCAAAATATAGAGTAATCTGAGAGCACTGCGTCCCCCTCAATCCTCAGCAGATGGCCCACCCAGCGAAGTCTTTGGGCCTTATTTTCGCCAATGATATTATTAAGTACCCAACTTTACACTATTATGCATTTTTAACGTACTTTTGGCGACAGCTATCTTGGCGCACGACAAAAGCTCTATATTTGTCATTTGACTGTAAGAAAGTTTGTATCACAGATCCCAGTTCTAAAGACCAAAATGTCTTGCCCACATAATTTATATTTACATATTCGTAATTAATTGAAAATTTATAGAATTTTACCAAAGCACGTAGTAATATGAAACCCAAAAATACCCTGCCTTAATATGTAGTTGTCCTTCTGACGTCCATCCATATTGTAACTTGGTTGTTTATTTTACGTCTCCCGAACAACGTCGTAAAAACTTGGCGAATAAATACGTACTACAGTAAATCCCTCTGTAAGTTCCACCTTTCGTTTTCATTACTAGAGGCATAGAATAAAATTATAGTGCCAGCTCACAGATTATACGTGGTAGACTCCGTATTAGGCGTCGAAATATTCGATTCACCTACACGCATGAAAAACAGAACACATTTTAAAAAATTCCTACACTAAATATTTTTGATCGTGGGAAAAACTGTAATATACTTTACGGAAGCCTAGCCTTAAAGTCTACTAATTGTCGTTTCAGTAATGATGATACCTCTTCAATTTCTCTGTTATAAATGGATTAAAAATATGATGATATGCTTCGTTCCAACGCAAGCAATAAATTATTGTTCGCAAAAAATGGTAAAACCGCCTTCCATCGTGTACAAAATTCGAATATTATTTCGAATATTATGGGAGACCCTCTTGAATATTTATTTTATTTTAATTTTGTTATTTATTATTGAAGTGAATATAAAACTGAATATTCTGTGAAAATTTCAAGCATCTACCTGTTACCATTATTAATATAGAGCGAAAAACGTCTAAAAAATCAGGTTTGTTGTATGGGAGCCCCCCTTAAATACTTATATTATTCTCTTTTTAGTATTTGTTTTTATAGCGGCAACAGAAATACATCATCTGTGATAATTTCAGCCGCCTAGCTATAATGGTTCATGAGATACAGCCCGGTGACAGACGGACAGACAGACGGACAGACGGACATCGAAGTCTTAGTAATAGGGTGCCGTTTTTCCCTTTGGGTACGGAACCCTAAAAAGAAACAGAATTATGCTAATTAGCTATTATAATTACATTGGCGCCTTCATAATTGGACCCTATTGTGTGGCTATTAATTTCAACCATATTCGACAGTCTTTTTTAAGGACAGGTATCAAGGTCCTGTATCCTATTCATCTCGCTTACCACTCAAACTTTGCTAGGCGAAATGGCTAAGACGTATATTCAAAATATAGAGTAATCTGAGAGCACTGGGTACGGACACACCTACGGAGCCACGGTAGCGCTCAGTTTGAAAATGCCACCCGCGGTCACCCATCCACCTGTGCTCCTGTACCTGTGCAGTACGGATGCACATTGCACACGTACGGGCATGTACACTCGAATATTGCATCGTCTCGTAAAGCCATATAGTTACAATATGGTGGCATAGTGAAGCAGTGAGCACAAATGTGCAGTGCTACGGTACGTTCACTTCACTCGAGCTAGTTTTTAGGGTAATCAAGTGTCAACCATATACAGCGGTCTTTTTCATGGACAGGTATCAAGCTCGTGTATCCTCATACTCAAACTTTGCTAAGCGAAACGGCTATAATTAACAAACACTAAATACTGATGGTGGGGATCGAACACACGCCTCTTTGATCCAGAAATCAGGGTCACTAACCACTGAGCCACCGAGGCAGTCGAGGAGGTATGATTTGACCTTTACGAGTGCATCACTCGGGACAGTTTTCGGGATCAAGTATCAACCATATAACTACAGCGGTGTTATTCATGGACAAGTATCAATTCAATTCAATTCAATTATTTATTGCAACATATGTAATTTTTACATGCGGTTCTTAGATTACATGTTATAATAATGTCAAATACATATGACCCTTTAAGGGTGTGGCAAATTATTAATTACATTGGGAAGAATCATTGCTAAATTGTTATTACAAAATTAAAAATTAATTGTCATTACAAAATCAAAAACAAATCATTATCACAAAATTAAAATTAAATTATCATTACAAAATTATATCCACATTGTCATTGCAAAATTACAAGACTATCAAGCTCGTGTATTCTCATAATCAAATCTTGCTAAGCGAAACGGCTAAAATATACACTAAATAATAACCTATAGAGTGGATAAAGAGCGCAGGTGTGCCTGGGAAGCGAGCCTGCATCCTCGCCGCCTCGTAAAGCCTTATAGTGACAACATAGTAGCAAATACTAAAGCAGTGAGCACAGCTGTGCAGTGCTATATGTTGAATCATACAAGTCGGCGGATGTGAAGTTAGTTAAAAGCTACCTCAGACTACAAGAAAATCAAGACGGACGGTCGTGAACAGACAAGTAAGGCCGGTTTTTATACATGTGTGAGTGCGTCGGTGTTGCGCCGCCATAGTTCCACTGCCAAGGCATTATTTCTTTGTACGTGTACATGTGTGTGTTGTGTCTGCACACGGCGAGGCATAGTTTTGCTGGCCTCACTTGTTTGCTAACAACATTCTGTCTTGAATTTTTTATTTGGTCTGAGCAAGCTGCACAATCCAATCCTGACTGAAGCTCACATAAAGGTGTGCCTTGCTTGGGTTTCGCGCAGCTTGTAGCTAGCTTCACATCCACCGACTTGTGTGATAGATTTCTATGTAGACGGAGAGCGCAGGTGTGCACTCGTGTTTTACTCAGAAGCGTGCATCGCCTCGGTAAAGCCTTACGATGACATTGTAGTGCATAGTGAAGCAGTGAGCACAAAATAATGTGCAGTGCTACGCCGCCTTCACTTCACTCCAGCTCGTTTTTAGGGTTCCGTACCCAAAGGGAAAAACGGGACCCTATTACTAAGACTTCGATGTTCGTCTGTCTGTATGGGGCGCTCCCATACAGTACGGAACCCTCCGTGCGCGAGTCCGACTCTTACTTGACCGATTATTAAGGTAATCACTTGACTTTGTTGCACATTTTATAGTGCTGCGGCAGTACGCTATACGTTTGTCATATTAAGCGCTGCCGGGGCTCGATCAAATATCACGTTAAGTTCAATTCAATTCAAAATTAATTTATTGACAAAACAATATTGTGATAAGCAGCATAAAAAAGGAATCGAAGGTTATAAATAAAATAAAAAACATAGAATGACCTTCTACTATGATTATTTTGAGCTTCGGATTACTAAACTAAGCTAAGCTTGTGTCTTAGGAATCCGTGCTCCCCTCAAAAATGTACAAAAAAATATATTTTGTTTAGTGATAAATGAATCTAAAATAGTTTTAAATATCAGATCATTGTGTCCTTATTAGTAATAACATTTCCAAAATTCCAAAATTACTTAAGTTAAGTTGTTAGTCCCTGTTGTGTTAAACGTTTGGCCATGGCGTTTGCACACTGCTGAGAAATGACCAAGCTCCTAAATTGAGATAGAACACTAGAAACTGACTGATGTTCTAATTGAAGAAAACTGTAAATGACAATAAAACGAATCTTGGGAGTTGTTCTTTGCAAAACAAATAATTATTTTTCGCAAAAATGGCAAAACCGCCCTTTTTGTTAAATTTGTAAAATTAAAAATTGAAAATTTGAAAAATTGTTTACATTATTGTTGGTTTTTTCAATAAGGGCTCAGCCGATTTCTGTAAAATTGAAATGGGACCACCTTGGGAGTATACACTTTCGATCAAAAAAATAATTTTTCGATTCGGTTCACAATTGGCGAAATAAACGATGAACATACAAAAAAAAATACATACACACGAACATCGAACCTCCTCTTTTTTGGGAGTCGGTTAAAAACAAACTTTCTTTAAATCATTCTACCTGGTCCTCGTGCGAAGCCGAGAAATGTCGTTGGATTAAATAACAATAAAATACTTCAACACCACTACATTTTAAGCTGAGTGTCGACAGACCTGTCCGAGAGGATCTAAGTTCCAACTACCCGCCCTCGCGTCTCCATCCAAAGGACAGGGAAAACCCGGCGCTTACCATTTCAACAGCGCCTGGTCACGAACATTAATTATTAGGAAGACGTTGTCGCGACAGATTTTGAAAACGAAATAGTTTTGCGCTTGTAACAATCTCTAGAGTCTATAGTATACAGGGTCGTTCCTAATCAATTAGCGTCCTTTTAGGGGCTTGTTCTGTACATCAAAACTAACAACTTTTGTTCTGCGACTTTTGTCAAAACTCAAAAAAAAATGTTGTTCCGTAGAAAAATATCGTTCCACCCGCGACAAAATGTATGGAACAGCTATTTTTTTTTTTTTACTTTTGACAATAGTAGCAGAACAAAAGTTGTTAGTTTTGATGTACAGAATAAGCCCCTAAAAGGATGCTAATTGACTAAAAATAACCCTGTTTAATAGACACTGGAAAGTGCTGGGCAGTGACCGAACTTGAAAGTTTTAGAGGTATTTTAAAGACTGTTCTAATGTATATTTCTGATTAACATGCAGCATTCTTTCAAACTTTTTGACCCCATTTGTCATCAGTCCTCCCTGCTACGTGACCTGCCCACTGCCATTTCAACTTGCTGATCCGCTGGGCTATGTCGTTAACTTTGGTTCTTCTACGGAGCTGAACTCGCTCGGCCTAGTAAGAGACCACGTTTCAGTGCCATAAGTCATCACTGGTAACTCACACTGGTCGAACACTTTCGACTTGAGACACTGAGGCTTTTCGACCGAGATTGGAGACCACGTACCGGCAAGCGCAGCGTAGGATGTCCTCTCAAAAAGTGGACAAATGATCTTACTTAAATCACCTTAGACCATAGGATCGCGCTGGATTCAAGCCGCCACCAACTGGGCTTATCGGAAATCCATAGGGGAGGCCTATGTCCAGCAGTGGGCGTCCTATGGGTGATGTGTGAACGGATAGATAATCCCTTTAAAAGTAGAAACATAAAGGAGAGGCTTTTACCTAGCATTGGGAAAACACAAGTCCTTAAACAAACAACACTGATTTCTATACATTTCACTAAGAAGTGTTCATTTAGCATACCAAATCTAGGCAAACGTTACAATACAAAATTTAACGCAAGTAAGTACCTACGTTGGTGGCTTTGTCTCTAAATAAACATTTTCAAAAATGAAATGTGAGAAAACAGCCAAAGCAAATGGAAAATGGTAGAGCGCATAAACTGTCCACAATAAAGTTACTTTTCCGTAGTTCAGATACCGTCAGTCCGTCACCACTGTACAGCGTCGTCCCATGTCAACGGCGAAGCCCGTAACGCACAATATTGCCATTATAAATAATTTTCTGAAGCTCTGTGACTGCTACCTCCGTACAGCCACGGTAATGATATCTAACAGTATTCCGTCTTCATACAAACGATCGGAACGCGAATCATACCTACGCGCCTCGAGTTAAGTATGTTCTTAAGTATACCAGTCAGCCGCGGCGCGTCGTAGTGACTTTTAGATATATGGGAAAATGTTAGATTGTGCTGTTGTTATGTTGTTTGTATTTTTCGTTTGAATTCTTCACTTGTGAATCCAGAGATTACATTTTTTAAATTGCCTAGAAAAGCCGAAAGGTAAGACTATAAAATAGTTTTTATACGTAATTTGTTTCTTTTTAATAGGTAAGTATTCCACTTTTTTCACAGAGTAAAATACCTAGATAAATAAATAAACGTAAGGTTCATAGAAAAAAACTCAAGTAGGTAAAGAGTAAGTAGATGAAATTAAAATACTGAAGGCGGGCAGCCCTAGCGCGTGATACGTCGTAGATACATATATATCTCAAGGACAGGGCCGAGTCACACTACTGTAGATATTATTACCGTGCCTCTGTACAGCGTCGCCTCGTATCAACGGCGAGGCCGTAACGCACAATATTACCATTATAAATAATTTTCCGACGTAACAAAGGCGCCTGCCGCAACGCGAGCCTGTTGCCGACACGTTCGCGTCACGTAATTACTTCTTAGGAACGTTTTGGATGAATCGATGGGAAATAATTAGAAATTTGTTAATGGACGTTCTTTTCAAGGACTCTTTTACATAGAACTATGGTTGCGCAACCGTTGTTGCCCTATCAGCAAACTGTACAGTTTTCTACAGAAGATATCTTACCGGAGTTGACCTGAGGAGCCACCCGTAAATGTATGAGATTCACATTAGTCACGTGGGTAATCAATCCTATGCGTTTTGTGCGATTCGTTAATTTGATTTGCTAATGGAATGTGACTTTGTCTAGCCCTGTTGTACGATTTTTGGTTGCGCGCCTTCATAATCATAATCGATTTATTGATAACATTTTGTTTTGTTGTAACTCTGGGTATCTGTGCCTGCAATAAATGTTTTTATTTTTTATTTATTAAACATAGTAATAATAATAGCATCTTGAATAATAATAACAATCTCTAAATAAATTAGTTTAGACAACCAGTCAAAATTATAATTCATTATATTATTTAAATTCAAAAAAATATTTCTATCCTTCTCTACTATTATTGCGCCATCGTGGTGTCCTAGTGAGACAGAGCCTTAAATATCTTGCCAAAAAGAGAGGTCACATAAGGTATATGCCCGTTCATGGCATTGTATCTTCCAAATTAATGGAACGTTTCTGATCCAATATTTTTTGTTTGAAAGTTGATAAAGTTGGCTTTCGAATTTTCGATTAGAATATTGCTGTTTCTTTTTCCCATTAGGCATTCGATAGAGATAAGACTTTTTACTTTGCTATTAAATTTACGATGGCGTCTTCATAATTGGGTCTTATATCTTTCTAATTTTTATCTCTATAACTTCTACTTATAGTTGAGAATGCTGTTAACACCCATAAGGGGTAGATAAATATCAGAACTATACTGCTTGTTATGAAAATGTTAATTCCTGTTCGAGTATACTGTTGGTGTTTCTTATGTGAATAAGTAAATAAATAAAATCCCTTCGGACAGGGCTGACGACACTTTGTCTGGAATTAGTTTGGTGTTAAAATATTTTATTGTTTTAACTAACGACCCGTCCTGTTTTAACCCTTAAATGCATGACTTTAAAAATTCTATTTTTTTTTTCATTTCATACAATTACTCGTAATGGATGCTGATACTAGTTTCTGTCCACAAATAAAAAAAAAAACAATGGGTTTGTAGACTTTTGGCAACAGCATGCATTACAAAGGACATTTCAAAGTGCAGGGCTATAATTTCAGATGTGTAATCTCATCTCATCATTGTGATTTTTTATTACTATTCAGCAAATTACAAGATCAGGAAAAAAATCAGCTATTACATACAAAAAGTTCATTGACGGCTAAACGTATGGAGCAGGTGTTTTTTTTCTTCAATTTCGGGTTAGGTCCCATAACAAAAACCTTTGCGCATTGCAAAAAACAGCCTTGTATATGAAATCACAGATATGGTGAACGATTCCAAGTGCAATTGTAATGTCTACGAAATGAAGGAACTTTGACTATGGGTGTCGTCATCCTAGAACGTAAGAACACCGAACAATCCTGATTTTAAGTAAAATAAATAAATAATAAATATTAGGGGACATCTTACACACGGTCTCTGACCCCAAACTAAGCATAGCTTGTGATATGGCTGCCAGAGACTGATATACTACATATACATATTTTAAATACATACTTATATAGATAGTACCTAAATAACACACAGACACAGAGCAAACACCTGTGTTTATCACACAAATGTTTGCCCTGGGTCGAAGCCACGCCTCTTTGACCCAGAAGTCAGGGTCACTAACCACTGAGCCACTGAGGCAGTCTAGAAAAGAAGTCAGTAAAAGGAAATATACAGTAAGATTTTATTCGTTATTTTTCTTGTGGACTTGGCCACTAAGCCCAGGCTTCCACGAATTGCGTCTAGACTAAGTAATTAGAACCTATCGTCCACAGCTTGCCGACCAAATGGCTATACGCTTATCAGAAGGCTCTACATTACGAATCACCAAAGATAAGCAACGGTATAAAACTATGTTTAGCTCCACAAATCTCAGAATATCGTCAATAATAAATTCCTGGTCGATTGATAAAGAAATTAGTTTGATTTGTTTTTTTTTGATAGACAAATTTGATTTTAACTTAATTAAATAATTATTCTTAGCTTAAATTTGACCTGTATGAAATTTTGTTTAATCTTATTTTATAACTATAGTAAGTTAACTGTGTTAGTTACGTTTGTAGTACTAATAACACTATATTGCATGTCTGTAAAGAAAAAACTGTATTAATGATCTTGGTATTAAAAAATTGTGAAGATCTTACTGTACACAGTTTTAAGCAATAAATTATTTCACTTCATTTCAAAAACGTTCAGTCTGGGCACGGTCAGTCTTCGGATAGGTCACCGCGGTTAGCATTTACACCTGAGAGCTACCATGGCTCGGATGGCACGTTATATTGTAGGTCCCGGTTTTTTAACCGTTTAGCTGTGTCAGAGGTCTTAAGGCAGCTTAAGACTAGAACTAAAAGTTAGATTCAAGGCGAGCGTTCTTCCAATGATTCCTTATAAGTTACGAACCTTTTAAGTTTGAAGCCTTAAAATTAGTACTAAAATAGAACCATATAATCGATGACAAAACACAATGAACCCACACAAAGAGAATCGCGTCACGATCCCATTATAAAAACACCGATCGGTTTTTAAATGGGTGCTATTTGATCGGTCAGCAGGTATGTGAAATACAACTTATATCAGGCACTGCGTCGGCAAAATAATAAAAATTTAACTGATATGAAATTATTTCTATCAAGAAGTTTTGATTTACTCAGAAATCCGCAAAATATATTCGCACGTATTAATCTAGGCGACCTTTTTTTAGCAAACTAAATTTTTTTTTAAAGAAATAAGCTTAAAATAATAGTTTCAGTCAAGCCAATACCCAGCAGTGGTATAAAATAGGCTGTGGATGATGATGATGATGAATAGTTTCAGTTAAGCATTAAAAGGGCTTTTAGCAGTAATAAATATGACCACGACCAATGCAACTTGGTCAAAACGGCGGGAGGAGAAAAAGAGGTACTTAATTAGCTCATATCTCAAGTTTTATTGCGCGATAAGTCCCGTATAGTAGTATGATAATGTGTTCAAATCGCGAAAGTTTAAAAATAACAATAAATAATATAATCTGAACCACCAATAATTCAATAGTAAAGACAAGCTGGGCTGTTGATCATATTTATTTGCTAATTGTGTCGAAATTGGATACTTTGTGACCACAATTTATGCGAATTCGAGTAATTTCTGTGGATATCTTTTTTTATTTTTATGGGTAGTAGCGAAGTAGATTTTTTGTTGTATTTGTAAGGCACAAAGATAAATCTCCGTAGGTATACAGCGATTTTCACTTGACAACTTTATTCGCATTGACCAAACGTCCGGGTCATCTAACTGAATCAAAGCCTGATCAAACAGTTGTCTTGCTCAGACCAAATATAAAAATCAAGACAGAATTTTGAGAAACAAACAAGTGAAGCCGGCAAAACGACGCCTCGCCGTGTACAGACACAATTACACACACAAACATGTACAACGAAACTACGCCTTGGCTCGTCAGTCCAACTATGGCGGCGCAACACCGACGAACTCACCATATGTATAAATAAAACTGGTCTCACTTGTCTGTTCACGACGTTGTGTCTTGATTTTTAACCGACTTCCAAAAAGGAGGAGGTTCTATGTTCGTGTGTATGTTTTTTTTTTGTATGTTCATCGATAATTTCGCCAATTGTGAACAGAATCAAAAAATTATGAGTTGTCTTGCTGATCAGTGTACATGTTAGCCATTTCATTAGTCCCGTGTTTAAATTGACCGTTTTATCGAGTCAACGAACCTGTGCAGGAACTACCAGACCGGAGAGAATGGGCCGGGTTGACACTGCAAGCCTGCAGGTACCACCAGGATGTTATTGTAATACGGGCGGTGCAATTTATCTTATTGGAATAGACATGATAACTAGGAAAAATAATCGGCCAAGTACGAGTCGGCAAAAAAATCAGGTTTGTTGTATGGGAGCCCCCTTAATTATTAATTTAATTCTGATTTTAGTATTTGTTGTTACAGCGGCAACAGAAATACATCATCTGTGAAAATTTCAGCTTTCTAGCTATTATAGTTCATGAGATACAGCCTGGTGACAGACAGACGGACAGCGGAGTCTTAGTAATAGGGTCCCGTTTTTACCCTTCGGGTACGGAACCCTATTGTGTCAGAATATCGTTTATGAAGGGTTCCGTGCATTTTTTGTTTTATTAATTAAAACAATGATATTCAGAAACACATATCAAAAGATAAGATAATAAAATCCTGAAAGAACGCAAATGAAAGAATTCGCATAAGATAATACGCTAAAATTATGTTCTTAATAATTACCATTAAATTTTTTTTCAACGTTATTTTTTTTACTGACTTCAACCGTTTACAGAATTCGCACGAATCAATGTATTCTCGACGTAGTAATTTTCCCATTAATGTTGATTTTTCAAAAACGACTTATCCGACTTCGATAAAATTCAATTGGGACCTACCAAACAAAAAATAATCATCAAAATCGGGTTCTAAATTGGCGCAGTAATCGCGTTACAAACATTAAAAAAAGACAGTCGAATTGAGAACTTCCTTTTTTGAAGTAGGTTAAAAAGCTATCCGCCTTACCACAAAAGATTTAAACTTGCTTTAAACACTGTCCGTCTTACCATAAAAATTTTAAGCACGCTTAGCCACTGTTTAACAGAACAAATTGCATGGTTAAACAGTTTTAAAGCGTGTTTAAATCTTTTGTGGTGGTGTCCAATTTGTACTTTTAAACATTGTCTAAAGCGTGTGTAAAACTTTTGTGGTAAGACGGTATATTATCTGTAAATTTTAAACGGGCTAAGTCTAAATCGCAAGTTGTCGACACAGAGAGTTAATCGAGAGGAAAATAAACCCAGTCCACATTGAGAATCAGCTCTCCAGAAGAATAGCTGGCGCGTTGGATTGGATCTGTGATATAGATTGGCAGGGACATAATTCCATTTAGCGTTCTGAGGTTTTTATTGAAAAATGTCGTAACCGAGGAAATTGAAAAGAAACCCGGTCAAGCTTGGGAGACTCCAAACGTGAAGGTTCCGTAATGATATACGAGTACCTACACATAATTCGTTTTTATCAATTGAACTAATAACCGCGTGACAGTCGCGTAGACAGATAGTAATATTCCACTATTGAACATAGACCTATTCTCTAATTTGCCGTCAACCTTGTATTTATGAATTTTATTAAAAGTTGTAAATTCTGAGCTCACTGACTTATAATAGGCACAATAGAAATAATAGTTCTAGTATAGGCTTCAATTACTTAGTATTCAATTTCAGACAAATATCTTACTCAACTTGTCAATGGATTGTATGACACTCATTCTAAGAATATCGGTGCCTATTGCGATTAGAATAAAATTATAAATAAATATCAGAGGACATCTTACACACGGTCTCTGACCCCAAACTAAGCAAAGCTTGTGATATTGTTGCCAGAGACTGATATACCCACTACATATGTACGTACTGTACCAACCTTTTTAATAGTCCACTGCAGGACGTATATGGACCAATCACCCTTCGTGGGTGGCCTACCCACGAAGGGTGATTGGGCCATATCCACCACGCTGGCCCAGTGCGAGTTGGTGGATTCACACACGCCATCGAATTTCTTCTACGGACGTATGCAGGTAGCCTCACGATGTTTTCCTTCACCGAAAAGCCAATGGTGTGAAATTCCGTACATAAATTCCAAAGAAACTCATTGGTACGAGACCGAGATTGAACCCACGACTTAAAGAATGACAGGTCAGCGTTACAACCACTAGACCACCACGGCTTTTCTACTCTACTACTTCATTATAAAAATGCTTGCCCTGGGTGGGAATCGAACCCACGCCCCTTTGACCCAGGAGTCAGGGTCACTAACCACTGGACAATGAGGCAGTCGAATATACAGTCTGAAAACAGACATCCCGTTAGAAGAGATAATCATGTATAGGTTAGGTACGGAACCCTAAAACCCACAGATGTAACGTTCTATATATTTACGTAGGGCGATGAAAGTAAAGAGTAAAACACAGGATAATAGTACTGGATATATCAGAAATTCTATTTCCGTTCTGTCGTTGCGTTCAGTCATCCGGAGCTCGTTCATTTTAGTTTTTTTACTGTATTAAATACCCCAAAAGCGTATTATTTTGACTGCCTCGGTGGCTCAGTGGTTAGTGACCCTGACTTCTGGCTCAAAGAGGCGTGGGTTCGATCCCCACCCAGGGCAAACATTTTTGTGATGAACATAGGTGTTTGCTCTGTGTCTGGGTGTTATTTAGGTACTATATATATAAGTATGTATTTAAAATAGGTATTTGTAGTAAATCAGTCTGGCAGCCACATCACAAGTTTGTTTGCTTTGCTTAGTTTGGGGTCAGAGACCGTGTGTAAGATGTCCCCTAATATTTATTTTTATTATTTTATTTTATACTAGCTGACCCGGTGAACTTCGTCTCACCATCTGTCAACTGTCAATGGCAAATTTTACATGCAGGAACTTTTAGTGTGGGAAAATGGAATTAATGTTTTTATTATTTTTCTCCCAACTTTTATTAATTATCTCACCGTTTAAACCTTACCTTAACTTCCACAAATATTTCAAGATCAAAATCACTTCCAAGCACACAGCCTTCCTCGAGTTGTAGCGATACTAACAACCACGATTCATTTTATATAATACAATTTACTTATGTGCTGGCTTTTTAGATGACCACGGTTGAACATAAGTTTACCCGCAAAGGCGATTGTGCCCAATGGCGTAACTATAGGGTGGCAGGGCCATGCAAAATGCTGGTTTAAAGGTTTTATCCCGGAAAATAAAAGGTTCCTATGCGATAGCATAAAATCAAATCATTAGGGAGCAAAAAAGCTAGTAGGTTCGTGGAGACGATTTGAAAAGATCCTCTTTTAAGAAGTCGGTTGATAAACAGTGAAAGAGGACACTGGCCCAACTTTTAACCACAAGTTCGGCAGTACATAAATCAGTTTTCGTAATTCACCGTTAGCGCCCTCCCACTCGGTTTTCACAGAAAAATCATAAATTAGCCTTTCTCTAATGGCCGCCGGCATATTGCGAATGCGATGTGCTTGCCGACATTTTTTTATTTTAACTTTATTTTTTATAATTTATGTAACACCCGGCGCCTGGTCGTGGCTCGTGAGCGTGACCCGCGTCGTGATTGTAACTGGGTCTGGGGTAGATGATCAGCAGGTATATTACCTACTTGTGGTATACTATACAGGGTTATTTCTAATCAATTAGCATCCTTTTAGGAGCTTATTCTGTACATCAAAACTAACCACTTTTTTTCTGCGACTTATGTCAGAACTTTTAAAAAAATCAGCTGTTCTATACATTTTGTCGCGGTTGAACGATATTTTTCTACGGAACAACATTTTTTTTTTTAGTTTTGACAAAAGTCGCAGAGCAAATGTTGTTAGTTTTGATGTACAGAATAAGCCCCTAAAAGGATGCTAATTGATTAGAGATAGCCCTGCATATTTTTGGTCAGCGCAAATAAAAACAGTTTAATTACACAACCTTACATATTGGTATTGTTAGCATCTAATTATTATTTTACTATGGAAATTTACGTGGTTTTCACACATTTTAAACGATATATAACGGGACTCACTCACGTGTTCGTATAGTCATAACTAAACTATAGTCGTGTTATGACTATACGAACACGTGAGTGAGTCCCGTTATATATCGTTTAAAATCTAATTATTAGTTTTTTAGCGGTGCACTATTAATAAAGCTGGTACAGTACAAGTGCAATCTTGGTCCTTTCCAGGCCTATAAGTATAGGCCGAATCATACAAGTCGGCGGAAGTGAAGTTAGCTAGAACCTGTGCGAAACTCAATCAACGCGCAGCTTTATGTGAGCTTCAGTCAGGATTGAATATTGGGCAGCTTGTAACAAACTCGGCATCCGCCGATTTGCATAATTTGGCCTATACCATCAGGCGAGAGGGTGGGTAGTCAAACGCGGACTTATTCGATGTAATTCGTATTCTATTAAAAAAAACTTTTTTTTCTTAAAACAAGCTTTTACTGAACAAGTGCTCGCCAAGATTAATTAAACGAGCCGTAACTCGATGGGATTGCGTCGGTTCATTACAGAGTTCCTATGACCATCTCCAGCTCTATCATCAGACTCTGGTTACCATTAAAAGATAAACTACTCGTCAAGACGATTCAAATGAGCTTAAACTCGATGAGGGTGTGTCGTTTCATTGCGAAGTTCCTTTGGCCACCTTCCAGCTCCATCATCAGATCAGCACCATGTCATCATAATATTGCATTGTCACGCGATTTACACAAGTATGCAAAATTTCAGCTCAATCGTGAAGTGGATAAAATTGAACTTGAAAGATTTGATTACAGACCGACAGACAGACAACGGGACAGGTGAAACTAAAGAAAAGCTTGTAAAAAGTACATAAGTGTAGACTCATTCGAAAGTTTAAATAAAATATTGCTTTACTTATAGTTGGCATTCAAAACCTACCGACTTTATCTTTCCAACTGAATAAATATAACATCAAAACTGTATTTCTTTTGTTCCTGAGCATAAATAGAAGACACAGGAAGCTCTAGATATGTAAAAAAACTTTTAACATAGCATTGGACACTAACACCAGCTGGGTAAACCCTGATCAATCAATTTATACATTCGCACCGTATTAATTGGTCATGTTTAACAATGTCAGGTTAACCAACCGTTTGCGGTCGACTACTGTGACATTCTGTTTGACAAGCTCGATTCTATATCGATCCGTGTTAGGACAAAACGATTGTAATATTTTCAAAACAGATTATTATCTTAGATGTAAAAATCACATGTAATGTAAAAGAAGGAAAAATGCCAGCTGTGTAAATATATAATTCAAACGATTAATTAAACATTCGCACCGAATTAACGGCCCTGTTTAACAAAGTCAGGTTAACCAACCGCTTGCGGTGCATCGTCACATTGTGTAATTTGACAAGCTATTACGTAGCAAAGTGCTCGGTTGAAACAAAACGTATTTATTTGTTACTTGCTGTATTATAATATATATCGTTAAACGCAAAGCTAATGACCGATTAACGATAACTTTATAAAGTATTTTAGAACCATTTATTTATGCGCGATAATTCCAATCTCGCCTAACTTACCCAATTTTAAAGCAAAATTTGTTGCATTTTCTACCGCAAATGCATATTTTCAACAGTATTTTGCATCGGTATTAATCAACCGTTTTGTATATCTAACCACCGCGTTAACCACTCGTTTGACATCGCTACATGTAATTTAACAACCTGTCCGTTTATACGACGCATTGTCTGTTTGAACGACGCGTTAATCACTGGTTACGGACCGTTTACGGTTAGCTGACACTCGGACCCATTACTCTTTTTAAATTAGTGCGGGAATTCGCTCTATTCTGTTGTAGGTACAAATTACTAAACAAATGTAACAGGACTAAAATAGTTTGTACTGTACCGGCTTTTTAATAGGCCATTGCTGCATATAGGCCTATCTACGTTGGGTGATAAGGCCATATCCACCAACCTGGTCCCGTGCGTGTTGGTGGATTCACACACGCCATCAAGTTGCCTCACTATGATTTCCGTCATCGGAAAGTCGTTGGTGAGAAATTCCCTACATAAGATTTTTTGTCGCGATTAAGTCAACGCTTGACGACCAACTCGCCTGATAGTATGCGACGTTGTGGCCAAACTAAGCAAAGCTTGTGATGTGGATGCCGGAGACTGATATACTACATATACATATTTTAAATACGTACTTATATAGATAGTACCTAAATAACACCCAGACATAGAGCAAACACCTATGTTCATCACATAAATGCTTACCCTGGGTGGGGATCGAACCCGCGCCTCTTTGATCCAGTAGTCAGAGTAACTAACTACTGAGCCACTGAGGCAGTCGATGAAGATGAAGCACACAGACTTAGAAGATACATACCTATTTACTCTGACTTTGAAAAGTTTTAAATCACATCTCTCAGGAATCAGGAAAGCTTGCAGATTCCGTTCCCGCCGTTCGAATCAGAAATGTAAAGTCATACCGCTTCGTACGTATCGAAGAAAAATCGACAGTGTTGGAGTAGTAGTGAATACTGCCCATGTATGTACTGTCCTGTACCGGCCTTAATAGTCCACTGCAGGACGTAGGCCTACTCACGAAGGTTGATTGTGTAGGAATAGGCCTTTATTACAAGCTTTTATTTAACTTGCAATGGATGTACCTATGTATGTATGTATTTAAGTTCGGGTGGAAATTTGCAAGTTAAATTTGACCAACTTCCCGGTTTCCGATTGAGCTAAAATTTTGCACGCATATGTATGCATATGTATATCGCGTGACAATGCAATAATATGGTACCATGAAACTGATCTGATGATGGAGTCGGAAGATGGCCATAGGAACTCCTGTACTAAACAAGATAGACCCGTCGTGTTTGGGCTCGTTTTACTTGTCTTGGCTAGCAATCTGCTGCTGTATGATATCCAGGATCTCAAAAACTTGTATTTAAAAAGTTATATTTCCATAATAATTTATATAGAGTTCAATATACTGGGTGACGCTGACTTGTTGAGAGTAAACGTAACATAACCTTACCATACGAAGGACTTGCTCGTCCCTTCACTTTATTGTCAACGAAATTGGAGCCAAATTTAGCATTTCAATTTACACGTATTTGTACGAGTATATCAGAACATAAATACTTTTGCTAGCTTACCAAACATTTCATCTAAAAAGCGAAATTATATTTACCATTATGTGAAATTCATATTTGCGAATGAAAAGCCAACATCAACGGCGCCAAATTAGATTCCTGGGCACTTTGCTCTACATCTATATTCCGACAGACGAGTACGAGTAAACTAATATTCGATATTAATGATTAAATCGGTCTAAATCATGCCCTTAAGTTATGCTGTTGGCAATCTAGACACGCGGAAGCGTGTCCAGCCAAGTCAAAAAAAAAGGAACTGGCGACGCGACGTGTGTAATATTACACGAACCATTTCGAGCCACTTTTGACCCCTTCATAACTCAAAAACTATTTAACCTATATATATGAAATTTAACATATTTACACAAACGTTCTTTAGCTTATCAACAATACAAAATTTCAATAACTTTGCTTTGACGGTTAATGAAATATTAACGTTTGAAAAAAGGGGTTTCACTGACTGATTCACTCACTGACTTATAGATCAAAAACCTAACCCACTTCCAGATGACCTAGAAACATGATATTTGGCATCAAGGTAGGCTATCAGGCATACACAAAGGAAAAAATCTAAAACTTTGAACTTTTACCCCCCAACCCTATATAATACGGGATGAAATTTTGTATCAGACTTCCACAAATTTTCATGCTATAAGTCTAAGAATTGATATAAAGACTCCCTGTTGGAAATAATAAAACACGTATTTAAGGGTTTTTAATAATCAGCCCCCAACCCCTAAAATTGGGGGATAAAAATTTGTATATCACTTTCGAAACTTTTGATGCCAGAAGTCAGAAAATGGATATACGAACTCGTTGTAATAGATAATAAAACACAATTTCAGGATTATTAATAAACCACCCCCCAAACCCTAAAACTGGGGGATGAAAGTTTGTATGACGCCAATGCAAAGTTTGATGCTAGATGTCCAAAAATTGATAGAAGGACTCATTATTACAAATATAATCAAACACGTATTTCAAGTAAATCTCCCCCTAACCTTTAAAACTAGGGGTTAAAAATTGGTATGAGACTTCCGCAAGTTTTGAAGCTAGAGATGTGAAAATCGATAAAATTACTCCTTGTAGTAAACTACAAAAAGAAGTGAAATCCAACAAAAACATTTTCATGTGAAATGAAGCCAAGTCACAGTTCCCACTATCAAAAAGTTGTCAGATCTCACGTAAAGCCAAGCTTCTAACTCAACACGCCTTACTCTACAAGTCCTTACTTCACAAACTCTACACCTTAGTCAATATTTGCGGCTTGGCTGTTTCGCTAACTGCGCATAGGCGTAAAGTGAAGATTAATTCGTTAATTCTGTTATACAAACATTTCTTGTTGTAACGAAACGGCCAAGTCACATATATTGACTAAGCTGTAGAGTTTGTGGAGTAAGGGCTTGTAGAGTAAGGCGTGTAGAGTTAGAAGCTTGGCTTTACGTGAGATCTGACAACTTTTTAATAGTGGGAACTGTGACTTGGCTTCATTTCACTTGAAAATGTTTTTGTTGGTGGATATTACAGGCTGAATCAAACAACTTGGCGGCTGTGATGTTAGCTACAAGCTGCCTTGAACCCTATTGCATGAAGTCGGTGGCAAATACTATAAGATTTTGTAAATATTGATTGTTTCGAAACTTAGATTGCAGTCCCAAGGAATGCCCTATACTGCAGCTGGACGTCTCGATACATTACCCATGTTAAATACACTCGTGTGAATACATTTAGTTTAGTGGCCATATGCAGGGTCATAGTCATAGGTACGAGTATTAAACGCAAAACCTTTTAAGGGCGGGTCTATTACATCTAGACAAACAACTTTTGTTCTAGGACTTTTGGAAAATCACGAACAAAAAAATCAGCTTTTTCATACAAAAAGTTCGTCAACGCGCGGCAAAATGTGTGGAGAAGCGTTTTTTTTTTGCGTATTTTCAAAAGTCGTAGTACAAAAGGTGTTTGTCTAGATGTACTAGAGCCGCCCATAAAAGGCATTGCGCTTAATACCTATGACCCTGTCCAGGCAAGTTGTCGACTTCGATGGCCCAGTGGTTGGTGAATCTGACTCCTTGGCCAAAGAGGCGTGGGTTCGATCCAGGGCAAGCATTTTTGCGATGGACATAGGTGTTTGCTCAGTGTCTGCATATTATTATTTATATAAGTATGTATTTAATAATTATTTTTTGCAAAAAAAATAGCATGACCAACTTTACCCGTGTACAGAATTCGCGTATATTTCGCACGGATCGATGTAGCATTTTTCACATTATTGTTGATTTATCAAAAATGGCTCAGTCGATTTCGATAAAATTTAAATGGGACCAATTTCGAAGTATATTCTTTCTAATTAAAAAAAAGATTATTGAAATCGGACCGCTACGTAAAAAGTTATGCGTGGTTATACATAAAAAAAAAAAAATTTATACGCGTCGAATTGAGTACCTCCTCCGGTGGTTCGTCGGTCAGAAATATATTTATACGCGTCGAATTGAGTACCTCCTCCGGTGGTTCGTCGGTCAAAAATATATTTATACGCGTCGAATTGAGTACCTCCTCCGGTGGTTCGTCGGTCAAAAATATGTATATGTAGTATATCAGTTTTTGGCAGCCATATTATTACAAGCTTTGCTTAGTTTTGGGGTCAGGGACCGTGTGTAAGATGTCCCCTAATTTGTTTAAAATATTATTATATTTTAAATTTGGAATAAAATATGTTTTATAAACATACAAAAATATGTATATGCAATTATGTACCTTTGACTTATACCGTCTTACCACAAAAGTATGTAGCGCGGCTTAGACAATGTTTAATAGTACAAATTGCACGATTAAACAGTGTTTAAGGCGTGTTTAAATATTTTGTGGTAAGGCGGATAGTATTTAAAGAAGTGACCATTGACCCGGACAGTGCGTAGGTGAGTGACCGTTACCGGCTGTCTACTGAATAATTTGCACGAGCACTGTTAAAAGGATAACGACCTTGTTACGATCTAAATAGAACTTAAAACAGATCGTAAAGTTCCCTATTGCCCATTAGCGAAATGTTAGATAAATAACAAAACAAAAGCTCCGAATGCTGTCTTTGCGAAACTGAAATTGGGATCTTCAATTCGCTTTTACAGCCTTCCCACGCGATGGACTTATATTGTCATTTGGTTTATCGATTCGACTATTATCTTTGGTATAAACGTTATTAAACTTTTATATTCAGCTATTAAGTAATAATATTAGGTATCTTCTAAGTAAGCGTGTTACATCCTAGACCGCATATCTGCTTAACATCAGGCAGTGTGTAGTCAAACGCAAACCTATACGAAAAAAAAAATAGAAAAGTATTTTAATTTAGCGTTTGGAAAATTGCGTAACGTCTTCTCGTCCGACATACCTCAGTGCCGCAAGTTGAAAATATTCGACCAGTGGGTGTTAACAGTGTTGACTTACGGCACTGAAACGTGGTCTCTTACTATGTACCTTAGCTATGTCAGAGCTATGTCAGGCGGCTTAAAAACTCTGACACCAGGGCTAGCCTATACTAGCTAGGTCTATACGAAATTACTTACTATGAAGCTAAGCTCCAAATAGCTCAACGAGCTATGGAAAGGGCTATGCTCGGAGTCAATCTGCGAGATCGAATCAGGAATGAGGAGTTCCGTACAACTGTTAGAAGTTTAACTCGCGAAGCTGTTAAATGAGGTTAGTTCCTAGCTTGGATAGCAATGCTTCTCAACCTGCAACATAACCTAGGATGTATAAATCATTGTTATACAAAAATGATATACTGATGTTTGTGAGCGCTAATAAATTTCATTTCATTTCAAAGTGAGAATTGGGTTTTGCGCAGCTTTGTAGCTAACTTCATAGCCGACAACAAGTTTGATTAGGCCTATACATACTTATTCTTCTTAGTATCGGTGGATTTAGTATTGTAAAAACACATGTTTTGGCGTGTGGTTAGCGACAGTCACCCCAAGACGGGATGCTTGTACTCATTTATATGAACAACTTTTAATAATTCTGAAGTCCTGAAAATGCCCGTTTAAAATCAATTTCAATATTTTGGTACTACGAAAGTAGCTTAAACTATGTTATGCAAAGCGCATGGAGATAAGTCACAGCTTGTATAGTAGTTACTGCGTATGCTATGTACCAGAGAAAGAGCCATCTTTCTCTGGGACATTAGATAGGTGTGTGACTTGCATTCCTGAGCCGGGGGCGCCACATGCTTGTCTTTCGTAGGGCTGTCGCTGGCTCTAAACGTGTAGAAAAACTTTGGTTTAGTGATTTGTACAAAATGGCTTTTTTGTTACGCTTCTTTTTTTTATTATCTCGAATAAGTCCGCGCTTTACCACCAACTCGCCTGATGGTAAGCGACGTTGTGGTCGAAGATGAAGCACGCACACATAGAAGATAATGCCTATTCACTCTGACCTTGAAAAGCTTTAATTAAGTATATCTCTTTATCTTTATCGCATCTTTATTAGTTCATAATCACAGTAGCAAGTCTAATGAATTAAATATTTGAATTATTTGAAATTTGAATTTTACGAAACTCAAAGAACTTAAGTCTTTCTTTGATCACTGTACATTGTGTACACCTTGACAAAGTGACTTAGCTCGATTCTGATTAGTCTTTCAAAAAGGGGGGAAGTTTCCTGTAACTTATAACTTCTCTCTCTTCCCATACGGTGGTGAGGTCAGACTTCTTTTTAACCGACTTCCAAAAAGGAGGAGGTTCTATGTTCGTGTGTATGTATTTTTTTGTGTATGTTCATCGATAATTTCGCCAATTGTGAATCGAACCGAAATATATTTTTTTAGTAAGAAAGGGTATACTCCCAGGTGTTCCCATTTAAATTTTACAGAAATCGGCTGAATCGTTTTTGATAAATCAACAATAATGTAAACAATTCGAGCGAAAAATTCGAATTTTGTACACGACGGAAGGCGATTTTGCTATTTTTTGCGAAATTCCTAGTCCAGAACTTCGGAAAACCTGCACTCTCTCATGTTCCTTTGCCCGGCGTCCTTCCGCCTTTTTTTGAGCCTGCCTCCTGCCTCTGGCTCTTGCAGCAGATATGGGAAGTTATATCGCTAGGTTGCCAACCTAGTCTTGTGGTCATTTCTTGACGTGACCATACCATCGCACCCTCAGAAGAATTACAAGTAATAGAAGTATTGCTAAAATTTACTCAAAAACTACGTTACAGCTGTCTTATTCATATCTGATTATACAGCATACGCGAAAGTGAGTGGAACAAAAAAAAAGGAATGTCTGTCGCATACATCATAATCACCAGTTGGAATGTCAAAATGGTTAAAATTTGGTTAGATTAGGTCATTTGTCTTTTTCGGAAATTTGAACCCTCTAGTTCCATTAAGAAGGTTCAAATCTCTGATCATTATACCTTCCTTCTTTTTACCTTTTTGAATTTGGACAGCCGAGATAGCTCAATGCTAGGTTGTGAAACCCTTCGAAATTACGAAAGTTCGAGTATATGTGCATCTTTGTCTAACACCTTTTAAATTTCAAATTTAAAATGGTACAAAGTGATGTATATCTCTGGCTATTTTAGTACTGTTTCTAGTACTGTACTGTACCAGCCTTTTTAATAGTCCACTGCAGGACGTAGGCCTACCCACGAAGGGTGATTGGGCCATATCCACCACGCTGGCCCAGTGCGGGTTGGTAGATTCACATACGTCATCGAATTTCTTTAACGGACGTATGCAGGTTGCCTCATGATGTTTTCCTTCACCGAAAAGCCAGTGGTGTGAAATTCCGCACATACATTCCGAAGAACTCATTGGTACGGGACTAGGATTTGAACCCACGTCCTCACGATTGTAAGGCGGGTGTCATTACCACTAGACCACCATGGCTTGTTTTTTCACTGTTTCTAGTACTTTGTTCTTATTCTATGATCGCACCCTACTACCACGGTAATTACTACTAATGTAAAACTTTATCACAACACTCAGAATGACGATGATGATAATAACAACGGATAAATAATTAACTAAGTACGAATCCCACAGATTACAAAATGGTAAAATTACAAGACTTGGAACAGTTTATCAAACTTTAAATTGCCGAAAATTAATAATGATATTGCTTAAATTCAAAATGAGCTAGTACAAAATTTAAGTGATCCTAAATTGAAACGTTGAAGCGTTTCGAAGTTTTTAACTGCTCTGTATAAAAAGTTTCTTTTATGCCAATAATATGGTTATCTGTTTCTTTTACTGCTCTTTGTGGTTTATGGTCTTGTCTTATGCAGTTTTCTTTTTGTGATTTGAGATATGTTTGGTTTAAAACAGGTAGATAATTATATTTGATAAACAACATTGAGTACATACAAAACTAATTTTTTGATTCTATGAAGTCGCTATTTATTGACCGACGAAACGGAGGAGGTACTCAATTCGACGCGTATATTTTAATTTGTTTTTTTTTTTTTAATGTACATATAACCCGTAACTTTTTACGTACGAGTGATCCGATTTCGATAATTCTTTTTTTATTGGAAAGAGTCTACTTCGAAATTAGTCCCATTTATATTTTATCGAAATCGGCTGAGCCATTTTCGATAAATCAACAATAATGTAAAAATGTTTCATCAATCCGAGCGAAATATTCGCGAATGGTTGGAACGGCTCTTTCGTGGTTTCGCCCCACAAGCTGTTCGGTCCGCGGGGCGAATCAACGAAGCCTTTTTTTGAATGCCCTCTTTCGCCCCGCTCCAAACAATGCGGGGCGAAAGAGGGCCTTCAAAAAGTAATAGTTTTATCGCGTAGAGTCAGCATAAACTACAAGTTTGTTTATAATAAAAGGGTTGATCTGGTGTACTGAGCCGAAAGGGAGAGATACAGACCACAATTTAAAACAACTTTTTCTATGGGACCAACCATTTCACGTCCATACTTTGCAAGAGTATGGAACGTGTCCTTAACAACAGGCTCCTGGCGTACCTGGAAGCGAATGACCTACTCAGTGACCATCAGTACGGCTTTCGCCGAAACCGGTCTACTGGGGACCTTCTGGCGTACGCCACACACATCTGGAGTGAGGTCATCGAAAAGCACGGGGAGGCGCTGGCTGTCTCCTTGGATATCTCCAAAGCTTTTGACAGGGTCTGGCATGAGAGCCTAATTGGCAAGCTTCCATCTTACGGCCTGCCTGCTGATTTCTGCGCATGGATATCAGATTTCTTGAGGAATCGGTCGATACGAGTGGTCGTAGATGGCTGCTCGTCAGATCATATGGCTATCAATGCCGGGGTTCCTCAGGGGTCAGTGCTCTCTGCGACCCTCTTCCTACTGCATATCAACGATCTGCTAAAGCCCGGAATCTTTGGGTACGCAGATGACAGTACAGTCGTGGAGAGCTACACATCCGGTGCAAGAACCA
This sequence comes from Hypomecis atomaria, assembly GCA_964007245.1. NCBI lineage: Eukaryota > Metazoa > Arthropoda > Insecta > Lepidoptera > Geometridae > Hypomecis > Hypomecis atomaria. The sequence continues at coordinate 25,297,924 of OZ023279.1, forward strand.
GCGGGCCACAGATCGAGTCTCACAGAGAGGCTATGGTCGAGCGGCTCAACTTGAGTCTGGAGGCGGTTTCTGACTGGGGTGATGCTAACCTGGTCAAGTTTAATGCCACGAAGACTCAAGCCTGTCTGTTTTCGGCCAAAAAGAGGCCCTTCCAATTGTCTCCCGCTTTCCGTGGTGTCTCCGTTCCGGTAACTGACAGCTTGGAACTATTAGGCGTTTCACTCTCATCGACTCTTAACTTTGGCTCTTACATAGAGTCAAAGGCCCAATTAGCTTCCAAAAAACTTGGTGTTCTCTCTAAGGTGAGACGGTATTTCACACCTGAGCAACTGCTTAGTCTGTATAAAGCTCAAGTCAGGTCGTGCATGGAATACTGCTCTCACCTTTGGGATGGCTCCGCCAAATATCAACTGGAGGCTCTGGAGTCGATTGAGAGGCGAGCCAAGAGGCTGATCGACAACGACACTCTGACTATGTCGCAGCTGCAAAGTCTCGAGCATCGACGTAAAGTAGCGTGTTTATCGGCCTTTTACCGGATCCACTTCGGAGAGTGCGCCCAGGAGTTGCACAATCTGGTCCCACCTGCCCCTTTCTTCTATCGTAAGGCTAGACAGACTCGACCAAAGCGCCACCCTTTTATGGTGGACATTCCGCGCATTAGAACCAAGCGTTTCGAATCCTCATTCCTCATACGAACAGCCAGAATGTGGAACGCTTTGCCTGGGTCTGTCTTCCCGCTAAAGTACAATGTGGGCGTCTTCAAATCCCGAGTAAATAGGTATCTTCTAGGTAAGCGTGCTACAACCTAGACCGCATATCTGCTTAACAACAGGCAGTATGTGGTCAAACGCAAACCTATTCAGAATAAAAAAAAAAAAAAAAAAAAAAAACCTGTAATTAGAGAAAAAAAACAACTGTAGGTATATTAAATTGCGCCAACTCTATGCAGATGGCGCTGTATTAGTCCGATAGATAAAATTACGCTAACTCTATCAAGCGTATAAAACATACGCATACCAGGGGCATGATTCTCTATCGACAAAACGTAACGTAACGCGGTATTGGAGAAATGTTTGATAAATGTAAAATTACGTTAAAATGAATTATAAACCGAGTTTAAGTTATGTTATTTGAAAAATAAATATATTTCATACGAATTTCTTAAAAACAAAAAGCACGTTAGAGCTCCTTACGTGCTTGTTTTCATACAGAATCACCTGACTTCGATAAAATTGAAATGTTAAAATATTAAAAATAATCAAAATTTTTACTTACTCATTTCTGTCCTGAGCATCTTACACAACAAAAATTTTAGCAGCTTTTGTTCTGCAGCATAAGCTTATAATAAACCTACTTCTGAAATATTTCAAAACGTTAAAGATACGAGTATAGAGGTATAATACACTCTTACCTGGCTTCAGCTAGAGTCGTGCGACACAGCGAAATTTTTTAGAGAGCATTTAATTTTTTACGGCGCCTGTTTTCCTCAATCTTCCGTATATTTCTTCTCGTAAAATCCTACCTCAAATCGGACGGTAAAACATCGTGTGTAAATACGGATAAGTGTACGCCATTTCGACGTTTAGGGGTCGTATCGACGTTTGACTGCCTCGGTGGCTCAGCGGTTAGTGACGCTGACTTCTGGGTCAAAGAGGCGTGGGTTCGATCCCCACCCAGGGCAAACATTTATGTGATGAACATAGGTGTTTGCTCTGTGTCTGGGTGTTATTTAGGTACTATCTAAAGTATGTATTTAAAATATGTATATGTAGTATATCAGTCTCCGGCAGCCATATCACAAGCTATGCTTAGTTTGGGGTCAGAGACCGTGTGTATTTATTTTATCGTAATCGCGTCGTAACTCTCTCATCGTCTCAGCCATACGATATCCACGTTAGACATAGGCCTCCCCTGTAGATCTCTAATTATACTGATTGGACTAAATCTACCTGGTGGGTTGGTTAGACTGGTTAGATTGAATTGCAATTTTTGAAATAATTATTTACTTTTTGTTTAGTTTAACCGCCCAATGCTGATCGATTGCCTCTTACATTGTACGCCACTCATGTAGGTGCAGTGCCATGAGTGCATCATTTTCGAGCACGTCCTATACCTGTAGGCGAGTTGGTGGTCAAGCCGTTAAAAATTAACTGGACATTAAGCCCGATTACAGAGGCGCCATCTTAATTATATTAGCTAAATAGCATAGTTCTGTTTTTCACTTTAGGCATTCGATAGAGAGAACGCTATTTACGTTGCTATCTTAGAGAATAAATAACTAACTATATATGTTATATACTCTAAGGTTGCTATTTAGTTTACGCTGGCGCCTCTGTAATAGGGCTTATTGTCCAGTTAATTTTTAACCCGCTTGACCATAAATTAATCACTAGCTTCGTAGATAATTTTAAAACGATTCAGATTATGAGCATCCTTACTAATATTATAAATCCGAAAAGTTTGTTGGTTTGTTGGTTTGTTACTCTTTCACGCACCAACGGAGCAACGGATTGACTTGATTTTTGGCATGGACATAGTTTAAAAGGCGGAAGGAGCTTTAGGATACTTTTTATCCCGAAAAGTTGCATAGTTCCTGTAGGACAGGACAAAAACCATCGAAAGCGAAACTGTCGCCACTATCACAAAGACGCTAAGTGATTAATTCCTCTATGACGCTAATATGGACTTACGAAACGTCACAGCCAAACGTAATTAGATGACAGGTGACATTGTCTGCAGACTTTTATAAATCACAAGTAGCATGGCAAGGGGACAAATTGTTTTTCCACCATTATATCCCCTTGAAGAGGAAATAAAGTATGGATTGAAAATGACAACTGACATCAAAATTGGATAAAATGTTATTTTCCCTCTGCATGCTACATGTTACTATGAAGTTTTCTACCAGGCCGTCATTTTGTCTGACATTAAAAATATTTTTAAATCTTCTATCATTAGAGGTTTAACATGTTTCTTTATTCTACCTTTATGGTACAGAATCATCATGCTTTAATATTTTCAATCCGAAAAGTTTGTTAGTTTGTTCCTCTTTGACGCAGCAACGGAGCAAAAGATTGACCTGATTTTTGGTATGGATACCTATGGTTTAAAAGACAGAAAGTAATAATAGGATACTTTTTTATCTTGAGATAATTCGTGATTCCCATGGGATAGGACAATAACTGTTTCTCAGCAATGGAGCAACGGATTGACTTGATATTTGGGGTGGGCATAGTTTGAAAGACGAAAAGTGACATAGGCCACTTTTTATCGCAAAAGTTTAACAGTTCCCGTAGAATAGGATAAAAACTAAGTGAGCGGGCTGCGGTAGCAGCCGTCTAAGCGCCAGAAATAACCTTTCATGGCAAGTTTAGGACGTTCCTACATTTTTCGCACTCCTTCGCGGCACTCAACAGCGCTAGCCCAGACTCGGGCTCCATAACGGAGCTTGCGCTCTCGCCATAATGACGGAGTGTTTCGGAGCACAAGACACATCGTCATCCACCACTCGGGACTAACCAGTACTGAACGTCAGACAGCATTCCAACGCCCTGGTCCCAGTGCAGCGGGTCAGTCATAGTAGCCCAGCGCCTGCCTCTTCAACTGCAGAGGGCAGTGAAAACGGCCATCGCGATACCGACACCTCTCTTCCCCTGCAGCCCCACTGCGTCTGCCAACACGTTGACGGCCTAGCGGAAGGTAGGGTAGGTGGCGGCACCCACACCATCAGTTCCAAATATCCCACCGCGGCCCCTAATCCTCGGCTGTCATATCAGAGTCCAGGAAGCAGCCTTGCTTTATGAAACTAAGAAAGCTTATTCCCAGCAAGTAACTGGAGATAGAGAGACAGAAAAGAAGCCACACCCAGCCAACAGGAGGAGCTGGAGTTCATATGCCTGGCAGACGGAGAAGCACTAGAGCAAAATCTTAACCGGGAAATTAACATATTTACAGACGGCAGCAAAATTAAAGGGAAAGTTGGGCGGCATTATCCATTTGGGATGATGCCGCTGAGATCATTACCCGCAAGCTGAAATTGGCCGATTGGTGCTCTGTGTACCAGGCCGAGTTATTGGCACTTCTTGAGGCTACCGAAAAAGCAAAAATCTTTTGTGACTCCAGGTCTGCACTGGAAACGGTAGTTGGCGTATCTTCCCTCCATTCCTTAGACGTAAATTCAAAGCTAACATAAAGTTACTACACGCACAAAATAAAATAGTTAAACTTTATTCGATTAACCCTTAAATGCATCTTGTATCGATATCGATACATCGCATTCTAATAGTTTTTATCGGATTTTTATTTGAAATACTGCGTAGGCTGAAGATTCATACATTTCTTTGCCTCAAAACCCAACAAAAAAAAGTAAGTGTCAGGTGTCAATGTCATTTCTGTGGAATAATTTCCTTGTCTATGGTGTAGTCGTCAACGTAGTGCGCGTTTCTCTGAAACTGAAGTTTTTATAAAACTGCGAAAACGAAAATAATTCGAATTGATGCCAACAAAAATCACAAAATGGATGGTAAGTCCTTCATTTACTTGAAAACAATCGAATATGCACGACTTTTATGTGTTTATCTGAGTAAATATCGCTTTTTATGTTTGTCTCGAAAACGATACAGCATGCGTTTGGTTCCCGCCTACACCCCATTCAAAAGTTTGTTTTATAACGGTTTTGGTTTTGATTTTACTCGCTTTTGGGTATGGTTAAATGCTTTTTTTTTGCTTTGTAGACCGGCAAATAGAAGATATGCTTATGAGGTTGGAGAACGGTGAGATATCAGAAGATGATTTAGAGTCAGATGGAGAAGATATTCCTTATTACCCATCTCAAGAAGCCTTGGCAGCTGAATTAGAAGATGACGAAGAGGTGCTTACGGGAGAGATTAATTTAGAAGAATTTTCAGACCCTCCATTGGTTCAAGATGAGCAGCCTATACAAGACGCACAGTCTTCGGAGCGAGTGGAAGCACAAGCTACTGAATCTCTCATAAATTTGAGGCATTTGCTGTGGAAAAAGCAGTCTTTTCCATTTGATGAGAATAATGTCAAATTCGTTGGATCTGAAGAGTTACCTTCATCTATAATGGAATTGCAAAGTCCTTACCAGTTTTTTAACTATTTTTTCACGGATCAGTTTATGGAAAACATTGTTACTGAATCAACTCGCTACGCAGTCCAGAAACAACCTGACAGACCCGAATTATTCACAGTAGGCGAACTTCGCAAATATTTTGGGATCCTTATATTCATGTCTGTGTACCATTATCCGAGTACAAGGTCGTATTGGTCCAATAAATTTGGCTTTAGACACATCAAAGAAGCAATGGCTGTGAATAAATTTGAGAAAATGCGAAAGTTACTGCACTTCAATAATAATGATGATCATTTACCAGTAGACCATGCGCAGCATGATAGGCTTCATAAATTACGTCCCGTAATAAACCATTTAAATGAGAAGTTCTCCAGCGTAACCATCGAACAGAGATTATCTATAGACGAACAGATGTGCGCCACCAAAGTAGGACATTTTCTGAAACAATACCTCCCCAATAAACCCCATAAATGGGGGTTCAAATTGTTTGTTCTATGCAGTTTAGCCGGTTTTGCTTATAGGTTTATAATTTACTCTGGGAAAGAAGCTAATGAAGGATTGTCAAACGAACATAACTTGGGAGTTGTGGGACAAACAGTCATGAACTTGCTGAGTGTGGTACCCAGGCAAAGAAATCATATTGTCTATTTCGACAATTACTATACATCTTTGCCATTGATGTATACACTAGCCAAACAAGGTATACATTCCCTAGGCACCATTCAAAGAAACCGAATAGGAAAATCTTGCAAGTTGCCAACCAAGCAGGATGTTATGAAGAGTTCAGTTCCAAGAGGGTCATATGAAGAATACGTAACAAACTTTGAAGGAATTGACATGACAACAGTTAGCTGGAAAGACAACAAACAAGTCATCTTAGCTTCGACATATGTTGGAGCATGCCCCGTGGAGAATATAGAACGATTCGATAAAAAAGAAAAGAAGAGGATTCCAATCACATGCCCGAAGTTAATCAAAGAATATAATATGCACATGGGTGGGGTAGATCTAATGGATTCCTTTCTAGGGAGATACAGGATTCGAATGAAGAGTAGAAAGTGGTACATGAGGATCTTCTATCATCTGCTAGATTTGACTGTAATAAATGCATGGGTATTATACAAAAAAGTAGAAGAAAGAAAAGGCAACCACAAAAACATCATGACCCTTGCAGACTTCCGATCAGAGTTGGCTGAAACTCTTTGCCAATATACTCCTGTTAACACCAGAGGGCGCCCTAGTACCAATGCAATAAGAGAAGAAGATCAACCACCACCCAAAATGCGAAAAGGCAAACCTATCCAAGTTTTGCCACCTCTTGAAGTTAGACTCGACCAAGTGGATCATAATATCATGAGAACCGAGTCACGTGGTCGATGTATGATGCCATCGTGTAATTTACTTAGTATAATTAAATGTTCTAAGTGCAATATTTACTTATGTTGTAAGAAAACTAAAGATTGTTTCACCCATTTTCATAATTCTTCAGTTATATAAAATTTAATTATTTTGTAAAAACAATGCATAGTGTATCGAAATCGATACAAGCATATTTTTAAAAAAAAAAATGTTCTAATTGATTTAGATTTTTTTTATTATTTTTCGAGTTAATTTAGACCTCTAAAGAAACATAATATATTTTTTTTGGCTAAAAATCTTTTATTATGCATTTAAGGGTTAAAGCGCACGCGGGGATGGAGGGAAATGAGAGAGCGGACCAGCTAGCAAAGGAAGCAGCACTGCACTCGAAGTGCAGACCTATTTACGACAACTGCCCCGTTTCATTCGTCAAGCGAGAAATCCGAAAGGACTCTCTTGACGAGTGGAACCGGCGGTATCAGGATGGACACACAGCGGTGGTAACCAAAACATATTTTCCGGATGCAAGGGCGGCATACAGGATCGTAAGAGAAATAGCACCAGTGGGAATCATAACTCAAGTGCTGACGGGGCATGGTGGGTTTTCCCAATACTTACATCGATTTAAGTTGAGGGAAAGCCCATCGTGCATCTGTGAACCCACAAAAGAGGAGACTCCACTGCACATAATCTTGGAATGCCCAGTTTATGGAAAGCAGAGATTTGATTTAGAACAAAAAATTGGAATTAATCTAACACATAAAAACCTTAGTAACAATTTTATCGAATTTTTGCACAAATATTTGTAAAAAAGCAATAATTAGGAACAAGTAGGTATAAACTTTGCTGTACCATTGTAATGTTTATTATAACTGCAAACAGCCAAAAACATTGAAATATAGGTATAGTTTTTATTCATTTGTAATTAAGACCCCTGATCATGTCAGGGATATTTCGCGATATAATAAAAAAAAATCTTCGGATGCAGCGTCGCAAGAGCGGCACTGCAGCCCGCCTAAGTTGCGACACTCCTCATAAGGCATGCAACCTACCGGCCATCCTCTCAGCTGCTTTAGTTAAAAGCGGCTGAACCTCGAGTGCCAGCCTCTAAGCTTCCTTGGGGGAAAAGACCCAAAGAAGAGGGAGACTTCGAGCGCCGCCTTTTCAGCTGCCTCAGACCTCCCCCACGACAAGGCGGGAATACACGGGGGGGTTGTATATACACTCCAACCGTAACTTAACCAATAAAAGCATTCCTCTAAGGTATTTTGATATTTGTCGGTTAGGTTAGGTTTCGCAGCCGACATAAACATAAGCCAAAATCAAAATATAACGCGGGCGAAGCCGCGGGTAAAAGCTAGTATCTTCATAAAACAAGGACTAGTGAAATACATAATACATATTTAGTAGTGCCGGTGGGGTCTTAGTTTTTATCACCTAATATCACATTGCGGAAACTAATAAATACTAAATTTGAATACATTTTCATTTAATTCTCACCTTATGCAGCCGGTGGTTGTTATCTTGTAGATAGTGCGAGACAGCCCTGCGATATCAAACAACATGATACGACAATAGCCTCCTTTGTCCCGCGCCCTACATTCGCTTTGTTCTACGTCTTTCACTCTACCTTTATATCGTGTATACTACTTACCTAGGTTGGTTACTTGTCTTCGGGCCCGTATTGTATTGATAATTATAATAATTGTACTATTCTACTTCTGAGCATAGGCCTCATCACTACATAGTATAAAACAAAGTTGCTTCCCGCTGTCTGTCCCCATGTATGCTTATATCTTTAAAACTAACGCAACGGATTTTGTTGCGGTTTTTTTAATAGATAGAGTGATTCAAGAGGAAGGTTTATATGTATAATACACCTGTGCGAAGCCGGGGCGGGTCGCTAGTTTTATTATAAAGGTACGAGTACGAGTCAAACTTAATGGGCTTTGTGAGCACAAGCCGACTCATACGTAGCTAACTTCACAGAGTTGTGATTCGGTCTATAGTTATTTACGGTCCCGTATTGTATTGATCCTCACGATGTTTTCCTTCACCGAAAAGCCATTGGTGTGAAATTCCGTACATAAATTCTAAGGAACTCATTGGTACGGGACCGGGATTTGAACTGACGACCTCACGATTGTAAGGCGGGTGTCATTACAACTAGACCACCACGGCCGATACTTAACCTGGTGATCGGTATTTCATCCCAGCACCCGTACTTCTATGGCAGACGTACTACCAAACTATACGAGTCAAAAATCCTTGTCATGAAGTACCTAGTCAAATCGTTCTCAACGCATGCATGGACGTCCGCAGGGAAATTCATGATTCTTAAATCATTTGCATGCACATTATTGCACATCATGCATATGCATAAAGGGAATGCAGTTTTCGCGCCGGCGCCGGCTCACCTAACTTAATTTTTGCACACCACAGTTGGGTGATGAATTTAGATGATATGAATGGTAATAGCTTCTAGTTGTAATTATAATTCGGTCGAAAGCAGCGGTGACATAATTTGGAAGCCAATACGTAGTTAGGGAATCTTATGGATTCAAATACGAGTATCAAGGCACGAACCAAGCATAAAATTGATAGGCAACCTGCGTACGTCCGTAGAATAAATTCAATGACGTATGTGAATCCACCAACCCGCACTGGGCAAGCGTGGTGGATATGGCCCAATCACCCTTCGTGAGTCCTGCAGTGGACAATTAAAAAGGCTGGTACAGTATAGGTTAAGTAGATTAGTTTCCTTTTTCGACGTCGTATGACGCCCCTGCTAGACATAGGTCTCTCTTATAGATTTTCTACGAGAGCCGTGGGATGCTGCTTGCATCCTTAGGTCATCTGTCTAGTCAAATGACTTCAAGGCGGAGATTATTTTTGTATGAAGTCTTACTTAACACCAGATCTGCTTGCCTTAAAATATTTTTTTTTATGTAGAGTAGGGCTTCATTTGGCTACCAACTCACCTGATGGAAAGCGAAGATGGAGTATGTAGACCTAGAAGATACCTATTCACTCTTGATTTGAAGATATCCAAATTGTAATTGTATTTAACCAAGTTTTAGTTGTTTTACCACTTAGGACTATTACATTTAAGTAGGTATAATCAAATATGGACCCCACGTCAAGCAGATTACATTAAAACCATTTACTGGCGCTGACAGCCAAAATCCCTCTTTTAATACAAACACTAATTAATATTCCAAGTTATAATTGCCTTTCAACGAGTGCTAACAATGAACTGTTTTTGTTTCAGGTACAAACAGAACCTAGGCGTAATCTAGCGGGCTAATGTTAGGACACGACGCGCGACAAACGTTGCCTAATCTCGATGTACAGGGATGGATACAGTATGGACTGTTTTAAGGGCACGTACTTCGGTCCAAGGTCCATACGGCAGACAGATCTTGAAATAAATGAAATAATTATTTTTCGCTAAAAATCGCAACACCGATTTTCACCGTGTACATAATTTGAATAGTTTGCACGAATCGATGTGACATCCATGTACATTATTATACAACGTGTAACAGAAAGGTTCAACAATACTGAACGGCATGTATGTGTATCCAGTCACGAATCACCTGTATGAATTTTAAACTTCTAAAGTCAACTTATTTTTTCCATATAAAACTAAAAAATATTTTTTTCCTATTATTTTGGACAACCCTAAAGTAGTGAGTTCGGTGACCGGGCGCGGCGCGGGCGGCTCGCCTCGCGTCAATCGGTTTCATGTCGCCGCCGCCGCACGCCGACAAGGCGCCGTCGCCTTTCGGCACCGCGCCGTAGCTCCGCGCCCCGCTCGCTCCCCCCGCTGCCGTCGGCCCGTCACGCGAACTTGGCTTGAGCACGCCTTACTTTTTAAAGTAAATCAACGAGGAAATGCTAGAGTTGGGCTACGTAATGCTGTTTTAGGAAGGACGCTAATTACCTACTTTAGATACTTAGACCTACCTAGTACCTAGTCGAGACCTAATTCAGTAAACTATTGCAAAATGAAATTGAGGTAGATACTCGTAAGTACCTAATCGTATCCAGTTCCATAATTACTTACCTAATGTTTTAATTTAGCGCGTAAATGAAATACCTAAGAATTTTCATAATTATGAATACTTACGAGTACCTACATTGTGTAGATACCCAATTTAAGAATCCTATCTTAGGCAAATACCTATTTAGGTAAGTACCTACTTAAGTACCTAATTGTAAGGTTTCTTGGCACTCTTGAAAGTAAACAAATGTTAGGTATAGGCCGCGCCGCACAAGTTGGCGGATGTAAAGTTAGCTACAAGCTTCGCAATAGCCAATCAATGTGCGACTTTATGTAAGCTTCAGTCAGGATTGGAATTTTGGAGCTAACTTTACATCCGCCAACTTGTGTGGCGCGGCCTATACGTGTAGGACTGTAGGTACTTAAGGTAAAACACCTAATGCCAGACACTGAACTAAAGGATGACACCTTCGAAAAAATCCTTCCTCCTAAGAATAATAAACCTTAAATCTATTTGACTACTGATCTTATAGACGCCTAGCATCACCTATGATACATGGTTAAAAACTTATAACACCTTTCCTAGCGAAATTTTAAAATGGCGCCAGTTGCCAGCTAACAACGTGGAAAAGTAGACACATGCTCTGTGATTCTTGAACATTTTCGTAAGGAGGTTGACATTGGGCAGGTAAGATTTTGTTATACATATTTACGATTTTTGTGGATTTAGTGTTGATTTTAGAAATATGAAAGATTCATTAGTAAACAAGGGCTATTGTTTTCATGTTTAGTTTAGTTTTTATAACAATTGTTGCTGTGTCTACTATTAGGTACCAAAATATGTGAAAACCTAAAAGATGACACAAGTGTCATCTAGTAGGTTGCATCAAAATGTTTAAAATTTGTACATTAATAGCTTCTATTTCAAGTGTATAAAATGCTGTATCAATTTTGTTACTTTTACTTTACTCTGCCCAATAGTAGACAGGATGTCAATTATTGAGTAAGGTATGTGTCTACTATTGGTTTCATCGATATCAGATTTGGTCGAGCGTGATGCAGCCCATAAAAGTCAGATGTTTAGATACAGTGAAGCTGATAATATAATATGGAAGCTGCCATAGCAGAATGCAGAAGAGGTGTCGCAACAGCTACTGTAGCAAGAAAATAAAAAGAGCCGAGGAAAAAAAATGATTTAGAAAAAGAAAAGAAGAATAGAGGAAAGAAAGAAAAAGAAAGAGCAAATTGAAGAGGAACGTAAACTAAACTAACGGAAAGACTGCTAAGAAATTGGCTAAGAATACCATTAAGACTGTAAAAAAAACTGTTAAGACTGATGATCATAGTAGCGACTCAAGTTCTGAAGAAGAGTGGCAAGATTCTGGAGATAGTTTAGATGATATATCTGACGAAATTGAAAACGATGTATTAGAAATGGGAAATGCAGAAGAAAATAACTTTGAGAAAAGCAAGATCAAGTAGAGTGACTATGTGATTGTCAATTTTCCTGGTATAAAGAAATATCACAGGTATCTCTGTATTGTCCAAAATATTAGCCAAGATGGTGAAATCGAAGTTATGGCAATTGTAAGCTGTGATCAAACCAAGACTAGAGTCGAGGAAAACGATAAAGATATTAGTATTATAAGAGAATGTCAAATCGCTGAAATCGTCGACGCGCCAAAAATGATAATTGCTGGTGATAGAATTAAGTATAAATTTGATTTTGCACTGCAGGTTGATGGATAAGCAGAAGTACCGATTAATAACTTCAACAAAATTATATAAATGTCGATCGTATTACAATAGGTGACAAGTAGGTTTGTCACAGATAGATGGCCCAAAGATAGATTCTCTGTTTAAAGACAGAGTATTTCCTTAGTATTTTGATTTGAAAACCTACTTTAAATGTGATTTAAAGCCATGTCTAGTATTAGTGCTAAGTGCTGTCTATTATTAGTGGTAACGATTTTTTGAGATGTCATCTATTGGTTAAGATGACAAAGTTTAAAAAAATACAAACTTTTAATTGAAATATGTTAATTATTACAATGTTTTATATGAAATAATAGATCTAAGTATTGCTTTAGTAGATTAAAAAAGTTTTAACTGCAATGTGGAATCAAAATATATTAATATTGAATACTGAAATGTGTGTTGTCCTTAATGTGTCTAGCATTAGGTGTTTTACCTTACCCTATCTTATCACGGGGTAATAAAATTACCTACCTAGGTAATTAGGTCCATAGGGCACTCAGAAGTGATAGAAAAAAACAAATTAATAGATTTTTTTTAATTCACTTTTTTTATTTGCCACATAACTACTTAGGTACCTAGGTACTTAAAGTTAACACACAACGAACACTTAACAAAAGTCAAAGGAGTGGCTCGAAATGCTGCACAACCGAGTACGACGAGCCATAGATTTTCTCACGTTCACCACCTTGGAATTCTGCCACGATGCGAGGGACAATCTTCTCTGGAGTCGCACGGCACAGAATAAACAACTTTTTTAATGTACATCCACAAAAAGTCTATTCACGTTAAATCCGGAGACCTGGGTGGCCAGCCGTGCCCCCGGGTCGTATCCACCGACCCGGATACCGCTCGTCCAGGCGCTCGCGAACGCCGCTCCTGCCCGACGCTGGTCCTTGGGCTATCTTCAAAATGCTGCAAAATGCGCGTCTGGAGATTTGAACCAACTCGAACACCGGGTCGTCCTTCATTTCTGTTTCCGTGAAAGTTCACAGTACTGGGCAGACGTAGAAACATCCGTCTAAGTCCGTAGGTAGGAAACGTCAGCCACCGCCGCACCGTCGTCGCCGCCGCCGCGCCCGCGTCGGTTAGAAAGCGGCCTGCTTTCTTCAAAATGACAGTTCGTCGTTGCCGTTGTATCACCAACGCATAATATTAAGAATTTGAGAATATTATGCTAAACTGCCATCATCGTGGAATCGAAAGATAGGATAGGTAACGTCTTCACTTCCGCAAGGTCAGAGAGCGACTGACTAAAATGTCCTATTATTTCTATTAAAATTTAAATCAAAATTTTAGGGTTCAGTATTCATATTTTGCATTTCGTTTTTAGTTAAAGTTTTTTTTTTGATGTGCAAGTAGTACGAAGAACGCATGGCCGATGGGGCCGTAAAGTTCTCGGATGGAGACCACGGACCAGCAAGCGCAGCGTAGGATGTCCACCGACTAAGTGGACTGACGATATAATAAAGACCGTAGGAACGCGCTGGATACAAGCCGCTTCCAAATGGCCTTATTGGAAATCCATAGGAGAGGCCTATGTCCCGCAGTGGAGTCTTGGGTGGATAGATGGATTGTTATTCTTGAAACTGGTTTCAACGGAACGGAACTTAAGGTGGATTTACTAAGTCAGCACGCGAATTTCATTTTTTTTTTTAGAAATGTTTGCTACCGACGACCGAAAGTACGCACGCACACTACGCACGGCTCCGGCGAAAAACCGTCTCGTTAACAAGTTTAGCCGGCCTCGGCCCGGCGCTGGATCGGGGAAACATTCTCGTTAACAAGCGCCCGAAAAGTACGAGTACGACGTAAAAGTTTCACGTGGAAGTGGCGTGATGTGGTGTCATTAATAAACTCCTAAAAGCCCAACAATAGCTTGTTGAGAAGGCTATGCTTAACACTCTCCGCGAGATCGAATCAGTAATGAAAATAATAAATCCATAGAAAAAACAAATTTATCGGCAGGGCACATATCACGGAGGACTGATGACCGATGGGGTCGAAAAGTTCTCGAGTGGAGACCACATACCGGCAAGCGCAGCGTTGGACGACCACCCACTAGGATGACGGATGACCTCATCAAAACCGCGAGACCGCGCTGGTTTCAAGCCGCTACCAACCGGTCTTATTAGACATCTTTAGGGGAGGCCTGTATCTAGCAGTGGATGTCCTATGGCTGATGGATGGATGTAGTAGAAACTAAATAACTAAGCACACAACATTTTACCATAATAAAATAATACTAGATCAAAAAATTGTACGGAACCCATTTTTTAAATATCATAATTTTTGGGGGCGGAGCTTAAATAGCCGCCATAATGCCCACTCGTTCGTAATTGGTTCGGTGTTTTTTGGGCCCTTGACGGCGACGTTTGTCGGACAACCGTCGCCGTCTTTGTCCGCACCGCCAGTCAACGTGGACTTATAGCCGATCACAAAGAATAAAATAAAGATGCGTAGTTGAAATGCTCCAACTTTGGTTTGATACCTATTGTTACGCGTGACTTCTATTTTAATGCAGTATTTTTTTATGGTAACTAAATTAAACAATTAAATGTATCTGGGGAGTGAACAACATTTTTACTTTAATATTACTTTGGATTTCGTCTCGCTCTTTTTATGATTAAAATAATACCTGAATTTCCGTGGCGTGTTTAATGTTTTTTTAAAGCTAAGCTTTTAAAGTGAAATAAAATTTAACTTTCAATGTAGTTGGGTAGGTATGTATTTTTTTATTTTGACATGACGTGGAGCCGGTAGAATACGCTGAGTACTTAGATCTATTGTCAGTTTTAGGCCACTTAAAATATCACGGCCAGTGACTGTTTTTTATTAGAACATAGGTAGTACAACTTGAATTCACAATTTACCATGTCATCTTTACGACAGTAACTGTTGCGTTTTTGTAAATGCTACTTACAGTTACACATGCAAATAGGTATGAGTGACAAAAAAATAATTATTTAAATTTGTGAATCATTTTTTTATAGTCCTGCTACATAAGAAAGGGTGTTACATAGACGATGTAATCATTTTATGCGACAGGTAGGTACTTACAACATGTTCTAGTCCAGACAGTTCAGATGAGTTAGGTACATCAATCTATGACCTTGTAACTTGTACCTATGACCATGTAGGTACCTACTTACCTAAATGTTTGTGTGTAAAAGCCCGTCCACGGTTTCGTAGGCAAAAATAAAATGTTTCAGCACTAGTTATTATTCTTTGTCAGTCAAGGCCACTACCGTCAGCTGATACATTTAGGGTTGACATCAGGTTATTTTACGCAAAACTTTAACTTGGTATAACTCGTAATCTAACATACTGAGGATTATGAGACCTTATGGGGTAAGTTTTAAATATGTCTGAGCATGTGTGGTTTAAGTATTTTTCAATCGTTCTGTTACACCTTGTATTTGTATCATAAAAAAAGCTTTATTTAAAAGGTTCTATGTTCGTGTGTATGTATTTTTTTTTTGTGTATGTTTATCGATAATTTCGCCAATTGTGAACCGAATCGAATAATTCTTTTTTAGTTCTAAAGGGTATAGTCACAAGGTGATCCCATTTAAATTTTACAGAAATCGGCTTAGCCGTTTTTGATAAATCAACAATAATGTAAACCATTCGAGCGAAATATTCAAATATTGTACACGATGGAAGGCGGTTTTGCCATTTTTTTGCGAAAAATATTTATGACAGTGCAGCCTTTGTTATCACTTATCTTACTGTTTATGTCACCCGCTAGTTTAAAACTAAGGCCAGCGCGGGATTATCATAATACGGCCGGCGGCCGCTCCGTATGAAACGAAATTTAAATAAACCACTTACCATAATCCTTCGGGTGTGGCTCTAACAGCCGAAATGTCGGGATGTACTCCTGTTGCGATTAATTTGCTCTTTATGTTCGAATTAGGATTTCGGGTTTTGTAAGGGAATGCTCGGGAAATGTCATATTATTTCCCTTTGTTGGGTACTTTTTTCTGAGTTAATTTTGGGCGGTGAATGAGTGGGATGTAATGTTTAGGCGGTGGCTTCCCACATAAAAAGTCGTAAAAAGTGAAAAGTAGATCGTTTCAAAGAAAAAAATATTTTTTTTAATTATTGGAGATCGAAATTCCAAGACAGTTCTAATAACGCTCAATTACCTAACTAAGTACCAAAGACTGGATGACGAGTGGTGATCTTCAATCTCTCTCATATAAAAGCTGATTGATTGACCTTTACAATAATTTAACTATATAAATATGTCCGTCATTCTGATCAATTTTGCCTGTGGGACCAGCCCTAAAATCGCGTAAAATTTCACATATATTATACAATAATCGTTGAAGTTTATACATACTATGTATATGTACCAGCTGATGGGTGGTTTCCCACAATAAAAAATGTATACAATGAAGAGCTTACTAGGAAACTGAAAATACTGTTTTTTAAACATCATAGGGCTGGCTACATATGGTCACTAACTCTCCTCACAGAAAGCGATGTTAATAATGATGGTTCTACTCTAAAGTATTGCAAACGTTCAACCATTCCAAACTTTTACATAACACAGTCCTCAAGAAACAAGCAACAATTATCGAAATTCTTCAACGTCCTGACGAACCCTCCCCATCTCCCCACTAATTCGCCTCGAAAACTACATAATTTCGAGTTTGATTGAGAGCTTCCAACAGTTCCCTGAATTGAGTACTTTAAAACAATTTCGCGACTCCCCGTACTCCCTGTGGCTTGTAATTGGCTGAATTTCTCATCGCCAAATTGAGTTTGCGAAGATTCCCGCTTGATTGATGTAAGGGATTGATAAATTCTATCCAGGCGTTTGGGACTGTGGATTTAGTGTGTCTTGTTGGCTTGGAAGCTTCGCTTTATGATAAACAGATTTGGATATTTAGTCAAAGAAGAAATAGTGCAGAAGTCTTGCTCCCTAAAGTGCTTCGCCTTATAAGATAGCTGTAAAAATGTAGACCTAGTGATGTATCTTTTACTATTGTAAGCTCGCTACTCTATCCTAATGTCATGATGAATGATCCCGAGTGGGTACTCCATGACCAGCAATTATACTACACTGCTTCGCACGACAACCAAGAATAACCAACAACAAATTTACATATTAAATATGTATGGCAACAGACACTACAATAATTCTAGGCTATTTTATTTATGTACTACAGGACAAATCGCGCACTCAAATTACGAGATAAATAAATACCTCATCATCCCGATGTTTCGACCGAGTTGCATCGGTCGTGGTCACAGGTAGACTGACTCGGTATGATGAGGTATTTATTTATCTAGTAATTTGAGTGCGCGATTAGTCCCGTAGTACATAATGTGTTCAAATCGCGAAAGTTTAAAAACAACAATTCTAGGCTAGTCCGTGAAATGACTCGATGACACGCAAAAATCCAAAGCTATTACAGCCAGAACTATTCTTGTAACTATTAGTACGACAGATATTCTACGAGCCTAAATAACAATAGCCTGCCAGTCAGCCTACACATTTTTTTATCGCCATCGAGTGAGTGGCCAGACGCTGTATGACTTGCAAGTCTCGTCGCTTTTAAAAGACAGCGTTGTTAATTTAAAAGCTTTTAGTGCTGATTCAAACCTTTATAGCCTGTACTCTAGAATGGCCGACGTCTATAATCCTATACCTAGGTCGCATACTTAGGTATAGATAGACTGAAAAGTACAGTCAGTGTCAGTTAAATGTTGACTAGACCCGTTTTGTGAGGTCACTTCGATTTTCTTAGGTACAGATAGACTGAAAAGTACTGTCAGTGTCAGTTAAAAGTTGACTAGACCTTTTTGTGCGGTCATTTCGATTATTTTGCCTAGATCACAAAGTACTGAAAAGTACAGGCAGCTTGAAATACATACTCGTACTGACCAGTCCCGGTTTGTGAACCCACTTGGAATCATTTCGCTTCGAAATATCTGCCCAACTCTTCTCAGAATCAAGGTACTTAATTAAAATAAAGTAAAAATACGGAGTATGTATCTAAATATAAAACTTCGCCGTTTTAGGTTCTGCACAACATACGCTCACAAAGTCACTATAAAGAGTTCAACTTCACAAATGTTATGATTTATGAAAATAAATCTAAAAATTAAAGTAAAGAGTTCAAGTTTCCTCTCAGGCTATCCTAAATCTGAGTAAAATCATTGTGGTAACTGATCAAAAATTAAATTTCTTGTAGTTTTTAGGGTTCCGTACCCAAAGGATAAAAACAGGACCCTATTACTAAGACCCCGCTGTCCGTCTGTCTGTCTGTCACCAGGCTTGTATCTCATGAACCGTAGTAGCTAGAGAGTTGACATTTTCACAAATGATGTACCTATTTCGATTGCCGCTATAACAGCAAATACTAAAAACAGAATAATATTAATATTTAAGGGGGGCTCCCATACAACAAATGTGGTTTTTTTTTGCAGAGGGGCTCCCATACGGTACGGAACCCTTCGTGCGCGAGTCCAAATCGCACTTGGCTAAATACTATTTTATCGTCTCCCGCAGGTTTATCCCACTGCTGGGTATAGACCTCTCTTGTAGTACCATTTATATCCTAACTCACCTTTTTTATCCTAACCTAAGATGACGCTGACAGTACTACTATTGAGCGTAGTATACCTAACATAGCCTGGCTCCATTAGGTACGAGACAGTGCGCGCATTTAGGACAATCATCCACTCAGTTGATCACGAAAATTGTATAGAAAGCACACTCAGCTGCGAAATTAAGCGGAATATTATTGTAGCCGACAAATAAATGGTCTGAAAAATTGTTGGAACGCTGTATTAGGCAGGTTGTGAAAAGCTGACTGTTATTTTCTAAATAAAATAATAACACTATACGTGCAAGTTTGTAATTTTTGCTGTTCACTGTCCAAAAATAAAAGTGTCTATGCTTTTTGGCTGATGGTTCATTTATGGCAATATATTTCTAACGGATTTTTTATAATTTTTGCGTCGGCGCTTATATTACTAGACTAGACTGTACAAAAAGGGATCCGTTTCTTAGATCGTTTTTTGGTTGTTTTAACCGAAGATGCGAACAAGCTAAAACGTGAATTACTTACCTATTTTAACTAACTCATATATAATTATTTTTTGCAAAAAATAGCATGACCGACTTCACCCGTGTACAGAATTTTCTAATATTTCTGGATCCATGTAGCATTTTTCACATAATTGTTGGTTTATCAAAAATGGCACAGCCGATTTCGATAAAATTTAAATGGGACCACTTTTGAAGTATACTCTTTCTATTAAAAAAAGAATTATTGAAATCGGACTACTATGAAAAAAGTTATGCGTTAAAAAAAAATATACGCGTCGAATTGAGTACCTCCTCCGGTTCGTCGGTCAAAAATAGATATGTTCTGACAAATTAAGATTTTAAGGTCTCGTTTTTGACAAAAGAACCATGGCAAATGCACCAATCACGCAATGCAAAATAAAATAAAAATAGACATAAATCTCTCACAAAACTCGACGATAACAATACTTCAGAAAGTACAAAGATGTAAAGCGTGGTATCTCAGAGCCATCGCTGAAAAAACAGCAATTAAAAAAGAATTATCTGGTCGAAACATCTGGAAGATTGCTGGCAACTTTTAAAATGGGGAGAAATTATGGGGTAATAACTGCCTCGAGTTGTTTGACTAATTTTCGATACTTTTTTGTGATATCTCTCAAATTGCTAACTGATTCCCGCCTTATTAATGATTCAGAGTAGTCCGTGTTTTTACCGACTTATAAAAAGGAGGAGGTACTATGTTCGTCTTTACCGATGTATTTTTGTGTATTTTCATCAATATTTGCGCCAATTGTGAACCTATTTAAAAAAAATTCTTTAGTTCGAAAAAGTATACTTCTAAGGTAGTCTGTAAAAAGAGTCTTCGTTGATTCGCCCCGCGGGCCGAACAGCTTGCGGGGCGAAACCACGAAAGAGCCATTCTGTACACGGTCGAAGTCGGTGTCGCGACTTTATGCAAAAAATAATTGTCTTTTACCACTGAATTTAAATTGTCAAAGATCTTCCTTTTGCTCGCCCCTCCTCCTCTCCTTGTGATATTTCGTGTTTTTTTCCGAACCTCGCCTTTTTGAGCATCACATGTTTAATGGACGAACCCTGAGGACTTCTTTAACATCGCAAAGACAAAATTTCACGAATACCTAATTAAATGTTTGATCGATAGGACACTTGGTGGAAGCCTTTTGAATTTGTTGTTATGAAGATCTGCCTTCGAGAATCCACCCCTACAGGATAAAGGCGCAAAGGGTCCAATATAATAAGAATCTCGTCTTTGTCCTTAGTAAAACAATATTAGAATTCCAATTTAAACTCTAATAAGCCTAAATCCTAAGATTGAGGGAAGATATTAGAAGCGAGAGGCTTGATATCTAGTGAATTATAATCAATACGAACACATAATTTACATATACCAAGTTAACTTTTACTCGTGGCTTCACCCTCGTGATATCAGGAACAATTTAGCCTACGATTTTCTGTCACATTTAAACTATATTCAGAAGATCAGAGGCTGTATTTACGAACCGATGGCCTGGTAAGACGTATGCGTAAATGGCTTCGAGACCGAGTGAGAAGAAGATCAAAGAGCGAACATTGAAAATCAACGGTATTGTGAAAAGGATATTGCAAGCCGTTATAAAAGTCATTTGCTAACCTTTTAAAATACGAATCCAGTATTTAAACCAGATACCTTACGATTTTTCGACGTACATTCTCCTGCTACCGCGTATTCATAAGGACCGAAGTGTTGAAATTAAACCCGTCTCTACATTCGTCCCTGTGTTTCTACATCGTAAAGCACTCAACGTGACATTTCACCAACTTTCCTCTCCGGAGCGGAACTTTTTTCGTTGTTGACTCTCCCGTAATGTCGTGCTTGAAATTCTAAACGTTGTTCCTGTACCTTCCCCGGTACCAAATCGAGTTTTCAACTATTCGTATTTTTTGTCGCTAAAGTTGCCAGTTTGTTCTTTGTAATGAACAAACAGCCCCCGGACAAGGTTGTAATGTTGTGTTCCACCAACTTAGTTTATTGTTTTTACTGTGCTTCTGTAGTAACGAGTACGTAACACGTGCTTTTGAAAGTTTGTAGTATTGTTTGCTGTGTGTGTAAACTATTAAACCGTTTTATTACGTAGTTATGTTTTGCTGAAACTTTGTAGTAGGTGGTGTTAGCAAGGGGTATGCAAGCAAGTTTTTTGTCAAAGCTAGAAGAATTACTTTTTTGTCATAAATCTACACAAAGTATCCTGTTCAGGCAGCTCTAGTTTTAGCCAGAATAATAGCACTGAACCTCCCTGTTGGCACAGATTAAATAACATCATCGTGATCGTTACCTTCATGCACTGAAGAAAAAGCTCCTTCGATGTTAATGATTTTCAGAAAGATCTCGTACATCCTTGTGCGTATCAAATGTAACGCAGTCAAATCGACTTAGTTTAGCCAAATCAGAGGCCTTCTGTTGGTTTAAATCTCTTGACACCAGTCCTGGCTCCCGACCTATACAAACTCTCGAATCAAATCATTGCTTGAGAACTTCGCAAGATCTATGACCCTTAAAACTTAAACTGTGCAAGTAAACACCTGCTATCAAGTAACTATCAGTAAACGTCTCCATCCAAACTCCTATCCATCTCGGCACATGGCCGCGACGTAATCTCGGCAGGAGACAATCAAGGCCGCGTGCTGATGGATCGACAATTAAAGCCGACCTCAAGGGGTGAGCCCCGGTAATGGCGCACATTCATCGGGTCCGGAACCCTCTGAGTACAAACTATGGGGGGCAGATGCCCAACTCTGCCCTTCTTGTGATAAACATCTTAAGTATGTGCATTACGTCGTGATTACTCGTGATCTGAAATCTGAACCTTCTGGTGAGAAGGGCAGAATTGAAAACAACCTGCTCTGGAAGTTTCATTCTTGATACCAGCGTGTGAGAGTGGGGCACTCAGAGAATCTATACGGCATACAAGAGACGCCGTCAGAAATCCTCTTATTATCCTTTGTTTATTCAAAACAAATATTTGAAATCCTCTGTTATGGCCAAACCGAAACTGCTCGGGATTTTTGATATAAGTTGATAAGAATGAAAAAACCCTTAGCAAAAACTCTTAAACAAGGTCTGAATAGTCATAGTTTTACATCTCTCTGTGGTATTGAAACTACAGTCACCATTTTTTTGTAGAACTAACTAGTGGGAATACCATACAACATTTTAGTGACACTACAAAAGGAACAAAGGTATAGGCCGAAGCAACCTTCTTGGCGGTTGTGTTAGCTACAAGCTGGGAGAAACCCAATTCTCGCGGAGCTGTTGTTAAGTGAGCTTCTACCAGGATTTGATTTTGCGCAGCTTGTAGCTAAAATCCCAGCCGTCAAGAAGTTTGATTCGGCCTAACCAGAAATACAAAACAATAAAGAGGCACAAATTCCAGTCCTATCGCTAAGAGCGCTATGAGAAAAACGCGGTATGTCAATATTTCCCCAGATTTGTCCAACTGCAATATTCTGCGCGTCGTTCTGTTCTGCTCCGAGGTCCCGAACGCAGGCTGCGGTGGGTAATTTATGCGCTTGAGGAGGATTTTGTCTTCCACCTTGAGAGGGTATCGGAGTTTCGGTCCGGGAGGTGTATCGTCGGATTGGCGTGGTCAAAATTTCGTGTTGTATTGCTTT
The DNA here is from genome assembly GCA_964007245.1 of Hypomecis atomaria. Lineage (NCBI taxonomy): Eukaryota > Metazoa > Arthropoda > Insecta > Lepidoptera > Geometridae > Hypomecis > Hypomecis atomaria. Next base: position 25,320,856 of record OZ023279.1, read on the forward strand.
AAACCTTCAAGACAGAAAGAGGAGTGTTGTGGATTTAACGTGACGTAAAACACAGTGTTCAAAGTACAATTTGATGTAGGTACGTTTGAGAGCGTACCACGCTCTCCTTAGTTTTCCTGACATTTTAATTTGATTTACTGCAATTTTATTTTAATTCCAATTCATGTATGTAATTATTCTCGGAGTCTCTCTGCGAGATCGTATCAGAAATGAGGAGATCCGTAGAAGAACCAAAGTTCCTGACATAGCCCAACAACAGCCGGATTAGCAAGTTGAAATGGCAATGGACAGGGCACATAGCGCGGAAGACTGATGACCGATGGGGTCGAAAAGTTCTCGAGTGGAGACCACGTACCGGCAAGCGCAACGTAGGCCGGACAAGGACAACGTAGGACCGCAGGATCGCGCTGGATGCAAGTCGCTTCCGACCGGCCTTATTGGAGATACATAGGGCAGGCCTATGTCCAGCAGTGGACTTCTTATGGCTGATGGATTGGATGTAATTATTAAGGACTTTATCTGTTGAATAAACTATTTTATTTCATTGCTGTATATTATGTTTGAAAGTTGATCTGATCAAGATGATTCTTACTCGTAGCTAGTAAAGTTAAATAGTAGTTACTTTCAGATGGTATTTAGAAACAATCTGTAGCTGGTGTTTCCAAAATATCACTAAAACATACGAAGGTGACGCAAAACGGGAATAATAGAGTAATAAAACTAACCTAACACTTGATTCTGTACTGGAATGATATTAGAAACATAAAGATAAATCAGAATAGTCTTCAATCTGATGACTAATGGCTTGACGGATCGACGGATTGATGCGGCAGCGTTGATTGATTGACGTCGGCTTGGCGCGTGTGCTACTATCAATTTATGCTGAAGTATAGCGGGCTTTAACCCTTTTTATATCTACAGGGTTATCCAGAACTGGTGTACTAAGCTGAAAGGAGGTGACTGAGATCATTGTTATGAACAACGCTTACTATGGGGCCAACCCATAATGCGAGATAAAAAAATCAGCTGTTCCATACAAAACTGCTAGTCGGAATCGACAAAATCTATGAAACGGTTGTTTCTTTTTCTCGAATTTCGTTTGAGATTCATAGTAAAAGTTGTTCATATTTATGGTCTGAACTATATACTAATAAGTGTCTAAATCACTTCCTTTCGGCCAGTTCACCAGTTTTGGATAACCCTGTATCTACGAATAGTTGCAATAATGAACTCTAAAGTTATCGTTCTTGTAGAGACCGCGTACTGGATAGCGAAGAGTAGGATTTACGCCAAGGTACTTAAATAAATGACCTCATTAAGACCCCAGGATCACGGTCGCTTCCAATACGTTTTATTGAAGATCTGTAAGGGAGACCTGTGACCAGCAGTGCCCGTCCTATGGGTGAAAAAAGAAGAAAGTCATGGCAAATAAAATAGCAATTAAATTAGGATTTTAATAATCTCAATAGATTTTGAGCCACTGACAAATTTAATGTAGTTTATCCAAATCACGTATAGGTTCTTCGTAGGTGTCAATCGGCGTGTTACTGTTAATCTATTTATTTTTATCGTGCTTCACACACTAGGTTTATCTTAAACAGTTATTTTGTGATAAACATTTCAAAAATAACTCTTTGTATTAACTGTTAGTTAACCGTCCTACACGTGCCTAAAGTAATATCATAAATCGGAGTTATTTTTTTCAATTTCAATCAGCACACTAATCTAATCTTACCAAATCAAATCAAGACTACAGCTTTTCTCTAGCTTTTTATATGGCATCTTATCCCCTCTTTAGCAGTAAACATCAAACGAATTAACTCTATTGCCAAATTCGCAATTTTGGCTGAACGACTCGGCTTTGCTATAATAATATACTCGTAGATCCATCAGAACCTCCCATCTGCCTCCACTATCAATTACTGACAATCATTCCCCCGACTTCCTTGCGTCAAGTACTATAAAGCTTGATCCTGAGATCTTATGGAGCTCTTATACTGCTGGTTTACAGCTTCATCTGATCGTCGCACTTTCTGCAACGATTCGTTTTCATATCAGCTCGTAAAGCTGCTAAGTGTTTTGGACAAAGTTGTTTCAATTTGGACTCAATGGCTGAACTGCTTGGTTGTTAAAGTTGTTTTGTAAGCGGGTATTAGAGTGTCAGGTAAATTAAAATGTGACTAGTATCGGTATTGTTTGGTTATATTTACGTACTCTCTGGAAAAGAGATAGGTTATAATAAGTTTGACGTGTGTATCTGTGCATCTTTGTGTGTACGTATAGTTACGAGTATAATTCCGTAGCCGACTTCACGCAGTAATAGTATAATACAGTGTCGTCGGCCGATATGTAGACTAGTGTTGTGGCAGGATACGCGTCTATAAGTACGTTTATTTCTTAGAATTTATACATAAGAACCAGTAGTGCCGTGGCGACACAATAGTCCACAGCTGTTACGTGCAGTCAGCTGCAAAATGGTACTTGTCTGTTTACATTTATTGAGTATCATACCTACCTATCTTCCAAAGGAATGTACTGAGTTTGACGGCTTTTTTTGTAAAGTTGATGTCTAATTGTTTCTACGCTTGCACCTTAAAGTGACGTCAATCGATTTAGAATCAAACAGATGCACTTCCGTAGTAGTTGTTTGAATTTAGCAGATTCCCATGTGTTGAAGCAAAGCACAGTTCTTTCAATTAGGGTTCCAAATTTGCACAATACCTAGTCTGTGCTGAATAAATAAAGGACTTTCACTAGGACCAGTTGAACTGCTCGGTACCAGTTTCAATCAGCTTCGTTTACGAAGTTTTTGGTCACCTATACCAGTACCGTATTAAATCAGCCTTTATAGTTCACTGTTGAATAAAGGACGATTGGGACACATCCATCACTGTCACTAGTCCAATGCGAGTTGTATTCATATACGCAATTGTTTTTCATCTACGGGCGTACGCAGATTTCCTCCTGATCATGCACATGATAGAGTGATTCAACAGGAAGGTTTATATGTATAATACACCTGTGCAAAGCCGGGGCGGGTCGCTACTAGTCGCTAGTAAAACATAAATAAATATTAGGGGACATCTTACACACGGTCTCTGACTCCAAACTAAGCAAAACTTCTGATATACTACTTGTACATATTTTTAAATGCATACTTATATAGATTAACATCCAGACACAGAGCTAACACCTTTGTTCATCACAAAAATGCTTGGCCTGGGTGGGAATCGATCCCACGCCTCTTTGATCCAGGAGTCAAGGGCAATAACCACTGGACCACTGAGGCAGTCCTGATGTTTTCCCTCATTGAAAATAAAGCGTTTTATTCCCTGCATGAATATTATCCTTACATCCTCACAACATTACGTCGATTGTAAAACTTTTCTCGCTAATGAATGATCATATTTGACTTGCAAACTTGGGCATTTTTCTTCGGTTGTATTTCTCGTAAGTGGGTCAAATACTTGCATGTCATTGGCCCAAATTACCAATGCCCCTGCGGAAGTATAAGTTGCAGGATTTATCGATAAAGCGTTCCCCATGCTTGTGTAGTTAACTATATGGATATGTGGATTAATTTAGGCAATTATGACTGTTGAGATATCTACGATTTGTCTTGGTTAGCTACGATTAGCTACGTATTGTGTGGTGGTATAGCCGTGGTGGTCTAGTGGTTGTAACGCTGGCCTGTCATTCTTGAGGTCGTGGGTTCAATCCCGGTCCCCCGTACCAATGAGTTTCTTTGGAACTTATGTACGGTATTCCACACCACTGGCTTTCCGGTGAAGGAAAACGTCGTGAGGCTCCTGCATAAGTCCGTAAAAAAAATTCGATGGCGTGTGTGAATCCACCAACCCGCACTGGGCCAGCGTGGTAGATATGGCCCAATCACCCTTCGTGGGTAGGCCTACGTCCTGCAGTGGACTATTAAAAAGGCTGGTACAGTACGTATTGTGTAAACTACTCGGCAAAGGCCTTATTATATCTTTTTTCGTACTAAATTAGTCACTGAATTGTTTTTTATTTATTAGATATTCCAGAACATTTAAATTTAAGTAGAGGCCTTGCTCCATAAGGCATAGGTTTTCAATTGGAAACGACGAATCAGGAAGTGAAGTATGGTATCGTTGGAATATATTAAATGCCACAACTTTAACTATCCTAATGGATAAGTAAAGTATCTTGTTGAATCTTAAATTACCATTTTCTACCCCCATCTATCACACACAATGGGACAGCGAAGTTCCTACCATAGATATCGATAGAAAAGCTTTCTATTACCCGGCACGTAAGATACGTCTATGAGCAATATAAACTCATACGCCGCAATATGCAAACATGTATACAGCAGACTGAACTGTTGTGTAATTTTGGCTATATCCTGCCTGATCTTAGTAGAAATGCGGTCGGTGTCGTCGTCGTTTCAGCCATAGGACATCCACTGCTGGATATAGGTCTCCCCTATAGATCTATATATCTATACTTATAAATAAAATTGGAGTGTCTGTTTGTAATATTGAAATAACCGTTTTTTACTACATGTATATGAATATATATACAGTACATACACCAAAATAACCTTTTTTTATATTTTTTGTCTGTCTGTTTGTTCCGGCTAATCTCTGAAATGGCTGGACCGATTTTGACGGAACTTTTATTGGCAGGTAGCTGATGTAATAAGGAGTAACTTAGGCTACGTTTATTTTAGAAAAAATCTTTTTGTCTCGGGGCGCAGCTAGTCTCCAATAAAATCGGTTGGAAGCAGTTTGCATCCAGCGCAATCCCGTGGTCCTAACGAGATGATTGTAATGTACTTTAAATTAATTTAAGATTGTACTAGGACGGAAAGGCAGTCCCCATTAGATCCGAGATGACATGTCTGATCTGGTGAGATCTGCGGTTCCCGCCTATGTAGACGCTTCCGGTGCCCCAGCGGGCGAAGCGCCAACTCTCTTGTAAGGCGGTTACAACGATCTTCCCCCGAATGGGCTCACGAATGTTACAGATGTGTCGAGACAAGGTGCTTACAGAATATGGGGGTGATGTACTCGTCGTTTGATGTACTGTGGTAGAGTTATCAGTGCAAGTACGGTTATTGACAGGTATCTTACGCGACGTTTACATTACATTTTTTTCGGGTGCTATGTTCGTATGTAAGTTTTTTTTTTGTTCATCGATATTTTCGTCAACTGAAAAACTGTGTAACTGCCGTTTATGAAAAATCAACAGTAGCCAATGTAAAATTACTACATGGATTTGTATTTGTATTTGAATTTGTTTATTTCATTTGGATGAAACATCGATTCGCGCGAACTATTCGAATTCTGTACACGGTGGAAATCGGTTGTGCCATTTTTGTCGAAAAAGAATTATTTATCTTTTATTGTCTTGATTTTGCTATGATATGTGATATTGGATAGAGTTTCAAACCTCAATCAGCTGCGTGGTACCCCGCCGCGGCACGCGCCTCATCCGCTTGTTTTATGACGTCATTATACCCCCGACAGTGATTAATACGTGCCATGCGAAGAAAGGCAATTTTTACACGGTGACCTACTTATTTGTTGCTAAATTATGCGGTCACGTTTGTTTTTTAGGGTTCCGTACCCAAAGGGTAACAACGGTCCAACTGTCTCCAGGCTGTATCTCATGAATCGTGATAGCTAGAACGCTGAAATTTTTACAGATGACGTATTTCTGTTGCCGCTATAACAACAAATACTAATAACAATAACAAAAAAAATATATATGTCGGATTCATAAAAAGGCACTCCGCAACAGTTATGATTCTGCTTCAATGTGGTAATGTTTTATACCACTGACCCAACAATGCTTCAGTGTGGCGTGGCGTGGGTTTAGCGGGCGAGGAGATAAAGGCGACGTCACGAACAATCAGTTTATTGCACAGAAGATTACGTATGATTACAATTATAGAGAACTTTAAGCGAAGGACATGGCGTTCCGCAGCGTAACGCACGCTGCTACCATTCTATCAAGAATCACCAGGCTTGAACCGTTCTAATCTCAGTTTTCCACAACCTCTTCCGAACAAGCTCTATTTACAACTCACTGACATCTGTCTGACATGTCACCTCGCACTTTCCCGCCCATCGGCCGATCATGCGATGTCAGTGTCACTTAAAACCTCCTTAGAATCAATCAACAGCGTTTGTCACAAGCGTTACCCCAGGAATGTTGCCACTTCCATTCCTAGTCCTTCGATATTATACTAAGTGGCACTATTTAAAATTAAACTTAAAGCTATTGTCCCGTTACGGCCATCTTGACATTCGCACGTCCTCGGGCGATTATCATCAGTATCTGTAACAAAAGAGCAATGTGAATGTTTGTTTATCCACCAACCTGCACTGGGCTAGCGTGGCGAGGCGTATGTTCAACATTGGACTATTCGAAACTGTCGGTATAGAATATTCGTTTACCGCTCGTCCATTCCTGACATAATGTTACTTCTAATCGTGTTCGAAACGATGACTAGATAAGATAGTAAACAAGAGATGACTAGACAAGGTAAATAATAATCGTTAATTGTTTTTTTTTTTACATTAGCGCAGGGTAGGAAAATCAACACTCACTAGGACAACTCTTTGCCAATACTACCAAATCGCACACCCAATATTAGACAACAGTGTCCCTCAAACCGCACTCACCACCCAGTAAATGCGAGAATCGGCAACTGCGTCTCTTTGACTCCAGTCCATCGGTATGAGACCGGATAACAGCGTCCCTTCGATCTTCGCAAGAACCGGACAACTGCATCCCTTCGACTCAGCCCAGATGCAACTTTCGTACAACCCACCTACGCTTATCAGATACCAGATCGAGGCATGAGACCGGATAACAGCGTCCCTTCGATCTCCGCAGAGAACCGGACAACTGCATCCCTTCGACTCAGCCTAGATGCAGTTTTCGAACTACCCACCAACAAAAATGAATTGAGTTCAGTTTTTCTTACCCTCGCTTTTCTTATTACAGAGAATTTAAGAAACACATAAAATATTTCCTTGACCTACCTCCGAAAGTAAAATCTGTGGCAGCATTGTACCAAGAAGTTTGTTGAATCAACAATAAACTTCTTGCATGGTACTGCCACCTCCTTGTGGAAACTGAAAATTGACTGACCGAATGTTGAAAAAGCCAATCATAGACATGGGATCACCATGACAACAGGCTATCGTAAAATTTAACAACGGTTCGCATTATTCTAAAGTATGTACGAAAGGACTTTGTCTACTTCATTATTGTGTAAGGTTCTTTATATTCTCTTAAAAGTGACCAATATTTCCGATCTGATCTAACATGCGTGATCCGAGCGACGCGACGCGAGGTTCACTTTAAATCCAATCATTACGCGCGGTAGTACTAGGAAACTTAACACAACTAAGTCAGATTTAGTCAAAAACATGCAGAACTACTTTCTAACTAAAATTGGACGAGCTCACCCGGGGTTTTGTCAGACAGCCTCTCGCAGATTAGAAGATCAGGTGACCCTTCCCAGCTTCCCTGGAATCCGGACCCGCCTCTCCAAACAGGCCGCAGCGACATGTTCCGGCCAACAGCACACGAAGCAAGTTATATTCCTTTTCCTCCCCCGGTGCAGACTGTCTTGTAGCATAGTGGTCTTCTATGTTATCATTCGCCATTTTCTTTTGTGATTTGCTTGATAATATTGCTCTGATTCATAGGCGACAATGATTGATGCAGTCAAAGGATTTTTCTTGTAATCCTGCATCTCCTCAGGATCTAGCCCTTCGATCCCACTTCTGATGTCGGATTCATAAAAAGGCACTCCGCAACAGTTATGATTCTGCTTCAATGTGGTAATGTTTTATACCACTGACCCAACAATGCTTCAGTGTGGCGTGGCGTGGGTTTAGCGGGCGAGGAGATAAAGGCGACGTCACGAACAATCAGTTTATTGCACAGAAGATTACGTATGATTACAATTATAGAGAACTTTAAGCGAAGGACATGGCGTTCCGCAGCGTAACGCACGCTGCTACCATTCTATCAAGAATCACCAGGCTTGAACCGTTCTAATCTCAGTTTTCCACAACCTCTTCCGAACAAGCTCTATTTACAACTCACTGACATCTGTCTGACATGTCACCTCGCACTTTCCCGCCCATCGGCCGATCATGCGATGTCAGTGTCACTTAAAACCTCCTTAGAATCAATCAACAGCGTTTGTCACAAGCGTTACCCCAGGAATGTTGCCACTTCCATTCCTAGTCCTTCGATATTATACTAAGTGGCACTATTTAAAATTAAACTTAAAGCTATTGTCCCGTTATATATTTAAGGCGAGCTCCCATACAACAAACCTGAATTTCTAGCCGTTTTTCGTTCGATATTAATAACGGTGACAGGTAGATGCTTGAAATATTTACAGAATATCTAGTTAAATATTCACTTCAAAAATAAATAATTTAATTAAAATAAAATAAATATTTAAGGGTGGCTCCCACTCCTACAACAAACATGATTTTTTTGCTCGATATTAATAACGGCAACAGGAAGATGCATGCAATATTCAAAGAATATTAAGATGTATATTCCCTTTAAAAATAAGTACGGAACGAAGCGTTCCGTACTTATCGGAGTCGGACTTGCACTTTTTTCAGGCGGTATGTGAGGTTTTCATGGCCGCTTAGTGGGTAGACAAGGGTCATTGGACAAATGATATAGGTAATAAAGAACGCAGAAACACACTGGATACAAGCCTTGCTGCTTACCATTGTCCTATTGGAAATTTATAGAGCTATATTAAAATGTGATTGAGGAGAGCGTAGCTCTTGCGTTATAATTGTGAACAGGCGCTGCTTGCGGGTGAATAAATGCAAGGAATTGTGTATTGTATTATTAACTCTAGGTCATATAAACTAAACTTCTATCTTTTGTATACATGTCTAGGAAATAATTAAGTAAAGTTAACAAAGAGCACGGATCCCAAATTCCCTAGGGGTGCAATGCACAGGTCTAAGTCCAGAAGTGGTCGTGCGGCTGATATGCGGATGATGCGTGCATATAATGATAAAACCTTATGGCCTGGACAGTAAATTAATCCGCGACTGCACTATAGTGAACCCTTCAGGGAAAGAATAAGGGACTAAGGGATTGCGCCAAGAGGGGTAAGGGGGGTGAAGGGATTCGAGGAAAAACAGGAAAAAGTGAGGAAGATCGAAGCTGTTTCAATTACGAGCAGGAAGTAATTAATCTGGCGCGGGCAGGCTTAATCAAGATTGTGGGTAGGGTTACGTTACGGAGTTACGGCGCGAGGTGGATGGGAATTTGCGACTTACCGGCTCGGGATTTTTGCCTCGCTTTATCGGTGTAGTAATTATTTTTCGCCAAACATGGCATAACCAACTTCCACCGTGTGCAGAACTCGAATAGTTCGCACGAATCGATGTCACAGATGATGAATCATCCGTGAAGGAATTTTTGGGGATCCGTACCCAAAGGGTAAAAACATGACCCTATTATTAAGACTCCGCTGTCCGTCTGTCCATCTGTCTGTCTCCAGGCTGTATCTCATGAACCGTTATAGTTAGAAAGTGTTAGCAAGGGAAAAGTTTTTCGTTCCCCGAAAAGTTAGAGAGGCTATTGAAATTAGTAGACGCTCTAACTTCAATAGAGACGGGGGATGGAATCTACCACCGACTTGGAAGCCGTGTTTGCCAGTAACCAAGGAACTTGACCGCTGGGCTGGTGGTGACGTAGTGAGTTCGGCGTGCTGGAGTATTCCCGAGGGATGCCAGGATACCGACGAGGAAGATCTTCAGTGCGCGCCGACGCTACAACATACTCTGCCCGCTGCCGCCCCTGCCCCCGCACCGCAACCGCTGTCATCGCGACCGCGGCTCGCAGTGCTATGCGAGACGAGCCCGCGTGCTAGTACTCCGACCTTGAGAAAGATCGCCAAATGCGATCGAAACTATAGTAGTATCCTACTAAAAATCAAACGTGAGTAACACCTGTGTTTTACTTAGTTAAAATGTACGAAAACCACGTTAGTTTCCATAGTGATATTGGCGCCATATTCATAGTTATTCATAAATGTACATTAAGTATACTTTGTCAATGAATTTAATATTATATTATGATGTTTTTTTTTAAATGACACTGCATTTGTGCATCTAGTCTATCATTATTAGTGTAATATGAAAAAAAAAAATGTTTAACCGGACGAGCATGTTAATGAATCAATATTATGCAATATTTTTTGTAATATTAGGTTCCATTAATAGCAATAAAGTTATCTTATCTTAATGACTGAATAAGCCTCATTCAGTGTAGTTCTACCCTATGCGAATAAATCTGTAGTTCTACTATATCAAAGAATTAAAAAACTGGACCGGTTCCATTCCTTGTCTTTTCTTTACATACAAACGTGCTACATGTTAAGGAAATACGGCCTCAGCTCTGTATTTATTGTCCTAGACAAGATCAAACGCTAAAATCATCTTCAAACACCACATCCTACAGCAAACAAGTTTTATTTGAACGTCTCTACGCGTATTTGGAGTTTCAGACCTAGCTCAGACGTGCTCGGTTTGATAATGATGTAAGTTTCAGCTTTGAGCAGTTAGAGTTAGGATTTGTTTTTGCTTACATCATAATTCACTGTGTAATGGGAGTTAGGTAGGTAGGACTAGTGGTAGTTATGAAAAGGCTACTGAAACCTTGTTTGCCACCAGACCTTTTTAAGATTTGATACTCTTAAGAGATTTTCTAAATTGAACCACAGAGTGGTTGATTCTAAATAAAAACTTGCGTTTTACGAGCCCCCGAGTAAATTTTTGTTGTGAAGAAATTACGAAAAATATTATTTTTAAAATTATATGACATAAACGCCGTAGTGGTCTAGAGGTAGGGACATCCGCCTTACAATCGTGAGGTCGTGGGTTCAAATCCCGGTCCCGTACTCATTGGTACGGCACCGGGATTCTTTGGAATTTATGTACGGAATTTCAAACCACTGGCTTTTCGGTGAAGGAAAACATCGTAAGGCAACCTGCATGTCCATAGAAGAAATTCGATGGCGTATGTGAATCCACCAACCCGCACTGGACCAGCGTGGTGGATATGGCCCAATCACCCTTCTTGGGTAGGCCTACGTCCTGCACTGGACTATTAAAAAGGCTGATACAGTACATATACAGTATGACATAAACAGCCATGAGCCTTAGTATTATATATTCTTTGCCTTAGTGGTCCACTCTCTATGTATCTGTGTTTGTATACAGACGTCAGATGGCACGTGTACCGTTCTCATTTATTTGCTTGAAGTGTCTGGGTGCGATAAAGTACCTAATCGCCAGTCGTCACACTAAGAAAGAGATAAAATTGTTCAATAGCCGTTAAACCACGGCTAATGATAACTACAGTAGTGTGACTCGGCGCTGTCCTTGAGATATATACCTACGACGTCACGTGGCCTCAAAGAGCGAACCACGAGCTAGGGCTGCCCGCCTTCAGTATTTTAATTTCATACTACTTACTCATTACCTACTAGAGTTTCTTTCTAGTTTTGTGTATTAAATTTATTACACTATCCTATTGTACCTACCTATACCTAGGTATAATGATGCAAAATTATTATATTTACAATTACAGAAAATAAATTCTTTACCTATTATTTTACATTTTCCCATATTGAAAAGAAGTTCGTAAATCGCACACTTATTAGTTGCAAACCCACACGTTCATTCGTCACTACGGATCCCTTAGTTTGTGGGTCGCGCCGCGACTGACTGGTATGCTTCTGAACATACTACGCTCGAGGCGCGTAGGTATGATTCGCGTTCCGACCGTTTGTTTGAAGTCGGAATACTGTAGTTATCATTACCGTGGTTAAACTCCCGAGATGCCCCTCGTAGAGGTATAAAACTACAATAGTCGAGGCGCTAAACATCTCTGCGTTAATATGCGCGAAGTCTCTCATAATATATCCTGTAAGTTAGTCATCGCATTCGTGACTGGAATGCGCACTACCTACATGACTAACTTACATATTAGGTTGTATTGATGGTTTAGGCTGCCTGAGCAACAAAAAAATCCGCGTTACATTTATCAAAGTAACTTACAAGGAACAGTGTAAATTTTAATTCTTTTTAGGGTTCCATACCCAAAGGGTAAAAACGGGACCCTATTACTAAGACCCTGCTGTCCGTCTGTCTGTCCGTATCTGTCTGTGTTAGGCGGTCGGTGTCAAACTACTGTTTTTAAAAAATATTTATTTATTTACTAGATTTAGAATTAACAATAATGAAGGAGATGTGGAACGAGACGAGTTTGGAGTAAGAATCTATGAGGAATGGTCGGGAGGTGGTATTTATAATGAAGGATGAAGGGTAGGGATATGGAAACAAAACATCTTAACTAACTATGCGTACACAACTTAACTAATCTCTTATTTGTTCTAATTTATCTAATCACTTATTTGTTGTAATTTATTGATCACTTAATGACTTGTTTATAATGCACTAACGAGGGGGTGAAGTCGAGAGGCAAAGAGGTATGATAGAGGCACATATAACACCTCCCCCCTTAAAACAAAGATTGGGCGGTGCCCAATTTTTGACGAGTGGCATCGGCAGAAGTGATGACGTCGTTGTCGTCGGATTCGTCTTCGGATACGGCGACGCTGGTGTTGATGTTGGAGAGCGGAACGGCTATGTGAGTTCGCTGCCTCCTTCGGTCGAAACAATTGTTGTAGATTTGGATGCAACCGCTGGAATGCTTGTTTCTTCTCAGGAATGACTCAGGGCAATGACGACATAGCTTGTAGAGCAGGAAAGAGAGCATCGCTACTCCTAGTATGTAGGTAATGAAGTTTAGCTTTGAAGAGTGTTTCTCTAAGAGAGAGGCTTCCTGGAAGGCTTTTATTTTCTTTGACTGAAGTTTCAGTTGTTCTTTAATTGAGTTGAGTCCGTCGACTGGAGCATTATTTATACGAATTGGTATTATTTCAGGCGAATTAGGTAAATCTTCAGCGTTTTCAGGGCAGTTATCTTCGATGTCGACAGTGACGATAGGATGACTTATGTTTATTGAATTTTCATTTGTTGCTGTCAGTGTAATATATGCTGAATAAAATTTGCAGCCTTCAGGTAGTGTAAGTATGCCATTTCCTTGTAGAGTGAGGTGCTTAATGGTTTCACCGCACTGAAGTGTTGAGGCGGTGTCGTTTTGCAGCATGTAGAGCCATTTGTTGGCTTGAATCGGTTGAAATACATTGATGTGCGCGGAGAACGTTGTGGTTTCACAGGTTTCAGGTAGATTCTTCGTTGTGTATATTAAGATAGACATTTCGCACGTTGGTCGAGTCTGAAAGTTGTAGACTGGCAGGTTGCAGATCCATTTTCGTGAAGCGGTCGTCTTGCACGTCGACATGGAGTCCGTCGTGAGGTATTGTTGTCTCGTCGGGCTCGTGGCTAAGTACGGTTGCTCAGGTAATAGGGTGGAATACAGGATACTGTTAGGATGTGGTATAGGAATAGAGTAGAGGTGGTATAAGGTAAACTTATCATTCTTGACTAATGGGAAATCTAATATGAAAGTTAATTTATTTTTGTAAATGTATGATGACAGGGAAGCGGAGTCTAAAATTTTATGCACATTTTCAAAAGTTACAGGGAGTATCAGGCTTTCAGTCCGTAAATGGGTAGTGGAAAGTAATTCGGAGTAGAGCCTTTCGACTGAAATAATGGAAGGATGTACTGCGCCTGATTTAATGAAAAGTATAGCAGTTAGGATATCATCTAATTCAGATTCGAGAGTCATTACGGACTCGAGAATTTGAATTGAAATGACTGAAATTTCTTCAGAGGTTTTCAGATCAAAGAGAACGTTATTTGTCGTATTTAAATATTTCCCGATTCTTTCTAAATTTTCGTTAAGGACAAATTCATCATAATTTATTTTAGAAATAGTATCGTTGAAATTGGAAATCGTGGATGACACGATCTGGATTTGCTGTTTTAATATGTCAGCCTGTTTGATTTCACGTTTTTCTAAGAGTTCAATGCATTTTTCATAATGCTGGGCGTCTTTAGCGTCAGGAGTTCCAATGAGCCATTTAAGTACGGACCCTAAACCATCGAAAAGTTCTCGTTTGGATCTAGACTTGGTACTATAAGAACTAAGCTCGGAAAGTCTTGCATTAATTTTGTTAAGGCTTAATTTAATAAATGAAGTGGTAGTATATTGGGAAAAACTTTTAGGCTTAGATGAAATGGTTTGGAAAAATTTGTTGCTTAAACGTTGGATTGAGTCTCTTGAGATGAATAAGGGGTCTAAGTTTCTATAAACAATTAATTTCCATGACGATTCGGTGATGAAAACTTCGCCTTCCTCTTGAAAGTATAAGCCTGATTTCGAAGGTATCGGAGCGGTTAAGGCATCTCCTGCAACTAAGGTTGCGGAGCACCTGAAAATGTCAAATTGCTTACTGAATAATCTTTCTAATAGATGAAGCTTAAAATACTATTCTAATTGTTGACTTATTTAAAATATGTTCTTATAAACCTATACAACTTATATAGTAGGATGTAGAATAGGAATTTGACTATTGATAATGTTATGAAACTGAAATATGGGTTATGCATTAAACTATCTAGAGTTTGTACGTTTGTCATGTTCGATGGTGCCATATTGGGATTGGGACTGGCAAGGGTACAGTTGACCCTGAAAACATACATTATTCTATGAATATTTTATAACTACGTACTACGCTACTACTACCACGCTACGCTACTAGTATAATAATGTCCTATAATATAATATCTTAAACTAAATTTGTAAAATTACATATTTACATCTGAAACATGCAGGGGCCTCAGGCGGTTCCCATGCACTAGTTGATTTCTTCCGCCTTTACGTATTAGATAATTTTCATTAAAGCCTTTCCTTATGACGTCATAAGGACCGTCCCATTTACTGTCTAAGTTATTAGGATTTGGGATTCTGAGCATGACCTTATCTCCTAAATCAAAATCAGCTATATTTTTAATATGTTGGTCGTAACGTTTTTTCGCTTCTTCTTTCATTATTTTATTGTTGTTGGATGCGATTTCGCGTGCAATTTTTAATCTTTCGTTCAAATCCCGTAAGTAATCATGTGTGGTGTAGTCGTCGTTGTCTTTGGCGGAATATAAGAGACGAGGCTTGTAACCGAATAATAGTTCATGAGGTGTATAGCCAGTTGTTCTATTTACGGATGTATTATGGCACATGATAGCAAGAGGAATAATTTGATCCCAGTTACTTTTATTCCTTTGGTGATACATGCGAATATGATCACGGAGAGTGGCATGGAAACGTTCTAGTGCACCGTTAGTTTGGGGATGATATGCTGTACTGAAAGTATGTTTTGTGCCTAAGAGTTTCATGAGTTGTTTTATGATGTTGTTCACGAATTCTCCACCTTGGTCGGAATGAAAACGTTTAGGTATGCCATAGTGTTGGCAAAAGATGAGAAGAGACTTTGCTATGGTGATTGCTTGCTTATCGGGAATTGGGTAGGCTTGAACGAATCTAGTGAGGTCATCCTGTAAGGTGAGAATGTACTTATTTGAATCGCCTGTGGTATCGGAATAAGATACTAAGTCAATGGTGACGCGCTCAAAAGGCTCTATGGAAGAGGACGTAATTACCATTGGTGCCTTGTACGTTCTCCTCTGAATTTTATTACGTTGGCATGTTAGACAGTTTTCAATGTAGTTTTTAATATCGTCTGTCATGCCTTTCCAGAAATATTCGTCGCGAATTTTTCGCGTAGTTTCTATAATACCTCTATGTCCTGAAAGTGGTTCGTCATGAAAAGTCTTCAGTATGCTTGGAATCTCTTCTTTTGTTGGGTATTTGATTTTATTTTGACAAATAGTTATTTCACAGTCATAGCAGTCAGCTAAATATGCAGTTATGTGAGTCTGTTCATTACCTGTCATTCTACAAGTGGGGTCGTTTTTCAGTTCAGGAATGTAAAGTGTTTTGAAGTCGTGATTTTGTAAGCAAGATAAGAGGACTTTGAAATAGCTTTCTGAGTTCCAGGGATCGAAGTGAGTCGGTCGAGTGATTCCGAAAATAATATTTTGCTTTTTGTCAGAAACTAATAAATCTGTCTGATAAAGAGTCTTGGAACAGAGACTGTCAAGATATGGTTCTATTTGAGAGCAAGCACTTATAGCTTCGTTAAATAATTCATTTTTATCTGGAAGTTGGGCTGATATGGGAATTAAAATGTTTTTATGACGTTCGTCTAAAAGGTTGTCAGGTGAAATTTTCAGATTAGGGGAGTTAATATTTTCAGTAGGAAGATCCATGAAATGTTCGTAATTAAGTTGTAAATAGTCGCTTTCGGGATTGTCGTCTCTAGTCAAGTCTACTATCGTATTGTTAATTGCTGGAGTTCGAGATAGTGCGTCTGCATTCGTATTAGCTTTTCCTGATTTGTAGACAATTTCATAGTCAAATTCTTCTAACTTCAGTCTCCACCGAACTAAACGACTGCCCGGGTCTTTTACAGAAAACAACCATGTTAAAGGCTTGTGGTCGGTCACGATTTTGAATTTCCTACCAAACAAGTAAGGTCGAAAATGTTTCACTGCCCAGACTATGGCTAACAATTCACGTTCAATTGTTGAATAGTTGGATTCGGCTTTATTCAGGGTTCGAGAAGCGTACGCGATTGGAAGATCTGATCCTATTTCACCTTGTGAAAGGATTGCACCTAAGGCATGGACGGACGCATCTGTAGTCAGGATGAACTCTTTACTGAAATCTGGATATTGTAACAAAGGAGCTTTCGTAAGAATGCTCTTACAGCAATCAAAGGCTTGTTGCTGATCATTGCCCCATACAAAAGGCACGTCTTTCTTCAGGAGGCCTGTTAAAGGCTTTGTGAGTTTGCTGAAATTTGGGATAAATCGCCTATAGTAGCCGGCGAGACCTAGAAATGATTTTATATCTTTACAAGATTTAGGAATCGGAAAGCTTTGGACAGCTTCGACTTTTTCAGGATTCGGCTTCACACCGTCGGATGAAATAATGTGCCCGAGATACGCCACTTCTTTTCTCAAAAATTCGCATTTGTCTGGTTGAATTTTCAGTCCATGTTCCTTGAGTCGCTGAAAAACTTCATTAAGTTTTTCTTCGTGCTCTTGGAGGCTGGATGCAAATACGACGATGTCATCTAAATATACGAAACATCGTTCCCCTTGTAAGCCGTACAGAATACTATCCATAGCTCTCTGAAAGGTTGCAGGAGCATTTTTCAGACCAAATGGCATGCGAAGAAATTCGTAATGGCCAAAAGGTGTATTGAAAGCCGTCTTTGGAATGTCCTTGGGATCCAGCTCGATTTGATGAAAGCCTGAAGCGAGATCTAGGGTAGTGAAATATTTAGAATGACCCAATTTGTCTAGTATATCAGTAATGTTGGGCAAGGGGTAACTATCTCCTATAGTGACTTCGTTAAGTTTTCTGTAATCAACAACCATGCGCCACTTTCGCTTGCCGGAGGCGTCGAGTTTTTTCGGGACTATCCAAATGGGGCTAGTCCAAGGTGAAGTACTTGGGCGAATGATATTTTGGTCTAATAGCTTTTGCACTTGAGTTTTTACCTCTTGATTGTGAACTTGTGGGAAACGATATGTTTTGGAATGTACTGGAGTATCTGAAACCGTGGGAATGAGATGTTTCGTGTGACTCGTAAATGTTAAAGGATCACCTTCAAGATAAAATATGTCTGAGAATTTGTTAACGATTTGATTTAATGAGTTATTTTCCTCATCATTCAAATGATCTCTTCTAATTAATTTGTGTACTTCGTTACGTCGGTCTGTTGTTGTTGTTTTGTATGTTGAATTAATTTGAACTGCATTATCATTATCTAAGGGTTCTTCGAAATGAGCGACATTAATGTTAGGAATTGAAATCTCTTTGTCTACGTCTGTTGTGTTAACACAAGTGATAACGAATTTGTAATCTACAACGTTAACTAATGCGTTAGGTATGGATATGCCTTTATCAATTTCTTGTTTTTCTACTAATGCGGGTCCAGATTGAATATCTTTGGTAGTACACGTAATTACCGTCTCGGACCTTCGGCCTATGAAATGTTTATCTTTTCCCAGACTTTTGTTATCTTCCCCGAAATGGAATAATCTATATGTTCGTTTGTCAACACGCATTGTTTTGGAAGCTACGTAGATATTGACGCCTGACTTAGACATAAAATCAAGACCTAGAATTCCGTCTGCATGAATATTGAGATCTGCGACATGGAAGGTGTGTTTGCGAAAATCGTCTAAAGATATTTCTGCTGTACCGTGACTTCGGACTGGATTGTCTTTACCTGATACACCTATGATAGACACAACGTTCGATACGTTTAGAGGAGCGCTACCAACTTTGTTTTTACGTAAAACGGAAATTGCAGCTCCTGTGTCTACAAGAAGGGTAACTGGTTGACCTTCTATATGAAACTTACAATAGAGTAAGTCTTCAGGAGGAATATTGAGAGAGGATATTGAAATCGTTCGAGGCTTGTTTTTAGATTTCGATTTAGGTTTCGACTTAGATTTGGACTTGTGCTTTGAATTAGCAGATTTTGAAGTAGATTCAGTGGATTTCGCAGATACAGTGGGTTTTAGTACAGAGTTCGATTCAGTGGATATAGTAAGTTTAATTGATTCAGTAGATTTAGCAGAATTCAGTGGATTCAGTGGGTTCAGGGGATTCAGTGGATTCAGTGGATTCAGTGGATTCAGTGGATTCAGTGGATTCAGTGGATTCAGTGGATTTAGTAGAGTTAGTAGGTTTAGGACAGCCAAGAGTTTGGGGCTGGTTACCCTGTTCGTAGGCTGGTGAAGTTTGGGTGAAAGCATCACGACTTGGTCTGCGATAGACTGCGTTAACTTGCGTTGATGCGTCACATGTTTTTTTTAGAGAGCTTGGAGGCTTTACTCCAATTGAAGGTTTTCGAGGCTTGGGATAGATTCCAGCTCGTGAATCTGAAGCTGGCTCGACGGGGTCGACTGGTAAAGGGCTGAAGCGGTTTCCATCGAATTGCCCGATTCGATGGCCGCTTGCGAGTTTAAATTATTGACTGCACGGGTTGGCGGGGCCGGAAGTCGGCTTTGATTTTGCACGTTTCTCTGATTATTGAATGCCCGTTTACGGCATTCATGGATCAGATGTCCGGGATTTTTGCAATAATTGCAGAATTTAGAGTTGGACTGTGCGAAAGTTGAAGGGTTAGTGGGTGTTGTTGTTGATAGATGTCTCTGATTACTTTCAAAAGTTCGAGGCGGAAAGCTAGGACGGACAGTGCGAGGAACAATAGGAGGCTTTGCTAAAGCTATGCTGGCTTTATAAAGTTGTTGGCGTGTGCTATTCATGGCACGAATTTTCTCTTCCTGCATTGCAAATCGGCCAGCATCTGATAAACGATTGAACTCTTTTGTTCGAAGCATAGTACCTAATTCGTTACTAAGTCCGTTGACAAAAACGTTTAAAGCCGTCTCCTCTATACCTACTTTCCTTCCGATTAAGGATTCGTCGTTAATTTCGGTTGTGAGTTTCTCTATAATCTTACTACGCAATAAATCGACACGGTGATAGTAATCGGTAACGCTCTCTTTGTCCTTTTGAAATAGGGATTGAAGCTCTAGTGAGAGGTGGGCCACAGTTTTGACGTTGGAAAATTTCTCTATTAAATAGGATCGTAAGACCGGCCAGGTGAGAAATTGTCTAGCATGGACATCTGCGGCATAAGGCCCTACAATTCTGTTCAGAGTGTAAATAAGTAGTATTTGCTGGTCATTGGTGAGCGCCAATTGAAAGGCGGCGTCGCAAGATCTAATAAATCTATAGACGTCAGAATTATGACTTGTATTAAATTCGGGAATTAATTTGATAAGAGTTTCAATTGAAAGAGCACTGGAAGTAGGAGTAGTTGACGATGTAGCCATTTTGTTTTAATAGACAGAGACAAGACACGCAAAATAATATAACAACAATATAACGCAATAGATTACCAAAGTCAAGAACGACAAGTAATAAAATATAAGGACAGGTATAAGGAATTGAGCAAACAGTAGAAAGCCACTTACCACCAGAGTAGGGCGAGCAGGAACATCGATTCGGCGACACCTTAAATCCCTCCGGGAACC
The DNA here is from genome assembly GCA_964007245.1 of Hypomecis atomaria. Classification (NCBI taxonomy): domain Eukaryota; kingdom Metazoa; phylum Arthropoda; class Insecta; order Lepidoptera; family Geometridae; genus Hypomecis; species Hypomecis atomaria. The sequence continues at coordinate 25,341,057 of OZ023279.1, forward strand.
GCGGTCGTTTCGCGAATTACTACTTTGTCCGCGTTATTGTCGTCTTACGTTACGATACGCACGCGCCTATCCTACCGACTGCGCCAAAATTGTTAGGCGGTCGGTGTCAAACTACTGTTTTTAAAAAATATTTATTTATTTACTAGATTTAGAATTAACAATAATGAAGGAGATGTGGAACGAGACGAGTTTGGAGTAAGAATCTATGAGGAATGGTCGGGAGGTGGTATTTATAATGAAGGATGAAGGGTAGGGATATGGAAACAAAACATCTTAACTAACTATGCGTACACAACTTAACTAATCTCTTATTTGTTCTAATTTATCTAATCACTTATTTGTTGTAATTTATTGATCACTTAATGACTTGTTTATAATGCACTAACGAGGGGGTGAAGTCGAGAGGCAAAGAGGTATGATAGAGGCACATATAACATCTGTACGTCACCAGGCTGTATCATGAACCGTAACAGCTAGGGTGTTGAAATTTCACAGATGATGTATTTCGATTGCCGCTATAACAACAAATACTAAAAACAGAGTAATATTAAGGGGGGCTCTCATACAACATAGGTGTTTTTTTTTTGCCGAGGGGCTCCCATACGGTACGGAACCCTTCATGCGCGAGTTCAACTCTTACTTTGCCGATTTTTTAAAGTGATTTTCACTGAAAACTGTGCTTATAATTTAGAAACATATTCATGTTTGCGCACCACTGTTTTAAGTTTGAATAACAGGCTTAGCGCTCATAACATAACTTGACTAGGTGTTCAAGTGATCACTGATTTAGATTAACGATCGGCTGAGTACAGTCAGTCTTCGGATGGGTGACAGCGGGTAGCATTTAAATTGAACGCTACCGTGACTCGTGTAGCATGTTGTAAAGTGTCGTCTTTCGGCTTATACAAACTTGCTTGTTACGTAGCTTCTTCCCTAATATTGTCGCAATTTCTGGGTCTGTTGTACCATCTGTATGTAATGTAATGTACCAGCCTTTTTAATAGTCCACTGCAGGACGTAGGCCTACCCACGAAGGGTGATTGGACCATATCCACCACGCTGGCCTAGTGCGGGTTGGTGGATTCACATACGCCATCGAATTTCTTCTACGGACGTATGCAGGTTGCCTCACGAGGTTTTCCTTCACCGAAAAGCCAGTGGTGTGAAATTACGTACATAAATTCCGAAGAATTCAGTGGTACGGTACCGGGATTTGAACCTACAACCTCACGTTTCTGAGGCAGGTGTCACTACCTCTAGACCACCACGGCTTAACCATCTGTATGTCAGCTTATATATTTCAAACTTCACAATAAATTCGGATGCGGATTTCGCTATATTTTAAAATATTTCAACGAGAACGTTTGCAGCTATAACAATGTACGATTGTTATAGCTGCAAACGTTCTAACGTGCAAACGTTCACTTGTATAAATTCCAGCACAGGACAAATTAATTAAGTATTCTAGAGGCATATACTCGTAGCAATCAACGCATTCCTACAACTACGACTTCCTCCTTGATTGCAGATCGCCAATCTATGGCGCCGTGCCGAGACCAGTCCATAGGCGAGCCTTGTGTAGCTACCGAGATATTCTAGAGTTGCTGCTATTTGACGTTTTAATCCGATATTTGAACTTCAATTGTGTTATTCTTGTCTTTCTGGGTTTCTGGCTGTTATTAAAATAGTAGTTGTCATCATCTCTTGTCGCCTGAAACTGTAAATGTTTTTTTCGAAATAGAGGATCTATTTTACCCATTTACCGCCAACGCGTTTAATCAACTTTGTGGTCAACCAATGGTTATGTTATTTTTAGTTACAGTGTGGCGTATGGATCCCGTCGGGAGGAGTAAAATCAGAAAAGACGTCGGGACCACTTAAAATTAGGTCATTGGACACGTTGTAGTAGACAGCCACTTTAAAACCAATATTTTGAGTAGATAAACAACAAAACACCATCAAAAATTCAAGATTGCAATACTAAACGATCTCTCTTCCCTCATTTAAAATTCCCTCCATACGTCATGTCACAACAGACCATTAAGACCCCATGCCATACTTCACATCACATCCCAAGTGTTACGCAACCATAGAGATCTAGAGAAAGGCTTTATATCACTACCCGGTGAGTTATATGTAGCACATATTTATGCTTATATCGCAAAGTGCATATTTACGAAATATACAGCGTGTCTGGTGGCAGATTTATGTTTTTGAAATGAAATAAATGACGAAACTGTTTTGTTTTACGCTTTATATCGTATGTTTTAAACAGAGGGGGATGATGGGTTGTATGTAGTGTTCAAAGTTTAACTTTTTGCACCTGTCGCTGTATTGCACTCAGTTAAATGTTGTTTATATATAGGATTACGGCTATTTCCTCCCAGGTCCGCAATTAAAGGCGGATTATTTTTGTTAGTCAAGATACCTACGAGATATATTTCTTTTGACTGCCTCGGTGGCTCAGTGGTTAGCGAACCTGACTTCTGATCAAAGAGGCGTGAATTCGATCCCCACCCAGGGCAAGCATTTATGTGATGAACATCTGTGTCTGGGTGTTATTTAGATACTATTTATTTAAGTATGTATTTAAAAAATATATGTATATGTCTATATGTAGTATATGAGTCTCAGACAGCCATATCACAAGCTTTGCTTAGTTTGGGATCAGAGACCGTGTGTAAGATGACTCCTAATATTTATTTATTTCTTTTGGATTTAAATCGAGTAATTCAATTGGTCATGATGACTGATGGTTGTAGGTCCCCGTCAAGTAAAAACGACATGTCGTATCTCGAGAGATCTATGCACGCAACCTTTACTATCAAACATAACCGTTATTCTCGTAAAGACTGTAATAAATCGAGAGGTTCTTTCACGGTAACAATATCGTGGTCATCAAAGGGAGCCCTCCTTTTGTCCCACTGAGGGCCTCCCCGCTCTGGGAGTCAGGCGCGTATATTGGATGGGAGTACCTATTCATTGGGATGAGTTTGGAATATTGGTAGTGGTTGGCTGATGTAAAAGTACTTTGCTAATAGGTTTTGTGTAGGCATTGATATAGTCTGTCTTTATCTTATGATAGAAGTACCACGTACTACATCATACATAGGAAACATTATGTGAAGTATTCTGTACATAATATAAGCAGATATACTCGCCTATCCGAAACGTCGCCGATATTAAGTGCCTTTGCGGCTCTTACGTGGATTAGATTAGTCCAAAATAGGGAACAATAAGACATGATAGTGGAGGCTTATACCCAGCATTGGGTCGATATAGCTGATGGTGATTATGATAGCGTACAACACTTATTGCTATTTCTGGTACCTTTTTAATCCTTCTTCTCTCCATTTGAGACAAATTCGTTGGAAAGCGACATTGTGATCAATGATGTAGCAGGCAGAGACTTAGATTTGTTAGTAAGGTAAGGTATGAACTAATCAGACGAAAAGGCGACGAGGTGAGAAGCAAACCTATGAGCACTGTAATGATATCTAACAGTATTGTGACTCGGCTCTGTCCTTGATATATATACCTACAGCGCCACGTGGCCTCGCAGAACGTAACACGCGCTAGGGTTGCCCGCCTTTAGTATTTTAATTTCATCTACTTACACATTACCTACTTGAGTTTATTTCTAGTTTCTATCTGTTACGATGTAAAATTATTATATTTATTATATACTAGCGACCCGCCTCGGCTTCGCACAGGTGTATTATACATACAAACCTTCCTCTTGAATCACTATATCTACTAAAAAAACGCATCAAAATTCGTTGCGTAGTTTTAAAGATATAAGCATACAAGGGGACAGACAGCGGGAAGCGACTTTGTTTTATACTATTTCGTGATAGTGAAAAGAAATTTGCTGTAAATGAAAAAAGAAGCGTTCAGTAATCATACGCATTGTGTTTTTTGATGTTTTTAGGGTGCCGTGGTAAAACGAGGAACCCTAAAAACGTTAATCACACGATTACTAGTTACAAATTCACACGTTCTTTCGTCACTACGACGCGCAGCGACAAACTAGCATACCAGAGCATACCGCACTCCGAGGCGCGTAGGTATGATTCGCTTTCCGACCGTTGTATGAACACGGAATACTGATAGATATCAATACCGTGGCATGAGCGGTAGCGGGGCGCGGGGCGGCGAGCGGTAAAACTAAACACAACAATGTATTAAAATGTTTTAATGACGCTACGGTTGTTGTAACCGTTTAGCCATGTCAGAGGCCTTCAGGCGGCCTAAAAACTCTGACACCAGGGCTTGCCACCCGTCTTATACGAACTTACTACTTTTATGACGCCATGACCACACCGAGCGCTCGTAGACCTCGCCGCCGCTGTCGCTGCCGCTAAAGCCTGAACTCGTGGCCAAGCGGTAACAACACATCGCGGCGCCACGAGACGTATAACTGTTTACTACACAAAAAGATACAAATAAAGATGGCCGCAGAGTTGTAACATTAAAACTAACCTGTCTTCCTGTTTGGTATCTCAAAATAGAAGGCCGAAAACACGCTTCCAAGTATACCTACTCGCCAGCCAAACTTGTCTTAGCGCATTAACGCGTTCTTTTAAACCATAACCTGCCTCACTGGGCCCGCCAGATTGTAAACATAACGAGAATAACTACTGAGAGACGATGTGCAGGCACACCGTAGGATAGCGTAGCTGGTTTGTGGAGAATTTCCCGAAAATACGGGGTATTTAGAAACGTTTGGGAACGTTTTTGGAAGATCGATGTAGTAGAGTAAAGAAAATATAAGAAATTCAAAAACCAAGATCTTATTTTACTGGGCTATTTTCCTCAGTTTTTTTACTCGGAAATGTAACAACGATTTGTAAACAGTTAACATTAAAAACGTCTTTGCCTCTTCCTAAAATATTTGTGGTTAACTTAAAAACTCCATTCTATTATTTATTGGTATACATATCATATCATACTCATCTAAGACAATACCTACTTATTTTGGTATATGTAGTATGTATAAACCTCTAGTTAGTGAGTTTACATGCTATTTAAAGAGTTACCTTCATCATCATCATGACATGACCATGCAAAAATTCAAGCCGATCCGTCGCTCCATTACTGCTTAAAAAAAAAACAAAAACAAACCAACTAACAGACTTTCAGATTTATGATATAAGTAAGGATAATGATTCTTCCACATTTTGGGAATTTCACAATTGTTAATGAGGGATATTATTATGAAACAATAAATTGGTAACCCCACGAAGCCGTCCCACGAGATCCATGCAAAAATTCGAGCCGATCCGTCGCTCCATTACTGCTTAAAAAAAAAAAAACAAAAACAAACCAACTAACAGACTTTCAGATTTATGATATAAGTAAGGATAATGATTCTTCCACATTTCGGGAATTTCACAATTGTTAATGAGGGATATTATTATGAAACAATAAATTGGTAACCCCACGTAGCCGTCCCACGAGATCCATGCAAAAATTCAAGCCGATCCGTCGCTCCGTTACTGCTTAAAAAAAAACAAAAACAAACCAACTAACAGACTTTCAGATTTATGATATAAGTAAGGATAATGATTCTTCCACATTTCGGGAATTTCACAATTGTTAATGAGGGATATTATTAAGAAACAATAAGTTGGTAAACCCACGTAGCCGTCCCACGAGATAGTGTTACCCGGCTTCTTATCAGTCTAGATAATGTTCAGAAGTTTACCGGGCGCCGGCGGATCCTTTATTATTCCAGGAATTTCCCGAGGAGAATAGTTTAGACGTGTAATAGTGTGTAAACTGTATATTTATCGTGTTCTCAAGTTATATTAGAGGTAATTTGTCTTTTATATATTTTTATAGAGCGAGAGCTATTGATGATTGCATCGAATAGGCTGTATCTTGGGCGCCCGGGAGATACCAAGAAAAATATGTCCAATGGCGCTGAGGTGTAAGTACCTATGAAGTCTTATAAAATCTTGTTTACAAACATTTTTTTTTATGGGCACTAGTTGCCGTAATAAAAGCGGGTAAGCAGAACAATCATAATTCAGTGAGTACGTAGTGAGTGATGAATAATATAGAAACAAAAACAAATTAGATCGAACGAATGAACTTTTATAATGACTACGATTTCTAGAGTTTTCGTATATACGCATTCGCATAAGCACTATGAATAATTGTAACTGACTTGCCTAATATAACGCAACTTTGTTATAAGGTTAATAAAGAATCTGAATCTGAATCATCTTGAGATAACCTTTTAAATACACACGCACATTTTCATAGTAGAAAAAGATTAGGTAGTAGAAATTGCAACAGATAGCCACTGAGCAGAAAGTTTCATGAGTAATGAGTGTATTACGAGTAGTAACTAGATATTACGCAAGTAACACTTGTCTTAAATTTACGTAAAATATACGACAACCACGCTAGTTGCCGTATTTGAATATGTACTCGTATGTATGAGTACATATGGTAGGACATTTATTTTATGGAAATCGTAATATCGTTGATACAGGCTGAGGACAGCCTTGGTTTTAAAGATTTTACTCCGTCTGTAGACCCCTCCCCTGAATGGTTAAAACAAACGAAATTCAGAAAGAAAGAAAGAAATATATTTATTTCGTAGCAAACAAAAACAGGTACAGAGTACATTATAAATTATTACGTAACTAATTTATACAAATAGGCGTCAACTAAAACGCACCCAAAAGTTTGCCACGAAACCATTTACGATTTTCTGAGACACAGTAGCGTTTATGTGGTACTAGCGACACGCCCCGGCTTTGCACAGGTGTATTATACCTTTCTCTTGAATCACTCTATCTATTACAAAAACTGCATCAATATCCGTTGCGTAGTTTTAAAGATACGAGTATAAGCATAGGTACATAGGGACAGACAGCGGCATGCTACTTTGTTTTATACTATGTAGTGATAGTGATAAGTGAAAGCAAAGGATGTCTAACCATTACTTTGACACAGTTTTTGACCGGCCAGCCCTTACTTAATCCTAAGCACGTATCAATTAACAATAGATGCTTTGCAGGTGAAGCGAGCAACCTGCCTTCTCATCGGCTAAGCGATATGGTGCCCATAGAGCTTGAAATACGTGGAAATTTGGTAAAACATCCCCTTGAAACAGTAAACCTATTCAATGAACATTTTATTAATCAAAGCCCTGTTGTTAGTACAGAACCTAACGTGACTAGCTATTCGAAGAACATCAACAATGTGAATTCCTTATTTATGCATCCTACTACGCCGAAAGATATCCATAAAATAATTATGACACTAAAAAATACCAGCAGTACCGGCTATGACAATATTTCTACTCAAGTGCTTAAACAGGTATCTGAAACTGTGTCTCACGTACTAAGTCATATTATAAATATACATGCATTAGTAGCGGCACTTTTCCTAATAAATTGAAAAAAACTATAATAAGACCTCTACTCAAAAAAGGCGATAAGCATTATATAAATAACTACAGACCTGTAGCCCTTGTGCCGGTTTTATCAAAAGTATTCGAGAAGGTTATATATGACAGTATTTACAATTTCTTTGAATGCAAAAATCTTTTTGCTCCTGAGCAAATAGGTTTTCGTAAGAAAAAGACTATAAACCAAGCCATCTTTAATTTTTTGAATACTGTTATGACAAGTGTCAACGCAAAAATACCTGTGTGTGCCCTATATATGGATATGACTAAAGCATTTGACTACGTAGACCATAAGGTACTTCTGCGAAAACTATATGACTATGGTATCAGAGGAAATATATATAACTTAATAAAATCGTATTTGACAAATCGCATGCAGTGCACCCAACTCATTCATATTTGCTCAAGACTAAAAAAAGAAATGACATACACTTCAGATTATAAAACAGTGAAATATGGTGTGCCACAAGGGAGTGTATTAGGACCTTTGCTATTCATTATTTATATTAATGACCTGCCTAAAGTCACGAATCATCCCACAGTTTTATTTGCCGATGATAGCACCATACTTTTTACGGGCAAAAATAATGAAACAATTGAAAATGATATATATGAAACAGTAATCAATGTAATGAAATGGTTAGAGTCTAATAATTTAAAAATAAATCTAAATAAAACTAAAATAATGACGTTTCGTAATAGAGTAAACAAATTAAATGAAATAAACATTAAGCACTCCGGGCAAAAAATTGAAAATGTAGAACTGACAAAATTTTTAGGTCTAAATATTGACTGTGCTCTAAGTTGGAAGCAGCATATAGCTGACTTAGTTACTAAGGTGAACCAACACTCATACGCACTCTACATGTTATCAAAAATAGTTGATAGGCCAACAGTGTTGACAGCGTATAACGGCCATGTCTCGTCATTACTTAGATATGGTATTATGTTCTGGGGTAATAGTACCGATAAAGGAGCCGTGTTTAAAGCACAAAAAAAATGTGTAAGAGCTATCTGTAAGCTTCGGCAGAGAGTGAGCTGCAGGCCATATTTTAAAAGTCTAAACATTTTAACTTTGCCTTGTCTTTATGTCTATGAATGTGCAATGTACGTACACAATAATCTAATCTGTATAAAAATCTTAAAAGTACAAGACATAATCACAAACTCATTTTACCTAAAAGTAGGACAACATTACTGTCCAATAGTGTTTTATGCATGGCTCCGCTGATATATAATCATTTGCCAAAAGAAATAATAAAAACAGACGAGACTCACATTTTTAAATCCAAATTAAAAAGTCTATTATTGGGAAAGGCGTATTATTTGATCAATGAGTATTTAACTGATAAATTTTAGCCAAATGTAAATTTTTATTTGACATCCCAGTGAAAAATTGTATTATTTAATATACCTATAAATTAACTCCGTAGCGACGTTATAAATAAATATCTTGATTATTATTATCTGACATTCACAAGTTTAGTATAATTAACATTTCTTTTTTGACATTGTATTAATTATTCAGGAAAAAGCGTACTATGACATAAGTGAATGTCTGAATGAAAAATTTTAATTTGATTTGCAGTATTATTTTATTTTTGACTTAATTATATTTTGACATTTATCATGGACATAGTATTCTTGACATTTATCATTGACATAGTATTCTTGACATTTATCATCGACATAGTAGGTATTCTTGACATTTGATGCATTTTGATGGCTTAATATATTTTGTAACAATGGAAATTATTATTCAGACATGATTGTTGCTCTTGTGTGTTTGCTGTGTTTGGTTGTTGAAATTTCAGATCTCATTTCTTGTTTTATTTTAGTGTTATGACTTCATTTACTGCAAAAGTTGTTATCGCCTGTACTTATATTCCCTTGTTTCTCTCATTTTTGCATACCGAAAGGTCGAATATGGCGTTCATTTTGTTGTATTTTTACCATCCTGTTTTTTCTGTACCCATATGCGCAAATAAATGTTTATGAATTATGGTCTTGGTCTTCGCGTTCCGTCTCGCTCGCTTGCGTAGCGCTGTTGATTAACCCGAACAGGTAGACGGTATAAAAGACGGAGTCCAAAGGCATCGCGTTTAGCCGATAGGGACTGTACGGAGGCACGTAACTCGTAAACCTAGTTTGCAGGTAGAACTATGGACTTGCATGCCACTATAGCTTTTCATTGAATTTATTTAATATCACGAGGAAGCCTGCCATTAAATATGACACTTGTTAAGAAGTTTTTTTTTAACGCAAATAAGTCGGCGTTTGTCCTTCATCTCGCCTGATGGTAAGCGACATTGTGGTCGATGGTGAAGCACGCAGACCTAGAAGATACCTGTTCACTCTGAACTTGAAAAGCGTTAGATTATATCTCTTAGGAAATAGGAAAGCAGGAAGACTGTTTGTTCCATTCCCTGGCGGTACGAATCAGAAATGTTGAGTCAAACCGCTTCGTACGTATCGAAGGAAAATCGACAGTGTAAGGGTGGTAATGTGGTGACTTCCCACTTGTCCTGTAGTAAAAAGGGGATGGTAGAGTAAGATCGTGCAGTTTGATATTTGTGCCAATGTTAAGTGAGCTTAAGTCAGGATTGGGTTATCCGCAGCTTGTAGTTAACACAGCCGCCAGGAAGTTTGATTCGACCTATAACTGGACAGCACGAGAGAACCTACATATATACGACCGTGTAAGAAATTCACTGACGTCTGTGATAAATAAACGTCCATTGCAACATATTCAACTTGCATTTGGATCAGCGTGGTAGATATAGCCCAATCGCTCTTAGAAGGTACGGCTTATTTTATGTTCAGCAGTGGAGTAATAAAGGCTGGTACCATGCTACTTCTGGCTTGGTAGTGTTAGGTACACCAGCTCTTTTGGAGTCACATGTGCTCTTTTAAATTTATTGTATTCAAGCGTAACAACTTCGTCTTCAAAAGCCTATCCATTAATTGCAGGTCGACAGTCAATTCTTTTAGAAATTTCCTTTATCAAGGACAAGCCTCGACATTTGTACTACATAAAAGCTGAAACCTAAATACCTAAAGATATAGAGTAGTCACTTAGCATTCTCTTTTTCCCTTTTACGCTGGTATTATGCTATGGCTTATAGAGAAGTAGGCAGTGCTGCCTTTGCTTGCCTCAGTTGGCAAGTAGCCCAAATGGACAAATATGTTGCCTCTAATGCGAGTAATGGGATAGCTTACAGCTGTAGCAACAACAGATTGAATATGACGAGATAATGACTGGACAGTGTATCAGTGCCAAATTTCATGATAGGTACTGGATCACTTGATATATATTAGAACGGTAAAGACTGGGGTACTTATGTAATTTTCTGTCTTTCTGTTTTGTAATTCTTATTCTAAGCTGAAAGTATCGAAACAGAATTCTTAAACTGATAAGTATCGAAACAAGTCTTGTACTTAATAGCTAGAAGGGAAACGTGTTGTTTTGAATGCAACGGTGGGTAGAAGTAGGTGACTCTAGCAGCAGTAGACTACAGTGTCGTCGGGCGTCACGTTTACTGCGGTTACGGTGATATACGCGTCGCTAGCTGCGAAGTTTATTTTAGAAATGTATAAAAACCAGGAGCATCGCAGCGACATTGTAGCTAATGCTGCGGTGGACGGTCGGTTGCGGAATCGCATTTACTAACTTGGGAAGATTTCTGTGTTCGTCATTTATCACATGCAGTAAAGCAAAGGCGTGAGGCTTACGTGGAAGTCCTGGCCTGAAATAAGCATTGGTTTAGGCCCAAAAGAAACTGTCAAGCGCTCATCAATATTTTATGGACTCTACGCACATATAACAAGTTTATGGAATAAATGAATTTGAATAGAATTGGTAGCTCGGAAGCCATTCGATTACGATGTGCAAGTCCGACCCGATCGTATGGTGATATTCCTCACAATTATTTCCTGCACTAGAAGTAAGCACAACTTATTTTTGCAAAATGATGACCATTTCCACACATCACAGTAACTTTGAGGTAATGTTGAAGACAGTGGTCAGACGCGGCTAAAAGAAAATGTCATGCGGCAAAGTAATTTGTCCGACCGTCCCCTCATTATGCGACGAACCCTTTCAAGTCTCATTATGACGCCAAGTTTCTTCACCCTCCACCTCTTTACAGCCTGGGAAGCAGTTCTAGTCCAGAAGCCCACTGCAGAAATACCTGCGGCATTTGACTTCTTTAGGGTACCGTACCGAAAGGGTAAAAACGGGACCCTATTACTAAGACTCCGTTGTCCATCTGTATGTCACCACTCACCAGGCTGTATCACAAGAACCGTGATAGCTAGACAGTTGATGTATTTTCACAGATGATGTATTTCTGTTGCCGCTATAACAACAAATTATATAATACTAGCCTATGCCCGCGGCTTCGCCCGCGCTTACATTATAGCCTATGACACTCACAGATAATGTGGTTTTCTATTGGTAAAAGAATTATCGAAATCGGTTGAGTAGATCCAGAGATTACCCCCTACAACCTCACAAACTTTACTTCTTTATTATATTAGTATATATTTAAGGGGGGCTCCCACACAACAAACGTGTTTTTTATACCGTTTTTTGCTCGATATAAGAGTTAGTTAATTAACGGCAACAGCTAGACGCTTGAAATCGGGCTAAAGAGTCTTCCATATACGGTACGGAACCCTTCGAGTCCGAGTCGCACTCGGCCGATTATATTTAATTCTCTGACAGCACGTAGAGGCTTTGAAAACAGTAAGGGTATTGAGGGCATGTAACTAGGTATACCACACCTACTATTTACGGGCATCTGTGTATCTGTCTCTGGATCTGTGTGTGTGTGTAGCTACGGGCACAAAGCAGCGCTTGCAGAGCGTACAAAACAGCACTTTGCGAAGTTTTACCGATCTTTTTGCGAAGTTATAGTAAACAGTTGTAATAATATTTGCGAAAACGAGTATTTACTCATACCTAGTAATGTATGGAAGAATGAATAATTAACATATCGCAATGAGCCGACACCTGATTGCTATATTAATTACTAGCGACCCGCCCCGGCCTCGCACAGGTGTATTATACATATAAACCTTCCTATTGAATCACTCTATCTATTGAAAAAAACCGCAACAAAATCCGTTGCGTAGTTTTAAAGATATAACATATGTACATGTGGAAAGACAGCGGAAAGCGACTTTGTTTTATACTATGTACCTAGTGATTTTTCTATGCCTCCTCAGACTTTTCCTTACACGTTACCAAGAGTTTCAAAATGGTGTCATGCGAAGCAGGTATTTCTGCTTTGGGCTCGCGGACTATACGTTTAAAAATGCGCAAAGCGGGCCCAATTTAAAGTTTCATACGTTAACAACGCGCGAAATGTCACGCGTGACCTTTCCCGCTCCGGCAACCCTTTGAAGTTGGAGCACGAACTTGGGAAGGGAATTTGTATTTGATACAAGTGGATAAACTCGTGTGTAGTGGATTAACATAATCCTCTCTTCGTTATCGGGATATTGGCGCGTTGAATTGGCTGAATGTTTATATGATGGTCTATTTTTACAATTTATTTGACCACTATATCGCCAAAGGGCTTTGATATATGGTTGGTGTGGTGTATTTTTGCATCCGCGTGGTTCGAGGCGCACAGTATAATGAGTCATAAGTAATTTATTGATAAAATATCAATTTACACGTCATAAAAATATTACATAAATGTAATACAAAAAACATCATTTTTTAACCAACTTCCAAAAAGGAGGAGGTTGAATGTTCGTGTGTATGTATTTTTTTTGTGTATGATCATCGATAATTTCGCCAATTGTGAACCGAATCGAAAAAGTCTCTTTTAGTTCGAAAGGGTATACTCCCGAGGTAAAAATAACATCAAGCAAAATGTAGCTTTCGCATGAAAGTGTTTTTTCTTAGCACTAGAGATAGTGACTGAAGCTGTCGATTTAGCAGTCAACTTATCCTAGTAATATATTGGACACAATTTTCAAATAAGTAATGTTGTTATATTGAAAGGAGAAACGTTGTTATAAGAAAGTTATATTGTAATTAATTTTTCACTATGTACTTAATAATTATTCTTTCGCAAAAAAATGGCAAACCGCCTTCCATCGTGTACAAAATTCTAATATTTCGCTCGAATTGTTTACATTATTGTTCGTTTATCGAAAACGGCTCAGCCGATTTCTGTAAAATTTTAATGGGACCACCACGGGAGTATACCCTTTCGAACTAAAAAAGAATTTTTCGATTCGGTTATCAATTGGCGAAATTATCGATGTTCATCGTGTACAAAATTCGGAAATTTCGCCCGAATTGCTTACATTGATGTTGGTTTTTTCAAAATCGGCTCAGCCGATTTCTGAAAAATTTTAATGGGATCACCTCGGGAGTATACCCTTTCGAACTGTTCGGTATTCACCGAACAATAATAACACAATTTTATGTTGTGTAATAATCTTCTATATTTCTTGCAATAATTACATTTATATTTCGCTTGTAGTATAATTTTTAGGTTAGTTTTTAGATAGATGATTCACGTTGAAAGGCTGGTGATCGAATGAATGGAATGAGTGAGTGAATGCAAAGGTGAAAGATGAATGAATGATTGAATGATAGTAGGTCGCGAAGACGGCGCGGACATCCTCCCGGACGTTGAAAGGCTGGAGGCCTTTCAAGACTCAGCTTCTGGCTTCGGCAGTAGGCACAGGCGATTCAGAGCTCTCCGTACTACGTTTCCATTGGCAGTGGCAAGATCAGCGACGCGTGGCAGACCATCTGGCCCGTAGAAGAGTTTAGACACACGTCCCAAGCGCCAGTGTAGTGGAGGCGTTTCTTCCTTTATGAGCACAAGGTCGTTTAGTTGCAGCTCTGCTTGTGTTGTACGCCATTTCATGCGCTGTTGTAGTTCGGCGATCATTTCCTTTGACCATCTTGCCCAAAAATGCTGCCTTGCTTGTTCCAAACGTTGAAACTGGTCTAAGCGGTTTGTGTTGGCATCAATTAGATTTGGTGAAGGAATTGACATTAAAGGCCTGCCGATCAAAAAGTGTCCCGGGGTAAGAGGTGAGAAGTCGTTGGGCGAGGGGCTGAGAGGACATAAAGGACGGCTATTAAGGATAGCTTCTATTTGAGCAAATAAAGAAGATAGTTCCTCATACGTTAAGTGAGTATTTCTAAGGACTCTATGAATGTGCCGTTTAGCTGCTCCAACTCCACTCTCTGCTAGACCGGAAAAGTGAGGACTATACGCGGGCGCGAAGCGAAATTCAATGCCTTGATCAGCTGCAAAGTCAACGATAGAGTCTCTGTAAGTTTTGAATAAATGTTTGATCTCTTTTGCTGCTCCAACAAAATTTCTACCATTATCGCAAAAAATTAAATTTGGCCTGCCCCGGCGAGCTATGAACCTTTTAAGAGCTAATATAAATGCATCCGTTGTAAGTGCGCTTACCGCTTGTAAATCGACACATTTATAGCGAAAACAAACAAAAATACATAAGTAGCATTTGGTGATTTTACATCCGCGTCCTTTGCGATCAGCCGTTAAAAAAGGACCGGCGAAATCCGTAGAGACAGTTTTAAAGGGAAAGTCTGGCTCTACCCGCTCTGAAGGTAAGTCTCCCATAATTTGGGTCATTGTTTTTGCTCGGAAACGTCGACAAATCAAGCATTCGCGATATACACGCCTGGCTAGATTGCGGCCACCGATAGGCCAGTAGCGCTCTCGTACAGATGCGAGCATTTGTTGTGGACCGGCGTGAAAAAGTCTTTTGTGTTCATTCTGAAAGATTAATTTAGTAAGACGATTGTCAGATTTTAAAACGATAGGATGTCTTTTGTCGTAAGAGTAAAATGACGAGTCGATTCGACCGCCGACTCTAAGGATTCCCATAGAGTCTAGAAATGGATTTAAAGAAACTAGAGCAACCTCTGACTTCAAGGGCTTATTGTTAGACAAACGCTCTATCTCTTTAGCGAATGATTCTCGTTGTGATATTTTGATGAGTTTATTTAGGCTACGTTGTCTCTCATCTACCGACAAGGGACCAGAAAGTTTATTAGTAGAATTTTTTGTGTTATGCACAAATCGCAAAACCCTTGCTAAAACGTTTTGTGCGAAAGATAATCTAGAATAATTCTCTAGATTTATTATTTTCTCGTCGCATGCTAGTGCAGTCTCCCCGACGAAAGCGAGTTGAGCTTTCATATCGGGTAGCTCTACTGCGCAGGATTGCTCTACAGGCCAAGATTCTTCGGGCTGCATGAGGAAATTAGGTCCATGCCACCATAAAGAAAACTGTACCTTATCAAGATCCGCACCTCGACTAACTAGATCAGCAGGATTGGATGCAGTTCCAATTTTTCTCCAGCTCGAGGGATCGGTGAGGTCGGTGATAGCAGCTATCCTGTTGGCGACAAATGTTTTCGCTCTATCGGGAGCTCTAATCCACCCTAGAACGACGTTAGAATCTGTCCAGTAGATTCGACGTGAGATTGGATGTCTCAATGCTTGCATGACAGTATCGGCAAGTTGTGCTCCTAGTAGAGCGGCGCAAAGCTCCAAGCGCGGTATGGTTGTCGGCTTGATAGGTGCCACGCGTGATTTGGCGCACACTAAGGAGACCTTAATATTACCGTCAGCATCTAGAGACCTTAGGTAAATGGTAGAGCCATAAGCTTTTTGGGACGCATCGTTGAAACAATGCATTTCTATGATAGAGAAGTTGTTAATGACGACGCATCTCGGAATTTTGATGTCAGCCAGCATAGGAAGTTGTTTGGTGCATTTAAGCCAAGATTTGCGTACTTCGTCGCTAACTGGTGTATCCCAGTCCAGCTTTTGCTCCCAAAGCTGCTGAATCAGGATTTTAAATTTAATAGAAAAAAAAACGAGTACCCCAAGCGGGTCGAACAGTTTAAAAGTCGATGATAGGATCGATCGTTTTGTTAGAACTTCGGGCGCAGTATATTGAAAATTGAAATGGAATTCGTCAGACGTCGGATTCCATCCTACACCTAAAGTGCTGGAAGCGTTGCTTAACATCAGGTTTCTGTCTTGGAGTTCGACGGAATCCGTTGACAAAAGGTTTGGTAAGTTCGAGCGGTACTTACGGAGATGAAAACCATGTTCGGCTAGCTCGGTAGAGACTGACTGCTGAATGTAGAGCAAATCAGCTTCGGTATCAGCACCTGTAAGTAAATCATCACACAGAAAGTCTTTTTGTATGATCTCTTTTATTGTAGAGTCACTACATTCTTCGCCGACTTGAAATATGCATCGTGTGGCAAGAAAGCTTGCACTTGCAAAACCGTACGTTACTGTATTCAGCTGCAAAACTTCTATGGGATCGGCTTCGTTTTCTCGCCACAAGATTCGCTGTAGATGTCGGTCGGACTCTCTAACAAAGATCGCTCTAAACATTTTTTCGATATCCGCACAACATACGTACTGATGTTGACGAAACCGTACCAAAATATTGAATAGTGGGTCTTGAATTGTAGGCCCTACTATTTGTAAATCGTTCACTGAAACGCCACTAGTTGATTTCGAATTAGCCTCGAAAACAACCCTTGTTTTCGTAGATTCGCTACTTTCCTTAATCACAGGATGATGCGGTAGGTAGTAAGCATTTTTAGACTTACTTGGATTTGTTTGTAGGTTAGTTAAGTGCCCGAGATCTTCATACTCCCGCATGAAGTCAACGTAGGCCTTTTTTATTTCAGGTTGCTTACGAAAACGAGCTTCTAGGCCCAGTAGTCGCTTATAAGCTAGGTTATAGTTGTCTCCTAATTTGTGGTGGTCGTCTCGAAGGGGTATTGCTACAGAAAAATGACCATTAGGAGTTTTAGTAGTGTTAGCTACGAAATGTTGTTCACATAGGCGCTCCTCTTCAGAAAAAGCTTTGGTTTGTGGAAAGCTTTCAAGCTCCCAGAATTTAGTTAACTCTTCATGTAGGTTAGGTTCGTCGCTTAGTGTAAAATTACACATCACTTTGGTCGACTTACCTTTTGGATTGTAGATTGGTCCGGCGATAAGCCACCCAAGCTTAGAGCTTCGGAGGGTAGGGCTTCCGGGTCCTAGAGATTGTTGTTTGGAACCGATAATGTCCCAGAAAAGATCAGCTCCGATGAGCATGTCGATTGGGCCTGGCTGGAAGAAGTCAGGATCGGCGAGCTGGTACTCGGTATGTAGTTGTAGATGACTAATGTCTATAGATGTTTTAGGCATCGTGCCTGATATATTAGGCAAGATTAAACATGACATTGTTATATTGAATTGATTGTCGCTTGATTGTAGCGTAATAGCACATCGTTTTGTAGGTATTTTAAGAGGCATGTTGCCTATACCTATAACTTCAGTATTAGAAGGCTGTGGCGCAAGGCTAAGTTTTTGCATTACAGCTTCTGTTATGAAACTGGATTGACTGCCACAGTCTAGAAGAGCACGTACTATTGTGGACTCTTTAGTTGAAGGATTGGTCACGTGGACTTTGGCTGTGCACAACAACACTTCAGGTGAAGACTGAACAGACATGGAAAACTCACCGTTCGGCTTCTGAGTGTCCTGATCAGCTTCGTGTAGTAGGGTGTTGTGTCTTTGTTTGCAGTTGCGACAGCTACCAGGCAGCTTGCATTCCTGGGCCTTGTGACCCGCCTTCAGGCAGTTAATGCATAGTTTTTTAGAGCTTACTAGCTGGTGCCTTTCTTCCACAGGTTTATTTTTGAACACGGCGCATTGGAAGACGTGATGATCTCCCTGACAAGCTACGCAGTGAGGCTTGGTGCTGGAATTGAAAGCGTTATTTGGTTTAGGTAAGGTAGTAACTAATGCTTTAGTTTGTTGATACTTGTGATTAAAAGTATTGTTTTGTTTTGGTTTTTCAGGTCTATCCTGCTTCGAACGTTGGTATGTTGTTTCAAGAACATCGGCGCGACTCTTCAAGAAGGAGAAGAATTGCTCTAAGGTAGGTATCTCAGGTAAGTCGTTTCTATGTTCTTCCCACTTCATGTAGGTATTATTATCTAGCTTGTTTGCTAATTGATATATTATGATCACGTCCCACTTATCAGTAGGCAACCCTAAGCTATTTAACGCTCGAAGGTTCTTGGTGATGTGATCAATGATAAATCGTAATGATTTATCGCTTTCACGAAACGATTCGATGTTGAACAACGATTTTAGATGATTCGCAATAAGTTGTCGCTTGTTGTCGTATCTCGCACAGAGAAGTTTCCACGCTTCGTTGTAGTTTTTATCTGTAATTTCTAAGTTTGAAATTACGCGACTAGCTTCGCCCTGCAAATAACTGCTTAGATATACAAATTTATGTACATTTTTGATTCGATCATTCTGGTGTACCAAAGAAGTAAATATCTCTTTGAATTCCAGCCACTTGTAATAAGTACCTTCGAAAGGAGGTATTTTAATTTCAGGCAAGCGGAATCCCAAAGGATTGTTGGTTTCCTGGGTGTGATTATGACAACAGGAATGATGTGACGAGTTATGCAAGGTAGGCGCAGGTGTGGTATTCTTTTCTAATAAAGTTTTTGCGAACGAAATACAATGGTAGAAATCTTGTTCAATAAGTTCCCTAACAGCAAGCTCAGCATCTTGATTATCAATATTTACGATTTCGATTTGATTTTGCAGCTCATCAAAGTCGATGAATAATGCTTCAAACTTCGTTAATTTCATCGCTAGCTTACTAAGTTCAAGCGCAGATATATCTTCCAATGTATTTAGAATATCTAAGTTATTTTTAAACTTTGTAACGCGTCCTTTAATGGAACTGCGTTTTGCATTTAATTCTTTAAAGTCTTCACTGGACATTTTGAAGTTTGAGATGAACGTCTATTTTTAGAATGTAAACAAAGTGTTTTTATGAAGCTTAGATCACAGTATGAGATATTGATACCTGTACTTAGGTAGGTAAATAGTTCGAAGTGGTAAGATTGAAACTAAGTGACTACAAGCGAAAAATAACAAAGTTATGTGTAATATCTATGTACCTACTTGTTTACGAAATACGCTTTGGATTAGAATTCTTGGAATGTTTAGGTAATCAAACTGTAAGATATTGCTTTAGTGCAATTGTATTTACGTACTATATGGTATTAGTCTTAAGTTATAGGTAGATATATTTGTAAAACAAAATATTTAAGGACTGCAATGACGACTTAAAGTTTGAATCGAACAAAATATTATATGTAGTCGGTAGGTATGTTCGAACAGCCGTTGACAGACAGGTTAATGACCGGTGCGATGGTACTTATATGTCAGCACTCGGCATACCTACATAGTTAGATTTAAATTGCTAAAATTGCACAGCTAATGAATGCACAATGATGCATCGAGTCGTAAGAGGAACTTAACTCCCTTAGATACCGAAATAAAAGAGGAATAAGGTTAGGATGTGTGAAATGGAACGAGCTCACCTCAAGATCGACTCGCCCGTGTCACTCCACGGCGTTGATTCTCCACTTTCACAACACGATTCCTTGCAGAATGCGATGAAATGAACACGTTGCCGCGTGCAGGATGTAGCAAACTTGGTTGGCGTCCCTTGTTGTCGATTATCCTCGATGGTCTCGATGAAACGAACACTGTGCGGCGTGCAGGTGGTTGTGTATCAAAATCACGAAGTCCGAAAACGCAGTCCTGTCGCGGTCGCCACTTTTGTTCGGTATTCACCGAACAATAATAACACAATTTTATGTTGTGTAATAATCTTTATATATTTCTTCCATTAATTACATTTATATTTCGCTTGTAGTATGATTTTTAGGTTAGTTTTTAGATAGATGATTCACGTTGAAAGGCTGGTGATCGAATGAATGGAATGAGTGAGTGAATGCAAAGGTGAAAGATGAATGAATGATTGAATGATAGTAGGTCGCGAAGACGGCGCGGACACGAACTAAAAAAGAATTTTTCGATTCGGTTATCAATTGGCGAAATTATCGATGTTCATCGTGTACAAAATTCGGAAATTTCGCCCGAATTGCTTACATTGATGTTGGTTTTTCAAAATCGGCTCAGCCGATTTCTGTAAAATTTTAATGGGATCACCTCGGGAGTATACCCTTTCGAACTAAAAAAAAAATTTTTGATTCGGTTCACAATTGGCGAAATTATCGATGTTCATACACAAAAAAAAACATACACACGAACATACGAGTAGAATCTCCTCCTTTTTGGAAATAGGTTAAAAAGAGATATTTAATGTTGCAAAAAGCGTTATAAACAGCAAAGAAGGCAAACGAACGGGAAGGTCCCTGAGTCGGCGCGTTAGATTTTAGCTGTTATCGAATGTTTTGTTTGCATAGGACCTCAGGTTGTTTCCCGATTCGCTTACACACATAATTGATAAGTCAACAAACGCTTTGCAACAACGTTTTGTATTTATTATACTTGAAAAATTTTAATTTGCTGGTCAAGAACGGGTGCTGTTTTCCGGGCGTATGTATGTTGTTACGTCTATTTTTTTAACGCGAATAAGTCCGCGCTTCAGCACTAACTCGCCTGATGGTAAGCGACGTTGTGGTCGAACATGAAGCACGCAGACCTAATAGATACCTATTCACTCAGACTCCTTGAAAAGCTTTAGATTATATCTCTTAGGAAACAGGACAGCAGAAAGACTGTTCCATTCCCTGACGGTACGTATCAGTAATGTTGTTATAGGATTATGTTTAGGTGACGCGTAAAATGAGGCTTTGAATGTTTATGCACCTCTATAAGCTGAGGATTACATCACACTATGATTAATAATAATAAATTGATCCTCAGCATCCTAGCATAGCAAAGGGATTAAACCATTTCATCCACTTTTAACATCAGATCCATCATGGTAGGTATATGCGTGGATGAGATTAGCCCAAAACAGGGAAAACTGGCACAAGGGAGAGGAGGCCTATACCCAGCAGTGCGTCGACACAGGCTGATGACAATGATCCACTTGTAATGTCAGTAAAACCCGCCTCCGTTCCCAAGTGGGCCGAAGCCGAGACAATCTGGCAAAATGGGGATACATAGACAACTCCGAGATCGAATGCCTCTGCGGCGTTAAACCGCAGACTATGTCACATATGATCAGCATGCCCTACAACCTGCACCACTTAGGACCTAAATGAGGCAACAGAGAGAGCTAATTTTTGGCCAAATGAAAAAAAAATGAAATGAAATGAAATTGTTTATTCACCAGACAATGTCCACAATAAATTCCACAGATTAAATTAAAATTACAATTTAAATATTAAAATGTCAATAAAACGATTACACATATTAAATAAAATTACAATATAAATATTAAAATGTCAACAAATAAAATAAAATGTCAACAAAAAGCGTGCGTAACGGGAGCGTGGTACGCTCTCCACGTTCTATGCAGGGGACTCCCACTCTCTCGCCGCCGAGACCAGGGAGTTGGCGGAGCGGTACAGCGTCTGCTGGCCAGGCGCGCGCCCCGCCGCGAACATACCGCACGCGCTGCACCACCGCGGCAGCCGGAACATGGCGCGCCACGCGTCGTTGTACTGCACCCTCACCTCGCCGCGCGCCGCCGCGCGTGTGGTTTGTCCACAGTTCTACCGTATACACGCGCGTGCACAAACTGATAAAAAGCTGAGTTTTACGGAGTCGCTACACTGTGGAACCTCCTGGCGCATGTTGGCGCGCGGCGAGGGCTCGCCTCTGCCTCTGTGTGTCGGCGTGATCCGATAGGTCGGAGGTGATCATGTGCCCGAGGTATTTGACTTCCTCGACTCTCTCTAGCGCGGCGCCGGACAGCATAAGAGGAGGCAGCCGGTTACCGTAATTAGAGGCGCTTAAATACCATGTATACTGATTTATCCGCATTGTACTTCATGTTATGCTCCTCCGCATAACTCTCGCAGATCGCCAATAGTTTTCGCATCGCGGATATTGACGGGGCTAACAGTACCATGTCGTCTGCGTAAGAAATATGATTGGTCATGGTCCCGTTGATGGAGCAGCCTACACCTGACTTTATGAGCTTCTCGGAAAGGCCATCCATATACAAATTGAAGATGGGTGGAGACATACTTCCACCTTGCCTTACTCCGCATTTAAGGGTGGTTGGTGCAGAATACTCATCAAAAGCCGGAAAATAATTTTTATCACGGTACATCGACTCGCAAAGAAGAAGAATGTGAATAAAATTGTCAATGTCAATCCATATTTTGTTTCCCCTTCGAGGTGATAAATTGGTCGAAAGACAGTTTGTCTTTTTGCCATGACAGGTTCCTGGACTACCCCTACACTTAAGAAATCAGCCTGTACGTAGTGCAATGTTATGTGCCTAAGCGTTGCCAGATTTTTTTCTTGGCAAGTCGGGACTTGACTTGACTTTGAAACTTTTTGAGTCAAAAAGCGGGATTCTTTCATCGAAAGCGGGACATAGTAAAAAAACTTAAACCTCTAACAGAAGTTTTTAAATATTTATCTATTGTATTTGAGTTTTAAATTAGGTTTATATGACAATAGATAGAAAAATTGCCACCGAAAATATAATTTAATTATAATATGATATTTTAAATCAGATTTACCTTTTCGATCGTGTTATCCTCAAAAAGCGGGACAGAGCCTGTCACGTGCGGGACGTCCAGCCCGACACATAAAAATCGGGCATCTGGCAACGCTGCCTATTATACAGTTCCAATTTAGAGCGGATCTAGGTTGCACATCCACAATAAACCTCCAATATCAAATACAAATAGTAGGAATCAAAAATTCGGTCAAACACACACGCTCTACATCTGAACAACGGTACGTGGTGATATCACCAATCGAGCCGATATTGAGCCGCACAAATGAATTCGAAAACGAACGAATAAAACCTCCCAGTGGGAGTTTTCATCAATTTTATATTGAAGGGAAGCTATATGAAGCTTTACTTGTTTTTTTTATTTATTTATTCAAGTAAAGTTTCGTTGTCATGACTGATAAGATTTATTCACACTTTTCTGTTTCACTGGACATCGTTAAAATAATTTCAACTACACCAGTGTTGAGAACATTGCTTTTGAGTGTCTACTACTGAACATATTCTTCCCAAGAGAAACAGTTAGAAGCAGCTTGCATCCAGCGTATACATAAGTATATCCTTGCAACTTGTGTATCCTTTGATCGTAACTTTGATTCGTCCAAAGACTTTAGTGTCGATTCAATCTCGCAGAGTGCTAAGGATATTGTTGTCCTAATCTACGTAATCTCCCGGCGTAAACGAATTTATAGTCACTCATACCATACCTTCGACATGACTATAAAACCATTGCAACGATAGCGATTTTTTTCTAAATATAAGAAACTAACTACCAAGACAGTTTATAACACCCAGTTAAGCAGTTACAGTTAATTTAACTAGATGTACTATTTTCTGAATACATCATTTTGTTTGGTCTATCTTAATATCTCTATCCATATTTTCTATGTTCCTACTATACAAGGATCAATAAACGTGAGAAATGTTCAATTTGTAGTTGTCTATTCGTGAAGTTAACGAATGTGCTTCTTGTTTCAGGTAAATAATACATCAGAATGGAGGATCGAGAAATTCTGAGAATAGCTTGAACTATCGCTGGTTTGTGCCAGCTACAAATGAGCTCGTACTCTCTCGCTAAGAAAATAACAAATAGGGGTGTAAAAATGTAGGTAAGTTGTTAGTTTAACTTTTATTTTGCTTCTTTATAGTGTAAAATTATTGTTTATTTTTTTTAATTTTAGTCCTTTAGACGGCTTTAAGTTTTAAAGCCGTCTGTTAATCTGGCCTATATGAACCTACTAAAGTAAGTTCGTATAGGCCGGGTGGCTAGCCCTGGTGTCAGAGTTTTTAGGCCGCCTGAAGGCCTTCGACATGGCTAGACGAACTTAATCGTTTAAGTTTCCTAAAGCCATCAGATCTCTCGTCAGTAATGAAATTATTCCAAACCAAAAAAAGGAGAATTCAGTAACCGTTGTAGAAACTATACACCTCGTGACTCCATCATCAGACGATGTGTCTAGCGATCACCAAAGTTAAGCAACGTTCGATACGGTCAATCTTTGGATGGGTGATCGTGGGGTGGTAACTGTTTAAAACTGCACCCTAGCATGGCTAGAATGACAAAGGGACAACTTTTCTTTCCACCAATTTATCCTCTCGGAGTGGTAATAAAGTATGAATTGACTTTGATAACTGACATCAGAAGTGGATAAAATGATTTTATCCCTTTGCCATGTTAGGAGTGCTAAGCGCCACCATAGGTTGGATGACACATAAGCCATCACAGAGGCATTCGGATAGCTTAAAATCATTGACACCAGGGTCTGCCACCTGCCGATTTGAATTTTCTTATTTTTCTCCTAATGGAAACGCAGCTTTAGATGAGTCAAGTTTAGGTAATTAACTTCAGAAATGGGCTCTATTAAGCATCGAAAATGGATCATCCCGCCGATTCCGGCTAGACGCATACAAAACCAACAAGCCAATTGAATTAGATCATGCCATTCAGCGCAAATAGGGGAGATTCGGCGAAATCGGCGGATTCCCGTCATTAACCGCCGGCGAGCATCGACAGCTCACGAATGCTAATAAGATACTATTATACATCAGGGCTGGCAGACTGGCAGCTTTTTACATAGTTAACTTCGAGCAAACATAGTGAAACTAGTAAATAAATGACCAAAAGATAAACTCGACTTAGATATTTACATTAAATAATTCACAATTTTTTCCTAAATCTCGCTCGACGTTACGTACACAACCTGCCCGGATGAATGGTCATTGACGCCTTTCCAAAATGCTTCTTTGGAAGGCTGCCTCCTAAGACGGAATCACTTTGAGATAAAAAAAATAACCTAGTAATATTATAAACGTGAAAGTTTGTAAGGATGGATGGATGTATGGATGTTTGTTACTCTTTCACGCAAAAACTACTGAACGGATTGAAATGAAACTTTGCAGTTATATAGCTTATACATCAGAATAACACATAGGCTATAAATTATAATGATAAGTATTGCGTAAATGTTCCATATTATAACAATAAGTGTTCAATAAATAGGAAAAGTTCTGCCATCTGCGAGCTATTCTAGCGTGCGCTCCAAGAAATGTCAAAAAAGAACTGTCAAATCAAACAAATGTCAAATAGATTTTTTTTGCTTTTATATTCTCCACCTCCTTTATTAAGGTTGTAAGGTAGGGCCTCGAAATATCATGCGGGCGAAGCCGCGGGCAAAATCTAGTACTTACTAAAAATTTCGACCTCTCTATGACCTAGCCTCCCAAATTATTTTCCTACTCTTAAATCACGGTAATGATATCTAATTAATCATTGCCTAAACCTAAAGCCGTGGTGGTCTAGTGGTAATGATACCGGCCTTACAATCGTGAGGTCGTGGGTTCAAATCCCGGTCCCGTAACAATGAGTTCTTCAGAATTTATGTACGGAATTTCACAGCACTGGCTTTTCGGTGAAGGAAAACATCGTGAGGCAACCTGCATACGTCCGTAGAAGAAATTCGATGGCGTTTGTGAATCCACCAACCCGCACTGGGTCAGTGTGGTGGATATGGCCCATTCACCCTTCGTGGGTAGGCCTGCAATGGACTATTAAAAAGGCTGGTACAGTACTGTGCCTAAACTATTTAAAGTTATTTTTTTACTGATAACTTCAAACGATGATGTAAAACATTGTAAAGCCTGCCACTGCTCAGCAGTGCACACAATTTCGTTGACAATCCGTATGAATTATATAATAGTTGCTACAAATTATATTATTAGTAAGTATGACAACCCTATTTACGATAGAGTACCAAAAGGAGTTGCTTATTCGGATTTCGGGGATTGATCTCACGCACATTCGATACAATTTCGAGCGTACATCTCACATGAATACCAATTACCTAGTACCTATCTCTATTAGCGTTCCCTCGTCAATACAATACATATGAAGGGTCCACTGCAATAATGATGAATGTCTTTTGTCTTTTGTTTTTAGATAATTGGGGTTTTAAATTTATAAACGGTGTAAAAAAACTCAGACCTGAAGATAATAAAATGGTTTTTATTAAAGTTAAATTATAGGTATCATAGTATTATTTGTTTGGAAAATACATAATATACTTTCAAGTGACCGAATGGCATTACTCGTTAAGATTTAAATCATACTTAAATATTTTTGGACATACATCATTATTGCGACCCTTCATACAATTGTCGTACATGTACGATATTTTTTAATCTTATGAAAAATAGCCGAGTAGAGAGTGCGTACGATAATTACGTAAAATGTGTATAATATCGAAATAATCGGCCAAGTACGAGTCGGGCTCGCGCACGGAGGGTTCCGTACTGTATGGGAGCCCCCCTTAAATATTTATTATATTTCAATTTTAATATTTATAATTGAAGGGAATATAAAACTTTATATTCTGTGAAACTTTCAAGCATCTACCTGGTACCATTATTAATATAGAGCGAAAAACGTCTATAAATTCAGGTTTGTTGTATGGGAGCCCCCTTTAAATATTTATTTTATTTTGTTTTTAGTATTTGTTGTTATAGCGGCAACCAAAATACATCATCTGTGAAAATTTCAGCTGCCTAGCTATCATGGTTCATAAGATACAGCCCGGTGACAGACAGACAGACAGACAGACGGACATCGAAATCTTAGTAATAGGGTCCCGTTTTTCCCTTTGGGTACGGAATCCTAAAAAGCATGGTACGGCTTTGCTGCCCGATTTGGCGGGAGCACTGCCGTACCCCCAGGTATAAAATCAATCAAACTCAACCGCACTGGGCTTGCGTGGCGGAAATGGACCCTTCATGGATATGGATGTGTTCAGCAGTGTGTTAAAGGCCAGTACAGTACCTACCTGAAAATCAAAGTAAATTAAATTAACAAAATTAATCAATAACAATTTTGGAACAACGATTTTTCACTATCTTTGTTTTATTCAAAATCTTAAAATTAATAATTCTTAGCCTGATTCAATCAACTATTCATCATTGTCAAAATATTTATTACACTACATTCGGCTACACAGAGGCAGTGGACACTAAGTCTGGTTAACAGCTGGCCGTGACCTATGCGTCATGCCATTTATCCAAAGATAGTAAAGTTAGTAGACTGCGCAAGCAGAAAAAATACTCTTTTGGGCGATTTAGGTTATATGCGACTCGTTGGCACAGTTGTGGACTGGTGAATTTTTGTAGGCATCTAAAGGCGACCACGGTATTTTCCTTAATCGAAAAGTCTGATTTAAAATTTCAAACAACTTATTGGTGCCCACGGTAACGGGATTTAAACACTCAATCGATTTCGATCTATAGTTGAGATCGATTCTGAGTTTTGTCAACGATTTTCTGAACAGGCTAACATGGTTTGGCTATGACTTATTGTTAACTAGCGACCCGCCCCGGCTTCGCACAAGTTTATTATGCATATAAACCTTTCTCTTGAATCACTCTTATCTATTTAAAAAAAAAACCGCATCAAATTCCGTTGCGTATATAGTTTTAAAGATATAAGCATACATGGGGACAGACAGCGGGAAGCGACTTTGTTTTATACTATGTATTGATCCCATGCGATGGTTTAAAATGATATTTATGCAATCTTAGGCCCACCGGATTAAATAGAGAAGATCATCAAAATAAAATAATTTTTCAACAAAAATGGCATAACCGACTTCAACCATTTACAGAATTCGAATAGTTCGTACGGATCGATGAAGTAATTTTTCACATTATTGTTGATAAATCAAAAATGGCTCAGCCGATTTCAATAAAATTTAAACGGGACCATCTTTGTAGTATGATCTTCCAAACAAAAAAAGAATTATTGGAATCGCAATATTCCGTAAGTTATGCGTTATTACATATAATATTATAAGGTTAGTCATAAAAAATATATAAATGTAAATACGCGTCGACTTGCAAACCTCTTCAGTTTCGTCGGTAAAAGCGACATAAAAAATATGCACTATGTCATATTATCTGCCGATTTTATTGTCCATGCCATCAACCCATTAAGAAGTTGATGTCACTTTACTGAAATTCAATTACAAAACGCTGTTCTATACCAACTGTGATAAATAGCGTCGTCCTGCTGCGGCCTTTGTTTGGAATATTAAAAGCATGGAGGCTTGAGTCATTGTTTTTATAACATCTTCATTTGAAATGATAGAGACCTTCAGGCTACTTAATTTTTAACCGACTTCCAAAAAGGAGGAGGTTCTATGTTTGTCTGTATGTATTTTTTGTGTATGTTCGTTGATAATAAAATTTCGCCAATTGTGAACCGAATCGAAAAATTCTTTTTAGTTCAAAAGAGTATACTTCCGAGGTGATCCCATTTAAATTTTACAAATCGGCTGAGCCGTTTATGAAAATTCAGCAATAATGTAAACAATTCGAGCGAAATTTTCGAATTTTATACACGATGGAAGGCGGTTTTGCCATTTTTTGCGAAAAATAATTATTAACCTAGCAAATCCCAGTATTGCAGTGTTGTTTTCTGGCACTAACTTTGGTACAGATTTTTGCACAACTATTTTACTTAGGTGAAGGAAAACATGGGAAATTTTAAAGACATACGTAGACGAATTTCAATGGCGTATACATGGCGTGAATACACCAATCCTAATTGTGATACTGTAATACTGTTGTTTTTTGTGTTTTATGATTTGTTTTGTTGTTTATGTATTGTAGCTCTTATTTTTGTTGCAAATAAATTTCTGTATAACTGTGCCGACGTGGTGGATATGGCATAATTGCCCTTCGTGGGTAGGCTTATGTACAGGAGTGAGCTAAAAGCCCAGTACAGTACCTAATTGAAAAAAAACAATCAAGAAGGCTCTGAATTACTGCACCAAAAGATAATAAACTGACAGATGCCATAAAAATGCATATTTATTTATAAAATTCATATTTTGCCTAAAGATACGCGAATAAGGTTATTATGCACAAACATAAAAGATTGTTAACAATCCCCCATAATTTGAAAATATGGCAGTCGCTTTCCGGCGCAATTTTCAAAGTGGGGTATTTTGGATAAGAACATCATTTCGTGCCATTTTATTAAAAAAATCCTCTCATCGCCTTCTCGCCATCAAGTGATGCTTCCATTTGTTTACGTCCAAACATTTGCCGAACATAACCGGCGAAGCCATTACCGCGAATAGATCGTTACCACTGACGCGGTTCGTAGAACGACCGACGTGACATGGACCGCTAAATATCGAGAGTGCAGAAGATGAGCTTTATTTAAAGCGCGCTAAAGCAACGCACACATAGACATCGCTCACATAACGATACGTCAATCGCAACGCTCGCGCTTGGACTAAGTACCGAGTAGGAGTTTTACAAACTTTGTATACAAATCAAGTCAAATGTCTATTACGTCACGCTGACCGAACGCGTCGAGTACACACTCGACCCTATACTTGAGTTGGCCAATCACACACGTCACCACTCTTGAGTTCGCGCTCTTTACATTATTGTAAAAAAACTTGCACATAGAAATTGAGTTTTTTCTACGTGACACAAGATGACGCTGTACCATTTCCATAGAAATCACATCAAACGTTAACACGATCGAACAGATTACGAACATAGTTAAAAAATCTCACTCGGCACTGTTACACAGCGGATTCCGAGATTGTATCAGAGAAGAAATAATAGCATAATAGTAGTAGAACAGAGCTCACCTCTAACAAAGATAAAGTTAACGTATAAAATGTTCCGATTGCTACGCAAAACTGAAACGAACAACAACTTAAACGTGTAGTGCTTAAGTAAATAATTACGAGTATATTATGTGAATCGCGATTTGAATCGATCTTGACGTGCAAACACAGGGTTAGCGTAGCGCGCCGCAATTGGTGACTTAACAAAGTATTTTACACGCTCGACAAGAGTTAGTATGAACTACATTTTTATGGGATTTGAACAGTGCCATCTGTTAGCGCTGTTGACGCAGTTGCGTATACATACAAAAATATTCACGTCAACCCGAGGGTGTAAAAATTCGACAAAGTCCACTTTTTGTGTCCGTGTCTGCCTTGATAGAGCGCATTGTATGAAGCTTGGTTTCCGCACTCTCTATGTTTAGTGC
Source organism: Hypomecis atomaria (assembly GCA_964007245.1). Classification (NCBI taxonomy): domain Eukaryota; kingdom Metazoa; phylum Arthropoda; class Insecta; order Lepidoptera; family Geometridae; genus Hypomecis; species Hypomecis atomaria. The sequence goes on from OZ023279.1 coordinate 25,371,608, forward strand.
TCGTATAGTCTAATGTGGCCATGAAGCGTGTCAGATGTACATATTTGGATGGCTGGCGGGTAATTTAATGTCAACACAGCGCATTAGAAGCTTTGATAAAATTCACAGGAGGATATTATCATTGTTTGTCCGTTAGCTTCATATCAAAAAGTCTGTCAATCGTGCCGAGGCATATGTAGGTTTGTTATTATGACTCGATTGAACGTAGCCTAGAAGTTATATTATTTTATGACAATTATTATCCAAAGAAATAGGAGTCCAGCCTGTTTCTTTAGATAATATTTGTGGGAAAATGGCAATTATGTACCTACTTAGCAAATGTAATTATCTCAATCTAACATTATCACGCACGTATACTAACAAATGTACACGGATCATGGAAATAAAAGTGTTACAATATTCGCAATGCGCATACGGCGTGTCATATCCTTCTGCTGTTTTTATCAAAGATTATAATGCAAACATTAGGTGAGATTTCGAGCTCGTTTTAGAAGATGGTCATACTATTTTATGGTCTGTTCCTAAGCAACTTGTAACGGTAAAGGCTTTTACGGAAAGTACCTATCGTCAATTGAATTCTGATTCACTGCTAATAAATAAACCTTTTCGATTCCCAAACCCGGTTAATGATATCCTTAGGCTGAAAGCTCATCAGCTAGCGCTACAGGAGCCAAACTGCAATATGGCAGCTTCTAGTAGAACTAAGGGTCGTGCGGCGTTGACATAATTATGCTATACGTTGCGTATTTTATACTGCCCTACTTAACTTTTTAAACTCAAACGTTCTTTGCTGGGGTCAGAAGGTTGAATTTTCAGATCACATTGCAATGAACATACTGTGTTTATGCTAAGAAGATCAGCATAATAATTATAGAGATTGATGACTGCACCGCGTGCGGCATGGGCTAGACATTAGCTACTTAGATGCACATCTATGCCTGAGTTTTAGTTCGCCTTTATTAGGGTTCCGTACCCAAGGGGTAAAAACGGGACCCTATTACTAAGACTCCGATGTCCGTCTGTCCGTCTGTCTGTCTGTCACCAGGCTGTATCTCATGAACCGTGATAGCTAGACAGCTGAAATTTTCTCAGATGATGTATTTCTAAAATTTTAAAACAGAACAAAATAAATATTTAAGGGGGGCTCTCATACAACAAACGTCATTTTTCAGGAGTTTTATGGTACTCGTAGCTATTAATAACGGCAAGAGGAATAGGGCTAAGGGGGCTCCAACACGGTACGGAACCCTTCATGCGCGAGTACAACTCGCACTTGGCTGATTTTCATATCCAATCTTACGTTTATATGTAGTGATTAGCGAACATCTTGAGTTACGTTGCCCGCTCTAACCCGCTGCGATCCAGCGGGGATCCCAGGTCCTCGAGCGCGGAGAAGTCGTTAAGCTAACAAGGGCGGGTCGTTATAAGGCTCTCGAGCTGGCCCACTGGCCTTGGCACCCTACAATGTGACCTACTCTTTGTATTCTCACACTGACGGACTTTAATTACGATCTTAGATTTTATTTTATCTTCAAAATTTACTACACTAAAAATAGACGTTGTATTTGGTCAACTTTGTACTAAATTTCCGATCCAATTCTTTTTAGGGTTCCGTGCCCAAAGGTAAAAACGGGACCCTATTACTAAGACTCCGATGTCCGTCTGTCCGTCTGTCTGTTACCAGGCTGTATCTCATAAACCATGAAAGCTAGAACGTTGAAATTTTTACATATGACGTATTTCTGTTGCCGCTGTAACAAAAAATACTAAAAACATAAAAAATATATTAAAGGGGGGCGCCCATACAACACACAAACCTAAATATTTAGCCGTTTTTCGCTCGATATTAATAACGGCAACAGGAAGATGCTTGAAATATCCACATAATAAGTTGTATATACCCTTCAAAAATTAGTAAATAACTAAAATAAAATATATTAAGGGGTTTACGGTACGGAGCCCTTCGTGCGCGAGACCAACTCGCAGTAGGCCGATTATTTATATAAGGTTCTGATCACTTAGGTACTGAGGACAAAATCACAAAATGCTGACAGATCCAGGTGGAGATTCAAGCGCCATCTTGAAAAAACGTTTTAGCCGATATCTCGGAAACTGCACTTTAGGGCAGGAAATCATGGAGACTATTATTGTATAGAATGAAATTTCGTTTCTTATGTTTCCAGTAAACTTTTTGTAAAAATTACCGTTTACGATTTATGGGCTAAAATGTATTTTCAAGCTGGCGCTTGACTTGAAGCTTGAAGTACTCGCAGCACAATTTTACGAGTATATCAATATCATAATGACTCTTCATTAAATCGCATCTATAGACACGCGATCCCCACTATTATTGTCTCAATAATACCTATTTTCCACAACTTGTCACACCCACACACTAGTGCACAAAAGATTAATAAATCTCTGCGAAATAAGGATGTCGAACCCGACTGAGCTTGTTGGTACAGACACACATGAGCGATTAGTGCGAATGCAAAATGAAGAGACTGGAATTTTTAGAGTGCAGTTAGTGTGACGATGATATAAGGAATTGTCCTTGAAACGGATTCGAATTGTGATGTCTGATCGCAAAGCTACAATTAAATATCAGAGAAAAAAAGGGATAATATTTTATTTTCAGACACATAGGATCCATAATTTAAAAGGGTTCCTTTAATGCAACTAAATTTTTTTAGGTTATAGTAGATTTATTTTTTAGATATTATGCATTGTGTAGTCACGTTTTAGTAAACATATCGTACCTGCCTATAGCGGATTGATTAAAAATAACTTTTTAAATTTCTGAGATTTTCGTGTTAAATTCTCGGCGAGAAAAGAGTCTATTGGTTTGACATGTGTCATGAAATGAATATCTATCTGTCTTTGCATCGTAGCTCATAAGCGAATGAGCCGATTTTATGCCGTCTACTAGATTTTAATTTGATTTAATCGAGATCGTAGTTTTATTAGGGTTCCGTACCCAAAGGGTAAAAACGGGACCCTATTACTAAGACTCCGTTGTCCGTCTGTCTGTCTGTCTCCAAGCTGTATCTCATGAACCGCTATAGCTATAAAGCTGAAATTTTCACAGATGATGTATTTCTGTTGCCGCTATAACAACAACTAAAAACAGAATAAAATTAATAATTAAGGGGGCTCCCATACAACAAACCTGATTTTTTTTGCCGTTTTTCGCTCTATTTGAATAAAAGGTAGATGATTAAAATTGTCACAGAATATTTAGTTGTATATTCACTTCAATAATAAATAATAAAATAAATATTTAAAGGGGGCTTCTATACAGTACGGAACCCTCCGTGCGCGAGTCCGACTCCTACTTGGCCGATTATTTATTTACAATAAATCTGTTTTTAGCTACACATAATTTTATTTAGATCATTTGCTACCTCTACTTTCAGTTATTCCGCAGTCCTACTGCCCGCTCAGCCGTGTCCGCGCTCGGGGCCTCGCTCGCTAAGCCCAGGAATTGGGCTAGCTGTGAAAGGGACGTATGTTTTTACGCTTATTTTATCGGCACCCCGATGGAATGGCTTTTCTTTGAATACGGGCCCAATGCGCGCTTACGCGGACCGAGCGCTTATCCCGCGGATCTGGGGGATGAGCGCTGACGCTCTGTATTAAAGTTTTGATTGGTCGGATTAGGTGAGATCGGGCAGGTTGTGTTGATATAACTGACGTGCTGGAGTGGTGTTTGATCGGCTATTGAAATACTGGGGCTTTTTAACCGATTTCAGAAAAAGGAGGTTCTCAATTCGACTGATTTTTTGTATGTAGGTATGTTACGCGATCACTTCGCCAATTATGAACCGATTTTAATGATTGTTTTTTTCTGTTTGGTAGGTAATATGTACTTCATTGGTGGTCTCATTTAAATTTTAACGGAATCTGCTGTCATTTTCGAAAAATCAGTAATATTGTAAAAATTGATACATCAATGATAGGTACGAGTACATTGATTCGTGCTAAGTAGGTATTCGAATTCTTTTCACGGTTGAATTTAAATATGACATTTTTGACGAAAATAGTTACATATTATGAATAGACGTTTAAAAAAATAACACAGTCCAATATATTGAACACATTACGAATTATCTACGTTAGATGGTAGTACTTAGCGCAATCAAGAGTGGGACGATATTGTAGACCAGAAACAAGAATTGAATTGTCGTTGAGGTAGCTCGTATGACGGAAGAGTAGATCTCAGTATTTTCACCATTTAGCCCTGTCAGAGGCCTTCGGACGTTTTAGACACTTTGGTACTGACAGGGCCCGACCCGTACAAACTTAGAGTAGTAAGAGTCATAAAGTGAGACTTCACAGGCTCTTAATAGGCTTGTTTACTAAAAAAACTACAAGTAATCCGTCAAATAGATATTCAAAAAATAAGAGATAGGTAAGTATTTTTTCTTTTGTCAATTTAACAAAAAATTATGAACATATATAGCCCAATTTTAGAGGCGCCATCGTAACAATAATGGCTAATTAGCGTATTTCTGTTTCTTTTTCACTTGAGGCATTCGATAGAGAAAAAACTTTTTACGTTGCTATTAAATTAACGATGACGCCTCTAAAATTGGGCCTATAGCCTGTTTAAGTTCCGCGTGACGTCACTAACCTACTACAAATGTACCGGTACCGGCTAGTGACGTCACGAGCCCTCACTCTCAAATTTGACAAGGTTTATTTTTGTCATTAATTGTTTGATTGACAAAAGAAAAAAATACGTGTCTAATATTTTTTAATCAATCTAACTGACGGACTAATTATAATTATGTGAACCTATGATTTTTAAACCCAGTAAACATGCCTATGTTCTTTGTCTGTCTTTTTCTATGTCGTTCTCTGCGAGCTAAGTTGCCGCATAGAACTGATCAGCGATGTGCCATTATCGCTTAAACCAACTAATAAACTTAGGCTTTATAGCGACAATAATTATAAACAGCTGCAAAGCTCATCGCCAATGTCAATAACTCCACATAAACCCCAAAAGCTCATCCAATCGTGACGTGGTTGCACTACGCGAAGCCTCGATAGGTATTGTAGCTCGAATATTGCAACACCGGTGTGTGTGTTTATCAGGTATCACTGTACGGGGTTTTACTGAACGGCGGCTAAGGCGAAAGGAAGTCGTTGCTGTGAAAAACCCAACTACATAAAAAATAATCGGCCAAGTGCAAGTCCGACTCGCGCAGGAAGGGTTCTGTACCGTGTGGAAGCCCCCCTAATATGTTTTAGTTATAATTATTTATATTAATTTAATTATTTATTTTTGAAAGGATTATTATGTTCTGTAGTGTTTTAAGGACTTATTCAGTGATTCGCTCGAGGGATACTCGCTCACGCGAGCGAGTTACCGCCATCCGATTTTACCTATTTTTTGTGTCGTTAACTCGCTCGACGGTGGTTTATTTGTATTTACAATATTTTTTACAATTCGTGTTTGAAAGAAAATAGAGTTTCAGATCAATTATATTAATAAGTCAACACTATAAAAATAAAGGTGGGTCTTGTGAATTTACTTTTTGGGTTTGGTCCTAATACAAAAGTTAGTCGTGGTGATGAGTACAGAGTATACTAGCATATATGTGTCGTCTAGAGATACAACATCTATATAATGGCTTATATTTTTTACAATTATCAACAACATCACAAATCAACAGAATTAAAATGATTCAAAAATTTAGATTTCTTTTACATACAAATAATAGGTATTTAATACTTATTTATCAAATTCTTAAGCTAATTCAAGAAAAAAACAACATTTTTATGTATACACGATTATTATCATCTAAATCTTTATCGATATTGGCGTTGTACCCGCGCAAAATATTCCCCGTTCTAATTTTACTATGATTTATGACCCAGCCTATACCGAGTCACTAACAATATACGATAACAATACATGGATTTGCTATTTAAATTAAAAAGAGATAGCGCTATTACAGCAAAAGCTTGTGCGCATGTGATTACAGATAACACTGAATCACTCCCTTTATTCTGCATCTCTAAATCGAAATGTAAATAAATATATAGTCAGTACTTAACTTCTAACTTAAATAGCCAACGTGGTCATAGCCACGGCTGTTAGTAAGGTATTCAACTTATTTGGTTTAAATAATTTTTCTTATGTCTGTACTTTGTAAGTACGAGCGACTTAATGACACAAAAAATAGGTAAAATCAAATGGCGGTATCTCGCTCGCGTGAGCGAGTATTCCTCGAGCGAATCACTGAATAAGTCGTTTTAAGCATCTACCTGTCACCATTATTAATATCGGGCGAAAAACTCTTAAAACATCACGTTTGTTGTATGGGAGCCCCCCTTACATACCTATTTATTTTATTCTGTTTTTAGTATTTGTTGTTATAGCGGCAACATAAATACTTCATCTGTGAAAATTTCAGCTGTATAGCAATCACGGTTCATGAGATGCAGCCTGGTGACAGACAGACGGACATCGGAGTCTTAGTAATAGGGTCCCGTTTTTACCCTGTGGGTACGGAACCCTAAAAATGTGAGCTTTTTTTCTATCAGCCCCCAAAAAAGAGCCGGTTTTTAACTCGATTGCATTGCAATGTAAAAAGCATAAAATCATCGTGTGTAAGACGCGTTTTTCAGGTATTTTTGGTGAATGCAGGCTCTGCGCTGGGACCCTCCCTAGGATTTTTTGAAATATGAATATTTAGGATTTTTTTACTGTAAAAATCCAACAAAAAATGGAAACTCCGGTAGTAACGATTCAACAAAAGTGTACTGTACTGTACACACTGGTAATGCCTCCGGTGTTCCAAATTGTACATTAGCTATGAACTCTTACCATTAGGATACCTGTAAGTCTGTTTCTCACATAATTTTGTGAAACCGCCCATAGAAAACCTACTTTTAGGTCGGGGGTAAAAATAGACTTTATTTGCTACAAAAACAATGATCATACTACTAACGTTCTGTATAACCTAGTACGCGTAATTTCCTGCCTGTGCGTTATGAAGCTGCCATATAGCAGTAATGCTCTCTGCGAATGCACCCTCCATTGACTAGCCAGAGTTATCGATGCAAATGGACCGGGATTCGCAAACCAATAGGCTTTTGCATAGCGGAAATACCTAAAGGTTCAACCTAAACGCCATTATTTGTGCTTGTTATACACTTATGAATAGAACAATGAGGATGACCCGCCCTTAACAACCCGTGTTAAGGCCGAGTCACACAGAGGCGGGAGCGATCGCGATCCGGGACGGGAACTTTTTGTAATATTCGAATTTGTATGCAACCTGACACATAAAAAGCGGGCGCGATTCTTTGTACTGGACTGCTATCAGATCGCTTTCTCGCGGCTCCCGCCTCTGTGTGACGCGGCTTTTAATGTCGGGATCACCACCACTAACACGGCGAGACGATCGGCCTATACGAATTACTAAAAACAAATCATTAAAATTGAATTACTAAACTAAATTATTTATTTAAACGGTCTGTCTTCGAATGGATGACCGCGGGTGGCATTTCCAACTGAGCGCTGCCGTGGTGGCTCGGATGCCACGTTAAATTGTAGGCCCAGGTTGTTCTAAGCATTTAGCCATGTTAGAGGCCTTCGGGCGGCTTAAAACACCGACACCAGGGCTAGCCACCCAAACAATGCGAGCTTACTTATTAAAATCACTACATAGTATAAAATAATGTCGCTTTTTGTCTGTTTGTTTGTCTGTATGCTTAAATCTTTAAAACTACGCAACGGATTTTGATGCGGTTTTTTTTAATGGATAGAGTGATTCAAGAGGAAGGTTTATATGTACAATACACCTGTGCGAAGCCGGGGCGGGTCGCTAGTTGAATATAAACCTCGCTCTAACCCAATTGCTAATTCGCTCTAGGCCCGGATACTATTTTAAATTATCGTCCAGCTGATGCTTTATATTACTTCCAAAAAGTCGGAAGATACTATGTTCGTCTGTATGTTTTTAGGGTTCTGTACCCAAAGGGTAAAAACGGGACCCTATTACTAAGACTCCGATGTCCGTCTGTCTGTCTGTACCAGGCTGTATCTCATGAACCGTGATAGCTAGACTGCTAAAATTTTCACAGATTTCAGAGACGGTGTATATTTGTTGACACTATAATAACAAATGCTAAACACAGAATAAAATAAATATTTAAGGGACTGTCCCATCTGACTCTCACTTGGCCGATTTTTTTGTGTATGTTCATCGATATTTTCGCCTATTATAAATAAATAAATAAATATTAGGGGACATCTTACACACGGTCTCTGACCCCAAACTAAGCAAAGCTTGTGATATGGCTGCCAGAGACTGATATACTACATACACTTATTTTTAAATACATACATCGCTAACGCGTGTTTTTGGCGATACCAATTTGGATGAGGCGAGATTTCAACAAGATAATGCTCCATGCCACAAATCAGCAATGACAATGCGTTGGTTTCACGAAAATGATGTGGTTCTGTTGGACTGGCCAGCACAGTCACCAGACCTGAACCCAATAGAGCACCTTTGGGGTATACTGAAGCGCAAGATACGGGAACATAGCATCACCTCAAAAACAGCCCTCAAAAACGCTTTAAGAGACGAGTGGAATGCCATATCCACAACGGAGTGCACAAAACTGGTACGCAGTATGCCCCAAAGGATTGCTGCAGTGATAAAATCCAAGGGAGGTCCCACTAAATATTGATAGTTTTTAATATTCTAGTAAATAAATATCTATAAACAACAAAATTGTTTTAATTTTTTGCTCTAAACAGGTGTAAATCAAATTTTTTTAGGGTGCCTAATACTTTTGGCTAAGGCTGTACTTATATAGATAGTAACTAACTTATATAGATAGTAACTATTATGAACCGATTAAAAATCTTTTTTAGTTCGAAAGGCGCTGAGGTCCTGAGGTGGTCCCATTTAAATTTTATCGAAATCAGCTGAGCTGTGAGCTCTACATGGATGTCAGATCGATTTGTGCAAACTATTTTATTTCTGTACACACGGTGGAAGTCGGTGGTGTCATTTTTGCCGAAAAATAATTATTAAATTCTCTATTTATGCCCAATATCTGGTCAAACTCCAAGCCAGTCGGCTGCCGCATTACGGCCCAGTGTTGCCAGCGAGCGGCGGGTAATTTCCCCGGGGGGTGGTAACGGCCGCGAGATAACTCCGGCTCCGGTATCGTCGATCATCGTACGCGCTGGTTTCTCAGCTAAATGCGTAATTGAGAAACAAACGCGAAGAAATACGTCGTAGTTTTAGGCTGTCGGTAAAGACTGATAGTACGAGGGAATTGGGACCGTGCGTAGGTTCCCAATGAGTAATATATCAGCGTATCTTTCCATAACTGGGTTGGAATGTCGTCTAAGATGGCACACGGACGTCGGCTATCTCAGTTACCCGTTTGTTCATCTTAAATGGTACTAACTTTACTCGTGGCTTCCCACAGGATTCTTTAGTTTTTCCGGGATAAATACTAGGCTATAAATTCTCAATAGATTTTTAAATATATCCATCTATGCAAAAACTCAAGCTGATCCGATGCTACGTGAAAGAGTAACAAACAAACCTAAATATACACTTTTGGATAAAATTACTTGAGTTGCAAACTCTCTACCTACGAGTATCTAGAATTTAAAATAAAACCGTTTTAGTTTGTAAGCTGTGTAAAAAATTCATAAAAAGACTGTCTTGTAAACGGTCTGATAATTTAAGACATTTGTAATCAGGTTCACAGGTTGCCCTGATACAGGCTCAGCCTAGTCGGGCAATCGACATTAATTTGTTAAAAGTAAGTAATCTAAGTTGTTAAATAAAAATATTTTCATTTATAGCCTCAGCATCAGGCAAAATGTGGTCAAAAGCAATCCTTTAATAATCTATAACATTCAAAGTATCACAAACGTGGATTTCCACTGAAATCCTTGAAACATGCAATACACGCCTTTAAAATAAGCAGTATCAGCGGCGAACCAGCTCAAGTCAGAGCTTATAAACCCGCCACGATATTGTTATGCGTTTTATAGGCCAGCCTGCACGGGGCATGCACATCTTCATTCCCTATCAAGATTAGAACGACTATTGCACGGAGCTCGGGGGATCCCCGCTGCGTGGATTTAATCCGGACGGCAGGGTTGTCAGACGAAAACGGACTCTCGTACGAATACGAGTACGAAGTTTGTGTGGAGATATAATAGATTTTTGGTCGTGTAAAAATGTGTGCTTTTCCAAACCGTTTTCCACCATGCAAAAGCCCATTGGTTTGCAAATCCTGGTCCATTTGCATCGCAGTGAGCATTACTGTTATATGGACGCTTCATAACGCACAGACAGGAAATTACGCGTACTAGGTTATTAATAGGCGTCTTAAAAACTGACACCAGGGCTGTACTATAGAAACTTCCTGTAGTACATTAGATTGTAAACACTAGTAAACAGGTATTTTAATTATCTAGCAACCCTGGAACTATTGTATATGGAAGCAAAGCATATAATACTACCGTATCGGATATAACCTGTATTGGAGTAGATATCGTAAAAAGGCACGGTGCAGTATATTCAGAGGATTTGCCTTTGCTATTTCGAGTTATACGGCTGGTTTTCGGTTTAAAATCTACATAGGATTTTGCTCTCTGTACTTGATGGAATAGAGTGCTGGTTGAAGTGAAATTGCCAACCAACTAGCTAGAGAACTTTCTCATTGATAGTTCTGTCGTAGTCAAATATTACAGATACAGGCATGGGCAAAACTATAGGGAAACACCAATGGGAGGGTCCCACTCTAGAAACTGCTATGTCCAGCCCAAAAAATTTGAAAAATGTATTGACTGTTTATTTTTAACAGACTTCCAAAAAGTAGGAGATTCTATGTTCGTCTGTATGTATTTTTTTTGTGTATGTTCATCGATAATTCCTCCAATTGTGAACCGAATCGATAAATCCTTTTTACTTCGAAAGGGAAAGGAAATACTCCCGGTGGTCCCATTTAAATTTTACAGAAATCAAATTCGAGCGAAATATTCGAATTTTGTACACGATGGAAGGCGGTCTGGCCATTTTTTGCGAAAAGTAATTATATCATTATCCAGGCAAAAGTAGGCAGCTGCAGTTAAATGGCTATATATATTTTTTGATACTTGTGTTCTGTTGTTCTCAAGCAGCTCCAAACAAATTGATGATTTTTCTTAAGCGCCTACAAAAATCAAATGTCAAATTAACCAACTTTAAAAGCAGATTGAAATAACTCTCAATTGACATTTTGGTTGCATCCCACCATAAACAACAAACAATAAATTAAGCATTATGGCTCATAAATGTACTTTGATTTTTGACCGACGAACCAAACCGGAGGAGGTACTCAATTATATTTTTTATCGTATATTTCGTATCGTATATTTTTTTTTTATGTATAACCACGCAAAACTTTTTTCGTAGTAGTCCGATTTCAATAATTCTTTTTTTATTGGAAAGGTATACTTCGAAATTGGTCCCATTAAATTTTAAATCGGCTGAGTCATTTTTGATAAATCAACATTTTTTTTTTTTTAACCTATACTGTCCCACTCCTGGGCAAAGGTCTCCCCCATTTCCTTCCAGGACTCGCGATTCATCGCAACTTCCTGCCAACCCCTCTCGAACGAGTCAAGATCGTCACGCCAGCGCTTCTTGGGCCTTCCCTGGCTGCGTCGTCTTCAACAAATCAACAATAATGTGAAAAATGTAACATCGATCCGTGCGAAATATTCGCGAATACTGTACGCGGGTGAAGTCGGTCATGCTATTTTTTGCGAAAAATTATTATTGCACAACCTTTCCATATGGTAAAGCTTAAACAGATTTCGCAATCGGATCTCCGCACGTCTCGAATATTCCAGCCCACGCCTCGCTTTCTCTCAGTATATTGTGATAACCATAAATAATCGGCCAAGTACGAGTGGGACTCGCGCACAGAGGGTTCCGTACTGTATGGGAGCCCCCCTTAAATATTTATTTTATTTTCATTATTTATTATTAAAGTAAGCATGCAGTTAAATATTCTGTGAAAATTTCAAGCATCTATCTGTTACCATTATAAATATAGAGCGAAAAACGGCTAAAAATTCAGGTTTGTTATATGGGAGCCCCCCTTAAATGTTAAATTTATTCTGTTTTTAGTTTGTTGGTATAGCGGCAATATAAATACATCATCTGTGAAAATTTCAGCTTTCTAGATTTAGCGGTTCATGAGATACAACCTGGCTATAAAGCATGCGACCACGAAAAGCGACGAAAAGAACGCATTTTGACGTGTGAAAAAGTGACAGTTATATACTTTGCCATAACGCTGTCTCGTTCTGACACATCCTAGCCCGGCTTCCGTTTTTACCCTTTGGGTACGGAACCCTAAAAAGATTAATCAGATTTATGTCAGCCGTATATGACAACCTACAGTGTTATCTGTATGAATCATAGCCTAGGTTGTATTTTTAGACTTACTTTTAAAGGTAATCGGACTCTAAATGTGTGACATAAATGTGCAACAAAATTTTACTATAGCTAGGTACTTATACTATTGTAGTTTGAACTCTTGAATTCATGGGATAAGTTTGCAAATATTTTAATGAAGGTATCCTACTAATATTATAAACGCGAAAGTGTGTATGTATGGATGTTTGTCTTGTTCCTCTTTCACGCAAAAACTACTGAACGGATTGAGATGAAACTTTGCAATAGTAATGTTTATACATCAGATTAATACATGGGATATAATTTAAAAAGATATTGCGTGAAACGAAGTTCACCGGGTCAGCTAGTATTTTTATTTTTATTTGTAGGTAGTTACGCAAAAATCTGATAATGACATTAAATTTATTTATCAGTTTATAATGTACTAGCTGCCCGCCCGGCTTCGCCCGGGTGCGATCGGCTAAAGAAGACAGATTTTATAAATATTGTGACTATCACGTATGTGTTTTCGAGTTAATTTATAGCCTATGACACTCGCAAAGATTGTGGCTTGCTATTGGTAAAAGAATTTTCAAAATCGGTTTAGTAGATCAGAGATTACCCCCTACAACCTCACAAACTCAGAAACTTTACCTCATTATAATATTAAGTATAGTCATAGTCATAGTCATAGTCATTTATTGATAACACCACTGTTACAAGTCAAATTTTAAATACAAATAGCGATAATATATTTTATACATACAGAATACTTCAATGTCATATACATCGTATATGAAATTCATGATTAAAATTATAATGTCAAAGAGTATAGATCACGATATGCCCCATTATGGTCCCCGAACTGCACATATATTTTCATTGATATCTGTTCAGTAGTTTTTTGACCATCTCCATGTAAACCTACGGCAGATGGATAAAAAACTACTCCAGAAGCTTTTGGATTTTTAGGGTTCCGTAGTAAAACGAGGAACCCTTACAACTTCGGTAATATAAATATGTTGAAAACTACCTAAACCGAGGCAGATGGTACTAAGAGAGAGGCCTATACCCAGCAGTGGGATAAAGAAGGCTGTGGATGATGATGATGAAATGATATCTAAGCAATCTCGGTTCATTTTCACATTAAACACTTTAATTGTCGAATCTGCGGCGTTTTAGCTAACGGCTGGCTCGTTAGCACGTTAACCTGCCGCCGTTAACGCCGAGACAATAGCCAGGTGGCTGCCCGTCTGGATTGTCTGGATGTGGTTCTAAGCACGGTTAGAGTCTATACACACGGTGCGGTGCGACGCTCCATCGTGATTTTGGCCGTAACATGGCCGAATCTATCATATGGCTTTTTGACCTTTAGCCCAGGGCCCCGTAGTCCAGGGGCTCCTAGCTAAGTCAATTCAACGTCAAAAATAGACGATAATGCGAAGAAATCTATAATTGTATTAAATTAAACAGAAAACAAACACAGAGGCATAATATATTAAAATTGAAATAAAATGTTTTAATGTCTTATTTTTTCTTTAGTTATTTTTATTGAGTAATTATGTGAGCGGGGTGGTGCCCTAAATAGGAACCCAGGGCCCCTAGACTTACTGTCCATCCCTGGACCGTGACTTGTATGGATTATTCCTAAGTTCCATAGACAACACAGAGATTCTCCATACAATCTATCAAAGTTCCGTATACGTCCAATACGTTTGAAAAATAGAGCCCCGGGCGACGCGCCGTGTGAACCTACTCTGCCTAGACTGTCTAGATCAGATGTTGTCTATCTAAGCACTATTACGGCCCGCAGGGCTTTTCCTCGCGACCGTTAAGATGAAAGTGGGTAATTACCCTGTACCTGAGCTTAATGGAGCTGGGATATTTTGATTACATTGTGTTTAAGTAAATATTAAGACATTCTTGCTATTGTTGAACTGTAGGTCGAGTAATGAAATGGTTTATTTAGCAGATGGGGTGTCAAGGAGGCCTATGCTCGAGTTGTTATCAGTCACCGCCTGCTTGATGATGAGTGGCTAGTAAGTAGATACTAATTCTTTTTTTTTTGCTAATCAAAATGATGACGTTCGGTAAGAAGTCAGCGTCGCATATGCATAACTGCAATAATTATACTATGTAGATGCATTGCCTTCGTTTTAAGACGAGAATTACAAGAAATCAAGTATATTTTATCTCACGTCGCATGATAAACAATTAGGCACCATGAAAAATGTTGAGGATCAACATCTCACATGTGTAATAAATAATACTTCTACAAATTATATAATCGTGTGGCCCGAATCAAAAAGCGCTTCAGCGCTCCTCACAAATTCTAGTTGATCACACTTGAACTAAAATCCCAGACCCCTGGAGACGTTAGGTCTAAGTGAATGGCTTGCAATCAGAGGTACATGAATAATGCAGAAATAAACACCGATTTAAATAAGTAATGCAGGTTCTGTGTTCAGAGCCGATTCGGAGCATTGTCTATTACTTTCGCCGCCTGAACTTTGGGTTATACCAGTCTTCACAGGCATATAGTGGGTCTAGACGTCGCTATACTGACATTATCCTTAACTGAGGCGTTAAATTCATGATCAGCGCCGCTGGAGCCACCTAATAACCACCGTGCATGAATTCATAAAATTAGAAAGAGACAGCACTGCAGCGGTCCTACACTGGGCCAAATGAGCGAGGAAGAGGAAAGAATTAGGTGACCCAACGCGGCAACGAAACAATTTATGTTTGACGGCGTTATAGTAACGTGCTCTAAGTTAAGTTTTGTTTTTGAGAAATTAAGTCACTTAAATTCGGTGTAAAATTAATTTTAACGTAGTTTTAAAAGATATTTCCCTAAACGAAATTCGCGCAAATAATTAAACGTGTTACGTTTCGTTTTGCCGATAGAGAATCAGGCCCCTGTGTGTCTATTTTTTTTATTTTTTTTATTCCAAATAGGTTTGCGTTTGACTACATACTGCCTGATGTTGAGCAGATATGCGGTCTAGGATGTAGCACGCTTACCTAGAAGATACCTATTTACTCGGGATTTGAAGACACCCACGTCGTACTTTAGCGAGAAGACAGACCCAGGCAAAGCGTTCCACATTCTGGCTGTTCGTATGAGGAATGAGGACTCGAAACGCTTGGTTCTAACGCGCGGAATGTCCACCATAAAAGGGTGGCGCTTTGGTCGCGTCTGTCTAACCGTACGATAGAAGAAAGGGTCAGGTGGGACCAGATTGTGCAACTCCTGAGCGCACTCTCCGAAGTGTATCCGATCTATGTTTAACTCGCTACGCTCACGCTTAGTATCTTTCAAAGGCTTGCTGGCAAATAAAACTGCTAGAAAATCCTAGATCGAGCATGAATAACAAGATCAACAAAACATACTATGACCCATTCTGACCTAAGTGGTATTATGCGTGGGACCCCACGCGGTATATTGTATGAAGTTTCGTGGCTAGAGCGAAACTTTGTATAGGGACAGAGTAGAATTATCGCGTATCTACTCGGATTGCGCTACCGCTGCTGGTAACGAATAACGGTCAGCTCTGAATAGGCCTTTAGATTTCATTATCATTGGCGCACTTACGTCGTCTATCCTTCCAACGTCTGTGCAAGTTCTTATAAAAAGGAGAGTCAATTTAGCCCTTAAATGGTATTCCAAGTGGTTTCAAACTAAATTAGGTTATGAATTTATTTTACCTTAAAACGGTTCCACGAATTGCCTAATTTCGCTGACGAAATATAAAGTTTTAGACTTTAAATTCTAGGGATTAAAGTTTTGATTAGATTGGTTGCTCTTCTAAATTGCTTACGTGAGGGGTGGAAAGATTTGTTGTGCGTGGTCTAGGTAAATAGTTTCACATTTGCTATGGTAGGTATTCTACTTATTCAAAGATGACTAGGGTTATTTTAGATTTTCTTTGAAGTTGTATTAGTGTAGATGGGAAAGATGATCAATAATTACTTAAATTAAAAATTTAAAAAACCCCCGACAGACCAGCCAGACAGAGTCCTACCACTGATAAAATATCTTATCTTTCATTTGACAACTATTTTGGGCACATTTGTAGAATGTTGGTTCTTCCATCCCCACTTTAACCCACCATAACTCTTAAACGGCTCAATCGATTTTTATAAAACATAGCTAAGAACACTCTCGATTAAGTCACCTTTCATCCAAAAAAAAACTAAACTGAAATCGGTTCAGTGGTTCGGGCGCTATGATGCCACAGACAGACAGACAGACAGACAGACACACAGACAAACAGACACGTCAAACTTATAACACCCCTCTTTTGCGTCGGGGTTTAAAAACAGAATTTAGGAAGGTATCATTTGTCTTTCTGCCTATAAGTATTTATTTTACTGCGAGTAAGCGTCATAACATGTTAACTACATGGTAATTAACCTTTACTTTTCAAAATGAAAATAAATTTGAGCAACCATAGATTATAGTATAGATCAAATCAAACTTCTTAGCCGATGTGAAGTTAGCTACAAGCTGCGCAAAATCCATTCCTGACTGAAACTCACACAAAAGCTACGCGAGGATTGAGTTTCGCGCAGCTTGTAGCTAACTTTACCCCCGCCAAGAAGTTTGATCCGCCTATAATTTATACTTTTTCGTTCCTCGTCAGTGGTGAGACAAATACCATCCATCCATCAGCCATAGGACGTCCACTGCTGGACATAGGCCTCCCTTATGGATCTCCAATAAGACCGTTTGGAAGCGGCTTGCATCCAGCGCGATCTATCCTAAAGCGCGGTCTAAAATGAGGTCATCCGTCCACCTTGTGGGTACGTCATCCGTCCTGCGCGCTGCGCTTGCCGGCACGTGATCTCTACTCGAGAACTTTTCAACCCATCAGTCATCAGTACTTCGCGCTGTGCCCTGCCCACTGCCATTACAACTTGTCAATCCGCTGGCCTTTTAGATATTCTATGGATCTATGAGACAAATGGTAGAAACGACAAATCTTTATTTATTTCTTTGTATCCAATATTCCATGTAAGTTTCTCCATCAATTCTATCTATTCCTGTAAAGAGGCCGCGTCTCGAGCTCCGAGATTTGTCTAAACTGGAGCGGCGTCAAGACAAACAGCTCTTACGGCCGAGTGGGATATATCTCAGAGCTCCGCGCCTACACCTTCCCAGCCCTTTATCCATCTAAGTCTCGCTACTTGTTCTAACTTAACGCTGTAGAGACAGTAAGGGATCAGGAGCACAATTTTTGAAATATTACAATCGGACTCTTTTGCTATCCCGTATTTAGCATAATTTTCAATACTCGCTACTGCTCTTGGCGTTATTCAAACAATACATACCTTACGGCAAGCGTTCTCCCACTTCACCGTGGTATGTATAGATTTGGTGGTCGTCCATATGATAGTGATAGGATAATCGCCCACAAAGGAGTACTCCTCCGGGTGAGGTGTTGTGCCCGGGGATAGCTATCCGACAGTGTAACATTGAGTCTAGGTTTTGGCCGTCGCTGTGAATATCGTTTGCGCGTTGCAGAATTCAGCTTGTTTGATTGGTTGACGCGACGTTACGGCTTGTGATTGGCTGACAGACGGCGCGCTTAGTTAGTGGCGCCATCAAGTAGCAAAGTTAGTCGCTACATACAAGGCCCAATTATGAAGGCGTCACTGTAATTATCCTTCAATCACCTCTAAAGAGACTGCATAGCTCCTTTATTTAATTTACTCAGTTGCAGAGCGTCCCGGCGTGCGTATTATTTCCACAATTTTAAAGTTTTTTTTTTTTTTTTTTGTATAGCAACACTCTTCCGTTAAGTCATTGTGGTCCTTTGTGTGACGTAAAATGGCAGGCATTTTTCGTCGTTTAGATGAAAAATGTTTTTTTCCCAATGCCGATTCCACTAGTTATTACGTAAATAGCGTGTAAGATAACCTGCAGACTACGAGAAGTGAAGCACACATCTCACACTGTGTAAAAATAAGTGACTGTGTACATGAATATGTGTTCGACAAAAAATTAACTTATTTAACGTTTTTACGCCTTCCGGCAACACAAAACTGAATTAAATACAAGTAAAAGGTCTTATATAATGACAGTAAGTAACTACCCAAACTGGGGAATCCATTCAAATAATTGATTTCTTCACAAGTACCTAGCAGAAAGTTTGCATTTCGTGGCTCTAATTTATAGTAACCGTAACCTTGCTAACGTTTTGTCACGATTTATAAACAATAAAATACAGTAGGTACATAAGAAAACTGGAATTTATGTAATGGAACTCAATGAGTTTCCAAGATGACATCTATGTACTTATATGATGGGCAGACAGACTGTAAGAAACAGAACGGGAAAGATAGGTAGGTCTGTTTTTCTTTATATGCTATAATTCTTTCAAAGATAAGAGCCTCACAATGAAATTATTACAGCTAGAAGTACCCTCTAGCGAGAGAATTCGACAAACAACAAAATTATTATAGTTACTTCTGGAAAACTTCTCAGCGGTGAAGTGGTCAAAAGACACACTACCTAAATTTTCTGTCTTGAGTTAAACTGCGTGTTTAAACGTACAGAAAAATCATCCTACAAAGGATACAATAGCACCGCAGCATGGTATACACCAATGCAAATTTTTGCACAGTATTTACTGATGCGTTACGAGTATCTCAGTGAGCAACCATTGAACGAGGACAAATGTTTTTTCTCAAATAGTAAAGTATGTGAGGTCATCAATCATCATGTCATATTATGCTTAGGAAGAGATACGGGGTCACAGCTACCACCTATTAAAAAATCTTCTCTAACAGTAAGTTAATGAACTCTAAGCAAAAATAGTATTTTTCCTTCTTCCATCTGATTAATATCTCAAATTCTGAGTATTCAAGATGACCTGTAAACAGTCCAAATACAAGTATGGAAATATTTCTGTCTCTTTGACTTCTTATTTATACCAAGCTGGTTATAAACACATTGTTTCAACGCACCATGATAGGTACTCATTCCATAAAGAATTATTACCAAGAAAATACCAATCAAAGTTACCAAGTAACATAAATTATATCAGTAGAATCATCTCTAGCACAAAATATGGTACTTGTACTTATACTATACCGGACTTTAATAGTCTACTACTAAACATAGGCCTACCCAGGTAGGGCAGGGCGATTGGGCCATAACTATCACTCTGGCCGATGGCTCTGTGCAAGTTAAATACCATAAAAATTAAACTGCAAAAATATAAACAACAAAATTAATACTTGTTATTTAGGTACCTCCCTACCTATTACACACATACCTTACATGTGATAAGGAACAGGGTCAATATATTTTTTTTAAAAAGTTATCTGATGTATAATAATAATTTTGTACCTAGTTAGACATTAATACATAAAGTGAAACACTCACTGTTGTGGTTAGTAAGCACCTAATTAGATATCATAAATCAACGATAAAAATGCTTAATCTCATGTTCAGGGCCCTAAAAATTGAGGAATAAAATACATTAAAGTAACTATTTATGCCATATAGGTAGTTACTATCCATACTGTGGTACATGTGAGGTCTATAACAACCCCTTATTTTATTTTACCTTTTGGGGATATCTTGGAAGGGATTTCATCATTGACTGGGCATTATTTCATATTGATGGATTTCATAAATAGAATTTGCCATGTTGCTGAACATATATACCTATTCAATGCTTTACAAAGACCGTACCTAACCTGGTATCCCATCAAAAATGAATTCTTATACCTATGTCATAAATAATAGCCAACATGGTAGTCAGAAATTCTTCAGTCCTTCAGAAAACTAGGATGATAGGTACCTACTCGTAAGTTATTACATTAGATACATACATAGGTACTAAGTTAATTGAATTACTAACATAATTAAGCTGACTCTATTAACTTATACAATTATAATTATAGGAATTGATTATTGGTTATTTAAATACAGTTTATCTACTGAAACTTTAAAGTAATTTCAGTTCAAGGGATGATATACCTTACATCTCCATGAAATACTGTGATTATGCCATGACAGGTGTTATATACCTGTGATTTAAGGGCATAATTATAATATCATACATTTCTGTATTCCTCAGGGTATATCCTGAGTACGTACCTAAAGCTGTTTTTCTTTCTTGACATACTGTAAAGTTGTATGTCATTACAATCTACTACACGGGCTTGAATAATTAGATGCTACCTGTAAATAACATTATGAAGCAATACATTTCATGATAATTATGCTTAACGAATTTCAGTACCTACTGAAAGTTTATTCACAAATGTGACAGTAGGTATCCATCTTATAATTTAAACTAAAGGGGAAATGGGGAGCTAAGTAAGGATTATCAAACCTAGGTTTGACTTTAAATTATATTTTAATTAATTTTTGGACTGGGATAGGTAATTATTATTGTTGTATTGTTTATTATTTTATATTATGTATGTCCCTTCATATGGGTTGTATGCCTGAAATAAATGTTTATTTATTATGAGTCAAGAACCTAGACATCAGGCTGTAGACATTGATTGTTCCTCAGGCTTTATTTGCCTACTCATACCTCTATTCATGGGGACCCAAATAATAAATACTTACATTATTGATATTAAACAGTACATAAAGATAATTATATAAATATAGACATATGAAATAGTACTAAAGAATTAAGTAAATTAAAGTAATATGGAACATAATCAAGCAAAGCTGTCGAAACATTAATGATAATTATACTTATTTAAATAAAATATTGAGCCAATGTTTAAGACATCCACTTCAAATAAATAAAAATCCAGTTTTCACAGGATTTAAATCTATCTATAAATAATCTTTATTAAAATATATAGGTCAATTAGAAATACATTTTAATTTTAATAGTTAATAAGACAAAATATATTCAATTAGGTTTGTCTGTCTGAAATGACAACTGATAAGTCGGTACATCACTGTATAATTTGTATATTGTGTACCTAGGAGGTACTTAGAATATAAAAAACAAAACAGCACCAAGATCTTAATTAATTTGGCTGACCTTGTTACATACCCATTTATTTGATCTTGTATGACAAAATAATATAATATGGTATGTGGTGTAGCATGTTTGTTATAACATGCATGTTGCTGGATATTTTTAAGAGAATAATGAGAGCATGTAGTTAAATTTTATAAATATAAAAAGGGTGGCAATACTTTAAAACCTAGACAGGACCATTATATTTTGTTAACATAACTATGGTCTAAGCTGGTATAGTTTTACAGCTCCTTATGACTTTATGTGGCTGGATGAGCTATAATATATGACTAGATAAGTCACAATAAAACAAGTATGTGCTATTTCAAGATATACCATCTATTATTACCTCTTACTTTTTTGTCTCTTAAAAAATGTAAGCTTCAGCCTTAAATAAACGATATTAATTCACCCGTTATGAATGTCCTATTTTAAAAAGTTAAGATAAGGAAAACAACCCATAATTGTTTGAAGTCTTGCATATTAGGTATGCTGGTAGGTAAGTGTCAAGGGTGACAATTTATGAAATTTAGGTAAAAATATAGGTAAGGGAAATGCTTGACATAAATATATCAATAAATAAAATAAAATAAAAATATACCTATATATATATTTATGATAATAATAAAAATACATAAAAAAGCATATCACAATGGAATATTGTTACCTTTTTTCTAACTACATGGTGAACTGATTGAAAATCTTAGATTTTACTTTACTTAATACTGTATAGATTAAGTACCTTTGTAAAGAAAATTAGCTGGAAATCAACAGACAAGTTGATATATTGTATAAATAAATTCTAAAATCCATTGTTGGGGTCTGCATTACATAAACTAAGAGCATATTAAAGTGGCTTAGAAAATGAGCCATAATGACACGGTTCAACTAGAAGATACATAATTATGGTTATGTAATTATAATTGAATAAACCTACATACTGATGCTCAAAAATAATATTAAGCTGTAAATAACAAGTTTTAGCAAACCAATATGAGATAGCTATATCAAATCAGATTATTGATAAATATCTATAAAGATTACTATTCATTGAACCAGATAGAACCTTAGTATCAAGTTTGTAGACCTATGGCTTAAAATATTAGAACCTGATACAGGTGTTCTTAAACCATCATTTTCTATAATTATACAAATAACTTCACTTCTCTTGGGTGTACAACAGTAACACAAAATATTCGATTAGGTAAGTACGAGTATATGTAATACAAAAATATAGGCATATTTGCATCAAGCAGTGGCAAAATTAACAGATCATACAAATCATTTGGGGGCAAAGGGACAAATTTGATTTATCTGGTAACGAGGAATAGCTTATATGATATATATCTTTTGTATTAAACCCATGGGTAAAATATAAAAGTAAATATAAAATATGAGGTAAAAACATTTCACAACCCTTTAAACATCTGCAACTGAGTAAATTAAATAAAGGAGCTATGCAGTCTCTTTAGAGGTGATTGAAGGATAATTAAGAATCAATCGAGCTTACCTGTTAAGTGAAGATTGATGATAATTATCCGAAATCACCGAGAAAGAGACTGCATAGTGACTCAATCCCTCCCTCCCTTGCCCGGAGGTGACACTATGCAGTTATGAGTAATTTAATCAAGGGAATTATAAGGTATCAGTATAATACAGGTAAACCTCGATCGATATCATTATGGAAGTCCCAGAAAGATAAATCTGTCCTACGCTGGTCCTTCCTGTAAGACTCAGCCTCTATGTAGAGGTTGTGAAATGTTCCCACATCTCTACTTTGAACTCCAATGACTTAACGGAAGAGTGTTGCTATACAAAAAAAAAAAAAAAAAAAAACTTTAAAATTGTGGAAATAATACGCACGCCGGGACGCTCTGCAACTGAGTAAATTAAATAAAGGAGCTATGCAGTCTCTTTCTCGGTGATTTCGGATAATTATCATCAATCTTCACTTAACAGGTAAGCTCGATTGATTCTTAATTATAATAGCTAATTAGCACATTTCTGTTTCTTTTTTACTTTAGGCATTCGATAGAGAGAACACTTTTTATGTTGCTATTAAATTTACGATGGCGCCTTCATAATTGGGCCTACAATGCTTAAATTTTCGTAACTCGATCAAAATTTCCCCCAAATCCTTACTGAGTGTAGGTCGCCCCACGTACTGATCTTGATGAATTTTGTTTGTCTTAGGCACATGGTAGGGCTTAGTTGTAATCTCATATTTGAGCTTCGGGAAATCCGCCCGTCAGACCGCATTATGTTTGTGTTTAGCGGAATGGGAATTGGGTTAGGAGAAATTAAGTGTGGGCGTGGAAAGTGCGAGTATACCGGGTGTTTTGATTCGGGTATTCAGCCTAAAAACAAGTATTATAGTAAAAAAGATTTTTTTTTAAAACAAGCTTTTACTGAACAAGTAGGTACTCGCCAAGACGAATCAAACGAGCCGAAACTCGATAGGGTGTCGTTGTTTCATCACAGAGTTCCTATGACCACTTTCCAGTTCCATCATCAGACCCTGGTTACCATTGAAAGACAAACTACTCTCCAAGACCATTCTAATGAACCCAAACTCGATGAGGTTGTGTCGTTTCATTGCTAAGTTCCTTTGGCCACCTTCTAGCTCCATCATCAGATCAGCACCATCAGAGGCTTTCAGACGGCTTAAAAACTCCGACACCAGGGCTAGCCACCCGGCATTATACGAACTTACTAATGTAAGATCTCTGAAGTGTGAGTGTGCAAGGTACGCATATAGGTAAAGGCTTCTGTTTTCTGAGCTCTTGTTGTACTTGGAAAAGAATTTGTGGTTTTATTTGTCCGTTAAATATATTCTCATAATGTTATCTTGGCCGAAAATAGATGTGCCTAAGGTTTTGATAATATAATGAATGTAGGATGAAGTGATGGAAGTACATGAAACTACTTCATTCCGCGTAGGAAGGCGTGGGAAGATATTATGTAACTCTACGTCTCGTAATTTGCACATTGTACGGAAAAGTTACGTTCTATTTCGTACTTTATTCTAGTCTTTATAATCTCTAACCTACTAATACTGAGTAAGATTCTCCATCAGCATCTTACATGAAACGAAATATATCTTTACTAAAACACATGCTTTTTAGTAGGGTTCCGTACCCAACGGGTAAAAACGGGACCCTATTACTCCGCTGTCCGTCTGGCCGTCTGTCCGTCTGTCTGTCTGTCGCCAGGCTGTACTGCTCATGAACCGTGATAGCTAAAGAGCTGAATTTTTTACAGATGATATATTTCTGTTGCCGCTATAACAACACATACTAAAAACAGAATAAAATAAATATTTAAGGGGGGCTCCCATACAACAAACATGAATTTTTAGCCATTTTCCGCTCGATATTAATAACGGTTAAAGGTAGACGCTTGAAATATTCACAGAATATTTATTTGTATATTCACATCAAAAATAAATGATAAAATATATTAAGGGGGGCTCCCATACGGTACGGAACCCTTCGTGCGCGAGTCCGACTCGCACCTCGCCGATTATTTGGTTCTATTACTTTATTTCGTTGGTATTCGTATTTTGGCTTGCTCTTGTTATTACGTGTGTCCAGTAATGTGTGTATGAATATTCAAAACGCATTTTTAGATTCGAGTAAACCGTTATTATTTCCCTCGATTTGCGAGAGTCGTGTAGTCATTTGCAGGGGACGTACTCGTAGTTCTTGTCCGCGTTTTATCTCTCTACTAGCGATCCGCCCCGGTTTCGCACAGGTTTATTATACATATAAACCTTCCTCTTGAATCACTCTTATGTATTAAAAAAACCGCATCAAAATCCGTTGCGTAGTTTTAAAGATATAAGCTTACATGGGGAGAGACAGCGGGAAGCGACTTTGTTTTATACTATGTAGTGATTACAACACCAACCGATTTCTAGTAGAGTCCCTAGATCTACGTATCAAGCGGAGTAATAACTGTTTGACCCAGTTGGCAGGTTATTTGACACTTTACAACAGTTATTTACCATGAAATAAAGGGCACAGTGTTACCCAAACAATATACAGTGAAAGTTGGATTCACAGGGCGGCGGTAGTCCAATCCAAACACAACAAATAGGTGAAGGCAAACAGTGCCAGTGTGCAGTAACACAAATAGTGGACTTTTACGATCGACATACAGTTCAAGGTGGTTCGTGTGTGATGCATCTGGCGAGCTTGTTTTGTTCACTGGCTGATTTTACTGTTTTAGTTATGGAGAATGCGGCTAGCATTTTGTCGAAGGTTGTTTTTAACCGACTTCCAAAAAGCAGGAGGTTCTATGTTCGTCTGTATGTATCTTTTTTTTTTGTGTGTTCATCGATAATTTCGCCAATTGTGAACGGAATCGAAAAAATATTTTTTAGTTCGAAAGAGTATACTCCCAAGGTGGTCCCATTTAAATATTACAGAAATTGGCTGAGCCGTTTTTGAATAAATCAACAATAATGTAAGCAATTCCAGCGAAATATTTGAATTTTGGACACGATGGAAGGCGGTTTTGCCATTTTTTGCGAAAAATATTTTTAAAATATGTTGAATTTGAGCTATGCCTCTTGTTCGGTGTCGAGGCGATGGGTCTTTTATTACTCTTTACTGAAATTCCGGTTTGGTGTTTTGTGTATTTCTCCCCGCCAGTGACTACCAGAGAGTGTCAAGTTCCTTAAATAACAGAGCGTGACTCTAGGTCGCTGGTGCAGGTGCTCCAGTGATCTCCGGTCCAATTTGAACTAGATAGACTAGTTTATGTTTAGCCCTAAAATAAAACAAACCTTAAATCTAGGTAGGATCTATAGTCTGACCGTTTAACTGAGAACCTCGCGAGACAGGGACAGAGACAGGTGCGAGCGGCGGGTCCCCGCCGCTCGCACCTGTCTCTGTCCCTGTCTCGCGAGGTTCTCAGTTAAACGGTCAGACTATAGTAGGCAGCTTATTCTGCGCATGTAGTTCCCTGAAGGTAAACAGTACCTACAATACAAGCTTTTGCTTAGTGTAGGTTCTGTGTACTGATTTGTAACGGCTAGCCGATAATGTATATGTAAATAATATTTACATCAATTATATTAATAAGTGGCTTTTGTATCATGCAATAAAAAAAGAAATATTTATTAGGATATTTTAGCAGAGTGCATATTACTTTTGAATCCCGTCCCTAAAATATTGTCAAGTTTGGGGTATGTTTCATGGTGCAAATAATGAACTACCGCATACTAATTATAACATACCTACCTAATAACGTTTTTTCTTCTTCAGTTATGTTTTATTTATGGGGTGTCAATAAAGTGGTCTTGTATTGTATTGTAATAACGTATTTCTTTTTCTTTGTTTCAGGTATGACCCAGTATCAAGTTGTCACAGCACTGAAAAACAAGCTTCTTCGATTGGTACGAGTATAGTACCTATCGTACGTGGAGTATTAGAAATTGGCCGCTGCAAATCTAATGGCCAAATGGGGTTTTTCTGACGCGAATTCCGACAACAAGACAAGTGTGACTGTGGAGCAGTGCAGACAATGGAGCACCTATTGTCCTGTCCTTAGTGCCCAAACACCTGCGACACACACAGCGACCTTATGGAAGCCTCTCCATCTGCGGTAGCAGTCGCTAACCACTGGGCAAAGCTTGTATAGATATATCTTACCAATTTTAGAACCATCGACACGAAGAAGAAGAAAATGATTTATCTCTCTATGTATATGCTGCACTTGCAGCCACGTAACATTAAAGCTAGTTACACAATTTTTCATCAGGAGATACGTAGACAGGCGCTGCGGTAGTCTACGCGTAGCTACGAAATATTTCGTTGAATTATGTACTTAGAAACCAGCAGTGTCGCGGCGATGTTGTAGTCTGATGCTGCTGCGTGCAATCATCTACTTAATTATTCCTTAACTCGGATTAAAACTTCAGACCGTCGATTCTATTGTAATAAAAGAGATTCCATTAATATAATCGCCACAATACTCCACCCTTGAAACTTTAATCCCATATTTATCCAGCCATAATATTTATTTTGAAGTAGTCTCTCCAATCTTGCCTAGCCACTAGAGCTAAGTGTAACGGGCGTCACCCCGGCAACGGTTCTAGCCTAATAACACTAATGCGGGCCTAAACATCCCTGTGATTTCGTGAGGGTTACCACTATCTCTTAAAAAGGTCTTTACCCTGTCTACCGGTTTTCTAGTTATTCATATTTCTAAGGAAAGTCTAAAAGAAAGAGCTTAGTGTATGAAAATAAAATGTTTTGTAAACTTTTTCACTCTTATATGTATAATTTTTGATGGAGGAGTCATTTTGAATGCTTTCTTTTGTTCGTTGAAAATCTATCAGGTTTTCGTGACAGAAAAAGACGAAAATTGAAATAGGAAAAACTCAAAGATGTAGTAAAAGTAGACCCCCTGAAGGTGTATTTCCTTACCATTTGACAGATTGTCGACACGGGTCGCGATCGTAAAGTGGAAACGAGGGAGGCGCTCTCAGAAGTCGCACAACGAGGATCACAGTTTAAGACCATGCCTTAACGAGGGCCTAACACCACGCCTTAACTATAGTTCCTACTAAGCTAAGGTGATGAGCAGCCTTAATTTGTACGACAAATTGAAGGTGAACTAAATAGTTAATGAAGAATTAAGCTGTTTAAATTTATTGTAATTGCTCGTTACTTTGATATCATTCGTATGTTTCTTCAGTCGTTTCGCCAGACAGCTGAGACAGCTGTTGCAAAATTTGCAAGAAATATAACTAGTGATATAAGTATGTGGTGAGGCTAAATGTATGGATCTTATCATCGACAACAAAGTGCCTGATTAAAACCTCAGAATCGCAATGTGTGTTAAAACTGCTCAACCTAGTCCGTTTTCGAAATCTTTAGAGGTGGTGATGAGAGCTAGAGCTAACGGCAAGAAAGCTATAGTGGTGGTCAGCCATCAGAAATGACAATAATAATAAACTTGTGGATGTATCAGAAAGTCACCGATTTCATATTTTTTACTTTGATATCCCCACAACACTAAACAACTGTGAAATAAATCGAGAAAAAGCAAAATCATAGGTAGTTTATCGACGAAATTGCTCAAAGAAAACCTATGAAATGTGTAGTAACATCTGAGCGCTATATTAATATTTGACTTTGAATGTTTACGGGAACCTCGGGCAATCGGAATATTTTATTGGTTGCTTGTAAACTGCGGTTTATGAATCGGTAAACCTGGAGGGCTCTTGGGTCGTTCGCCTCTGTATTTATGTAAAAGGTATATGTTTAGTACGGGGCGGGGCTGCTTATATGGTCTTCATAAGATTTAACCTGCTATGTAGATAATTTTGGAGTCTCTTCGACATGAAATCAGAGCTCAGATCTATAGACGCGCACATATACATAGGTACATCGCTAGCTCTAACATCATCCAAGATACAGGTTGTGAAAGCGGTCTAGAACCAAGTTTCGTAACTTAAAGAAGCTAGGCTGACTCTGGTAGACACTGGAAGAGGGTAATGCACAAAACACCCCAGAGATATAGGGGACACGTCAGTGCAGGACCTAGTGCTCTCACACCGAATAAGACGAGCCCTGGCATACCTATTACTTAGCACGTTGATGTGGGATCCTGCGTACTGCCACATCACAAGTAGAGTACATATATAGATCGTAGAATAGATGCAAAGTTTAATATTAAAAAGTCCGGTACAGTACAGTATGCAAAGTTTTGGAATGGAGACTTCGTACTGGCAAATGCAGACTAGCAACCAGCTGGATGTAAGCAATGGCACACACGAGCTATTTACAATCCAATAGCAAAATCCAGTAAATGGGCGATACTCGTGTGAAGGGAAGTTCAAAGAGAAAAAGCAAAGGGATCTCATTGTTTACATCCAGATTAACAGCTAACGTTTATTCAAAAGCATCAAACCGAAGACAACACTACCTGCCAATTGTATCCCTAGAATGCTAATACGATAGATAGGCCCGCCTTTGTGCCGTAATTGCCCGCCCAGGGCTGCCAACTTTACACAAGAAAATAAGTATACTTATTACCTACTTCCAATAAAAATATTTATTATGTAAACGTAACGGACTCTCGACTTTATACAATCTCATTTTAAGATTTTGCTATTTGATTTCTGCAGGTGCTCCAATTTTCATATATTTTTTGTAAGTCTAGCGCTGAGGGTACTGTGGAGGGGATTGCTGCGCATGTTGACCGCCATACTAAACACTAACGACCTGTATTTGCTATTGCGACAAAGTAAATGTTTTTTATTGGTCCATCTCGCTATGTTTCTCTATAGATAGATTGTAGAAAGAAACTTAAATCGGTCCACAAATAAATTTTTAAATCTATTTCATATTCATATTCATATTTGTTTATTGCATAATATGGGTTTACAAAGTACTTACAAGATATAATAATATAAAACAGTTCGCCATATTCAGCCTTTCGGCATGCAACATCATGTAAGAGTACCTACATATAGGCATTTAGTTGTTTTTTTTTTATCTAATATTTTACATTTTAAACATTTGTCATACATATTATTTAACCACATTACTTTTAAAAATCATGAAAAAAAAACAACAACACTATATCACGTTTGGTTGCATCTGTCAAATGAGAAAAAAATAATTGATTGAGGCCATTGGCCAAAAAACTGGAAACTAAGTTTCTAAAGCATCCCATTCATGTCTTTTGTGTTTGTAAAAAATAGTAGTACCGTAAATGTGGCACGTAGGAAGCCTTAAACTCGATTGTAAAACTATAAGGTTTATCGTTATAGTTATATTCTTCTTCATTTTAGCCACAGATGTCTACTTCTGGACATAGGCCTCCCCTATAAACCTCCAATAAGACCAGGTATAGTCGTGACAAAAAATAATTATCATTATTAACAGTATGCTCGGCAACCCTAGCCGACATCGATCCGAGATCACAGGGGATGATTAATTCATCCCTTCTCTATGCTAATTTCATCGTCGCGCCAAAACACCTGATGCTGTTTACTCAGCTGATTAATGCCGCTAGGGCGTGGCAACAAGAGGGGGGCGTTCGTGGTTGCCTAGCCCTGCGACCTTGACTTTCAACCTATTTTCCTGTGCTGACTCTTCAATACTCCACTGTTTATCATAGGCTGTTGCAGGCATAGCTATGAAAAACGATTGGAACATCAGCTGCTGTGTAGTGCGCCAGAACACCTGATGCTTTACTCGGCTGATTAATGCCGCTAGGGCGTGGCAACAAGAGGGGGGTGGTTGCGGTGCGGTTGCCTAGCCCTGCAACCTTGACTTTCAACCTACTGTACCAGCCATTGAATGGTCTACAGTTTAACATAGACTTACTTAGCGATTGGGCCATCATGCTGGTGCAGTGTCTCAAAACACCTGATGCTGTTTACTTGCCGCTCGGGGCGTGGTAGCACAAAACGGGGCATATTGCATACTGTTGCCGATAACGTAACTGTTATTAGTATTTTAAATAACGATAACATAACGTAGTTTAAATGCTACTTGCATAGAAAAATGACAAGCTACTTGTTTCTTACCGGTACTTATTGACATCCAAAATGTATAATATTTATTTGGTATTTAATTTGTTCTATTTTTAATTTGTTGTATTTTGATAATTTTTAGGTGTGTTTTGAAATGAATTTTAATTTTTCAGAAATAATTCTATAATCATAATATAATTAAAAGCATTGTTATCGGACGTTTTCAAGAACATGTAATATGTCTACGAAATAAAGAGAATTTGACTTGACTTGGGGGGGTGGATAAGTCACGCGTGGTTGCCTAGCCTAACGAACTTGGCTTTCAACCTACTGTACCAGCCTTTCAATGCTGGAGATTGGGGTGCAAGACTGGCACCCACTCGCGCAGAACGGACACATGGCGGACCTTGGTATCGGAGGCCAAGACTCACTTTGGGTCGCTGTGCCACCAAAGATAGATAGCCTTTCAATAGTTCCGACTCATCGGTCGTTACATTATCTGATGTCAATTTCACAGAACTTGTTGTTTTCTCTATTGAAAGTTCATTTTAAGTTTGGAATCAGTAAGCTTTGGCTATTGTTGCGCGAAGTCGTCCGATTATTTCCTTGAATTTTGAACAAGTCTTATTTTACTTATCAACGTTTTCCAGCTACAAGACAGTTAGAACATTACTTAGGTACTTTAGTTCTATTGTTAAAGAGATATTGAAAAACATTACGCAATAGACTATTACTAGCGACCCGCCCCTGCTTCGCACAGGTGTATTATACATATAAACTTAACTCTTGAATCACTCTATCTATTAAAAAAACGCATCAAAATCAGTTGCGTAGTTTTAAAAATATCAGCGTACACGGGGAAAGACAGCGGGAAGCGACTTTGTTTTATACTATGTATATTATATACTATATATGATTTTTCAATAGCTTTTTCTTTGGTATTGGCCGGGTGGCTAGCTCTGATCTGCTCTACGTCCTGCAGAGGATTATTAAAAAGGCTGGTACAGGACATATGACTACAGCCCCAGGACACCTACGCTGAGGCTAAATGCTCAAAATCCGCAGTAAAAAACGATCTGACAAAGTTAGTGTTATTCTAAAAGTCAAAAGGGTTGTAATATTTTGGTCTCGCCTCTGCAGTCGTTAGATGACTTGCCTTGTCTGGCAGAACAATGGCAGAAATAGCTCTTGCTTTAGGCCTTTCACACGACGCTATCAAAAATTTACGCCTTTTTCAAGTTTACGGTTTTATGTTGTCGGTACACTGTAAGTGATTCCTTGTAAAACTTTGCGGTGTATACCTCCACGTCATCAGCTGTTAATCATCGTATTAGAAGATATAAAGTTAGTAACTCCGTATAGGACGAATCAGTTTTAAAATCCGGCAGTCTTTTGATATGGCTAAACAAACGAATCTAGAGTTTCATCTTCTGAACTAAAGTCCAATATAGTTCAGGAAACGTGATAAAAAAAAAACTGCAAGATTAACATACTAAGACCCAAGTTCACCAACGCTTGATTAAGTTAAACGTGTGATTACTGTATTTAAACCACGATTAAACTCGGGTTTTAGACCCTAGTTCACCAACAGATGTTTAATTAACAACCGTTGGTTAAATCTTAAACAGTTTTTTAACGAAATATTGCTGTTCAGCAAGCAAAACCGTTTGGTTAAATACAGTAATCACACGTTTAACTTAAACAAGCGTTCGTGAACTCGGGCTTACTGGGCGAAAGATAGGGAAGACTATGTACTATAAATGGACAATAATTGAAATGATCAGTTATGAAATTTGCGTCGCATGTGCCATAACGGATTGTTCTTATCAGTAGATGATGTTATGGACTACACTTGGGTCACACAGTCAGTCACAGTACTAACCACTACCTACTTACCGAAAAGTTCTAAGTAGTAGCGAGTCATCGGTGTAAAAGTATAACAAGACGAGACACACTACTGTGTCTTTTCGAATAGTTCTATTTCTTAAGTCAACTAGCGACTCGCCCCGGCTTTGCACTGGTGTATTATACATATAAACCTTTCTCTTGAATCATTCTGTCTATTTAAAAAAAAACCGCATCAAAATCCATTGCGTAGTTTTAAAGATATAAGCATGGGGACAGACAGCGGGAAGCGACTTTGTTTCATACTATGTAGTGAAGTTACCGTCTCAACTCAATCGCGTCGGCCGCAGGTGGCGGCGTGTGAGAAAGGCTTGCATTTGTGTTTTATGACCAGACGGTGACGTCACCCGACCTCTGGCAGCGGGAGTGCCCACGGCAATGCGACGAAACATTCAGGGTTGGATTTGAGCTATAGTTAGTT
The DNA here is from genome assembly GCA_964007245.1 of Hypomecis atomaria. NCBI lineage: Eukaryota > Metazoa > Arthropoda > Insecta > Lepidoptera > Geometridae > Hypomecis > Hypomecis atomaria. The sequence continues at coordinate 25,404,872 of OZ023279.1, forward strand.
CGTATAGGCCGGGTGGCTAGCCCTGGTGTCAGAGTTTTTAGGCCACCTCAAGGCCTCTGACATGGCTAAACGGTTAAAACAACCGGGACCTACAATTTAACGTGTCATCCGAGCCACGGTAACGCTCAGTTTTAAATGCCACCCGCGGTCACCCATTCAAACACTGACCGTTCGGAACTTTGCTTAATTTCGGTGATCGCTGACAAACACCTAATCAAACTACGCTACGAGCGCTACTTTAGCTATATACGCTATACTCGTATACGCAAAAACGCAAAATAAAAATATAAAAAAAAAAACAAAATAAAATAGTTTGTTAGATAAGTTCGTGTAGGCCTTCACACACCCGTCGAGAGTTTTCAAACCTCCTGGTGATCTCTGGCATGGTGAAACGATTAAATAAACGGTGGTCTACAATTTAACATGGAATTCAAATTGTGGTAAAGCCCGATTGTAAGTAAATGCTTCCCATCCAAGTTCTACTTATCCGAAGAAGACTGGCTTACGAAGATACATCAATCAATGTTTTTAAAAAAAATTCTAGTCCAGTTACACTTTTAGTGTCACTACAAAGTATAAAACAAAGTCGCTCCCCGCTGTCTGTCTGTCCCTATATATGCTTAGATCTTTAAAACTACGCAACGTATTTTAATGCGGTTTTTTTTAATACATAGAGTGATTTAAGAGGAAGGTTTATATGTATGTATAATACACCTGTGCGAAGCCGGGGCGGGTTGCTAGTAGTTGATAAACCACGTCTAGTCTTCAGTCAATTCATACGTAAAGTACTACATTAGGTAAATCTATCAATACCTAATGCTTGAATATTGTTATCTAGGCCATAGTGGTCACTGAATCTAGAATTCTGGCCCGTGCCCCGGGGACATCCCCCGACCGCGTTCGGAAAATTCCAATACTTTCACAATTACATCAACTAGAAGAACATTCTTACAGAAATATAGCTTTACTATTGCTGAAGACTAATAACATCATGATCATTTCGTTTCAATGGCTAAGCTTTGTAGTTTTTAGGGTTCTGTACCCAGGGTAAAAACGGGACCCTATAACTAAGACTCCGCTGTCCGTCTGTCACCACTCTCATGAACCGTAATAGCTAGAAAGCTGAAATTTCACAGATGATGTCTTTCTGTTACCGCTAAAAAACAGAATAAAATTAATATTAAAGGGGGATTCCCAACAAACTTGAATTTTTAACCGTTTTTCGCTCGATATCGATAATGGTAACAGGTAGATGCTTGAAATATTAATCCAATCCCTTGCAAACATTGCTATTTGCGACCAAGCTGTCAGCCGTCAGCGAAAAGAATACAAAGATCGGCGCGCCTCTGTCATACCTCATGCGATGCCGGTTAATATTCAACGGCACGTGCGTCCAAAGGTTCTACGTCGAGACGTCGCGTTACGTGTTACGTGATTTGGTTACAAACTTACTGCAACATGCAACAATATTGGTCTGTGTTGACGGCGAAATAGCTCTTTTGTATGTTTTAACAAAGTCGAGTTTTGTGAAGCTATGCTCAATGCAGTCTTGGCAGAAGAAACGTTTGCTCAGGTAATGCTGATTTTCGATCTGTCGCATAATGCGACTAGGTTTATTATGTTACTAGCTGGCCCGATTGAAAAAAATCTGAATAGGGTCATGCCCCGTTATAACCTAGGCGTATAAACAATAAATAGCCTACGAGTTACGACCTATTTTCAGATTTGCCAAATATACACAAGAAAAACGTAATAAATTATATAAAATCGTAACCTTTTAAAAATACAAGCTTTTGAGATCCTGGATATCATGTAGCAGCAGAGTGTTAGCCAAGACAAGTAAAACGAGCCCAAACACGACGGGTCTATCTTGTTTGGTACAGGAGTTCCTATGGCCAGCTTCCGACTCAATCATCAGATCAGCTTCATGGTACCATATTATTGCATTGTCATGCGATATACATATGCGTGAAAAACTTCAGCTTAATCTGAATCTGGGAAGTTGGTCTAAAACTTGCAAGATTCCACCCGAACTTACAAACATGGTCATTGATCATGCCGTTTCAGGAGAGTTCGACTACCCGTATCAGCACGCACCCCCAACACGCAAGCAACCAGTGTCATCACTTTTTGTAATGCAATTTAAATAATAAATAAATATTAGGGGATATCTTACACACGGTCTCTGACCCTAAACTAAGCAAAGCTTGTGATATGGCTGCCAGAGACTGATATATTACATATACATTTTTATAAATACAAACGTATATAGATAATGCCTAAATAACACCCAGACACAGAGCAAACCCAGCCACAGAGTATGTTCATCACATAAATATTTTCCCTGGGTGGGAATCGAACCCACGCCTCTTTGACCCAGTAGTCAGGGTCACTAACCACTGAGCCACCGAGGCAGTTTTAATGCTCGTATTAAAATATGTAATCGAAGCCTTTTCTGCTCACATTATTATTTATTACACATTTCTGTAGTCGTCAACAATGGGCCATTTTGCGAGCTAAAGTAACCAGTAACCGTCTGAAAGCGGGGCCCTGCCCTCGTCTAAAATGGAAACCAGCCCGTGAATGTACACAATGACCTCATCGTATGACGAAACCGCCGGACAACTTGATATGCTATCAGAAGTCAAAGAAAACTGTACCTTATTAGGTACAGTACAGTTAAGGGGACTTTATGTGGTCAAACGCAAACCTAAATCAGAATTCAGAATAAAAAAAAATTAAAAAAAAATATGCCAAAATTAATAAGGATAAAAAATCACAAGTTGATTTCCAAAATCTATTTGTAGCATTTGTTTATCATAAAGTCGTACACGTATTGTAGTATTTTACGTTTTTAAATTAATAAAAAAGGGAGAAAATGAACTTTTCTTTTGATAATAAAGTATAGTATAAAGTAGGAGGACGCCACATTACCACCCCTACACTGTCGATTTTCCTTCGATACGTACGAAGCGGTTTGACTCAACTTTTCTGATTCGTACCGCCGGGGAATGGAACAGTCTTCCTGCTTCCCTGTTTCCTAAGAGTTATACTCTAAAGCTTTTCAAGGTCAGAGTGAATAGGTATCTTCTAGGTCTGCATGTTTCATCTTCGACCACAACGTCGCTTACCATCAGGCGAGTTGGTGGTCAAGCGCGGACTTATTCGCGATAAAAAAATAAATGAAAAGATACCAAAACCAACTTTTCCTTAATATATAAGGTACATTATTATACGTGTTGTGTATAGGGTTTTTATAAATTCAATGCCTAAATTCGCAAATATGACGACAATGAGTCAACCGGTTGAAAGGCCGTTAATGTCTTATAGTTTTATGTTCTTGTGATTAGCCTGCTATGCTATAAGAAGTTAAAGAAAACTGCGCCTTATTGCGTGTGTTAGAATAATAATGTTATTATAATATTTAATTTAATAACGATTACAAGATGTATTAAGTAATAAAAGACTTATTGGTAACTAAATCATGACTTCCGAATGTCGGCCATTGTTGTTTACATATACCATTTATTTAATACTGTGATTTCATAATGTTATAGATTACTTGAAACGTATCAATAATTGTTCTAATAATTCTAATAAGTATGAAATACAGTTTAAGATGATTTTATGTTTAACAATTGTGTAAAATGGAAGCTACCACCGTGCCCGCCATCTTGCTCGTTCCCTATTGGTTGTTAGTAATATTTACATCGAGCAGTGGTGGTAAGGCATGGTGGAAGCTTGTGAAATCAGTATAAAACGGTCTGTTGGCGCGGCTTCGCTCTCTTAGTGCCTTTTGGTGTTCGCTTCAGTATCTCTTAGTGTTTTCCCGGTATTCTGATAATAACGTTAGAGTCTTGCTTAGCTAGTTATGCTGAGTGTCGGTACCTTTTATATTCGAAGCCAAGTCGAGTGGACGTCGCCATGTTGCTAAAGTTAAGTACTTTGTGTAATATCTAAATTAAGGTGACTGATCAAAAGATTATACTGATGGCGTCTTGAGTTTCTTGCCACTTCTTCACAAAACGTCTAGGGCCTTGCGAACGTGGCATAATTATTGCAATACATGGTGGTACCCTCGAGGGACCCATGAAGTATAAAAAATATACAAAATAAACTTATTTACTTGTTTCCTTTACTAATTTAGAAACCTCAAGTGAGGTAACTACCCTCACAAACATTTAAAGGATCAGATTGAAGAGTTTCTTTGTTATTAAATTAGAATCAGGGTTGCTGCATTGGTTTAAAGTAAGATTTCCATCCTAACAGTAATATTTTGGTAGAAAATAGATAAAGTAACCCCCTCTTTTAACCCTGATCTAACACGTGCAGTTAATGTCTCGTAAAGTTTGGTGATGACAGTTACCATTAATGCGGTGGTATGATTTGTATGCAATAAATGTACTGAACACCGCTATAACTAGCTACTGTTGTTGTCATGCACTTTAATCATAGGTACCTATTAGTGGACTATCGAGCTAAAAAGGTAGGTAATTGTCCAAAAAGAAAAAGTGCGAGTCGGACTCGCGCACGAAGGATTCCGTACCGTACGAGAGCCCTATTCTTCTTGCCATTACGAGTATTAATAGTAAGCAAAAAAACTCTTAAAAATCAAGTTTGTTGTATGGGAGCCTCCCTTAAATTTTAATATTATTCAGATTTTAGTATTTGTTGTTATAGCGGCAACAGAAATACATCATCTGTGAAAATTTCAGCTATCTACCTAGCTGTAACGGTTCATGTGATACAGCCTGGTGATAGACAGACGGACATCGGAGTCTTAGTAATAGGGTCCCGTTTTTACCCTGTGGGTACGGAACCCTAAAAAATAAGCAAACGCGTTTTTTAAGACAACTGCGTAGAGAGAACCTTGTACCGAAAATGCTTTTTCTAAATACAACCTTTCATCTACTTAAATGGTTAAGTAGAGTGGTTTCTGAGATCCAAACTATTACCTACGTTCAAGGACTTTTAATGTTTTTGCTATGGGACAAACCCCAAAGTTGCGGTTACAGTTTGGTTTTGCTATGGGACTAAACCCAAAGTTGCGGTTACAGTTTGGTTTTGCTATGGGACTAACCCCAAAGTTGCGGCTACAGTTTGGTTTTGCTATGGGACTAACCCCAAAGTTGCGGTTACAGTTTGGTTTTGCTATGGGACTAACCCCAAAGTTGCGGCTACAGTTTGGTTTTGCTATGGGACTAACCCCAAAGTTGCGGTTACAGTTTGGTTTTGCTATGGGACTAACCCCAAAGTTGCGGTTACAGTTTGGTTTTGCTATGGGACTAAACCCAAAGTTGCGGTTACAGTTTGGTTTTGCTATGGGACTAAACCCAAAGTTGCGGTTACAGTTTGGTTTTGCTATGGGACTAAACCCAAAGTTGCGGTTACAGTTTGGTTTTGCTATGGGACTAAACCCAAAGTTGCGGTTACAGTTTGGTTTTGCTATGGGACTAAACCCAAAGTTGCGGTTACAGTTTGGTTTTGCTATGGGACTAAACCCAAAGTTGCGGTTACAGTTTGGTTTTGCTATGGGACTAAACCCAAAGTTGCGGTTACAGTATGGTTTTGCTATGGGACTAACCCCAAAGTTGCGGATACAGTTTGGTTTTGCTATGGGACTAACCCCAAAGTTGCGGTTACAGTTTTCTTTTACGAAATATTTAGCTATACGTGCTTTAACATCTACCTCTCTACCTCTACGTTCTACCTCTTCATCCATATTTAAAACTCCGCAATCTTAACGGGAAAAACATTAAAAGAAATAAAGCGTCATGACAACGTTTATTACATCCTAAAGCTTAGCAATAAGCTACAGTCAAACATCGTCGTTTGCATCACGACTCTAAGCGTCTTATTTACAGAAAACATAATAACATCATCCAATCGCCCCCGCTCTTCAGAATTAATTTGTGTTTCTTCCATTTAAATTGGAATATTGTTAAGGCATGCTCGACCATAGATGTCTATGGAGAAGTCTTCATACTTACCAGTACCGCCACGCGATCTCTGTATAAAATCGTTTGCAATGTCGCGCTCCAACGTGGTCCATTTCTATCAAAATCTTTATGTTTTTGGTGCATTTTAGCATTTTTGGCGCGGATGCTGCGTTCACCATTAATTACCCGAAGTGCGAATCATTTACGTGAGCGATGTACTCATACGCTGGAAAATACATGTTTACGATACCACACATTGCAGAATGCTGTAGAGTGCATATGAAATGGTGATTTGTTGTACTCTATGACAACTAATAGATAAGGGTGGTTGACTGGTATTGAATCAATTAGAACTTTAGAAGTAATGGATTAGTGAATTCTGCAATAATTAAAATTCATAAACTGAAAATACAATTAAGATTGGTTAATCAAGTTCAGAGATATAACCCTCTAAAGATTTTGGTAGGAATAAAGAGGGGATGCCTTGTCCCTTTCCCATAAAACATAACATAGTATGGAGAATGTATGACACTTACGGGCAGTGACGTCAAAGCCTGCCATAGTCGTTCCTTGTCTAGCAAGAAAATAAATTTGCTTGTAACTTCTTTATTTCTAAGTTGATTTTATTTTTGTTTTTGTTAATCAGTTTTGTTCACGAACTAGCCTATTGTGTATTGACGTTACGCGTTCTTGTTATTTTAAGCATGCCGAGTTTCGTGTGTAATTGTGTGGTGTCCACTGCTCATAAGATCAAGGCGACTTGTCTCATCTCGCGTGCTCTATGCGCCCAGGCGCGGCCTTATGAAATATGCAGAAGAAACAATATTTAGCTAAGCGATCCCTGCTCTTACAATTTATAAGAAAGCTGAAATGGCATTAATTCGATTCGCATCAGGATTTTTCTGGAACAAATTGGGCCAATTTGTTTGGGGACTAAGTAATTGCGTTATCTGAGCTCTTGCGTCAATTTGTCAATTTGGGGATTTGTTTTCTTTTTATTTTTATCTGTGTTGCGGCGGACCTGGGGTTTCGCGGTTGGGGTGGGGGAATATGTCGTGTTGTGTAACTAACGACCCTGTAGCTCCCTATGTCTCGTCTGTATAAATAAAACCGAAGCCAACGCAGATGGCATAGTAAGAGAGAGACCTATACCTAGCAGTGAAGTAAAGGAAGACTGTGGATGATCATAAAAATGGGTTTAAGCTATATTTATTTCAATAATATTTGTTACTTATTTTACCCGCGACTACGCTCGCGAGATTTTTGTTTTGGTTTTTGTGGACATTTCAGTTATTTGGGTTAAAAAGTAACCTGTGAGTCCTGTGACACTCTCTGATCTTTAAAGTTCCTACGTCTATGCAATAAATTAATTTTATCAAACTCTCCATTCTGCGTTTAAGAGTAGCAAACGAAACACATTTACAGATTTGTAATATTAGTGAGGATATCTGTGATTCATTGTTTAAGTTTATATTTGTTTGTTTCAGGTATGAACATAATCAAGTTGGTGTGGTCCTGAAGACCAAAAATCAAGCATCGGTTTTCTAATTGGTATGAAATAGTAGTAATGTGCAGTGCTTGAAAATAGCTAAAAAACATCCCTTTTACCTGATAATAAGACTGCGTCAACTTATCTGTTGGTCGCCAATTGCGAATTTTCTCTAATATCTCCTATCTCCAATTTTATCCTTATACCCCTTTTACCTGTTTCAGCTAAAAAACATGATCCTAGCAACCGTCCTCTGCCTGATTACTCCTGCGCCGATTCCTTTGTCTCCCTCATGACCCGAATATCCTGACCTTCCAATCATCCCAATACAAAGATGCTATTTTAATAATAATAAACTTTTTGTTGTATTTTTTTTTTGGCTTGGAGAACTATCTCAAGTACCACGACTATATAGTACCTATTATAATTTGTAAAGATTTTTTTCATCATGAGATTCAAGATCGTGCATTTGATTGTTATTTAAAAATGATGAAGTGGGGTGAAGTGCAGAGAGAATTGCCTCTAATTTTATGATTTAAACCAAATTAAAAACGTTAAATGCAAGGTTGAACTAAAGTTGAAGACGTTGGCACACGCATCGCTAGGCTCTATTAGAAATTAATGGGCAGGACATTTAAAAAGTTGGTATGTCAACTAATGGTTTAAGGCATTTACCCATTGATAATTATTTTTATTTGAGGAAAACAAAACAGGAAAAAAAAGATAACAACAACAAAGATTAGAAACTAAACTAACAACCAAACTACCCTATGTCTTACCATCGGTACCCTGGACAATATCCTTACTAATATTTGAAATCCGAAAGTGTTTGTTGGTTTGTTCCTCTTAACGGATTGACTTGATTTTTGTCATGGATATACTCGTAGTTTGAAAGACGGAAAGTGGCATATGATACTTTTTTATCCCGAAAAAATAAAATTGTTCTCATGGGAGCAAACAATTAAAATACCACGCGGGTGAAGCCGCCAGCAAAGGCAAGTCAACAAATATGTCTAAAGGCTTGCACAGAACCGAAAAACATATCGCCAAAGACAGGTGTTCTAAACCCAGCAGTATATATACTCGTACATGCCAATGAGATAAAAACGACTCTTCGAATTGAAATAATTTATTTCTTAATCCATGGTGTTGCAACGAGCATTGTCACCCTCCTTTTTCCATGCATGTTACGTCCTAGCCGATGATGCCTCGGCCGCCGCCGCCGCCCGCGCTCATGCCGCCACCGCCTCTGTGGTAGCCGCCGCCGCCGCCGCCCATGTTAGTGTGGCCCATATTGTTGAAGTCTCCGAAGTTCCTCGAGCTGTGACCTTCCTCTACCTGTAGAATGGAATCATAATTAGCTCTTGGATACTTTGAATTGAGGTAAAGTTATATGCCTGCATTATGTTATGTTTGGGATGATTCGAGATTGAAATCATTTGGAAAAAAACCTTCTTTCTAGTGTGTTTTGGCCAGTCAATGTCTGGCCTACTGTCCTGACCGTCATTAGATTAAGTTATTCAACCTAGTACATTAATTCTAATAATGTATTATGAACAACAAAACATAGTGGTGGAACTTGAAAAATTGAAATCTGACTTGGTTTCAAGATCTGCGATCGATTGTATTTAATTAAAAATGCACCAAATATTTCGCAAGCTACAAGGAAGCCTGAAATACTTTGTAAATAAAAATGAAAATGAGAAACTCATGGCGGATGCATCAATCCTACAAAAATGAGTCGGCGAATAAACTCTCGCGTTGTAAATGAGTCGGACGCAATTTTTGCAACATGGAAATGATAGGATTCTTACCCTTCTATAGTCAGTGTTGGCATTGTCGTAAATGCCGCTGTTCATGCCACCACTGTTAAGGTAGCCGCCGTTGCCGTACCCGCTGTCCATGCCGCCCCCGCCGTTGTAGTAGCCGCCCCCACCACCGCCCGCAATAGGACCAATTGGGGCAATTGGGTACAGGGAAATGGCAAGCGCGGTGTGCGCCACGCACAGCAGGGCGATCGCTACCTGTTGAACAAATCATACATTAGTAACAGTCAGAGTATTAACAATGGGTAAAGAGATTTGCGTTTTATCTTGCTCAAACAAAGGAAATGACGACTGAGTAACTGCAGCATGTATCTTATATCACCCACGTAAAATCCACTTGATTGGTCTTATATGAATACCGTCGGACTTCGGGCAGAACGTTTTTTCGGGTCTCCATTGCTGATTTGATTCTCATTCTTATTCCGTGTTGGGGAGTCCGTGTTTTGCACTGAAGTCCTGAATAAGGTATCTTGCGCATTGCAATTTGCCCTTTGCGTTGACTAGACATAAAAACGTTAGTTAAGAAATGTTTTCACTCACCAATAGACGCATTGTGTTATTTTCTATCCGAAGGTCCCGAATACAGTGATGACATTAGAGGTATACGCATCTTTTATACTTATCTGATAGACTAATGGAACCGGTTAATGGGCCGCTTCATTTCATATCGTTAAGGGCATTATTACGCTAGTTATCTTCGTCACACTGCCGGCCGTAAGCTATAAAGTCTGTAACTACAAAATCAACTTATTGTATGTTTATTAGGGCTACATTTGGCCACCAACTCTCAGTTGTAGCCTAAGATAGAGTATTTAGAGTTATCGTTCCTAAAAAGCGGGGATTATTTTGTGGTTAAAATATGTTCTACTACTTTATATCGAAGGAAGGTATATCCATTTTAAGAACACAAATAAATAGAATGATGGTATTAAGAATTTATTTGCATTTAAAAATTAAATTAAAATGTAAATAAAATTATTGATTAAACGCATTTCCTTACCGAAAATAAATTATATCTAAGTATTTAAACTTTAAAACACAAATAAATAGAATGAAGGTACTAACAATTTATTTGAATTTAAAAATTAAATTAAAATGTTACTAAAATTATAGATTAAACACATGAATATAAATTATATCTAAGTATTTAAACTTAATTTTTAGTAAAGATAATATAGACACAGCTCTTAGTTAGCGGCTTATTTTTTTTGAGTTAGCCTATGTCAAAATGCTTATGATAGCGGCTTTTTAGTTTGCGTACGGCGTAGATCTAATAATGCGATGGGGAAATCTATCGACTAGAATTCTACGTAATAATTGAAATTAGTGGTTAAAACCACCTAATTACAGTTTAATGTCCCTTGCATAATATCTGATTCGACAGGTCGATCAACTGATCACCTGATTCAGTGGATTTTTGGAAACGGGGGAAATTTGTCAAAACTAAGTCATTAAAAGTGGAAAAGATACATTTTGTTTGCGTTTGGATTTTTCGTCAATTTAGGCTAGTCAATGCATTAATTGGATATGTATTTAGATACATACGTCGTGTTACTGTTGTAGGTTTTTTCATAAGAGTATTGTTTTGGTGTTACGTGTATTAAGACGTAGATCATAGTAATTTTTGGATCTTAAATTTTAAGTTACAATTGTTTATAAATTCAAACCGCTTTAGATGGGTAAGTGGTTGTGGTTGGGTTCATAGCTGGCCTTTGCCCAGAAGAGAGTTAACTCTACCAGATATGGCGGTTTTGTGCTCTGGTATGCCAAATAGTGCATAAATAAAAACATAGTGCATATCGTTCAGCTTCGCAAAAATTCACTACAGTAACGGTTTTGTATTGTTTTTTCGCATTCAGGGTCGGTCCCATAGTAACCACTGTTCACGATGTATAAAATAATATCCAAGAATATGAATTGAATTATTTTTTAAATATTGATTATGTAAATCTATCTCATTGACATGTAAATGAAATATTTTGGGAATAAATTGAATATGAATGTGTAAAATGTTTAATCAGTCCCATATAAGTTACATCATTATTAATTTATTACTTCCAACAAAAGCATGAGTATTTGCTGTAACAACAGCTGGGCCCACAATTCGTGTTTCACCACCGAAAACTGAAATGGGGACGCATTTCAGTTTTCAACGTAAGCAACGCACTAAAAAGTATAAAAATGGTTGTAATTATTGTTGCTGATTAAATTTAAATACATGACGTACCTATGTATATTTTTGAAATACTTATGCTTTTAATTTTCTTTCTTTTGATACCCTAACGATACATTTGGTTAAAAAAATCTGAACTGCTTACTAGTTGGCACCAGAAATCAGCCTCATGGTAGGTAATTAAAAAACCATAAAAATTATTTGTTTTTAATTACCTACCATGAGTTTTTGGGACGAATTTAACGCTACCCTTAATTGTCGAAATCCATTCAGCCTTTTGGAAGATACGAGGTAGTAAAGATATTTACAAACAAACATACAAAATACGCGAGAAAAACAATACTCTTCCTTGGTAGTCGGGTAATAAAAATGAAAATATTTTATTTCAAGATATCATTTAATCTAAAATACCGAGGAATAGTCTGGATAATATCTTAAAAACACAATCTAATATAGCTTCATAATTACAGCGCGCCACGGTAAAACGAATTAGGTATACCTGCAATCTATTTTCTACAATACTACGGTGAGAAGATTAGAAAATCGTATAAAAATACTGCTCTTGAAAAAATCAAATGTGTATTCATACTTTAACTAACTTTAATTCTCCTAATGAACCTGCGCAAGGACAATCTGTCCTGGGTTGTCTCTTGGTCTAAATTGGCCTTTTTTAGAGTTTGGGATATACTCTTCCACCAGGTGGCTGGGGGGCGTCCCTTTCCCCGTTTTCCCTCGGACAGTTCTAAAAGTTAGTCTTAGTAACTTGAAATAAACGTTTTTTATTATTATTATTAAAACCCTTCGAACCGCGTGTTCATCGTCCCTACGCATCACGTGTCCATACCACCGCAAGCGGCTTTCCAAAAGTTTATCAGTTATAGGTGCTACTTTAAAAGTACCGCGGTTGTAATCGTTTTATATTTTATCGAGCCTGGCTACCCCTCCCGACCATCTCAACATTTCCATTTCATTTGTATGCAATTTTTGCCTATGTGCGTGTTTTGTATTTGTATTTGGTTTCGATTTCCAATTTCTTTTAATTTTCTTCTCAACGCTATATCGAAATAAACAGGTAACGAAGCTCTCGTCTCAAAAGGATAACGAAGTCTGGCCATTACCTAGAGCTTGTTCGCAGAAATACGATATTTGCTCACGCTTGCGGACAGTACAAACTAAAACTAGCCGTCTACCATCGACTTATTGATATTAACAATCCGAGGACCCGGCAAATTAAATCAAAATGTGTCATAGAAACCTATGCTGTAAAATGTGAAAATGACAAGTGATTCTATTAAAGAAAGCGTTACGTGATACAAGCCAAAGCATCTCTACATACCGGTTATGCATTGTTAAATGGTAATAACTCTCTACCATTCGCTTAGTACTTATTCCTAATTGGCATTTGTGAGTTTGTGATGCAACATTACAGATATTTTAATCGACGAAAAAACGGAGGAGGTTCTCAAGTCAATGCGTATTTCTTAGTGGTCCGAATTTTATATTTTATTTTTATTGGAATGGGTCCTCGTATTTGTTCCCATATAAATTTTATTGAAATTGGTTACTTTTCAAAATAATATTCTCAACGCAATTAACTAGTTTGCGGACGAAGTTGGTCAAATTTTGTACGTAAATTGCTTTGATTGATGTCGGTAGTGCTATTTTTGGCGAAAAATTATTAATAACAATATAGAGGCATCTTGTACCGGACCACTGATTAGATAATACTAGACGACTCGCCCCGGCTTCGCACAGGTGTATTATACATATAAACCTTCCTCTTGAATAACTCTATCCATTAAAAAAAAACCGCATCAAAATCCGTTGCGTAGTTTTAAAGATTTAAGCATACAGACAAACTAACAAACGAAAATAGCGACTTTATTTTATACTATGTAAGGATGTAGTTACTACGCTGAACTGCCGAACATGTAGATGCAACGACCTTATCACCATCTCTAGAAATATAAAAATACCTCAATGCTCATAAATATATGTGTGTAATCTTTACTAACATGGTTAATAGATTGACGTTAGTTTGCTTAAAGTAAGAAAAGTGTACCTACTCGGGAATTTTGCGAATACTATGAAGTGTATACCTAAAGCTAACACGTGAAATATGAAGCTAATGCTTATTCCATTTTTCTTGTACATTGAATAAAATAGAGCATAAACTAAACTTGCGCCACGTAGATGAAATAAAGGTAGATTTGTAGCGAATCCCAGTTATGTATATAAGTTTATAAGACGTGACTTTTACACATGTTCGGGACGATTCAAATGTTCTTTATCATCTATCGGTATAAAACAACCAAATAAAATTAATTGATTTATCACTCATACTGTAAGCCGATTATGACGAGTTTAGGATCTCCTTGCCAATATTATAAATCCGAAAGTGTTTATTGGTTTGTTTGTTACTATAGTCTGACCGTTTAACTGAGTCCTCGCCTGCGCGGTACAGAGGCGCGGGGGTAGACGACAAAGGGGACTGAGACAGGTGCGAGCGGCGGGTCCCCGCCGCTCGCACCTGTCTCAGGCGAGGACTCAGTTAAACGGTCAGACTATAATCATGTAGAGAAATATAGTATACAAATTAATTATCGTAGTTTAAAGGTTTCATGAGTACTGTACCAGCCTTTTTAATAGTCCACTGCAGGATGTAGGCCTACCCACGAAGGGTGATTAGGCTATATCCACCACGCTGGCCCAGTTCAGGTTGGTGGATTCACACACGCCATCGAATTTCTTCTACGGACGTATGCAGGTTACCTCGCGATGTTTTCCTTCACCGAAAAGCCAGTGGTGTGAAATTCCGTACATAAGTTCCAAGGAATTCATTGGTACGGGATTTATCGGGTTTGAACCCACGACCTCACGTTTGTAAGGCGGGTGTCATTACCACTAGACCACTACGGCTATATCATGAATATTTACAGGTTATTGTTATTCCAGAAAATACTATTATAGCGCAGGCGAAGCTACGGATAAATGCTAAAGTCTATGTAAGTAAGGGAGACCTATGTCACAGCCCGGACACTCCGCGATTTTTCATACAAAATCTGCTGTCTTACGCACACCTACACAGTACTTACTCACAGACAACACACTTACGCACGGTCGCTACACGCGCATTTGTGTGCGGAACGTCTATGGCTGTCAGCGATCACCACAACGTGACGACATGCCGCGTGAGTGAGACAGTTGCGTACTTAATTTGCAAAAATGAATATTAATCTAGTGCTTAAAAAAGTATAACAATTTCTTAATTTGGAAGCATTTTAACAAAAAGTAACCGATCTACTTCTTTTGTAAGATAATATCAAGAGGAAGTTACCAAATAATGTAAAATAAGTTCCTATTATTTATCCTTAGGGAAACATTAAAATTTCTTGTTTTGTTACGTATCATTGATATTCAACCATACACAGTACAAGTGTTCCCTATTGTCACAGTCTAGGTAGTTTTTATTAGAAAATCCACCGGCCAGTGCAGCCCGCGCGCAGAGTACACGATGCGGTACCGTAGCGCGGGGTGGAAGTGAGGAAGACTCAAACGGGTGGGGGGTAACGAGTGGCCGTTCTATACGTAGTATTATTATATATTCTTTGCCTATGTCCAACATTGGACATCCAGCAGCTAAAAATAATGATGAGCTTTTCCTCATGGACCAACTGTGTATGCATAAAACTAGTTGTGCCATCCCAGATATGTGTTCCTAATGGCATAACTGGTCGTACCAGGTGTTCATCATGGACCAACTGCGTATGATGATGTTTATCTTTTGGAAGCATAGAGATATACCTAATAAAGTAGGATGTACGTAGGATGTACGAAGTACCTAAGTTGGAAAATCGTTAATCTTTTCTATGGAGGTTAATAACAGGAAAAACGGCAGGAAAGCTCAGAATTATCGCGCTCCAGGGAGACGCGGAGGCGCTGATCAAATTAAACACTGATGAGTTTACGCTTTTTAACAATTCTCGTCTTTCATGAGTACCTATAATCACAGTATAATATAGGCATGAACTTAAGGCAACTATAGATTAGGTAGGTATAAACTAAACGTATTACAGTATAATGGTAAGCGGCAAAAGTGGAAGGGGAAGACCAAAAAAAGTGTGGATAAATTGTGTGAAAGATGTCATGCGAGAGAAAGGAGTTGATGATGAGATGAATGATAGAGTGAAGTAGCGAAAGGAAATGTGCTGTGCCGACCCCACCTAGTGGGATAAGGGCAAGAAGATGATGATGAGGCCGAATCAAAGTTCTTGGCGGCTGTGATGTTAGCCACAAGCTGCGGATAACTCAATCCTGTCTGAAGCTCACTTATTCGCAGCCTTTAGCTAATATCGCCGCTAAGATGTTCTATTCAGCCTTTATGATACATAATTTTTCATTGGTCTGTGGATGACCCAATCGCTTTTTATTTATATGCCGAATCATACAAATAGGGGACGATATAAATAGCTGCAAGCTGAGGATAACCCAAATTGTATTAATATTTCGTATATATCATTTTTTAGTTTTGATTTGTGTTAATGTATCTTTTTGTTTGTTTATTCATGCCTACAATCCAATGTCTTCTACCTATAGGTTGACTGGTAGATAATGCTATTTAGCGTTAAATCCTCCTTTTTTACAATTGGTGTGCAATAAAGTGTTAAATAAATAAATAACCCAATCCTCCCGCAGCTGAGCAGTGAGCTTCAGTCAGTATTGGCACGGTAATGAGATATCATTACCGTGCCAATAGATATATTGGGCTATCCGCAGCTTGTAGGTAGCTAACATACACAGCCGCCAAGTCGTATGATTTGACCTTTACCAAGTACCTAGTTAAAAATGAAGACAGTTGTATGATAGAGTTTACTGTAGTTAATAAATTCACTATTATGTGTCATTAAATAAATACCATAAATTCGTAATTGATTCATAATAAATTAATAATCTTGATTCGACTAAGAAATTATTGACATAGAATTCTGTCTTAATTATTTAGTTATTTAACTAAGTGTCTTAGTAATTTAAAAGTGTCTTCGAAATTGAGTCCAATATTCACATTATGTACTATTTATAGAATAAAAGCAAATTAAAAACACATGTCGATGCGATTTCGGGAGACAGAAATTTCCTTTAGCACAACTGGCCATGGTCGAGCCAAGCAGTAGAGCCACGGGGGAGAAACGGAATACCATAGACATTCATCTTAAATAAATTTTCATCAGAAAGTTAAGTTTGAATTCGACGACTCATGATACTAGATGTTTATATTTGTAACGAAGCAAGTGTCCGACAAACGACACATGTACTGACTGTTTGTGAATCACGAATCAAAAATACTTTATGAAATCTGCTCAAACAAAATCTTAGAACATGTTGTTCTTGAATATTTTGTGACCAGATGCGAGACCTTGCGTGAGAATTTACAAAAACTTTATTTAACATGGTGAGCAAAAAACTGTGACGTTAGTGTAATGACGCAGACATACAATACTTAGAGCTAGGAAATATAACCATAGTAGGAAATGTAAATACAACTAATGCTTATGTGGTAGAAAATTGGAAATATACCTATTTTTTAGACCTAATCAATTGAGTAGATTTTTTTTTTGTTTTAAAAATGATCTGGGTTTATGATTTGATAAAGCAAAGTTTACCGACAAGGAGGACTGATGCTATCTATTCAAGACCGTAGGAACACACAGGGCCTTCCAGCTCTCCAGCTGTGGGATGTCTGACGGCAGCGGCTTGTATTCACCACGTCTCTGTGGTCTTAATGAGTAACGACGTGAATAGCTTCGTTTGTTGCCCGGGGTACTACCAGATGTACTACTAGTAGTCCTTTATTCCTAGACTAGACAAAAAAATGTTAGCATTAGATACCTTCACCGGTGCCATTGGTGATTTTTCCATATAGATGGTATCTTATTTCTAGTGGAGAACTTAACTAGATAAAGTTCTGATTATGTATTGCGATAATTATTTTATAACCACGAAAGAGCCTGTATAGGTACATACATATATACTTACATACATTTTGTCGTGGGGGAACGATATTTTTCTATGGTACAGCATTTTTTGAGAATTTATAAAAGTCGTAGAACAAAAGTTGTTAGTTTTGATGTACAGAATAAGTCCCTAAAAGGATGCTAATTTATTAGAAATAACCCTGTATAATTGTATATGTCTTCAGACTTTTTTTGTTCCGTTTCTTTGTACGTTGCAGTCGAGGTTATTATTTGTTCCAATAACAGCCTGCTTGTACGTAACAATTTACTGCAATCTGAGGGCAATTATTATTGCCTAATTGGTGTCCGATGCAAGCTCGGCGCATGTTCATCGGATGCTGAACCAAAAATACATGTTTATTGGATCGGATCGACTTTAGTTACAAAATACCTAGGTACTTACTTACTTGTTCTTACTTACTTATTAACTTGTAGACGGATGACCTCATTAAGACCGCAGGATCGCGCTGGATGCAAGCTGCTTCCAACCGGTCTTATTGGGGATCCATAGGGGAGGCCTATGTCCAGCAGTGGACTTCTTATGGCTGATGGATGGATAGATTGTACTTACTATGTTTTATTTAACATTTTAACAATTTTATTGGTGACAGGTTCTCCTCGCCACGTAACATACAATTCAATAGAACAATAGTGATTCCAAAAGTTTATTTCATATTTGTCGATTACGTGATCCTAAAGTAAAATCTTTTCAATTAGATACTAATTTCATATGTCGTACAAAAATCCTAAATTTTATTACTGAAATCCTTTTTATGGTGGATTAATCAGTCGTTGGCGGTAACTTGATGTACGGATGTCATTGGTGATGAAAAGATTAAGTAGGTAATTATGAACGTAGGTATCTATTGTATTCATCGTCATATCAGCGTGAGGACATCCACTATAGGACATAGGCTCTCCCAATCTTATTGTTTTCTTACAAATCCTGTTGGAAGCGACGTTTAGCAATACGTCATTAAGTTTGCAAAAATAATTTTGTTCATTAGTTCAAAATGTATCAAAACGTTAGATTTGATTGAAATATATACCTTGGTACTGCGCTAAGCTAGAATAATTATGTTCTATTGCCAATAAAATTAGGTACCTATTTATTTATAAGTAGGTAATTACATAGATTTATGCACCTTTGCCAGACAGTTTCAATTAAAAGTGCTACTTTCCTCACTCTCGTATCGTGGAAAATTTTGCACCATAATTCAGTCTTAATTAGATTGAAAAATAAAGAACGGAAAACTTCGTATTTCGTTCAGCTAAAAACAATTAAGCGCTTGGTTCCTTTTAAAAAATGGTTAAGTTAATTACCGTAGTTTCTATCTCGCTTATCCCGTGTTGCCACGTCCTAAAAGGAAGGGAAGGGGTCATCTCACCCTGTCTTGGGTAGGGTTACCAGGTGGAAAGTTTTAATGTTCGCAGAAAATGCTTGTTTTTTATGAAAAATCCTATATTTTTTTCTGATGAAATTTTGCACGGCGAGCTTCGAGCAAATATCTATAGAGTCACAATAGTGCAAAAAAAGTTTCCGAGCCAAAACTCTGCCCAAACTACGTAGTGTGCAGGCTTTTTAGTTAGTCGTAAGGCGATTGCAAGCCGATTCGCCGCGCGATGCCAAAGTGCTCGGTTACAAGCAATTATTAATAACGTCGAGATTAGAGAAAACGGTTCATTGTGAATTATTTGATGTAAATATCTAAGTCGGTATATGTGTGTGCTGTGCCGACCCCACCTAGTGGGAAAAGGGCAGGATGATGATGATGATCTAAGTCGGTATGTATGACGGCGTTCGGACATTTTTTTACTACTTTCACGTAGAGACTGTGGCTCTCTACCTATATCTGTATTTGCTCGAAGACGGGGAGTGATGATGTATATAATGTTAAGTTTGTTTTGATTGATTTGTTAATTGATATAATGTGTTTTATTATTTATTGTGACATTCAATCTATACTCTTTGACATTATAATTATAATCATGAATTTCATAAACGATGTATATGACATTGAAGTGTTCTGTATGTATGAAATATATTATTGCTATTTGTATTTAAAATTTGACTTGTAACAGAGGTGTTATCAATAAATGACTATGACTATAAGTAGGCAATAATTTTGTAGCGATAAAGCTCTATATTATTATTATACGGAAAGGGTGAGGGACAGTCCCCCAAAAATGGAAAGTAGATGATGAGGCCTGAGAACCGTACGGTGCAATTTTCCATAGCCGACTGCTGCAGCAGCAGACTACAGTGACGCCGTAGCCTGCTGCAGTCCTTAGCTTACTAAAGTGCGTGTAATCGGCTACGAAATTGTACCTTAGATTACGATAAGTCGCCAAACGTCTGAAAATCCTAAGCTAAATCCTGTCCGATCGAAATCTTGTCTGAATCATCACACAGATAATGGTAACCCTGTTGTCCCGGACACTACACCCGGGTTGGATGGACGCGTCCTGGTAATTGTAAAAGTGTTTTTTAATTAACGGACAGATATTGAGATAGACAACTGGATATTGTAAAGTATCAATCTATAAATCAAGAGAAATAATTACATCTCTGCATAGTATAAATCAAAGTCGTTTCCCGCTGTCTGTCCACATGTATGCTTATATCTTTAAAACTACGCAACGGATTTTGATGCGGTTTTTTTAATAGATAGAGTGATTCAAGGGGAAGGTTTATGTGTATAATACACCTGTGCGAAGCCGGGGCGGGTCGCTAGTTTATGATAAAATTAGCTAGTTTAGTCTAGTTTCCAAAGAGAAAGAGAAATGTATGAGTTTCGTAAAATTGAGCAGTGTAGTGTGTTATGTGGTATGTACTTTTATAATAAGGTATAAGGTATAATAAGGAGGAATGGTTCAGTATAAATGGACTCCAATTAAACCCGGACAAAACAAATATTATGTTTTTTAATGCCAAATCAACAAAGGTAGATACCACTCGGGTAGATGTAGGAATGTCTATGTTACAGAGTACTAACCGTGTTAGAATGTTAGGTTTTGACATTGACTCATGTTTATCATGGAAAGACCATATAGATTTCACATGTAAGAAAATGTCGAAAGGAATTTTTGCCCTTAAACAATTAAGAAACATTACTACTCCTGACTACCTAATAGAAATTTATTATGCATATGTTCACTCCATAATGTCATATGGAATTATTATGTGGGGAAATGCAACAGACTTTGAACGAATTCTGAAGATGCAGAAACGTGCCATTAGAGTTCTTGTGAATGGAAAATATAAAGAATCTTGCCGACAACACTTCAAAGATTTGCAAATCTTAACATCTGTATCTCTATATATATATGAAATCCTGAAGTATGTTCGACAGAATCTAAATGAGTATCAACTTCATGACACCAACAGTGTAAGATCTAGTAAAAATATAATATATTTAAAGCCAATTCGCCACAGATTATGTATTTCCCAACGCCTTCCATTAATAAAAGGCAGAGAACTCTATAACAAACTCCCAAAAGAGATTCAAGAGATGACCAATGATGCAGTCTTCCTTAGTAGAGTGAGATCTCTCCTCCTCGATGAAACAATTTATACTATGAAAGATTTTTTAGACAATAAAACATATTAATCCTGCACCTATTTATCTGTGCCTATCAACTTGTAACACTATTTCTGACATGTGATATTTTTTAATTATTTTAAATGGTTATTTTTGACGATGCTATTGCAGAAACTTTAGAGTAATGTTACGCAATTTTTGACATGTGATTTTATTTATTTTAAACTGTTATTTTTGACGATGCTATTGCAGATATTTCAATTACAGTAGGTATTTCTGACATCTTAATATTTTAATATTGTATTTTGAATTTTATGTAATGTACCAAATAATTAATTTATTGTAAAATTATGCCTAATAATTCTGTTGAGTATTGAATAATAATTGTTATTTTGACAATTCGTAAGGTGTTGCTCATAGTATATTGTTGTATACCAATGTATGTAATTATCCTTACGGAAAATAAATGAATCTATCTATCTATCTAATACAAACTAAATTATATTTTTATATTCAACCTTAGACAAAATTCTAAAAAACCCATGTTAATTATGATTCAAGCTTTCATTAAAAAAAAATTTAGGTTTATGCCTACGCAGTACTGTATTAATTAATTCTTTTTATTTCTTTCATATTTCACTCAATGTGCCCAGAAGTCTTACAAGTAAATCTGTAACTACTTTTTCCGCATTTCCCTTCTGACACCGACAGCCTTAGAAAATACACCTACCCTCATTTTCCCAATGATTTTCCAAGAAATATTCGCGTTGACGTGATACTGACGGGCCCTGACGCTGACACGCCACCGATTATGCTTATAGATGCCGCAGCACTAAAAATATTAGTCTTTATAAATACTGTTAGGTACCTAGTCTTTTTTTAACCGACTTCCAAAAATGAGGTGGAGAATATATACAGAAAACATACAAACGTCTGTAAGTTTTTTTTTGTGTATGTTCGTCAATATTTTCGCCATTGTGAACCAATAAATAAAATAGTTCGAAGTAAAGATACTCGAGGTAAAAATGGTTTAGCCGATTTCGATAAAATCTAAATAGGACCTCTTAAAATTTTATCGAAATCGGCTGGACCATTTTTGAAATATAAACTTTATATACAGCTATTCGAGCAAACTATTCAAATTTTGTACACGATTGATGTTTGTTGTGTCATTTTTTTGCGAATTATAATTATTTTCGTGAATTATGTAGGGTAGATACGCTTTGTAAGAATGTATAACAATTTACATAACAGTGTGACCTACGTATTAATGATAGTTGATAAACTCTTTATTTATCTCTACCAGGGGAGTCAGACAGACAGACAAAACTCTTTATTCATAACCACAAACAATATGTACACACTAAGGACTAAACATGATTATAAATTGGCGGCCTTATCACCCATGGCGATTTCTTCCAGGCAACCATGCACGAATATTAACTAACGGAGTCATACTATATCTGGCGGCGACTGTCCCTGTAAATATAAATGATGATGGAACTATTTATTGTATGCACTAAAATAAATGAGAAAGAATTACAGCCAGTAACAATTAGCTGCCTTAACTCTATGGGCGACTATTCTATTAGTAGTTTTTTTTACCTCATACACCGTTAATACGTATCTGGGCTCTATTCGTAAGCTCTAAATAATCAGCTTCGTAGAAGTCAAGTTTGGAGTTTCTGCTCTAGGTATCGAAAAAACCGAAGTGCGCTTAGATTATTTCCTTATTTGGTGCGGAATCTATAAGAGTATAACATCTGCACGTAGAGCACGGCTAAAAGAATTCATAACGGACAAATATTCACATTCGAAGGTTTTCGTCTGTTTCAGTCCTGAATATCAATCGTTCTTACGCTCTCAGTGAATTTTATACCCAGTTTGGAAACGCTGAAAATAGAGTTTATTTGCTCACGGTTCTTTTGATAACCTTATATCAAAAAGTTTAGCTGTACGAGGAAAATTTATTTTTCATAAAACTAGCTATGTCGTTTTAAACATTTCATTATTTTTTTAGTGTGCCTTTATTAGTAAAGGCAAGGCTACCACAAAATATAATATACCTACTAGCTGACACGGCGAACTTCGTTTCACGCGATATCTTTATAAATAATAGCCCATGTGTTATTCTGTTGTATAACCATTATTACTGCAAAATTTCATCTTTATCCGTTCTGTAGTTTTTGCGTGAAAGAATAACAAACATCCATACATACTCACAAACTTTTGCGTTTATAATATAATATTAGTAGGATAGTAGGACTAGTTAGCTGCTACTTCAAAATAAGCAATTAAATCATATTGATAATGATAGTGATAAACAACAGAAGATCTAAACATACTTCATACAAATGTTCAAGCACTTAATTTAATTATTTAGTTAATAAGTTCGTAATCGCTGGGCATATCTTAATGAAATTTGAAGATTGCAGGAGGTGCAAATTTCATGGGAACATTTTGCGAACTTCCTCTACAGATTGAAAAAGAATCACAAATATAGGCCTACGTACAATTAGTGTAGAAATCAGGTAGCAACCGTCATCAAAAAACGTATAGACGAATTGAGAATCTCTTTTTTTGGAATTGATTAAAATTGTATACCTATATCCATACAAGATAGTGAAAGTTATCTAGTCTTGCAGGTCCTAACGCCTGCAGTTTAGTGCATTTTAGTTAGTAATTAAATTTCTATCAGCTATCCGCCTGAAAAGCCTTAATTGCTGAGTGAACGGCGGGTGTAGTGTACGGAACACCTCCAGCTCTTCATAATGAAGTTTCAACAGGAAAGTGCGACAAAAAATGAACAGGGTTGGTTTAGGGACATGGTAATATAGTTACTATAGTTAGTGAGGTTGTGTTGATGGAGTGGAGATTGTGCCAGTATTTTTAAAAGCGTGTTTACTGTACAATACTTTCGTAAAGCCTAGGTATGATGGCAGGTCACCGAAAGAGTTTTGGTGGGCACAATCCCACATAACCCGGAGTAATATCAACGAGCCAGGGTGTAGTAAGTTTTCATTTAAAACAAAATGT
Organism: Hypomecis atomaria; assembly: GCA_964007245.1. Lineage (NCBI taxonomy): Eukaryota > Metazoa > Arthropoda > Insecta > Lepidoptera > Geometridae > Hypomecis > Hypomecis atomaria. Next base: position 25,428,888 of record OZ023279.1, read on the forward strand.
TTTCGTGGTCCTACTCTCAAGAGGCGTTCTGACTAAATCCACCTCGGTTCATTTGTGTATCTAAGCCAACAGATAAACTGAGTCATCTAAATGGCCGAAGCGGTCTTACTTTTTCAGTTCTGTGACTATATGCATTGAGCTCTGTGGGTGTAGAGAGAGTACATAAGCCTAATTTTAGAGCCATCGTAACTATAATAGCTAATTAGCGTATTTCTGTTTCTTTTTCACTTTAGGCATTCGACAGAGAGAAAACTTTTTACGTTGCTATTAAATTTACGATGGCGTTTCTAAGATTGGGCCTAGTCTCTTCTGTGAGGTATAGCGTCTGCTCTATGTAGACTTCTTTGTATGTTTTTCGTTTTATATAGAGTTTTCTGGATTTATAAAGATAACACATATCTACAAAAGCTCTGTCGAACTCTATTGTAACATTTTTTGTCTAAGGACTAAAATATGTGTTTACAATTATAATAGAGAAAAATGAAACGGCGGCGTGAAGGATCATACTAAAGGTTGGACAGATTCCGTTTTTCAAAAGATGCCATTCTTGCAGCAATTCTACGTAGGTATTAGTAGCTAGGATTCCAATATAAGTACTATTTAGAGACCTTATAGTATGAGTTGCATATTAAAAGAAAACCATTTTACTATGGAAATTAACGTGGTTTTCACAAATTTTATACGTGTACGGATTAACATATACAACAACAACTATAGTTACCGAAACTTTAGTCATTATTATGACTATGCGTTCACGTGAGTTGAGTCCCGTTATATAAAGGAAAACTACTTATAAAAAGAATTGTTTCCATGTGACTCCATACAATTTGGTTTGTTCTTTCTCGTTTCCGTCAGGGGCATTATAAAAACGTATGGAACCACATGAAAACTACTGTAATTTCCACATAATAGAAGAACTCTCTCTTCTGTGGTTGCCTTTAGGTACGAGGAAATGCTATATTATGCTAACCCTTCTGCTTAGCAATTATTAAAATAAATATGTAGTATGGAAAGGATTAAAGCTTCTATTGTCTATAAGAGGATTAAAAGGTCCAGAAATAAGCATTAAACAATCACTTGAATTTTGTAAGTGTATAATTTTAGAAATTATATTTAGCAAGTACCGCTTCCGGGCAATTCTTAGGAAGGATTTTGTTTTAAAATAGATAGAAACCTTGATTGCAACAGATGAGTTATTTCAATAAAATATTAAGTAGGTACTAAGCAAATATCATTTACTCATTAGTGTACAAAAAACAAACAATTTTTAAATACAGCTTTTAATTCATTTTTTGTTATTTTTAGTCGGCTCTAATGGATAGTACCTACATGTACCCACTAATAAGGTAGCTTTTTTTTTATCCGTATAGGTTTGCGTTTGACTACATACTGCCTGATGTTAGCAGATATGTGGTTTAGGGTGCAGCACGCTTACCTAGAAGATACCTAGTTACTCGGGATTTGAAGAAACCCACGTTGTGCTTTAGCGGGAAGACAGACTCAGGCAAAACGTTCCACATTCTGGCTGTTCGTATGAGAAATGAGGATTCGAAAGGCTTGGTAACGCGCGGAATGTCCACCATAAAAGGGTGGCGCTTTGGTATGTCTCGCAGAACGATACCTAAGTATTACAGGTAGGTATCTTAAAGAATATGAATGCTCCTCTATCCGTTGCGTTAAAATTCATTTATCACATTTGAAAAACCCGATATTTATCGATTCGACGCACTGCTGCTTTTGGAATAAAACGCAATCTCGGATATGGAAACAAAAAATTCGCCAACGGAACTTGCACGCTTACTTTTCCAATCCAACAAAAATAAAGCCCAGAAAGCCTTATCATAACTGCAGACACAACTTGCGAGAAAAACAACCTACGAGTACCAAAACTTTAGCCGACAAAGAGATCGGCCGATCCAGCGCTTTCAAAATCGAATAGGGAGTTTCCTGTTCCCACCAAAATCTGTTTGGAAGTCGAAAAAGGCCTCGCTTGAAACTCATTAGGAAGTTCTAGCCATTACCAGTCATCGGATAGTTGTGGAACTCATTAATAATACCTAAGTTCGGACGGATGTCAGTTCGCTCGTGCAGCCGACTCGTTATGTGTTTTATTTTCGCTGAGCAAGGATGTCCGAAGTTACCGTCGATGAGCGAAGGGCCAAACCAATTACAGTTGCTGTTTTGGTTAGACGTTGATGAGATTTGGGCTTTATTGTACGCGTCATGGCGGGGGTTTCCCTGTTTGCAGGTGAGTAAGTTTGTATAGACCGGGTGGCTAGCCCTAGTGTCTGAGTTTTTAAGCTGCCTGAAGGCCTCTGACATGACTAAACGATTATGAAAAACCGTGGCCTACAATTTAAGGTGTCATCCGAGCCACGGTAGCGCTCAGCCGACTGAAATCCTCTGACATGGCTAAACGGTTATAAAAAAACGGGGCCTACAATTTAAGGTGTCATCCGAGGCACGGCAGCGCTCAGTTGAAAATGCCACCCGCGGTCACCCATCCGAAGACTGACCGTGCTGAACGTTGCTTAACTTCGATGATCGCTAACGAACACCTAGTCAAACTACGCTATGAGCGCCCCACTGTTTGTAGATATGAGATGGGGTAGAACACAAGAATCATCATCTGGAAAGGCTTGGTGTCACGCCGTCGTGTTATTTACCGTAAATAAATAAATCATCAGAATGACTGCAGCATGTAGGTGTCAATGTTTTCGCAAAATATTTGTCGCCGAAAAAAAGAGGGGTTCTAAAAATTTTACTTGTTTGTAGTGTCTGTGTTGTATATGAATGCCTGGGACGTCGTAACTGTCAAACTAATGAAACTGAATGAAATTAAATTTTCATTGCTTAGGTACCACTATTAGGTGCATAAAAGATAAGGATCATTAGATATCGATTAAATGAAAGATAATCATCATTAGATACCTAACTGACTTAAGTTGCAAATAAATCTTTATTTTCATTTGCGTTAATTTAGACGTGAATCACTACTTACTAGGAATCCAATTTTTTACAGACCCTGGAGTCTGTGGGTCAAAAATTTAAATATAAAAAAAAAATCCAATTTGTTACCAAGTTGTCACAGGTGATACCGGTGCTCTTACTTAAGATTTCATATCATTGTTTATCAATACTTATAAGGGGATATTTCTAATCAATTAGCATCCTTTCATGGGCTTATTCTGTACATTAAAACTAACAACTTTTGTTCTGAGACTTTTGTCAGAACTCATAAAAATAATCAGCTGTTCTATACCCTAGTTTGTAAGCATAAGCATAAGTTACTAACAAAAGATGGATCATGTTTGAGGTGTCCGAAATAAATAAATTTTGAATTTTTTAATTATACATTTTGTCGCGGGTGAATGATATTTTTCTATGGAACAACAAACATTTTTTTTTAGTTTTGGCAAAAGTCGCAGAACCAATGTTGTTAGTTTTGATGTACAGAATAAGCCCCTAAAATGATGCTAATTGATTAGAAATAACCCTGTATACTAGTAGGTAGGATATGTTTATTTACACCAAAAATGAAGCAAAACACAAGGCAGTAGAAGCAGATCTACTGTCAAAACAATGTTCGTCTAAAATCGATAGGATGCCCCATTCCCGGCGCGCCGAACTCCGTCCCTTCAAAGGCATTGTTAACGAAGTTGTCTTAAACATCATTAAACAAATGCCATCATCATAATGCCAAACAATTTGTTGGCAACAACCCGTAACAATGTAAACCGATCTGGGCACCGATGCAGCAATCTCGCGCTTTGAGGTAGCTTCGAAACTTCTTGCCATGACGGATTTGTCAACTTGTGACAGTTGATTTGAAGTCGATAACTTTGACTATTTATTCTTATAAACTATAGAAAAATATATGATTTTATAAAAGGTACGCTTTGATAAACTTCTGTTTTATTAACATGATTCTACAATAGCTAACAGATTAACGCCATTGAGGAGGCCAATTTTTGGTAAAAGCCGGAATATAATTTAGCACGCAAAGCGGACTCGAGAAGAAAAATAGCCATACTATTTCATTTTTACAATATTTTCCCAATGGTAACACCATAGTCATGTTCTTTACACTATTTCTTTGGACATGGCTACCCTTAAAGTGTCAATAATAATTGGTCATTTTACCCTATATCCCTCTGGAGCATTTCACCAGATGATCAACTCAGCAAATTAGCAATTTTTAACCAGAAGTACCTACAGATTTTTTCAGCCCCCTAATTTATAGAAGTATTTAGTGCGGTTGCATTGTTTTGTGATCCACGATACCTTCGCAATTGTACCAATAATTGTAATAATCTGTGGAGAATTTTCGTGAGATTCCACAAAAATAAGACACTTTTTAGTAAGTGTTTGTGTGACCATGCTGATGGAAATAGTAAGAGCGCTTAGTATGTACTTACCTAGTTATAATAGCTTCAATATTATAAACATTTTAAAATAATTATTTTTTGCAAAAAATGGCAAAACCGCCATCCATCGTGTACTAAATTCGAATATTTCGCTAGAATTGTTTACATTATTGTTGATTTTTCAAAAATGTCTTGAGCCAATTTCTGTAAAATTTCAATGGGATCATCTCGGGAGGATAGTAGATTCGGTTCATAGTTGGTGAAATTATCGATGTTCATCGTGTACAAAATTCGGATATTTCGCTCAAATTGCTAACATTATTGTTGATTTTTCAAAAACGGCTTAGCCGATTTCTGTAAAAAATAAATGGGACCACTTCGGGAGTATACCCTTTCGAACTAAAAAATAATTTTTAGATTCGTTTCATAATTGGCGAAATTATCGATGAACATACACAAAAAATACATACAGACGAACATAGAACCTCCTCCTTTTTGGAAGTCGGTTAAAAAAACTAAGTAGGTGGATAGATTGCATCAAACGACATTATCCCACTGAAAGTAAGCTATCACCAACCCTTTCGAACTAAAATAAAATTTTTAGATTCGTTTCATAATTGGCGAAATTATCGATGAACATACACAAAAAAATACATACAGACGAACATAGAACCTCCTCCTTTTTGGAAGTCGGTTAAAAAAACTAAGTAGGTGGATAGATTGCATGAAACGACATTAAGAGGAAGGATGGTCTGTAATTTTCCATACAAACGTATTACGCTGTTTTCTTCCTGGAAAATACTTTTAGAGCCTCAATTTTTTGTCATAAAATTAAATTTAGCTGTTTAGACTACTCTGTCTTTTCTTTTTCTTGATAAATTAATTATCAGGCAAAATATGACCCTTCAAAATCACAAAAAAAATCACCATTATTACTGACGTCTTTAGAGACCTACCAGAAGAGACTAAATAATATCTAACGAAATATAAAATGACAGAATCATGAACACATGTTTTTTTTTTAATTTTGACATAAAAACACTTGATTGATCTTGTTTTTGAAGAAGAAAACAGCGTAATACGAAACGTTGTCTCGCCATGTTTTTTGTAGGTATAAATCGTTCTGAGCTGCAATTGTCCCTATCGCACGATGCGGGGGTAGGGTCGAGGTGAGGGAGGTTCAAACCTATACGTACACAAGCACTAGAGATGTAGTAATAGTCGATATTTTTGTCGATGCTCTAGTGATGTCCATCGATATCGATGTTTATTAAAAAGATTAGTTATTTTTCAAGTCCTGTGATTTGACCGTTGTATGTTTGTTACTTTTGAAGAAAAGATTTTATGTATGGAATATAGGCGTTTAGTTGCTGCGACATATTGCAGCGATTATACAGAATATCGTGCTGTATCCGCAGACATCTAAATGAGTTAGGCGCAGTATAACCAATTCTCTTAATGCCCAACTAATCTGGGAATGATCAATTCTACGAAAGCATAATTCTATGAATGCCCAATTCTCAAATGGCAACATAATTTTGATTAGGAATTTTCTAAAAAAAATACAATTTATATACATGTAAGGGCTTACCGGTACCTAAAACAACCTCCGTTTGCGAGTTAAGGACATTATAACTTTTACTATGGGACCGACCAGAGCCGAATCCGCGAGAAATATCAACTATACCATAGAAAAAGTCCGTTTATAATGGACAAAGTGTATGGAACAGCTGGTTTTTTATCGCCAATGCGGAGTTAGTTGCTCCCATAGTAAAAGTTGTTCTTTTCAAACCTATTAACTTTGCCCTAAAGAGGTAGTGCTTTAATTACCGGTGTTTTTTTAAAATGATTAAATGAGTTTTTAGGGTTCCGTACCCAAAGGGAAAAACGGGACTCCATTACTAAGACTTCGATGTCCGTCTGTCTGTCACCGGGCTGTATCTCATGAACCATGCATAGGCAGCTGAAATTTTCACAGATGATATGTTTCCGTTGCCGCTATAACAACAAATACTAAAAACAAAATAAAATAAATATTTAAGGGGGGCTCCAATACAACAAACCTGAATTTTTAGACGTTTTTCGCTCTATATTAATAACTGTACCAGGTAGATGCTTGAAATTTTCACAGAATATTTAGTTTTATATTCCCTTCAATAATAAATAATAAAATTAGAATAAAATAAATATTTAAGGGGGGCTCCCATACAGTACGGAACCCTCCGTGCGCGAGTCTGACTCATACTTGGCCGATTTTTTCTATTTGAAATTATTTTGCCATTTTGAGAATTGAGCATTCTTAGAATTGGTCATTGTGAGAATTGGGCATTTATAGAATTGGGCATTCGTAAAATTGAGCATTTTTTAAAATATGTGCCATTATTAGAATTCTGCGCCTAAAGCGAAATAATAGTTCTAATCAGGAAAATCACGTGCTCTCTAAAATCGTGTAATAACTGTAACGTATAAATATAATTATCCTTAGTCCACTTACCTAAGCGAAAAACGTTCTATTAAATTATTAAATTATCAAAGACACAACATTAAATAATTAAAAAACACATAATCAGTCACATTACAAATACAACAAAATAAATAAATCTATTTCTAATAAAATAAATAAGTTCTATGCAGTGCTTGCCAGTATAGGTAGCGCCACACAAGTCGGCGGATGAGATGTAAGACGCCCCGTAATTCGCTAATTATTGCGCATGTGCGCACAATGCCGACGCCGCGTGGCGTAGTGGTAAGCACGGGCGTACGCGCGGGAGACATGAGGTTGGCGGGCGGTTGTGTCCGTGCGGCGTCTTGTCTCTCTGGCTCCTGCACATACCTATATTTTTCCTATTGCGCAGCGTTCTGCGCCTAACTTTCCATCCGCTGACTTATGTGGCGCGAATTATGCGTGAGATTCATTCGAGAAAACAGCCCCATTGGCTATCCGTTCATTGAACTATGTGCCTTGCCCTTTGTCATTTTAACTTGGCTATCCGCTGAGTTTTGCTGAAAAGTGTGTAGTAATTTGTGGGTGTTCTATCCTGTATTTATATGGTGTGTGCTACCCACTGCTGCTTTAATTTGCTAATAGTTTCAACTTTTTAAAACTTATTCAAAGTAGAACCTAAGTATGACAAGCAGTTCTCCAAACAGTAAGCATTGCATCTGTTTAATTGAATTCTTATACTACTTTTACCTTAGTTTTTATACTACTGGACTACTCGCGCAATGAATATACGGGAATAGTTACAATATAAATGGCAAGAAGTTTTATATGTCCAGATATACAGGGTTATACAGAACTGGTGTACTAAGCCGAAAGGAGGTGATTCGGACTATTATTATGAACAACTTTTAATATATGTGGCCAAACCGAAATTCGAGAAAAAAACCAATCGTGTCATACATTTTTTCGAGTCCAAGTTGCAGTTTTGTATGGAACAGCTGATTTTTAGTTCACGAAATCCGCAGCTGGACCCATATTCATATATTCATATAATTTTATTGGTATCAAAATACAAGATACAAGTCAATCCAAATCAATTACAATTGTAGTTATAATTATAATATCCTTAAAATTTCAGCTTAGCTAAAGCAAAGCATAATTATCTTAAAATTACAATAACTTAAAATAGCTGTAGTTAAATTAATTAAATTATATATTTAAATAAATGATTAAATATTAAATTGTAAAAACAAAACGATAATCATTCAATATAAATCTGAACAATGCTACAATATCAAAACTTAAAATGACAAAAATTGCATAGTTAATAAATTAACAAATATGAATTTGTAACAAAATATAGTAAACATAGTAAACTTTGTTCATAATAACGAACGTGTAGGTCATAGGTAGGTACACCTCTGAAACCTCCTTCACTTTGTAAAACACGACCTTGTAAACAGGTATCGTGTAACCACCAGTAGACGTCACGTGACAGAAATGATGATGAATTGAGAAACCTTTCATTTTGACTGACCTACAAAAAGAAGGGGATTTGCAATTCGTGTATGATAATATAAGATAAGATATATTTATTGGCCTTATAACTACAAACGTTACACTAGGCAAGTCAAATTTACAATTGTATCACAAATAATCACAATGCATAAAATTCAAAAACAATAATAAAAACAAAACTTAAGTAAAACAATATCAATTAGGTAGAAACAACTACTATAAAATTAGCAAAATTTAAAACTGTTAGGTAATTCAAGGGCTTAAAAATAGGTGCTAATTACTTCACATATTCGATTTTTCCGAACCGATTCTCAAGTTTATTTTTACAAGTTTATGTTTAACTTGCAATGTATGTATGTAAATAATATATTTTTTTGGGTTAAACCATGCAACGCAATTTTGAAGCAGATATTGAAGCTATCTGTTATTTATTACGTACCTAAATCACTTGAAAGATTTTATACCCCTAAAATTGTGTAATATTCGAAAATTTATAGGTTGAATTAATTTTAAAGTTTAGATTCTTCTTTTTGGACTATTTAATTTAAATAAAAGCTTGTTTTTAATAAGATTTTACACTTTGTTTATTGTCTGTTGAAGAGTTATGTGCGTGTTTTCCTTAAAAAAAGTTATTTGGTAAATCTTAAGTTAGGTATTTGGTAGAATTTTCAGTATGTATTATGCAGCGCCTACAGAAATCGATTAGTTAATTTTTTTTTTTGTTCGCAGCTTTTGGATTGAGGTCAATTGTGTAAAGTTGGCTATTTATAAGGTTTTTTCAAAAAAAAATAATTCAAAAGAAAATTAAAATCAATATACCTACTTCGCCTAAATGTGTAAAAAAAAAATATAGCTTTCTAATTCGATAAAAAATATTCAGTGTAAAGGTTTTCGTTTGCTATGCGCTATCCCAAAAAACCGGAGCTTATGTACCTACCATATTTTGCTACAATTCAAAAGAATACACCAGCCGTCCGCCTGAGCTAGGAGCGCGGGCGGGCGCGGGAAGGGCGCGGGCGGAGTTGGTGCGCAGCACACACACACAAATACAATTGCATCACACCATACATAGAAGCTCCCTATCTAGGGGGCATCGCGACAGCAATAGTTTAGCCAAATACCTACTTCTCAAATTCCTTGGCGCTCAGCTTTCCTCTTAAGCCCGATTACAGAGGCGCCAGCGTAAATTTATTAGCAACGTAAAAAGCGTTCTCTCTATCAAATGCCTAAAGTGAAAAAGAAACGGAACCATGCTATTTAGCTAATATAATTACGATGGTGCCTCTGTAATCGGGCTTATTATCCTATTGAAAGTAAGCTATCACCAGTTTCTATGAGTGGTCTATGTGCGGCAGTGGTGATAATAAATCTAAACATTTAAAATTCATAAATGATCATAAAAGCGATGATAAAAGATTTCCACTAGATCCCGAACAAGTGGCAAGCAATTAAGACTATAATACAAGCTTTTTGCTTCCGTGCTCTTACATTATTCACAAGCCAAGTGCGAACTCTCGTGAGGGCCTCAGACGTTGTTAGGGAAAAGTCGACGATAAACACAAGAGTAATGAGCTCAATTTACTGTGTGCTGATAGCGGAGATAGCGGGAAATATTCACACTATCTTAGTAAGTCACAAGTACCTACTTATACACTTTGATTACTTTGAAGGGGTGTGTGGCACAAACTAAAAATACGTGTCATTCAAAACTAGTACCTACTTGCATTCCTATTATTTAGCCCTGTACTGTACCAGCCTTTTGAACAGTCCACTGAAGGACGTAGGCATACCCATGAAGGGTGATTGGGCCATATCCACCACGCTGGCCCAGTGCGGGTTGGTGGATATGGGTTATTTGGCCATGTAAAAGTTTAAACCATGGAGGTCTTGAGTAACACTCGCATTTTAAACGTCAGATCGTGATTTCAAATTCAGGTTCCGTACTTAATTTAATAGCAACGTACAAAGTGTTCTCTCTATCGAATGCCTGAAGTGAAAAAGAAACAGAAATATTCTAGTTAGCTATTACAATTACGATGGTGCCTACATGATAAGGCCCATTGTTTATTTGTAGGTTACATACCACCGACTTTTTGGTTAAAGAGATATCAGGAATACGTCCTGCATAGATCCTGCATATGTCCGTAGAAGAAATTCGATGGCGTTTGTGAATCCACTAACCTGTACTGGGCCAGCGTGGTGGATTTGGACCCCGATCACCCTTCGAGGTTAGACCTAAATTCAACAATGGAGTGAATAAAATCAACAACAACTATATCAATACTTACACTTAAATATGTTGTCAATAATTATTTTTCGCAAAAATGGCAAAACCGCCTTCCATCTTTTTTTTTTAACGCAAATAAGTCCGCGTTTGACCACCAACTCGCCTGATGGTAAGCGACGTTGTGGTCGAAGATGAAGCACGCAGACCTAGAAGATACCTATTCACTCTGACCTTGAAAAGCTTTAGATTATATCTCTTAGGAAACAAGAAAGCAGGAAGACTGTTCCATTCCCTGGCGGTACGAATCAGAAATGTTACATCGTGTACAAAATTCGAGTAATTCGCTCGAATTGTTTACATTATTGTTGATTTTTCAAAAACGGCTCAACCGATTTCTTTATAATTTAAATGGGACCACCTCGGGAGTATATCCTTTCGAACTAAAAATATTTTTTTGATACGGTTCACAATTGGCCAAATTGTCGATGAACATACATAAAAAATATATAAAAATACATACAAACGAACATAGAACCTCTTCCTTTTTGGAAGTCGGTTAAAAATAACAGGAAAATAACTATGATTTAAATACCACCAACCTCTAATAACAATACCATGTTTTACATAATAAAACTGTCGTAAATATAATAAGTTAAAGCTAAAAGCATTTTTATACTGCGTCTAACACTTAGGTACAAAGTGTAGGTATGGAAGTGTATAGTAATGGGTCCATCGCGTGTTAGAATACTATAAGAGCAAACTTTGCTGTATATTTTGTACTTCTAATGTTTATATTTCGTAGCTCATAAACACGTAAACGTGGGTAATAATTTAGGTAGCTACGTACTAGAAAACTGCTAGTTTTTACTCTATACTGGGATTTTTTCCCGTCTAGAATATTTCAAAAAAGGTTTCCTTAAGTCTTCGTTATTTAAGATGTTTTCTGTTTAAAAATAATGTGTTCTTTTTCTAAATTGTGGATCTCGGTTAAAATATTGTCGCCTGATGGTAAGCGACGTTGTAGTCGAAGTTGAATCACGCAGACCTAGAAGATACCTATTCACTCTGATCTTGAAAAGATTTAGATTATATCTCTTAGGAAACAGGAAAGTTGGTGGTCAAGCGCAGACTTTTTCGTGATCAAAATTTAAAAAAACTGTTTCACTATAACCCCGTAAACATCTTTGATGTTTTACTAAGAAAAGCACACAATGCACTGCGAGTACATTGCGAGCCGGACCCGCGCGCTAGCACTCGCCATCTTGAGAAAGAGCGCGAAATGCGATCGAAACTATACTCGTGATGTCTATCAGTGCTCGTGAGCTTAGCCCCGTTATATCTTCTTTCTTATGTATAAAAATGAATCGTGGTTGTTAGTCTCGCTAAAACTCGAGAACGGCTGAACCGATGTGGCTAATTTTGATCTTCAAATATCTGTGGAAGATAAGGGAAGGTTTAAACGGTGAGAAAATTTAAAAAGTAGTGAGAAAATAATAAAAACCTGAATTTAATTTTCCCATACAAAATGTTCCTACCTGTGAAAGTTTACAGTATTTGGTCGCCGGTGGCGCTAAGGTGATGTGAAGTTCACCGGGTAAGCTAGTAAAGTATTTACCTTTGGTGTTATTTTATATTTATACTTGCATAATTATTTTTCGCAAAAAATTGCAAATCCGCGTTCCATCGTGTACTAAATTCGAATATTTCGCTAGAATTATTTACATTATTGTTGATTTTTCAAAAATGGCTCCGCCGATTTCTATAAAATTTCAATGGGACCATCTCGGGAGTATACCCTTTCGAAAAAAAAAGAATTTTTTGTTTCGGTTCACAATTGGCGAAATTATCGATGTTCATCGTGTACAAAATTCGGATATTTCGCTCAAATTGCTTACATTATTGATGATTTTTCAAAAACGGCATAGCCGATTTCAGTAAAATTTAAATGGGACCACCTCGGGAGTATACCCTTTCGAACTACAAAATAATTTTTCGATTCGGTTTACAATTGGCGAAATTATCCATGAACATACACAAAAAAATACACACAGACGAACATAGAACCTCCTCCTTTTTGGAAGACGGTTAAAAAGTAATGAAGGCACCCTAATATCAGTCAAAGTTTCCTGCCTAATATTCCACATCATATTGAAACATTCATATTGCGTCTGTTCATATTGTTCATAAAAAGTAATAAACAGAGATTTTTTTTATGAGTTTCTATTGAGATTTATTTGAGAAGGGTAAATAATGAAAATGAATATTCCAGATACAATTAATGTTAATAAGAAGTTGGTAAACAATGAGATATTACGAGTTCTTGTAAGTGGATGATTACTGTCTACGAATAAACAGTAAATAATTGTTATATTTTGGAAAAAAATTAACAACCGTTTTATAAATCGAAGTGTAAGTTTTTTAGAAGGCGCAATAATTATTCTGCTATGAAATTTTAACAGGCATACATATATTATCATTATTTTTCGCAAAAAATAGCATGACCGACTTACCCGTGTAAAGAGTTCGCGAATATTTCGAACGGATCGATGTTACATTTTTCACATTTTTTTTGATTTGTCAAAAATAGCTCAGCCGATTTTAATAAAATTTAAATGGGACCAATTTCGAAGTAAGTATACTCTTTCCAATAAAAAAAGAATTATTGAAATCGGACAACTACAAAAAGATATGCGTGGTTATACATAAAAAAAGTTGGTTCGGTTTGGTTCGTCGGTCAAAAATAGTTAACATTGAAATAAATTAAATGAAAGGAATTATCGAAAACTTATCATCTTTCAATCAAATCGGTTAATAATTTTCATCCTGACTGTCATCATGTACGATAGGTACGAGTACCTTTATTTTTTCATTATTTTTAACCGACTTCCAGAAAGGAACAGGTTTTCATGCTGTACTTTTCTTTCACCTTTCGTAGCGTAATATAATAGATCTAAAATTTCTAAAACGTATAGTATGATTTATTTAAATTCGATTTTAAAGTTTTTATCAATGTATAGTTTAAAGGCTAGAGAAAGTCATTAATTACTAATATCAGGCGGGCAAAGCCGCGGGTTTAAGCTTTTAAATAACTCTCCCACCTTTCCAAAATTTAGATTTATTGTTTAGATTTCCAGTTAATAATTTAGCTGCCTCCATAATCCGTCCATTTTACCTTAGAGTGGCAATTACAAAGTAATTAATTACCAGGCAACAATCTCCGAAACACTTGTACTGTAATTGCTACAAGTTTACATCTCGAAGACGGAATTTTCGGAAAAACTTGCAACACTTTAAGTTTATAAGCTACTAACTTTTCTTTAAGTGGTGCTTGAAATCTGCGGATGATCTGTACTGGCCTTTTAATAGTTTACTGCTGAGCATAGGCCTATCCACGAAAGGCTTAATCTCGCCTTAGGTAGTGTCTACCACACTGGCGCAGTTGTACCTATGTTTTGTGTATTCACATACGCCGATGTTTATCGATAATGTATAAAATATTATTATTAAATAAAACTTAGTCTGAATTACGAGTACAGGTTCTTTATTCATTAAAATAGTTAAATAAAAATAAAATAAAAAAATATCAGGCGACATCTTACACACGGTCTCTGACTCCAAACTAAGCAAAGCTTGTGATGTGGCTGCCAAAGACTGATATAAGTACACGAATACATATTTTTAAATACGTACTTATATAGATAGTACCTAAATACCATCCAGACACAGAGCAATCACCTAGTTATATGAGCGTCTAAAATTTAAAGATTTTTCTATTACTTAGTAGAGACTTATTACTATTAGCTTCTTTGTTAGTTTATTCAATTTTTTTATTTCATATTTATAGCAGTTCGTTTCTAAGATTATAAAAAAAATACTCACCGAAAAACCAGTAGTGGTGTGAAAGTCCGTTCATAAGTTTCAAACCATAGCATAGTTGACTAGATGTTTGTCAGCTATCGCCAAAGTTAAACAACATACGGCACGGTGTCTTCGGATGGGGTGACCGCGGGTGGCATTTACACTGAGCGCTACAGTGGCTCGGATGATACGTGTAATAATAATTGTAGTTCTCGGTTCTTCTAACCGTTTAGCCATGTCAGCTACGAGGCTTTCAGGCATCTGACACCAGGGCTAGCCACTAATTGGTACAGGATAGGGTTTTGAACCCGCAACCTTGCTAATAGCAAGGCGAGCTTTACTACCACTCCATCACAGGTTCAATTTTCGAAACAGTTTTTTTTATCGCGAATAAATCCGCGTTTGACCACCAACTAGCCTGATGGTAAGCGACGTTGTGTTCGAAGATGAAGCATGCAGACCTAGAAGATACCTATTCACTCTGACCTTGAAAAGCTTTAGATTATATCTCTTAGGAAACAGGAAAGCAGGAAGACTGTTCCATTCCCTGGCGGTATGAATCGGAAATGTTGAGTCAAACCGCTTCGCACGTATCGAAGGAAAATCGACAGTGTAGGGGTGGTAATGTGGCGTCTTCGTACTTGTCCTGTAGTAAAAAGGGGATGGTAGGATAAGGTCGTGCAGCTCAGATGCGCACTCTCCGAAATGTATCCTATAGAAAATGGACAGACTCGCAACCCTACAGCACTTATACTGTAATTGCTATAAGGCTATAACTTTACATCTCAAAGACGGAACTTCCCGTAAATCTTGAAAGAGTCTTAAGATACAAACTTTTCTTTAAGTGGTACTTTAAAATGGGAATGATCATGGTGATTATAAAATTATTTTGTTACTTGTTTATCTGTCTCGTTTCTTCATTAATACATAATATTATAAGCTGTTAGACGTCCACTGCTGCACGTAGGCCGCTCCTATAAATTTTAATAATCTTATTTAACCTGAAAGTACCTAATTACTATTCGTATACCTACTTATAAAATAAAAATCGGCCAAGTGCAAGTCGGACTCGCGCACGAAGAGTTCCTTACCGTATCGGATCCCGCTTTGCCCCATTTGTTGCCGTTATTAATATCGTGCAAAAATGGTAATTTATCCAAAACAAAGATTTAAAAAAAAGTCACGTTTGTTGTATTGGAGCCCCCCCTTAAACATATTTTATTTTATTCAGTTTTTAGTATTTGTTGTTATAGCGGCAACGGAAATACTTACGTCATGTGAAAATTTCAAATTTCTAGCTATTACGGTTCATGAGACACAGCCTGGTGACAGACAGACAGACAGCGGAGTCTTAGTAATAGGGTCCCGTTTTTGACAGAACTCTAAAAATGCTCTATATTACCAAGACTTTCTAAAATTAATTAATATCATATCAAAAATGTATTTTTTCATAGTAGGTACATATTGTAGGTACATAGTGAGTCGTTACTAGCTTATTGATTACAACTATGATACATACTTCTTAAATTATACCTATATTGGGTAACCAATGCCCACTCAATGCTAAAAACGACAACGAAATAACCAGCAGGGCTAGCATACGCACCACGAAATAATTATATCGACGTGTCAGAACGAGACAGAGTTATGGTGAAGTATATATCTATCACGACGACAGAACTCTTTTCGTGTTCTTATGCCAAGCTAGCAGAGTGGCGAAAGAAAAACGTACCTAAATATTTGTTTTATCACTTATGACATCTTGGTCTACTACAGTAAGTTTTAGCACTTCTGTAGTAATCACCTTAATTGTATGATTTTCGCAAATATTGCACATACATGAAAATAATTGAAAGCTTACAAATTATATGTTCTGTAGAAATATCTTTCAGAGAATTGTGCTTTCTCGATATTCTTTTAATCTTATATCCTCCAGAAGCGGGCCGTGCGAGTGGTTGCCAGAGTCAAACCGCTGACACCAGCGAAACAACTATTTATTAAACACTAGACGACCCGCCCCGGCTTCGCACAGGTGTATTATACATATAAACCTTCCTCTTGAATCACTCTATCTATTAAAAAAAACCGCATCAAAATCCGTTGCGTAGTTTTAAAGATTTAAGCATACAGACAAACGACACCTTGACTAAGTCGCAGCTGCAAAGTCTTGAGCATCGACGTAAGGTGGCGTGTTTGTCGGCCTTTTATCGGATACACTTCGGAGAGTGCGCTCAGGAGTTGCACAATCTGGTCCCACCTGCCCCTTTCTTCTATCGTACGGCTAGACAGACGCGACCAAAGCGCCACCCTTTTATGGTGGACATTCCGCGCGTTAGAACCAAGCGTTTCGAGTCCTCATTCCTCATACGAACAGCCAGAATGTGGAACGCTTTGCCTGGGTCTGTCTTCCCGCTAAAGTACGACGTGGGTGTCTTCAAATCCCGAGTAAATAGGTATCTTCTAGGTAAGCGTGCTACATCCTAGACCGCATATCTGCTCAACATCAGGCAGTATGTAGTCAAACGCAAACCTATATGGAATAAAAAAAAAAAAAAAAAAAAAAAACAAACAAAAATAGCGACTTTATTTTATACTATGTAAGGATAAATTAATGACTATGCCGGCATTGTACTTATACCATACCAGTTTATATGTATATAAAAACTTGGGTTCTTTTTCGACAGGGCATCGAAAACATGGCAGGAGAGAAGGAAATTTAACCACTCACGCCATCCTGAAGCTAGCTAAGTCCCATAAGTGCACCCGAATTTTTTTTTTTTTTTTTTGAATGACTTATAGCTGTTGGCCACTGAGGCCTCTACAGCTTACCGGACATGGGCGAGCGCGGATGGCGGCTGAGCCCTAAGATTAGGTTATAGGGTGACTAGCGCAAGGGCACCTGAGAAGGTACGGACCTCGGCTTGGGCCGTCACCCGGCGGGGGAGATCAGACTTGCCCGGGCACCCCAGAAGGGGTGTGCCCTGTGGCCCTAATGGGTTGAGCTGGTTGACTATTTGGAGAGAATCTAACCGATCTTCTGACAGACCTCGCCGGCGAGGTCGGTGTGTGACTGTGTGCCTATGGTAACCGGCGCCTATACCAAAGACGGAATACTTCCTGTTGCAGGGAGCTGTCGGATCGGCCGACCCCAGCGCCGCAGATGTGACTACGGCGATGGGGTCGTCCGGGTCGCCCAAGAGGTGTTTTGGGCGACGTCTGAGGGTGGGTGTGTTTGTCGTGTCTGTCGTATAGTCTGATTTGGAGTAAGGGTTTTTAATGCCTTGCCAAATATTATAAAAAACTCAGCTTCTCTTGCAATATTCAAAAGAAAGCTTAAAATATTCCTTACTGACATGGCACCCTATAGCGTCAAGGAATTCATTCCAAAAATTGAATAAAATTGTAAATTTTTTACTTAACTTTTAATAACAATTTTCACCTCAAGGATGTAATTATGTAATTGTATTTACGTTCCTACTTAATAGGTATTATTTTAATTTTATTATAATTATATCTGACGTGTAATATTGTACAATTACCAATAAAATTATCATTATCATTATCATTATGGGCGCTGCCGTGGCACGGGTGACACGTTAAATTGTAGGTGCCGGTTTTTTATAACTGCCTACTCATGTCAGTGGCCTTCAGGTCATCCATTTTTTATGAACTTAAATATCTTATGGGCAAATCTATCTGCTTGGATGTAGTCAAACGTAAACTACAAGTAGCAGCACGTAATTCTAGCGCTGAGGGTACTGTGGAGGGGATGGCTGCGCATGTTGACCGCCATACTAAACTCATGCGCAGCCATCCCCTCCACATTTCGCTCAGCGCTAGACTTATATGCCGCGACCTGTACTATAATATAAAAAAAAATCCTTAGTAGATTTTGTGAAAGCGTAGTAAAGATTTCCGTCCCTCTCGTTTGTATAGCGCAAATAGATCTGATAGAGCAGGACAAAACGCAATCGCGAACATTTATTTCTTCTATCTATTCTAGCTTTATAAATGTGACTATCATTGCCATAAAGTTACAACTTAGTCTCTCAAACATTTGAAAATAACTATTTTATATGTTGATTATAACATTTAATTGCAAGGCGAAATTTGACAGAATAGTAGTAATAACTATAAGTACAATGTTATTTTTCTAAGTTAATAATTATTTTTCGATGTTCAACTTTTTATATTATTGTTGATTTATCAAAAATGGCTCAGCCGATTGCAATAACATTTTAATGGGACCAATGTCGAAGTATACTCTTTCCAATAAAAAAAGAATTATTGAAATCGGACTAGTACAAAAAAAGTTATGCGTGGTTACACATAAAAAAAAAGAAAAAAATATACGCGTCGAATTGAGTACCTCCTCCGGTTTGATTCGTCGGTCAAAAAAGAAACAAACATACCTACGCATGTACGTGAATAGTTTTTTCATTCGTAAGCAAAATAATTCGGTACAACAACGTCGTAATATCGTTAGTGTCAGTAGTATGAGTACAATTCACATCAGTTACAACCTATATGTAAAGTTAGGCACTCACTTTAGCGGTCGCCCAGCCTAGTGGTTGAACCGATCGGCTGCCGATCCGAAGGTCCCAGGTTCGATCCCCGCATGTCAATTCGCACAGGCAGCCAGTTTTGTATAGCCGGTTGGTCTGCAACAACATGCTAGACTGAATGGGAGAAAATTTACTCAGCGCTCCAGTGAGAGCTGGGTTGTGTACACTTCCTACATTTTTACCCGACTACACTAAAAATAGGAGGCTCTTCACGTCTATTAAAGTGAGGTTGAGTTAGAAACGGCGGAGTGGGAGTTTTAAAGGTTTATTATTCATCATCACATCAACTAGGTTTAATATGTCCTGCCCACTGCCAGTTGAACTTGATAACAATAAGTTAGAAAGTGGAAACTAATGAATTCGTGTAAGTGTATTTGGATAGCCGACTTTAAAACGGTTATTACACAACGCAACAGGCAGGATCCCTATGCCGAAAATATGGTGTAAATGAGAATAATAGTAAAACACGAAAATTACACCCACACTCCTACAGGGCTCTACGTATCGCATAATCTAATAGAGTTGTAGCAACTACAAAGGATCCTGTGGACCTAAAGCCTACACGAAATTTAAAATCTGATTCTCTATTTATAAATTAAATTCACCTACTAAACTACATGTAGGTAATGACGATTCTAATCACATATAACATGTCTTTGAAATAATAGAATTTAAATGTAACTTAAAGTATATTTACTAACATTGCCGCTAAAATCTCGAATACACGTGATAATAGCATTATTGTATAATCTGTGCCTCGGAAACTGGTATAAGCTGTGTCCCAAGTTTGAATTATTTATCACGGCTAAAGCGTTTCTTGTGTCGTGGCGCCCTCTGCAGACTTTTCTCTGCAACTTGAGTTTTCGCTTGTCCCAAGTTTTCTGTAAAGTTTTTCAACCCAACTACTTTTGCCTGGTTTTATTTGAAAATTATCTTTATTTTTTTACATTAAAGTATATTTTTGGGTTCCTTCGGTATATATTTGGTTTCATAAATCATATTTATGAACTTTTGCAGAGTAGGTATCACAAAACATCACAAAAACTCATTTTAATGCATACAAATCCATTTTTAAAATTAATTAAAAAATAAGAATGTAAATAACAACACTAAAAAAATAATTTATTTTCATAAACTGCAATGAGGCGATATAATTTTTCCGCGTTCACGCCAAAACTCACAGCTTTTTAACTTGGCCTGACATTACTTATACATTTGCCAGCATCAAGTATTCTTAGAGTTTTTATTATACTTTTTTACAACCTCCAGTGTGGTTCTGGCTACTAACTGGCTACTACAAAGTCTACAAAACGATCTAAATAGCCAATCTAGCTTCAGTAAAATGTATAATTAAAAGAAAATGTTTTCGAGGCGCTCGAAAAGTCCTTACGAACTTAGACCTCTTTGTAAAATGTTTTTTAATTCAAGGGTTGTTATTTTTTAAGGTCCTTTGATAATAACGTTCTCTATATTTTTTAGTGCAATAACAATAAAAAGTACCTTTGATTGTACTCCAATTAAAGTTTTGTTGAAAGAAGTTTTTTAATTCGTTTATTTTGTGCATAGGTAATTGAACTTGTTAGTTTAGATAAGAAAACAACAAAAGTAAAATAAGTTTTTGGAGTGAGATGACTAGAAAAGTCGTAGGTTTTATCGTAGATACGGCGCTAGTATTTTTTCACGAACGACTTTTTCACGAAATCTTTGTCACGAAAAACTTAACCACGAATAGACTATCACGAAAACTTTGCATCTCTTACAATTACCTAATAAGCTATACAATACTAGTAGTTCGGATAAACGTCGCGAATATTTTTTTTTTAATAACAACTTAAAAAAATCCAAAGTTACTAAACCAAGTTTTGTCAAGATTTGTTGAAAAACCTACGCGAGGAGCAACATCTGTAGGCCAAGCATACGACCACGAAAAGAACTCTTTTCGACGTGTGAAAAAGTGATAGATATACTTTGCCATAACTCTGTCTCGTTCTGACACGACGAAAGGAATATTGCGTGGCGCGCATCCTAGCCCAGCTGGGCATATACTCGTATGAAAGTAACTTTTGGCAACCCAAAGTAAAGACGCTCAGCCAATTAACCCACCCATTCAGCGCCGAGCCCGCCCATCGGCGGGCAATTTTTATAACTTTCACGCCGAGACCGCCCATGGGCGGTTGATTTTAAACTGTAATAATAACTGCGGCATCTGGGTAATATCGTTACTTTTCAGAAAGGCAGTAAATTTTTAAATAAATAAATATTAAGGGACATCTCACACACGCTCTCTGACCCTACACTAAGCAAAGCTTGTGATATGGCTGCCAGAGACTGATATACTACATATACATATTTTAAATACATACTTATATAGATAGAATCTAAATAACACCCAGACACAGAGCAAACACCTATGTTCATCACACAAAATGTTTGCCCAGGGTGGGGATCGAACCCACGCCTCTTTGACCCAGAAGTCAGGGTCACTAACCACTGAGCCAACGAGGCAGTCAATGGGTTAATTATCGATGCAGGTTTCAAATAAACATGTAATACGCTAATAACATCCCTATTAATCAATATATAAACCGCGAATGTTGCCATATTCTCGACTCCATTTGCTAAGTATCTCGCGGCGGCGGAAGCGGATATAAATTATTAATATATTAACGAGTGAATAAGTGATCACGGGGATTCCGTTCATAACAATTTGCTTATTGACTGAGATTCACCGTAATTGGTTTAGTTATTTATGTCATTAGCGGAGTAATTTAGCGGCAAAGTTATTGTTTTAGCAATAGTAGCATTGCTATTATGGTAAATAGACAAATTGTCTTTGCACCAATTTATACCCTAAAAGAGGAAACAAAATAATGAATTGACCACGAATTGACATTGACAACTGACATTAAAAGTAGATAAAATTTAATTTCATTTATTTTTCATAACTTACATCTACCATTACAGTCTAAAACTAATGCGATAGTGTAAGAAAAAAGTTACTTCCAAAATAAATTATACAAATGGTTTAACTTCAGCACCTGTGCTCAAAACAATAATTAAGGCCTGCCATACAGGCTCATATGAGACCTAGTGCGTGGTTCAAGTATTCTAATGGTACTTTAACGTTATCTCAACTACGATTTTTATAAGGCCCACTGTTTGTTAGTAGTTAACAGTACCATACATTTAATTTGATGTTGGAACAAATAAAGAACTTTATAATTTATAAATTCACCATACCATGTCAAATATTGAATGCCAGTGTCCTACCATGCGCTAATGGTTTGTTGATTCTCTTGAGAAGATGTTATATTGAGATCCGTTAAAAGTTAAAAGGCTGTTAGATGACAGATCTCAGGGGAAAACAGGGCAATGGTGGTCAGCGGGAGCGGGCAATCATGGTCACGCTCATATTTAAACAACGATCAGTTCTTTACGCATAATAAGTATATCCCTTCTTGTCTAGCTATTAGCTTTTGTTTCTGAGGGTTTTATCCTAATCCCTTTGCTATGCCAGGTGTAGGTTTTGTAGCTAAGATAGAAACAAGCATTTTGATTATATTATTATTTCTTGAAAATGTGTTGGAGAAATTAATAAAATTAACCAGCTCTTTCTTTTATTTCCAGGTATGGCACGAGACGTGTACCAATCGACACTGTAATATCTTGAAAAGTAAGATCTTTCTAGAGACGGGTCAAGAGGCGTCTATATCCTTCCAGAAGAAACTAACATTAAATTTATTCTGTACAATTCAGAAATGGTGTACGTGCGAAGCCGTAATGGGCTGATTTCGTCCAGCATTATAAACAACTTTTACTATGGGGCCAACCTTTTTTTTTACGAGGGGGAAATCTTCTAAAGATGCCCGACCGCTTTGGAGGGCAGTCGGGTTATGTGGGATTGTACCTACTAAAACCCCCTCGGTGGCCAGCCTTTGTGCCTTCTTGGGAATTCTGGGATCTCCAGAGGAACGCAACGGTGCTCCCAGCACGATATACGACTATCGCCTGGTGATAAAACCAGGCTTGTACCGTTCTTTACGACAGCGTTGCCACACACGCTACCGTCCTCCTCGGGCCCGCTTGAGTGGATGGCCAGAGCCCCAACTCTGACCACCCACGAACCCAGGGGTCTTCTTTTAGTAGGTTCTTACTACAGGCAGGGGATACCGATGCCGTATTGTAGTGACCCGGCATCAGGGCAAAGGCAATACTATGGGGCTAAAAAAAAAAACATCTGTTCTGTACAAAATTGTATTTAGAGCGCAAAAAGCTGTGTCGAACTGCATTTATAACGCCGCAATTTGAGCAAAATGTCCCTTACGCCAAGTTAGTTTACAGCTGTCGATATCAGTCGTAGGACGTCTTGTGCTGGAAATGATTCTCCTGCTGTTTTCCAATAAGACCGATTAGAACTAACTTGGGTACGTTGTCATTAATTAGAATAAGAAAATTCGAGGAGACTTCCTCGAATATAGAAATATACCGGCAAGCGCAGCGTAGGACGTCATTTGACTACAAGGAACGATGTTATAGTCAAGACCGCAGCTACCAAAGTACCAACCGCTCTTATTAAAAATCCTTAGTGGAAAGCTTAAGTCGAGCAGTGGACGTCCTACGGCTGACGAAAGGATGAATGGAATATATAAATGCGGAGGAAAATGAACATAACGTCATCAAGTTAAATTATAAGAAATATATTTTAAAAAAATGAATAGGCCATTTATGGCGTGCCCGTTTCGGCTCTAATAACCTTCATCAAGGTTAATGAGGCCAGCACAGCAAAAATTTTAATTACTCTATCGTGCGAAATAAAGGATACTTTAATATGGCAACATTTAGCTATTATCCACCCGATTCATAAGGGTGGGGACAGACATCTAGTCACCAATTATAGACCCATATCTGTGCTGCCAGCTCTTTCTAAAATCTTTGAAAAAATTCTCAACTCTAGACTTGTTAATTTCCTAGAGAAGTATAAGCTTTTGGCGGAAACTCAATTTGGTTTCAGAGCTGGTAAGTCTACCGAAGACGCTGTGACCGGTTTAAGTAACACTGTAGCCAAGTCACTTGATAAGAAGCTTAAATGTATTGCAATATTTCTTGATATGGCTAAAGCTTTCGACACGGTGTCTGTCCCCATTCTCCTCCGCAAGTTGGAACGCCTTGGAGTGCGAGGAAATGCTTTAGATCTTTTTAAAAGTTACCTCTCCAATAGAACCCAAATTGTTAAAATAGGCGATTTTTTTAGTTCTGAGGCTACAATTACTTGTGGTGTACCCCAGGGTAGTATCCTGGGTCCTACTCTTTTCCTGATGTACATTAACGACCTTTGTTTGATGCAGATTCCTAACGCCAGCATGTTTACATATGCTGATGACACAGCTTTGGTTTTCCGGGAAGAGACTTGGACTATGGCGCGCGATAGCGCTGAAAGGGGCATGAAGCTTGTAACAAAATGGCTGGAAGCCAACTTGCTTAGTTTGAATATATCAAAAACAAAGTATATTTCTTTTTCTATACGCAGTCAAAATATTCCATCGTACAACTTTACCCTTCGTGTCCATAACTGCGTGAATGAAAATACATGCAGCTGTCCCTGCCTAGAAAATGTTTCAAAAATAAAATACCTGGGCGTCATAATTGACCAGAACCTGTCTTGGTTACCTCATATTCAACTCATTTCTGCTCGAGTGAGGAAATTAATATGGATATTTAAGAAACTAAGGCATATAGCGAACTTTAACTTACTCATTACTACTTATCAAGCACTATGCCAATCTATTATATCATATTGTATCACTGCGTGGGGTGGTGCCTACAAAACTCATATGATACTTTTGGAAAGGGCACAACGGTCCCTGCTAAAAGTCCTATCTTTTAAGCCTTACCTATTCCCTACTAAGGAATTATTTGCATTGTGTAAAGTCCTGACTGTTAGACAGCTATATGTCCTACGTATAATAATTTATCAACATACTAAAGTTCCCTATGATTCAACATTAAGAAATAATAGACGCCAGTTCGAAGTAAATCTAAATTTCCCTATCTATAACACTAGTTTCATAAATACTCAATGCTGTTTTCTGGCTCCTTACTTGTATAAAAAATTAAATAGAAAACTTAACTTTTACCCACTTAAACTCATTAAGTGTAAAATGAAAGTTAAATCCTGGCTCCAGTCTCTCACTTATGAGGAGACTGAAATAATTTTTGATATAATTTCCTAAGCTTTTTAATTAGGTATTCCTGCTCACTTAGCACCCTCTTAAGCAAACAATTAACTAACTATAAACAATAATATAGCACAGTTTTAATTCCCTATCTGGTCTAATTACGGATGTAGTATACGAGTATAACGACATTATACTATCCTGACTGCACAATTATTGTTTTTAAAATGTTTTCTTCAAATATCGGTAGAAAGTATTGATTTCCAATGTGATAGTTTCAGTTCATATGGCATAAAATCATGAACAGTTTTCCGCATATTTTATGTATCGCTATATTAAAGGGTTAAAACCAATACGCACGCACACAGGTTCACTTTTTTACAGTTGTGTTATCTCTCTGTTTTGATGATAGTTTCTGCCTTTTTATAATTATATTTTGTTTGGAATATTGTAACATGAGTAATATATTCTATAATCTGTTTTTACTTAAGAACTAAATTCCAAATTCATAACTGTATTTATCACATGAATGTATTTTTAGAATTAATTTTATTTTTCAGTTTTCATTTACTTCAAAATTATTTAGCACGTTGGAAGACGTTAGCATCCGGGAATCAGAAATTCTTGTCCGGGTGCTAACACATCTTTGTATATCTCATGTATTTTGATGTCAATAAAGATTATTATTATTATTATTTTATAACCGCAAACGCACTTAGTTTAATAACTGGAGGAAAATGGCTGGTCCCTTAGCCGTGAATAAAAAAGAGCAATAATAAACACAGCCTGTTGTGTTTATTATGGCCCTTTTTTACATCTTACACGGATATAGAGATAGTAACTAAATTTTTAACATACCCAGACACAGAGCAAACACCTATGATCATCACATAATTTTTTATTTTTTTAAATCTTTATTAATTGTAAAGGGGTTTAGTCACGCAGTGACTATGTCACCCCCGTAATAACATACAGATCAGATGTTGCGACTTAACTATAGCACTCGCTTCATCACATAAATACTTGCCCAGGGTAGGGATCGAACCCACGCCTCTTTGACCCAGTAGTTAGGGTCACTAACCACTGAGCCACATTTCATCAATGGGAAACGGTTTGAAAAAATATTCGAAAACTCATCGTTTAATGGATAGTATTCTTAGCTCAATAGGAATTCATTGACGTAGTGAGCAGGATACACCGCATGCAGGATCGATAGACGATAGGTTGCAGTCTTCGAATAGAGACCACGTAAAGTTTCTAGAGATAACGTAGCGTAACACTTAAAGATCGAATCAAACATCTTGGCGTCTGTGATGTTAGCTACAAGCTGCGGATAATCCAATCCTGACTGAAGCTCACTTAACAGCTGCGCGAGGATTGTTTTAGCCGAAATTAGATTCGCCGCTTCGGAAGCCGCTTACAATTTGGTCTTTTGGAAATTACTTTCCTTGCAATACCTACGTGGTTGCAAGATTTGGACCCTCAAACTAATGAAGTTGATGAACCAAACCCTGGTCCCGTATCAAATGAATTATTTGGATTTTGTGTACCTACCTACATAGTTTCACACCACTGATTTATCAACCCGTACATTTATGTATCGATAGTTACGTCCGTAGAATAAATTCGATGAACCATTTTTATAGAACTTTGGCCAGAAAACCCAAATTCAATGTTAATCTCAAAGTTTGATCAACAAATAAACATGTTTACCTACAAGTTTCGTCTGCTTCCCCATGATTGATTATCCCGCAATAATATTACAAGTTTGATCTGAATTTATAGTAAATATTCGTATCTGTAGTTAATTAAACTTAGCTGTTTATCGTTGTGAAAGCAATTATATTGGCTTTGATAGACCCATTATTTTATAATGAATGTTCGTGACTTTATTTAGTGAAAATTATTATGACACTGTGTAAACTTAAGAAAATATTTGAACTGTTTTATTTATAGTCATATACATAATATACCAGGTTTCTCTCAAAAAGTTCTTTTTGTTAAAAATAAATTAACTCGATAAAAAATTATCGTGAGCGCAGAATTTGAATCATCAGGAAATCCGAAAATGTCCGAAAATCATTTATGCCGACTACTTTGTCGAAATGGGTTGATTTAGACCATGGTTATGGACAACTTTTACAATGGGTCAACACGGAAATCGACAAAAAATCAGCAGTTTTAAAAGATATTATGTCGTTTAAAAGTTGCGACTTTACTTATGGTTCAGCTGATTTTTTTCTTAAATTCCGAATTGGCCAAATAGTAAAAGTTTTTCATATCATCCCTGTTTCAGCTTTTTACATGTACACTCTTTATGAATAACCCGTCCCATTAGAGTCTGGCAATTAAAGTTGATACTGAAAAAGTGCGGCAAATTTAAAAAAATATACACATTCATGAATTTGGCAGATTTTATAAAATCTAGTTGGCAACACTGTAATACAACATAAAAATATACGTTTTCATGTGATTGGCACGAGGGGATGAGAGCACCGTAAGAGAGACACCTATATATATATCCCAGCAGTGGGATAGAGAAGGCTGCGGATGACGTTGATAATTTGTGGAGAAACAATAATCATAACTTCGTACGGCATTCCGCCGTCTAATGCACGAAAGCAAGGAAATCCGAAATTCAAATTTTCTTTCAATTATTTACACTTTGAAAAATTGAAGATTTGTATTTCGTGAGCAGATCTAAACGTTGAGCTATAAATTATACAGCTACTTTAAAAAGTTTTAATGATTTTCGTTATTAATTTCATGTTAGGTACTAGATCTAATAGTTCGTCAATTAACTCAAGTTTTAACAAGATTCTTAAGATTACTTTAAATTTTATATAGTTTGGTAAGTTTTCACAAGACTAACAGTGAATATGGAGAAATAGGCATATACCTATAAATAACAAGTAAAAATGTTAATGAAATAAATTTTTAGGTACCTAGAGGTCGATCTCATTTGCTTTCAAATAGAAAAAGCTACAGAGATAAACAAATCATACATGTATTTTGCAATGTATTGTAAGTTTCGTAATCTTACATTAAGTGATATAAGTATCTATAATTATGCTACTAAGACCCAAGTTCACCAACGCTTGATTAAGTTAAACAACGATTAAACTCTGGTTTTAGACCCCAGTTCACCAACTTGTTTAATTTATCAACCGTTGGTTAAATCTTAAACAGTTTTTAAACGAAATTTTGCTGTTCAGCAAGCAAAAACCGTTGTTAAATACAGTAATCACACGTTTAACTTAACAAGCGCTGGTGAACTCGGAGCTTAGGGTCGCGTCGGCTTGGTAAAGAGAATGCGTCTCTCGCGGTGATAACCCTCACTTTTACTTCGGTGGTTAAAAATAGAGTCATCCATTCATCCATCAGCCATGGGGCGTTCAGCGTTGAACATAGGCCTCCCCTATGGTTTGGCAATAAGACCGGTTGAAAGCGGCTTGCATTTAGCGCGATTATACTATTCTAAGACGTCATCGGTCCACCTTGTCAGTAAACATCCTTGCACTGCCCTTGTAGGTACATGGTCTCCATTCGAGAACTTTTCGACCCCATCAGTCAACACTCCTCCGCGGCATGTGCTCTGCCCATTGTCTTTTTTTAACGGTAACTTTGGTTCTTCTACGGATCTCCTCATATCTGATTCAATCTCGCAGAGAGACTCTAAAATAGAGTAAATAATCGCAAATATCTGAAAATCAATTGTAATTATTTCAGAAACTATTTTAATAAACAAAAATTATAGCCGATTTACAATACTATCGGACAATCAATCAAAATAAAGTCCCATCTACGAGATTTGGTCACGTAGCCAAAAGCTAGCCATAAAATATGTACTCGGACCAATACGGGCTTCATTATCCATCACAATATACCGAAGGGCTTTGTTGGCCGCAGCCCCCTCCCCCTGGGCCGTGGGGAAGGGGGGTATCCGGGTCACTGGCTAATGCGGGACCGTGATCATAGTGCTTAAACACACAGTTACAGGTGTGTGGGTTACACGTAGGTGGTCTAAGGGCATTGGTCGGATTCTGGTGTACTGGACCAAAAATGGAATGTCGCAGTTTTGACATTTAAAAAATGTACTTTTATACTTGAAGGGCAAGGCACGTGCTCTGATGCCTGAATGCCATATTTTAAAACTTAGTCTATTATAGATCTATCTGTCTTACCTTTAAAGGAAACGTTTGGAAAAGTTACTGGATTTTTATAGAAAGGTTAGCTGCTCTATTTTTTTAACGCAAGTAATCACCGTCAACTCGCCTAATGGTAAGCGACGTTGTGGTCGATGAACCATAATATATAAGGTAAAGTAAAGACACCTTCAGATTCACTTTACTTTGAAAAAATAGAAAGATGGTAGTATGCTCCATTCCCTGTTTTGCTATAGCATTAAAATGACATAAATATTTCGGGAATTTTAACTATATAATGGTTTTTAGGGTTCCGTATTCAAAGGGTAAAAACGGGACCCTATTACTAAAACTCCCTGTCTGTCTGTCTCCAGGCTGCATCTCATGAACCGTGGTAGCTAGGCAGCTGAAATTTTCACAGATGATGTATTTCGGTTGCCGATATAGCAACAAGTACTAAAAACAGAATAAAATAAATATTTAAGGGGGGCTACCATACAACAAACGTAATTTTTTTGCCGTTATTTGCTCCATTTTAATAACGACAACCGGTAGACGCTTGAAATGGGGCTAAGGGGGTTCCCATTGGGTACGGAACCCTTCGTGCGTGAGTCCAACTAGCACTTGGCCAATTTTTAACCACTATTTTAGTTAGTGCCGACCTCTGAATCTCGGGGTTGCCTCCCTAGTTTCACGATTCTTTTACAGCTATATTACAATTGTGACGTAACGCGTGTTGCCAGATCACGGACGTTTTTTGAAATAATCTACCATCAGTTCACGTTTGAGCTCATTTTTATTCCGCGAAAGCCGCGTCTTCCCGCGGGAGCTCGAAATGCGGGTAGATGTGAAAAAGAATCGTGTAAGAAGTTTATTATTCGCCGGATACCCTCTCGATATCTCACGCACATTATTACGTCATTACGGAATCGGGGAATAACCCTCGGTCAGAAACGTTTAATTATTAATTCTGTTCATAAAACGCGAGGAACTGTATGTGTTGTCAGTTATTGAATTTTCGTGTTTTCGTGTAGATAGAATTTGTTAGCATTACTTAGTTGTAATGTTGCCAACGAATTTGTTAGCATGACTCAAGGACATTACATAATATTTTAGAATGAAAAAAATCTGTGTTTCGCTCCACACTGCAACTGGCATTGTGGATTGATGTATCCGAATCTCTGGGAAGGCATATTTCCGAGAAAAGTTGTCGTATATTTAAAAAAAATATTATTCCAACTATTATCTTCCTACTATATCATCTATACTAATATAATAAAGAGGTAAAGTTTGTGAGGTTGTAGGGGGTAATCTCTGGATCTACTGAACCGATTTTTACCAATTTCTTTTACCAATAGAAAGCCACATTATTTGCAAGAGTCATAGGCTATAAAGTAACCTTTAAAATATCATTACAAATATGTCAACCCCGACACATGCTCGAACATTATTATTTCTTCCGGGAGGCTTAAGGCTGATAATTTAATTGTAATGAAGCCGGCATGTCCAGCTATTTTATCAATAAAACATACCTACTTCATGGATAACTCAAAAACACGATACACACATCCTCGCTGTTCAATATTAGGTACTTAGGTAATAGGAGGCCACTCCCTGCGGGGTCCCAGTAGCCATATATTGGGAAAAAATAATATAATCATTGAAACATTGACTCGACGAAGAAGAATATTAGGTACTTAATGGAAGATCTATACAAGTCCACTCCCTGCGGGGTCGCAGTAGCCATATATTGGGAAAAAATAATATAATCATTGAAACATTGACTCGACGAAGAAGAATATTAGGTACTTAATGGAAGATCTATACAAGTCCACTCCCTGCGGGGTCGCAGTAGCCATATATTGGGAAAAAATAATATAATCATTGAAACATTGACTCGACGAAGAAGAATATTAGGTACTTAATATAAGATCTATACAAGTCCACTCCCTGCGGGGTCGCAGTAGCCATATATTGGGAAAAAATAATATAATCATTGAAACATTGACTCGACGAAGAAGAATATTAGGTACTTAATGGAAGATCTATACAAGTCCACTCCCTGCGGGGTCGCAGTAGCCATATATTGGGAAAAAATAATATAATCATTGAAACATTGACTCGACGAAGAAGAATATTAGGTACTTAATGGAAGATCTATACAAGTCCACTCCCTGCGGGGTCGCAGTAGCCAAATATTAGGAAAAAATAATATAATCATTGAAACATTGACTCGACGAAGAAGAATATTAGGTACTTAAATAAATGCTCTTTTGTTTTTCATGATTATTGATCAATCATAAATCGGAGGGATGTTTTGTCCACAGTGGGTCTTATTAGGGTAAAGTAGGACTACAGGTCGTGGCATAAAAGTCTAGCGCTGAGCGAAGTGTGGAGGGGATGGCTGCGCATGTTGACCGCCATACTAAACTCATGCGTAGCCATCCCCTCCACACTTCGCTCAGCGCTAGACTTATATGCCACGACCTGTAGTCCTACGTTACCCTAATAAGACCCACTGTGGACAAAACATCCCTCCGATGAGGGATGGCTCCGCATGAGTTTAGTATGGCGGTCAACATGCGCAGCCATCCCCTCTACAGTACGCTCAGCGCTAGACTTATAATTCATAATTCATTTATTCTGCATCATCACTTACGTGCCGCTACTTGTATCAGAGAATCGTTCCGCTCGCCTCGACGACGTAAAAAAATCCTCGCCTACAGAGCCTTTAGTACTGCTCCCTTAGTCCAGGTTTTTGCGTCTGGCTCCATACATTTTTGTTAGTTCTGCCTCGTTTCCGCCAGGGGCGCTGTACAAAAATGTATGTATAGAGCCACACCGAAACAGCTGTATAGTTTCTGTTTATGTATGTAGAAATGATCAGTGGATTGGAACGTAAGAATGTGAATGGGAAGGATGAATGAGCTTAATAGACGAGAGTGAACGAGAAAGTACGATTGGGATGATTTTTTTACGTTTAGCGGAAGACGACGCCATACCATAAGATGGTGCGCGTGTGTATTGATTCTAAGTGAATTTAAAGAGTTTTTTATCCAAATCCCAAGTCTAAAATCCCCAATACTAAGTACATGTATAAACTTGTACTCCTCCTTCCTTCCTTCCTTTCAGCCATAGGACGTCCACTGCTGAACATAGGCCTCCCCTAAAGATCTCCAATAAGACCGGGTGGTAGCGGCTTGCATCCAACGCGAACCTGCGGTCTTGATGAGGTCGTCCGTCCACCTTGTGGGTGGACGTCCTACGCTGCGCTTGCCGGTACGTGGTCTCCACTCGAGGACTTTTCGACCCCATCGGTCATCAGTCCTCCGCGCTATGTGCCCTGCCCATTGCCACTTCAACCTGCCAATCCGCTGGGCTATGTCGGTAACCTTGGTTCTTCTACGGATCTCCTCATTTCTGATTCGATCGCGTAGAGAAACTCCGAGCATAGCCCTCTCCATGGCTCGTTGGGCTACTTGAAGCTTACTAATAAGGCCCATAGTGAGAGACCACGTTTCTGTGCCGTAAGTCATCACTGGCAACACACACTGGTCGAAAACTTTCGACTTGAGGCACTGAGGTATGTCGGACGAGAAGACGTTACGCAATTTTCCGAACGCTGCCCAGCCGAGTTGGATTCGGCGATTGGCCTCTTTCTTGAAGTCGGACCTACCTAACTGGACTACTTGTCCTAGGTAGACGTACGAGTCAACGACTTCAAGAACCGAGTTCCCAACTGAAATGGGGGTGGGTACAACATGGGAATTATACATGACCTTTGTCTTGTCCATGTTCATTTTAAGACCCACCTGTTGAGATACTCGATTGAGGCCTTCGAGCATCGTACTGAGTTCCTCCATCGACTTTGCCATGACTACGATATCGTCGGCAAACCGAAGGTGAGTGAGGTATTCGCCATTGATGTTGATGCCGAATCCTTTCCATTCCAGGAGCTTAAAGGCGTTCTCCAGAGTAGCAGTAAACAGTTTCGGAGATATAACATCTCCCTGTCTTACGCCTCTCTTCAAAGGGATCGCCTTGGAGCTCTCTTCCTGTACTCGGACCGACATAGTGGCGTTATTATACAAACACTTCAACACTTCGATATACCGATAGTCAATACGGCATCGTTGAAGAGACTCAAGCACAGCCCATGTCTCGACCGAATCAAAGGCTTTCTCATAGTCCACAAACGCTAAGCAAAGTGGCTGGTTATACTCCTCAGTCTTCTGTATAACCTGCCGCAGCGTATGTATGTGGTCCATGGTACTAAAGCCTTTTCGGAATCCGGCTTGTTCGGAAGGCTGGAAGTCATCAAGCCTGCGTTCGAGACGATTCGTAATGACTCTTGAAAACAACTTATAAACATGGCTCAGAAGCGAGATGGGTCTGTAATTCTTCAATAAGGTGTTGTCACCTTTTTTAAAGAATAGCACCACCACGCTTCTGTTCCATGCTTCTGGCGTTATGCCCTCGAGGACGACGGTGTTGAAAAGCTTCTGAAGGACTTTAAGTACCGGTTTACCACCCGCTTTCAGAAGCTCTGAAGTGATTCCGTCGTCACCCGGCGCCTTGTTGTTCTTAAGTTGGTTCAGGGCCATTCTAATCTCGTACAGGCTGATGTCCGGGATGTCTTCGGTGAAGTGTCGGGTCAGCTTGGCTCTTGGGTCTCTAGCCGCGCTGTTTACAGGCTTTGCTACCGAGGCGTATAGCTGTCCGTAGAACTTTTCGATCTCCTCCAATACCTCTGCCTTGGTCGACGCTGTACTGCCATCTTCTCTCTTCAGCTTTGTCAGCTGGCTTTGCCCAATAGACAAATGCCTTGCGAACACTTTGGAGCCTTTGTTCCGCTCTATCGTCTCCTTAATATGTTTGGTATTAAAGAGACGAATGTCGCACCGCACTGATTTTGAAATTTGTCTATTGAGCCGCCTGTATGACTTTGCATCATCGGAAGACTGCAGTCTTAGCGAGCGTCGTTCGGCCATGAGATTTAGAGTATGATCGGAAAATTTCCGAGGTCTATCAGAACGGCGGGGTCTAAAGAACTTAGAACCCACCGTTTGGACAGTTTCTACGAGCCCGTTATTGATCTCGTCCACAGACGCAAAGTTCTCCAGGCAAGCAAAGCGATTTGAGAGCTCGAGCTGAAAGTTCTCGGGGTTTTGTATATGAGCATGAGTAGGTCGGAGCGTAGACTTCATCAGGCGTGACCTTTCGAGTTTAACGTTAATATTCAGTTTGCCTCGCACGATTCTGTGATCACTACCGGTTTTTATCCTGTGGATCACGGAGACATCGTTGAATATCCGTTTCTCGCTAGTCATGATGAAGTCTATCTCATTTCTCGTAGAACCATCGGGGCTCATCCAGGTCCATTTCCTGTGAGGTGGCTTCTGAAAGAAAGAGTTCATCATGAAGAGTCCCTCTTTCTCCAGAAAATCTGCCAGCCTCTGGCCCTTGAGGTTCCGTTGCCCATATCCAAATTGCCCCACTCTCAACTCATCATCGCTTTTTTTGCCCAACTTTGCGTTGAAATCTCCCATAACAACCGTGAAGCGGGTCTTAGACGTATGTATGGCCCGACTTACGTCCTCATACATAGCCTCCACTTCATCATCTGGGTGTGACGAGGTCGGTGCGTATACCTGAATGACCTTCAACGAATATCGTTTAGATATTCTGAGTATTAGGTATACAACCCTGCTCGACACACTTTCAATGGTAATGATGTTGTTAACGAGAGACTTGTGGACGAGAAAGCCGACACCACCTTGGGACCGTTGGTCACCTTCCCGGTAGTAAAGTAGGTTGCCGGATTTCAGGGTTATCGTGTCCTCGCCCTCTCTACGGACTTCAGACAACCCCACAATATCCCATCGCAACCTACTCAACTCTTCTTCCAGTTCCGCAATCTTCTCGTCAGTCCTCATTGTGCGCACGTTATATGTTGCCAGGGCCAGTTGTCGGGTGGGGTGGCAGCCGGATCTCTTCCGGCGATTCTTAGCACCCCGTGCTCCGCCGTTACCATGGCCGCTGCCGGAGCCAGGAATAGCGGCGCTGCCGGGGACTGGGGGCCTGGTCTTATTTTTAATAATCATAAAGGGGGTTTTGCCCGTAATTGCCGCGCTGGGCAGGCGTGTTGGCAATCGCAGTGCGTAGCTCTCGCGACGGGGATGCTGCTGCCCATCCCCGCCCTGTTGCACTTGAGCTACGCTGTTTTGGATGGATATACCGCCATCTGTCGGTTCCGTAGTACCTCAGTCGGCTCTTACGACACCTGGTACAAGAGGGGGGTGCTATTCTACTCTGCCGGCACCCCACGGCTTAAACTTAAACTTGTACTAACCCTAACTAACCCCACTGGACGGCACGGGAGTTAAAATATTCTCTATTACACATTCGTCCTGCTCGTCGCAACGTAAAAAACACTTCCTTACACCCACGGGAGCTAAAAAGAGCACTTAGCCGAGTAATGGTGCGCTAATCACCTCCCTTTGTCGTGCTCAATGGTGTCTGTTCTCTTTGTGCGCGAAACAAAGCCGGTATTGAACCCCTGTCCGCCCGGGACGTGATTAATTGTCGTGATTGTGTGTGTTACATTGCAAATAATCATTAGATAGGTAACTACTTGGGCCGCTGATTCGCTGCCCGTCCTTACCTTGTTGCCATGAAGCCAATACCTATATAACTACTATACTATACATATGTATACTATACTCATGGTTATTGACATTTTAATTAAATAAATAAATATTTGGGGACATCTTACACACGGTCTCTAACCCCAAACTAAGCCAAGTTTGTAAGATGGCTGCCAGAAATTGATATACTCATACATATTTTTAAATACATACTTGTATAGATAGTAACTAAATAACACCCAGACACAGAGCAAACACTTATGTTCATCACATAAATAATTGCCCTGGGTGGGGATCGAACCCACGCCTCTTTAACTCAGAAGTTAGGGTCACTAACCACCGAGGCAGTCAAATTCAATTATTTGACAATTGCTTATTTATGACTATCGTTATTCGACATAGCTAATTTTAGATTGATTTAATTTTTCTAACGTAAATAAGCAAATCTAATTCAATTTAATCTCATTTTAGTTCATCTTTATTATTTGAATGGTGTAAACCGAATGGTGTGGTGGTCTAGTGGTTATAACGCTGGCTTGTCATTTTTGAAGTCGTGGGTTCAATCCCGGTCCCGTACCAATGAGTTTCTTTGAAATTTATGTACGGAATTTCACACCACTGGCTTTTCGGTGAAGGAAAACATCGTGAGGCAACCTGCATAGAAGAAGATTTAGTAGAAGATTTTCGATGGCGTGTGTGAATCCACCAACCCGCACTGGGCCAGCGTGGTGGATATTGGGCTAATCACTCTTCGTGGGTAGGCCTACGTTCTGCAGTGGACTAGTAAAAAGGCTGGTACAGTGCAGTACAGTAAACCGATCAATCAAACCAGCTGGTAGGTTGCCATAACTCACAAATGGCAACATTGTGTTGTGATTTTAGATGAGGTTAATTTTACTACTTAATCTATACTTATATTCTTCAGACAATACAGCTGAGATATAATTTATTTATGCTACGCCAAATCTGAGTTCGTGCCGTCAACTAGTTTCACCTTAAGGTCAAAGATGAAGCACGCATAGCATAACTTAGTTATACTCCTACGATCCTTTAGAACTATTCCTGAAATCAACCATTCCATTCAAAAATATTGCTGTTTTCACAAAATGCGTGGAACAAAATTTCGGGGCTGCTCCAAAAGTAGGTCATAATAGAGTAGGTACAAGACTTTCCCAGTATATCCTTCGTCTAGAATATCGTTCAATTTACATAATCACTATCACTACGTGGTATAAAACAAAGTCGCTTCCGCTGTCCCCATGTCCCCATGTTATATGTGCCTCTATCTTACCTCTTTGCCTCTCGACTTCACCCCCTCGTTAGTTCATTATAAACAAGTCATTAAGTGATCAATAAATTACAACAAATAAGTGATTAGATAAATTAGAACAAATAAGAGATTAGTTAAGTTGTGTACGCATAGTTAGTTAAGATGTTTTGTTCCCATATCCCTACCCTTCATCCTTCATTATAAATACCACCTCCCGACCATTCCTCACAGATTCTTACTCCAAACTCGTCTCGTTCCACATCTCCTTCATTATTGTTAATTCTAAATCTAGTAAATAAATAAATATTTTTTAAAAACAGTAGTTTGACACCGACCGCCTAACAATTTTGGCGCAGTCGGTAGGATAGGCGCGTGCGTATCGTAACGTAAGACGACAGTAACGCGGACAAAGTAGTAATTCGCGAAACGACCGCGGTTCCCGGAGGGATTTAAGGTGTCGCCGAATCGATGTTCCTGCTCGCCCTACTCTGGTGGTAAGTGGCTTTCTACTGTTTGCTCAATTCCTTATACCTGTCCTTATATTGTATTACTTGTCGTTCTTGACTTTGGTAATCTATTGCGTTATATTGTTGTTATATTATTTTGCGCGTCTTAATTGTCTCTGTCTATTAAAAACAAAATGGCTACATCGTCAACTACTCCTACTTCCAGTGCTCTTTCAATTGAAACTCTTATCAAATTAATTCCCGAATTTAATACAAGTCATAATTCCGACGTCTATAGATTTATTAGATCTTGCGACGCCGCTTTTCAATTGGCGCTAACCAATGACCAACAAATACTACTTATTTACACTCTAAACAGAATTGTAGGGCCTTATGCCGCAGATGTCCATGCTAGGCAATTTCTCACCTGGCCGGTCTTACGATCCTATTTAATAGAGAAATTTTCCAACGTCAAAACTGTGGCCCACCTCTCACTAGAGCTTCAATCCCTATTTCAAAAGGACAAAGAGAGCGTTACTGATTACTATCACCGTGTCGATTTATTGCGTAGTAAAATTATAGAGAAACTCACAACCGAAATTAACGACGAATCCTTAATCGGAAGGAAAGTAGGTATTGAGGAGACGGCTTTAAACGTTTTTGTCAACGGACTAAATAATGAATTAGGTACTATGCTTCGAACAAAAGAGTTCAATCTTTTATCAGATGCTGGCCGATTTGCAATGCAGGAAGAGAAGATTCGTGCCATGAATAGCACACGCCAACAACTTTATAAAGCCAGCATAGCTTTAGCGAAGCCTCCTATTGTTCCTCGCACTGTCCGCCCTAGCTTTCCGCCTCGAATTTTTGAAAGTAATCAGAGACATCAATCAACAACAACACCCACTAACCCTTCAACTTTCGCACAGTCCAACTCTAAATTCTGCAATTATTGCAAAAATCCCGGACATCTGATCCATGAATGCCGTAAACGGGCATTCAATAATCAGAGAAACGTGCAAAATCAAAGCCGACTTCCGGCCCCGCCAACCCGTGCAGTCAATAATTTAAACTCGCAAGCGGCCATCGAATCGGGCAATTCGATGGAAACCGCTTCAGCCCTCTACCAGTCGACCCCGTCGAGCCAGCTTCAGATTCACGAGCTGGAATCTATCCCAAGCCTCGAAAACCTTCAATTGGAGTAAAGCCTCCAAGCTCTCTAAAAAAAACATGTGACGCATCAACGCAAGTTAACGCAGTCTATCGCAGACCAAGTCGTGATGCTTTCACCCAAACTTCACCAGCCTACGAACAGGGTAACCAGCCCCAAACTCTTGGCTGTCCTAAACCTACTAACTCTACTAAATCCACTGAATCCACTGAATCCACTGAATCCACTGACTCTCAGAATTCTGCTAAATCTACTGAATCAATTAAACTTACTATATCCACTGAATCGAACTCTGTACTAAAACCCACTGTATCTGCGAAATCCACTGAATCTACTTCAAAATCTGCTAACTCAAAGCACAAGTCCAAATCTAAGTCGAAACCTAAATCGAAATCTAAACACAAGCCTCGAACGATTTCAATATCCTCTCTCAATATTCCTCCTGAAGACTTACTCTATTGTAAGTTTCATATAGAAGGTCAACCAGTTACCCTTCTTGTAGACACAGGAGCTGCAATTTCCGTTTTACGTAAAAACAAAGTTGGTAGCGCTCCTCTAAACGTATCGAACGTTGTGTCTATCATAGGTGTCTCAGGTAAAGACAATCCAGTCCGAAGTCACGGTACAGCAGAAATATCTTTAGACGATTTTCGCAAACACACCTTCCATGTCGCAGATCTCAATATTCATGCAGACGGAATTCTAGGTCTTGATTTTATGTCTAAGTCAGGCGTCAATATCTACGTAGCTTCCAAAACAATGCGTGTTGACAAACGAACATACAGATTATTCCATTTCGGGGAAGATAACAAAAGTCTGGGAAAAGATAAACATTTCATAGGCCGAAGGTCTGAGACGGCAATTACGTGTACTACTAAAGATATTCAATCTGGACCCGCATTAGTAGAAAAACAAGAAATTGATAAAGGCATATCCATACCTAACGCATTAGTTAACGTTGTAGATTACAAATTCGTTATCACTTGTGTTAACACAACAGACGTAGACAAAGAGATTTCAATTCCTAACATTAATGTCGCTCATTTCGAAGAACCCTTAGATAATGATAATGCAGTTCAAATTAATTCAACATACAAAACAACAACAACAGACCGACGTAACGAAGTACACAAATTAATTAGAAGAGATCATTTGAATGATGAGGAAAATAACTCATTAAATCAAATCGTTAACAAATTCTCAGACATATTTTATCTTGAAGGTGATCCTTTAACATTTACGAGTCACACGAAACATCTCATTCCCACGGTTTCAGATACTCCAGTACATTCCAAAACATATCGTTTCCCACAAGTTCACAATCAAGAGGTAAAAACTCAAGTGCAAAAGCTATTAGACCAAAATATCATTCGCCCAAGTACTTCACCTTGGACTAGCCCCATTTGGATAGTCCCGAAAAAACTCGACGCCTCCGGCAAGCGAAAGTGGCGCATGGTTGTTGATTACAGAAAACTTAACGAAGTCACTATAGGAGATAGTTACCCCTTGCCCAACATTACTGATATACTAGACAAATTGGGTCATTCTAAATATTTCACTACCCTAGATCTCGCTTCAGGCTTTCATCAAATCGAGCTGGATCCCAAGGACATTCCAAAGACGGCTTTCAATACACCTTTTGGCCATTACGAATTTCTTCGCATGCCATTTGGTCTGAAAAATGCTCCTGCAACCTTTCAGAGAGCTATGGATAGTATTCTGTACGGCTTACAAGGGGAACGATGTTTTGTATATTTAGATGACATCGTCGTATTTGCATCCAGCCTCCAAGAGCACGAAGAAAAACTTAATGAAGTTTTTCAGCGACTCAAGGAACATGGACTGAAAATTCAACCAGACAAATGCGAATTTTTGAGAAAAGAAGTGGCGTATCTCGGGCACATTATTTCATCCGACGGTGTGAAGCCGAATCCTGAAAAAGTCGAAGCTGTCCAAAGCTTTCCGATTCCTAAATCTTGTAAAGATATAAAATCATTTCTAGGTCTCGCCGGCTACTATAGGCGATTTATCCCAAATTTCAGCAAACTCACAAAGCCTTTAACAGGCCTCCTGAAGAAAGACGTGCCTTTTGTATGGGGCAATGATCAGCAACAAGCCTTTGATTGCTGTAAGAGCATTCTTACGAAAGCTCCTTTGTTACAATATCCAGATTTCAGTAAAGAGTTCATCCTGACTACAGATGCGTCCGTCCATGCCTTAGGTGCAATCCTTTCACAAGGTGAAATAGGATCAGATCTTCCAATCGCGTACGCTTCTCGAACCCTGAATAAAGCCGAATCCAACTATTCAACAATTGAACGTGAATTGTTAGCCATAGTCTGGGCAGTGAAACATTTTCGACCTTACTTGTTTGGTAGGAAATTCAAAATCGTGACCGACCACAAGCCTTTAACATGGTTGTTTTCTGTAAAAGACCCGGGCAGTCGTTTAGTTCGGTGGAGACTGAAGTTAGAAGAATTTGACTATGAAATTGTCTACAAATCAGGAAAAGCTAATACGAATGCAGACGCACTATCTCGAACTCCAGCAATTAACAATACGATAGTAGACTTGACTAGAGACGACAATCCCGAAAGCGACTATTTACAACTTAATTACGAACATTTCATGGATCTTCCTACTGAAAATATTAACTCCCCTAATCTGAAAATTTCACCTGACAACCTTTTAGACGAACGTCATAAAAACATTTTAATTCCCATATCAGCCCAACTTCCAGATAAAAATGAATTATTTAACGAAGCTATAAGTGCTTGCTCTCAAATAGAACCATATCTTGACAGTCTCTGTTCCAAGACTCTTTATCAGACAGATTTATTAGTTTCTGACAAAAAGCAAAATATTATTTTCGGAATCACTCGACCGACTCACTTCGATCCCTGGAACTCAGAAAGCTATTTCAAAGTCCTCTTATCTTGCTTACAAAATCACGACTTCAAAACACTTTACATTCCTGAACTGAAAAACGACCCCACTTGTAGAATGACAGGTAATGAACAGACTCACATAACTGCATATTTAGCTGACTGCTATGACTGTGAAATAACTATTTGTCAAAATAAAATCAAATACCCAACAAAAGAAGAGATTCCAAGCATACTGAAGACTTTTCATGACGAACCACTTTCAGGACATAGAGGTATTATAGAAACTACGCGAAAAATTCGCGACGAATATTTCTGGAAAGGCATGACAGACGATATTAAAAACTACATTGAAAACTGTCTAACATGCCAACGTAATAAAATTCAGAGGAGAACGTACAAGGCACCAATGGTAATTACGTCCTCTTCCATAGAGCCTTTTGAGCGCGTCACCATTGACTTAGTATCTTATTCCGATACCACAGGCGATTCAAATAAGTACATTCTCACCTTACAGGATGACCTCACTAGATTCGTTCAAGCCTACCCAATTCCCGATAAGCAAGCAATCACCATAGCAAAGTCTCTTCTCATCTTTTGCCAACACTATGGCATACCTAAACGTTTTCATTCCGACCAAGGTGGAGAATTCGTGAACAACATCATAAAACAACTCATGAAACTCTTAGGCACAAAACATACTTTCAGTACAGCATATCATCCCCAAACTAACGGTGCACTAGAACGTTTCCATGCCACTCTCCGTGATCATATTCGCATGTATCACCAAAGGAATAAAAGTAACTGGGATCAAATTATTCCTCTTGCTATCATGTGCCATAATACATCCGTAAATAGAACAACTGGCTATACACCTCATGAACTATTATTCGGTTACAAGCCTCGTCTCTTATATTCCGCCAAAGACAACGACGACTACACCACACATGATTACTTACGGGATTTGAACGAAA
Source organism: Hypomecis atomaria (assembly GCA_964007245.1). Lineage (NCBI taxonomy): Eukaryota > Metazoa > Arthropoda > Insecta > Lepidoptera > Geometridae > Hypomecis > Hypomecis atomaria. The sequence goes on from OZ023279.1 coordinate 25,471,577, forward strand.
GATTAAAAATTGCACGCGAAATCGCGTCCAACAACAATAAAATAATGAAAGAAGAAGCGAAAAAACGTTACGACCAACATATTAAAAATATAGCTGATTTTGATTTAGGAGATAAGGTCATGCTCAGAATCCCAAATCCTAATAACTTAGACAGTAAATGGGACGGTCCTTATGACGTCATAAGGAAAGGCTTTAATGAAAATTATCTCATACGTAAAGGCGGAAGAAATCAACTAGTGCATGGGAACCGCCTGAGGCCCCTGCATGTTTCAGATGTAAATATGTAATTCTACAAATTTAGTTTTAGATATTATATTATAGGACATTATTATACTAGTAGCGTAGCGTAGTAGTAGTAGCGTAGTACGTAGCTATAAAATACTCATAGCATAATGTATGCTTTCAGGGTCACCTGTACCCTTGCCAGTCCCAATCCCAATATGGCACCATCGAACATGACAAACGTACAAACTCTAGATAGTTTAATGCATAACCCATATTTCAGTTTCATAACATTATCAATAATCAAATTCCTATTCTACATTCTATTATATAAGTTGTATAGGTTTATAAGAACATATTTTAAATAAGTCAACAATTAGAATAGTATTTTAAGCTTTCTCTATTAGAACGATTATTAAGTAAGCAATTTTACATTTTCAGGTACTCCGCAACCTTAGTTGCAGGAGATGCCTTAACCGCTCCGATACCTTCGAAATCAGGCTTATACTTTCAAGAGGAAGGCGAAGTTTTTATCACCGAATCGTCGTGGAAATTAATTGTTTATAGAAACTTAGAGCCCTTATTCATTTCAAGAGACTCAATCCAACGTTTAAGCAACAAATTTTTCCAAACCATTTCATCTAAGCCTAAAAGCTTTTCCCAATATACTACCACTTCATTTATTAAATTAAGCCTTAACAAAATTAATGCAAGACTTTCCGAGCTTAGTTCTTATAGTACCAAGTCTAGATCCAAACGAGAACTTTTCGATGGTTTAGGGTCCGTACTTAAATGGCTCATCGGAACTCCTGACGCTAAAGACGCCCAGCATTATGAAAAATGCATTGAACTCTTAGAGAAACGCGAAATTGAACAAGCCGACATATTAAAACAGCAAATCCAGATCGTGTCATCAACGATTTCCAATTTCAATGATACTATATCTAAAATAAATTATGATGAATTTGTCCTTAACGAAAATTTAGAAAGAATCGGGAAATATTTAAATACGACAAATAACGTTCTCTTTGATCTGAAAACCTCTGAAGAAATTTCAGTCACTTCAATCCAAATTCTCGAGTCCGTAATGACCCTCGAATCTGAATTAGATGATATCCTAACTGCTATACTTTTCATTAAATCAGGCGCAGTACATCCTTCCATTATTTCAGTCGAAAGGCTCTACTCCGAATTACTTTCTACTACCCATTTACGGACTGAAAGCCTGATACTCCCTGTAACTTTTGAAAATGTGCATAAAATTTTAGACTCCGCTTCCCTATCATCATACATATACAAAAATAAATTAACTTTCATGTTTGATTTCCCATTAGTCAAGAATGATAAGTTTACCTTATACCACCTCTACTCTATTCCTATCCCACATCCTAACAGTATCCTGTATTCCACCCTATTACCTGAGCAACCGTACTTAGCCACGAGCCCGACGAGACAACAATACCTCACGACGGACTCCATGTCAACGTGCAAGAAGACCGCTTCACGAAAATGGATCTGCAACCTGCCAGTCTACAACCTTCAGACTCGACCAACGTGCGAAATGTCTATCTTAATATACACAACGAAGAATCTACCTGAAACCTGTGAAACCACAACGATCTCCGCGCACATCAATGTTTTCCAACCAATTCAAGTCAACAAATGGCTCTACATGCTGCAAAACGACACTGCCTCAACACTTCAGTGCGGTGGAACCATTAAGCACCTCACTCTACAAGGAAATGGCATACTTACACTACCTGAAGGCTGCAAATTTTATTCAGCATATATTTCACTGACATCAACGAATGAAAATTCAATAAACATTAGTCATCCTATCGTCACTGTCGACATCGAAGACAACTGCCCTGAAAACACTGAAGATTTACCTAATTCGCCTGAAATAATACCAATTCGAATAAATAATGCTCCAGTCGACGGACTCAACTCAATTAAAGAACAACTGAAACTTCAGTCAAAGAAAATAAAAGCCTTCCAAGAAGCCTCTCTCTTAGAGAAGCACTCTTCAAAGCTCAACTTCATTACCTACATACTGGGAGTAGCGATGCTCTCTTTCCTGCTCTACAAGCTATGTCGTCATTGCCCTGCGTCATTCCTGAGAAGAAACAAGCATTCCAGTGGTTGCATCCAAATCTACAACAATTGTTTCGACCGAAGGAGGCAGCGAACTCACATAGCCATTCCGCTCTCCAACATCAACACCAGCGTCGCCGTATCCGAAGACGAATCCGACGACAACGACGTCATCACTTCTGCCGATGCCACTCGTCAAAAATTGGGCACCGCCCAATCTTTGTTTTAAGGGGGGAGGTGTTATATGTGCCTCTATCTTACCTCTTTGCCTCTCGACTTCACCCCCTCGTTAGTTCATTATAAACAAGTCATTAAGTGATCAATAAATTACAACAAATAAGTGATTAGATAAATTAGAACAAATAAGAGATTAGTTAAGTTGTGTACGCATAGTTAGTTAAGATGTTTTGTTCCCATATCCCTACCCTTCATCCTTCATTATAAATACCACCTCCCGACCATTCCTCACAGATTCTTACTCCAAACTCGTCTCGTTCCACATCTCCTTCATTATTGTTAATTCTAAATCTAGTAAATAAATAAATATTTTTTAAAAACAGTAGTTTGACACCGACCGCCTAACACCCATGTATGCTTATTTTATAAAACTACGCAACGGATTTTGATGCGGTTTTTTTAAATAGATAGAGTGATTCAAGAGGAAGGTTTAAATGTATAATACACCTGTGCGAAGCCGGGGCGGGTCGCTAGTTAATAATATAGTAGAAATAAAGTGAACACAAGTACTCACATAGAGTACCTCATTAGTTAAAGCCGAGGCAGGTAGAGATGCATACGACGTGCAGAATGCAATATGGGCGAGAGAGCTTTATGAACCAGTCTAGCGCATTTATTGCTTAGATGAGGAGATGAGGAGAAAGAATGTTGGGTTTGTTATCCGAGAATTTCGAGAATTGCAGCCACATTGTCTAAAGTAAAGGATGCATCTGTTGCATTTTTAAATGCGAAATTGCTTTTTCAGACCTTGTCTGGATTGAACAAGGACTATTATGTAATTTTATATCGTTGATATATCACTACATAGTATAAAGTAAAACTGCTATTTTTGTGTGTTTGTCTTTGTATCCGCTTATATCTTATCCGCTTATGTATTGAATTTTGCATACCATAATGGTTAAAACATGGCGATCTATGTATTTATTGACTACATCACATGAAAATTGTAACACCTGTGTTATGCGAAATAAATATGAATTGAATTGAATCTTCCAAACTAGACAACAGGTTTCAATACGGTTTCACTATCTTTTTAAAAGATAGCTATAAACCTTATATATATATATTCTAATAGAATATTTCTGGTGGAAGGTTTATAGCTATTTAACTCATCCGTAACCGGGTGAAGCCAGGACGAGCAGCTAGTATGTAGAATATTTAACGTTTCAAATAGTTATCTGTCACTATCAAAATCATTCATTACAAAGCGCCACACAGCCAAACTTCCTTTTCAAGGAAACAAAAAAAAAGTCACGAATGAACATCCACGAAATGTTTCATTATGATAATTATTTTTCGCATAAAATGGCAAAACCGCCTTCCATCGTGTACAGAATTCGATTATTTCGCTCAGATTATTCACATTCTTGATTTTTAAAACGGCTAAACCGATTTATGGAAAATTTATATGGGACTACCTCGGAAGTATATCTTTTCCTTATCCAATAAAAATATTTTTTGATTCGGTTCACAATTGGCGAAATTATCCATGAACATACACAAAAAAAAAACATACATTAATACAGACCAACATAGAACCTTCTCCTTTTTGGAAGTTGGTTAAATACCTCAAAAACCATGCGTGAGTACCTACCTGTGTGATATCTGAATTAAATTATACAAAATATCCAGAACATCTGTACAGTAGGTACCTACATAATAAAATTTACAATTATTTGATTTTATTGTACAAAGTGAGTTAGTACATAGTTAAATCTTAGCTTAAGTTATTTAGTCAGTGAATTGCGTGAATGCCATGAGCAGACCGGCGACCTGCAAGCAGCAACCTGAAAATACCAAGTTTCATATGGAATTAGTTAAAAATAAATGTTTGGATGTAAATACTACTCATGCCCAAATTTTACAGCTGTAAGTTACGTATACTTTAGGTACCTTATTCTATGAAGGCTAAGATTGTGTAAGTTGTGTAACGTTTGGCTCCTCGATCAATCTTACAAGGCAATAAGCTAATGGCGGTTAATGGGGGTGCTATCGGGGTGACATAAATAATACTCCGGCTAATTGGCGGACGTCCGACGTCCGGGTGCCGTCCGGGAGCCGGCCCGGACGTCTGTACGATTGATTTGTCGCCGACGCCTGCCGTAAACTTCGCTTTGGTGCCTGCGGTGTGTCTGACAGATTGCTATGAGAATAGCTGTTGGCGTTTGTAGGATAAAATGGAACTTAGTAGTAGTTTCCGTAGAAGGTTTGATTGAGAGTGATTATCCTACCTAATATAATTCTAAGGTGTATTTGTTGGTTTCTTTCTTACTTTTGACGCAGCAACGGAGCTACGGATCGACTTTATTTATTGCATCGGCAAAACAGATTAAAAGAGGAGCCCACTCTTTCGCTTGTGATGTTTTTAACCGACTTCCAAATAGGAGGAGGTTCTATGTTCGTCTGTATTTTTTTTTGTGTATGTTTTTCCAATTGCTAATTATGCACCGAACCGAATCGAAAAATTATTTTTTAGTTCAAAAGGGTATACACCCAAGGTGGTCCCATTTAAAGTTTACAGTAATCGCCTAAGCCGTTATTGAAAAATCAACAATAATTTAAATTAATTTTAGATTTGACTTTGACAATTCGAGCAAAATATTCGCATTTTGTACACGATGGAAGGCGGTTGTGCCATTTTTTGCAAAAAATTATTGAATGTTAAGTCTTTTTTTTATCATACCAGCACTTTATATACACGAGTGGATATAAGAGAGATATGGGTCCAGGAGTGCAAGTTTTATAGATGAAATAACGCCTTTAAACACTGTTAAAAGAATCCTTCTAGGAATCACTATTATTCGAAAATTTAAATTTTAGAAATCAGAAAGCTTCTAAAGCTACCCGAATTTAAGTGGATTTTCGTCTGTAGCTCTATACCCTTTATACCTATCTAGGTACTTATTTGAAAACTAAACTTATAGAAGAACTAAGTAATTCTACGAACGTTTCTAGACTAGAATGAATAAGTACTATCCACAACGCTTTCTAAAGCACAGTAATAACTTTGAAAGAAACCCGACAATTTCGGAAATTGTGAAAAACTCCAGCTTTCCACTTTGTTTATGTGTTCATTTCCAGAAAATTCGAGAAACTAGTCATTTATATTCTGGCAAGACCCTGGTACATGTCACGTAGAGTACAAATTAACTAGCTGTCCCGTTCTTTTACTAGTTTATTTTGTTTCCTTCTCTTTTACTTCAAGTTAGCATAAGTAAACAACTATCTCGATAAAGGCTTTCGCACACCATATCCTTTCATTAGCGTACTCTAAAATTTAAGTGGCATTATAAGTTGAAACATCATAGTAAGTAGAGTCAAATAATAACGTATTTTAAATCTTACAATTCAAGCCTCACAAAATGAAAATAGTTGCATATTATTGTTTAAATTTGCATATTATTGTTTTAATTTTTAAAGAAATAAATTACATAAAACTGTGAGTTTCGTGAATTTTATGTTTCTCCAATATCTATCCATGAGCCATAGGACGTCCACTGCTAGACATAGACCTCCCCTATAGGTCTCCAATAAGACCGCGATCTTCCGGTCCTAATGAGGTCTCCGTCCACCATGTGGGTGGACGTCCTACGCTGCACTTGCCGGCAAGTACGTGGTTTCCACTCGAGAACTTTTTGACTCCATCGGTCATCCCTGCCTCATCGTGCCCTGTTCAACTTGCCAATCCGATGGATAACGGCAACCTTGGTTCTTCTACGGATCTCCTAATTTCTGATTCAATCTCGTAGAGAGACTTAGAGTGTGTTAGCGCCTCTTGCCGTAGAATACCTGATAGTTACTGCTGAAAGGGTCCTACACCGTAGATACTTAATAGTTTGTATGAAAAGTAGCTAATACCATAGAATATAGTAGTACTTAGTATGTGTTAACTAATGAGATGTTTTGTGGGCAGTTCGCCCTACGCTATTGAAGAGAATAGACGTTGTTAAAAGTATAAAAATCTTTAATTTAATTCCTCCCCTTCTGTCATCAGAAGTGGGATTGGAAAACTCACCCCCACAATGGACAATAAATCAGTGAAAATGATATTATAAAAAATCTGCTAATACATTGAACTGAGTGAAATATTAAGACAAGTGAGAGACAAAATAAGTGAATATATAGTGTGAAATTGTGAACAAAAATAACGAACAATGCAAATTAATGAAAAACAGTGATTTAAATAAATAACATAAAAACAAAGATATGAAAAAAATAAAAACGGACAATAACTGAACGATTAATAACTAAATAATAATGTGAGTGAAGTGCCGAAAATGATTGACCGAATCATTTCATCAGTTATCCCGAACTTTGATCCAAGTATTGTTTCAAATCAAGTTTAAAAATAGATTTCTGCAGCTGATATTTTGGCCTTGAAACGACAACGAGACGACGTAGGTAGAAGGACCGTATAAGTGGGCCCAACACCATACCAGCTAATGACGAGTAGAAAAAAATGGGCGCCGCACGCCGCGCCGTTATCAGGCACTTGGGCACTGAACAAAAGATCTCGATACATACTGCATTTCTAAAAATAGTAACGTTTGTGCCGATATTCAAAAAAGGATTGCAAACTTGTGGTCTGACGTGACGTGACAAAATGAATATTGAAGCAGTTGAAATTGCAATTTTACGAAGCGAAACGAATATGCTGAAGTTGTCATGGACAGAATCTTTTGCAAAAATATCTGAGAAAAATGAATAACATGGTTGTCATCACTGTGGTCAGATAGTAAATCTTCAACGACTGCCAACGAGGTTCAAAATGGCCTGAGTGACTTCGAGCGCTGCCGTGCCCCCAGATATGAAAATACAATACATTATTTTTCAGTGCAAAAAAGGACTCCTTATGTGTTGAAAAATTATGAATTGAAATGATGGATGAATCTTAGATGAGGTGCAGTATTGACTGATAGCAATTTAATGGACACATCAACTACAAAATTTGTGAGGTACTATGTTAAAAGAAATGTATCTATTTTTGTTAATGAAGTACTTTTGTATCTTGACTGATACATAACAAATGAGTGAATGAGAAATATGATTGAATTTATCGCCAGTAGATATTTCTTAATTCATATAAGAAAAGTTTGAAAAATTACCTGTTGCAATATTTTCGAAGAAGACATGTTTTTACATATGTGAAAACAGAAATGAAGATTATACTCGTACTTATTTTTAAAAAAAAGATATTTCAAATTACATTGGAAGAATGGAATGGAGTGGTACCTAACCCATTACCTACAGTTAAAATAACTGTCGAAGTTTATCAAATGCTTACATAGAACTGAAATGTTTATAACAAAGGATTGATTCGTGAGTCAAGCTTGGTACAATAATAATCAACGATCCAAAATTATTTTAAACAAACATTCCAATCAGGAAGTCGCTAACAAAGACCTGTCTACTGGTCCCACAAACATGAAGATAAGGCCTGGGTACTTGAGAAGGTAACAAACGACTGCAACTTTTATCGGCTAGCGACGGATCGATAACTAAACGAGGAGAATAATGACGAAGTTTTGGGTCGATTCTCAGAACAGCTGTATCAAACCTTGACGTCATTATCATCATAGTGAATATTTGAATAAACAAATTGAAATGATGAAATTGATTGGGCATACTAAAAACGTAATTTAGAAATTCCTGCTATCTGACTAGCCGGTGCATTTGAGTGTAAAAAGCAGCTCAACATTGATGGAATTGGATAAACATAAGAAGTGAATCAGAGCCGAGTCAAAATATTTTCTATGGAAAATGAAATGCTGTGAAAATCTGAGCGGAGTCAAAATATTTTCTATGGAAAATGAAATGCTATGAAAATTAAACACTAAAACATCCATTATAGGAGATGGAAAAAAGATCATGAAATACAAAATGGTATTTGGTATGGCCAAACTATGTGGTTGAAATTGAAAAGGAAATTAAATGCCATAAAATACGAGTGGTACCCATATTGGTAGATGGCAACAAGGCAATATTTGAATTTCCACGAAAATCCCAGACACGAATAATAAAAATGGATTTTCAGCAATTGCCACAATTTTTTTTTCAGGTGTAGGTACTAATATTTTTTTAATTTCAGGGACAAATTAACATTTTTTTTATTTCAGAGAGAATTTAAAAAAAAACGCTTAAATTACAAAAGAGCGAAAATGTAAAACATAAAAAGTTTCAGAATGATGTTTTGAAAATTATTGTGTGAAACAACAAACAGAGCGAAAATATAACAAAAGAAAAAAGTTTCAAAATAATTATTTGAAAATTATTGTGTGAAGCAGCAAATAACATGAAAATATGTAAAAAAAAAAAAGTTCAGAATCATTATTTGAAAATTATTGTGTGAAGCAACAAATAATTTGTTGTTTGAGTATCTGACATAATTATGTACAACTCGTAGAAACATTGCAAACGAAACTGATTGGAAATACCGCAATATGTAAAAAATTGGAAGAGTTCAGAACTTTTTTGGTACAGCAAGATAATGTATCAAAAACAAAAATGAATATTATTAATAATACCGCAATTTGTAGAGAATTTAGAAGAGTTCAGCCTTTCTTCGGTACATCAAGATAATTTATCAGAGAAGCAAAATTATTATGTTATTAGAATATGTGAACCTTGTGTGATTTTAGCGCAGTGAAGCCCTGCCCACTTGACCCGGACAGATGCATTTTGAGGGACAAGGGATAGCTACCTGCCTACGCGCTGGGTGCAGAATTTTGAAGCAAAACAATATATAACAAAACAATCAATAAACTATCGACTGGAAGATAAGACGCACAAATGGAAGATGAAACATGAATTAAGAACAACATATTTATTATAATTTGGGCTTGAAAAGTACATTAGTAAAAAAAAAAAATTAAATATAAAATGGACCAATCACATTTAAATAACACTCTTATTGGAATTTGTACATGAAGAGTATATGTCACCGGTTTATTGTAAGAACGGTTTGTTTACAAACTCTCGAGTTAAATTATAAACTATCGATAGATTGTGAACGGACACAACAATGTACAATTTAACGCTTTACATTTTCGTTAGTTTGTAAACAAACAGTGTTCAAACGTGAAATTGTGAACTTGTGTGTAACGAAACTCGAAGTGGACAATGATTGGTTCAACGCATCATCCCTTTTACGGCCACTCCTCCTCCGCCGGGTGCAGCCATCCATTGTCCTTTTAACGGTGTAAAGAGTCAATACTGAGTGCGCCATTATTCAATTTTAAAAAGATATCTCAAGATCAATATAAGTAAAAAAATCAGACTGTTTTCGACTCGTGTTTTTTTTTTTTAATTTATGATCACACATGATGATTTTTTACAAACTTTTATTTACCTGTCTGGGGTTTGACAATCTTACAAATTAAATTTGATCCCCTTACCGGATACCGGTTGAGCTAAAATTTTATATACATGTGTAAATCGCATGACAATGCAATATTTTGACGACATGGTGCCGATCTGATGATGGAGCTGGAAAGTGGCCAAAGGAACTTCGAAATGAAACGACACTACCTCATCGAGTTAGGACTCATTTCAATCGTCTTGACGAGTAGTTTGTCTTTCAGTGGTAACTGTTGATAGAGCTGGAAGGTGGTCATAGAAACTCTGTAATGAACCGACACAACCCCATCGAATTTCGACTCATTTGATTCGCTTTAGAGAGTTTTTTAATTTTAGATGGTTACCAGAGTTTGATCTGATGATGGAGATGTAAGGTGGTCAAATGAACTCAGTAAAGAAACAACGCAACCCCATCGAGTGTCAGTTCGTTTAATTCATCATGAAGAGTACTTTGGTGCTAGATGATAACCAGGGTCTGATGCTGGAGGTGCAAGATGACTATAAAAACTCAGTAATCGTTTGATTTAAGCTAATTATTAGATGAATTATTTAATTTAATTTACTGAATGAATAAATATTAGCGGACACTCAAGATCGATAGTGAACAGGTGAAACATATCAAGCAAAACCCGCCTCAAACTGGACGAAAAGATAACATAATCCAAGTTAGATTGAATGGACCAGAGCAAGCCGACCTTTGGCTACGTGCTGCTAAGAAGACGACAATCTTATTGGACAATTTTACCAATAAACCACCTAAGGCTGTTGCCAGGTCTGAGATGGTAGTTTGGCGAGCTAAAATAAAAATAAAACATTCGAAGTTTGTCCGTAAGTAGACAGCTATGATTGAAGTTAATTGTAGTATTTTTAGCGAAAACTAATAATTAATTTCGATTTTCACATGGTAAAAAAAACATATAGCGTACTTTCTGTTGACCTAGAATTATGATTGGCAATAAAGACCGTCTTATAAATTAGTACACTTATCTATCTACATAAAAAAAACCCACAAAACAAAAAAAAATATCCACGTGCGGAGACGGCTTACTTTCCACTCGCACTTGTCCGGTATATTTTGCCACTAGTTTTAATACTAAGTGAAAAGCCAAACATAGGTAAATAGTAATATGGTATTGTACTGAGACTCCAAAATAACTGCACATCACTAGATTGGGTCTTTCCGTAAAATAACCCCGGAGAGCACAGATGTGCATGTCTTTTTGTTTGTCGAGAATTTTGAAGATCCGCAGGACAATAGCCCAACGGTCATTTTACAAGTCACTTTCATTTTTAGGGTCATGCATTACTATGTAGTAACAGCTTTCAACATACTTTTACCTTCTACTCAAATAATCCATTTTAGCTAGTGTATAATACACTATAAAATTCTATATAATAGAATATAATTCTATAGAGCAAACAACAAATGCTGTAGAATTAACCATTGTATCATTGAAATTTTGGGAGGGATTTGTTCCCTATGTGCCAGCCTTGGATCCGTGAGCCGCCTTCGAGTCTGCATCTTAGTTTCGGAATAAAAAAAGGAAAACAACATTAATTTTAATTTGTCAATAGGTAGTACATTTTGGTTAAAGGTTGGATAATTTGTATATTAGTTTGATCTTACTAAAAATAATTTCGTACGTTTTAATCCTCACTTTCATCTGAGATTTTATTGTAAACATAATTATTTTTCGCCAAAAACAGTACGATCGACTTCAATCTTCAATCAAGACTTACGTACAATATTCGGACAGTTCGATCAAACCGTTGTAAGTACTATTGATTTTTTAGAAACCAATTTTAGTAACATGTATATGGGTATGGGAATAACTTTAGGGTACCTACACCTATTCAATAAAAAAAAAATCATCATGCGTGATCATACATAAAAAATATACAGGATAATAAGAGCCATCTTTACACCGTTAAAAGGACAATGGATGGCTGCACCCGGCGGAGGAGGAGTGGCCGTAAAAGGGATGATGCGTTGAACCAATCATTGTCCACTTCGAGTTTCGTTACACACAAGTTCACAATTTCACGTTTGAACACTGTTTGTTTACAAACTAACGAAAATGTAAAGCGTTAAATTGTACATTGTTGTGTCCGTTCACAATCTATCGATAGTTTATAATTTAACTCGAGAGTTTGTGAACAAACCGTTCTTACAATAAACCGGTGACAACATTAGTCAGAACGGACGAGCGAATTTCAAAAATCGCTTTGATATTTTTGGTCAAAAGAAAAATCAGCCGCACCTCATTGTGTTTCAAAACACAGAGAACCAGCAATAATTCCAAAATAATTTGTAGTGTCGATGTGCATCAAATCTCATGTAGCTACAAGAGAACTTCGAAAAGACGAAAAATCATTTAATATTCGTCGGAATAATTATGTCACAAATCACACAAAGTCTAAGATAGTATTGTTTATACTGTACTGTACCGCACAGGATTTTTAAAAGCCTGCTGAACATAGACCTGAAAACGAAGAGCGAATGGCTCCACGCTATGCCAGTACGGGATGGTGGATATTTATTATTTTATTTTGTATTGTGTTATTGAAATGTAGTACTGTCAATGTTGAACAGCAATGATTACAAACAATAATATGGCAAGTGAAATACAATACAATGAATTCTATACAACATAAAAATAAAAATGTTTACCACGAGATGTGTACAAGTCAGATATAAGTTTGAAGTTGAATTTGAAGAATAAAACAGACGAATTGAAAATATCTTACTTATTTGCAAGTTGGTTGAAAGAGATATCAAACACACATCTAAATAACGTCACGGAATCAAGAGTCTTAAAAAACCGTGTTAGCGACACAGTTCTTGTATCAGCTCTGGAAAATCTAATGTGAAATAAAACTCTGGTAACAGCTGATGGCCAAAATAATAAAAATCTCAGCTTTGGAAAAGCTAATGTGAAATATATCTCTGGTGAAGGCTGATGTGAAATAACAAAAATTATGAGATGTGTGTAAGTATAAAAAAAAATGCGTAGGCCACTCCTTTGGAGTGCGCTGAGGTCGCATTTAAAGGCGTAAGCTGCTCTTTCAGAGCGAGCTGGGATCGCACATCAAAACAAAAATATTTAAGGCGTAAGCCGCTCTTTCAGAGCGAGCTGGGATCGCACATCAAAACAAAAATATTTAAGGCGTAAGCCGCTCTTTCAGAGCGAGCTGGGATCGCACATCAAAACAAAAATATTTAAGGCGTAAGCCGCTCTTTCAGAGCGAGCTGGGATCGCACATCAAAACAAAAATATTTAAGGCGTAAGCCGCTCTTTCAGAGCGAGCTGGGATCGCACATCAAAACAAAAATATTTAAGGCGTAAGCCGCTCTTTCAGAGCGAGCTGGGATCGCACATCAAAACAAAAATATTTAAGGCGTAAGCCGTTCTTTCAGAGCGAGCTGGGATCGCACATCAAAACAAAAATATTTAAGGCGTAAGCCGCTCTTTCAGAGCGAGCTGGGATCGCACATCAAAACAAAAATATTTAAGGCGTAAGCCGCTCTTTCAGAGCGAGCTGGGATCGCACATTAAAACAAATATATTTAAGGCGTAAGCCGCTCTTTCAGAGCGAGCTGGGATCGCACATCAAAACAAAAATATTTAAGGCGTAAGCCGCTCTTTCAGAGCGAGCTGGGATCGCATAACAAAAAAAAAATAGCGTAAGCTGCTCGAAAGAGTTCGCTGAGATCGCTAAGAAAAAATAAAATAAACTTCAACATTAAAATACAAAGAAGTAGCGTTAGTAAATAACTGTTAAGGTGATATGATGCGGAGTCAAGCTTCTTTGCAGGTTTACTTTGAAAAAAATAATGTGACACAAAAAAGGGTCATTGACCGCTCGAGGGCTACTCCGAAGTTTCGGAATAGTCGCAAAACGAAACGAATCATAAATGTTATTGTCCTGTACTAGTCATATTATTATGTATCGTGATATTTACGTTTAAATTTGTAATTTATGTTAAACATTTTTCATGTAATGTTTTGTGTTCTTTTATTATAGAACACTAAGTGGCTATTGTAAAACTTGTGGCATTAACGTTATTCGTTTTAGCCATAGGATGTCCACTGCTGGACATAGGCCTCCCGTGAAAGGCATTGACGTTGAGAAATCATTTATTGAAATGCACATTTTAGTAGGTATATTGATTAACACTAGTTGAAATTATGTATTGTTATGTTATCGTTTGTGTTTTTATATTGATACTGACACACTACCTTATTCAGTAATTAACTACAAAACTTATTGTATATTATCATAATGAGGATAAAAGCCTTTCGAGAACGAAGGAGGCATTGCAGGAAGGCCGTGTTAGCGCCTCTTGCCGTAGAATACCTGATAGTTACTGCTGAAAGGGTCCTACACCGTAGATACTTAATAGTTTGTATGAAAAGTAGCTAATACCATAGAATATAGTAGTACTTAGTATGTGTTAACTAATGAGATGTTTTGTGGGCAGTTCGCCCTACGCTATTGAAGAGAATAGACGTTGTTAAAAGTATAAAAATCTTTAATTTAATTCCTCCCCTTCTGTCAAGTGCTCAGTTTCAAGTCTATTATAGAGTCAGTATGATGTGCGACGATCTTTAATTGTTTACATTGCCTCTCTTTCTCTCAGAGCTTGGTGAAATTAATTTGGATCTAATTGAAATTCTGCTACGTAATTTGCTTCACTCTTACATTTTACGTTTTTTTTCATGGCTAGGTATAAATTATATTTTGTTAATCCACCGCGAGGCCGTAAATTTTGGCTGTCTTAAAGTTTTTTCTACTAAATTGTGTGGTAAGCGGTAGCAATAAAACTGTCTGAATTAGAGTCGCGTTTCAAATGAAAATCTATGTGATACGAAGCCTCCTTTTTACACAATGGAGGACTACAAAACCGTGTACTTATGTACATTTACAGGGTTATTTCTAATCAATTAGCATCCTTTTAGGGGCTTATTCTGTACATCAAAACTAACAACTTTTGTTCTGCGCCTTTAGTCAAAATTTAAAAATTAATGTTTTTCCATAGAAAAATGTCGTTCACCCGCGACAAATTGTATGGAACAGATGATATTTTTTCTTTAGTTTTGACAAGAGTCGCAGAACAAAAGTTGTTGGGTTTGATATGCAGAATAAGCCCCTAAAAGGATGCTAATTGATTATAAATAACCATGTTTGCAGGGTCATAGATATTAAACGCAAATACCGAGTGTTTCAAGAGGAAGGTTTATATGTGTAATAGACCTGTGCGAAGCCGGGGCGGGTCGCTAGTTAGTTATATTATTTAGCTTCGAATTCGCTGCGTAATTTTGCAAAAAATTTCCTCATGACTCGAACAAAGCTGTCAGAAAAGTTGGATCATCCACATACATCAGTAACTTCCAGAAGTATGTAGAGACGTTACACGCAAGTTTCATTCTTCGGTTCGGAAAAGTTCGGCTTTCGTCGAGAATGTTCGGTTTTAGTTGAAAAGTTCTAGAAAGTCTTTCGCCGCATTTTGAGTGGATCTCTTTACCCACAGTTTTTACCGCATCTTTTTTGAGAATTGGAAAAAATAGCACGAATTTCTTGTCGAAATTTCGAACACGCTGTGACATAATTCAGTGCCACTTAGGTTGCATATCCATCAGAGTTGAAACATCTAGATAAACGGTGTGAGAGGAAAAAATCTCGAGCTTCGGGTCCCATTTCGTCCCTAAAATTATGTCAATAAACGCCTATCTAATGACTGTGACGCACTCTGACTCTCTCACAGACTTCTGATTGTCCTGGAAAAACTAAAGGATCTTGTGACAATCCGCGGGTAAAGCTATTCTTATTCTTATTCGATATAGGGGCGATAAGTCCTGCACTGACGTCCCGCATGGGGTGTTTTGTGCATTTCCCCCTCCAGCGTCTACTCGAGCCAGCCCAGCTCCTTAAAAATAACGGAGCGTGGCTCTGGGCCGCTGGCATAACTGCTCCAGTAGATAAGATGGTGTACTAGATAGCGATGAGGACGATGATGTCGATGCTGATGACAAAGCCATAGTAGCGTCATGCAACCCGCAAGCGATTCTAGTTTCTGCCGTGGCCTTGCAATACCACAAAACATGCTCTACAAGCTCTATAAACATGCGGGTAAAGCTAGTTTGAATATATTTTCGACTTGGTATCACATTTCCGATATATTTGTAACAATAGCGGCGTGGGCAAGACCCGTATCTTTTGTAAAATTTCACAGCAAGCAGAAAACCTAACCCTACACAATATACCTACCTACGCAGTACGTGAGCTGTACCTTTCAAATGTCAAAAGTTCGCAGACTTAATAGCTCAAGTATATAAGCTTCTGTAAGTTTTCTGAACTAACTTAGCGGTTAAACCGGTTTAAACTAGTAACAAATGTCGCGGCATAATAGGCGTGATGACTGAGTCAAAATCATTATGTATTTATTATAAATAATCCGTGAATTAGATTATCAATAATTATTTTTCGCAAAAAATAGCATGACCGACTTCACCCGTGTTCAGAATTCGCGAATATTTCGCACGTATCGATGTAGCATATTCCACATTATTGATGATTTATCAAAAACGGCTCAGCCGATTTCGATAAAATTTAAATGGAACCAATACCAATTTCGAAGTATCTATCCAATAAAAAAAGAATTATTGAAATCGGTCTACTATTAAAAAAGTTATGCGTGGTTACACATAAAAAAAACAAACAAAAAAAAAATATACGCATCGAATTGAGTACCTCCTCCGGTGGTTCGTCGGTCAAAAAATATTGGACACGTATTTTTTCTTCTGTCTATCAAACAAAAAATGACGTAGATAAACCTTATCAAAGTTCGGGAGTGGGGGTCGTGACGTCACGTCTCTGATAAAAGTATATACATTTGTATGTGACTTGTGACGTCACGCGGAACCGTAACTGTAAATCTTCGTCAATTTTTGTTCAATTGGCAAAGGAAAAAATACGTGTATAATATTGTTTTGATTATCTATCTAGCGCTCATAGCGTAGTTTGTCTAGGTGTTCGTTAGCGATCATCGAAGTTAAGCAACGTTCAGCACGCTCAGTCTTCGGATGGGTGACCGCGGGTGGCATTTACAACTGACCACTACCGTGGCTCACATAGCACGTTAAATTGTAGGCCCCTGTTGTTTTAACCATTTACCGGCTGCTTTAAAACTGACACCATGCAGGGCTTGCTACCCGGCCTATAAGAACTTAGTTACTATTAGATCTACTCGTATCTGACAAACTAATTACTTATATATTTTTAGTCATATAGCCTATTGGCTATGGGGGCCTTATTTAGAAGCCCTACAGTAGGCTGAAAAGAGCTGCTACTGAAGATGATACACCTAGTACATCATGGTACTTACCTTCATTTTTAGGGTTCCGTACCCAAAGGGTAAAAACGGGACCCTATTACTAAGACTTCGATGTCCGTCTGTCCATCTGTCTGCCACCGGGCTGTATCTCATGAACCGTGATAGCTAGGCAGCTGAAATTTTCACAGATGATGTATTTCTGTTGCCGCTATAACAACAAATACTAAAACTAGAATAATATAAATATTTAAGGGGGGCTCCCATACAATAAACCTGAATTTTTAGCCGTTTTTCGCTCCTATGCAGTACGGAACCCTTCGTGCGTGAGTCCTACTCGTTCTTGGTCGATTATTAGTATCTACATGCGCTATAAGAATATGAGGCATAAAATGTCAAGGCTTGGTCTAATAACGTTGTGAGTCAAGGACTGATACACATATTGATCGGCGAAGACATCCACAGTGGTTAAACTTACACGACAATATGGACAAATGGACATACTTCACATAGTAGGTATGCGGCGACTCAACTACAATGTTGTTATCACTACATAGTATAAAACAAATTCGCTTGCCGCTGTCTGTCCCCATGTATGCTTATATCTTTAAAACTACACAACGGATTTTGATGCGGTTTTTTTAATAGATAAGAGTGTTTCAAGAGGAAGGTTTATATGTATAATACAGCTGTGCGAAGCCGGGGCGGGTCGCTAGTAGTAATAGTAGTATATGTAAAACAAAGTCAAAAGTGTAAAAAAAAGTTACCGTTATTAATATCGAGCGAAAAACGGCTAAAAATCAGGTTTGTTGTATGGGAGTCCCCCTTAAGTTATTTTTAGTATTTGTTGTTATAACGGCAACATAAATACATCATCTGTGAAAATTTCAGCTATCTAGCTATAACGGTTCATGAGATACAGCCTGGAGACAGACAGACAGACGGACAGCGCAGTCTTAGTCGTAGTTATGTCGCCTCTATATACCTCTGTGGTCAACGTCTCTACCCGTCCGTTGTCCTGCAGGTGACCGCGACCTAATAAATTTTATATTGACTTTCGGTGAAGCAGAGGACAAACTTTATTTCAACTTGGTTTCAAATTATATAAATGAAGCAGTATTTTAGATAAATTCCAGTGATACTCATTTTTAGCCGAATCAGTACAGAAAATAAAATAATAATTTCATTAGTGTTTGCCTAGTAAAAGGCCGCCAAAAAGGTGGAAAATATAGTCGACTTTCATTCTAACTTAATTAAAAATAATCGGCCAAGTGCGAGTCAGACTTGTGCACGAAGGGTTCCGTATCGTATGGTAGCCCTCCGTAATATATTTTAATTTAATTATTAAATTTAATGTAATTGTTTCAATAATTTTTTGTGAAGATTTCAAGCATCTACCTATCATTGTTAATATTAGCGAGCGAAAAACGGTTTAAAATTCAGGTATGGAAGCCCCCTTAAATATTTATTGCTCTCTGTTTTTAGTATTTGTTGTTATAGCGGCAACAGAAATACATCATCTGTGAAAATTTCAACGTTCTCGCTCTCACCGTTTCTGAGATACAGCCTGGTGACAGACAAACAGACGGACTGCGGAGTCTTAGTAATAGGGTCCCGTTCTTACCCTTTCGGTACGGAACCCTAATTAAAAATATTTTCTTGTAAAATGTTGGCAAAACGAGATCGTACCACTCGATCTATCAAGTTACCATATATCAAGAGCTAAACTTCTAACTCCACGAGTCCTAAGTTCGTAAATTGTAATTTAATGTAGGTATTAAGTGTTAGATATTGTGGGTGTATAAGATATTCATCTACCTTACGTTATGATTTAGTTAATAAACCAGTCTTTGTACCGCGCTTGTGAGTTTCATTACGCCAAATCTTACTTTAAGTAGTTTCAAATCCAAGTTCTGAGTTCGCGCTGCGAGAAAAGTTAAGTAGGTACCTACAATACCTAAATAGTGCCCTTGCGCTTCGCTTGGCTGGGTGAAAACTATTGTAAACATAATACATATTTTTTCGCAAAAAATGGGAAAACCGATCTCCTTCGTGTACACAATTCAAATACGAGTAGTTCGCTCGAATTGATGTAACTATACAGTTTGTACATTTTTTTTTTTTCAAAAACGGATGAACCGTTTTCCGATTTCGATAAATTTTAATGGGACCACCTCGGGAGTATACTTTTTAAACTAAAAAAGATTTTTTTGATTCGGTTCCCAATTGGCGAAAATATCGACGAAGTTTCACATAAATAAATACATTCAGACAAACATAGAACCTCGTCCTTTTTGGAAGTCGGTTAAAAATGACGATATCTGCAAACATGTGCTTAATTCTGCCTACAAATAACTTCAACATAGTAGATAGTAGACTCACGGCATGAAATGAACTAAGTACTCCACTTACACAATGTAACCTAACACACTGAGTGCACAAAGTGTACGGAACCCAACGTTATCGTGAACCGTGGGACGTCAGCTGATTAATACCCGCCCGGGGATCTCTAATTACGAGCCCGGGCGAATGTGTGGGCGTCAGGGATAACCACTCCATAATAATATAGGGTACAATAAAAATCACGGATTTTTTATTATGTAATTTCAAATAAAGTATAATATAATGTTACGATTTTTTAAAATATTTAAATAACAAGGTTATTGCCAAAAGAGTAACAGCAAGAAAAATAAGGACATTATACCAATAGGAAGAAAACAAATGTTTGAATAAAGCAATAGTTATGTTGTTATAGTCGTGTTAAATTCAATGCTATGTAACCTGTATGTATTATTGACATAAGTGACCACTCTCACTCGAATATGCAGTGCCCGACAGGGTCCATACTGTACCTAAACTTTGTTATTAACATCTTGTACTATATGGAAGCATGAATAAATGAAATAAAATGTTTTAGAATAATATCCACAAAGCTTTAAACCCACCTGAAAAAATATTCAGAAAGAAAGAAAACTGCATTAAAATCAGTTAAGTAAAGTTTAGAATAATCTAACAACTTAGAATTTGAATTTTATTAGGTTGTGACAATGACTTTGACGTAATTAGTGTAAATACCGTGTTAATTAAAATAAATAAATTGAAATTAAATTGTAGTGATATTACTAGGTAACAATGAAAGATTAAAGAATGGGCTAGAATCAAAGCAATCATTAAAAAAATCTAAATACTACGTTTGAAAATGTAAGAAGTACAGAGAATCCTTATCGATTTTCCTTCGATACGTACGAAGCGGTTTGACTCAACTTTTCTGATTCGTAAGTCAAATGGAACAAGTAATGGAACAGTTTTCCTGCTTCCCTGTTTCCTAAAAGATATAATCTAAAGCTTTTCAAGGTCAGAGTGAATAGGTATCTTCTAGGTCTGCGTGCTTCATCTTCGACCACAACGTCGCTTACCATCAGGCGAGTTGGTCGTCAAGCGCGGACATATTCGCGATAAAAAAAAAACATTTAAAAATTTGGTGGCCTTTTTAAAATGACGTGTCATAACGTCTTTCAACTTAGCGCTCGAAAATTTTCAGCGTTATTCTTGTGACTTTCGATGTAGTCTAAGTTGTTTTTAACGTATACGTAACAGCCCTATAATATAATTAAACTGCCTGAGTAGTTAGCTTATAAATCTTGTTTGCACTTTATCCAGCTACTATCCCGAGTAGGCTGCACTATCTCCAGTAGTTGGTCTAGACGGATGCGCCCCCGAGGGGTGAGAGTAACCGTGAGATGACAAATGCGTCCTCAGCGGGTACCGAAGCCGTGTATTACGGAACTTAAGCACTGGTCGGTACGAGTAGGTTCTAAGAGTAACAAGGGTTATAATCGGAGTCTCTTTTAGGCTCTGCTCTCCTGGTATTTTGATTCCATAGGCTGTCTTATCTCCAATTTGGTTCAATACCGAAGCCGTGTATTACGAAATTTTAGCTCTGGCCGGAAGTAACCAGGGCTATACTAGCAGACTCTTTTAGGCTCTGCTCTCCTGGTACCATCGACTTGGCATTTTTTCTTGATGCCTGGTACCTGTATGTCATATCCATATTACTTGATAATTTATTTTTAAGACTGTTGTTTTTTTTATGTGATAACGTCTTATAATCGATGAACGCCGGATGCACGCACGAAAAAGTGTCGAGTTTCGGCAAAGCCGAGCGTGCGCCAGCACGGAACAAATGATAGAGAGGCACAATCAGCCTAAGCGTTCGGCTTCTTTCAGTTGTTGATTCAACATTGTTTTCTTATGACTTTATCATGTAAAATTACCGTGTCAAATTCTCCCCCAGCGGGTACCGAAGCCGTGTATTACAATACTTTAGCACTGGTCGGTACTAGTAGGTTTTAAGAGTTACAAGGGCTATACTCGTAGTCTCTTTTAGGCTCTGCTCTCCTGGTA
The DNA here is from genome assembly GCA_964007245.1 of Hypomecis atomaria. NCBI lineage: Eukaryota > Metazoa > Arthropoda > Insecta > Lepidoptera > Geometridae > Hypomecis > Hypomecis atomaria. Next base: position 25,493,223 of record OZ023279.1, read on the forward strand.
AGAATGTTCGTATAGCCCGGGTGATTAACCCTGATGTCAGAGTTTTTAAAGCTGCCTCAAGGCCTCTGGATATGGCTAAACGGTTATAACAACCGGGGGCTCCATTTAACGTGTCATCCGAGCCACGGCAGCACTTAGTTGTAAATGCCACCCGCGGTTACCCATCTGAAGACTGACCGTGCTGAGCGTTGCTTAAGTAACTTCGATGATTGCTAACAAACACCTAGTCAAACTATGCTATGAGCGCAGCTCTCCTGGTATGTTCTATCCATAATTTATTTAATACTTGTCAATTTCTTTATTTTAATTATTGATTTGACTAGATATTTCACGTGTCTTAATTAATACTGTTTCAAAACTACTCGTACCTATAAATCATTGATACAGATACAGATCTTTATTGGTGCTAAAGTACATAAAACACAAGTCACATTAATTTCAGTAAGTACGATACATTGTACATTTGATATATGTACTTAATTTATGTTGTGGGTACTATCATACTCTTTCAAGGAATAGAAAGCGTGCATTAAATTAATGGCTTTGTAAAAGAACTCTCCCATTTATTGAAAGTGATCTCTTTATTTCTTCTACCTTTATCTTTCTTGATTAACGTCTATCATTTCGTCTGTCAATGTGACTTTCAGATAGTGCACCTATATTTGGCTTCCCTATTTTCGTCGATCCCCATTTTGGTCCGATTTTCGGTCCGCCGTAGTTTGATAGGTTGCCGGATCCGTCTCTAAGCCGGACCCGTCAGATTATCAAATTTCCGGACAATGCGGATTTGCATCAGTGTATTAATGGACCGATGCTATATTTGAGAGATTAATATGAATTTGAGGTTGGATAGTTCGCCCTGTTCAGACTATGCTACCCCCGATTATTAATTCAAGACGGATCCGTCTAGACGGAGACGGTGATTGAATAGCAGAAGATGTTATGACAGTTGTGACTATACTTTGCAAAGCGATAATTTGTACGAAGTAAAATACAATTATAAAAGAAAATTGTTATTTTTGACCCACGAACCGGAGGAGGTTACCTACCTACTCAATTCGACGCGTATATTTTTTTTTTATGTATAACCACGCGTAACTCTTTTTATAGTAGTCCGATTTCAATAACTCTTTTTTTATTAGAAAAAGTATACTTCGAAATTGGTCCCATTCAAATGTTATCGAAATCGGCTTAGCCATTTTTGATAAATCAACAATAATGTGAAAAATGCTACATCGATCCGTGCGAAATATTCGCGAATTCTGTACGCGGGTGAAGTCGCTCAAGCTATTTTTTGCAAAAAATAATCATTGGAGGTACTATGTTCGTCTCTATGCTTTTTTGTGTAGGTATGTTCATCCATATTTTCGCCAATTGTTTTTATTTCGTAAGGGTAAACTCCCGAGGTGGTTCCATTTAAATCTTTACGAAATCGGCTGCGCCGTTTTTGAATAATCATCAATAATGGAAATTACTACATGGATGACATCAATTCCTAGAAGAGATCGCTCTAAGCGATAAGGCCGCCGATTGTCACACTATTTTAATTATATTGTACTCTTTTATTGTAATATTTTCGATTGTGTGAACAATAAAGCGTTTCTATTCTATTCTATAATTCATGCGAACTATTAGAATTTTGTACACGGTGGAAGTCGGCTATGCCATTTTAAGTGTTTTTTAAATTTATTTATTGTGTCTGTGTCTAAATTGTGTCGTAGTTTGAAGAGGGCCAGTAGCTGCCATCGAATCTATGTACAAAGCCGATTGCGGTGGAGCGTTCGGCAAATTTATGTTTAGCAAACAACATAAATAGTTGATGGCCGATCCGATTTGCTCATTTGTAATTATTTAGCAGCTACTACGTAATTAGTTGGACATAGGAGTGCTAATAGCATGGCTTATTTCAATTCTATGTAGATTACATTATTCGTATAGCATTTTTCACATCATTGTTGATTTATCAAAAATGGCTCGACCAATTTCGATAAAATTTAAATATAACCAATTACGAAGTATACTCTTTCCAGTAAAAAAAAATAATTATCGAAATCGGACTACTATGTAAAAAGTAATGCGTGGTAATACATAAAAAAAAATTATCATCATCATCATCTTGCCCTTATCCTACTAGGTGGGCGCGGCACAACACGTTTCCTTTCGCCACTTCACTCTATCATTCGTCATCTCATCATCAACTCCTTTCTCTCGCATGTCATCTTTCACACAATTCATCCACACTTTTTTTGGTCTTCCCCTCCACATAAAAAAATTATATAGGCGTCGAATTGAGTACGTCCTCCGTTTCGTCGGTCAAAAATATTTATACTACACCTGCTCGGAAAGTACCTTGATACTTTATCAAATTTACGGTAGAAAGTACGTCATTGCATATCGAACAAATATGCGGGGAGAAAACGCATCTGAGCGGGAGAGAAAAGTGTATGAAAATCCATTTCTTACGTGGTTTTTCTTTTTTAATTTTGGGTAAGACTATGCGCTGGTAACCTAAATATCAAAAGCCAAAAAGTTTTTACAGTGAGTTTTTATCTCCAAGTTCGCAAAATGACACTGGCCACTAGCTGTGTGTTGGATGGTGTCAAACAATTTGAAAAAAGAACATGTGAAAATTGCAGACGCCATTGGCGCCATTTTCAAGTGTTACATTAAGCTTCACTAACTGCAACAATTTCAATATAAATTTCAATTAGTAAAGATTTAGTTTTTTATTTTCCTCGTAGGTGTAGTATAAAGCACTATGTATCACTCGAGAGAAGGTGTGATTCCCGTGTGATCTCGGGTGTTTTAAAGCCCTCGCCTACGGCTCGGGCTTCAAACGACACCCTCGACGGTAATCGGTCACTTTCTCCTCTCGGTGAACAATGTACTATTACGCACCTTTACCCTACATCCATACAAAATTAGCTTCGTTCGACAAAATGAATGAGACAGCTGTTTTTTTCTCGCAATTTCAAGATAAATAAAACCAAAAGTATAAAAAGTTGTTTATTATGATGTATAAATGGAATCACACAACTTGGTCGCTGTGATGTTAGCTACAAGCTGCGGATAGCCCAATCTCGCGCAGCTGTTAAGTGAACTTCAGTCAGGATTGGGCTATCCGCAGCTTGTAGCTAACATCATAGCCGCCAAGTTGTGTGATTCAGTTATATACTTTGTGTATACAGGGTTATTTCTAATCAATTAGCATCCTTTTAGGAACTTATTCTGTACATCAAAACTAACAACTTTTGTTCTACGACTTTTATTAATTCTCAAAAAAATGTTGTTTCATAGAAAAATATCGTTTACCCTCGACAAAATGTATGGAACAGCTGATTTTTTTTTTGAGTTATGACAAAAGTGCAGAACAAAAGTTGTTAGTTTTGATGTACAGAATAAGCCCCTAAAATGATGTTAATTGATTAGAAATAACCCTGTATAGATAACTATATTTTGTGTAGTATTTAGTATAGAATGACAACTCAGTGTTTTATAAGTTATGTAAATAAATTTACTGTCATCCAGCTTATACCTGATGAGAGGTTCAGTGTCACTTGACTTTTGGAATACACGTTGTATGTGAAAAGGACAAACAAATACATGTTCACGTTGCCGGTCGGTCTGATTGATCACGGTTATGCCCAGTTTTAACAATGCTTCGTTCGCCTCCAATTTCGACAGCATTCGAATTGTATTTTCGTCAGGATTCGTCGAAACTGTGCCACCTGTCAGTTAATTGAATTTTTCGACCAATGGTGCCGGGGTGCGTTTACGCCCTCCAGACTAAGATAAAAATTAATGAAGTCTATGTCACCCGTTTAGGGCATCCGTCAGAAGAAAAAACCTCCTGGCTAAAAAATAATCTGTTCCGTTCACGCACTCCCACTAGAGTTCACTAGACACATCCACTGGTATAAGTTTTCACCTGACTAGACTAAGTTTTATCGATATTTTTAGGTGGATACATTTTAATAAGTTTTACATAACACTAATAAGTTTTTCATGTATTACTGTTGTCTTATTTTTACTGTGTACAATAAAGTGTTTTCTATTCTATTCTATCTTGTCGCTGATTGGTCAGCTAGTTGTCATCGAATGGAATTTGACAGATCGGTCAAGAGTTTGACAGATATGATTAGTTTGTAATAGATTTGAGTGATATGATTGGTCTAGAGCTATGACGCCGTTCACGGACACCTAAATATTTTTTATCCAGCATAAATATTATCTGGAGTGCGAAAACGCATCCCTGTATTATAAAGCTTCATCGTCAAATACTATCTGATATCTTTTTCGTGATTTATTTAAGGGCAGTGATAAAACCGCTGCAACTTAATGATGGTACAAATTAAGGACAGTAATCCTTTAACACTATAATCTAATAATTTATAGATTAGTATCGAAGGTTTAACCTCTGTCAAATATCGCCAGATTCAACCAAATACTTTCAGGTACAATACTGTACTGTGCAAGCCGTGGTGGTATAGTGGTACTGACACCCGCCTTACAATCGTGAGGTCGTGGGTTCAAATCCCGGTCCCGTACCAATGAGTTCTTTAGAATTTATGTACGGAATTCCACATCACTGGCTTTTCGGTGAAGAAAAACATCATGAGGTAATCTGCATACGTCCGTAGTAGTAATTTGATGGCGTATGTAAATCCACCAACCCGCACTGGGCCAGCGTGGTGGACATGGCCCAATCACCCTTCGTGGGTAGGCCTACGTCCTGTAGTGGACTATTAAAAAGGGTGGTACAGTACAGTACAAAACTGTCCAAGGTAAGGTCCACTTATTAATAAGTAAACACAAGGAAACCCAACGTGCTATGGAGAGTATTATGCGCGTAGTCTCTATACGTGATCGAATCAGAAATGAGAAGATTCGTAGTAGAACCAAAGTGACTGACATAGTCAAGAAAGAGTGACCAGGGCACATAGCGTCAGTTTGCATCAGTTTGCGTCCGCGCGACCTTGGTGGCGCACGCGTCTGGATTGCAGCGCGTAGTGCGTTGCGCTTCTATTGAAAATATGGCTTCGGCTAAATCGTGTGATAATTGTAAACTCGTAGTTTCAGAAGTTCTTGCTTTTATACAAAATAAGCTAGAAGTGATGGACGAATTAAGCTTGGTGCGGATTTGTTCCAGTTCTTTCACTGAGCAAGATATCGTGGACGCAAAAAACCTGCTGTTTGATTGCGTTAACTCGGCAAAGTGTAAAATGCATCGAAAAAAAGATGGGAAGATACAACGCGATTTAGAAGACATAATGAAGCTATTCAAGGAAACAGAACCAGATGAATTTCCGATTTTTGTTGCAAAAAATCTGAACAAGCTACCCCCTATTTGTTGGGATCATGTAGATGTTACTAGACTTTTAAAAGACGTTATGATCATCCAAAAGGACATTTTGTGTATGAAACAGACTTTTGTAACTACAGAGGAGTTAAATCATATCAAAAACGATTTGACAAATTTAAAAAATGCTTCGATTGTTAACAACTATGATATGAATATAAACACAGTGAGGGGTAGTTCGAAGATGCAAACCATTGACAGCTTTGATAGCGGCCCTATAGGCTTGCTATGCCTACCAGATCATCAGGAAAACTCATCTCCTATAAAGGCAGTTTCAACTCGGAAGACAGTGCTGCAATCGAACTCAAGAACATCCCGGTCCGTGTGCGGTTCGCCGCCACCTGCTGTGAGCGAGCCAGTAGGTAAACAAGCGAGAGTACCTACGCAGTGCGCTCGGCCCCCCGGTGAGTCAGCGAGCGATAACGCTGAGAACAATAGCCTGCGTACAGCTGATGTTGTCCAGCCACTAATAATGGAAAAGTCGTATGCTCAAACAGCAAATGATGGAGGTGATTTCGTGGACAGAAGGGATGAAGATTGGATAACGGTACAACGTAAAAGGCTAAGAAATAAATTTATAAGCTCAAAAGGACAAGGATCTACAGATTTTGCTGGAAATTTTAAGGCAGCTGATATAAAAATACCGTTATTTATAAATAATGTTGACAAAATGGCCACCTGTGATGATATAAGAAAATATGTTTTACAGAAAACACAAATTGATGTGACTTTAGAAAGAATTAAGACGAAGACACAGAGGGACTATAACTCATACAAGGTGTTGATACCGAGAGCTAAGTTATCTATATTTATGGATGCGCGACTTTGGCCAGACGGAGTTACGTTTAGGCGGTTTGTGAATTTTAGGCGTAGCGATACTGCTACAGGTAGCAGAACCACGTAACTATTTTTATGATGGATAGCAACTTGTTGTGCGAGTTAATTACATTTAATTGTAAAAATGTGAAGCGGTCAGCTGGTGACATTAAGAACTTATGTAGCACGGCATCTATTATAGCCCTTCAAGAAACATGGCTTTTGCCTCAGGATATACCTTTTCTTGGTACTATACATGACGATTTTGAGTACTTTGGAAAATCATCAATGAACTTATCCGAAAAATTAATAAAAGGCCGCTTGTATGGAGGAGTTGCACTACTGTGGAGAAAAAACCTGTTTCAGTCGGTCAAGGTCATCGAGTGCGATAACGTGCGAATAGCGGCGGTTAGGTTCGAGCTGCAAAACAGATCTTTTATAGTGATGAGCGTTTATATGCCGTGGCAATGTGCTGATCATTTCGTTGAATTCACGGAGTGCTTAAGTGAAATCAGTGCTATTATTGAAAATGCGCAAGTCGAGTCGGTTTACCTTCTTGGTGATTATAACTCAAATCCTAATGAAATGTTTTTCAATGAGTTAATGAGTTTTTGTGCGGAACAGGAGTGGTTTTGTGCCGATATAGATATACTTGGTATTAATTCTGGAGCGTATACGTTTGTTAGTGACGCGCACGGGTCCCGGCGGTGGTTAGACCACTGCATAGTGACGCGAGCAGCTCGAGATTCGGTGAGAGATGTTAAAGTACTATGTCGTGATGTGCTGTGGTCTGATCACTATCCCGTGGCGATTTATTGTGATTTAGAAATTGTTAGACCTAGAACTATGGTATGTAATCGAAAACATGATAAAGTGCTCTGGGGGGAGCGTAATAACTTACAAACAAAAGACTATTATGAATACTGCAATAAAAAACTCAGAGACATTGATTTTCCGCCAGAATTTTCTTTGTGTGCGGACTACTTATGTTGTGATGACACGCATAGATGCGTCATTGACTCATTGTATAATAATATTGTTAATACTCTTAGAGAGGGTGCTATTTTGACTTACAAATCTGCTGAGAGGAGACCTAAAAGTAAGTCTTATGTTCTGGGCTGGAATAAACATGTCAGGGAGGCTCATAGGGATGCCAGACACAAATTGAACCTCTGGTTTTGGCATGGAAAACCACCTAATGGTGCCATTTACCATAGTATGTGTGAGAGTCGAAAAGTTTTCAAAAGTAAATTAAAATGGTGTCACAAACATCAACACCAAATTAAAATGGACATAATCGCTGAACATAGATCCTCTAAAAACTTTTCAAAGTTCTGGAAGAGTACAAATAAGGTTAATTTGAAGCCTGGCCTCCCTGTGAGTATTGAGGGGGTCACCGACCCTAGAGATATCGCTAACTTATTTAAAGACTCATTTAAAATTAAGTCACCATTAGGAAAGCCTGCGCAGCGAGTGCTCGATACTGAAGGCGGAGTGGTTACTGAGTGCAAAGTTCGATTCTCAGCGGGGCAAGTGAGAGATGTACTGCGAGATATGACCAGAGGTAAATCGCCGGGCCATGACGGACTCAGTGTTGAGCACTTGCAGTGTGCTGGAGTGCATCTGCCGAGAGTCTTAGCTATGTTTTATTCTTTGTGTGTTTCGCATTCGTATCTCCCTTCAGAGCTTATGAGAACGATTGTTGTGCCAGTAATCAAGAATAGAACTGGGGACATCGCGGATAAGAGTAATTATAGGCCAATTTCCTTGGCTACCATCATTGCAAAAGTTCTAGACCGATTGCTAGACAAGCAATTGGAAGAACACATAAAATTGCATGATGGTCAGTTTGGGTTCAGACCTAAGCTATCAACGGAGAGTGCTATATTCAGCCTCAAGCACATTGTGAGATACTATGTCGAGAGGAAAACGCCGGTTTATGCATGTTTTCTTGATATTTCGAGGGCTTTTGACACGGTGTCTTACGATGTGCTTTGGTCCAAGTTACGGAACACGACTCTGCCAAGGGAGACATGTTCTGTTCTCGAGTATTGGTATAACAATCAGACTAACTGTGTAAAATGGGCGGGAGAGCTTTCTGATGCATACAGGCTGGATTGCGGAGTAAGGCAGGGGGGATTAAGCTCTCCAAAGCTTTTTAACCTGTATGTAAACGAGCTAATAGAGGGCCTTAGCAGTATGCAGACTGGATGCTCGATTAACGGAGTCTGCGTCAATAATCTGAGCTATGCTGACGATATGGTACTGCTGGCGCCATCTGTGAGTTCTCTCAGAAAGCTTATAAGTTTTTGTGAAGCGTACGCCGAGAGACATGGCTTACGTTATAATGTTAAGAAGAGCGAATATATGATTTTTTCTAAGGGCGGCAAAGGACCTGATACTGTGCCCCCCTTGAAACTGAACGACTCTCCTCTCAGCAGAGTCAAACAATTTAAATATTTAGGACACATTGTTTGTGAGGATTTGAGGGATGAGGCAGATATGGACAGGGAGCGCAGGGCGCTGACGGTGAGAGCGAATATGCTGTCTAGAAGATTTGCTTCCTGCTCTAACGAGGTTAAAATCACACTCTTCAAGGCTTATTGCCAATCGTTCTATGGAAGTAGCTTATGGACAGCATACACTCAAAAATCTCTTGGCGTCCTGCGCGTCCAATATAACAACGCTTTCAGAGTGCTGATGCGGCTTCCGCCGTTTTGCAGCGCGTCATCTATGTTTGCAGAGGCACGCACTGATGGCTTCGCAGCTATCATGCGCAAAAAAATTGCCTCGCTGTTGAGTAGGACGCGAGCAAGCGGCAACAGCATTCTGATAGCTATCACAGACAACTTCAGCTGTCCTATCTTGCATCACCACATTAAGGTGCTGTTACAATAAATAACTGTGACATGTCAAATTTGATTTAATAACTTGTGACATGCCCAATTTAGTGATTTAATTTAATTTGATTTATGTTTTTAATTTAATTTTAAATTTAATTTAATTTTATAATCTATTTGTAATTCGAGTGTGTTATGGATCTTTTGTGTCTGAAAATAAATATATTTTGATTTTTTTTGATTTGATTTGATAGCCTTCGAGCAAATATCTACAGAGCCACAGTCCCTAAGTGAAAGTAGTAACTAAAATGTCCGAGCACCGTCATACATACCGACTTAGATAAATTCACAATGACCCGTTTTCTCGAATCTCGACGTCATGTCACCTAATTAGTGTTTGTAACCGAGGACTGGCATCGCGCGGCGTTGTAGTCGGCTTGCAATCACCTTAGGACTAACTAAAAGCCTTCCCACTACGTAGCTTGGGCAGGGTTTTGGCTCGGACACTTTTTTTTTCAATTGTGACTCTATAGATATTTGCTCGAAGAACGTAGTACGGAAGATTGACGACCGATGAGGTCGAAATGTTCTCGAGTAGAAACCATGTACCGGCAAGCGCAGTGCAGGGTCTACGCGCAAGGTGTATGGATAACCTCATTAAGACTGCAGAACCGCGCTGAAAGCAAACTGCTTTCACTCGGTCTTTTTGAGAAATCTATAAGGCAGGCCTATGTCCAGCAGTCTAAGTCCCAAAGTTCCACCTGAACATTCCAGTAATTCCACCAACAAACACAGTCGTAAAGAATTTAATGGCATCAAACTTGACAGCGCCTGCCTCGAGCCGTTACAACTTGATGGGGGTTCTGATTGTTTTATAAGAGAATTCGTCTTACTTTACGAGCGTACTGAATCTAGGGGAATGAAGTCTGAAATTCCCTCATTACTTTGGTTTCGTTTTGGATTAATTTAAATACACTCCACTGTCTCAGTCTGCGATTATTCGGTGAAAGGTAGCGTGAGGACTATCTACAAAAAGATATAAATACGAAATGGAATAAAACTTAAGAGATGTTCTCGTATCTAATCTCTATTGTTTTGTACAATAGAGATTAGATACGAGAACATACATTAATAATGAAAATAAAATTAAACTAAAGTCGAAAAAAATAGTAGTTGTAGTTTTACGTCCTTTTCATATAATTTAAAAAAAAAATCGCCCAAGTTCGAGCCGGATTCGCGCACGGAGGGTTCCGTACTGAATGGGATCCCATCCTTTATAAATATAATTTTAATTTGTGTAGTTATTTATTTTTGAAGGGTATATACAACTAAATATTCTGTGAATATTTCAAGCATCTTCCTGTTGCCGTTATTTATTAATATTGAGCAAAAAAATAACGTTACTTGTATGAGAGCCCCACTTAAATATTTAATTTATTTTAAATTAATTATTTGTTTTTGGAGTGCATATTTAACTAACTATTCTGTGAATATTTCAAGCATTTATCTGTCAACATTATTAATATCGAGCCAAAAACGGCTAAAAATTCAGGTGTGTTGTATGGGAGTCCCCCTTTAATATTGTTTTTTTTTTAAAGTTTTTAGTATTAGTTTTACAATAGCAACAGAACGGTTCATGAGATACAGCCTGGTGACAGACAGACGGACAGACGGACATCAGAGTCTTAGTAATAGGGTCCCGTTTTTACCGTTTGGGTACGGAACCCTAAAAACAAGACATACACATCGTTATGCCCAGCGTTTACTGTGGAGCTTATCCTTCCTAAAGTAGCAAAAACCGTTCACTGAGTTTCGACAAAATTCGGAGAACAGCTGATTACTGACTTTTTAATAGTCCACTGCAGGACGTAGGCCTACCTACGAAGGGTGATTGGGCCATATCCACCACGCTGGCCCAGTGCGGGTTGGTGGATTCACATATGCCATCGTATTTCTTCTACGGACGTATGCAGGTTGCCTCACGATGTTTTCCTTCACCGAAAAGCCAGTGATGTGGAATTCCGTACATACATTCCAAAGAACTTATTGGTACGGGATCGGGATTTGAACCTACGACCTCACAATTGTCAGGCGGGTGTCAGTACCACTAGACCACCACGGCTTAACAACTGATTATTTTTTAAATAATTGTAATAGTAATTCGCGAAAATATTTAGTTAACAGCACGTTAGGTTACGAGTATGGCGATGGAGAATCAAATCTTTGATTTTTAACATCATTAAACTTGAGAGCCTAGAGGCGTTACAACTTGATGGGGGATTCTGATTGTTTTATAAGATGATTCGTCTTACTTTACGAGCGCACTGAATCCAGGGGAATGAGGTTGGAAACTCCTCATTATTTTCGGATACACCGAGGCGCTTCGGTTCCCATTTTGGATTAATTTAAATACGCGCGACTGCTGCGAGCGGTAATGATTCCGTGAAAGATATATGAGAATTCGTCTATTTTTATTTTTCGAATCGAAATTTAAAAATAGAAGTAATTAATCGAAACTGTAATAAATACTCAATCATTTACTGCAACATAATTTTGTAAAAGGCCCTATTCGAAATGAGGACAGATAAGAACACACATCATTCAAAGACTCATATTTGGACTTAATCGAGAACCATTTAAATTTTATCGAACTGTTTTTGAAAAATCAACAACAATTTGTAAATTAGTAGGTACTACATCGATTCAATTCTGTACATGGTTGAAGTTGGTAATGCGTTATGACTTTTTTGGCGAAAAATAGTAATTATGTGTTTCTGGGTATAAAAATCTCTAACATTAAGTATATGCGATGCAAACACTGGTTACCTTAAATAACCCTTGTTTCTTACCCATCAAAATCAATAAATATTGGGCTCCGAAAAATTTAGCTACACATTTGCGCAGGTTTGGCCGAGCTCTACATCCTCTAATGGTTCGGTAACTGAATCCCTATTTCCTCAATTTATCAGAGCTTAATCTAAATAAGTAAAACTTCCAAGATAAATTGATCAATTTTGTCTAAAACGGGGGAATGACCGAGCGCGGTGGCTAGAGGGATGAACGGACTAACTACCCTTGTTTATACGTCCCTGGTAAAATGGGACCAAAAAGGATTACTTCTACTGGGAAAACAAAGTTGCTTTTGTACTTACCAAAAAGCTACTACAATAAACTAATACCTAAAATAATAAAAAACCTCAATCTCTATAAATTTGTTACGATATTTGCATTAGCAAGAATTAAAGAAGAAGATTGGCAAGTTGAAATGGCAATGGGCAGGGCACGCGGAGGACTGATGACCGATGGGGTCGGAAAGTTCTTGAGTGGAGACCACGTACCGGCAAGCGCAGCGTAGGACGTCCACCCACTAGGTGGACGGATGACCTCATTAAGACCGCAGGATCGCGCTGGATGCAAGCCGCTTCCAACCGGTCTTATTGGAGATCCATAGGGGAGGCCTATGTCCAGCAGTGGACTTCTTATGGCTGATGGATGGATGATTTGCATTAGTAGGCATTAAATGTTATTGCAAGATAATAACAAGGAAGTACTGCTTCAATACCTTCATACCATTTTTGATGTCATCATCATAATCTTAGCAAAAGGACCTCAGACCAAATAAAAAATTCAAGAGACAGAATGTTGAGGAACAAACAAGCGAGGCCGGCAAAACTACGCCTCGCCGTGTACAGACACAATTACACACACAAATATGAACAACGAAACTATACGCTTTTACTAGTCAGTCGAACTATGGCGGCGCAACATCGACGCACTCACCACATGTATAAAAACTGGCCACACTTGTCTGTTCACGACGTTCTGTCATGATTTTTATTTGGTCTGAGGAAAACAACGTCCACTGCTGATCATAAGTCTAAGTAAACGGCTTGCATCCAGCGACGTCCTGTAGTTCTAATTAGTTTTTGTCTTCCTCGAGGGTGGATGACTAGACATAGGCCTCGCCTACAGATTTCCAATAAATAATCTGTCAATTACGTTGTCTAACCACCTAGTCAGCCCTTTACTGCGCTTACCCTTACTTGATCTCCATTGGGTCATCTGTTCTCCGCGCGTTCTGCCTCTGCCCACTGCCACTTTCACTTGCAAATCCGTTGTGCTATAACGGTAATTTTAGTTACCCTACGGCTCTCTTCATAATTCAGTATCTGTCATTAAATTAGAAACATTTAAATCACATTCCTTTAGTTTCAGGTAATTCAATCATCTCCACCACAAACCCCGGTCCGGCAACTAGCGCCTATGTAAACGAGCTGCGCTCCGATATCCGCCAATCAGGTACGTGATTAAGATAAGCCAATGGCAGGCTTTGTTTTATAATGGCTGACGGGTAATGGCTTAAAGTTATTTAAGCTGCAGAGTTTGTTAATTAACGGAAATGATGACGTCGTGTTTGTTTAATGGATAAACAACTTTGGAACTATCCCGTCCAATAGGGGCTCATATTGTTTCGGGTCACTTCGTTGACTGGGGCAGCGGGATAGCTATTATCGCTTTAGTTTATTCTGTGGAGTGTCTAGGGAAACTCAGGGTCAGCTCATCAGCTGAACTGTACTGTACCAACCTTTTTATTAGTCCTCAGCAGGACGTAAGCCTAGTACGAAGGACGGTTGGGCCAAATCCACCACGCTGGCCCTGTACGGGTTGGTGGATTCTCATACGCCTTAGAATTTCTTCTACGGACGTATGCAGGTTGCCTCACGATATTTTCCTTCACCGAAAAGCCTCTGGTGAGAAATTCCGTACACAAATTCCAAGGAATTAACTGGTACGGGACCGGGATTTGAACCCACGACGTCACGATTGCAAGGTGGGTGTCATTACCACTAGACCACCACGGCTTAGATTATCAGCTGTATCTATGAGTAAATGTAGATTTACCTGTGGATTAAAAAGCCGCGGTAGCGTAATGGTAATAATACCCGCCTTACAATCCTGCAGTCGTGGGTTCAAGTCCCGGCTGTGTATTTATGATGTTGTTTGGAATGTATGTACGGAATTTCACACCACTGGCTTTTCGGTGAAGGAAAATAACGTGAGGCTACCTGCATACGCCTGGAAAATGGCGCATGTTGATCCACCAACCCGCACTGGGCCGTGGTGAAATATGGCCCAATCACCATTCGTGAGAGCCTACGTCCTTCAGTATTTACGTATTAAAATATAGATAGTAGCTTTGGACGGGTTATCAATTGATCATAGAAGGCATTTCAGAATTCAACATTTCTCAAAGCAAAGCAACTGCTTGAGCTTAGATCACCCACCAAAATCGTAATTTTTGAATGTTTCTTCTGTAAGAAAGAAACTAAGAGTTATTGTCAAAAAATAGCGATATATCGAAAACTCTAGCAACCTTATTATTATTAAACACAGAGTTTCTTTGAAGTAGTTAGTCTGCTTTTAGTCAGACACGAACTAACTACTCCAAAGTAACTACGTTTAAGGTTTTGGGGTTTAGCATGATACCACCTACCACTAACTAACGTTGGTGCAGCTCTACATCGCTTTCGGCCGGGTACACAACATCTAAAGTATCATGGGTTCTGAATAAAATTACAGAAGAACGAGAACAATCTCAACAATCAAACAAGAACGTTAATTTTGTTTGTTTCCATTAGAAAATGTATACAACGTCCCGTTCCACAAGCATATCTCAATGTCTCTCATTGCACTTCGCCCGCCCACAGCGACAACAAAATATTTCTATCTACCCTCAAAAAGACATATCAAATAGTGCCACAGACTGTGCAAATGGATAACTTACTGCACCCACTGCTCTTGTGTTCTGCACTTCGATACGGGTTGCACACGCTGCTGTGGCCAAATCGCATTTGCCTTGAGAAATGGTAGAGTTATTTGCATTCGTGAAACGTAGCGCTGTAATGTGACGTGTGCTGTTCTGTTGGGGTTTCTAGAATGTTCAGTTTGAAACTTAAAAGTAAAATCTTCGTGATTTTCCAAAAAAGGTTTTTCAAGTTCCAACTGTTGTTTTAAATGTTTGCCGTAAATAGATGACGTATTACGGCATCAATCCAAAAAAAGCTAACAATTAGTTTCGAGAAAATGGGTTGTACGATAATTTTACGTGATGACGTCATATGCGTGTTGAAAAAAAAATTCATCCTCACTTCACATGTATAGAAGCTACCCCTTAACTACACTATTTGAAAAAATACCTGTTCTTAATTTAGATCAATAGTAAAACTATCGTACTCTCAAATTTCATGCAATTTGGTTTATAAATGTGGTAGATATAAGACTTTGTAATATTAGAATGGACGGACACAACGAAGTTATATAATAAGGTTTCCTCGTTTTACTACGGAACCCTAAAAATCGGCAAAAATTAATCGCTTTTATAAACTAGATAGATAAATAGATAATTCTTTATTGTTTCACACCAAAATCAGAAAAATAATACAATTAACACAATAGCTAGAAACAAACGGCGGCCTTATCGCTGGAAGCGATTTCTTCCAAACTGTACTGTACTGTACCAGCTTTTTTTAATAGTACACTGCAGGACGTAGGCTTACCCACGAAGGGTGATTGGGCCATATCCACCTCGCTGGCCCAATGTGGGTTGGTGGATTCACTTACGCCATCGAATTTCTTCTACGGACGTATGCAAGTTGCCTCACGATGTTTTCCTTCACCGAAAAGCCAGTGGTGTGAAATTCCGTACATAAATTCTAAAGAATTCATTGGTACGGGACCGGGATTTGAAGAACCCACAACCTCACGATTGTAAGGCGAGTGTCACTACCTCTAGACCACCACGACTTCCAACTACTAACTTCTAACTTCCAAACTAATACTAGCTAAATCGTAATGTAAGTATTTTTACGAGAAAAACAAATAATTCCCTTCAAGGTTCCAAAAGTACCAGAAATATTATCACAATGCAACCCTTTAAGAAAGTTTCCGTATGACTGGCTCATTAATACGCGCACTCGTGGGCAATGTCCGGCCATTCCGGAAGTGTTCGGGCCGGAAGCGACGCGCTAATGGCTGCCATCATGGCCGCCCCTTCCCGCACCGTCTCGAACCTTCCCGAGCTATTTGATAGATCGGTCTCATTTGTCGTCTTGAATACTGATAGGCCGAATCTCAGAAAAAATGACAAGTAATGGAAGTATTGCTAAATTTTACTCAAATAATAAGCACCTATAAATTAAAAATTTAAAAATCCCCGACACAAAAACCTACCTAAAAAAAGTACGAAATTCCATCCCCACTTTAACCCACCATAACTCTTAAATGGCTCAATCGATTTTTATAAAACATAGCTAAGAACACTCTCGATTAAGTCTCCTTTCATCCAAAAAAAACTTAACTGAAATCGGTTCAGTAGTTCGGGCGCTATGATGCCACAGACAGACAGACACACAGACAGACACACAGACAAACAGACACGTCAAACTTATAACACCTCTCTTTTGCGTCGGGGGTTAAAAACTACGTTACAGCTGTCTTATTCATATCTGGTTATACCTACAGTATACGCGAGAGTGAACGCAATGTCTGTCGCATACGTCAAAATCAACATTTGGAATGTCAAAATACTTAAAATTTGGTTCCACTTGACCTTTGTCTTTTTCGGAAATCTGAACCCTTTAGTTCCAGTAAGAAGGTTCAAATCTCTGATCATTTTACCTTCCTACTTTTTACCTTTTTGAATTTGGACAGCCGAGATAGCTCAATGCTAGTTTGTGAAACCCTTTGAAATTACGTAAGTTCGGGTGTATGTGCATCTTTTTCTAACATATTTTTTTCATATTTAAAATGGGACAACGATGTATGTCTCTTGCTATTTTAGTACGTTTTTCTATTACTTTAGTTCTCGTAATCATGAAAAACTTTTAAGAAATACTCAATTTATATTGTGTTTATTGTCGGGAAAATTCGGAAGTGTTCGGGTTAAGCGTCGCGGTAATGGCCGCAGGCTTCCCGAATCTTCCCGAACTTTCCCGAACATTCCCGAAGGTTCCCGTAGTATTTGATAGATCGGCGTCATTCGTCCGAGCGCCGCGTACAATGTGTCGGTTCTTGGAGTTTGATGGATGGGGTGGGGTTATTATGATGATGAAGGGTGCGTGCAGATATTCTAGAAAGTTTTAGAAAAGCCTTTGAGTAAGCTCGAAAGTGACTAGTTTGAGCTGAAGTCAGTAATTTTCGAGGACTCGCAGACGTGTGGTTTGAATTGGTCCTTCGAGCCGGATTAATACCAAATTTTTGAACTATAAAGTTTTGAAGATGTTTACTGAGCAACATTTGTTTATAAACTCAGTATCAGAAACAAAATCTACGTGTTTCCGAAAAAAAAAAATGTTTCAGATACAATTAGGTATTTTGTTTCTGTAAACATTACCGTGTGGAACACGGAAACAAATCAGTTCCTAGAAACATCTAGGTGATGTTTCAGAAACTGTGTATCCGAAACATTGTTGCTTAGTGAATACATGGCATTATGGTCGTTTTATCTGCCTCTTTAGATTTCTATATGACGGAGTGAGACAGCATAGTTGGTTTTAGTTAAAAGCAACAGTGATGATTTTAAAGTGGGTATCACCCGAATGGGGTCGCACGTGGCAACACTGCATGCTTGTGTCGGAATGAAATGATTTGACAGATGGGCGAGAAACGTCATGCCATTCCGCACGCAAGGCGGACTGCTCCCGTGCCAATCCATTAGCTTTAAAATCCGTTTTCATCCTCGAAAATTCTCGTTAAATTGATTACCAAGTGGTACTAGGTCAATAAAACCACCCGTCGCAGTAGTACAGAGTGTTTATTTGGTGAGATGGACAACTGGAGACCGCCGGCAAGCCGTACCGATGGATGGCCCACAAATAGCGATGGCGGGTGCTTTACACGATTAGTCTTAGTCCCCGACATCAGAAGTGGTATCACAACAACGCCCACAGCATTAGGATACAGCCTCATTGATCATCGCAGCACAATGACCAAAAAGTGCGGGCACTCAGCAAAAGTGAAGACGGTGTACAAAAGTGCTACCTTCGCACTACTACTGCGTAGAGAATAGACACGTTGCATCGCGCTGTGCGAAGAAGGTATTGACGTACGAGTAGAGCATCGAGTCAACACCTGCGATCCAACCAGCGATCGATCATCTTTCAAATCCGGTGAGCAGTTTTCAGTTTGTTTCGATTCGGGTGCAGATTGTTCTCTAATAAGAAAAAGTAACGTGGGAAGATCTCATGATGTGCAACAAAATAGCGCAGTCACACTTGTAGGAATCGAGGGTTCTAATGTTCACTGTTAACTTCAATTAATAGCGTCAAGTTAGATTCACAATGTTTCAGTGTCACTATTATTTAATGCCGTACCTGATGACAATATACAGCACGATATCATGACAACAATGACGACGGTATATGAATTCTGTGTGTGTGTGTGTGTGTGTATGTGTGTGTGTTTCTATACCTGTGTGGTAAGCCTGTATGGTACTCAGACTCATACTCTTTATTGATAACAACTAGTTACACGTCATTACACATACTAACATATTTCAGCTAACACTATGATTTGTTATTTGTTATAAGGTAAGCTTGTGTGATAAATCTGTGTGGTTAGACTGTGTAGTAAGACTGTGTAGTAAGTCTGTATGATAAGCCTGTGTAGTAATCCTGTGTGGTACGCCTATGTGATACGCGTGTGTGAAACTCCTGTGTGATACGCCTGTATGATACGCCTGTGTGGTATGACTGTGTACTACTGTGTAGTAAGCCTGTATGATAAGCCTGTGTAGTAATCCTGTGTGATACGACTGTGTAGTGAGCCTGTGTGGTAAGCTTTTGTGATAATTCTGTATGGTAAGCTTGTGTGATAATCCTGTGTGGTCAGCTTGTGAAGCAAGCCTGTTTGATAAGCCTGTGTAGAAACTCTGTGTGACAAGCCTGTGTGGAAGCTCTGTGTGACAAGCCTGTGTGGAAACTCTGTGTGACAAGCCTGTGTGGCAAGCCTGTGTGGAAGCTCTGTGTGACAAGCCTGTGTGGCGAGCCTGTGTGGCAACTCCGTGTAACAAGCCTGTGTGGCAACTCCGTGCAACAAGCCTGTGTGACAACTCCATGTAACAAGTCTGTGTGGTAACTCTGTGTGAAATGTCTGTGTGAAAAGCCTGTGTGAAAGCTCTCTGTGTTGTAACTGTGTGGCAGCTCTGTGTGGTGAAGTAGCTCTGTATGGAAAATCTGTATGGTACTCGTAACTCTTAGTGGTAACCCGGTGTGGCAACTCTGTGTGACAATCCTGTGTAGCAAGTTTGTGTGCAAATTCGGTGTAATACTTAAATCTACGTGAGAATTAACTCTGTGTGAAAAGCTTGTGTGGTATCTCCTTGTGGTATCTCCGTGTGGTATCTCTCTGTGGTAACTCCGTGTGGTATCTCCGTGTGGTAACTCCGTATGGTATCTCCGTATGGTATCTTTGGGTTGGCAATTTCTTGTAGTAACTCCGTGTGGTATCTCCGTGTAGTATCTTCGTGTGGTATCTTCGTGTGGTATCTTCGTGTGGTATCTTCGTGTGGTATCTTCGTGTGGTATCTTCGTGTGGTATCTTCGTGTGGTATCTTCGTGTGGTATCTTCGTGTGGTATCTTCGTGTGGTATCTTCGTGTGGTATCTTCGTGTGGTATCTTCGTGTGGTATCTTCGTGTGGTATCTTCGTGTGGTATCTTCGTGTGGTATCTTCGTGTGGTATCTTCGTATGGTATCTTCGTATGGTATCTCCGTGTGGTATCTCCGTGTAGTATCTCCGTGTGGTAACTCCGTGTGGTAACTCCGTGTAGTAACTCCGTATGGTAAATCCGTGTGGTAAGTCCTTGTGGTAGCTCCGTGTTGTAACTCTGTGTGACAATCAAAGAAAATAGGAAACCACCCCACATAGTTACAACTAGTGTGGTTGCTAACTAACGCATTAGTTACTTGTTTTGCCAAGAAATAAAAAAAAACATACGAGGACGTATGAAGATGCAGGATGGCCGTGACGGAGTGAGACAGCATAGTTGGTTTTAGTTAAAAGCAACAGTGATGATTTTAAAGTGGGTATCACCCGAATGGGGTCGCACGTGGCAACACTGCATGCTTGTGTCGGAATGAAATGATTTGACAGATGGGCGAGAAACGTCATGCCATTCCGCACGCAAGGCGGACTGCTCCCGTGCCAATCCATTAGCTTTAAAATCCGTTTTCATCCTCGAAAATTCTCGTTAAATTGATTACCAAGTGGTACTAGGTCAATAAAACCACCCGTCGCAGTAGTACAGAGTGTTTATTTGGTGAGATGGACAACTGGAGACCGCCGGCAAGCCGTACCGATGGATGGCCCACAAATAGCGATGGCGGGTGCTTTACACGATTAGTCTTAGTCCCCGACATATATTTTACATTGTGTAGTACTGATAGGTCTAGTACCTAGTACCAGGTATGTAGTTCGAATGTGGTTTGAATATTGGGTTGACATACATCACTTGATACACATTTCTAAATTACCCTGTATAAAGTAGATACAACCGGGCAGTATACTCCTAAACTCCTAATACACAAGGAGACGGAGCAAATGTCCGTAAATATTAGCTGACGCCGGCCATCCGTCAGTCCGTCCGTCCGACCATCTGTCTGCTAGATGGGCTGGCCTGGAGATATAAATATTGTTCTAGGAATAATGTCTATGATGATTTTGGAATTCTAGAGTAGAACTAGTAGTAAAAGTAGATCTCGCAAAAATCAGCTGTAAACATTTTGCCGAGGAACAATGAACTTTTTGTTTGAATTTCAGGGTTGGCCTCAAAATCATTCTTGAAATTCAACAATCTGAATAATCTGCCAAGTACGAGTCGGACTCGCACACGAAGGTTTCCGTACTGTATGGGAGCCCCCTTAATTATTTTATTTCAATTTCATTATTTATTATTAAAGTAAGCATGCAGCTAAATATTCTGTGAATATTTCAAGCATCTACCTGTTACCATTATTGATATCGAGCGAAAAACGGCTAAAAATTTAGATTTGGATTTGTTTTTAATATTAGAGAAATAAATCATCTCTGAAAATTTCAGCGCTCTAGCTATCGCGGTTCATGAGATACAGCCTGGAGACAGACAGACAGATGGACAGCGGAGTCTTAGTAATAGGGTCCCGTTTTTACCCTTTGGGTATGGCACCCTAAAAATCAACTATAATGTAAAAAAAACTACATGGATGACACATCGATTTGTGCGAACTATTAGAATTCTATAAATAGTCGAAGTTGTGCCACTTTTGGCGATAATTAAATAAAAATAAATGTTAGGGGTTATCTTACACACGGCCCCTGACCCCAAACTAAAGCTTGTGATATTAATAATTAAATAATTATCTTAACACATACTGATTAACATAGGCCACGAAGAGCGTAGGTATTGCGCCAAGATATGAAGGCGCATCGTAATTATAATAACTATTTAGATTATTTCTGTTTCACTTTAGGCATTCGATAGAGAGAACTCTTTTTACTTTGCTATTAAATTTACGATGGCACCTTCATAATTGGGCCTAAAGTACTGGTAACTCTAACAATAATATTTTTATCTTCAATCCAAGAAAAAATCCGGCTTTCATATACCTTCCATGTTCACAAAACACAATATAAGTAAGTAATCTTCGTAATTACAAGTTGTAACGTTGATTGATTGATCGCTGCGAAAAAGAGAAAGAGAGCTAATTGTAATGGACAGGCGAGTGAGTGAGACAGTTGTAAGAGACAGGAGAGAAGGACTGCTCTAAGTGAATATCTGAAAAGATCCAATATTATTTGTTTCGACAGTAGTTGATGTCTAAAAAATATCCCACCAAAACATATTCATTTAAAATGTTGCTAAGAAGGAACCATAGTTCGTACCATCAAATGTTTAGCAAATCTCATGTAGATCCAAGTTTTTAATTCTACAAACTTCACAAATTACACCTTGTACGAGTACAACATATTCGGTTTGGCCGGTCGGTACTCGTAGGTACAAGAACTAATACAACTGAGAATAAGTGAACAGTAAATCAATCTTTATCCATCAGCCATAGGACGTTCACTTCTGGACATAGGCCTCCGCTATCGTCTCCAGAAAAGAAAAAAATACGTGTCCAATATTTTTTAATAATCCAACTAATGGATTAATTATAATAATGATTTTTGTATTTAGTAAACATGCCTATTCGATGGCTTAAATGAATCCACAAATCCGCAGTGGCCTAGCGTGGTGCATATGGCTCTATCGCCCTTCGTGGGTAGGCCTACGTCCTGCAGAGGACTGTGAAAAAAGGCTGGTAGAGTATTGTTTAATTTATAACTTATCTGACTCTAAGTTATTCAATTTCCATGCTCACCTTTTCCTCTGTTAAGGTGTAATTGAAGCCAACAAAGCAGCTATAGGTTCAGGTAGGGTCGGCTCCTGTGTAAATTGACCTTTATAAGTCAGCCTCCTAACTCGTGGGAGAAATTGAGATAGAATTAAGAAAATATTTGCTCCAATTAAGTCTTTGTCTAAAGTAGACATTTGGTTTATTTTGTAATCCTTACAAATGTTATAAATTCGAAAGGGTGTTTGTTCGTTTATTACTTTTTCACGCAGCAACAGATACATTTTGATTTTTTTAACTGACTTGGAGGTTCCATGTTCGCCTGAATGTATATTTTTTTGTGTATGTTCATCGATAATTTCGCCAATTGTGAACCGAATCGAAAAATTATTTTTTAGTTCGAAAAGGTATACTCCCGAGATGTTCCAATTAAAAATTTAAAGAAATCGGCTGAGGCGTTTTTGAAAAATCAACAAAAATGTAAACAATTCGAGCGAAATATTCGAATTTTGTACACAATGGAAGGCGGTTTTGCCATTTTTTGCGAAAAATGATAATAACCGGTCTTATGGTATGGATATACATAGTTCAAAAGTGGGAGAGGGAGTGATATAACTAGTGAATTTTTATCCCGGAAAAAAGGATAGCACAAAAACGGGAGCCCAGTAGAGCGATCGGGCAAAAGTAGTTAGTGACAACAAGAATTTGATATAATATATTTGTTACGAAATAAAAATATGTTTAGATTACTTCTTAACTTGGTACACCTACTAAACACAAATATCAGAGCTTTAATTTTTCTTTAAATATCCAAGCCACAAATGACGTCACTCTAAATGAAAAGTGTAGTAAGTTGTGACGTCACGCGGAACTTTAACGGACCATATCTTCAACATTTTTTGTTTAATTGCGAAAAGAAAAAGTATGTGTCTAATATTTTTGTATTACATCTAACTGATGGACTATTTGATGACTAAAACATAAGTCATCTAGCCTCTTAGGTATTTTAACAAAAAGTTGCATTCTTGTATTTCTTTTCGTTCGGTCTCGAACATTTAGCTGTTTGGTTAATTAGAACCGAGCTTGATAGATTGATGGGCTTCAGGCGGCTTGATGTCGATTAAAAGTAATTTAATTTTACAAATGGAGTAGTTGGTAGTATTCGAATAATAGTCCGTTGGTTTCTAGCTGCTGTTTGGACGGATTATAATTTATCATCATCATCAGCCTGTATCGACCCACTGCTAGGTATAGGCCTCCTCTCTTATGCGCCATTGTTCACTATCTTGGGCCAATCGCATCCACGCTTGACCAGCGATGGGTCTGATGTCGTCGACCCATCGGGCTGGTGGTCTGCCTGTAGAACGCTTATCTGCTATTGGGAGCCACTCAGACAGGGATCTACTCCACCGGGCGTCAACACGCCTGGCCACGTGTCCTGCCCAGCGCCACTAATTACTTCATCGGAAAACGAATTATGAATTATGAAGAATTATTGAAGAAGCGGATTACTAATGTTTAATTTGAAAGCGCCCCTGTTGCTTTCTTCGTTGTACGAATTAGAGAAGATTTTTGCAAGTGATAATATTTGTACAAGATTCATGCGTGTCAAAAACTTAGGAAACAACTCAGACCAAATAAAAAAAACAAGACAGAACGTCGTGAACAGACAAAGTGAGGCCGGTTTTTTATATAAGTGGTGAGTGCGTCGGTGTTGCGCTGCCATAGTTCGACTGTCAATCCAAGGCGTAGTTTCCTTGTACGTGTTTGTGTGTGTAATTGTGTCTGTACACGGCGAGGCGTAGTTTTGCCGGCTTCAGTTGTTTTGTTCACAACATTCTGTCTTTATTTTTTATTTGGTCTGAGCGCCAGAATAATTAATGTCACATATTGGGCGTCATATTATTAAGAGCTGTCCCACGTTGGGCGCCATGTTATGCGCCAAACCATTCTATGAAGGATATCCTTTGTCTGTGCCCTAAACGACTTATTTTGACTTACTTAGAAAGTTAAACTTATAATCCAGATGGCAGTAAAACAAACTTCAGTAGTAAATAACAATTTACTTGAAAACACTACTAGAATTACAGAAAGCAAAACTTTTCCTGCGAACTTTAGCGGCCCCGTTGTTTTCTTCATTAATATTTCATGAACTGTTTTACAAGGCTTGTAGTTGTGTGCGTGTAGCTTGTATATTTGCGTGAAGTGCGTAAGGCTGTGAGTAGGACAGCCTGTAATATGAACATGGCCTGAAGCTCGATTTATATACGTTTTAAATTACCTATAAATCACAATAAATTTAAATAAGCTTTATTCGACATTACATAATATTCAAGATACACAAAAACAATAAATAATAGGCCAAGTGCGAGTTGGACTCGCGCACGAAAGGTTCCGTACCGTGTTGGAGCCCCCTTAACACCATTTCTCTTGCCGTTATTAATAGCAAGCAAAAAAACTTCAAAGAATTACGTTTTTTGTATGGGAGCCCCCCTTAAATATTTATTTTATTCTGTTTTTAGTATTTGTCGTTGTAGCAGCAACAGAAGTACATCATCTGTGAAAATTTCAGCTGTCTAGCTATCACGGTTCATAAGATACAGCCTGGTGACAGACAGACAGACAGACGGACATCGAAGTCTTACTTAGTAATAGAGTCCCGTTTTTACCCTTTGGATACGGAACCCTAAATACGATAGAGTACTCTTTGTGTTCCTGAGAGATAGCTTAGATCTCGTCATTTTAAGAGTTCAATTATTGATTAAAATGACTGGTTCAATTTTACACAAGGAACAAGGAGGAAGTTTGGGCATAAAGTTATTTTGTTCTCAAGAACGTAAATGTACACTCAGCTTTATGTTACACATTGTGTAAACTGTAGAATATCTTACACTATGTAATACTAGCTTTACTTACATATATGTGTGTACTAGTAGAGGTTGTAGCCAGTGTTGCCATCTCCAAAACCTAAATAAAACAGAAACTCACAAATAAAAAACTGAAAAAAACAGTTGGTAAAGGAAAAGAAGGCAGAATTCATACTTTTCCCTTAGAATTAAAACAATTAGGTACCTTTTTTTATTATGGAAACTAACGTGGTTTTCACACATAGTAATTTTTTTAATCACGGGATTGTAGTCACGTTTATTTTCAGTAGTCATTACATTTAGAAACTATAGTTGTACCTACTATGTAATGACTACTGAAAATAAACGTGAGCACAATCCCGTGAAATAAAACATTAAAATTAAATGTCCAACGTCCAGAGAACAGTAGACGACACTATTTACACGTCACAAATGTCATCTGTCACTCCTGTCAGCTGTCAGTGTTGTGACATATCATTTGGGCGATATTCTGCCTGTGACACGGGGCGCGTCGTTTTGTGAAATAAGCCTTGTTTTTGTTGGTTAGATATTTAAAGATGCTTTTTGTGGTATTTTCTTGAAAATGTGTATGAGTTACCGACATATTCCAGCGGATTGGCAAGTTGAAATGGCAGTGGGCAGCGCACATAGCGCGGAGGACTGATGACCGATAGGGTCGAAAAATCTTCGAGAGGAGACCACGTAGGTACCGGCAAGCGCAGCGTATGACGCCCACCTACAAGGTGGACGGATGACCTTAGGATCGCGCTGGATGCAAGCCCCTTCCTACCGGTCTTATTGGAGATCCATAGGGTCCTATGTCCAGCAGTGTACATCCTATGAATGATTGATGGATTTGCTTGCTTGCTAACTTCTCGCTTAGAGTCGAGGTCTATGTTTTCTTATGTAGGTCGTATGCATGTATACCATGTAGTATTGTATTGTTAAGGCCTAGTATGCTTGGATAATTAATAAAATCCCTACTTTTAGCTGGCAGGTCAAGGTGCCGCACAGAATAAACATTACTTGAATCCTAACTCGAGTACCAGTTGACAACTCTTCTGATCAAAGAAATATGGAATTTTTCACAGAGCTATTACAACTAGAGAGAACTGTTGTCGCTTGAGGTAATTCTCATCCACAAAAATGTGTGGAAAATCTGGCTCAGAGCTGTCAAAACTGTCAAGTACGTATTAGAATTTGACACCCCTGAGAGAAACACACGGCAACTAGCCGCTCAATCGAGATATTTTTCATGTCTCTTCCTAACTCATGCAATATTAAATCATTGTCAATTGCATATCTTTCTTTCTTTTCTCGATCGACCATATTATCCCTCTGGTATTCTGTGGAGTTTTTTGACTAACAGCTATCAAAATTGTCAAATATGCATTGCAATTTGACGTTCCTAGTTGTAATATCTGGCCTCACTCATCGAATCTAGACATATTTTATGTCTTTTTCTTTTAAACTCGTTTAAACATTAAAAAACCGCTAGAGGTAGAAGCTAGAGTACTTGTAACATTATGTAACAGCTATCTTGCACCTAGTTTTATAGATAAACTAGCTGACCCGACGAACTTCGTTCCGCCTAACAGTCCTAAGTCACTCCTTATTACATCAGCTACCTGCCAATAAAAGTCCCGTCAAAATTGGTCCAGCCATTTTAGAGATTAGGCGGAACAAACAGACAGACAGACAAAAGTTTAAAAAAATGTTATTTTGGTGTATGTACCGTTTATATATTCATATACCTGTATTAAAAAACGGTTATTTCAATGTTACAAACAGACAGTCCAATTTTACTTATATGTATAGATAAATTGATTGTGTCATTGTAGGACGTCCTCTGCTGTCTGTTATAGTTTTCCAATAGAACCAATCGTACGCAGCGCAGCCCATTATTCAAAACAAACAGAAACCTCGAACGTCTGAAACCTAATACATTAACGAACCCAGCCCAAGGCCTGGCCTTCCCCCGTATTTATAGTTATTCATGGTGATTCTTAACTATTCATAACCCGAAGGTTGCGATCGACCGGTGGCCTTCAGGCTAGCCGTGCCTAGTGTGTCGAGACAACCTTCATAACTTTTGATAACAGAAATGAAGTATGTTTACCCTTAACAGACATTCATCACGTAGTGAGCCTACTAGTGTCATCGACTACTTTTTTATCCCGGAAAAATAATAGTACAGTAAAAAAGAAAAAACTTAGGTAGTTCTAAATTTCCGATAATTTTTTTTTTTTTAATAGGGTTTAAGATTACTTACTGAGCATAACACAAAATGGATAGATCCAGCCAAAAATGTTTTTTCAAGATGGCGCTTCAAGCTCCACCTGGATCTATCAGCATTTTGTGATTTTATGCTCAGTAAGTGATCCTAAACATTATTAAAAAATAGTTTGGAACGGAAATATAGTGCAAAGTTGACCAAAAAAAAAACCTCTATTTTTCCTATGGTATAATAAACTCCTATAATTGATACACTCAATATTCTATCTATTATTATTATTAGCAAAGACTGACTTTTGCCGGCGGCTTTCCCCTAAAGGGAAAGCCGCCGGCAAGAGCCAGTCTTTGCTATAATAAAATTAGATAGAATATTGAGTGTATCAATCATAACGCTTATTATGATTTGAATCCACGCACCGATAGTCCTGCGGGCCGGTGGCTTGGAATGGCCGATTGTCAAAGGCATGTCTGGCGTTGCTCACCAAATTGGCGAACGGACACGTTAGCACAATCGTATGACATGCGAACATTGCGTACATAATAAGCCCGATTACAGAGATGCCATCGTAATTATACGAGTATTAGCTAAATAACATAGTTCTGTTTCTTTTTCACTTTAGGCATTCGATAGAGAGAACGCTTTTTACGTTGCTATTAAACTTACGATGGCGCCTCTGTAATCGGGCTTACTGTCTGACTACTGGTTTTAAGAGTTAGTTGGTATAATCGTGTCAGCCGTTTAGTAGTTACTAGTGTCCCGCCCTGGCTTCGCTCAGGTGTATTATACATATTATAAACCTTCCTCTTGAATCTCTCTATCTATTAAAAAAACCGCATCAAAATCCGTTGTGTAGTTGTAAAGATATAAGCATACATGGAGACAGACAGACGGGAAGCGACTTTGTTTTATACTATGTAGTGATAAATATATAGCTACAAATATACGAATGTTGCTGTTAGTAAGCTCATAGTGAATACCTGAGCTTGTTAGGGGCCTCTTTGAAACCGGACACAAAGCGGTAACACACATGCAGATTGGAGCTAACTAGAGCGTACCTACAGGTGCGAATGTAGCCTGGATTTACTTTATTACAATGCCATGACCATTGCTCGATGGTCGTATGGTTATTCTCTATCTCCCATGTGCAAAATGTAACATTTTGAGAAAAACAAAAAAACTGATCAACAGTTCTTAGTAGGCTGTCACATAAGGCAATTTATAAATGCACCGTGTGTCAGTGAAATATTAAGATATTCACATAAGAGTTTTTGCAAACGATAGCTCCTAAAATAATCTTGCAAAAAATGTGTTAATCTAATTTATAAGAAAAATGTCACTTGGGAGGTTTTAAATTTGCAACGACGATATGTACCATTGATGTCATTATGGGTGTGAATAATAAAGAATTCATCTATGTAGCCTTGAAGATATGCAACGAGTTGCGAGCACATGGCTACCTTTGGCAGGTATTTTAAAGCCTATATAATCATTTAATCTGCAGTCGACAAAATACAACTAATTAGAGATTTATAAAATCCAAAAACCGTATGCTAGAACACTAAAGTACTATAATTTTTTGCAAAGATGTGCGTATTGTTTAGCTGCAATACGCCGCTTCAAACGGTGAAAGAGAACAGATAACCCACACATCACAATGCTTTTTAACTATTTCCTCCTAAGGTCAGGGAAATCAAACATCGTCCAGTATATTCCATACATTATGTATATTTTCCATTTACACGTGATTATATGAGTTACATTTTTCCATGTTCACAGTCACATAACTACCATTTAAATCATTGTAAAATATTATAAGTATTAAAAGTATAAATGTTATAAGTATTTTGGGACACGTGGTCACCGTCGACCTCAAGGACAATGAGGACATTGAGCGGGAGCGGAGGTCACTGTCGATCAGATCGACTATGATAGCCCGCAGGTTTGCACGCTGTTCGGCAGGGGTGAAGGTTACACTCTTTTAGAGCGTACTGCACATCCCTCTACACGTGCAGCCTGTGGGCTGACTACACTAAAAAGAAGTACAGTGACCTTCGAGTCCTGTATAATAACGCATTCAGGACGTTGTTGGGGTTGCCCCGCTTCTGCAGTGCTTCAGGCATGTTTGCGGATGCTCACACCGCATGTTTTCACGCGACTATGAGATCGCGGGCAACCTCCTTGGTGCGCAGAGTTCGGGCCTGCTCAAACTGCGTCCTGGAAATGATCGCGCAGAGACTAGACTGTCCTTACCTTCGGCACTGTAGCGCAAGGCATGTGCCAGTACCGATGCCGAAGAGAAGGTTCCAAAAATTGGCGCTTTTAAGAATTTGGTTGTGTGATGTTATATGTACCTATTGATTACTTGTTTTGATTTTTGTGTTAATTGAATTATTTTATTACTCAGACTGACATTTTATGCTCAATTCTTATTATTTAATTTGACTGTATGATAATTTAAATGTTCTTTTTATTTTTACAATTATTATTTAACTCCTTTTTTATTTAATTTTTGACTGTATGTAAATATTATGTTATTTTTAACAACCATTGACTGTAATTATTATTGTTGTTTTATATGGGTAATAGCCTGAAATAAAGTAATTTTGATTTGATTTATAGAACAGGCGCGAGCGCCGTCTACTCCGTCTAATAATTCCGAAGCTATATGAGCCCTGCGATTAAGCTATCGAACAAAAATGTATTTTACCATGATGTAAACAATGTGAAGGAAACAGAAATAGTCGCAAACATAACATGGTGGAGTGCGAGAGATCAGAGAGAGTAGTCTTCGTATATGTAACCCTACACTATGTTCAATGACTTAAATGTGCGAAAGTTGCAAACTTGCATTTAATTAGTGCGGCAGATAACCCTTAAACCTTGTCGTAATGAGAAGAGTACTTTCTGAGCAGTAAGATCATAGCATGAAACGGTCCATGTATCAAACAAAAACAAGAAATTAACAATCATAGCATAAAACGTTTCGTTATACACGGGATTGTGCCCGCTAGTCCCAACTATACGTGTTCATTCGAGCGAATTGTAGCAAATCGTCGAGTGAGCCCAAGCGCAAATAGCAGGCTTGTTTGCGGCCAGTTATCGATATTGGACTATTATATCGAGTAATACAATCTCGATTGTAGCCACTCGACTCGAAGGACACAGATAATCATCTCCAGACCCGAATGGACGACGTGTTTAAACTGAAATTCGGGATTATACAACTTGTTTAGAATAGTGTTAGTAGCTATCGTTGTAGACGTTACGTAGTCGAACATTTAAGACTATTATGATTGTTATTTTGGTTCTAAGTTTTAAGAAAAGCAATTCAGGTAATTTTCACAAAGTTTTGATTGTACGAGAGGTATTTTTTGTACACATTGTACGATTTTCTTTAACACAATAGAGCGTTTTTAAAAGTGCTCAGTTTTATGAACCAAAACATTGAGTTTGATATTCGGAAATTCAGTTCGATCACCATAAAAGAGTCAATCAATATTATTATTGATATGTTATTTTGTAAAAAATACGCCAGTCTTCTTAGAAATTTCAACTTGTTTCAATCTTGACTGTATTCAGAACTTTGTAGTTGGAAACTTTTAAATCCTTTTAATTTCCAATGAATTTTCCAAGTCCAAAGAGCTTATAAATCTGTAAGAGCAAACAAACTGCTTATTCCGATAAACTTTCATATTTACTGGCGTGAAGTTGTGGAACTTTAACTTATTTTTATAAAGTTGTACAGGCGGGCTTAGACGCAAAACCGTCATTCTGAGATTTTCAATATTTTGTAAATGTTTTATATTGTACACAGCTGATTGCGGGAGGACTAATTGGATGGTTTTTATTGATTCATATTTATGAATGATGGGAATAGAAGAAAACAAATGAGTTTTCTTAAAATATAGATTATGTCAATTTGAGAATGATGAGAATTAGAACACCTTTTTTTGACTGCCTCGGTGGCTCAGTGGTTAGTGACCCTGACTTCTGGGTCAAAGAGGCATGGGTTCGATATCGACCCAGGGCAAACATTTGTGTGGTGAACATTGGTGTTTGCTCTGTGTCTGGGTGTTATTTAGGTATTTAGGTACTATCTATATAAGTATGTATTTAAAAATATGTATATGTAATTATGTAGTATATCAGTCTCTGGCAGCCATATCACAAGCTATGCTTAGTTTGAGGTCAGATACCGTGTGTAAGATGTCCCCTAATATTTATTTATTTATTATTATTTACACCAACAATTTGCTAAATTTGCTTCAGCAACTAGGCATTTTTAGGAATTTATCTATTCTGAGAATTGTCTTTCTGCAACTTGGTCGCCATTTTGAGAAAAGGCCACTTTTCACGTAAACCCTAAGAAGTTATGTTGTAACTTGGGAAGCTAGCGGTAAGTAATCTTATAATCTGTTGATAAGTCGTGGAATTATACGGGATACCTGGACAAATAACGGATGATTTGTGTGGTAATGGAGCTTAGAACGACTTAGTAGTTAACTTACGGTTATGCACCATAAGCTGTAAATTTCTAAATGGCGCCCAACTTGGGACTCATTCGATAAGTTATTTTGTCTGAAAATAGTTAAATCCTTTTCGCATTCATTCGTCCGTTCGTTTCAGCGAAAGAATGTCCTAACTGGACATAGGCTTCTCCTATAGATCTCTTAACGAGAATCTTAATGACGTCAGTTTGCTGTCATAATGAGGTCATATGTGGACATTCTACGCTACGCTTGCTGGTACGTGGTCTGAATGCCAGGACTTTAAGGTCGTTATGAAAATTTCGATATTTAGTTTAAAATAATGTATGTAATGAGATGCTTTTCTAAAAAATCGGTCAATGATTTACAATATAATTAAAAAGTATCTTACTACAGGACGTTACTGTACTGAAATATTCACAGTATAGCCGATACAATTTGCTGAAAAGAAAAACTTTTCCGTTGTTTTTTGGGCAATTCCAAAACATCTGACGAGATGGGGCCTCCAACTTCAATCAAGCGAGCTGGAAAGTTTCCATCCCCTTCATAAACCGATTACCGGCTCGACACGTGTCACACCTTTTCTGACCTTGGACCCCCGGCGCAGAATAACAGTATTGATGTACACTTTTTTACACGATCAAGTGACAACATGAGAAAGGAGAATGGATAAAAATATATGGAAGTTGGTCTAAACGCCCGCAGCGTTGACACTATTGCCAATTTGTAGGTATGGTTATAGGTTTTCGCAAAATAAATCTCGTTGAATTCAAAGTCACACCTTAGAAGATATTTTGTATTGTAATTGTGATTTAATAAACCTTGTGAAACGAATTATTTAGTAACCTAATACATTGGTTATGTTTAAAGTTTAGGTTATACGAAAATGAAAAGAAATAATCGGCCAAGTACGAGTCGGACTCGCGCACGGGGGGTTCCGTACTATATGGGAGCCCCCCTTAAATATTTATTTAATTCTCTTTTTAGTATTTGTTGTTATTGCGGCAACAGAAATACATCATCTGTGAAAATTTCAGCTGCCTAGCTATTACGGTTCATGAGATACAGCCCGGTGACAGACGGACACCGAAGTCTTAGTAATAGGGTCCCGTTTTTCCCTTTGGGTACGGAACCCTAAAAATCAGCTATTCTAAACAAAGTTGCAACTCGGAATTGTCTGAAACAGCTGAATATTTTTTCTCGAATTTAGGGTTGCCCCAGTGTAAAAGTGGTTCAAAATGATGGACTGAACCACCTCCTTTCGGCTTAGTACAACATCACTTCTAGATCAAGCCTAGCCCAGGCGTCACGCGGCGAGGGCGGGACACGGTGTCCCTCCGCGACCCGTCCCGCCAATTGGGACGCTTTGTGTGAATTTGCAATTTTCGCTGCCTATTCTATCTATCAGCCATAGGACATCCACTGCTGGACATAAGCCTCCCCCATGGATTTCCAATAAGGCCGGGTTGGAAGCGGCCTGCATCCAGCGCGTTCCTGCGATTTTTATTTTATCGTCAGTCCACCTTGTCGGTGAACGTGCGCTTGCTGATCCGTGGTCTCCATTCGAGAACTTTACGGCCCCATCGGCCATCCGTTCTTCGTACTCTGTGTCCTGCCCATTGCCACTTTAATTTGCTAATCCGCTGGGCTACGTAGGTAACTTTGGTTCGTCCTGCCTATTCGCGCTATCAATAAACACCGGTTCAGTAAATGGGCCATAAATCGTAAAAGGTGGGTTTTACAAAATTGTTCAATTGCAACAAAAGATGCAAATTTTTATTTTCTACAATAAATATCCATGACTTTTGCCCTAAAGTGCATAGTTTCCGAGATATCGGCCAAAACCGTTTTTTCAAGATGGCGTTTGAAGCTCTAACTGGATCTGTCAGCATTTTATGATTTTATGCTCAGTAAGTGATCCTAAAGCTTATAAAAAATTGAATCGGAAATTTAGTGCAAAGTTAGTCTATTTTTACTGAGCTATTATCACGGTTCAAGAGATAAAGCCTGGTGTCAGACAGACAGACAGACGGACAGCGGATGTCTCGTTTTTACCCATTGGGTACGGAACCCTTATTAATGAATAATAAAAATGTTGAAATATTTGTAGACTAATAAATTAAAATCTAATGAAATATTTATTCACTGCTATATTTTTTTTATTACATTACATTCACCAACTTTATTTAATACATTTTACCACAGATTTTTTATAACATTTATCAACTTTATTAATTAATTTAATAGCTAGCTTGTCGCATGCTTTGGCGTACGCTGTAAGTGCGGCAAGCAATGGATTTAAATAATAAATTACTATTACAATACTCGTCGAAAATAAATAAATCTTAGCTTCTAACTATGTTCTAAGTAGGTATTCTAATTCGCATTTTTTTATAAAGAACAAAAAACTTATAATCCCTACCTATTATGTCTGAAACCGTTCCAGTTGTTCAGTAGATTCTGCGGACACTTCATGCCTAAGTTGATTTTTAGAAATGTCTATTGAAAACACGATGCACTCACCACGTTTCTGCCAGGTCCACCGACTATTTTTAAGTGCATTATGTTCCATTTAGGTATACTACCACTTCAATATAAGATATCCATCCATTCACGTCCACATAGGCCTCCCCAATGGATCTCCAATAAGACCGGTTCGAAGCGGCTTGCATCCAGCGCGATCCTGCGGTCTTAATAAGGTCATCCTCCCATCTTGTAGGTGGACGTCCTACGCTGCGCTTGCCGGTACATGGTCTCCACTCGAGAACATTTCGACCCCATTGGTCATCAGTCCTCCACGCTATGTACCCTGCCATTTCAACTCGCCAATCCGTTGGGCTATGTCGGTAACTTTGGTTCTTCTACGGATCTCTTCATTTCAGACTCGATCTAGCAATGAGACTGAGCATAGCCCTCTCCATAGCTCGTTAGACTACTTGCAGATTATTAATAAGGCCCATAGTAAGAAACCACGTTTCAGCGCAATAAGTCATCGCTGGTAACAGACACTGGTCGAACACTTTCGACTTGAGAAAACAGTAATGAAGATAAGCTATACTAAGGAAAAAAAACCCCAGATATACCCATTATAATACAAAAGAAGTATTCACCAGGAGCCAGATAAATTATATACCTATAAAGAAAGCTGAACTACGGCTACCGAATTAAGTATCTAATAATCCTGCAGGATGCGGAATTGGATCTTCTAAATCCGAGACACTAACCAGTCCAACAGGTCCAGAGTCTACAGAGCCGCCCGAGCCGGGCTCCGCGCACAGAGGGGGGGCGAAGCCCTCGTCGCAGTGGCAATGACCCTCGGAGTTGCAGACTCCGTGTCCTGAGCAATCTGAAGGACATACAGACGTCTCGCCGTCCTTTATCTCTTCACGTACTGACTCGACGGAAACACATTTTTGTTTTAAGCACATTCTCTCATTTCCACACCTTGCGCCGTCTGGTACTAATCCAGGATCGACAACGTCTAGGCCATATTTCATTGTAACAGTCTGGCACATAATATTTGAGCCATTACTTGACATATTCATTTTACTAATTGTATATCTGGGCCCCGAGGAAAACTCGTCCGACCCGTAAGGGGAGCGGCATTGCAATTTTCCGCAAAGGATGTCTCTGGCAGGGCAAGGAATGAATTTAAGCTTCACTTGGTCGAAGCCGCAGTTACCGTAATGAGTTCCTTCTGTATTCCGGTCATAGCATTTTTGATCCGAAGACTCGCTGGTGGCATTCCAATGATACCGGCACTGGTTGGTATGAGAGCGACACGCACCACGCACGCAGTGCGCTGCGTCGTCTCCTTCTCCGCAAGGCGTAGAATCCATTAGGTACACATCAGCGGGACAGAACTCTGAACTTCCTGTACAAAACTCTGGTAAATCGCATTCTTTATCTGTCGCGCGGCACACTACACCAGCTGGCTTCAGTTTGCAAGTCGTAAAGTCGCAGCAAGCACCGGCGCCACACGTGGCATTACTGCGCAGCGTGCACGTGGCGGCGTGGCAGCACGCGTGGCACAGGTTGATGCCACCGACGCCAGCTTCTGTACCGCAATCACATTGCTCCCCTGGATCGACGAAACCGTTGCCACAATTCGGTGAGTTAAACAGAGTAATCGGTTTGTTGCGTAAACAATGGTCAAAATCATCTCGGTAAGTATCAGCCAAAGAATCAATATTGCATGCAGACCAATGAACGTAATTTTGTATTATGTTTCTGTTTACCGTTGCATTCATAATACATGAAAGTGAGCCTTCGGGACATTTGCAGGACTTAGAGTCGTGAACCATGCCAAGAATGTGTCCCAATTCGTGAGCAACAGTTTCCGCTATGTAGCTGGGTTTTTCTTCTATAGTGCTAACTAAAGCACCTGACAATTCTATTGTGCAACTTGAATATAAATACGCTTTGCCTAAAACGTCTACAGTAAGGTTAGTAAGTAAAACGGCAGCATCATTTGGCATTTCAAAGGCTAGTTTCCATCTCCTATATCCCAAAAATCTTTCAAGTGTAACGCTGCTGTCATTTTCTATCACGACTTCATCCCGCTCGTTCCACACCACTACTCCCACTAGAGCTACATAAATATTGAGTTGCGAGAGGAAGGTATTAACAATGTTAAATATTTGAAAAACTTTTGAGTGAATAGCCTGTACATCACCCCCGTTGGCACGGAACTCTGCGTTGTCGACGACTATTACCAGTTCCATATAACGAGTTTCATCATTTGCATTGTATGGTAAACGTATTTGCTTAGAAGTATCTCTTTTGTGCCTGACAAATTGACTTCCTTTTACGTCGATCTGGTAACTTCTGTTTGATAGATCAGAAATGTGACTGTACTCGTGATGTCCAACGTTGTTACTTGGGTTAAAATCCTTATGGTCGTATAAATGATGAGGAGACTGTATTTCAGGTACTCGCACGGGTTCAATGTATCGCATCGTTTTCCCGTCGTGTATGACTCCTCGGACGCCGTGACAGGTAGACACGGCAACTAATGAGTTGGGCTTTCCCCTCACCCTGCCGGTGTAGTAGCACAGATCTAATTCTTCTAGTTTAGGTCTATTTTGTACAGTTTGTCCTTCTTTCTGATATTGCAGCGTGTGTTCTCGCGTCAGCAGGTCTTTGTTGAGTTGCAGGTCTAGAAAGTACTGCTCACCGTTGACTGGTACCGTCAGTTGAATTTCTGAATGATGCGTCCCGCTGGCATCTCTGGTTGATGTTAATTCTCGTTTCGTTCGTCTTTGATGCACAACAGGTTGCACTATGTTATGTGAAACAAAATCTGAGTCACGGAGTTTAATTTCCCGAGTTTTTGCCGCGTTTCTTGTCAGCGTCAAAATAAATAATAAAATCACGCCACACCCATACTTCATTTTTAAAGCCAAATTTAGTTATTTACTTTCTTTAAAAAATAATTAGCTTAAAATTTACTTAACCGATTCAAATGAATGTTAGAAATGATATGATTTATTAGATGGAAGCTTCGGCTTTTATAAGAATCCAGTGACCTACAAGGTTATCAGTATCTCGTATTTGTCCAAGAAATATTCTATACAGGATAAAACACAGGGGAAAAAGATAGCCGATATCGTAGTAAAAAATTGGAAGTGGAAAAAACAGGCCAAAGATAAGAACATATTAGCAAATGATTCACTTAGAAATTCCAATCTTACTTATAAAATTACATTTAGTACATTTTTACGAAATTTTCAGTCAAGTTTTCCTTAAGGAAGATATCGCGATATATCCACGTGCATGTTGATAGTGTAAAAAAATGGGAAGCGGAAAAAACAGGAAAATGATAAGAAGAAATTGTTAGATAATAATTAAATTAGAAATTCCAATCTTACTTTTAAACTCACACATATTACATTTTCACGAGACTTTTAGTCAAGTCTTCCTTGAGGAAGATATCGCGATATTTCCACGCGCATGTTCTGATTGCGCATGAACTTGAGGTTCCCGCGATGAGTCGACGATGAGAGTAGGTACCTATTGTCAAATGCGCGGGTCGAACCTGAACACGATTGGTTCAAGACTGAGGCAGATGGCATAGTAAGAGAGAGGCCTATATCCAGCAGTGAGATTAGAATTATCTTACGTAATAATCAAATAAACTTAGGACCGCACTTATACCTTAATTTGTTTATTTGTCTTACTGTAATAATTTGTAATATTTCTTTATAAGCGCGTGTAAGACTAGGGATTTTATTATAATATTCTATATCACTTAAAATCGCTTCTGCACTTCCTTTGGTCTAAAACTATTTATTTAACCTTCCATTCTTATAAACAGACATAATATCAAGACACCATATTATCTGCCATTACTAGTTATGTTTGTGATATTGTTTAGCAGTGTGTTATCCTGTGGTCAAAGTGATGATGTAATCAACTAATTCTCTAATAGTTGATAAGATAACATTTAATAACGATTACAAAATGTATAACTAAATAGAACTGAGAAACATCAAGACGTCCGTTGTTGTTTATATTCACTATTGTGTCTGATAACGTGATTATATAATGTTACTAGCTAAAAGCTACCGCGGCTTCGCCCGCGTTACATTTTGATTTTGGCTTATGTTTATGTCGGCTGCGAAACCTAACCTAAGCGACATACATCAAAATACCTTAGAGAAATGCTTTTGTTGGTTAAGTTACGGTTGGAGTGTGTATAGTGCCTTGTCGTGGCGGGGGAGGTCTAAGGCAGCTGAAAAGGCGGAGCTCGAAGTCTCCCTCTTCTTTGGGTCTTTTCCCCCAAAGCAGCTTAGAGCCCGACACTCGAGGTTCAGCCGCTTTTAACTAAAGCAGCTGAGAGGATGGCCGGTAGGTTGCGTGCCTTATGAGGAGTGTTGCATCTGAGGCGGGCTGCAGTGCCGCTCTTGCGACGCTGCAGCCGAGGATTAGGGGCTGCAGTGGGATGGAACTGGTGGTGTGGGTGCCGCCACCTACCCTACCTTCCGCTAGGCTGTCAACCTGTTGGCAGACGCAGTGTGGCTGCAGGGGAAGAGAAGTGTCGGTATCGCGATGGCTGTTCTCACTGTCTTCTGCAGTTGAAGAGGCAGGCGCTGGGCTACCATGACTGACCCGTTGCACTGGGACCAGGGCGTTGGAATGCTGTCCGACGCTCAGTGCTGGTTAGTCCCGAGTGGTGGATGACGATGTGTCTTGTGCTCCGAAACACTCCGTCATTATGGCGGGAGCGCAAGCTCCGTTATGGAGCCCGAGTCTGGGCTAGCGCTGTTGAGTGCCGCAAAGGAGTGCGAAAAATATAGGAACGTCCTAAATTTGAAATGACAGGTTATTTCTGGCGCTTAGACGGCTGCTACCGCGGCCCGCTCACATAGTTTTTATCCTATCCTACGGGAACTGTTAAAGTTTTTGGGATAAAAAGTGGCCTATGTCACTTTTGGTCTTTCAAACTATATTCATGCAATAAGCCAAGTCAATTTGTTGCTCCGTTGCTGAGAAAAAGTTATTGTCTTATCCTAAGGGAACCACAATTTTTCGGGATGGAAAGTATCCTATGTCACTTTCCGTCTTCCAAACTATGCCCACCCCAAAAATCAAGTCAATCCGTTGCTCCATTGCTAAGAGACAGTTATTGTCCTATCCCATGGGAATCACGAATTTTCTCGGGATGAAAAAGTATCCTATTATCACTTTCTGTCTTTTAAACCATAGGTATCCATACCAAAAATCAAATCAATCTTTTGCTCCGTTGCTGCGTCAAAGAGGAACAAACTTTTTGGATTGATAATATTAAAGTATGATGATTCTGTACCATAAAGGTAGAATAAAGAAACATGTTAAACCTCTACTGATGCATGAATATAGATTGAAAGACGAAAAGTGACATGGCCACTTTTTATCCCAAAAAATTTAACAGTTCCCGTAGGATAGGATAATAATCGGCCAAAGTACGAGTCGGACTCGCGCACGGAGGGTTCCGTACTGTATGGGAGCCCCCCTTAAATATTTATTTTATTTTAATTTTATTTTTTAATATTGAAGGGAATATAAAACTAAATATTCTGTGAAAATTTCAAGCATCTACCTGGTACCATTATTAATATAGAGCGAAAAACGTCTAAAAATTCAGGTTTGTTGTATGGGAGCCCCCCTTAAATATTTGTTTTATTTGGTTTTTAGTATTTGTTTTTATAGCGGCAACCGAAATTCATCATCTGTGAAAATTTCAGCTGCCTAGCTATCATGGTTCATGAGATATAGCCCGGTGACAGACAGACGGACAGACAGACAGACGGACATCGAAGTCTTAGTAATAGGGTCCCTTTTTCCCTTTGGGTACGGAAACCTAAAAATGAAGCCTTTTACATAATTTTTATTTACAATACAAATAATACAATGAATGTTATATTTTACTATTCTTAAAAGTAAAATATATCGGTTTCTGTAGGTTGAATTTTACCGCTGTCACACTTATGTTGTAATTGTAATGCATAAAATAATCTACAAAATGCGCCATGTGCCATCCATGCGGGAAAACTTATATATTTTATGGACCAGCACGGGAAGCATGGCAAAGGGACTAATAGTCTTTCCACCATTATATCCCCTCCAAGAGGAAATAAAGTATGGAATGACAATGACATCTGACATTCTTCTTAGTCGTTACGCTCTTGACAGAGCGGTCGTGGTCATCACGTAGTATTTATGGTAGAGGCATCTGACATTAAGAGTGGATAAAATGGTTTTCTCCCCCCCTTGCCGTGCTACCCAGACAGTTTGCCCATTCTCCTTACGTTTGAAAAATGTATGGCAAAATAATCTGTGGTATGTCCCCACAGCCATCCCGTAGATACCCCTGTTTATTTTAACGAGCTCAAACTTTTTAAACGCTGTCCAACACAAAAACAAACAGCGAAACTCGATCCGAGCTTCAAACTCATTATTCCGCCATCATTAACCTTGTCCAATTCCCTGGTATCGATCACAACTCACATCAAAAGAATATTCCGTCCTAAAACAATATCCTCTTAAGGGCGATTAAGTCGAAAATTCTGTGAACGTTCCAATATTGTTCAGTGGAGCGAGGCCTGTGATCGCGGCAGTGTGGAAAACAGTTTTCGATCTTAAGAGCGTTTGAGATGTTGAATTGAATTGTATTTTATGTGCTCCTGGTTACATGGGTAGGTCTTGTTTGTGTATCATTAGTTTTTCAGCTGTAGGATTTCCACAGCAGGACATAGGCTTGCATTATCGATTTATTTTGAAAACGCATTGCATTCAGTACGCTAGTTTTTATATTTTAGAGAAGTAAATAATCGGCCAAGTACCTACGAGTAGGACTCGCGCACACAGAGTTCCGTACTGTATGGGTCCTGTCCCTTAAATATTTATTTATTTGAATTTAATTATTTATTATTGAACTGTATATGCAACTAAACATTCTGTGAATATTTCAAGCATTTTATCTGTTACCATTGTTAATATCGAGCGAAAAACGGTTAAAAATTCAGGTTTGTTGTATGGGAGCCTTAAATATTAATTTTGTTCTGTTTTAGTATTTGTTGTTATAGCGGCAACAGAAATACATCATTTGTGAAAATTTCAGCTTTCTAGCTATAACGGTTTATGAGATACAGCCTGGTGATAGACAGACAGACGAACAGCGGAGTCTTAGTAATAGGGTCCCATTTTTACCCTTTGGGTACGGAACCCTAAAAAGAGTTACCACAAGATGATACTTTCTTCTTTTTAGTTGCATATACTCGTATAAAAAACTTGACGAATCACTCTATACTAAGGATCTGGTCTTCAACGTTTCCAAGCTTAATAACTGATTCTGGTCCACAGTTCCGTCGGTAATCCTATTTGCCGAGTCACTTCGTCCTGCTCTCTCAACTCGATAATGGGGAAAATTACAGACGGGACACGTTGTTACGAATTTCGTGAGGAAACAATGTTATTCTTACATGTCGGAGATCGATTTCAAACAAATAAGCCGATTTCTTGAAGGCTAATGAAGGAGCGAGGAATATCGAGTTGTTTGATTACTGAATCAGAGTATTTTTTTGTGTTTCTTCACGTTGTTAATGTATTTTTCAACCCTTAAATACTTAAAGTCGGTTTCAGATACTCCGGCGATTTTATTTTTATATTTTTCAGTTACTATATCTATACTAGGTCCAATTATGAAGCGCCATCGTAAATTTAATAGCAACGTAAAAAATGTTCTCTCTATCGAATGCCTAAAGTGAAAAATCGGCCAAGTATGAGTCGGACTCGCACATGGAGGGTTCCGTACTGTATGGGAGCCCCCTTAAATATTTATTTTATTTTAATTTTACTATTTATTATTAAAGTGAATATAAAACTAAATATTCTGTGAAAATTTCAAGCATCTACCTGTTACCAATATTAATATAGAGCGAAAAACGTCTAAAAAATAGGTTTGTTGTATGGGGGCCCGCCTTAAATATTTATTTAATTCTATTTTTAGTATTTGTTGTTATAGCGGCAACAGAAATACATCAACTGTGAAAATTCCAGCGGTCTAGCTATCACCGTTCATGAGATACAGCCTGGTGACAGACAGACAGACGGACAGACGGACATCGGAGTCTTAGTAATAGGGTCCCGTTTTTACCCTTTGGGTATGGAACCCTAAAAAAGTTACTATACACTTACTGTACTTGCTCTCGCTATGCATTCGACAGCCCAAAATGCGAGCGCAGTTAAAATTACAATCACTGAATTATATTATCACCATCACTATCACTACATATTATAAAGCAAAGTCGCTATTTCTGTGTGTCTTTTTGTCTCTCTGTCTGTCTATTCTCTTATATCTTCCAAATTACAAAACAGATTCGGATGCGGTTTTCACAATTTATTATAGAGTTTCAACGAGAAAGATTTTCTTGCTGTCTGTCTGTCTGTTATATAGTTGCATGTCAAATTACAATAATAAATTACAATAATATAATAGCATTCACAATAATATAAGAGTAATATGTTTACTCTATAAATAAATTACAAACGGAAACACGCCTTTCTAAAGCTTTGTAAGAAAATAATGTTATTCTTACATGTCGGAGATTGATTTCAAAGAAATAAGCAGATTTCTTGAAGGTTAATGAAGGAGTGAGGAATGAAGGAGTCCTTTGAACTGAGTAATACTCAATCAGAGAGTCTTGTTTTATTTAATTTTAAATGTCTTTGGTGAATAAAACAAAACAATATTGAATACTGTTGTTTGTAAGAATCAGTAGGTACTTGACGCCTTTGTCTAAAATACTCGTATCGGAGTAAATCTATTAAAGAAATGTATCATGTTCATTTTGATTTGCATAAAGGTTCTCGTTGCACTAACATCAAATATAAAATTCCCCTAATTTATTGTTCTGGAATAATTGTTTTCCCCAAAAAGTGGCATAACCGACTTCAACCGTGTACATAATTCGAATAGTTCGCACGGATCGAAGTAGTAATTTTCATATTATTGTTGACTTATCAAAAATGGCTCAGCCGATTTTGATAACATTTAAATGGGACCAACTTTGAAATATGATCTGCCAGTCAAAAAAAATAATTATCAAAATCGGACAACTCTGTAAAACGTTA
Organism: Hypomecis atomaria; assembly: GCA_964007245.1. NCBI lineage: Eukaryota > Metazoa > Arthropoda > Insecta > Lepidoptera > Geometridae > Hypomecis > Hypomecis atomaria. The sequence goes on from OZ023279.1 coordinate 25,536,810, forward strand.
TGCGTGGTCAAATATAAAAAAATAACGCGTCGACTTGCAAACCTCCTCCGCTTCGTCGGTTAACAAAAATATATGTACGTGTCGACTTGAGTACCCCCTCTGTTTTTTCGTCGGTCAAAAAGATATTTTTCATTTCCATAACTCCTGACAGTTGTGTCCGATGCAAGCACAGAATGTAACTCTATTTATTTACTCGGGTTTTGCAGAGAAACACTAGATTCGTATTTTTGAATTATCTCAAAATGACTAGTATGTAGTACTTGAAGTACTAGTATGGAGTTCGAAATAATGAAACCTTTGAAATATTACAACAAGCATCACGTTTAGAACATCAGGCGAAAAGATCCTATTTGTCCATCTCAAGCCCAATCAAAAAAGTTGCAGAAAGTCCCTGAAACAGAACAATCGACACATTCCCGTCTAAAAGACGGAAACATGACACTGTTTTCATCGGAAAAGAGGCAGCTTACTAAACCCCAAATGAATCAGCGAATTCAATTGGCAAATCCACACAATTTATTCAAGTGTGTGGCAGCTGAAGCACTTTTACACTTCTTTTACACATCAATTGGACCGTCTGAGATCTCGTCGGATTGCGAGCCGACCCGAGATGGGTATAAAATCTCCTTGAGGGATACACGTACAGATTAAATAGGTCCGTTGTAAGCCAAAGGTCCGAGCTTCCTTTTAGACCCCGACTCCTGTAAGCGAAGCGTTGTAGTTCATAGACTCTTGTGACGATATTTCGTTGGCAAGAAACAAAACACAATATGTGCCTCCTGTGATGGGTGATTTAAGGTCGAATTGTACCCGTTTTGTGATTTTAACAGAAAAATGGTGAGATGAAATTGCGATTTTTTATTTTTTGGCCTAACTCACGTCTTTCTATCTCCTATAGTTTTTCTACCTCAGATCCCCACATCCCTGGTGGAAATGCAGTCGAATCCTGAGCTAATAGAAGTTTCTTAGCCCATATAATGTACATTCCTCAAATTTCGATGGTATTCTCGTAAAAAGACTACTAGTGCAGTATGCGCTTTATTTTGAGATTCATTCCGAAAAAAATCTAAAGGAATATCTAAAAGCGAGATTAAATCGGATTAGACATCTTAAATCTCTTGTATTGTCAGAAATGCAGTTGGTGCAGAGTTGTACGAGGAAGAGGCCAACGATTTTAAAACAAGCTTGCATCTAATCAGGGGTTTAGCCAGATGCGCTTTTCGATACAGCATGCTCAGCAAGAATTTACTTAGGATTACTCAGAGTGAACACTCCTACATTGTAAGGACAAATATACAGACTCAGGTAAAGCATTCTATACTTTAGTTATCTATTAGTAAAATGTGGAATCGGAGAGGGGATTTAGACCATTATTGGGAACAACTTTCATTGCGAGGCCAACCCAGAATTCGAATTAGATGATTTGGCACACTGGGTGCGTTCTGCGGGCAGGTTCAATTGAACGCCCGTACGCGGCCTAACGTTCTTTCTGCGTGATCCACGGTCAGATCACATATCTATAATTGACTTTTGACTATACAAAATATATAGAACCCGAAAACGTTGTTCATACACATACATAATGCGGGCTGCGTTTAATTTGACCTCAGTCCTGACCGCAGAACGCATCCAGTGTAGCAAATCCTTTATCTCGTTGGACCGTCCATCTATCAGCTTTAGGACCTTCACTACTGGACTCGGGCCTTTTTAATAGGGGAAAATCTTCACAAAATACTAAGATATCGAAGCTTTGGGGTGATACTATGAAATATAAGAAAATGGCTGAAGATGAGGCAAAATGGAAAATAATTTTACTTTGATTATTGTTTTTATTAGGTTGTAATTCTGAGTTATAGCTATGACAACAATGTTTGTGAGTCCTATAAGGTCCACTAATAAAAAATATTAATTTAAAAAATCCACCAAACTACGTAAACTGAAAAGAAAAAACCGGCCAAGTGCGAGTCGGACTCGCGCACCGAGGGTTCCGTACAAACCTGCAAGGTTTACAAAGTTCGTTCATTACGACAAAAAAAGTAATAAGTTTATATTTATTAAAAAATATATATTTTGTAATGTAACTAAAAATTTAAGGTTTTCGGAATTTTTCCTTTATGTGTGCTATAAAACGTTGCTTCATGCCAAATTTCAAGATTCTAGGTCGACTGGAAGTACCCTTTAGGTTTTGATTCCCTTGCGAGTACTTGCGAGTTTCAAAATTTGCGGCATAAACGGCTGTATCTTTTGATTGCGTTGGCTTAGAAGTTTGATTTTTTCACAGCTTCAAGGGACAGTAGACCTGAGTAATTGATATAAATTTCAGCTTCAAACCTCCACGCGTTCCTGAGAAAAAGGGTCTTGACAGACGGACAGACGGACAACAAAGTGATCCTATAAGGGTTCCGTTTTTTCCTTTTGAGGTACGGAACCCTAAAAAACAAGCTCTTAGATGTCCGGTGGTCTAGAATTCTATAATATTGAAGAAAATAAAATATATTCTAATAATGGAACAACAACGAACAGTCGGAATCCATTGAAAAATTTAGATTGGCTGTCGAATAATGACTCCTTTGCGTCGCGCAGTCGCGTAATAAAAGTAGATATTATTATTTTAATTAAAAGAGAAACGTAAGAAGAAATCTGCCTCATGTCACTTTATCTACTGTTTTGTCCTGTGTTTTTACTGGTGAGCTGCTGTATTTTAGTTTTCTGGGGTTGGCTACACTGACTTACATTCGGCGTGATCCTTTCTGTGGACATGCTACTTTGTACGTCTACAGGTCGCGGCATATAAGTCTAGCGCTGAGCGAAGTGTGGAGGGGATGGCTGCGCATGAGTTTAGTATGGCGGTCAACATGCGCAGCCACCCCCTCCACAGTACCCTCAGCGCTAGACTTACGTGCCGCTACTTGTACCATCCCATTGGCCATACATTGTACCTTGTTTTAGAAAGCGTGTACTAAATAGAAAGGGTTTATTTCTGATCATCATTATGATCAGATCTATGATCCACTTCTATTTTAGAACCAACCAGGAATTCGAGGAAAAAATCAGCAGTCTCATATAAAATTCGAAATTCTAATCGACAAAATGTAATATGATATTGCTGCTTTTTTTTTCTCCAATTCCGGGCTAGTCATACTTTTGTTGTTCATAGTGATGGTCATTTTGAATTTGTTATTTTTTTTCAAGTTTTGTAAGTTTTTGCCGTTCTTTAGTTGTACTTGTGTATCATGAGTCATCAATATTGTATTATGTTAATGCGGAACTTTCTTTCGTTCATACTTCAACATATTTTATAAAAGGAAAAAGATAAAAAACTAAGTCACAAAAACTTCTATATTTGCCCAACTTTGTTTGAAAACAGCAACTTACGTAAACTTGTTTTTCCGTGCCAAAAGCGTGGTATCTAATGAAAATCCGTCCAAATCCGCCTCTGAAGTGAGTACAAAAAGCCGCCAGTTGGTGTCCAGTGCCTGTTCCAGTGCTTTAATCCAGCTACTGGACCGACCCGCTGGATTATACCATCCGACAAGTTCTGACATATTGTAAGTCCTGCTGCAATGCGTGCTCACTCTTTTGGCCGCTCTGAGCAGTTAGTATGAGATTACTCGTGAACAGAAACTGCGATAGTTCCGTGTAGCACCATATATTCTTGTACAGCGCTTCTGGAGGACACGAGGAAGGACTATTGAGGTACAAAAATATTATTAAATGGAGCCAAACGATAATAGTTTTCGTTAGGTGCTCTTTAAACTCATACTAAGGGCTCTGAAGTATAATGAACAAATATGGACGTAGGGAGCGCAAACAGTTTTATATGACACTAGACGACCCGCCCCGGCTTCGCACAGGTGTATTATACATATAAACCTTCCTCTTGAATCACTCTATCCATTAAAAAAACCGCATCAAAATCCGTTGCGTAGTTTTAAAGATTTAAGCATACAGACAAACAAACAAACAAAAATAGCGACTTTATTTTATACTATGTAAGGATTTAGATATTGTTGAACCCGAGTGCTAACAAGATTCATAGAGGAAGGTAGTGCTTGTAAAAGATTTAAACTTTTTTGAATATCTTAATGGTAAATTCTATCGACACACGAAAAGCGATCGGCTTTGACTTTCCATTCTAATTTTGAATTCTCTTTACGCATCCAGATTATTCCTTGTCAAGAATCTAAAGAAGTAACGAATATAAAGCGTGACCACTGTGTTAACTTCGCAAGCAATCATTATTTGCTTTATGGAATTGGCTCTGCGTAATATCAAAATTAACTAGCTTTTCCGTTCTGTATAAGCGGGCAATCTCACTCAAATCAGACGAATCTGAAATTATTTTTATTCGTTTCTTCGCCTTGGAGAAAGTCAAAACATTACAAGGTTTCACGTTAACAATCGTAATTCGAATGTTTTTTGACATTGTTTGACGAAACAATAATTATTTTTCGCAAAAAAATCGCAACAACTACTTCGAACTACATATATTGCACGAATCGATGTGACATCCATGTATTCATATTCATATTTATTTGCTTCCACAATGTTTGATGTGAATGTGTTCCAATGTTATAAAAAGATGGTAAATACTTAAAATATGTACAATCGCATTGTGCATTATTGTTGATTTATCAAAAACGGCTCAACCGATTTCGATAAAATTTAAATGGGAACTCGAGAGTTTACCTACTCCTTCGATAAAAAAGTGTTTTTTTAATCGCTTTACAATTGGCGAAAGTATCGATTAACATACACAAAAAAACATATACACGAACATAGTACCTCCTCCTTTTTGGAAGTCGGTAAAATGCGTCTTAGGTTTGCAAACGTTCCAGTTCAATTTCTTATCAGGTAGTTCGAGGGCCCAAAGCGGCCCCAAATACTGTCTCGAAGTGTACAAATCTCAGCATGTGAGCTGTCACACTCGCAAGACAGAAATCCGACTCTCGGCGACTTGAAGCCGAATTAATTCCCTTTTCAGCCATTTATAGCTGGCTTTCCTCGCCGGAGACAAGTAGGGCATGGTACGTAACGTTGATAATAGGCCCGATTATGATGGCGCCATCGTAAATTTAAAAGCAACATAAAAAGTGTTACTCGTATCTCTATCGAATGTATAAAGTGAAAAAGATACAGAAATATTATAAATTGCTAATATAACTACGATGGTGCCTTCGTGATTGGCCATAATATCTCCATTGAATTGACAGTTCCTTCTACTAATAACTTAAGACTAATGATTTTTCATTTCATTTATTTCATACTAGCTGGTGACCCGGTGAACTTCATATCACCTTATCGCCACCGGCGACCAAATACTGTAAACATTCACAGGTAGGAACATTTTGTATGAGAAAATTATTTTTTTAATATTTTTCACGCTACTTTTTAAAATTTTCTCTTCGTTTAAACCTTCCCTTAGCTTTCACGGATATTTCAAAATCTAAATTAGCCACATCGGTCCCGCCGTTCTCGAGTTTTAGCGAGACAAACAACCACGATTCATTTTTATATATAAGAAGATATTTTCATGATAAGATGTGCATTGCCATTTGGCTGCGCGTAAATGTAATGTCCGCAAAAATAATTTGTAATAGTAATAAGTACAAAATCCTGTATAGAAATACTAACGGATGCCATACGCTAAAGTAACCAGCTGACTTACGCCGGAATATATGTTGTACAGTGTACACCATCAATATAACGTAATACCAAAAATTCAGCTATTAGAAAGAACGAGATTCTTTTTTGCTTACTTCCCGGGGTCCCGGGCTATTAAGTAATAATCGGCCAAGTACGAGTCGGACTCGCGCACGGAGGGTTCCGTACTGTATGGGAGCCCCCTTAAATATTTATTTTATTTTAATTTTATTATTTACTATTGAAGGGAATATAAAACAAATAAATAAAGGGAAATAAATATTCTGTGAAAATTTCAAGCATCTACCTGGTACCATTATTAATATAGAGCGAAAAACGTCTAAAAATTCAGGTTTGTTGTATGGGAGCCCCCCTTAAATATTTATTTTATTTTGTTTTTAGTTTTTGTTGTTATAGCGGCAACCGAAATACATAATCTGTGAAAATGTCAGCTGCCTAGCTATCATGGTTCATGAGATACAGCCCGGTGACAGACAGACAGACGGACATCGAAGTCTTAGTAATAGGGTACCGTTTTTCCCTTTGGGTACGGAACCCTAAAAAGTAAAAAATATAGATACTGTTTTTCTAAATAGATGAATGATAATATAGATTTAGTAAGATATTATTTTCGCTTTTTATTAAATTTTATACTTAACACAATATCGCTTACATTATTTTCCAAGTCATTAAGAACGTTATCTAATATAGCATAAAAGACGCAATAAACGCTGTTTTAAAGCGTATCAGCTAACAAATTCAATTCCACGCCCCCCACAGCTACACACGCTCAGTTGCTCGTAACACAATATCTCGCTTATTGAAACCTGTCGCGACTTTTAAAGATAACTTTTATTTACCCTCCAGAAAATATCAAGATCAATTTTGTTGGAAATGGGTCCCTGGTTGGGCGCCAACGTAAATACGGTAGGTATGTAAAAGAGTTTTTCGGCGCTTGATGAAAAAGGGAAACGCATGGACTTTGTACCGGGCCTTTAGTAATCGAAGGACATTTTATATTTATTAGATTTTCTTCGAAAATATTCAAGGTGCGATACAGAAGGAGTACCTTTTTTGCTGACTGTTTACCATACGGGGTTATTTCTAATCAATTAGCATCCTTTTAGGGGCTTATTCTGTACATCTAAACTAACAACTTTTGTTCTACGACTTTTATTAATTCTCAAAAAAAAGTTGTTCCATAGAAAAATATCGTTCACCCTCGACAAAATGTATGAAACAGCTGTTTTTTTTTTAGTTTTGACAAAAGTCGCAGTACGAAAGTTGTTAGTTTAGACACGGTAATGATAATTACCGTGGTTTAGATGTACAGAATAAGACCCTAAAAGGATGCTAATTGATTAGAAATAACCCTGTATACAAGTCTATTGAAGTGCTAATAATACTAAAACTACTATTAAAATCTGTGTTTAATCTATTTTTCGCCCACAGTTTCGCTCGCGTGATATCTTTACCGCATTTGGTCATTTTGACAAGATAAAATAATTTAATTCTTTTTTCTGCAGCAATGTAATCATGAAAGTACAGAGCTCGGGCTTGTCTGGCATGACAGTAAAAATCGCACATGATTTTATTTTATTTATTTGGTACACAAAACAGAATACAGTCAATAATATGCTTAAATAATGTAGTGTTAAGAACTATGAGCTAACCATATTCCAAAACATGTGTACACATCACGATTAATTACTGTAACAGTACTTAGGTATTTGAAAGAAATACAATTGATATTAAGTAGGTTAATATGTAAACAAAGTAATTTAATTGTTTCACGGTAAACCGTGAATGCAATCCTCGTCACGTCTCTTTTAAATTTGAATACGTGAGTAATACTTGCGTTATATTCTAATAAAATAATTGGTTATCTGTGAAGTCGGCTAACAGACGATAATAATTTTACAACCCGGTCAGAATATCTGTGCACCTCGATGGAATGCGGCGCCTCTCCCGCTTCCCCTGTCACCTCTCCGCGCACTCCCCGGTGCGACAGTACGGTTAGCATCTTCGTTGCTGATACACGTCCCGATAATAATTTACGTCCGGACGGTATACTAGACGTCCGGTAATGTATATATTGTATATACGTCCCGATAATTCGATATGACGTCACGAAGTCAGGTGCACAGATATTGTGACCGGGTTGTACGTGATAACATCATAAGAAAACATTGTTGAATCAACTTGAATTGAACTGAACCAAACCGAGACAAACGCTTAGGCCGATCGTGCCTCTCTGTCGCTTGTTCCGCGCTCTCGCTTGCACGCTCGGCTCAGGCGGAACGTGACACATTTTGGTGCGTGCAACTGGTGTTCATCGATTTATAAGATGTTCAAGTCAAAGGTTTTTGTACGTTGGAAAAAGATTCAAGTGCCCGTTGGGCGCCAAGTTTACCTATACAATGTTTTAAATTTAACGACCAAGACAATCATTCGAGAACAATTATCCTATAGAACTCTCTCAGTACACATTAAACTAGAATGTATAGTATAATAAACTTTTATGACGTCATAATTTTCGAGTTTCGGAACACGTGTCTTCTCGCAATGAAAATGTTATAAAGTTGGCGGAGTGGGGAAAGTTTTGTGATACTTTGTATAAATTTGGATTTATGTCGTAATTCAGTTGGTAAACAAATCAGTTTTTGTTGTGAAGTAATAAAATGTGCGTGTTAGAGTTGCCATATTGCGAATGCGTACTTACGCCTATAAATAAGTAAGTTCGTATAGGCCGTAGTGCTAGCCCTGTAGTCGCCTGATGACCTCTGACATGGCTAAACTTGAATTACTCTATCTATTAAAAACAAACCGTATCAAAATCCGTTGCGTAGTTTTGAAAATATAAGCATACATGGGGACAGACAGCGGGAAACGACTTTGTTTTATACTATGTAGTGATAGTGATATGTTACGTTATTTTCTATAATTTGGAAAGAACTAGATAATATCGCATAAAGATAAAATAATCGGAATTCAGGAAATCATTCCTACTGGGCAAGGTACTACAAATATCGATTTGTTTCAGTCTAGCTAGGCTATTAATTTACTAATAAAATATACCATAGAGTTATACCTTAAAACACTAATTGTAAGTTAGGATAGCACGCATTAAATATCAAATCATCGAGAAAACATTATAAAATTTAGTTTAAAACGTATATTTTTAATTTCACGTTGCAGGTTAACGCAATAGTTTATTGAATCAGGCGTTACTTTGCGGAAGAGAGCGGAAATACACTAAATATTTATTCAAAACAAGAATTGGGTAACGCAATAACTTGTAAAAAGTTCTAGCAAGTCTGAATTGGGTTTAAAACTTGGAAAGTTCTTCAAACCGCGCAAACACAGGGGAATATGATTCCTTAATAATACCTTACCTATATACTTGGTGTATAATTTCTTTCATAGATATCGTTGGTAGATCATAAGAAATGGAATTGTAATGTTTGATATTATATTTTCTTTCATGTGTCCTCTTGGGACTATGAAATGTAGAAACTGTGGGCACAGCTTTTAAGGTTTTATTCTCTTGTGGTAGCATTTTCTTGTGCATACCTGTCTTTTAGTGATTTTTTACGTTGCTTGAATAAAAATGAAGAATACGAGGTACATTTTTTTATTATATTTCTTGATGTTTTTGAATATTTCACGAGTATTTAAATGTTTTGGCATCCACAAATGAATTATTTATTTGACTTGTCCTAGATATAAACCATTATTTTATTAATTTCGTAAATAATTAAATTCGTATGGTCTGGGTGGCTCTGGCTAGCTCTGGCTTACTAACTATCTGAGCGCTGCCATGGTTCGGATGATACATGAAATTGTTGGTCCCGGATTTTTTACAGTTTTTTAGGGTTCCGTACCCTAAGGGTAAAAACGGGATCCTATTACTAAGACTCCGCTGTCCGTCTGTCTGTCACCAGGTTGTATCTCATGAACCGTAATAGTTAGAACGTTGAATTTTTCACAGATTACGTATTTCTGTTGTCGCAATAACAACAAATACTAAAAATAGAAAAAAAAAAATTATATAAGGGGGCTCCCATACAACAAACCGGATTTTTTACCGTTTTTCGCTCGATATTAATAACGGTGTCAGGTAGATGCTTGAAATATTCACAGAAAATTAAGATGTATATTTACTTTAAAAATAAATAGTTAAAATAAACTATAATAAGGGGGGCTTCCGTACGGTACGGTAACCTTCGTGCGCGAGTTCAACTCGCACTTGGCCGATTATTTACCGCATGCTAGAGAAACACATATTAAGCCAGAGATCGTCAACGGCTTAAAAACTCTGACGCCAAGGCGAGCCATCCGACTTATACCTACGAACTTGTTTACTCTGCAACTACGGGAAACTGGTCTAAGAAGAAATAAAAAATCCATTCATATTTCAAACACACATGCACTCACAAATTATAGTGTAAAACCAATCAACAAAGTAAGTCCTTATATGCTGGGTGGTTACACTGACACCAGGTCAGAGTTTTAGGCCGCCTGAAGACCTCTGACTTGTCTCAAAGATTAAAACAATCGCGGCCTACAATTTAACGTGTCATCCGAGCCACGGTAGCTCTCAGTTGTAAATGCCATCAGCTGTCACCCATCCGAAGACTAGCCGTGCTGAACGTTGCTTAACTTCGATGATCGCTAACGAACATGTAGTCAATCTACGCTACAATGAACTCAGATAAGTAAAATCAGATTACTCAGATATTTTAAATCTGACCTAGAGCTACGAGGAAAGATAAGATGATGGATTTTTATTTCAGCACAAACCCGTTGCTCCCTTATTGTTTGTATTACCCGGACAAATCGGGATCCTGCTTGTTCGGGATAAAGATTTCATGGGAAAATACGGACGAAAGTAAAAGGTGAGAGGCTCAGGTGGAGGAAATATTTGTCTTTTGTCACGTTCCGCATATATCCCTTTATTTTGTTGTCTTTGGTCGTCGCCGCTCGGGTTTCGTAATTCTTAGATATCAGAGTTCTGGAAAATTCTTAAGTCTGATGTAACAGTTTTTTATGTGGATATTTTTATACATTTGCGCACTTTTTATGTAAGGATTATGTCTTGAAATTGACTAAGTAAGTTAAACGCTGTAAGTTCATATAGGCCGTAATACGAACTTATTTTACCGCTTCTCGCCCTAGGGTTAGTGTCAGTATTTATAAAACTGCATGAAGTTGTCGGATATGGTTTAATCCTGACTGAAGCTCACATATAATCGGCTAAGTACGAGTCGGACTCGCGCACGGAGGGTTCCATACTGTATGGGCCCCCCTTAAATATATATTTTATTTTAATTTTATTATTTATTATTGAAGTGAATATAAAACTAAATATTCTGTGAAAATTTCAAGCATCTACCTGTTACCATTATTAATATAGAGTGAAAAACGTCTAAAAAATCAGGTTTGTTGTATGGGAGCCCCCCTTAAATATTTATTTTATTTTCTTTTTAGTATTTGTTGTTAAAGCGGCAACAGAAATACATCATCTTTGAAAATTTTAGCTGCCTAGCTATCATGGTTCATGAGATACAGCCCGGTGACAAACAGACAGACAGGTCCCGTGTTTACCCTTTGGGTACGGAACCCTAAAAAACGGTCGGTCTTATTTTTGGTGCATGTAATACACTTATCTCTATATCTCATTAGAGCCAAATAAAAAACTCATTAGGCACGATTACAGATGCGCCAGCGTAAATTTAATAGCAACGTAAAAAGCGTTCTCTCTATCGAATGCCTAAAGTGGAAAAGAAACAGAATCATGCTATTTAGCTATCATAAATATGATGGCGCCTCTGTAGTCGGGCTTATTGTCATTATACTAGTCCTGAAACTAGTCTTGTAGGTACTAAAGCAGCCATAAAATAAAATTAGCATCATTTCTATGAAAAAGCTAACAGAGTTTTCAGCTTAAAAATTCTAACACGACTTCATAATACCCCTCAGGGTACGGCCGTGACCCTGAGAGGTCATGAAGGGCGTTATAATAATGACAGGGGTACCTACCCTTATTATTATAAGGCTTAAGTTTTGAAGGTAGGCAGGGCCAAGACAAACAGCCCTTGTGGGGTTTAATTAATGTATTTACTTTTAGGAGTCACTGTAGGAATCAGTTTTAATTGTAGGAATCAAAAATATGGGTCGAGATTGAGAAATATTACTTGACATGTTAATCAAAGGTTTTATCCTATTAATATAGTAAACCTGAAAGTTTGTATGGATGTTTGTTCCTATTTCATGCAAAAACTACTGAACGGAATAAGATAATACTTTGCAATAGTCATGCTTATACAACAGAATAACACATAGGCTTTAATTTATAAAGATATTGCGTGAAACGAAGTTCGCCGGGTCAGCTAGTCAGGTGATAAGGGAATAAATTGGTACGTTAAAGTTCAAAGGTAATTTGACGTTTTCATTTATTTTCTGTCTCTCGATTCTACCTAGAAAATGGTGTCATTTGCCATGTTCACTATTAAATATATCTAGATTTAATCTACGTTTGAATTTAGTTTTCAGATTAAGAATTTACTTTTTTGTTGGTTGTTGGTTGGTTGGCATAACAATTGATTCTAGACCGAAGCCTGACGGACTCTCAATTTTGATGTTTTTATGTGATATCTTTGTTAATCTACAGGACCCTTATAGATGTTAAAGCTTTGTATTAATTATACTAATTGCTTGTTATTTTTGTTTCAGGTACTATAACAAGCAAAGCGGACTCGACAGTTGACAGTTGACCCCATCGGCATCGATTTCGTTACCCCAAGTATCTTGCACTAACATGATGTTACAAATAATTTATTCTCATTTTTAGGGTTCCGTACCCAAAGGGAAAAACGGGACCCTATTACTAAGACTTCGATGTCCGTCTGTCAGGGAGATGCTTGAAATCTTCACAGAATATTTAGTTTTATATTCCCTTCAATAATAAATAATAAAATTAAAATTAAATAAATATTTAATATCACAAGCTATGCTTAGTTTGGGGTCAGAGGCCGTGTGTAAGATGTCCCCAAAATATTTATTTATTTATTTTATTTAAGGGGGGCTCCCATACAGTACGGAACCCTCCGTGCGCGAGTCCGACTCGTACTTGGCCGATTTTATTAATCATTTATGTACAATAAAAGGCAAAACCGGTATATACTGGTGATGTTTATCTTTATTAAATTCAGTGTTGTTTCGCTTTGAAAAGGAACGTTGACGTTGTGTTGACTAGACTAAATTATTTGATCAAAATGAGTAAAATGCTGAACGCAATTAAACGTTCTGCTGCTAAATTAACAAACAGCTAGCAGAGAAATATATTAACAGACACAGTATAAGTCATACAGTAGAGTATTTGATATTTTGTTGTAACGTTTTTCGCTGCTTATAAATTTCGCCAGCGTCTGAATGGTACCCATGTAATACACTTATCTCTTCATTTAGCGTAAAATAATTAGCTATTCATTTTTTTTAACTACGTCATGAAAACAAGGCTCGTTAGCTCAGTGGTAGAGCGCCGAACACTTATAAAACCCAATATTATTCTTATACGTCATGAAAAGCTGCAATATTGTGAACTATTACAGAAAGAATTTCGTTTACCTTGGACATGAAATCAGTACACATAGTAATACAAAATCTCCTTTTTATCTTCCTCGTTTTACCACGGAACCCTTATAAATCCGTCTGTCCGTCCCATTAATATATATATATAGCCTTATAACTTCCACATTTATCAATCAAATTGCATGAAAATTAATCCTATGGTAGTTCAAGGTATAGAATAGTATAGATCTCAATTTTTAATACTAGAAAAAATCAAAACTGTTCATTTAAGCGTCACATGTACCATTGGTGAGATATAGACATCGACTTGGCATTTTTTCTTTCCTAAAATATTGAAGGAACAAAGTTGAAAAAAGAGTGTGTGTCATAAAAAATTCTAAAGTATGCAAGATACATTATTCAAACTTTCTGAGTTTATAGATCACATCAAAAACTTTCCTTTAAAATTATTTCGAGCACTGTGGGTGGGATCATAACTTAGAGTTATAAAGGAAAATTGAAATTTTTAAACATACAGCACATAGCTCAGATCTTCTAAACTACACGGCAGATTGCAATGCGGTTTTGCTCTACAATCTATCTAAAGATTATCTTTACCAAATTTCTTCCGGAAGGTTCTTAGTTAAAATTCATTCGTAGCCAGTCAAAGTCTGGACAGGCTGCTAGTACATTGATAAAGTAACTGTACTGTACCAGCCTTTTTAATAGCCCACTGCAGGACCTAGGCCTAACCACGAAGGGTGATCGGGCCGTATCCACCACGCTGGCCCAGTGCGGGTTGGTGGATTCACATACGCCATCGAATTTCTTCTACGGACGTATGCAGGTTGCCTCACGATGTTTTCTTTCACCGAAAAGCCAGTGGTGTGAAATTCCGTATATAAATTTCAAGGAATACATTGGTACGGGACCGGGATTTGAACCCACGACCTCACGATTGTAAGGCGGGTGTCATTACCACTAGACCACCACGGCTTCTAACAAAAAGTAACAGTAAACCCCAAACCAAGAAACAGTAAGAGAAAAACGAGGTAGCCAAATTCTAGCGTCAATCTTTAGGAATCCCTCCGGATAGACCAATTTATTTTAGAGAAACTCTTTACTGTCCGTATAATAAATTGTCTATCCCTCGTTATTCTGTCACTTAAAGTTTCCCTACTTTCCCCGCACCTATGTCAACTACGGCAAGGTACGAACGCTCTAGCTTCATTTAAACTTTGCAGTTCATGTACACTTTCATTAGTCCTCGGTTGTGTTACGCTCGTATATTGTAGTTCTGCCGTAGTATGGCAGTTTTACGGCTTCATTCGACCGTATCTGCGGTGAAATAATGTAGACGGGTCAGAAGTTACCGTTACTTGTTTTATGGACTAAGTTAGATGTTAGTGCAACCGAATTTGAAGTAGGTACTCGACGAAATATGCGAAATTTGTGGCGTACTCGTATATACCCACAAAGTAGTATAAGATGTGCTAGTGTAAATTTTGTATTGCAAACTTAGAACCTCAACGTTAATTTTGCATAATATATGTTGATTGCGCTTAAAAATTATATTTCGAAATATCTCCTACGAGTTGCCTACTATTTTATAAAGATATATAAGATCAATGAAAATGAATTGATCGGTAAATTTAGGTTACCTTTATATATAGAGCAGTTTTTAGTTTTTGTCATCCATCCATCCATCCATCAGCCATAAGAAGTCCACTGCTGGACATAGGCCTCCCCTATGGATCTCCAATAAGACCGGTTGGAAGCGGCTTGCATCCAGCCCGATCCTGCGGTCTTAATGACGTCATCCGTCCACCTTGTGGGTGGACTGGACGTCCTACGCTGCGCTTGCCGGTACGTGGTCTCCACTCGAGAACTTTTCTATCCCATCGGTCATCAGTCCTCCGTGCTATGTGCCCTGCCCATTGCCATTTCAACTTGCCAATCCGTTAGTTAGTTTTTTCATGACAATATAAATAAATAAATAAAAAATAAAAAAATATTAGGGGACATCTTACACACGGTCTCTGACCCCAAACTAAGCATAGCTTGTGATATGGCTGCCAGAGACTGATATACTACATATGCATATTTTAAATACATACTTATATAGATAATACCTAAATAACAACCAGACACAGAGCAAACACCTGTGTTCATCACACAAATGTTTGCCTTGGGTGGGGATCAAACCCACGCCTCTTTGACCCAGAAGTCAGGGTCACTAACCACTGAGCCACCGAGGCAGTCTCCTCAGTCGAGGTATATATAATAATAATCCGCATCTTCAGAATCGTCACATTCGTCACCTTGATTTATTTTACTGACTAAACCATATACAATTTATAATACGAGTATATACAAATAAAGAAATCCGATTCAAAAAGATTTCTTACAGACTACTTTTACAACTACACTGACATTGAACAATTTTAAAGATGCGCATAACTTTTATTTCATAATTATTATTTTGCATTTTCCTATTCGTTCTCCGCTTCACTCAGCCAACTAATGTGCTTGTAAATTCCTACATTATCCAGACAAAAACAAATCAATTCCTTCCCCCGCGAATTCAATCTAAGCCAATCTTCTCGCACATGTTCCCACCCCCTCTTACTCCCCTTGCATGCCCCTGTAACAAACCTCAGATGGTTTGATCGTCCACATCTGAGTAATTAGGCATAGGAAGAAGGCATTCTTGTAGGACAGGAGTCTCTCACATGAGGTTATAATTCTTTCTAATGTTATCTAAAGAAACTTTCCATTCAAATGATTTACAAACAAGCAGGAAAATAAATACATTTTAGAAAAGCAACAGATCTTCAATCTAGGTATGAAAACTCTTTGCAGAAATTGAGAATTTAAAATAAGAGAAAAAAAAGAACAGAGATAATTTGACGGGACTGACAGCAGGGACTTCACTTGAGAAAATTATAAAAAAATGTTGGAATATTTCATCTTTAATAGGTATATTTAGTTTTGTTCCGCAAGATTCAGAGAAAGGAAAAGCAGAGAAGAGTTTACTAACTAGGAGAATTTTGATCCTGGTCTAAAAAGTGGAAGTTGGAAGAAAGTTGTTTTCGATCAATGGACGAGGATGTTCCTAGAGAATTTGGTTTCGTATAAACGTATCACTTTTTAAATAGATAAGTCTCACTGTAGAAATAGAATATGTTCTGTGGTTAATATTCGTTCTGATCAGCACTGCATTAGACTTCTGGATGATTTACTGTTGAATTAATGTACAAATGGACATCAGAGGAAAAGAGGAGATCTATCATAGAAAGATAGGCCTATATCCGTCTTACTGAAACGATGCGGTATGGAGGATTCTCACACGCATCTATTCTTTTATGAGTATGAACGAGTTGCTTACGACGCTACGCTACACCACAGAAACAAAGCAATATTATCTACTCTGAGCTGTTGCGGGTTAATAAATACGCATACATCTTCAGGTTCCTATGGCGGTCTTGCATAAGTTGACTTACGATGTTTCCTACTCTATAGAAGTACTCGTATGTTACTGACGAAACTATCCTTCATTGAGCATTTACTCACGAGTAGAAGATAGAAGCTTCTAACTCTCGCCCTTTATGATTCTATGTATGAATTACAAATGTTTTAATTATTTGTCTTTTTCAGCTTCGACTATTTGTGAACATAAAATCTTAAGATATTATATTCTATGTGGATTGAGAATCTCCAGAAATTGAGAAATTTCCAGACATGACGTGCTTTACCTACTCGTACAATTTGCGAAGGACAGAGTGTTCATAGATAAAATGTCATTTATTTATATTATGGGGATTGAAGAGTCGACTATTGCTATATCTTATTATTGCTACATCTCATTATTTTAATACTAGCCGTAAGTGCTACTCGATCAATGCTGTATTTTCATTAGTGTGCAGAACTCTTGAAGCCAGATAGAGCTTGGGCCAGTGATTCTCATTTCCGTAATGGAGGGATATCCCGTGTCCGTATTAAGAGTGTAAATTCTGATCACTTTGAAATAAAGCTATTGAAAGCTTATTGATTTGAATATTATTTTATAAGGCGAAGTCGATTCTCGAACCTTTACCTATAGTAATCTTGGAGCTTTTCTTGAGAACACTCTGGAATTCATGCAAGATTTATGATTTTCCTGACTTTATGAAGTGATGTAGATAAGTTGACTGATCTTAGACAGACACACTCGCGACTCCTGGTTTTCTTTCCTGCTTTCTTTTTCCAGGATGGCGTTAGATTTACGAAAGCAGAGTAGAGTCATTTTCATGGTTTTCAGCTCTCTCGAGCGCCATGACTAAACAATCAGAGATAAACATAAAATAAAACAAATCTCTGATATCTAAATAAAATTAAATAAATTTAAAATACTAAAATTAATTGTCAGAAATAAATTAATACTATTCTTTCTGGCATTCCAATCTTTTATTATATTCGTAGTTTGATAATAATATTAGTTCAATAATAGAGTTTCTTTGTTCTAAAGTATTAATTTAATGGAATTTCCTTCTCACCTCATGTCTAATATTTTCTTCAGCAATCAAATTAATATTTTATACCTAGCTTTATTGAAGTTTATTTATGTAATTCAAAAATATTTTAAATAAACTCCATATAAAACAGAGAAGCTCTAGAATCACTATTTCTATATAGTTTTGAGACAATAGTTAGGTATCTCGTTTCATTCTGAGAGTAGTAATATACTTTCAGGTTCATAGAAGCTCAAAATAGGTAAAACGTAGGTTTTTCGTTCTGAACTTAGGTAATCTATTAGGCAGCTAAATATTTCGAATCGCCTTTATCTAGGGTTTATGCGGTCTATAACGCAGGGTCTATCACAAGACGAACACTGGCCAAACTAACGTACAAGTAGGTAAGTAAATTAGATAATTAGGATAGGAATCTCACAGCAGAAAACTAATAAAGCAGACGACACTAGGTGAGAATTATTACGTTGTGAACTTCAGAAGTTCAAAAATGTTAGTATTCATATTTCTTAACTTATCAATACAAAAAGTAAGCTGAGATCTTATTGAATATCTGTATCAATATGTAATGCATACTTAGTATTTTAGAATATTTCTTTAATGAGGTTAAATTTATAATTTGTTCACAATCAAGTGAAATCAGGACGCATAGCTAGTTTGACATAAAGCTAGGATTCATTGAAAGCAAATGAAGTTTCTATAATCATTTTCTCTGACATTTTAGTTTAGACAGATTTCTTAAAATAGTTTCTATTTTTCTTAGGTTTATAAACGAGGTTATTTAGGCAGGCTAGGCTAGGGATTGTTACATTTCGGAGTCCGTGACCAGGATCGTTACACCCCTGTGCGGGTGGGAAGAAAGATTACGGTAATATTTCTTGATTTTTACCACAAGTGTCAGCCAGAATGTGGAACGCTTTGCCAGAGTCTGTCTTCCCGCTAAATTACAATGTAGGTGTCTTCAAATCCCGAGTAAACAGGTATCTTCTAGGTAAGCGTGTTACACACTAGACCGCATATCTGCTTAACATCAGGCAGTGTGTAGTCAAAGGCAAAGCTATAAAAAAAAATAGAGAACTTGATGGTAAAACTACTTGTTTTACCTTATAAACAAATCAATGCAGAAGATAGAATAAAACTTATATCTCAGTCTAATAATAACCACATTCTAAAAGGGAACATTTATTTAATAAAAAATACAAACGACGACAAAAACGCGACCATTACTTTTCATTCAGCACCGCTTTATGACATCTCCAAAACACATCAAATCCCCACAACAACACCCCTTATTGCCATGCTTCCCTGTTCTCTCAGATTAACGCATGTTTATGAAAATAGGAAAATAAAACAGGTTTCCCAAGTGGGAGCATATTGGTTTGAGGTCGTTACGACGTCTAGACGGTTTGATAGGAGCCTCTTTGAAGTTATTGCACTGATTTTTAACTGCACGCCGCCATCTTGAGCTTTGACATTGACATTAGATTCAAGTTTGACATATAGAGATCTATCACAATCTTCATTTATACTTATAGATACTACGAATCTGTGCTACGAATAATTTTATTATTTACTAGCCTCTACCCGCGGCTTCTCCCGCGCTTTCTTTATAGCCTATGACACTCGCAAATAATGTGACTTTCTATTGGTAAAAGAATTTTCAAAATCGGTTCAGTAGATCCAGAGATTACCCCTTACAACCTCACAAACTCACAAACTTTACCTCTATTATTATATTAATTATATATATAGTATACTAAGGTATAGACTAGCGACCCGGCCCGGCTATCATACATATAAACCTTCCTCTTGAATCACTCTATCTATTAAAAAACCGCATCAAAATCCGTTGCGTAGTTTTAAAGATATAAGCATACATGGGGACAGACAGCGGGAAGCGACTTTGTTTTATACTATGTAGTGATTTGTAGTATAATATGAAGCAAATGGATGAAATTTCAAGGAATAGAGGTGAATGGTACAAACAAAGGGAGGCACATGATCAACAGTGGATTATTAAAAAATTGTAACGTTTGCAACGCTTCATAAGGTGTAATTAGTTATCTATTCAATTAATAAATGGTTGATTCAAAGATGGCAAATGCGTCAATAATGCAATGCCTAAATCAGACGAGGTAAGCGAAAGATAAAAGTCCCTTACCTCCGTTGTTTCATTGTTAACTTTATAACCAAATTTTTTCTTCTCTAAAAGATAATTGCGTTACCTTGAATGAATAATCCGACTAGAAAATTGGATTGAGCATTTTTATCAAAATAAGTGGTCCATAAAATTGCGAATTTAAACCCTTGTAATAGCTTGAAAAAGCTGTAGAGTAATTTATTTTTAAATTTAAGGCAACGTTTATGTTGAAGTGAAAACGCGAGAACCTGTATTTATTTTATTTTGAGAGTTTTCGAGACTTGTTAAGTTATTATAAGGCGCTTTGCACATGGAGCAACTATTGCAGCAACTGGCAACTATCTGTTTACATATTTTAAATATAAATGGGACTGCGCACACATAGCAACTCGAGTTTCGAGTTCCGGTAATCGTGAACAGTTTTCAGATGCTGTAATCGAAAACTAAGTTAGTTTCTAATAATAATTGCTACAACTAGCAACTCTTAAATATATACCGGTTTTTAAAGTTGCTGGTTTCCTCAATACGTCAATCGCAACGTGTCGGGCGATTTCAAACCCTCCCTCCCTCATCCTGTGCCCGGCAATGCCAGTGTCTCTCACAGATTGTCATAAAAGTGCGGCAACCGTAAACGTAAATGGGCAGGGCACATAGCGCAGAGGACTGATGACCGATGGGGTCGAAAAGTTCTCGAGTGGAGACCACGTACCGGCAAGCGCAGCGTAGGACATCCACCCACAAGGTGGACGGATTACCTCATTAGGACCGCAGGATCGCGCTGGATGCAAGCCGCTTCCAACCGGTCTTATTGGAGATCCATAGGGGAGGCCTATGTCCAGCAGTGAACTTCTTATGGCTGAAGGATGGATGGAACCTTAAACGTTTTACCAACTACTAACTTTTTACAGGAAACTTTTAAAAAGTTGATAGTTGCCTCAACTTAAGTTGCTCCATGTGCAAAGCGCCTAAAGGAGTTGCGTATTGAAACGCAAATATAGTTCAAGTGCTTAAAATAAAATTCTCAATTTTCGAGATTTTATTGTGTAACTATCATGATACTCAAGTTTTGGAAAGTGGAAAAATATATTTGGATTGTGAAATTTCGTTGAGTGTTGAGAAATATGAGAATACTTTTCTGTGAAATCGTATCTTCATGTCGTTATGATGAAATTTACGCCTTATGTGTTGATTTTTGGCCCGTATAAATATTTAATACTATGCTGTACAATGATGGTAATAAATATTAAAGACTAGCGACCCGCCCCGGCTTCGCACAGGTGCATTATACATATAAACCTTCCTCTTGAATCACTCTACCTATTAAAAAAACCTCATCAAAAGCCGTTGCGTAGTTTTAAAGATATAAGCATACATGGGCACAGACAGCGGGAAGTGACTTTGTTTTATACTATGTAGTGATATACATTTTTATATACACGCTTGGCCAACTAGCTGCGTAACCAAAATTTTGGTGTTCATTTGGAATTTATCTCTTCACATAATGAATTTATGCCAGATATGCAATAAATATAAAATCTGAATACAATAGGGTACAGGGTAATCCAGAACTGATGTACTAAGCCGAAAGGAGCTGGTTCAGACAATCATTATGAACAACGTTTACCATGGGACCAACTCAAACTTCGCGAAAAAAAGTTTCTGTAAAAAAATTGTCGATTCCGAGCTGCAATTTTTTATGGTATGAATAAAATTTTGGACGTTTTGCGCTATAGACATTTTGCTTCCTAGTCATTGTGCGCCTTGGACGTAATGCTCTTTGTACAATTTGCGCTTTTGTCATTTTGTTTGCGATTAAACCGGTTTTTATCACCACCTTTCGGCTTAGTACAGGGAAGCAGATAACCCTGTATATATAGAGAATATATAATATAAATATAGAAACAGGAAAGAGAAAAGTTGCCTAAAGTTAAAGATTTGAAGTCGTGATTCCTGAAAAATAGCATCGAAAACGTAGAGAAACGCATAAACCTATTTCAGATTAAAAAATAATTGGCCAAGTACGAGTCGGACTCGCGCACGAAGGGTTCCGTGCTCTATGGGAGCCCCCTTAAATATTTATTTTATTTTAATTCAATTATTTATTACTAAAGTGAATTTACATGAAACTTAATAATCTGTGAATATTTGAAGCATCTACCTGTTACCATTATTAATATCGAGCGAAAAACGGCTAAATATTCAGGTTTGTTGTATGGGAGTCCCCCTTAAATTGTAATTTTATTCTGTTTTTAGTATTTGTTATAGCGGCAACAGAAATACATAATCTGTGAGAATTTCAGCTTTCTAGCTAAAGCCGTTCATGAGGTACAGCCTGGTGACAGACAGACAGGCGGACGGACAGCGGAGTCTTAGTAATAGGGTCCCTTTATCCTTTTTACCCTTTGGGTACGGAACGCTAAAAAATGTTACACTACAAAATTTTAAGCTAGGTATAGTCAACGACTCTCGTCACAACACGATGACGACGACGATTTTTTTTAAATATTTATCGCGACAAATCTCCTGCTGGCTTAGTTATTTAAGCATAGCATCAAATTAAACAAATATGGTCATAATTCCCGACCCTTTCGGCAGTCCAGTGGCGTAGCGTGCCTTGGCGGGGCCCCGTATAAAAAATTGTTTGGGGGCCCTCATGGAAGTTAAAGATTTCTCATAAAAGAAAAAAATGTTTGCATATAGTGAAAATAAATATTAATTAATCCTAATTATCTGCCTGTCACATTAAAAAAATACTACAATTCAAATTAAATATACACTCTCCTTGCCATTTTTTTTGGCAAACTGATATAATAAATGTTTCTCTCTTTCAATCTTTATTAAATCTTTACGCAAGAAAAAAGCTTTAAATTTGCCTTATCATTTTTTAAATAAAAAAATTGAAGTTTTTTATTAATTTTTGCTTACGCACGTCTCGGGGGCCCCCGTAGCCCGGGGCCCCGTATACCTGATACGGCGTTTACGGCAGTAGCTACGCCCCTGCGTACAAAATAATGTAAAGTTCAAAATGTTCAACAAACACGTGTTTCAAAAGATAATAACATTAATGCGCAGTTTCGCAGAGTTTAAGTATCATTGGCGCCCAACGCGGTCCTATTCCCCTTCGGCGGTGGCCTTCGGACGAAGTGCTTCAAACTTACAAGGGCTTGTGGCTTTTGTTATTTACATTGTGTTTTCTATTTGTCTATGTTGTGAAAGAGCCAAAGTTTTAAACTGAACCTTATGATGATAGTAGTTTAAAATCGGCCAAGTACGAGTCGGGCTCCCGCACGGGGGGGTTCCGTACTGTGTGGGAGCCCATCTTAAAAATTTATTTCATTCTGTTTTTAGTATTTGTTGTTATAGCGGCAACAGAAATACATCATCTGTGAACATTTCAGCTTTCTAGCTATAACGGTTCATGAGATACAGCCTGGAGACAGATGGACAGACGGATAGCGGAGTCTTAGTAATAGGGTCCCGTTTTTACCCTTTGCGTACGGAACCCTAAAAACGTGGCACCAGAGATCAGACTTGACGAACCACGTGGTTTTACCTGATCAATAGATATTTATGGGTTTCTTTACCGTCGTATTGTACTAATGGCAAAGGCAGAACAATACGTCTCATCATGTTCCGTTCATTTTGTTAGTAAAATAAATAAAAACGATCTAAACCTACTTACGGTGTCATCTATCGGATTGCTTATGAAATGCTTCAAGACTCGCAATATCGATCGCACTTTCGAATATTTAACCGCATGATTAAGTGAGTATTTTTTTATTCGAATCCACAATACAGCTAATTGTTGACGTCATATTACCTTGTGTTAATTTGGTACATATGTGTATATTTTATTATGGTTTTATGTATGTATTGTTGGGTTACTGTGCGAAGGCTACTCTATCTCATTCCAACATGTAATGTTTGCGAGTATTTCTCTTTCTTTCACACTGTTTACATTATGGCTTAATGCCTCTTTGTTCTATAGCTTAATCGGAGGGCTTAGATAATTTGGGCAGCATAGCATTGGAACTACTAGACGGAGTAGACGGCGCTCGTGCCTGTTCTACAAAAGGCATATAATATTTTAAGTAATTACACAACGGTTTAAATGGTCATGTAGTTAACTCATAATGATATATCTCTACTCATCATGTGAAAATGGAAATTAACTCATTTACTCGTGTATAAAATGGAAAATATACATCATGTATGGAAAATACTGGACGTCGTTTGATTACCCTGACCTTAGGATAAAAGGTCAGAAGAGGGGATAACAAGAAAATATATCATTTTCTTGCCACGCTCGCTCGCTCGGAAAAACGTAAGTTGTTGTTGCATATTTCTGACTAACCCAAACGTATAGACACGCTGGATTTTTCTTTGTGTTTTGTCATTTCCTTCAGCACATTACTATAACCGAACAGCGAATTTGTTATTTTTTTTCTTTCTTTCAACCAACTCACAAAAGGAGGAGGTCCTGTCTATGACTGTGATCGAAATGTGCAAAGAAATTACATGAGTAATTGAATTAAGTATCATCCAATTTTACTTTAATATTCTTTTCGTTCAATCGCACTGGATGTTTACGTGTTTGAACGGAAGCGCGAAATTTTTTGTACCTAGCTTTAATTAACTAAAAGAAAAAAAATAACTATGATGGTAAAAAAAAAGTTTTAATGGTGATGTGCTTTTTGATAATCATAATATATAGATCCTAACGAAGTTGGCGAAAGCAAATCATTATTCTGTTGTTTATTCAAGTAATGCGTACTGCTGTCAGGGATGTGAAAATATGGTAGAACATCTAAACCTAATCCCAAGATGTGTTTTCGGGAACGACGTCATGGATGTGGGAAATAATGTAGACTATTTAAAGCTAAGATGTTTTCTGGAATGGCGTCATGGATGTGGGAAGTAAGGTAGAATTTCTAAAGTCAAGATGTTTTATTTTAGAATGTCATGTCGTGGATGTGGGAAATAAGGCAGAATGTTTAAAACCAAGATGGTTTCTAGAATGCCTTTAATGTGGGAAATAAGGTAGAATACCTAAAGCCGAAATGTTTTCTGAAATAGCATCATGGATGTGGGAAATAAAGTAGAATATCTAAAGCTAATATGTTTTCTGGAATGGCGTCGGCACTGTCCAAAATGCATGAATCTTTGGTGGCGACATGATACGCCATGTCGATGTTTTTACTTATAAGTAAATATTCTAATAAAAATATATATATATAACTAATGTGCTGATTATCTAAATGTCACAGTCGATTCTATGGGGGGCAGTTTAAAGGCAGAGATCATTTTTCGAAGGGACTTTTATTCTTATCCATTATATTAGTACATCCATGGTTTTAGTTCTTACTAAAATAACACATCGTATTACTCAATAACATAAACGACGAAGTTAAAGCTAGATGGCTAGAACAAAGGAGTGTTGTCTTTGTAATCAGAGTTTATTTTATAACTGTTGTGTTGAGGCTTGTGTTTATATATGTTGCCGTGTCGTCGAAATACTTTTGTTGGGTACCTACCTACTTGTTTTGTTTTACTCATGATGTAATCCTTAGTGTGAATAATTATGACAAACGTGCTACGTTGATCGAGGAAATATGTACTACATTGATTGATACTACTGGTCAACGTGGTTTGTTACGGGAAATCTGATAGCCGATCGTGTTTTAAGTAGATACTTATCTTCTTTATGAGAACACACTTAATATTTTTAAATTAGACTCACTTTTCTTGTGATGAGGTTCATTTTCGGAAATATTTATAGAGTTGAAGAGAGATCAAAAATTTTCTAAAGAGCCTCTATTGGCACAGAAGAAACTTTGGGGTGCACGATATCGCTGAGAATTAAACGCAAATCCGGAGTTTTCCTTAAAAATTTGGCAGCTGTAAATTATGAGTAGGTATGAACAAATAAGTTTTCATGAGGACATATCTAAAATGGAAAAGCGGTATCAAGGTTAGAGTCCAAGGATGTTGAGCAACTACTGCTGGACGGTCAAAAGGGGCCAAACGGAAGCCAAATGTACACGAAAATTTCAAAATTTGTATACCAGTGTGGGTATTGGGAGAATATAAAAGAAAAAATATTTTCGGATGTTATGATTACGATATTAATATCATAACGATGTTGCAGTTATGTCACTGCAGGCATGGATGAAATATTTGCTACCGAGTTAATACGCTGACTTTATACGGCATATTTATTTAACGTATTTTAATTTGATGCGCGTACTGTAACAGTGCACATAATTACGACGTACTGCAAAACACAATAGAAAGAGTAGGACGTGTTACTATGAAGCTTTACATGTTATCAGGATCGCGCTTTGAAGGCACTCCAAAACGCTAACTCACCCTTAGTGACGCTTGGACAGAGTCTCGGTGGCCGATACTTGGGAGAGCAGTCGCTTACGCACCAAGGAACTGTCTCACGTTTTCGGAGTGACCTATTTAATGAATGCTACTTACCTAATTTAATCCTTAACCAATGGATAAATTGCCGTGCTAATAAGAAGATAATAAATTAGTGATGATAAAATTATGTGACAGACAATGAACAATAAGTGATTAGTGATATTTCCCACCAACTGAATGAAATTATGTCGAACAAGGATAGTAATAATAAGCGGCCTCCCCTGACGACATACATAATATCATAATTACATAAATAATAGGGTGACAGATTATGCCCATAAACACTTTATTAAGCCTGTTCGTGAAAGTTTCAGATTTCAATCAAACGGAGAATAACGACGGATGCACCTGAAGTGAATGACCTGAATTTGAGGTCATGAAGGGATATACGTGGGTCCAAGGACAGGACTAGCACGCAGCACCCGAAAATTGGGTCCAGGAGGGATGTGAGGAAGAGTCCAAGGACAGGACTAGCGCATAAGCGCGTAAGACCCGAAGACTGGGTCCAGGAGGATATGAGGGAGAGTCCAAGGACAGGACTAGCGCATAAGCGCATGGGACCCAAGGACTGGGTCCAGGAGGTATGTACGTAAGTCCAAGGATAGGACATACACTTATATGCCGGAGGACCCGAGGGATCGGGTTCAGGAAATGCATACAGCATGGAAGGAAACGAGCATAGTTCCAGACGAGGGCAAGTCCACCGAAGTTTTTGTATTTGAAGAATGGATGATTTTAATAGTAAGATAATTGATAAGTTTTTGTTAATTTTAGAATAAGTTAAAAGCGCTGACAAACATAAAATTATATTCAATGCGAATGCGATACCGGAATTTGACCTATTGATTAAAGAGCAATCTATGACATGGTTTTACAAAATTTATGGATAAAGAAAGAAATTATCTACTACCCTAAACCTAAACTGATTGGTATTCAAACAACGTAGAACTAGGTTCCAACTTCGATATTACATTCGCAGATGGAATGAAAAGGAAAATTAACTATGGAGAGTTTTTAGAAACGTTTAATTATATGAAGATGAATTTGTTAAATAGTTATAAAATCTATAGTAGGCTGGCAGGCAGTAAATTTGTACTAAATGACATTGAGGATCGGACGGTAAAGGTTAGTGTCCACACCCTGCTGATCAGTTCAAGGATCTGGAACAGGTATTGAAATATTTTCGAACCGTTAGGGTCGGTCAGGCGAGAGAAACTCTGAGCGCTACACGCAGGCTAAATGAAAGAAAGTTTGGACCCAATCCAAACTATACGGGATTTTTCAAACCAGGTACCAGTTTGACGAATTCGGACATAAGTTGTTTCGATTGTCAAGAACTGTTTCGGGCATCAAACATCTAACTGTTCTAGGGACAGCGTTGGAAGCGAAGCAGAAAAGGGCTGAGTGTCAGGTAATGATTTTATTGATGGTGGGTTACGAGGTTTTGAGGTGAGGTAAGGTTTATTATTTATTTCCCGGTCAGTACAAGATCAGGAACGAACATGGAGCGGTTTCGCTATACAATGCTTTGTCGAGGATGTTAACTTTTTCAATAAGATACTCCAGGGATTAAGGTAAGATAGTTAATGATAAAATACGCTATCGTATACACTATACATGGACAACGTGCTTATACCGTCTAAAGGTGTCGATGAAGACACAAAGATTAAACGAAAGTACGTTTGTTAATAATAAAGGGAGGCTTGAGTTAAAAGAAAGTAAGTACCACATTTTTCTCGAATTTATAGATCTACTCGGAATTTATGTAAGCGCGGACGGTATTCGTAGACGGACGTCCAGGCAGGTGAAAGTGGAAGCGATCTCCGAATTTCTTTAGCCACAATAGACATGAGGTACTTACTTCAGTTTTTGAGTTTGTGCGATAAAGTGGACTGTATGAACAAACAAATTATTATATTGTCGAAAGTTGGATAGGAAGCACCAAAAGATAATTGTGGGAACACTCACGGTTGCTGTGGAGCGGCGTGACGTCCTCGCAGCGTAGGATGATAGCCTACCGGGCCCGGTTCTGGCGTAGGCAGGCAGCCCCTGGGACGGGCCAGGTTGCCTCTACTTGAGGCGTGATGTTCTGGGTCTAGTGGTGCGATGATTCAAGGAAAGGATAGGTACGTCTCGCGACGTGATGGGTACTAGGCGGCACTGAAGTTACTTTAATTTAAATTACTCGACGAAAAATGCTTAGGTAAATGCATGGGTGTACTTGCTGCGATAGGCGCGTAGAAAAAATGACCGACGCTTAGATTCGAACGAAACGGGAAGTGGATATCGTGTCTATGACATCTAGTCATGCATAGACTATCCTTCTATAGTTTTAATTTCTAGGTTGGGGTGCCAATAAAGAACATTCCGCCCACCTAAATGCGAAGTCAGTTAAGTATTTACGACAAATCTACGACAAAGGGTTAAGATATTTCGAGGAACCTAATTAACATTACTAGTTACATTATTAGATTAGTTACAAAAAATAATTATTTTACATGTGTGGTTATTGTGGTACGTAATGAATATTTTAATTTAATGAGTTAAAGGCAAGGGACACAGTTTTACCACGGGTCTTTTGTATTCTCCCGTAGCGGTGCGAACCGTGGCAACTCTGCAGATTTGATCGGTGCCAGGATGCAAGGCGACAATGCGTCCTAGACACCAATGTAGGGGAGCAGTCTGCTCGTTTACAATGAGAACTAGACTCCCTACAGTGAGGTTGGAATGAGTTTTGTCCCATTTAGCACGCTGTAATAATGTGTGCAGGTACTCTTTCTGCCAGCGTACCCAGAACGTCTGATGGATCTGTTGAAGGAGTTTCCAGCGGTGAAGAACACTAATTTTACTGTCGACAAAATTTTCCTCTGGAACTCCGGTCAAGGGTTCAGTGGTAAGAAAATGACCGGGAGTCAAGACTGTGAGGTCATTGGGATCACAACTTAGGGGCGTAAGCGGGCGAGAGTTTAGCATTGCCTCTATTTGAGAGAGCACGGTGTAAAACTCCTCATAGGTGAGGCGCTGAGTCCCGATCACACGAGTTAAGTGAGTCTTCACAGACTTGATTCCAGCTTCTGCCAAACCGCTGAAGTGAGGACTTCCAGGAGGGTTGAAAGTAAATTTAATCTCTTGGGTTGCTGCTGCAGTCTGCATGAGGGAATTCAGGTAATTACTAGCACCCACGAAATTCCGTCCCTGGTCAGAAACGAGCTGATTGCAGCGGCCCCGACGAGCGACAAACCGTTTTAAGGCAGCTAGGAAGGCCTCAGTGGAAAGCTCAGAAGCTAGCTCTATGTGCAGACAGTGCGTGCTTGTGCAGACAAAAACACAAATCCACGCGCGAAACGTCTTTACTCCTCGACCACGGCCTAGGCAGATATCAAAGGGTCCTCCGTAATCGACAGATGAACAAAGAAATGCTTTGAGGTGATTAACCCGATAAGGGGGCAAGTTTCCCATAAGAGGAGCAGCGGCAGGGCGAGGCTTTGCTCGAAAGCATTGGATGCAGCCAGCTACGACAGTCCGAATGGCTCGTTTCGGCGACAGAATCCAAAAATCTTGCGCAAGTAGATTATGTAGAGTCTGGGCACCAGGGTGCATAAAGCGATCATGGTAGTCCTGAATAATTAGAGAGGTCAGGCGATGCTCACGCGACAAAAGCAAGGGATGCTTAACGGCGAAATCTAACTTGGCATTCGCTAAGCGACCGCCCACCCTGAGGAAACCTGCCTCATCGAGGAAAGGGGAAAGCTTGCGCAAGGTCTTGGGAAGAGAGTTAGGAGAGCCCTTCCTTAATTTTTCAATGTCAGCAGCGAAAGAGGCCTGCTGAGCATGTTTGATTAAGAGGTTGAAGCTATCCTGAATCTCTTCTACTTTAAGAGGACCGACAATCTTTTGCAATGAAGTCCTAGCATTGCACGAAAAACGACGACAATACGAAAGAACGCGTTTCAGCTTAGGAAGCGCCGAGAATTTGTTTATTAATTGATCAACAACGTTGACTTCGACAGATGTTAGTAAGGTTAGAATCCGTTGCTCTTCCTGCACCTCGGCATCAGACTTCGACGAGAATTCAGTGAAGGGTTGTTTCCAGTGAGCTTCAGGCTCAGCGAGCCACGCAGGACCCTTCCACCATAAGTCACAATGTACGAGATCAGCGGGCAGCATGCCACGTGACCCAACATCCGCAGGCATCGACAAGGTACTGGTGTGTCCCCAACAATCAGGAGGCACAATTTCCTGGATGTGGCTAACGCGGTTGGCAACGAATGTCTTCCACTTAGATGGACATGATTTTATCCATGCCAGAGCTACAGTGGAGTCAGACCAAGCGAAAATATTTTCAAAACGGTGGAATGGTTCCAGAGTTTGAACGACAGATTTAATCAAGTCAGCCAATAATACTGCTGCTTGTAGCTCCAGGCGAGGTATAGAGAGCTTTCGAAGGGGAGCTACCTTGGTTTTTGCACAACAAAATTGCACTGAGCAGGCTCCATCTGCGTCCACGACACGAAAGTAAATAACGGCGCAGTAGCCACGCTCAGATGCGTCACAAAAACCATGAAGTTGTAGCACGACAAAGTTATCGACAAAACGACGAGGAATTGAAACAGCTGTCAACAATGGCAGCTGACTTTTATAGAGCAACCATTCAGAGGCAATCTCTTCAGGAACCTCTTCGTCCCAGGGGAGCCCCTTGGCCCAGAGCGCCTGAATTAAATATTTTCCAAGAAATATCACCGGGCATAAGACTCCAAAGGGATCGTACCAACGGGAGACCTCCGACAGTATGGTTCGCTTGGTACAACGACGCTCCGCTTGTTCAATGACCTTGAATCCAAATGTATCAGACTTTGGTTCCCACTGCAGACCCAATATTTTTAATGAGAGGTCCGTGACCTCATCAAAGCTCCTGAACCCCTCATCATAGAGGTCCGAAGAAGAGATTCCCTCTAGAAAAGTAGGGCAATTAGATGTCCACTTTCTCAAATGGAAACCACCTGACGACAGGATTTTAATTAGCTCAGCTCGAAGCCGGAGAGCACAATCCAAGGATTCAGCACCAGAAACTACATCATCAATGTAAATGTCTCTCCTCAGCACTGTTGAAGCAACCGGATATTCTTCGGCTGCTTCCCCAGCGAGTTGGGACATGGTACGAAGAGCCTGAAATGGAGCAGCAGAAACTCCATAGGTAACAGTCAGCAATCTGAAGTCTCTGATGGGTTCAAGCGGAGACGAGCGCCACAAAATCCGCTGATAATCCGCATCCTCTTCTGGTACCCAAATTTGGCGGTACATTTTTTGAACATCAGAGCTGAAGACGACTGCATGCCACCTAAACCGCATCAACAATTCAAAGATGCTAGTCTGCAGCTTCGGGCCAGGGTGAAGTGAGTTATTTAATGATTTGCCCCGAGCATCACCGGCTCCAGCATCAAAAACCACCCTTAATGGGGTGCTGATGGAATCAGGTCTTGAGATGCCATGGTGTGGTATATAATAAAAGGAGCCCTCGTTGGAATCTGGAGGCTCGACTTCCACCATATGACCACAGCTCTTATAATCATCCATGAAGCTTACATAAGCTCTCCTAAATTCAGAATTTAAATTTAATTTTCGCTCAATCGACACGAAACGCTTTAATGCTATAGCACGAGAACCAAGAAAGGTTGGTTTGTTATGCGGATCGACAAAAGGTAGGGGCACAACAAACTTTCCATCCTCTCTTCGACAATGTGATTCGACAAAATATTTTTCACAAAGTTCTTCTTCCTTTGAGAGAAACTTTGTTTTGGAACCGACAACTTCTTCAACTTCCCAAAATCTTTTAATTGTTTGGTCAAGCTCAATATTAGAGACCAATAAACAATTATTTGGGGATTTTCGACAACGAGAATATTGGGACGGACCGGAGTCGGTACCCATTAATATCCAACCTAGGGTGGTATTGACTGCCCTAGGTTGCCCCTGTTTTCCATCCCTAATTCCTGGCAGCAGGCATGTGGCGAAGATAGTAGCGTCCAGTAACAAGTCGACTGGACCAGGCTCTGCAAAGTTCGGATCTGCCAACCTTATACCTGCTAGATGCGTCCAAGAGGACGCATCTACCAGGTAGGAAGGTTGGTCAGCGCAAATATTAGGTAGGACAAATGCCTCTAGTGTCAAGTTGTAAGCAGCGTCGGACTCGCTTGGCTTTATTTCACACGTGAGAGCTCCCAGCGATTCAGTATTGGCGTTTCCAATGCCGCTTACCACCAGCTTGCTTGCTTTACTACGCAAACCCAGGCGTGCAACGCACTCTTGCGAAATGAAGTTACACGCACTGGCGGAATCCAATAGGGCACGTACTGGCTGATAATGTCCAGTGATGTCCCGAACCAATACTCTAGCTGTTGCAAACAGTACTGAGTTTGCCTTATAAGCGGAAGTGAGCACCGTAGTATTCTTAGGTACTTCCAGGGATGGTTTTGGCGACGATGTGGTGAAATGCAGAAGTGAGTGATGCGAAAACCCACATGTATTACAGCGCGCTGTTTCCTTACATGCCCTAACACGATGTGAACTTCCTAAACAAAGGACGCATAGACCCTGTTCTTTTACAATATTAAAGCGATCTACAGGATTTTTTTCCAAAAAAAGTTGACAATTTACTAAGTTGTGAGATTTCGAACAATAGGGGCATGTGGCAGTCGACACTACTAAGGCAGGTCTCGATCTTGCTTGGACTTGATGTTGATTCCGTGAAGCACTAGCAGTTTTAATGTTATTCGACGAAGTCCCTGGTCCGGTAATGTTGGACATTTCTAGGGCCTGGTAGTGGTTTTGAATAAAGTTATGAATTTGGGCATACTTTGGGATTTCATCACTCTTAATTTCTAATTGAAATGCTTCCCGAGTAGCCTTATCTAGTTTTGACCACAACAAATGAAATAGCATAAAGTCCTTATCGGGCAATCCATATTTTTCCAACACGGATAAGTTTTCTGAAAATGTCCGGTGAACCCGCTCTAATTCCTTAGCTGATTTAGTTTTTACTTGCTCACAACCTATTAATTTATCATAGTAGTGTGTGGCAATTTGCCTTTTTTTATCAAAATGATCATTGAGCAGATTGTACGCGTCAATGTAATTAGCATCGGTTATTGGGAAATTTTTAATTAAATCAAACGCTCTACCTGTTACATTCGACAGAAGGTAGTGCAGTTTTTCCACGTTGCTTATATTACGCTGGTGAATCAATGAATCGAAAAGGCCCTTAAATGCGACCCATTGCTCCAACGTTCCGTCAAACTTAGAAATTTCTATTTTGGGCAGTCTTGCCTGAGCATTTGTTTCAGGTAATTTTTGTGGCTTATTATCATTTTCGCGGCTTACTATTTTACTCTTTATTTTCTGCACGAGTTCTTCGAATTGGAATGTAACGTCAATTTCCCCACGTTTCTGTGACTTATCTAGAATGCCCGATAAAAGCTTTATTTGTGCTTCGTGGAATTGCCTTTCGATTTCTACGATATCAGGCAAGGCTACGAAATCGCTATGTTCTAAATATTCAAGTCTAATCATCGCGTAATCTCGCGCCGTTCGGTTTAAATCCGCTCCGTTTTCAGACATGTCGAGACTCATTTCACTTCTATTCGCACTTAGAATCACTGCACAATCACTGAGCGTACGCGCCACAATAACCACAACAAAAAACTTTTGAAAACAACTGATCGAAAAAAGAAAACAAAACAAAATAGATAACCTGAAATTCAAATCAAAATTAAATTCACGTTGACATTTCATTCGATTGCATGACATTTGACACGAACAAGAACGAATATTTTGGAGTGAACTACCACAGATTCCACGAAAATAAATTAACGCCAAAGAGTGGCCAAAGACAATATTGACTGTTGGACTGACGTACAAAATTGAATGAGTTAATGAATGAACTTGCAAATGAGCTTGAATGCACTTTATTGTATTGAGATGTTGGCACTACAATTGAATGAATGGTTCTTAGGAATTGAATTGTATTGAATGAAATATTATTACACCTTACAAAAAATGGCGCTTTATTTGCGTTGATAAATTACGACACGACAAAATTTTGTTCCTAACAGAAAGCGGCCATCTTGTTGTTTTGCACAAAATGATGTAGAAAATTCTGTAATTTCGACAAATATACTCTTTTTTAACGAGAAAATGCAATTCACGACAATGAAATCGATGTATTTATTCGAAATATGAGATAATACGACGAAAATATGTGCTAAATACGCTAGTAACTGCCGCCGTGTAACCGCGAACACGTGGTACTTTATTAGGACAAATACGTGTTTTCGACAGGGAAATCTTGATTTTAATACGAAATGCGATGGATTAGGTAAATTAGGATAGGACTGATCCAAAAATGCGGTTCCGAGGACCAAAAAATGTGCGATAAAGTGGACTGTATGAACAAACAAATTATTATATTGTCGAAAGTTGGATAGGAAGCACCAAAAGATAATTGTGGGAACACTCACGGTTGCTGTGGAGCGGCGTGACGTCCTCGCAGCGTAGGATGATAGCCTACCGGGCCCGGTTCTGGCGTAGGCAGGCAGCCCCTGGGACGGGCCAGGTTGCCTCTACTTGAGGCGTGATGTTCTGGGTCTAGTGGTGCGATGATTCAAGGAAAGGATAGGTACG
Organism: Hypomecis atomaria; assembly: GCA_964007245.1. Lineage (NCBI taxonomy): Eukaryota > Metazoa > Arthropoda > Insecta > Lepidoptera > Geometridae > Hypomecis > Hypomecis atomaria. The sequence goes on from OZ023279.1 coordinate 25,571,778, forward strand.
TCTCGCGACGTGATGGGTACTAGGCGGCACTGAAGTTACTTTAATTTAAATTACTCGACGAAAAATGCTTAGGTAAATGCATGGGTGTACTTGCTGCGATAGGCGCGTAGAAAAAATGACCGACGCTTAGATTCGAACGAAACGGGAAGTGGATATCGTGTCTATGACATCTAGTCATGCATAGACTATCCTTCTATAGTTTTAATTTCTAGGTTGGGGTGCCAATAAAGAACAGAGTTTATTAGAATTCTTCAGACGATTTGTCAAAAATTATGAAATAACACTTCGAGTGGCTCTGAACAGTTAGTAAATTAAAAAGGGTTAAGTATTTACTAATATATTAATCCTCGCTCTATATCGATCATGCTGTTATCAGCTGGAACGGAACTCCATACGCATGTTTGCGAACAAGGTCTGGCAGGAATACTTCTATAAAAGAACTCGAATGACGCGCTGCAACTAGTGCCCTATTTTGGCCATAAAACTACAGTCGACAAACGTTAGTGGCATTTCTACGAATTGGAATACAATAACATTATTCCTAATTATTGAATTATTGGAATTACATTAGCGGTTATCACTTCGCTAAACCGGTTTAGAATCTACCTCGTAGAAACTAATTTTGACGGACTGGAATGCTTCTCTTCTTCTTCATGTCGATGGTTCTAAAGTGAGATCTATCTAGAGAAGCTTTGCCCAGTAGTTCCGAGGAGAGGTGGCTTTAGATTGTTACTTAGATTATCCCTGGCAAAACGAGATTTCGTATCCGGAATTGAATGATGGTAGGTCCTTTACTCCTAAATTAGTAAAGTAGTAAATTCCTAACTTTAGGAATTTTTACACAATAGAATATCGTCTTGGAGCTCGAACGCAGATGACCTCAGCAGAAATCTATCTCTATAGTTGAGCAGTACATCCGATTCAATTGTCCGATAATGGGGTAAAATTAAGAAAAAAATATAAGAATTATTACTTAATACTAGCACTGGTTGATGGGTTTATAAAGTACCTAACTGCACATCTCGTGAAGGATACGAAATCAGCGACTTTGGTGCGAAAGATAAAGAATTTCATTACTTACTCTGGAGTTCGCGCCTTATTACTGACAAAAGTACTAGTCTTACTAGCAAGACTTTATTATATACTTTATCACATACTATTCAGGTAGGTCTAAAATGCAACATCTACCTTTTGGTAAAATGAGCAGGTAAATGGATTTAAAGAGATAATACTAGACGCTTTGTCAGCTTCTAGTCATGGAAACGACGACCAACCCTAGGAAGAACACATTACTGACAAACAGGTAGATATCAACAGAGGAAAAGATAAAACTACAAAAAAAGTCTTGAACTGCCGTATTTCATAAGCCAAACAAAAAGGTGAGGTAATTCGTCAAACTTTGAATAACGCTTCCATGGAATAATTGAAAGAAGATGAAAAGCAGGAGAAAAGTTTAAGGAGTGACAGGTAAGAGGCGCTGTTTATATATATTAGGCGCAGAAAGACTCCAAACCAGCACAACGAAAAAGACCTGGTAAGAGAGAGACATAGTAGAGTGGAGAGATAGCTGCCGCATGATGGTAAGCCTCAAAAATTAACACTAAATATCATGGACCGTACCGAATTACCGAAATTCTCCTCAATGACATATTTCTGACTGAGGGCACACTTCTAACTCGTAAGCAAGGCATAGAATTGAAAACCGTAGTTGCAGTTGACAAGATTTAACTTTAGACGATTTTTAATAGAGATTTGGTAATCAAATCGTATGATAACAATAGTAATGATAACGAGCAGATGTGAGTCTTCAAAAAAAAAAGCACGCGAATATAAGGAAAACAATGACAATTGTAAAATTGTAATTGAAATTTATTAAGTCTCTATGGTGAACCAATTTGATTTAAACTACTGCATTATAGCTATATTTGTAATGTTTATTTAGGTTATACATATAATTTAGTGAAGTTAGTGACTATCTGGTTTATATAGCCAATCATAATATTATATGATTATAAATATGTTAATGATTATCATTGCTACTTTATTTTGATGTTAATCTGACTCGTACGATGTTATGTGGCCTAGAATATAAATATTGCCTCTGTCAAATTAAGAGATAGAAAAATGACTTTGAATTAAAATAAAATACGTACATGATTGTATATGTTATAGTTGATATAAATAATTATCATAATCAAAGCGTAAATTGAATAGTTAGTACTAAATAGGAATTTCGCATTTCAGAACAGTACATTTTTGAAACTACATCGAATAATTAGGACTGTAATAACCTTTCATTGAATGGAGCATTTACTATTTTATACAATTGGACCGCTAATTAGCCGTTTCTCTTTGATTTTTACTATTTAAAACGTTTGCTTTCTCATTCATAGCGATGGGACTCGCTAGAAGTAGGATGGCCGAGCTGTTGGGTTACTGTGCGAAGGCTACTCTATCTCATTCCAACATGTAATGTTTGCGAGTATTTCTCTTTCTTTCACACTGTTTACATTATGGCTTAATGCCTCTTTGTTCTATAGCTTAATCGGAGGGCTTAGATAATTTGGGCAGCATAGCATTGGAACTACTAGACGGAGTAGACGGCGCTCGTGCCTGTTCTACAAAAGGCATATAATATTTTAAGTAATTACACAACGGTTTAAATGGTCATGTAGTTAACTCATAATGATATATCTCTACTCATCATGTGAAAATGGAAATTAACTCATTTACTCGTGTATAAAATGGAAAATATACATCATGTATGGAAAATACTGGACGTCGTTTGATTACCCTGACCTTAGGATAAAAGTATTTTATGTAGGTAAATAGGTATTCATTTATTTGTATGTAGGTTTATTATTATAATTTGTTGTTTGTGTATTCTTGTCTATGTAGTTTATGCTATTGAACAGCACCGACCGCAACATAAATTATCTGTAAAATTGTTCCATTTCGGTTGCCTGGAAGAAATCACTGCAGGCGATAAGGCCGCCCATTGTTCTACCGAATTATTGTTTATTTTTCTAGTTTAAGTTTGCTCTGTATATATACGGTGTGAAAATAAGGTAATATTGTATTGTATTGTACCTCCAAAAAACTGCACAATGACGTCACAAGTGTTGTTGCCGTCACAGACAGGGCTCTGTACTTAATCGCGCTTAAGAATGCCTGTGCCAATGTTAAGAGGGTCATTAAGAGCTAAAGGAGAGCACCAACGCGTGATATTAGACTAAATCGAGTGAAATTCGCAAAACAAAATGGCGGGCGTGGCCCGTGATGGTACTAAATGGGTCGTGTAATAGTGCTGTATATTATTTCACCCCGGATTTGGACAAACAGACGTTTTAAGAGGTTATTTAGTCAGGCTCGCTTGGAAGTCGTTACGAGTTTAGCGTATTTGACTAACTTTTATAGCTCTATTACAAATATTGTTTTGGTTCATTTAATTTGCTTTGGAGTATCGTGCTCTGGTTGGATGTGGATTAATGAAATCTGTTGTTTTTAGGGCTTTAGTGGTGATATAAACCGTCTAATTTGTGTTTTAATATCCCATACGCGGTTAATAACGCGCGGCTTTATGAGCTTCAGTCAGGATTGGATATTGCGCAGCTTGTAGCTAACTTTACATCCACCAATTTGTGTGTTGCGACCTATGCATCTTTACATATTCTCTTGTCATCTCCTGAATCACACCATTTTTCAAATGTCCTATTTGAGCTATAGAAGAATTTTTCCACCTTTACAAATGTAAGGGTTTCAGACTAGCTTTTTATACGCGCGTATAAAGCTCGTTTATAGAATCACATGTAGGCGCGTATGTATATGTGCGCCTTTTGGCCAAGCGCAACTCGCACGAGCGTTGACGAGCTTTAAAGCTTGTAAAAGCGTGTTAGATAGGATATTTTATAACATTATTCTATTTGACTTAAAATAGCCGCTGTACTCCATTTATTGGTCTAAAACTATTTCTTTACCTTCTATTCTTATAAATAGACGAATCAAGATACGAGTACCATATCCGCCATTCCTTGTTGTGTTTGTAATATGGTTTATCGAATGTGTTATTCTGTAGTCAAAGTGATTGTGATCCTATCAACTATTCCCTAATAGTTGAAAGAATAACATTTAATAACGATTACAAGATGTATTAAGTAATATAAAACTTATAAGTAACTAAATAGAACTAAGAAATATCATGACGTCCGAAAGTCGGCCATTGTTGTTTACATACACTATTTATTTAATACTGTGATTTCATAATGTTATAGATGACTTGAAAAGTTGAAACGTATCAATAATTGTTCTAATAATTCTAATAAGTATGAAATACAGTTTAAGATGATTTTATGTTTAACAATTGTGTAAAATGGAGGCTACCACCGTGCCCGCCATCTTGCTCGTTCCCTATTGGTTGTTGGTAATGTTTACATCGAGCAGTGGTGGTAAGGCATGGTGGGAGCTTGTGAAATCAGTATAAAACAGTCTGTTGGCGCGGCTTCGCTCTCTTAGTATCATTGAGTCTCTCTTAGTGTTCGCCCAGTATCCTAATAATAACGTTGGACAAATCTTTGTCGCTTTGAGTCTCACCTAGCTAGCTATGCTGAGTGTCGGTACTTTTATATTCGAAGCCAAGCCGAGTGGACGTCGCCATGTTGCTAAAGTTAAGTACTTTGTGTAATATCTAAATTATGTGACTGATCATTGTACATTGTAACAAAAGATTAGATTGATGACTTCTGAGTTTCTTGCCACTTCTTCTCAGACGTCTAGGGCCTTACGAACGTGGCTTAGAGTCTTTGCAATACATGGAGGTACCCTCTCGGGGCCCACGAGGTTTATGAATAAACAAAGATTACTTACTTACTTGTTTCCATTACTAATTTAGAAACCTCAAGTTAGGTAACTGCCCTCACAAACGTTTAGAGGATCAGATTGATGAGTTTCTTTGTTATTATGTTAGATTCAGGGTTGCTGTATTATTTAAGAGTAAGATTTCCATCCTGACAATGATATTTTGATAGATAAAGTAACCGCATTTTTAACCCTGATCTAACAAGCGCGTATACTGTCGCGACACCACTACCGGTTCGAGCGAATACGCCGACACAACCCCTAAAAGGATGCTAATTGATTAGGAATAACCCTGTATAGGTAATTGTAAATATTTGTTCATCGAAGGACTCTGGCTGTAAGTGCCAGCTTTGCTTTAAGCTGTTTGCGCTACATCCGAGTGTAATCTGCTAAATTAGTTTCATAATCGGCTGGCTGCCGGCTATAACCGTAAAATACTTGGTAGAGGGTTCTCGCCTCCCGACGGCAGTGTTGCCAATGTTGTGTCCTAAATTTCCATTTTATTTTATTTCTTTCGATTAACTCGGCAATGATACTAATTACGTTAATTAAACCGGTATTCAATTTAAATGATATAAACAAGGGTAGTTGATTTAATCAGGCGTTACATTGCGGAAATTCATCTTCAAATCTTTGTTTTGGTTATTTTTTTGTGTACTCTCTTTTGTGTTTTTTTTTTTATTAATATTGTGTTCGATTTTATGAATCAGTATTGTTTCAGATTTAATAGGACTATTTTATTCTAAGTCAAGTTAAATAGTACCTACCCTTAAACTTATTATCCTTATAATTATCAGAACAGACCGGACACACACTAAAAAAATATTCAAAGCAAAAATGTGAAGATTTGAGATAATTATTTGTAGTAGAATACATATTTGCGAATTTAGCTACGGATGTAGTAAATAATTTCAAATATAGAACACAATTCTTATTTATAGCCGTGGAAATTTCCACACCCTAATCTAAATCTCCCGAATTTTGGGGAATCCGCCACAAACTGGCAGCCCCATCGGTCCGAGGCACCGAGGCCACTCACCGCGAGGGTGCTTCACTTTCATCCGATTATGACGTGGAAGTGTTTATTTTTCATGAACATTTTTTTTGTTGAGGGTTAATTTGGAAAAATAAGCAATTAGAGAAAATTAGCCCGTCGTCATCATCTACAGCCTTCCTGTCCTATCCCCACTGCTGGGTATAGGCCTCTCTTTTACTATGGTCATCTGTCTCGGTTCTGTGCTAATCATGGCCAGGTTCGACGAAAAATTAAAATGACTTAGCTCACTAAAATTCTCAGATTATTTCTATAGTTGATACTCATCATCATGAACAACTTTTACAATGGGAATGGGACCAATAGCGAAACCGTGAAAAAAAAACACCAATCCGCACTGGGGCAGCGTGGTGTATATGGCCCAAGCACCCTTCATGGGTAGGCCTACGTTCTGCATTGGACTATTAAAAAAGTCTGATACAGTACAGATACAGTAATAATCGGTCAAGTGCGAGTCGGACTCGCGCACGAAGGGTTCTATACTGTATGGAAACCCACCTTAATATATTTTATTTTAATAATTTATTTTTTAAGTGAATATACAACTTAACATTCTTTGAATATTTAGGCAACTGCTTGTTGCCGTTATTACCTAATATCGAGCAAAAGTTAGTGTTTCTTGTATGGGATTATTTATTTTTGATGTGAATATTTCATTAAATATTCTGTAAAAATATTTTAAGCATCTACTTATCACCGTTATTAATATCGAGCGAAAAACTGCTAAAAATTCAGGTATGTTGTATGGGAGCCCTCTCTTAAAAATTTTTTTCTGCTTTTAATCCCTGTTCAAATAGTGGCGACAGAAATACGTCATCAGTGAAAATTTCAACCTTCTAGCTGTCACGGTTCATGAGATACAGCCTGGTGACAGACAGTCGGACAGACGGACGGTGGAGTCTTAGTAATAGGGTCCCGTTATTACCCTTCGGGTACGGAACCCTAAAAAAATCAGAAGTTCCATACATATTGGCGAGAAGGATGGATCTACAGCACACACATCGGTATTTTAAATGATCGAATCTAAAGATTTGAACCTGTCCCCCTGACCGAATGCAATTGACATAAAAGCGACTGCGGTCTTTATCAAGTTATCAAGTCATTGGTTGATAAGTTTATGTGGTAGCGGTAAAGTTACACCAGCGAGAGCTGAGTCGGGCAAAGTTACACGGACTGCAAGTCAGAGTCGGCAAAGTCGGCCACTCTTCCGAACTAGCTGTCTGGCTGCATTCAGTCCAGAATTTCAAATTTCATGCGAGTTGTTTCCAACTTTTAGATTTATTGGATCGGGCTTGTTAACTGAGGAATAAATGTTGGTTTTTATGATGTCGTAGTGTGATTATTTTTTGGTGATATTCTAGACCAGGGGTCACCAATTACTTTCATTGGGGGTCCGTTTTCCAAAAAACCTGACCGTCGGGGTCCAGGAGGCGAGTAAAATAAACTGTACTATTTAAATAATAGGTATGTGTTCGATACGATATCAATGGCCAAATGAAACGCATAGTTTCAGTTACTTGATTAAAAAATAAACAAATGTTTTAAATAAATGAAAATAAGTACCTACCAAGGGTTTTTAGAATATTAATGTAAAATATGTCATTTTTTTCCTTGGACTATCCGTCCGAAGTTTGGAGTAAAGTGTGTGCAAGCTATTGTCATTAAATCTTGGAGATGTTCATCGGCAAGTCTGTTCCGGAATTTATTTTTAGTGACATTCATATTAGAAAATGCTGCTTCACAAACATACGTTGACCCAAACAAAGTGAGAAAAGTTCAATTCTGGGTATTAATTAGCACAAACTAATTTTGTCCAAAACACTTTACAAGAAACTTCCTATTTTCAAAGTCAAAGTTAATATTTGCAGCTTCATTACTCCATTCATCACCAGGATTCAGAGGGTAAAATGTTACTGAGGATGTCGACGATATTCTCATTTTTCTTAATGTCGAGGAATCAGTTTTTAAATTCTGATTTAAGATCCTCAATGATAGTCTTTATACTCATTCGAATTACTATTATCAATTTACGCACCTACTCAAGTTAAGTATTTTAATGTAAAATATTTTGTATTAATAACACAAGGTCCGCATAAGATAGCTCCGCGGTCCGGATCCGGACCGCGGAGCTATCTTATGCGGACCGCCATTTGGTGACCCCTGTTCTAGACTCTATCGTGCTTACCTAAAAGGCCCGGTTTGTTCTAATTTTGAAGACACCCACATTCCTTTTACACGGAAATGAAGACAGGTTGCGCTTTTACTACAGAGAGTTCCGAAATCGTTTCGATTCGTATTAGAAATGTGGAATAGATTTGTGGTTATATTTTACCAGTAAAATTTTTTAATCACTAGCTACCCGTCCCGGCTTCGCACAGGTGTATTATACATAAACCGTCATCTTGAATCACTCTATCTATAAAAAAAATCCGCATCAAAATCCGTTGCGTTGTTTTAAAGATATAAGCATACATAGGGACAGACAGCGTGAAGTGACTTTGTTTTATACTATGTAGTGATTTTCAGCGCAATACTTATGTACCTGAGTACCTTTCTTCGGTACAACGATAAGAATCTGGCTCGGGATCGGCCATTCTATCAGATCTTTTTTATTTTATGACTAATGCTACTGCCACACGCTTGAAGAAGAATGACCGTTCTAGAAAAACTATAATTATTTTTCGCCAAAATTAGCACAACCCCCTTCATTCATCGCGTTCTACGTAGGTATGGTACAAAATTCGATTACTTTGCTCGATTCGCTATAGTTGTACCAATTTTAAGATTATTGTTCACTAGCGACCCGCCCCGGCTTCGCACAGGTATATTTTATACATATTAACTTTCCTCTTGAATCACTTTATCTATTTTAAAAAAACGCATCAAAATCCGTTGCGTAGTTATAAAGATACTTACATACAGTCGAATTTTTACCGACTTCCAAAAAGGAGGAGGTACTATGTTCGTCTGTATGTATTTTTTTTGTGTATGTTCATCGATATTTTCACCAATTGTGAACCGATTTAAAAAAAAATCTTTTTTAGTTCGAAAGGGTGTAGGTACTTCCAAGATGGTCCCATTTAAATTTTATCGATATAGGCTGAGCCGTTTTTGATAAATCAACATAAATGTACATGGACGTCACATCGATTCTTGCAAATTATTCGAATTCTGTACACGTGGAAGTCGGTGTTGCGATTTTTAGCGAAAAATAATAATTTGAAGTCGGTTGCAAAATAATTTGAATATGTCTCAAATTATTTAAAGTTTATGTATATAAACTTGGCAAGCGTGTAGAGCGACCACAACAGGAATAAAGTAAGGTAAAACGCTGCGAAATACATTTGTATAAGCCGGTGACATCAAACGGAACAATGGCAGATAAGAGTGATAAGGGAGGGAGGGAGATAAGATAAGCTCCGGGGAAGTTTGTTTACTTCGCACAATATGCCGGATTTATGCTTTGAGAACTCCACGCAGAGAAAGCCCACAGTCCCTAAGTAGTAAAAAAATATCCGAGCACCGCCATACATACCGACTTGATATTTTTTACATTAAATAATTCACAATGACCCATTTCTCAATCAACGTAATATATTTACAATAATAATCTTAAAGTTGTAACCGAGCACTTTGGCATCGCGCGGCATTGTAATAGTTCCTACAGTATTAATAAGAAAACAACACACTTCTAGGCTATCTTTAACAATTTTAAAATCCCAAAGAAACAATCTTTAAATTAAAATATTATTCTCAGAATACAATACAAGTTGCAATTTTAAGACTATCCGCCTTAACACAAAATATATAAACACGCTTTAAACTTTGTTTAACCGTGAAATTTGTACTGTTAAACTTTGTCTAAAGCGTGCGTAAATTTTTGTGGTAAGACGGTATGTAACTTTCCTAACGTTTACATTTTCTGTTTCTTAGATAATGTGGTCCCGAACAGATATTTGTGTGACGAATTAATTGAAATATCTGTTCTGGGGTCTGGCTCTATTGTTATTTTTCTTTATTAATTTCTCTCACTACATAGTATAAAACAAAGTCGCTTCCCTGTCTGTCTGTCCCTATGTTTGCTTATGTCTTTAAAACTAAGCAACGGACGTTGGTGCGGGGTTTTTTTTTAATAGATAGAGTAATTCAAGAGGAAAGTTTATATGTATAGGTATAATACACCTGTGCGAAGCGGGGCGGGTCGCTAGTTTTTAATAACTTCCAAAATAGATCCTCAGAAGAAACTGGACTGTGCTAAACCCTGATCGATAAAACTCGTTTTCTGGTCCACAAATCTGCATTTCAAAGTGGGAATCCCGGGAATTGAATATCCACCTGCAACGCCATTCGTTACGCCATTGGAGCTTAACTGAGATGAATCGATTCATATTTTCATAGATTTATATTCTACCCTTTTTATTTTAACGTCTGGCTGTTTTTAACGACTTCGCCAAAACGAGGTTCTCTGTAGACATATACCGCCTTACCACAAAATATTTAAACACGCTTGAAACACTGTTTAACTGTGCTATTTGTACTGTTAAACATTGTTTAAAGCGTGGGTAAATTTTTTTGTAGTAAGACGGGTAGTTCTCAGAAATCTAATACAGAGACCTTCCGTTTATAGCTCGCCTTGTCACTCACAGAATTATGTGAAAAAGCTATCGAAATAACATATGCTTTAAAAATCGTAAATATGGGTTTAGTAATTTTAAACAGAAATTTTATTCGGACGCCTAAAAAGCACCCGAATGGAGACCACGTTACGGCAAGCGTAGCGTAAGAACAGTATTTATTATTATTTGTAACGCTTTTAATGTGTTCTACCGGGATAGCCGGGTAGAAAAGGGCGTGAAAGCGAGAGTACCTAACTTCGCTGAGTTTGCAACCAATTTTAAATATGCTCTGTGTTAGTTAATTATTTAAGTTAATTGAGTAATAGAAGCACAGCACGAAATGTAAGAAAGGCGCAGCCGTTGGCTGCGTTACCAATAATACTCGGGGGTAGATTCAAGTCGGGGCGGTAGCCACGTCGCCCACGGCGGAAACGCGCAGATAGAAGCAGCAAGAAGCTAGTAGCGGTCTCGGGGTGAGACGCAGAAAGAGGCCACGTCGCCGCACGGTGAGGGACGCGCCGGAGGACGCTTGCCGCGCCTTGGAGTGCAGTTGTAGACCACAATTTCTATATGTAGAACAAAAAAAGAAACCCTGTCCGAGGACAGAAAACAAGTATGAATGTCTTGTTCTTTGGTCAGACCTCGCTTGAAGAGCGAGGCCCTCCATTTCAAGTTGGGGGTGACAATGATATCGGATGCGACACGTCATCGGGTCTAGAGAAAATACTGACAAAGACAGAGCCTAACCGAGACAGTAGGAATAAGAGGCTATTAAAAACTTACCCTAATGTCTTAGGGGTTTCTTTTCGAGGTTTCAAGTCGGTTCAGCCAAGGGAACTTCCACGTCGCACGGTGTTCGTCGTTCGGGGAACCAGGGTGTCGGCGCGCGGTCCTGTTCTCACTCGATTCGGTGGTTTTCTGTAGAATCAAGGGACAATTCCTTTGGTTCTTGTACAACAAGTGAATCGTTTAGAAAACCAACCTTGCCGACACGTACCTTCGTTAGGACGCCGCTACGGCCTTGTTCCCTCTACGACCCCGTGTACGCTCCTCTTGGCTGCTTGCTGGACAAAGAAAGACTTTCGCCTGTCTTTCACGGTTTTATGTGATTTTATTTCACTCCGACCGAATTTTAATATTTTGTTCTCGTTCCTGACCTTGTTTGTTGACACTTGACAGTCAAGTCGCTGGCAGATCCGACTTAAGCTGTCAGTGACTTTTTGTAAATTTTTGGCACCAACGTACCCGACGATTTGCCAACACTAGAGTGTTTTGGCACCTATTTGCCAAAACAGGGTTACATATTGACTGACGAAAATCTACCAAATTGGATGGATCTGGTAGGTACTCATCTTTCATGCAACTGTCACCTTGTTGTGTTTACTTGTTTTTAATATCTAATGCTTTGGTTATGTAACTGTCTAGATACCGAATTAGTTAGCTGAGCAAAACGACCCAAAAAATATGGTCCATAATTGGTACCTATCCATACAAATTTTGCCAGGTTTGACATATTAAGTACGCGCTCATTGTCAAAGATCTGGGCCGTTTTCTTTGTGATTAATGTTTATGTTTGTCCGTCTAGACAGATGTATAATCAAAGTTCTAATGTAAATTTAATTAATTGATGTGAATTAAGTTTAAATGATTTAGCTAGGGTTATTTGACATTGGTAGATATTTATAATATAAATAATTTACCATTGTGTAGATTTTTGTTGACTATTCAAAAGTGTGTCTCTGACACCCATTTGTCGAGTAAATGAACGACCTGGGTGAAAACCGCTTCAAACCAGTTTTATTAAAAATCCATAGGAAAAACACCTGGACACAGGTTCGTCCCGCATAAAAACATTGCAGGTAAAGTATTGCGGTATGTTTTTGTAAATCTATTTTTATTTAATTTGTGTTCACTTCCGATACTTTCTCTAGCGTTGTTGTTGACAGTCCTCGGGGTACGTAACAACGCGGAACGAGCGTTGTTATTATTAAAAATAGCCCCTTAATTAAAAAAGGGTTAAAAATAACAAGCCCTTAACTGATATTGTGAAAACACGTGTATTTTTTACATGCGACGATTTGTGCTCGTATTGTTTGCTTTGAGGGTAGGTTGTAATTTGATTTTGTACTTTTTTGACGTACTTAAGGACATTTTTGGCTTTTTATAAAGGTTGGTTACCGTACTTACCGTAGCGCTGTACCGTAGACACCGTAGTACGACAAGCTCAAGGGTATTAAATAATTTTAGTACATTTTGCGTGAATTTTGCACATTATGGCGTAACAGAATTATGTCATTAATTTTATTTCATCGTTCATTAGTGATACTGCAGCAACGACTTGGCATTTTGAACAGTTTTATCTAACTTCACTTGCCCGTTATTTGGGTCAAATACAGTAATTGAAATTTGACCCCTTCCCGTAGACAGATTATTATGACATTTGATACACAGCTTTAGTTTCGATGACAATACAATCTTTTGTATTCAGTATTGACTTAAATACAAGATGGCCACCGCTACATCATGGCGGATTACATTTTAGGGTTCCGTACCCAAAGGGTAAAAAGGGGCCTATTACTAAGACTCCGCTGTCTGTCTGTCTGTCTCCAGGCTTTATCTCATGAACCGTTATAGCTAGAAAGCTGAATTTTTTATAGATGATGTATTTCTGTTGCCGCTATTACAACGAATACTGAAAATAGAATAAAAATAATATTTTAGGGGGGCTCCATGCAACAAACCTGATTTTTCAGCCGTTTTTCGCTCGATATTAACAGGTGGATACCTGAAATAGTCACAGAATATTTAGCTGCATGCTTACTTTCATAATCAATAATTAAATTAATAATAATTCCCATACAGTACGGAACCCTTCGTGCGCGAGTCCGACTCGTACTTGGCAGATTATTTACACAACCCCTTCAATATGGGCATCAAATAAAAGGGCTTTTCATGTAGAATACATTTTGTAGTAACAAAATAAAAACTAAAAACACAAAAATAAAAACGTACATAATGAAATCTTCCAGGCGAATGCCCCACGATTTTATTTTTGAGTTATTATTTTTTAGCTTTTGCACATAAAAACGTTTAATTTTAAAAAGTTTTTACCAATTTTATTACATTTAATATTGATAGACTGCAGTAATTGCACACAATTGTTAGTTTGACAAAAGCATTGCAGATTTAATAACTACTCTTCTCACGGCACACAATTAATAATTTAACTAATCATATTTAATAATTTGTAAAACTGTAATTTTAAGTTAGCTTAGTAATATTTTTGCTACTTCGTATAATTATTGCATGTGGTGCTTCCTTAGAAAGATTACGCATTTAGTATAAGTTAGTATATAAGTAGTTGATGTTTTTTTTATGCAGTTATCAATGTGAAGCATAATAAATAAATAAAAATACAAAAATAAAAATTATTAATAGATACAGGCCGAATTATACTAGTCGGCGGATGTAAAGTTAGCCACAAATACTATTTTACAGCGGAAACGTAAAATAAGTTCGTATAGGCTGGGTGGCTGGCCCTGGTGTCAGAGTTTTTAAGTCGCCTGAAGGCCTCTAACGTGGCTAAATGGTTGATGCAACCAGGGCCTAAAACTTAACGTGACATCCTAGCTACGGTAGCGCTCAGTTGTAAATGCCACCTGCGGTCACCCATCCGAAGACTGACCGTTGCTTAACTTTGGTGATCGCTGACAGACACCTAGTCAAACTATAAGCGCTTCGTAACGAAGCCGTATTTTCAAAAAAAATAAAAATATGACTTTTAAAAATAGCTTATTTTAGCTTTTGAGGTCCTGGAGATCATGTAGCAGCAGAGCGCTAGCCAAGTAAAACGAGCCCAAACACGACGGGTCTATCTTGTTTAGTACAGGAAATCCTATGGCACTTTCCGACTCCGCCATCAGATCAGCTCCATGGTACCATATTGTTGCATTGTTACGCGATATATGCGTGCAAAATTTCAGATCTATCGGAAACGGGAAGTTGGTCAAATTTAATTTGCAAGATTCCACCCGAACTTACATACTTACATAGGTACATCCACAATAAGAGAAACACCAAATCCAAAACCGTTCAATCACATAGAGTATCGCTATCAGAGAGCGAAGCAAACGCTCCCAATATGTCTGAATGAACACGAGTACCGAAATCCTCAATAAATATCAATTTGTCCGATTTGGATCACCGATACTGACAAACAAGCAAACATACCAAATGTTATGATTGATTGTGTACACTCGGCTACACAATTGAGTTGAAATGTGGGGATAGCGCGGAGCGCGCATAGATTTTGTAGAAAACAATCCGTCATCTGTTCCTCAGACCAAATAAAAAAATCAAGACAGACCGTCTTGAACAGATAAGTGAGGCCAGTTTTTTATACATGTGGTGAGTGCATCGGTGTTGCGCCGCCATAGTTCGACTAACGAGCCAAGGCGTAATTTCGTTGTACGTGTTTGTGTGTGTATTAGCGTCTGTACACGGCAAGGCGTAGTGTTGCCGGCCTCACTTGTTTGTTTCTCAACATTCTGTCTTGATTTTTTTATTTGGTTTGAGCATTTGTTCATTCATCATCCATAGCCATAATGAAGAACGTAACCATAATAAAACCGGTTCTGAAACCAACTGGTCTTATTGGATATTGATAGGGGAGGCCTATGTCCAGCAGTGGATAAATAAATGATTGAGTATTTTCTCAGATTCGTGAATTCGTTCGTTCGTGATCCTGCGGTCTTGATGAGATCATCTGTCCTACGCTGCGATTTCCGGTACGTGGTCTCCACTTCAGAACTTTTCGACCCCGTCGGTCAGCAGTTCCGAGCCCTGCCTACTGTCACTTCAACTTGCCAATCCGCTGACTCGGAGTTTCTTTGCGAGATCGAATCAGGAATGAGGCGATCCGCAGAAGAACCATAATCATTTATTGGAACATTTGTAATAATTTGTATGCTGTTCTGATGTAATTGGCTTCGTTTTATTGCAGGCATATCGCAAAGCTTTGCTTAGTTTGTGGTCAGAGGCCGTGTGTAAGATGTCCCCAAGAAATTACTATAATTTTAATACTATAATTTGTAAGTATGAACCAAATTGGTCAAGATCGAGTCATAGGCTTATGAAGATGCAGTTAAAGAGATGTCTCGAGGTCTACTGTTCCGAGAACTAGTAGTTTTAATTTATTTCGGAGAGTGTGCATCTGAGCTACACGACCTTACCCTTCCATCCCCTTTTTACTACAGCACAAGTAGAAAGACGCCTCACTACCACCCCTACACTGTCGATTTTCCTTCGATACGTACGAAGCGGTTTGACTCAACATTTCTGATTCGTACCGCCAGGGAATGGAACAGCCCTAAGAGATATAATCTAAAGCTTTTCAAGATCAAGAGTGAATAGGTATCTTCTAGGTGCTTCATCTTCCACCACAACGTGGCTTACCATCAGGCGAGTTGGTGGTCAAACGCGGACTTATTCGCGATAAAAAAAAGTTTTATCTAATTTTTATGGGCCTGACTGTACCAGCTCTCAAATGTACCGTATTATTTAGGATTTTCAATAATATTTTAGCAAATAACTCAGGATTACGATCCTAGCCTGTAATCTAGGTCGTTACGTTGCTGATTATGATTTATTACATATTCTGTACTGCCTTAATTAAGAGAAATGAGTTTCGTTAGGTGTTTGGATAAATTTGTAGGCATTTATTGTACTTAGATTTAGAATTTCATAACTGAAAGGTATAGAGTAGGTATTATAGGGGGAGTTTGTCAAGATCTTTCTCTCTCTCTCATACAAAAACTTCATCGATTCTTGACAAAATTTATGGCACAGCTTTTGTTGCTATAGCTCTGCGGAAGCACCACCATCTAGAAAAAATTCAATAGTACCTTAAAATGTTGTACATTAGACGTATTATGTATGTATAATATTATTGCTGTACGTCCATTAGGTATTGACAAAATAGACATCAATTGTGGCTCTGCTGCGGAGCATACTCTCCAGCAGAGCCACTCCGAACTTGTATTCAGAAAAGATAAATGCGACTTTTTTGCGATGAAAACTGTTGTACGTTTAGTACTTGATGCGTACGTGTAAAAACATTACTATAATGACAGTGATTTCACTTAGTAATACTTCATGCAAATTTTCGTAGAAGCGCCTGGTTATTTTATGTCAGCAAAAGGAAGTCTGGATATTTTTTATGTATGGATGAAGCATAGTCCCGTTTTTACCTTTTGGGTACGGAATCCTAAAAATGAGCATGTAACGTTTAAATGTATTGTTTTGTATATTTATTCGTTTGTAATACGAAATTCACATTTCGAAAACGGCTCTAACAATTTTAATGAACATATTTTAAATCATTTTCGAGAACACGAAAATGTACACGATGGTCATCCACAGCCTCAAATAGATAATAATTATTTTTCGCAAAAAAAATGGTAAAACCGCCTTCCATCGTGTACAAAACTCGAATTTTTTACTGGAATCGTTTACATTATTGTTGATTAATCAAAAACGGCTCAGCCGATTTCTGTAAAATTTAAATGGGACTACCTCGGGAATATACCCTTTCGTAAAACGAATTTTTCGATTCGATTCACAATTGGCGAAATAATATACTAATAAATAAAAAGAAGTAAAATACGAATAAATATATATGAATATACACAAGAAAAGAAAATACATACACACGAACATTGAACCTCCTCCTTTTTGAAAGTCGGTTAAAAAGAAAAGAAACTACTCTAATGCGAACCGTACAAGTGATAAGTACCTATAGTTGCGAAAAAACGTTAATTTATCTTTAGTCGATAAAGACTCCTGTGAGTGACGTTTTGACGTAATTTGACAAATGATACCCCCTGACTCGGATAGATGGCGATATTGAGTGGCTAGATAGCTCTAGCGAGGTTTCTTTGTATGATGTAGTTTTTTGAAATTGATTTTGTTATTTTAGTTTGTAGGGTTCCGAACCCAAAGGGAAAAACGGGACCCTATTACTAAGACTTCGATGTCCGTCTGTCCGCCTGTCCGTCTGTCACCGGGCTGTATCTCATGAACCATGATAGCTAGGCAGCTAAAATTTTCACAGATGATGTATTTCGGTTGCCGCTATAACAACAAATACTAAAAACAAAATAAAATAAATATTAAGGGGGGGCTCCCATACAACAAACCTGAATTTTTAGACGTTTTTCGCTGTATATTAATAATGGTACCAGGTAGATACTTGAAATTTTCACAGAATATTTAGTTTTATATTCCCTTCAATAATAAATAATAAAATTAAAATAAATTAAATATTTAAGGGGGGCTCCCATACAGTACGGAACCCTCCGTGTGCGAGTCCGACTCGTACTTGGCCGATTATTTATTAGGGCTAGATACGCATGTGGTACTAGCCAAAACGTAGGAAAAATTTCAACTATGACCCCGAGTAAAACTCCTATTTATTTTAACGGTATTTAGGGGCCCCCTTACCTTGAATAATAACGGTCTAAGAGACTCTTAGTCAGTGTTTTTACTCATTAACTTGGAGTTAAACCTTCCTACAGCGTCCTAAATACTGTGTAATGCTAGTATTCTAGACACTTGGATATATATGGGTACGCAAATATATGTTTTATAAGTATACCAATCACATATAATTTTGCAGTATTTTATTATTGTTTTATTGTAAACTTGGCATAAA
Source organism: Hypomecis atomaria (assembly GCA_964007245.1). Classification (NCBI taxonomy): domain Eukaryota; kingdom Metazoa; phylum Arthropoda; class Insecta; order Lepidoptera; family Geometridae; genus Hypomecis; species Hypomecis atomaria. Next base: position 25,590,013 of record OZ023279.1, read on the forward strand.
TGTGATGTAGATATGTTTTAAACTTATCAGACTTAGAAAAGACCGTGTCTAGTATATGGTTCTAAAGTATGGTTTGTCTTTTCATGCGATAAACAACATTTTAGAATCAAAATACTGTAATACCCACTCATGCTCTAATATCAAAAATACAAGCCTTACAAAACAGATAATTCAAAACCTTTTCAGATCTAAACTCCAACGAAGTTTAACAAGTCCTTATCACAGCACCGCTATGTATTTCAAAAATAATATGCGGAAGTCCCTCGCGGGTCTCCAGGACGGTGGAAGACAGTTGTCATTTGCTAAATGGTTCGCATTGTCAAGCCCGCACGGGGTTACCATGTCGTCCGCTCTCCCCGGTCTGTGGCCTAGTTTGAAACATCTGGCCACATCCGGGGAGAATTAAAGAGGGTTTATTGCCTTAGGGTATCGGAAAACTGATATCAGAGTTAATCCTTAACTAGTTACCGGTTTGAATTTTCCTGTCGCCTACAATTGGATCGACCGTTTTATATTTAACTAGCGACCCGCCCCGGCTTCGCATAGGTGTATTATTATGCATATAAATCTTCCCCTTGAATCACTCTATCTATTAAAATAAACCGCATCAAAATCCGTTGCGTAGTTTTAAAGATATGAGCATACATGGAAGACAGACAGCGGAAAGCGACTTTGTTTTATACTATGTGGTGATTACTTTTTAAGTTTCAAAAGTATGAAATGTGTCTCAACGTTTTTCAACTTTTGCGATTTGAGCACATTATTTGTTTTGTTCGTGTTTTTTTTTTTTGCAAAATTCTCTATGGATAAACGTAGTACGGAAAATTTCATTACGTTTATTATACGGGAAACTATGGATAATTTCAATGAGAAGAGAACAATTTAAAGGCAACATTTAGTGACGAAAAAAAATTACGAATTAGCCAATTTCTTGCAAATAAATTGTCCATTGTCATTTGTTTAGAGGGGAGATATTTCTTGACCTATATCATTTTGTTGCTTGACCCTGTCATAAATACGAGAACAGGCTTTAACGGCTTTTCAACCGACCCAGATGTCTTACACGCACATTTCAAAGTTTGAGTAGGTAGGTACTAAAATACAAACAAATGCGACATGGAGCATTTATCAATCAATATGTATTGTACAAAGTACGACAGTAAAGTCGGTATTGATATCTCGTGATTTAATAGAAGACATCTAAAAATCTGTTTTTAGGGTTCCGTACCCAAAGGGTAAAACGGGACCCTATTACTAAGACTTCGCTGTCCGTCCGTCTGTCTGTCACCAGGCTGTATCTCATGAACTGGATAGCTAGACAGCTGAAATTTTCACCGATTATGTATTTCTGTTGCCGCTATAACAACAAATACTAACAAAAGAATAAAATTAAATATTTAAGGAGGGCTCGCATACAACAAACGTAATTTTTTGCCGTTTTTTGCTCGATATTAATAACGGCATCAGGCAAACGCTTGAAATGGGGCTAATGGGGTTCCCATAGGGTACCTACGGAACCTTTCGTGCACGGCTCCAACTCGCACTTGGCCTTTTTTTTAGTCTCGATCTACTCTGTCAAATTAAGTTTAAACACGTAAAATACATAACGTGCGTAATTTTTATATACAAATTCTAATTACTATTTCTTATAAATTCATTTTTTATATTAATGCGAAATTACACGAGCGAGGCGGTAAGTATTTGGTGTATAAAATTTCCTTAAGTGCGCTTAAATGGCTTTAAACAACCGTGACGTTTTATCACAAAACTTTCTGTGGTTGTTGACTCAAGGACTTTTGGAAAGTTGATGGTGGAAACCCTACTCAGGCTCGTTTCAACATTTCCCTCGATGTGGTTTAATATTAGAGTACATGTCTCCAGGCTGAAGGGTATGAATTTTAAAGATATTCCCAAATATTGGGGAGAATGCTAAATGTAATTTTGGTAATGACATGGCAATGTTTGCGTGTGACAGGTATTATGTTTGTGTCAAAGTCAAGTGTAGCTGTCAGAAAGCGGTTTATGAAATCTTTTGGCTTGTATTTATCATTTTGATATAATAATATATTCGACATGAATCAACAGTATGGCGAACGAAACCTTTAAAAGCAGCATCTCAAAGATAAAGGAAATGTCAGCTGTCACAGATTTATTTTTATAATTATAATTATTCGTAACGTTAAAGTAATTTTTCGCATTTTATTTTTAAACACAGACTGTGTTTTGTGATGAAATGTGAAAATAATGTAATTTTTTGCGTAAAAATATTCGAATAGTTCGCTCAAATTGATGTATACAATTTTTACATTATTTTTGAATTTTCAAAAACGGCGCGACCGATTTCGATGAAATTTAAATTTTAAATTTAAGTAGGTATACTTACCTACTCCCCAGGTGGTCCCATGGTACCATTTAAATTTTAATATGATCTGATTTAAAAAAAAAAACTTTTTTAGTTCGCAAGGGCTTGCGAATTAAAAAAGTTTCTTTTGTTTTTTAGTATCAATGAAAATACATAAAAAATATTTACTTACAGACAAAATAGAACCTCCTCCTTTTTGGAAGACGGTTAAAGATATGCATTCACCTCGGACTTGTACGAGTACACTAGAAATGTACACTTTATATCTACCATTCCTACCCATTGCATTATTTTTACCAGCTGCTAGATTCTTTATGTTTCCAATTTGATAGTTTGTAGACTGCACCCAAGCAGTATTTTGTGTAGGTAATCAGCTCAAAGCTCTAGTGTTTATTTAAGCTTTTTGTTTGTTAGATGGGAAATTCTTCTAAATTTTCATTGAATATATTTGCAGTAGAATAAGGTAAAAAATAAATGTCCGTCAGTTAGTTTAAAAAAAATAATCGACGAGTATTTTTTCTTTTGTGACTTTTACAAAAATGATTATGTATTGAAGTTCCGTGTGACGTTGTCTAGCTACACTTTTACGTCAAGAGCCTCCACTCTTGAATGATTTTAATACTTTTTAACGTTCCGTAGTAAAACAAGGAATGTGCTGCCGTAGCATTATTTCTATACTCAAATTAATATTTAAAAAAATATTCAGAAATCACTATCACTAAAACAATGTCGCTTCCCGCTGTCTGTCCCCATGTATGCTTATATCTTTAAAATTACGCAACGGATTTTGATGCGGTTTTTTTAATAGATAGAGTGATTCAAGAGGAAGGTTTATATGTATAATACACCTGTGCGAAGCCGGGGCGGGTCGCTAGTTCAGAATAAATGCTAAATGATATCGTCCAAAATTGTATTTCACACCGAAATACCGATAATTGAAATTTATTTTCATATAATCCAATGAGCAATTCAACGCTAATGAGTTATATGCGTTTAATTAGTGATATTCGAGTAAACTGGGGTATTACTGTACAAATAATTAGAAGCAATAATAATAATGGATACATTTTAAATGCAATTCTAATTCCCATGCATCTGTAACAATGTCTGCATGAATAGCTTAAAACATATACAATATTAATGTTAATCACCGAAGTGAAGCAATGTTCGGCGCGGTCTATCTTTGGATGGGTGACCGCGGGTGGCATTTAGAACTGAGCGCTACCTTGGCTCGGATGACATGTTAAATTGTAGGCCCCGGTTGTTTAACCGTTTAACCTAACGATGTCATATAGTAGACAATAATTATTTTTCGGCAAATAATGGCAAACTATTCCATCGCGCTCGAATTGCTTACATTATTGTTGATTTTTCAAAAATGGCTCAGCCGATTTCTTTAAAATTTAATTGGGACCACCTCGGGAGTATACCCTTTGAAGTAAAACAGATATTTAAATCGGTTCACAATTGGCTAAAGTATCGATGAATTTACATAAAAAAGCATACAGACGAACGTAGTACCTCCTCCTTTTTGGAAGTCGGTAAAAAAAAGAATAGAGTAAAATAAACAGTATCCAATCTATCCTATTCCTACCGTATCGAATTTTCTCCTGTAGTTTTCCTTCCGTAAATTGGTTATGTTGTAGCACGTTGTAGCACTTGTAGCTATCTAAAACTATTTGGAAATAAGCCTTTCATAGGTCCACGGATGTCGATCAAAGATCACGTACACGACACGTGTAATACATACGACATACGGCCTGAATAACGGATGTATTGGATATGTTTATTATATTTAGTACATGTTCAGTATATCTTTACATTTACGTCCTTTGTTACAAAGAAATGGAAAAGCTATGGGGATTTTTGTCCTATCAATTGTCGATAAAAAGTAACTTATGTCACTTTTCAACCTTTGCACTATCTATCTATTCAGCCTGCTCCACCCACTGCTGAGTATAGGCCTCCTCTCTGTCACGTCATTTTTTTCCGGTCCTGTGCTAGCCTTATCCATTGTCTCCTGACATGTTTGATGACATCATCTGACCATCGGGTACCTAGTATTATTATATCTTCTTTGCCATCGGGCTGGTGGTCTGCCTCTATGTCTTCGTCCTTCTTCTGAGCAATTTGCATTATATTTATGCCAAAAATCAAGTCTGTTGCTCTATTGCTGCGTGAAAGAGTACCAAACCAATCACTTAAGGATTTATAATGTTAGTAAAGATTTAACTGGATTAAAAATGTTTTCTGAATAAAATAGTACGTACGAGTATGTATACGTACATTTTCATACATATTTATTAATTCTGTTTCTGAGTAATAACTAAGTAAATGTTTGTTCAAAGTACGGTGCAGCTTCAATATTCCTAGTCTTACAACATCGCTGTAATCCAAACTTGCATATTCCTGCCCCTTCGTTCACTGCAGCAGAAATTATGCAGTGTTTTTTTATGAAACTCTCGGCTCGTATGCAGCCGATGCAGCGTGTAGTTTATACTAAAACTACTCATTTCTACTCGACTCGATATGACTAATATAATATTGGTATAATAAATGTTAATTTTAGATATGTTGGCATTTTGTACAATGTAATTTTCTGACGCGTTAGAAGACGTTAGAGTCCAGGATCCAGATTTTCTTGTCTGGGTACTAACTCACATTTAATTTCACTATTTCTAGTATCACCTTGTGATTTTAACGAGTTTATCCGTTCATCTCGTGGGTGGAATTCCTTCGCTGCATTTATCGGTACGGTGGTCTCCACTCGAGAACTTTTCAACTCCATTAGTTCTCCGTGCTATATGCCCTGCCCATTGCCATTTCGACTTTCTCTAAAGTTGGAACGCTTTGCTATGTCGGTAACCTTGATCTCCTCATTTGTTCGATCCCGTAGGAAGACCCCCAATGCACTTTACTTACGCTACTTGCCCTACTGTATACCTACTTTAATCACATAAAACCAGGGCCACACTTTGGTTACACATTGGTCTTCGTTGGAACCAAGACTACACTCTAATGTTGGATCGATATTGGATTGATATTGGGCGCAAACCGAACAACAGTAAATTGAGTCTGATTGGCTATTCAATTCGTAGCCAAGCTTGGACGCAAGTCACCGTCCAATATGTGGCCCGGCGTAAAACAACGCTGTCACAAGTGATTAAATGACACTTTAACAGCTTCAGGTCAGTGAAAAACCTAGTTTAACAACTTTACTGCCGTCCAATCTATTTCCCACCCCCATAAATTAGTGGTGAAAGTTTTGAACAGCGGCAATATCAGTTTTTGGACGGATTGAAATGTTTTTATGCCCCCGGGGCGTAGTGAGAGCGGACTTCAGGCCTTTTAAATAATTTAGCGTCGGTTTTATCGTCCATCCAGGCAGAGTGATCTGCATTTATGACTCTTGGATAGCCGAAAGGGCTCTCTCATACGACATGTTATAAAAGCGAGGTGAGAAGTGGAGTGTCTAGAGGTTTTATAGCTGTTGCTGAAGATTCTACGTGACATATTTCTGTGAGGAAATTGGGGCAAATGTTGAGTCTTTTTGGGATTACGTTTAGGGTAGCTGATGCTGCAGTGGTTTTGATGAAATGTTGAATATGCAGTTTGCTGAGACAACGCGCCGCGCTTTGCCAATGTGCTCGGTTTCAAGCACTAATTAGGTGACATAATGTCGATATTCGAGAAAACGGGTCATTGTGAATTATTTAATGTAAATATCTCAGTTATCTAAGTTATACCAACTTGGTATCAGTTTACATCAGTATGACAGCGCTCGGACATTTTTTTACTAATTTCACTTAGAGACTGTGGCTCTGTAGATATTTGCTCGAAGGGGAACGCGGAAAAATCATGTCGCTGCATTATTTTGTTAAACTCCTGTTTCTATCAGTGATAAAATTAGTGAAAAATTTTGGTATCTTGTTGATTATGAGCTAATTTACGTTTTTCGTGCATGAGTTTAGACAAGTGTTATAATGTGGTGTATCCAGTTGTGCCGTGTTGTTACCAAAACTCCATAGACGCCACTAGTAAACTCTCCACTGCCTTATTGAGATAAGACTTGGACTATGATTTGACTTAATCGTGACTTTATTGGACTATGACGTGGCTACGACAGTGACTATTTTGATAAAATATCAAAAGTTATTAAAACTTATACTTGGCACTGGCAAATGCACAACAATGCGACGCCAAAACATAAAAGAAGAAAAAGATTGCATAGTGTGTCCAGGTCCTGTGGCTTTGGTTTAACTTTCATTAGACGAAGCATCTGGGTAATAGCTACTTTGCTCTATTTCATAGATAGTGAATGAATGAATAAAATGCAGGGAGTCACAGCGCTGCAGCCATCATTGAATATTTTCAATATTTCGTGTCGTTTAAGAAATTCACTTTACCATATTATATTTTCCGTCTAATCTAAATCAGAACTAGCATACCAATATTCTCTATTTGATCTTAGTTGCTTGGAAAAGTTATACTTAATACATCAGCAAATATATCCGGCAGTGGATGTCCTATAACTGAAACAACGAACGACCAGCTAAAGTAGGGACAAGATAATAGGTCACTTTTGACATTTCATGTATGCAAAGAAAAATATACCTTACACTAAAGGAATAAAACTCATGAAAACAATATTGACGACGACCGATAATTGTTCTCGAAGACGGCTTGGAGTTTTATTCCTTTAGTGTAAGGTTGTAGCGTAGCTACTAACAATACTTATTTCTTTCTCGTTGCACGACATTTGAACATCACAATCATTCGTTTTATGCACTTTTGGACTTTACTTAATAAACAAATCGTAAACATTAAATAGCAAATGAAATTGCAAATGCAGTGACTTTGAAGTTAGCAAGTAATGAGACAGTAAAAGTGACAGTTGGTTTGACGCTGTCATGTATGGACTGCTTGTCGCTGTCATGTATGGACTGCTTGTCGCTGTCATTGTTCGGACTGATCCGTAAAGAAAAAAAAAGAAATTATTTGTGTCAGTATTTTTCATAACCTTGTTGGGAGAATGGAACGTAAATAAGTATGTTTTGTTTACAAGGCGTAGTAAATTAAGTGCGGTGACGTCATAAGTGGATGCGTGATTCGAAACGGTTGAAAGGTGACAAGCGAGTTAGCAAATTTTCATTTCCGATGGCAAAAAGCTTTTTCTGGAGACTTCGTTGAAGAATGTGGTGCTCCGGACATCCATCTGCCTTAGGGCGGAGGCGTTTAAAAAGAGGCGATTGAGGTTAGTCAATTGATTTAGTGATTCTCTCGTCAATTTAATCTGAATTTTGATTCGCTGGAAAAAACATTTTGGAATCATCCCGGTGAAAAATACGAGTGATACTTATTTGCCGTCTGGTTTGTCCATAGCCTCTTCCCGCGACCTGATTGATCTTCCCGCGACCTGATTGATCTTCCTGCGACCCGATTGATCTTCCCGCGACCCGATTGATTCCCCGACGGACCCCGCGCTGATGATTCCGGACTCCTGATTTTTTGCACACGTCATTTTGGTCGTATCGACGGGCCAGCCTGGTGGCGTACCTGCCAGCCTACACCTGTTTCCACTTGCGGATTTCATCCTGCGAGCATGCCTGCCACGGATCCACAAGTAATACCTATTTAGTTTTTTGTTTTTACATAACCCAGGGCCACATGGTCGCTTTGGTATGAAAATTAAGTTCATCCTCTTCTACAAATTTCCACGATTGAAGCCTTCTGGACAGAGTTTAGACGCATGAGACATTCCTCGTTTTCACTGTATGATCCATGCTTTAGTGAACATAAGTAGACTTTATTTTTATCCACGGACTAAACGACTAGCTACCGTTTTGTTCGCTTGATTGTAATTAATGTTAGAAATCACATTAGTTTGTATTTTATGCAATATCGCAGACGGTATATGCACAGTCTTTAATAATTAAGTTAATTACCCGCCACATTGTTAGGAGTTTGGTTTAATTAGGTTCGCTTTAATTTAAGTACTGAAAATATAGCAATAAGTATTGATAAACTTTACAACGGTTAAGTTTGTGTAATTTTAAGCCCGTTGGCATTAAGACCCTTCTGGTCACCACCGAGTAAACTTACCCGCTTTAGATTTAGGATAATTTAATGTAAATTCAAAGAGTTAAGGTCATTACAAATAAATTTGTTGTGATTTAAATTACAAAACAAAATCTTTTAATTTTGTCCTCACTCAACAACTCACAGGTAGATAATAATACGGTCTTTGGGAACAGAGGTTCTTTGTTCTTATCGACTTAGTTTATCCAGGTAACATTTTGTTTATTTGTCAAGTAACTGCGACACCACACCTTAGAAGGTGTTGTATCATTTGTCCCCTTTAGTATCATTAGTCCCTTTTTGTATCATTTGTCCCTTTGCTCTAACTGGTAACGTTTTACATCACCAATACCCCTTTTAAATAGCAACATTTAATTCATCCTTCTTTTAAATTAATTTTTTTTTATATAACGTTACAATGGCGCCCGAATTTTTTTAATTCTTGGAGTTGTTTTGTGAAGGCAAGATTATAAATTGAGAAAGTAATTTAAAAATAATTAGTTTTTAAGTAATTTAACTGTGAATTGTTTATGTTTAAGAACGATTAATAGGTAATTGCACCTACTATTGTGAAAAACTACTCTCTGTCTAAAATTTCTCAAATTTAAAATTGAAACATGTCGGTTCATTCTGGAACACTTTCCGATGATGAGACCACGTTCGCTTCACCCAACCATTCGCAGCATGTGTCTTCAGTTGTTACTCCACAAGTACATTTGAGTCCCGCAGCTGTTTCGTTTCCAACACAGGATCAGGATCAATTGCTAAATTTCACGCGAAGGATATCCTTCATGCTTAGCTAGTTAGATTTGTATTCAAACATTAATGGTGCTATGTTTAAAGCCGTGTGACTCAAGCTTGGCAAGCCAATTTTCTTAGATTTTAACATAACTTTACGGTAGATTAGTTTGAGTTTAGTGGTTGCAGTGAGCAAAATGAGTGGTTGTTATGAAAGATTGTGTGAAAATGTACATATGAAAGGATTAGCGTGGATGAAATTCAGAGATAAGAACGACTGGTGATGAAAGAAAGAAAAAACATTGGCCATAAGAGTGTCAAACTAATCGATCCGCGAGTTTAGTTTATAACAGAAATTGTCTGCTAACAAGTTTTTTTTGTCGTTTTCGGAAATATGGCCTTTTGCTATATATTTTGTTAGGGCAGTGCAGTTAATCTTTTTTTTTTTCAGTTGCTCCTGCTGTTTTACGGTTAACTACGTTAACCTTTTTATCCGAAAACGGGGGTATTGTAGCGTAGCTACTAACAATACTTATTTCTTTCTCGTTGCACGACATTTGAACATCACAATCATTCGTTTTATGCACTTTTGGACTTTACTTAATAAACAAATCGTAAACATTAAATAGCAAATGAAATTGCAAATGCAGTGACTTTGAAGTTAGCAAGTAATGAGACAGTAAAAGTGACAGTTGGTTTGACGCTGTCATGTATGGACTGCTTGTCGCTGTCATGTATGGACTGCTTGTCGCTGTCATTGTTCGGACTGATCCGTAAAGAAAAAAAAAGAAATTATTTGTGTCAGTATTTTTCATAACCTTGTTGGGAGAATGGAACGTAAATAAGTATGTTTTGTTTACAAGGCGTAGTAAATTAAGTGCGGTGACGTCATAAGTGGATGCGTGATTCGAAACGGTTGAAAGGTGACAAGCGAGTTAGCAAATTTTCATTTCCGATGGCAAAAAGCTTTTTCTGGAGACTTCGTTGAAGAATGTGGTGCTCCGGACATCCATCTGCCTTAGGGCGGAGGCGTTTAAAAAGAGGCGATTGAGGTTAGTCAATTGATTTAGTGATTCTCTCGTCAATTTAATCTGAATTTTGATTCGCTGGAAAAAACATTTTGGAATCATCCCGGTGAAAAATACGAGTGATACTTATTTGCCGTCTGGTTTGTCCATAGCCTCTTCCCGCGACCTGATTGATCTTCCCGCGACCTGATTGATCTTCCTGCGACCCGATTGATCTTCCCGCGACCCGATTGATTCCCCGACGGACCCCGCGCTGATGATTCCGGACTCCTGATTTTTTGCACACGTCATTTTGGTCGTATCGACGGGCCAGCCTGGTGGCGTACCTGCCAGCCTACACCTGTTTCCACTTGCGGATTTCATCCTGCGAGCATGCCTGCCACGGATCCACAAGTAATACCTATTTAGTTTTTTGTTTTTACATAACCCAGGGCCACATGGTCGCTTTGGTATGAAAATTAAGTTCATCCTCTTCTACAAATTTCCACGATTGAAGCCTTCTGGACAGAGTTTAGACGCATGAGACATTCCTCGTTTTCACTGTATGATCCATGCTTTAGTGAACATAAGTAGACTTTATTTTTATCCACGGACTAAACGACTAGCTACCGTTTTGTTCGCTTGATTGTAATTAATGTTAGAAATCACATTAGTTTGTATTTTATGCAATATCGCAGACGGTATATGCACAGTCTTTAATAATTAAGTTAATTACCCGCCACATTGTTAGGAGTTTGGTTTAATTAGGTTCGCTTTAATTTAAGTACTGAAAATATAGCAATAAGTATTGATAAACTTTACAACGGTTAAGTTTGTGTAATTTTAAGCCCGTTGGCATTAAGACCCTTCTGGTCACCACCGAGTAAACTTACCCGCTTTAGATTTAGGATAATTTAATGTAAATTCAAAGAGTTAAGGTCATTACAAATAAATTTGTTGTGATTTAAATTACAAAACAAAATCTTTTAATTTTGTCCTCACTCAACAACTCACAGGTAGATAATAATACGGTCTTTGGGAACAGAGGTTCTTTGTTCTTATCGACTTAGTTTATCCAGGTAACATTTTGTTTATTTGTCAAGTAACTGCGACACCACACCTTAGAAGGTGTTGTATCATTTGTCCCCTTTAGTATCATTAGTCCCTTTTTGTATCATTTGTCCCTTTGCTCTAACTGGTAACGTTTTACATCACCAATACCCCTTTTAAATCGCCACATTTAATTCATCCTTCTTTTAAATTAATTTTTTTTTATATAACGTTACAAGGTATATTTTTCTTTGCATACATGAACTGTCAAATGTGGCCTATTAAAATGACTCCACTCTAACTTAGCATACGACCACAAAAACAGCTCTTTCGACGTGTGAAAAAGTGACAGACATATACTTCACCATAACTCTGTCTTGTTCTAACACGTCGAAAGAATTATTTCGTGCCCGGCAGGACGACAAAAGTTCAATTTTATTGATATTTAGATATTTATTTATTTAGCGAGATCACATACTTGTAATTATAATTAGATCTTAATAAATAAATAAATATTAAATATTATGGGGACATCTTACACACGGTCTCTGACCACAAACTAAGCAAAGCTTGTGATATGGCTGCCAGAAACCGATAAATTACTTATACTTATTTTTAAATACATACTTATATAGATAGTAACTAAATAACACCTAGACACAGAGCAAACACTTATGTTCATCACATAAATATTTGCCCTGGGTGGGGATCGAACCCACGCCTCTTTGACCCAGTAGTTAGGCTCACTAACCACTGAGCCACCGAGGCAGTCAATATAAAACTAACAAACTTACAGGTACATGTCACCCTGTTTCATAGGGTATAGCAAAGTTTTGGCTAAACATTTATGCTAAACAGTGTAATAGAAAGAAACATTTAAAAGAAACGAGCAAAAATAACACTTATTGTAAATTTGGTAACCGTTTCAAGTTCACAATTTCTGATAACAAAATTTTACTTATGTTTAGTATTAGACACATATGCTGCTTAGACACATATTGGAAATTGAATTCAATCCAATTTCTACCGCTTTCGTTTACCTAAGGTCGTTTTCTGACTTGTCGGTGCGGGAGCGGTGCGGATTCGTTTCGCTCGGTATACACGGTACCGAAAGCTTGCCGAGCGCCTATGTTTTAATGCGCGTCTTCTGATTGGCGCGGTGTGTGCGGGAGCGGGGAGGGATCGTTTCGTTTTACCGCGTCTCGGGATGCGTGTCCAGGCGCCGCTCGACATTTACCGCACGAGGTCGTGCAAACAAGATGGCGGAGCGAGATATTCACGTCGTTATAGTACTAGAAATTGAAAAGTATCCTGCATTGTATACAGGATACTTTGTATATTGTACATTATATTCTATACATCAATAAAAATTTTTCGTCATCTTGGGAAAGTTCTTTAGCCGCAACAAAAAATCGGCAATTAATATTATTTTCGATATAAGGATGACGCCAATAACGTTTTCTTTTTTTACGTAGGCGATAAACATAATAACACGCCAAAATATCGTCATCACTAGAAGACGACATCTTCGGTACTGCAGAATTTTATACCGAGAATATGCCGATAGGTGAGTAGGTGAAGGCAACGCGGTATCGTTTCGGTACAAACCTTACAGATCCCGCACTGCTCCCACACCGACAAGTCAGAAAACGGCCTAAGAGTGTCACTTCAAATAAATATTTTCCCAATACAGTACAACTATTTTCATATCCCTTTCGCATACAAAAACACCCGAAGCTGAATCCGGCAAATAGCTCGTTAGTTCCACCTTCCCCGGGGCATTTCTAACCGGCCTATGTGCATATGTTACGCAAACACAATATCTGTGGCGCCCAACGTGTTGTTTGAATTTAAAATCTGTGCGCTGAAACAACCAAATCAGAAAAAGAAAACCGGACTAGTACGAGTCACACTCGTCCAACGAGGGTTCCGTACATAATAGTAATAGTGGAATTGTTAAAACCTTAGAGTGAAGCTAGTTAATTGATAAAATTGGGTAAACATTTATTTAATATAATTTTTAGTCCCAAATATACTCTTAGATCAACGGGAAGGAAGGAACAATAGGTTTTGATTACCTCGTGATATCGAAATGAGTGATTTTATGCGACATAAGCGGCTGTGCTCGGAGTCTCTCTGCGAGAATGAGGAGATCCGTAAAAGAACCAAAGTTACCGACATAGCCCAGCGGATTGGCAAGTTGAAATAGCAGTGGGCAGGGCACATAGCGCGGAGGACTGATGACCGATAGGGACGAAAAGTTCTTGAGTGGAGACCACGTACCGGCAAGCGCAGCATAGGACGTCCACCCAGCAAGGTAGACGAATGACCTCATTAAGACGTCGTTGGATGCAAGCTAGTACCAACTGGTCTTATTGGAGATCCATAGGGGAGGCCTATGTCCAGCAGTGGACGTTCTATGGCTGATTGATGGATGAAGCTGTTGTACGTTTGTTTTTTCACGATAACTAAGAAGTTTCATTTTTCCACTCCAGCCAGCAAGGGACTATAAAAATCTGCTTATTCGGCTTTAATTTCAACTCTTTAACTCCGACGGACAAAAGACAACAAATTGAACCTATAAGGGTTCCGTTTTTTCCTTTTCAGGTACGGAGCCCTAAAAAGCGGATACAAATAAACGCTAGTTCTTTTTCCCAGTTACCATTGAAGCGGAAATCAAACGTTATCATTCACAGATGACAGCCATTCCGCTTCTCTCGCAGTTCTCGATTCGCTACTCGTGTAATGCCAAATAAAACAAGCAAGAAAATAAAATGTAAACATTTTTTGCTTACCGTGTCCGGAAAGCACAAAGTGCTCAGAGAACCGTACAAAACCCGCAGGGTTTCTTTCTTTGTAAATGTTATCGTACGAATATGCCTCAAAAAAAGATTTTTGTTCGCCCCACGTTGGGCGCCACTTTTACTAAGGTAATAAGGTAGAGTCCTTTGGCAAATATTAGAAAGGTACTGGAGTTATTTTGCTGAAATCATGAGTAGGTCGCAAAGGACGGCGTAATTCGTATACGAAGTAATATTTTGTCTTCAAAGGTAACATAGTTCAATATTACGTTACAGTAATTTAATATTTACCACACACGTTTACCATATACCGTACGTTACGTTTGCAATCAATTTTGCGTCGTACGAACTTCGAAATAAAGTGAGTTATATAGTTGCTGGGAATCAATTATGATGTTAAATGAACCTCACCTAGCTTCTAATTACTTGTAGAACATTCTAACAACAAATTGGTAATTAAAATGTATGTTTACAAACAATGTTAAGCGACAAAAAAGGTGAATTTTACGACCATTTATATAAATTAGACTTTGAAGGCTTCATAAAACCCTTTAACGGAAAAATGCCGTGATTGAATGCGAAAGTCATTAATCTTTCACGGAAGTATTTTTTGGGGCGTCAAGCGAGAAATGTTGGATATTTCAACAGAAATGTTGAAAATGTTGTGGAAAATCTTTTGAGACGATAACTTGTAATTATTTATTTGGAATAAGGCTATATAGAATAATAGCTACAAATTTTTTATTCAGCAAAATTCCTTCCTTTTATTACAAAAATAAAAGCCTTCCTTATAGATTTTTTGAACGGATAGAAACTGACTTTTCGATTAGCATACTTCGCTATTCCTTTCTAACTAATGCAGATGTTCGATGGTCGCTCCTGCTCTAACTCGGTCTCATTACCATTTACGCATAAAATATGTATAATAATATACCTAATTAAAAAACCCCCGACACAAAAATATTTGACAACAAACTTTCAATTGACAACCATTTTGGGCACATTTGTAGAATTTTGGTTCTTCCATCCCCACTTTAACCCACCATAACTCTTAAACGGCTCAATCGATTTTTATAAAACATAGCTAAGAACACTCTCGATTAAGTCTCCTTTCATCCAAAAAAAACTAAACTGAAATCGGTTCAGTGGTTCGGGCGCTATAATGCCACAGACAGGCAGACACACAGACAGACAAACAGACACGTCAAACTTATAACACCCCTCTTTTTCGTCGGGGGTTAAAAATAGAGCCCCTGATAAAAAAAAACGGGTTGCACTCCGGGAGTGTAGGCAGAAGTGAAAACTTTAAATTATTACGTACTATCATTTATGTGGTAAAATATAATCTCACACACGCACACTCGCGCAAACACCCTGCACCGTCTTACGAATTTTCGATCAGGTAACGTGTACTGACGCGAGTTTAACGTTTTTTTAACCCTTTAACCGCCATGGTCGGATTCATCCGACAACTGTGTTCTACTAAATAACCGCCACAGTCGTGTATTTACGACTGCGCTTTTAACCTACAGGTTTAAATCATTACGCTGTATTTTATGAAGATATATTCATAATTAGCTAAATTGTTGCTAGTTAATTTTTGTTTTATTAAATAAATCGAGGTCAATAACCTAAAATATTATCACGTCACTTTAACTGTAGGTATTTATAATTCGATAAACTTGCCTGGCGCTAGTGGCAAGACAACTGATATAAAGTCTGGCGGTTAAAGGGTTAACCATCCCAAAAAGAGCACAACGCTAAAGAAGTTTTCACTTCAAAAAATCTACGACTTTGTTATGAAAAATACTCTCCATCCATCAGCCATAGGACGTCCACTGCTGGGCATAGGCCTCCCCTATGAATCTCCAATAAGACCGGTTGGTAGCGGCTTGCATCCAGCGTGATCCTGCGGTCTTAATGAGGTCATCCGTCCACCTTGTGGGTGGACGTCCTACGCTGCGCTTGCCGGTACGTGGTCTCCACTCGAGAACTTTTCGACCCCATCGGTCATCAGTTCTCCGCGCTATGTGCCCTGCCCACTGCCATTTCAACTTGCCAATCCGCTGGGCTATGTCGGTAACTTTGGTTCTTCTGCGAATCTCCTCATTCCTGATTCGATCTCGCAGAGAGACTCCGAGCATAGCCCTCTCCATAGCTCGTTGGGCTACTTGGAGCTTATTAATAAGGCCCATAGTAAGAGACCACTCACAGAGAGAAAAATACTCTACTCAAATACAATACAAATAATTACATAACAAGGGTTGAAAGCACACGTGTGGATATAAAAATATCACGCATTATATTCGCACATCATCAAGCGTCGAAATGAAATATTGCAAATGAAATGGAAATTGAACAATGGCGCGAAAAAATTCACAAATGACGAAAACTCGTGTACATTGTTCTGTGATTCAGGGCTGACCCTTTGATAGGCTTTTGATATGATGACTCAACAATGTTTGGAAAGCATTAGGACCAGATTCCACCAACGCAGAGAGGAGCGTAGATGTGCGAAGGAGTCCGTAAGCCCATTGCTCAACAATGTCAAATTTGCTTACCTAGATACAGTACTGCTAACTTCGCAGCCGCCGATAGGTTTGATTCAACCTATACTGTGATTATACTGCCTGCCCTGCGGCTGATCGGATGCGATCCTGATGGATTTGCTGCGAGTCCTCGTTACGGACGGGATAATACAGCCGCTTCCAAGCTAAAAAGCTGCTATCTGTCATTTAGATGATTATGACTTGAACACAGACTTAAAAATTTAATTCTATCGATTTCTACTTTTAGATTTTTGATATATTTTACAGTTTTTGAAATAGAAAAAAAAAAAAAAGTAAAACATCTCTATTTTTATTAACTTATTATTCTGAAATAAATTGTTAGTCAGAAAGTCAACAACAGAACAGTCTTCCTGCTTTCCTGTTTCCTATAAGAGATATAATCTAAAGCTTTTCAAGGTCAGAGTGGATAGGTATCTTCTGGGTCTGCGTGCTTCATCTCATCTTCGACTACAACGTCGCTTACCATCAGGCGAGTTGGTAGTCAAGCGCGGACTTAATCGCGATAAAAAAACGTGCTTCTTCAATTCTATTTGTGTTTTTAAATTTTAGATATCTTTATTCGTTATCAAGTACCACAAATTAAATTAAAGACTCCACTTGTTTGTCATCCATCCATCCATCCAACAGCCATAGGACGTCCACTGCTGGACATAGGCCTCCCCCATGAATCTTGTTTGTCAATAACTCAAAAAAACAGAGGTCTGGCACTAAGAGCGCCTAACCGACTGCTGTCGCACACATTTAGCCAGTTTTACTATTGTACATTAAACGCTGGGGTGGTGATCTTAAGATACTTTCCCGTAACGTTGGCAGGAAGTGCAGACGTCGTCTAGCATGGCAAAGGGATAAGACTATTTCATCAAGTTGTCAATGTCAATTCATACTTTGTTTCCACTCCGAGGGGATAAATTGGCGGAAAGACAAGTTGACCCTTTGCCATGCTAGGAGTGCAGGGGACATGCAGGGGTGCTGCAGTGAGAGAGCATAGGTTAAAAAAATATAGCTTAAATAGTTGATTTTGCAGTTTGCGGCTTCATAGCTTACGGATGGCAGACAGAGCCTCTGCTAGGGGTGCCAGGGAGTTAAGGGTGGTTATTCGGGGGTGTCGGATACAAAGGAAGGAAATTGTTTCATCATAGCGTACGCTTTGTAGGATTTTTATAGACTCACGAGCTAGATATGTATGGGGATAATCAAGTGAAAATGTGATGTGACTGCCAGTTGTGGGGAGTTGTTATGTCGATATTTTGTTTAGCTAATAATATTTCGCTGTTTTTATTTACCTAATAACATGATTATTTTTCGCAAAAAATGGTTGCACCGACTTCTACCGTGTATAGAATTCGAATACTTAGTTTTCACGAATCGATGTGACATCCATGTACATTATTGTTGATTTATCAAAAACGGCTCAGCCGATTTTGATAAAATTTAAAAAGGGACCACCTCGGGAGTATACATATAAAATATATACCTATTTAAATATAGATACCCTTTCAGAATAAAAATTAAATTAAATCGGCTTACAATTCGCCAAAATATCGCATGAACATACGCAAAAAAAAACAAAGTCAAACTCAAATCATTTATTGCAACATATGAAATTTACATGCGGTTCTTAATTAACATGTTTTGTATAGTTATACATATGACAATGATAAGGGTATGGCAACAAGAAATACATACAGCAAAAAATACATGCATCAACTTCCGACACCTCAACTAACAACTATAGTCCGGCAATCTCGTGCGCGACCGTCCCGCGGGGTGACAGACGGTGGCGGGGACGAGGTAGTAGTAGTAACTACGCGTCATTCTAGCATTCTTTCCCTTCCCCGCTACACCACCCGCTACCCGCTGACATCTTGGGTACTTCGTCCCCGCCACCGTCTGTCACCCTGCGGGACGGTCGCGCACGAGGTTGCCGGACTATAGCACCTACTATACCTTTCGCTCATCGACTTGGTATTTTTTTTTGCTTTCGCTGCTCTAAACGTGATTTCTCTTCTTTCCAGACACACCGTACCTGGAACTGGCGGAGCCTGAAGAGGGCTACCACGGGCTGATCCGCGAGAACGAGACCCTGGTGGAGGTGACGCCGGCGATCCGCGCGCGCGGGCCGCTCTGTTCCTTCCTCATCCTCAACAACAAGCACCATGGAGAGGCGCCTTTCGAGGTAAACACCTGTTCTTCTAAAGCCAGTGAAAGCCGTGGTGGTCTTGAGGTCGTGGGTACAATCCCTGTCTAACCAATGAGTTTTTTTAGAACTTATGTACGGAATTTCACACCAACTGACTTTTCGGTGAAGGAAAACATCGTGAGGCAACCTGCATATGTCCGTAGAAGAAATTCGATGGCGTGTGTGAACCCACCAACCCGCACTGGGCCAGCGTGGTTGATATGGCCTAATTACCCATCATGGGTAGGCCTATGTCCTGCAGTGGACTATTAAAAAGGCTGGTTTAGTACAGTGAAAACAGAACCCTGGTGGAGTGACGCCTTGCTGCTTTATCGTCTTATGCCTTTCGAAGTATGACCGGTTCTATCTAGGCCGTGAGAACAGGAGGGAACCTGGTGGAAACCTCTTTCCTCTTCCTCTACAACGAGTATGACGTGTTGTCTGGAACATCCATTTCTACACCCTTAATATCGATATGTTTGATCTAAATCAAAGTTCTGAACTTTAATAAAATACCAAGGAGAGTCACATATCACCGCTGTCGCCGAGTATTATCGAGCGCTTACATTGTCTCACAGAATGAGAAATGGACGGGCGCTGTAAAACATTAGATCTTGCAGCTACTACTCACAGGTTACCCTACTTAGATAACGTTGGTTTAGATAACTCGCAGACATTTTTCCTGAGATATTGACTGTCTCGGTGGCTCAGTGGTTAGTGACCCTAACCACTGGGTCAAAGAGGCGTGTGTTCGATCCCCACCCAGGGCAAGTATTTATGTGATGAACATAGGTGTTTGCTCTGTGTCTGGGTGTTATTTAGTAACTGTCTATATAAGTATGTTTTTAAAAATATGTATAAGTAGTATATCAGCCTCTGGCAGCCATATCACAAGCTTTGCTTAGTTTGGAGTCAGAGGCCATGTGTGTGTGTCAAAGGCAAGGTGTCCCCAAATATTTATTTATATCAGTCTACGCATGAGCTTGAAGCTAGCACAGGATCGAAAGAATGGTGAGAAAGAGTGGCCTGTACTCAGCAGTGGCTGAGCTGAATATATAGGATCTTGAAAATAATAGACCGAATCAAAGTCAACAATCTTGTCGCCTGTGAATTAAGCTACTCGCTGCGCGAAACTTAATCCTCGCGCAGCAGTTAATTGAGCTTCAGTCAGGATTGGGCTATCCGCAGCTTGTGGCTAACTTTACAGCTGCCAAGATATGTGGTTCGACCTACGCGCCCTTGAAAGTCTGAAAATCTTATCTGATAAAATATTATTACATTTCAAAATCGCGGATTCTGTAGGGGTAATCTATGTTCTGTTATAAAATGAAATGAGACGAGAAATTGTAGTTGCGTTGGACGTTTTTGTCATTTTCTACCCGAGGGCGCAAAGTGAACATTATGATACTTACTCGCGAAGGTGGTTTTTTATACACCGTTTTCGACCTAAAAGTAAAAGTACGTCCTGACCTATGTGATTTTGGTTACAATGCTTCACTTTTCTTGCGTCGAAATTATTTCATTAATTTGTCTACTTTTTGTCTTGTTTTTAAAACCAAGATGATGATAGAATTTTTACATAAAAATTCTCATCATCATCCACCCGTGATAACTAATTCATTAACCGACTTCCAAAAAGGAGGAGGTTCTATGTTCGTGTGTATGTATTTTTTTGTGTATGTTCATCGATAATTTCGCTAATTGTGAACCGAATCGAAAAGTTTTTTTTTAGTTCGAAAGGGTATACGCCCAAGGTGGTCCCATTTAAATTTTACAGAAATCGGCTGTGCTGTTTTTGATAAATCAACAATAATTTAAACAATTCGAGCGAAAATTCGAATTTTGTACAAATGGAAGGCAGTTTCGCCATTTTTTGCGAAAAACAATTATTATTTATTCAGCTTCTGGTATAATACATACATTTAGCGGCGTCATTTCTTTTATAATATTCGTAACGAAGTAAGGATTCCAAAATCAAAATATTTTTGTTCATATCAGCCATGATTTGTAAACAAATACAAGAGATCTCGCATTCATAAGCCACCTGTACCCCGCTCGTCGCGATTCAGGTTGTAAATCAAACAGAACAGTACATTGCTCGTAAACAAGCGCAATTTGCATCCCCAGTCGAGCTGCCTCCGCAATGTAACTGACACCGTGAGATATGTACTAGGGATTGCGAGGGTGGAATCTGCCGGATACGGGTGTGGTAATCTTATGCGATGATAAGGTGTTTTCTAACCGACTTCCAAAAAGGAGGAGGTTCTATGTTCGTCTGTATGTTTTTTTGTATGTTCATCGATAATTTCGCCAATTGTGAACCGAATCGCAAAATTCTTTTTTAGTTCAAAAAAGTAACTTCCGAGGTGGTCCCATCAAAATTTTACAGAAATCGGCTGAGCCGTTTTCGAAAAATCAACAATAATGTAAATAACTCGAGCGAAATATTCGAATTTTGTACATGATGGAAGGCGGTTTTGCCATTTTTTGCGAAAAATTATTATAAGCCTTCGAAAACAACATAATAGTTAAAATATAATTGAAGTTTGACTGATCTCTGTGTGTGTTTTTACGTGGCACCGTACTCGTAGCTCTGAAACCGATTTGGATGTGGTTTTTATTTATTTCAAAGCAGGTTTTCTAGTGATGGTTCGTAGATGAAATTCGGTCCTGCTATTATTTTCAAAATACTTAATCAGCTCTTTTTTATAGCTGCAGTAGGTTTTTTTTTTCTTAATTTTAATTACATCTTGTTTTGTTTTGTACTGCCGCGTGGTTCGACGATCATGGGGTAGCGCCATTAGTTTGGTTAAAATATCCGGTCATTATCCGACGTAAAAGCATTTAGCAAATTATAGTATACGTAGCCCATGACAAGCGGTCTAGCGCAGACTTAAGTGCACATTGCAAAAATGCATTACCACCGGTTACAGAAGCGCCAGCGTAAAGAAGGATGCAGCGAATGGACCTGTCGTTTTTTTTTTTTTTTGCAAGTAGGTAGAAAACAAAACATCATTTATAATAATGATATGTGCTTCAAAAATTTAGTGATTTTTTGCTGTTTTCATATCACTAATTAAAATTAATATTAGACCACCAGAAAAATTACAATGATTTTTTATTGTTTTAACATTATAGATTACATACAAAAGAAGTGGCGGTATGAGCTTAAAGGCTTTAGCCTATCCAAAAATGGGCACATTATTTAAAAAAATCACTATTTTATTACTGTTGCTGTCAAAAAAAAGGAAATGTCAAATTCAGTCGATCAGATGATGTATTCAGTATTGACAGATTTCGTTTTCGGTATTCCGACTTAGCAATTTTTTGGAGGGGTTGATATAATTTTTTTTTTTTTCAACAGTTGGTACATGCTCCTTCCTTAACTCGTTTTAAGTGTTTCAACTAGTAATTTTACGAACTGAGGTGTCTTTTTACATATTTTATGGAAACATACATTTTTGTATACTAAAAGATTATCAAAAAGAAAGAATACTTATATTTTTAGGTTTCACTCACTTTACTACTAACAAAAAGCTGCAGTTGAAATTATCCGAGATATTCCTGATTATTTTGATATTGCTCGTAATAATCCTTAAAGGTGCTATTCGAATCTCGGCAGCAGGCTACAGCTACAAACAGCACTTGCAGCAGCTGCGCGAAGCCGGCTGTGGCTGCACAACTGAGGGGTTTATCCAGGTTTACACGTAAATTGAAACTACAGCTGTTTCGGTATGGCCCTATACATTTTTGTACAGCGCCCCTAGCAGAAACGAGGAAGAACTAACCAAAATCTATGGAGCCACACGCGAACGCGAAAGTTTGAGTAAACTTCGCAAAGCCTGGACTACGAGTAATGGCTCTGGTTATCTATGTAGTAGTATGAATTTCTGCAAAAAAGATTCCGATTGCGGCTCCGGCAGCACGTGCTACCGAGCCTCAGCTGCGAGTGTTGTTCACCTGTTTAGACAAGTCCGACGTGCTGCCTGTCGCAGCACGTGTAGCCAACCTCGGAATCACTCTCGACTGCGGAAGCAGGCAGTGACTGCATTTCAGATGTGTGTTACCTGCAATCGCGACCTGCATCCGCAGGCTGCGGCCGAAGTTCGAATAGCAGCAAGTTGTGGTTCTTATACTATTGCTAATGAAGTGGATGAATACCGAAATTCATTATCATTCATTTTTTCGTAGTACCAGTCGTCGTAGTTACCATTTAGCGCTTCTGGCGCGTTTTTGACGTGCTGATAGCGAATTTTTGCCAAAAGGAGTTGGTAGCACTGCTATGGTCTATAATTCTATAAATCAAAGTAGGTACCTATAGCTTGAAAATTGTTTTCGGTTTTTCTTATTTTAACTTCATTTTAAACAAACTTGTACATATCAGAACAGTTTTAGAAGCGTCATAAATTACTCTGGTGAAGATAACATTTTTATAAATGAGCTTGGGAGAAACTGAGTGTATTCGTACACAACAGGTATTCGTATGTATGAGCTGTCGACATCCTTCTTTATTAGCAACGTAAAAAGCGTTCTCTCCATCGAATGCCTAAAGTGAAAAAGAAACAGAACTATGCTATTTAGCTAATATAATTACGATGGCGCCTCTGTAATCGGGCTTATAGTGCTTTTAAGCAAATTGAATTATGTACTTAGATTTTGGTTCCTATTCACCATTATAAATATTTGGTAACAAAAATGAGGGTAACGATTAACATACATGCATTAGCAATAGAACGTCCAATGCTGGACATCGGCCTCCTTTTTGGATCACCGTTTGGAACATCCAGCGCGATCGCGTGGTCTTGATTAGACCATCTGTCCAACTCGTAATGATATGATTACCTATATAATGTCGTATAAAAACATTCTGTATTTAATGCACCCTAAACTACACCCTATATTAGATAGTGTATAAAACATTTTTCATCGTACCTTACCTATACATAATACTATTTTGAAATTTAAAATGTATACGGAACGATTTTCTTTGAGCTGAAACTTTCTTTTACATTTTCCGATGGTTTATCGTATATTTTAAAACGGCATCGGGCAACATTTTAATAAGTAAATTGGGGACACGGCGCCTCGTCCGCTTACAATGAATATAAAACGCTTTATACGCTACCAAGGGTATCAAAGCGTACATAAGCGTATATAAGCGTATAGCGCTAGAAGTTTGCAAATCCAATAAAACAAAGATGCCAGCCGTTCCGAACTGGTATTATTAGACATCTATAGGAGAGACCTATGTCCAGTAGTAGATGTCGACTATAGCTAAAATGACGACGAAGATGTAGTTCAGTCAAATTACGCTATGAACATTACTATAAAAACTATGAGTCAAATAGAGAACCTCCTATTTTGAAGTCGGTTGTAAATAATTGAAACTTTACTTTGCAATCGTTTTAGAAAGAAACAGTCAGAAAGAACAATTGTAAACAAGAGCGCGCACACTGTATGTTTAGGTAATTCCCCACCTGGGTTACTAAATAATTCTTTTTCGCAAAAAATGGTAAAACCGCCTTCCATCGTGTACAAAATTCGAATATATCGCTCGAATCGTTTACATTACTGTTGATTTTTCAAAAACGGCTCAGCCGATTTCTGTAAAATTTAAATGGGACCACTTCGAACTAAAAAAATAATTTTTCGATTCGGTTCACAATAATTCGAAATTATCGATGAACAAATTAACATTCACAAAAAATACATACAGACGAATATAGAACCTCCTCCTTTTTGGAAGTCGGTTAAAAACAGTCTTAGCCGAGTTTGGAACCCACAGTTACATCCAAAAACTCACGTTTGTAATTTCATTTACGGTAACTCATCCGACAGTTTTTGCAAACAATGTTGTCCAATAAATATATTTCAATTTCAAAAGAAACTTGTATTGCTCAGTTATACGAGTAATCAATAGTTCTAAGTGCAGTTTGAAACTTCAGCTGCGTTCTCAGTAAACAAATACAGAACTGAACACAAGTGCTGGAATACCTGGAAAAGTGGAAACTTACATTTGACTGTTTGTAAACTCATTTAGTTCTCGACAAGCGGTTCTTATAGCTCAGTAAAAATAGAACTTAATGAGCCGGTTTTTATTGATTAACCTAAACTAGCGGCGACGTACCAATATTTCAAGAGTTATCAGCCGCGATAGAAAAACCGGTTCATTAAATTCGCCATGTCAGATTTATCAGACGCTTTGTTGAAATAGTCAGGTGGTTTTTGACAAATTTACATATTTCGAATATATAGAACAGGGACATAATTTAAAGTTTAAAAATACGGTTTATGGAAGTTCTTTTTGGTAATTTCGGGAATTTTAATATTTGCTAGAATACGAATACATTTTTTGAATACATGGTACGAAGCTAGCAGCTCTTGAGACCCGCATGACGTCACA
This sequence comes from Hypomecis atomaria, assembly GCA_964007245.1. Classification (NCBI taxonomy): domain Eukaryota; kingdom Metazoa; phylum Arthropoda; class Insecta; order Lepidoptera; family Geometridae; genus Hypomecis; species Hypomecis atomaria. Next base: position 25,615,201 of record OZ023279.1, read on the forward strand.
GTCAGGTAGCGCGGTTTGCCTCCTAGATGGTGTTTTTCCTACCATTCGTGTGACATAAAGTGGCGTATCCAGCAACAAAAACATCAATTTTGAATTCCATTTTCCAATCTAGCTGCTGCCTAACACCATAATATCATCAAAAATCCCCCAAACCCATAACACCTTCGCAACGTTAAACGTATCGAAAACGAATCGCAGCCGTAATATGCAATATTTCCGCATGTTAAGGAGACTGGAAGAATTATATTTACATTTTGTTCGGATGAACAAATTTCGTATTGTGAGAGTTTTGGTTGGGAGTAGAGTTTGAAACAGTAGCTTAGCTTTCAGAAAATTGAACTGTAATGCGATACGAGTAGTTTCAAGACAGGCTTTTACTTTGAAAAGTAGAGGGGCTATCAAAGGTAATTAAAAAAAAGGTTTATTAAATGGGTCATAAATCGTAAACGGTAAGTTTTACAAAAAAGTGTACTGAGAACAAAAGATGCGAAATTTTATTCTCTACAATAATGGTTTTCATGACTTTTGCCTTAAAGTGCATAGTTTCTGAGATATCGGCCAAAAACGTTTTTTCAAGATGGCGAATGAAGCTCCACCTAGATCTGTCAGCATTTTGTGATGTTATGCTCAGTAAGTGATCCTAAATCTTTTAAAAAAAATGGATCGGAAATTCAGAGCAAAGTTGACCAAAAATAATGAATTTTGTGAAAGATGATAATTCTGTGAGAAAAAGGATTTAATGATGATATGACGTAGGTATGTTTGAGTGGAATGGCAAAAGGAATGGCAAATGGTGATGATGATGAATTGTGGACTGCTTTTGCTATGGGACAACCCTGAAATCGCGAAAAAGATCAGCTGCTCAAATTCTTAGTTCTTACACGACGACGATAGTAAGTTCGTATATGCCGGATGGCTATAGCCTTGGTTTCACAGTTTTTAAGCCGCTTGAAGGCCTCTGACATAGCTAAATGGTTTATACCACCTAAAGCCACAGATAAACGTGTCATCCGAGCCACGACAGCGCTCAGTATGTCGATTATCTAGGACGACGTTGACTTTTTTTTAATTTAACCTGTACTGTCCCACTGCTGGGCAAAGGCCTCCCCCAATTCCTTTCATTATATACAAAAAAAATTAAGAGAAATTCCTTTCATGTTCTTGACTTTAATCTCATTATTTTAATCGGAACGTGTCCGTGAACTCTGCCTACAAACATTAGGTACTGACTTTCCATTACATATCGGTATGAATATGGGATGCCGTAAAGGCAGCTACGGGAAATTGATATTAGTCATGGGTATTTCTTCCCCTTAATGGGGTTAGTTTAGCCAAATCGGATTTGTACGATATTGGAGCTCTCAGCCGGGATTACATTGTTTTTGGTGAATTATTAAAGGTATTAGGAGCAAACATTTGGCTAGGTTCGTGCGAGCTATGAGTTTTGGTAAAATGTGAAGATTTGTGTGATATCATTTTTTAGGGTTCCGTACCCAAAGGGTAAAAACGGGACCCTATTACTAAGACTCGGCTGTCCGTCTGTTCGTCTGTCCGTCTGTCTGTCTGTCACCGGGCTTTATCTCATGAACCGTGATAGCCAGGAAGCTGAAATTTTCACAGTTGGTGTAATTCTGTTGCCGCTATAACAACAAATACTAAAAACAGAATAAAATAAATATTTAAAGGGAGCTCCCATACAACAAACCTGATTTTTTTGATTTTTTGCTCGCTATTAATAACGGCAAGAGGAATGGGCTCCCATACGGTACGAAACCCTTCGTCCGACTCGCACTTGGCCGATTTTTCACTTTGACTTTCTAAATCTCTTAGAAAGATTGAGATGATTTATAAGCGGTCTTAAGAATAAAACGTTTGTTTTATCTTGTTAATTTCGCTCACTTCGCTCAGAAATTCTTACTGTTGTTGGTACTCGTATAGGTATCATCACAGATAATCATGTATTGTACCTAATGGACCTTGGACACTACCTTAATAATCACAATTTGACGAGACTAAAGCTTTATAGTCTTTGCTTCACTATCACTACATAGTATGAAACAAAGTCGCTTCTCGCTGTCTGTACCCTTGTATGCTTATATCTTCAAAACTACGCAACGGATTTTGATGCTGTTTTTTGTAATAGATACGAGTGATTCAAAAGGAAGGTTTATTTGTATAATACACCTGTGCGAAGCCGGGGCGGGTCGCTAGTTAAATTATATGATGAATGACAACTTTGCGGTCGCTTGATGGTCTTCTGGAATTTCAGAATTCTTGTACACGTTCCCATCTGCCAGAAACAAGTTAGATTTTTAGAACATATGGTTGTCCTCTCCCTTTAACGTAAGATGTAATGTTTGAATCATCCCTCTTCTCTAGGTTCTGTAAGTATAGAGCTATAACTCGGTGTTCCGTATATTCTGAATTTTTCGCCATCGAAACATGAAGGTCACTAACCGCTGAGCCATCCCAACGGTTAGCGACCCTGACTTCTGAGCCAAAAAGGCGTGGATACGATTCCTACCCAGGGCAAGCATTTATTGTATGTGATGAACATAGGCGTTTACTCTACCTGGTTTTTCTATATAAATATGTGTATAGTAAGTGTACCGGTTGTAGCCACTGACCCGGTTGTAGCCATTTGGTGTCAATGTTATTGCATAAATGATAATTATTAACAATGTAATACCATAAATATTGTTTGTGTAAATCTAAATACTTTAAAGTTTCTTTAAAATTGTTAATTAAGCATAAAGTTGTCTTATTATTCTTTAAAATTCAAAGTGGCCACAAATGATACTAATATGGCCACGACCGGTGCTTCTACCCTATGTAGTATATCAGTCTATGGCAGCTATATAACTTTGTTTAATTTGGGGTCAGAGACTGTGTGCAAGTTATCCTCTAATATGTATTTATGTATTATTCCAGATAATGGTGATAGACGAGAACGAGGCGCGGCTGCGCGTGCGCTACCCGCTCAACTGCGAGAAACGGCGGAACTACAAGTTCGACATCGCCGCCGTCGGCTGCGATGGCTCTTATTCCAACACGTGAGCTAATCATTATCATCATAATCAAGTAGCGCTCATAACGTAGTTTGACTAGGTGTTTGTCAGCGATCACCGAAGTTAAGCAACGTTCTGCACGGTCTTTTGATGTATGATGTGGTTGACGATGATGTGGTTCGAATGACACGTTGAATTGTGGCCCGGTAGTTTTAACCGTTTACCTATGTCAGAGGCCTTCAGGTGGCTTTAAATACGACATCAGCTCTATATGTACCCGGCCTATATGTACTTACTATCATAATAATCACAAGGTGGACGGATAACCTTATCAAGACTGCAGGTTCGCGCTGGATGCAAGCTGCTCAACCGGTCTTATTGGAGATCTATTGGGGAGGCCTATGTCTAGCAGTGGACGTTTTATGGCTGATGGATGGATATCAGCAGTTATAGGACCCTTTGGAAAGTAAAATCATTTCTATTGCATCATTGACAGAGATCACGATGAAAGAAACTTTGTTTCCTATCAGAGCTTTTTCTTTAAAATCAAGGAGGAAAGATTCGGTCCTGATCTACTAGGATAGACGCTATCGTTAAATTGATAAACCGCTCTGTAAAGCACAACTGTCTAATCTATAGTCTTATTGTGTAGGGCACAGACCCTGGAGTCTGTGGGTCAATAATTTAAATTATAAAAAAAAAAAAACTATTGTCTTGCCTATGGAAATAAATGTTAGTAATAAATGATTATAATTAATGGTTTTGTCATAATCAGGGTGCCAGTCCACATCACCGTGACGGACGTGAACGAGTTCCCGCCCACGTTCACTCAGGCGTCCTACGTCCAGAGTGTGGACGAGGGCCGCGTCTACGACGAGATCCTGCGCGTCGAGGCCGTCGACAAGGACTGCACGCCGCGATACGGCGACGTCTGTAAATACGAGATACTCACTGATAGGAGTCAGCCCTTCGCTATCGATAATGAAGGTCAGTCATATCACACTATTTATATACCATAGGCCGAATCAAACTTCTTGACGGCTGTGATGTTAGCTACAAGCTGCAAAACGCAATCCTGACTGAAGCTCACGTAATAGCAGCGCAAGGATTGAGTTTTGTGCAGCTTGTATCTGATTTCATAGCCGCAAGAATTTCGATCGGGCTTTACGTTTTTGTCAGTTGTTTAACTGCCAAGCTAGTGTGACTTTGTATATGGAGAGAATGTTTCCAGGCAAATAAGACATTTCTGATTTTAATATCTCAGTTACCAGTGCAGCAGTGCTATGCTGCTCAGGTAAAGGTTTCGAGCTGATGTTTTTCAAAATACTAGGTATCTTTTTCTGAGTATTCGTGACGTTTAACATCAGGAAGAGGTTGTATGTCTCGTAACTGGATCGTTTTAATAACAGTGATCGACGTGAATGATTTCTTTGTAGATCTGTTATTGCATGAGTACCTACACCTTACAACAACACTAGACGATTAAAAACACACCACTGTGTTGAATCCATTGAAACATTACGTGGCAATTTTTCGTCTCCATTTTCGAATTGTGTTTTCCGTTCCAGGTGTGATCCGCAACACGGAACCGCTAGAATACGAGAAGTCGCACAACCACATCCTGTCGGTGGTCGCGTATGACTGCGGCATGATGCAGTCAACACCCGTTATGGTCACCATCAAGGTCAACAAGCCCTGCCGTGCAGGCTGGAAAGGTAAGCGATTTGTACAGTCAAAGTCAAAGTCAAATTCTCTTTATTTCGTAGACACATTCCATGTTCTTGAAAACGTCCGATAACAATGCTTTTAATTATATTATGTTTATAAAATTATTTCTTAAAAATTAAATTTTATTTCAAAACAACCTAAAAATTATCAAAATGCAACAAATTAAAAATAGAACAAATTAAATACCAAATAAATACTATACAAGAAAAAAATAAATGTCAGTGTCATTTGAAGTGACAATTTGAATGACAACAGGTACCGCTAAGAAACAAGTAGCATTTAAAATACGTTATGTTATCGTTATATTACATACTAATAACAGTTACGTTATCTGCAACAGTATGCAATATGCCAGAAATTACTAATAGAATACTTGTAGAACTGTTGGTTAGTTTGTGTCTTTTTACAAGCTTTTATTCAGTTTCACCTGTCCCGTTATCTGTCAGTCAGTCTGTAATCAAATCTTGCAAGTTAAATTTGATCCACTTCCCGGTTACCGGTTGTGCTGAAATTTTGCATACATTTGTAAATCGCGTGACAATGCAATATTATGATGACATGGTGCTGATCTAATGATGGAGCTGGAAGGTGGCCAAAAGAACTGAACAATTAACACACCTCATCGAGTTTGGGTTATGTACTGTACCAGCCTTGTTTTAATAGTCCACTGCAGGACGTTAGCCTACCCATGAAGGGTGATTGGGCCATATCCACCACGCTGAAGAGTCTCCATCAGAGTTTGGGTTCATTTGAATGGTATTGGCGAGTAATTTGTCTTTCAATGGTAACCAGGGTCTGATGATGGAGCTGGAAGGTGGTCATAGGAACTCTGTAATGAAACGACGCAACCCTATCGAGTTTCGGCTCGTATGATTCGCCTTAGCGAGTTTTTTTTTTTTTTTTTTTTTTAATATAATACTTGTTGGTTGATAACTTGATGGGTTGTAGGAGTTTAAACCTGGGAAGTGTGTAGGGTCAGAATGGACGAATGTTAAATGTGTTAATTTTCATAGCACTTTATGACAAATTCCGTGTATTTATTCAGACTATGGTTAGTTGTTGCATGGAATATAATGTGACTAGTGGAAAGTAGCAAAATAGTTGGTTGGACAAGGTATAATGTAGCCTTATCGCGTGCTTGCCCCGGAGTTACATTTTTCAGGCTTATACTTAACTAAAGCCTATCGTTTAAATAAATAAATATGTATGTATGTATGAAAAATTAAAATTTCTTGTTTTGTTACGTATCATTCATATTCAACCATACACATTACAAGTCTTCCCTATTGTCACAGTCTAGGTAGTTTCTATTAGAAAATCCACCGGCCTGTGCAGCCCGCGCGCAGAGTGCAAGTTCTGTCCGTAGCCGCGGGGTGGAAGCGGGGAAGACTCAAACGGGTGGGGTGTAACGAGTGGCCATTCTATACGTAGTATTATTATATCTTCTTTGCCCAAACTATGCAAAGCTTGTTTTATGGATGCCAGAGATTTCAAGACTATTGTATTTGCAACACTCAAATTGACGTACTACTTTGATCCAGAAGTGGCGGAGCGCGTGGATTACGCCCCAGGAACCGGCCCGCTGGCGCTGTTTCCAGCAGCTCGCCTGGACACCTGCTCCTCCGACGAGCGCTGCCCAGGAGTCACCAGGATCCAGGCGGCGGTCACCCTTCAGGCTTCACGGGCTGGCAGTGGCTGCGACAGGGATACTTACTCCGTACACTCTCAAAAGACTATTTGTGGTAAGTCTTCTTGTATTAATTATAGACTGTTTTCGGTCAGGTTTTGATTGGGGGATGGAAGATTCAGAAGTCTTCAGAACCTAAGGTCCCAAACTACCCAAAAGGTTTTCCTAATTTAATATAGGTATGCGCTGGACTACACACTGCGGTAGTAATCAGATAGCTATGCAGACTAGGGTGTACCACGCTTACCTAGGAGATACCTATTTATTTGAGGACGCCTATTCTACTTTAGAGGAAATACTCAAAATGTTCCACATTCTGGGTGGATCTTTAAGATATTCTAAAGGTTTTAGAATAAGGGACACCTTCCCACTATACCTTTTATAGTAGATACCTTCGCAATGTACTGACAAGATGCCACAGAGAACGATAAGTCCTAATGGGGAGATGAAAGACGCAGAAGCTTTCAGAACTACGAGATCCTGAAGAGACTAGAAAGTTCTCCAGTACATAGCATGCTTTAAGATACGTCGGCGCTTTTTAAGGTTTTGTTTTTTTATAATTCTAATTTGTATTTTTAATAAAGCTACGTGTTTTATTTTCAGGACTGGACTCGAAAACGATAGACCTTCTACCGAGCCCTGGAGCGGGCAACGAATGGGCAAAATCACTCAAACCTGACTCAGGTAAACTATTTATTGCATTATGACAAAACTTGGATTCACCATAAATCTATTTTTTAAACGTATAGTGCTTCTCCACACTAGGTTTATCTCAAAGAGTTTTTTTAGGGTTCGGTACTCAAAGACTACGCTGTCCGTCTACTCTAAGACTGCTGTCCGTCCGTCTGTTTGTCTGTCACCAGGTACCTAATGAACGGTGATAACGTTCTAGCTAAACGTTAAAATTTTCAAAGATGACGTATTTCTGTTGCCGCTATAACAACAAATACTAAATACAGAAAAAAAAAATATTTAAAGGGGGCTCCCATACAACAAACGATATTAATGACGGTGATAGGTATATGCTTGAAATGTTCACAAAATATTCCCTTCAAAAATAAATAGTTATATTAAATTATATGTAATTACAGGGGGCTTCCATAGTGTACGGAACCTTTCGTGCGCGAGTCCGAGTCGCACTTGGCCGATTATTATGATAATTTTTTTTTATTGCGAACGCAGGGCTTGAACCTGCTTCTCCGGATCACCGTCCCGACGCTTTTCCAACTAAGCAAGAAATATGAATTGATTATTTTCCTGCAAACTTTTCTAAGAACAATCTGCTATATACATTCCAGGCCGCGACGGCGAGCAGATCTTCGAATTCGACGGCGAGACGACCTCCGCCATTGTTCCCGAGTCGGTCCTCCCGCACCACCTCGCTAACACCTTCTCTATTAGCACCTGGTTAAGGCACGCGGCGAGGGCTGATGGTGACCAGCACAGGAAGGAGCACGTGCTGTGTCTGGCTGATGATCACAGTAAGTCATCATCACATTTGATCCATTATTTTTTACCGTTGAGAAAACTGCGCGATGCTGCAGATAATGTCTATGATATAGCATTAATAGCATGAGCTGTGTCTTGTTCTTACAAATCACATATGATCCGTAGTACCTTCTCTATCTCCACCTGGTGAAGGCACGCGGTGAGATCCGACGGACACATCAGAGACTGCGCGATGCTGCAGCAATGAACTCTGGCTGTGTGTCATCATAATTTATATGATATAGCATTTGCTGTGTCTCGCTGGTGATCACAGAAATCATGATCATACCTGATCTTTTATCATTTAGAAAACTGCGCGATGCTGCAGCAAGAAACACGTGCTAATTTTCGTTGATGGTCATAGTAAGCCACGAATACAATTACTCATGTTTATTATAGAAGATCTTTGGCATGTGGCATGATACTGCAAATTTCTAATCGAAAAAGAAAATTACCAGCCTATTGATGGCAAATACGTAAATCCGCCACCAGTGGCGTGGTTATACAACCTCGTGCCAAGTGGCATCTCACTCACTGTGTGTTTGCCATTATCTTACTTATAAATGAGTTTTGGATTCAATATGCTATTCCCTCGTCAGAAATGAACCGTCACCACTACGCCCTGTTCGTGCGGAACTGCCGCCTGATCCTGCTGCTCCGCCGCGACTTCGGCGAGGGAGACCTGAACATCTTCCGACCTGCTGAGTGGAGGTGGAAGATCCCTGAGGTACGATTTACTTTTATTTTACTTAACTCTGTTACTTTTAGATAGTGACAATGATCGGCATCTTCGGGCACAACGCGCATAAGCTCTCCGACAAATTGGAGAAACTGATGATAACCGGGAAGATAGAAAGGAAAAGACCCAGGGGTATACCCCAATCAACCTTCCTATACCCGCATCAAATTATGTAACACCCATACCCGCGCACGGTGTCACAGACCGAAAATTCGGAATCCTATATTTTATCATTAGCAGTAGAAGCTACATAGGTACCATTTTTTCCGGTAGGTATATAATTAAATAACAAAATAAATGTAATTAATCATACAAATAATTTATTTTTTTACTGACTATCAGACTTCGCGTAACAGCCTTAAAAATATCAAATATTTGTTCAAGTGTAGAAAAAACTAACTAAAATCTGTACTCCTAAAAATCGGTTTAGTACCTTATGAGTGGAGATGTAGCTATCAAAATTTTAGACCATAAAAAAGCCAAGTAATGTATAATCCATACAAACATTTCATACACATTTTATGTTACACGTATACCCGCGTCGGTCTCACGGACCGATTGGCGCCAAATACACCCACAAGCCGTACTTGCACAAGCTTGTTCAGCGTAAATGAAGCTATCAACGAATGAGGCTAGCTAGCAAAAAGCCCAAAATCGGTGCATTGTTTGAATATAAAATAAATGCGAATTCGTCGGTCTCACGGACCAACGCGCGGGTATAGGAAGGTTAAGTGGTCCTACCAAGTGGGCAAAGAAGTGGACATAACCATATCTGAAGCCATACACCGAGCGCATATATGTATGAAGTACTACAGAGGCTACTCCAAGACGCTCATCAGGCAAACGACCTGAGGAGGAGGAGTGACATGGATAGTTAAACTGCTTTTTAGATACTCTTTTTATTACCGCCAATACAAGCCTTCTTGATCATACACCGAGTTCAGATGATTTCAGTCTGATAGAATATCAGTATTTGTCATTCATAAATTATATACAAAAATCGTCTCTGATTGTTACTGAAAAGAGTTTGACAGCCAGGAGCTCGCATTTGGTTTACTTACGTTTTAGGTACTGACCAAATGTAAAATTGAAGTTGATCCTCGGGGATAAAAAATTCGGGAAAGAGGCACGACACTAAAAATTAAACTGGCATAAGCTTCTGAAGTTCTGAAAAGTTTGCTTGCTGACCTCCGAACTTCATTATAAACATGGGATCTAATGACGATGAAATGCACAATGTTTTTGACGTTATGTCTCTCGATTTTGAGACTGAATATTTTTTATTATTTTTTTATTTCATTTATTTGTTTATCTACACTAATGTTGTAACATTCTACTTATGTTTCCAATATTTGACTTATAATGACTACTGATATAGCACAGACAACAAAACACTCAATTTAAGCAATTTCAAATGATGTTATAATATCCACATCGATATCGTAAAATCTCATTATAACATCGATAAAACGCGACCAATTAACCTGGCGAGCCTTATGTCAAAATCCTCATACAAGTTGTATAAAATTTTGATATTAGGCTGGCTTTTGAAAACAGTTGGGTTATACGTGAAAACTTCGTCGAAACTACTAAACTTACAAACACAAAACTCTTTGGTAAGATCTTGTGCCAATGAAATAAAAAAAGAACAGCGCGCGCTCGCTCCTGATTGACCCTGCGCGCGCAGCTGCGCTCTCTTTGGTTAGATTTTAATGGCGCCAAGTTCACTGTGACAGTACACGTACGCGTGAATTTAATGTTTCGCAATATGTTTTTATTTTTTATTTTTATTAGTGAAGATAAAGTAGTGTATGCAACTGCATATAACACGGGTATTAAAACACTCGTTACTATTATGAAACTCGCTGCGCTCGTTTCATAAACTCACACTCGTGTTTTAATACCCTTCATTATATGACAGTTGCATAAACTACTATTATAGGCAAGCAGTGTATACTGATATGCCTATATCAAGCAGAGTCGACTAAAATTAGTATTCATTTTTCAAAGAATTTTTTTCCTTCTTTATTACTATATTTTCCACAGATATTTTCTCGCCTGTAAAATCTGTAGAAGAGTCTGTATGTATGTCTTACTATATGAATGCGAGCATTAAAGTTTAATTTTGCATTTACTAAAAAGGGTAACATCTTTTTTAAAGGTGTGCGATAACGAATGGCATCACTACGTGATCAACGTTCGATTCCCCAACGTGGAGCTGTACATCGATGGAGAACCCTACCGCAGCACTGACGGCAAGGGACCAGAGGTCATCGATGACTGGCCGTTACACCCTGCCCACGGAGTCAACACAACCATGGTCGTTGGCGCTTGCTGGCAAGGTAAACTGTACTCTATATCCTCACCTTAGAGTTTACAGCTTACTGATGTATAGGGTAGCCAGCGATGGAGACCCGTTCGTCATTACTGACGGCAAGGGCCCAGAGGTCATCGACGACTGGCCGCATATGTTGTCAATACTGGTCGTTGGAGCTTACTGGCAAAGTAAACTGAACTCTAAACCGTTAGGTTACAGTCTATAGCTCACTAATACCTACATAAGTAGCCAGCTACAAAGAGCTCTAACGCAGTACTGATGGCAAGGGACCAGAGGTCAGCGACGATTGTTCGTCGTCAACATAATCATGGCAGTTGTAGCTTGTTAGCAAGGTAAAGTGTACTCTGTAGATCATTAGGGGAGGCCTATGTCCTGCAGTGGACGTCCTATGGCTGAAACCATACGAACGAACGAACTCCATAAAGTATCGATTTGCTGTCTCGTTCGTTAGTGCAGTGTATTTTCTTTTCATATTTATTGATTTTCACAAAGAAATATATTTATTATTCCGCGGTTAATTTGCATTTTTTGCTTGTATAATGTACCGTACCTACTGTAATTATGTCCCTACCTAATTGTACTTAAATTGTATCGTTTGCACTGCGTTTGTACTTCCCTAGACAAGAATAAGAAATAAGAATAAGTTAAGTTCTCATTGTAAGTGAATGCATTTGTGTTCTTTATGAGAAATAAATATTTGAAACCAAAAATACGCATTTGATCGTCATTACGCCTGATGGTAAGGGATGTTATTGTCATAGATAAAGCAATTTCACTAATTTTACCATTTCATTTTGTCCAGGCACTGAAGGCAACATGAAGCACCATCTCCACGGCTGGCTGGCTGGTCTGGGCATCGTCCGCGGAGACGTGCAGCCCAAACAGGCTCTTGGCTGCCTCGCGCGTTGCCGCGAAGGACTCAGTCTGGCTCCTGACCTATGTGAGTACAAAGTCAAACAACTACATGCCTTCCGTATTTTTGAGCCTTTAATAGTTCTACTCGTATGCTTCCTCACGGAAAGCGTTTGGACTGTATTCGTAATCAACTGTAACAGGTACTGGTAATCAGCAAGGTATAGGCCGAAATTAAATTCTCGGCTGTGATATTAGCTACAAGCTGCAAAATAGAATCCTGACTGACGTTCACTTATCCATTGTGCTAGGATTGGGTTTCACGTAGCTACATTCACATCCGTCGACTTGTATGATTCGGTCTATGACAATCACTGTATTCATCAAGGTAACAAGTTGTTGTAATCAACTGTAACATATGTTTTCGTTCTAAACTGTAACTGTTTGTAATTAACTAAACTTATGTGTTCGTAATGAAATATTACGAATAGTATTGGTAATCAGTGAGGTTACAAACAGGCGATTGTAATTAACTGTAACATAAGTTTTTGTAGTGAATAAGCATTCGTAATAATATAAATATTAGGGGACATCTTACAAACGGTCTCTGACCCCAAACTAAGAAAAGCTTGTGATATGGCTGCCAGAGAACATATACATATTTTTTAAATACATATAATACCTAAATAACACCTAGACACAGAGCAAACACCTATGTTTGTCACAAAAATATTTGCCCTGGTTGGGAATCGAATCCACGCCTCTTTGACCCAGGAGTAAGGGTCACTAACCACTGAGCCATCGAGGCAGTCAATCAACTGTAACATGAATGTTGCAGACCTGAAGTCGGTGTCGGTGGAGGGTGACGGCGTGGCCGACGTGGAGACGCTGTTGCGGAGGGTTTCCTATGGCGACGCGCGCGCCTTCCCCACGCCCGGCCGCAGGAACGTGCACGTAGCTACCACTATCACGTATGTATCATTATTTTATATCTTTATTGTGATAAAAAAGAGTTTTATTAACATTGACTATGCACCCTGTAAAACTAACTACTTATAAATTACCACTAGGGAACTCGGTAACAGTACTAAGCATAAAATGAGGCATTTTTCCAAAAGAGTTGAATATTTTTATATCACAGAAAAAATCCACAAAAGTTGTTTATGTCTATCTTTCAAAGAACACATCCTATATTATAAAAAACTACAAGTGGAGTCCCTCCGCGCGGAAGAAGTGAAACTTCGATCCAACAGTGCTTTCATGGTAGCATTAAACGGTTAACGCGATTGCGTTAACCGTTTAACGCTTCTAACAAGGTTTTGTTGGAAGTCGCATTAGAAGTTTCACTTCAATAATGCCGTAAAGTTAGATTGCTTTATGTAGTTTATGTGATGTAAAAATTGCTGCAATAAATGATGTTAATAACTTTTTATTTGCGTTACTGTAATACTAAATATGCCCCAACAGTTGCGACAACGGACGCATCATCAAAGCAAGACCAGCGGAGTCGTACATCATGGTTCTCGCTCCACAAACCCCGTCCATCCTGCTCAACGGATCAGAAGACTTGGCGAGAGACTACGCGCATTTCCGCGCAGGACTTACTGTTTTCCCAGACTTGGCTGTCAGAGTGGTTGCAAATGGAGCCAATGCTTTACCTGGTAAGTAAACTCCCTTCTTGAACAGTTGGATAATAAAACCAGCCTGCGTCAATTATAAGTAGGTACTATCATCAGCTACAGCAGCAGCATCAACGTGAATATTTTTGGCTTTTGTGATTACATTAAATATTGTCTAAAAACCAAGATTTGGTTTGTCTTGACGATAGGTTCTCATCATTCGATAATTTAACACAATGTCGTAACTTAACTTTATATTAATTTCTAAAATTTCTGAACAGATGAAGGAAAAGAAAAGGAAAAAAAAACGATAATAAAATATAATTGCAGTGCGCGTGTTCTGTCATAATAGCTGTGGTAGATCGTAGGTACAACACAGAACTTGTTTTATTCAACGTGAAGTTATTTACCTAGCCAGCTATTGTTTAGAAACTACCATCATCATTCTAAGCTGATTTTGCCCACTGTAAAGTACAAGCTTCATCATTCTTTCGCCAACTATCCTACCACAAGGAGATAGCTAGAAAACAAAGATAGAAATAGTACATTATGAAGCTGGCGCTATAAACTCTGGCTATTCTATTCAACGGGTCTGAAGATTTATCGCGAGACTATGCATGCGCATTTCCGCGCGGGATAGACTGTTTTCCCGGACTTAGCTGTCAGAGTGGTCACGAATGGAGCCAATGTTTTACCCGGTGAGTCATCTTATCATCCTAAATATAGATAAAAGTATACATCATGGTGCTGGCGCTATAAACTCTGTCTATAAAACAGACTCATGCCTGTCGAACACTCTCCCACGAAATCCGAGAATCTAACTCACGTCATGGGCACATCAGTATATAATAGACTTCCCCAGGACGAGATAGAAGCAGCGAATCTAATTACTTTCAGGGCAAGGCTAAAACGCTGGCTTGTTGGTCAGGCGTTCTACGACATAGATAAAGAATTTCTGACTTTAAAGGTGACATTATAAATTGACATTACTATTAAGTATACATTTTTATTTTGTTTTTGACTCATTGTGTCTTATTTTTTATATTATTGAATTATTTCACATTTCTTAAAATTATTTGTTCTAGTCAAGTTATCTAATTTAAATTGCATTTTTTTGTTTTGATAATTGACGTATACATGTTTGTACAAATAAATGAGTATTCTTTTCAACGGGTCTGGAGAATTCGCGCAGGATTGACGGTTTTCCCTGTCATAACTTGATAGCTCTCTCTGATGAGTAGTCGAGCATGGAGCTAAGGCTTGATTTGGTGAGTTGATTTGCTTAAGACAGCTGATTAACCCTCGACGCAAAAGAGGGGTGTTATAAGTTTGACGTGTCTGTTTGGCTGTCTGTGTGTCTGTCTGTCTGTCTGTCTGTCTGTCTGTCTGTCTGTCTGTCTGTGGCATCATAGCGCCCGAACCACTGAACCGATTTCAGTTTAGTTTTTTTTGGATGAAAGGAGACTTAATCGAGAGTGTTCTTAGCTATGTTTTATAAAAATCGATTGAGCCGTTTAAGAGTTATGGTGGGTTAAAGTGGGGATGGAAGAACCAAAATTCTACAAATGTGCCCAAAATGGTTGTCAATGTGTCGGGGGTTTTTTACATTTTTAATTTATTTTCAGCTATCTTTTAGGGTAGTAGGACAAAACTTACTTAGTAGTATAGGGTGAATCAAACTTTTTGGCGTCTGTGAAGTTAGCTATAAATAAGCTGTGCATATAGAGGATGTACTGTACTGTACCAGCCTTTTTTTAATAGTCCACTGCAGGACGTAGGCCTACTCACGAAGGGTGATTGGGCTATATCCACCACGCTGGCCCAGTGCGGGTTGGTGGATTCACATACGCCATCGAATTCCTTCTACGGACGTATGCAGGTTGCCTCACGATGTTTTCCTTCACCAAAAAACCAGTGGTGTGAAATTCCGTACATAAGTTTCAAAGAAACTCATTACGGAACCGGGATTGAACCCACGACCTCAAGAATGACAGGCCAGTGTTACAACCACTAGACCACCACGGATACAGCTAACATATTCTGACTATGCTACTGCGTAACCACTCGCTTCGTATTCTCAGCCTCTAAGAATTTTTTTTGGCGATTATATTCGGCCTGTAGTAGAATAATTATCTAATGTAGAGTGGTAGGTAACATATTTAATGAGCTTTTAATATTTTCTTAACCGTTTATCAAAAAACATATTTTAACATTATTTTTGTGTAATCACGTTTAACCTTTTATTAGGGTTCCGTACCCAAAGGGAAAAACGGGACCCTAATACTAAGACTTCGATGTACGTCTGTCCGTCTGTCAGTCTGTCTGTCTGTCACCGGGCTGTATCTTATGAACCATGATAGCTAGGCAGCTGTAATTTTAACAGGTGATGTATTCTGTTGCCGCTATAACAACAAATACTAAAAAGAAAAGAAAATAAATATTTAAGGGGGGCTCCCATACAACAAACCTGATTTTTTAGACGTTTTTCGCTCATATTAATAATGGTAACAGGTAGATGCTTGAAATTTTCACTGACTATTTAGTTTTAAATTCACTTCAATACTACCTATAAGTAATAAAATTAAAATAAAATAAATATTTAAGGGGGGCTCCCATACAACAAACCTGATTTTTTAGACGTTTTTCGCTCATATTAATAATGGTAACAGGTAGATGCTTGAAATTTTCACTGACTATTTAGTTTTAAATTCACTTCAATACTACCTATAAGTAATAAAATTAAAATAAAATAAATATTTAAGGGGGGCTCCCGTACAGTACGGAACCCTCCGTGCGCAAGTTCGACTCGTACTTGGCCGACTACAATCTTAAGTAACAATAACATACTGTAACATTAACATGTTATAACATATTTTTTAGAGGAGAGCCAGAAGTTAGACTCGTGCGTGGTGTCCGTGTACCCGGCTTTGAACCCCGACCACGAGGCGTTATCCCTGCGCCACGCCGCCGAGCTGCCACTACGTTACGACATCCGCGCTGCCGTCACTCGGGATGGAGTTATACTGACTGGAGCTGATACTCATACTAATTACGAGAAGGTTAGTAAATTGACGAAGCCAGAGATTACTTCGGAATACTTATGATCAGTAATCCCGTTGTACCCCCTTGTTCTTATTTATCAATGAACTTTTACATTTGTACATAGTACATCCCAACCAGCAAAAATCCCTCTTACAACAGTCTCAAGACTAGAAATTTTCGCTCTTATATTGATCCTATATCATCGTATAAGCCTGGATTTGGGCACAAATTATAAGCGTATTTAATTTAATATCGTCTTAATATCAGTCTTAATGAATGCTGTTTGCACTTATAGTAATCTAGCCAAAACTATTTTAAGCTGCCTTAGGCTAATATCGCTTTCGCGTAAGTATATTATAAGCTTATATTAGTCTAACGTTAGAATGATAACCTTGAAACCTTATTACTTTGATTTTTTTATTTGACAGCACGGTATTCCTACGTTATCTGTAAAAATATTATTGTGAAAAACTGTGAGTTGTGTAAAAATATAATAACGACGTGTTAGTTATCAAACACACACCGTGTTTGTGTTGTACGTTAAGTATTCCCTTTGGAATTTATTATTTACTGTAAAATAGACCCTATTTTACGCTTCAAACTTCATGCGCTCAATCAAATAAGCATTTTAAATGATATATTCAATCCTCATTTTAATTTTTTATTTCTTTATTGTATGGATTTGATGTCATTGTTATAGTTGCATTTTGCCAGCGCACTATTAGACCATTGTAAGATCATTTGTGCTAATATTAGCATTCTAAAATGCAAAGGGTATGGCCATGTTGAATTAATTTAGGGTTCGTTGATAGACCTATTTTTTTCCCAATCTCTGTAATCCATGCCTATATTTACACAAAATGTACACGTTGCAACATTTAACTTTTACTCACAAAATGGCCAACTAAATGATATTCTTACAATTGTTTTCACAAAATCGATTTAAGCTCAAATCATCTTATATTGATCTTGTTTTTTGTATTGTAAGTATGTTAATCCAATATCACTCTAATATCTTACTAAACTAGTGTAATTGATCTTATAACAGTTTTAAATAAGATCAGAAAAGCACGCACTTGTAGTGGTTTTATGTTATGCTGCTATTAGTCTGCCGTTCTTACAAAAGCATTTATCAAGACCTTTATGAAATCAAATGAACTTAGAGAATGGGGATATAAGAGCAGTTATTCTCAAGTGCAATGAGTCTTCGTAAATGTTATTGTAGGAGTAAGAGGCTTATAATGGTATTATAAAATGCGCCTATATACATATATGAGACAAGGTAATAAGAGAGAGAGCTCTTGAGTCCGTACTAGCTTGTCAAATGCTAATATAAGAGCAATAACATGTTCCAAAACTATTATAAGAGCGTTATAAGCCTACCACTCTTATAAAAGGCGTAATCTAAGACTTTTTTGCTGGTTGGGATACTACATCAAGATTCACCCTAGGGAAGGCTATCCATCAAAACACAGGTGTGTACTCACATAGTTTGCATGGCTATGGCTGCACTATCCATGTTTGTACTAATTTTTGAAATAAAATGATTTTTACGGCTGAGCCGTTTTTAAACGTTCCATTTTTAAATAACACGACAAATATCAGTTTATATAGTTTAAAGTATGACCAATCAAACAAAAAAGTTAATAATCAAGTCATATTCAAAATAGGCTTTGTTTTTGAAAATTATAAAAAGAAATGCAAGACATAAGTACCAGGCGCCCAGAACAAAACAGAGCTATCTTTTCAATAGTAGTTTGAGAAAAGTACTAAACAAACCTTGGCCACAACTCGGCATTGATGGACTCACGTATGTGTACCTTAGATTCGCCTAGGCTCCCATCTTACGCACGTTTATCAATGCCACTGTTGCTGGCCGCTGCAGTAACGTACTATATTTTATAACATATTTGCTCGTAAAGTGGCTGTAATCACACCAATTTCAATATCGTTATGTATTTCATTAAGCACTTGTGCTTTATTGTAATGTAAAACGCACGTCGCCACCGACTGCAGAACTCTGTGGTCTCGTTTCTCCTACTTTCACTCAAGAGAGTGAGAGACATTACGGCACTCGTGCGGTAATGTGATGTAAAACGCACGATGCTTCGACTGATGCACGACTTTATGGCCAGCACTGGAAGTGAGATGTTCCTGCAGTGGTTCGCGTGCTGCTACCAGCACAAGGCGCAAGTCACAGTTTTATTAATTTCCTCGCAAATATGTTATAAAACGTCGTATGACATACGTGCTCTTTGAAAATGACAGCCTCTGCTTCCTTACAGCCCTCTAGGGCTAGCAATATCGCCTCGGCTGTAATTTTCAACTTACCGCACTTATATCATAATGTACTATGAACTATTTACCAACCAATTATGAACGTATATTCCTAGGTGCTTCGCGAGATCGAGTATAGTAACAAGAAGCCGGCGTACTACCTGAACCGCGTGTTCAAGCTGACCTGCTCCGAGCTGAACGGAAGATTTACTAGCAACGAATATGTGCAGACGGTGAGTTGCTTTTCAATTTTGAGAAACAGTTTCGTTCTAAATATCGAAAAAGATATCTTTATAAAGAATTTTAGCTGAATTTAACTGAATTTTAACAGCATTTTAACGTGTAAACTGCGTTTTAACTGAATTTAATCCGAGTTTTAACTGAGTTTAAGCTGAATTTAACATCATTTTAACGTGATTTTTAACTGTGTCTTAACTGAATTTTGTCCGAGTTTTAACTGATTTTTAAGCTGAATTTAACTGCATTTTGACCTGATTTTTAACTGATTTATAGAGTTTTAACTTTATTTTAACTGAATTTCAACTGAATTTTAACTGAATTTAAACTGTTTTAACTGAATTTTATCTGAAGTTCAACTGATTTTTTGCTGAACTTTAGCTGAATTTTAAGGTCGAAATTTATTAGTAGCTGATTGAATCAAGCACAACAACACGTTTTTTTTTCAGACTTCTAAAAGTTATTTTTTAAGGTTCTATTAAATGGACAGATGATCTGTTTAGGACAGCTAAAACGTATTGATTGAAAAATTCGGCATGTATTAATTGACGGAACTACGAGTATCAAGAAAAAAAATGTAACACATGACGTCTGAGAGTACTTATGGTGCATAAGTAAATATTTTTTTTTGTATTTATGCACCATAAGTACGAATACGATGAAAATTCCGTATTTTTTAAAAGTGTCTGATATATAGTTTTGTTACAGTTGACGGTGGTTCACCCGCACATGTCTGAAGCCGGCCTGTCGCGCGAACTTCACCCTAGTGGTGTTGCTGATAAGGTCGACGCGATCGCACGAGATAAACTGGTACTACACTCATACAAAAGCCGTGGTGGTCTAGAGGTAGTGACGCCCGCCTTACAATCGTGAGGTCGTGGGTTCAATCCCAGTCCCGTACCAATGAGTTCTTTGGAATTTATGTACGGAATTTCACACCACTGGCTTTTCGGTGAAGGAAAACATCGTGAGGCAACCTGCATATGTCCGTAGAAGAAATTCGTTGGCCTATGTGAATCCACCAACCCGCACTGGGCCAGCGTGGTGGATATGGCCCAATCACCCTTCGTGGGTAGGCCTACGTCCTGCAGTGGACTATTAAAAAGGCTGATACAGATACAGTACAGTACACTCATACAATAACTTTTTTAGTAATGAAAAAAATGGTTGTCTGTAAAGTTGGTTTCCGGACTATAATTTTACGTGATAACGTCATAAGAAAACATTAAGACCGATTACAGAGGCGCCATCGTAATTATATTAGCTAAATAGCATAGTTCTGTTTCTTTTTCACTTTAGGCATTCGATAGAGAGAATGGTTTTTACGTTGCTGTTAAATTTACGCTGGCGCCTCTGTAATCGGGCTTATTGTTGAATCAACAAGTGAAACAAGCCGAACAATCGTGCCTCTCTATCGCTTGTGCCGCGTTCTCGCTTGCACGCTCGGCTCAGACGGAACGTGACTTTTTTGTGAGTGCAGCCGGCGTTCATCTATTTATAAGACGTAATCACGTCAAAAATAAGAGAGAAACATGACCAATCTTTCAAGCCCTCGTTAATTAGATGGCAGCTCGCCGTGTGGTTCGCAGACTTTGTGTAGATGTTTTAAAAGGGGTTATTGAGACTCTAAAACCTAGAATGGATAAGAGTATATTAGGTATAGATATAGTAGGAATCTAATGTAGGAATGGATAAGAGTATATTAGGTATATGTATGTTAGGGGAAGTCTGAAAGTAGCGCCCAGTGTATGGGCACTTGGTATGGGCATACCATGAGAATAGAGGATAGTCATGTTATGATTTTAATTTTATAGTGCATCCCACACTAGGTTTATCTCAAAGAGTTACTTTTTATAACTATTGTGGGATGCACTATAAAAGTAAAATCATTTCATTGATTAGCAGTGCGCCATCTCTCGTCAATACAGAAGTTCTTATAACTTCAATTGAGTGATAACCTGTCTAATACGGGTATCACAGGTGGCGCCGCCAACGCTATAAGTTGGTTAAAATGATAAACACTTCACAAAATTTGGCGCGGAGTCAGTATAGCGGGTTAGCTCAGTGGTCAGAGCACCGGGCTAGTGATCCGAAGACGCAAGGTTCGAATCCTGCATCCGCGACGAATTTTTGAAATGTTCATAAAAAGTAACTCTTTGAGATAGTCATGTTACCAAGAGAAGTCTTAATACGATGGTAAGCAGCAAAAGTGTAAGGAAGACCAAAAATCTTTTTTTTGTCTTCCTTACTTACTTTCCTTCCTTAGAGGAGTTGATGATGAGACGTATGATAGAGTGAAGTGACGAAAGGAAACGTGCTGTGCCGACCCCACCTAGTGGGATAAGGGCAAGAAAATGATGAATGATGATGAGACTAAAACCTATTGTTTTTTCAGGCTGAGCACGGTCACGGGCACGAGCGAGGTCACGCGATGTCCCCGCGCGTGTACGCGGCGCACGCGCAGCGCGAGCTCCACGCGGCCGACGTGCCGCAAGCCCGGGTCATCGACCTGCACCAGGACAAGCCCGCCAGTACGTATACTGTCTAACGAGGCCACGTCACTAGTATGTATACTGTCTAGCGAGGTCACGTCACCATCACCAATACATATACTGCCTAGCGAAGTCACGTCACCAGTACTTATCTAGAGGTCAGATCACGAGTAAGTATACTGTCTAGCGAGGTCACGTCACCAGTACATATACTGCCTAGCGAAGTCACGTCACCAGTACGTATCTAGCGAGGTCAGATCACGAGTATGTATACTGTCTAGCGAGGTCAGGTTGACAAGTGCGTATATTGTCTAGCCAGGTCAGATCACTAGTACGTTTACTATCTAGCGAGGTCGGGTCACCAGTAAGTATACCTACTGTCTAGCGAGGTCAGGCCACGAGCGAGGTCAGGCCACGAGCGAGGTCAGGCCACGAGCGAGGTCAGGCCACGAGCGAGGTCAGGCCACGAGCGAGGTCAGGCCACGAGCGAGGTCAGGCCACGAGAGAGGTCAGGACATAAGCGAGGTCAGGCTACGAGCGACGGAAAAGTGTGTTGGATTTCTGTCGACTTCGCAAGCTTGAATCTCCCGGCTACGAATCTTTCATATTTGCATTAATTATTTGAAATATCTGTGTGTTTTCAGACCACGTGGCGCTGCTGATAGGCGTGGTGAGCGTGGGCGTGGTGCTGGTGGCGGGGGGCGCGGCCGTGGCGCGCGCGCGGGGGGCCCGCCGCCCGCCCCGCGCGCCCCGCCCGCCCGCTGACACAGAGATGGCGTGGGACGACTCCGCACTCACCATCACCGTCAACCCCATGGACGAGGTGAGTATATTACAGCCTTCGAGTAAATTCTCTTAGGCGGCCAAAGAAATCTGTTTATGTAATGATGATGATTATCTATAACTACTAGTTTTTTTTACTATTACACCAAACTTCTATGTCTGATGCCTAAGATGCTGCATCACTTTGAAAATTCAAGTTTTGATATAGTAATACGTTTACAGATTCATAATTTGTATTTCAATATGAAAAAGAACATATTTTAGCATAACTTACATACGTATCCGAACGTTTTTAGCTTTATTTACAAAATATCTCATGCTCCACACATTTTGGATCAAAAAGTGAAATAGGTGTCCAAAGAAATCTATGTTTGTATTATGACTATCTGAACAATATTTATTACTACACAGATCTTCAATGTCTCATGCCTAAGATGCTACATCATTTTGAAAATTCATGTTATTTTATTTGCAAATTTGTATAGTTATCTCAAATATCAGATGTAGAAGTTCTAGTACAATTCGGACCGCATTATCTTTACAATCATTTTTGTCCGAATTCCACAGACGGCGGCGCCGACGTGCGGCACGCACGCGGGCGCGGACAGCTCGGACGGCGAGTCCTGCTCCGACTCCGACTCCGACCACAATGACTCCACAGACGACGAGGACGAAGGTAACTGTGCGATAGATGGTACCACAAAACACTTAGTACGTCAACTGATCGATAGGTGGCACTACAAGTCACTTAGTATGTCAAATGTACGGTAGATTGTACCACAAAGCACTTATTACGTCAAATGATCGATAGGTGGCACTACAAGTCACTTAGTACGTCAACAGTACTATAGATGGTACTACAAAGCACTTAGTACGTCAAATGATCGATAGGTGGCACTACAAGTCACTTAGTACGTCAACTGATCGATAGGTGGCACTACAAGTCACTTAGTACGTCAACTGATCGATAGATGGCGCTACAAGGTACAAGTGGCGGCACATAAGTCTAGCGCTGAGGGTGCTGTGGAGGGGATGGTTGCGCATGCTGAATGCCATACTAAACTCATGCGCAGCCACCCCCTCTACACTTCGCTCAGCGCTAGACTTATATAATATATGCCGCGACTTGTATGTGATACGTCGACTGATCGATAGGTGACGCTACTAGCCACGTAATACGTCAACTGTTCGATAGATGGTGCCACAAGTCACTTTATAATTATGCCAACTGTTTGATGCTTCACGTAAGCTACTTTGTCACCACAAATAAAAACTAAATATCTCAAGTTGACCTAGTGAAACCACCTTAACTTTTACATTTTCAAATGTTTACCGAAGACCTGCTCAAAAACGGGATGCAAGATTGGAACGGACTCGCTCAGGATAGAGACGGATGACAGTGCTTAATATCAGAGGCCAAGGTTCACTGTGTCGGCTGCTCCAATAAATACAGTTATACTTATGTACCTGTTACCTGTTGATATAATGAAATTAGCCGACAAAATTGGGAGAAAATTCTGATTCTCACAGCACAGCTTTCCGGATAGCTATAGAACTTATAGCCCGGGAGGTAAGCGCAAAAAAAATTAACTACTTTCTAAAAGCTGAATTTTTGGTATTACGTTGTTATGGTGGTATACAACGATTCAGTCAGCTGGGATGCTTAGCGTTTGGTGAGGATACCCGTTTGAATTAAAAAAAAATGTTGATCTTGCTACTACTTTTAAGAGCTGAAAATTGGTGTACGGGTAGAAAAATAACTAAAAAAGAGTTTAACCATAGCCAATCCCACAGAACATGTATCCCCACCACACTCTAAGCATCCCAGCTGACTGAATCCGGGGTATTGTTGTACACCACCATGACAACGTGATATCAAAAATCCAGCTTTTAGAAAGTAATTGCAATTTTTTGCGCTTACGTCTCGGGCTATTTAGAGCCTTCATTTATTATTTCAATGTATTATTTGAATAAGTAGTCATATTATCAGTGGATATTAGTTTATAGCTCTATTTCCTTCCTACCTCGTAACTACAGCATATTTTCTCTCTCTTTCAGTGATTCCCGGCAAGCAGCACAAGTACAGAAACATCAGCCAGCTGGAGTGGGACAATAGCACGATGTAACGCGGTGGTCGCCCCGCGCCCCCCACTCCCGTCCCTCCCACCCCCGCCCCCGCTCACATCTAAGGTTTTCATGTTGACTTACTGATTTATCTACACTGTGGCATTTCTCGGGTGCATAGTCGGAGATTTTAACATGTACTGTGGCATTTCTCGGTTGAATAGTCGGGGATTTTAACATATACTGTGGCATTTCTCAGTTGAATAGTCGGGCATTTTGTCATATACTGTGGCATTTCGCGATTGAATAGTCGGGGATTTTATCCTATACTGTGGCAATACTCAGTTAAAAAGTCAGTAATTTAAACGTATACTGTACAACTACTTCGGTTACCGAAGTACAACTACTTCGGTTGAATAGTCGAGGATTTTATCAATATATACTGTGGCACCTCTAGGTTTTGATAAACGATGAAACCGTCGTATACTGTGGCTCGTTTTGGTAGCTATATAGTCAATGACATTAAACTCTGTTATAGAGTTATATTACAGCTAGCGCCATGTACGAGTAAGTAAAATCAAGATGGCACATTGTGCGCATCTGTAAGACAATGAGAACAGTGGGCGTGTACAGTTGTTGCAACGCAGTGAAAATATCTACCCCTTCAATGGAGACCTGAAATCTATTTTCGCGCAAGTTTTACTTATGTGTCGCAAGCTAGAGCTTTAAAAAAGTTTTAATAGACATCTGAATCAGCAGCTGATATCAAAATATAGTGAAATATTTTAAAGAATAGTATTAAATGACTGGAGGTCTAATAGTTCAATTGATTGTGTGGTTTTATGAGAAAATAAAACTCACCCAGGCTATAAAGCATGCGACCACGAAAAGTGATGAAAAGAACTCATTTCGACGTGTGAAAAAGTGACAATTATATACTTTGCCATAACGCTGTCTCGTTCTGACACTACGAACGAAATAATTCGTGGCGCGCATACTAACCCCGGCAAGTCTGTATATCTTGTATTGAGATTGAAAGTGCAAGAAAAGTGTTTTGTTGGATACAATATATTGGAAAAGTGAAAAAAAGTAGCAATGGCAGATGTAGTCATGATATAAAATACATTAATAACAAAAGAACAAATAAAACACACATCAAATTAAAAAGGAAATGAAATGCGGAACCTACTTTATAATAATAGCAAAGTATAGCAAATATTTATACGAAATATAGCATAATTAATATTCCAAATAATAGTTGTACGCATTTAACCCTATGTGTTCAACTGTTCGCTATTAAGTACACTATTTAAAAAAAAATCTTCAACTACTAGCACTTCAGAGAACTTCCACAGTTTAGTTAGTATTAGTAAGTTTAACATGAAAACCTTCTAAAACTAAAAAAGCGAGTACAGTTCTTAAGGAATTGATTTTACAAAACTGTTCATACTTACGTAGTAAGCTTCAGCACAAACTCACGCGGCACAACTCTGGTATTTTTGGATCGGGATTTACATTCACTGTTTACACTTATGTGTACTATTAAAAGGACACTTTTACAGTGAATGATTTTTCACTTCAGTGATGCAGTGACTATCTAGCTTTGAAATAATTTTGGCTTAAAAACTATTTGCATTTTTTATTTTGATACTTGACATGAGTGGCTATAAAGGTACACTATCAACTGGAAATGGTTTTAAAATAAAATGAAATTGCATAGAGTTGTTTTGTTCACTTGTAGTCTATACCTACATGTGAATATAGTTTATAATACTTATTTTCAAGTCAGGGTTTTAACACGCTTTTAATTCTGAAATAATACTCTTTACTCTCTTTTCAAATCATGCATCCTAACTGCATTTAATATTACTTTCTATTTCTGAAAACAAAACAAAATTTTAATTAATCAAACTAGTCTTGCGGCAATTGTTTTGCAAATCTCGCAAATATAATTGCCACACAAATATTAGTATAAAAACGGCAAAAAAAAAAAATATAGAAACGGCCTACATTTTGTAGTTTTATACCAAAATGGTTCTTCTAAAATTGAGTATATTCTGAATATCACTGAACGGTTATAAAGTTTTAATCATTTCAACTCAAAGTTGTATAAAAAGTGGTGTAAATCCCGACTCAGAAATACATTTAATTTGTAATCTATTAATTACTAAGGTCTCAAAAATGATCATATCAAATTATACGTAACCAATTTTTGAGTTAACTCGCTTGCTTTCTTAGGAGTTGGTTTAGAAAAACGCTCTTAAATCTTTCTTACTTTCTACATAAGCAAAAAAAGTGTATGTAATAAATCGTAGTTGTTGTAATTTCGTATGGAGTTGGTACTAAGTATAGAATAAGGATCGAACTCTATAACTGTATATT
Organism: Hypomecis atomaria; assembly: GCA_964007245.1. Lineage (NCBI taxonomy): Eukaryota > Metazoa > Arthropoda > Insecta > Lepidoptera > Geometridae > Hypomecis > Hypomecis atomaria. Next base: position 25,641,937 of record OZ023279.1, read on the forward strand.
AATTAAAAAAGTATATAAGGATATCCGCTTATATTCAATGTCTAATATTACATTATAGTTTGCTGACAAAAATGGCGTTGCTTGATTTGAACACGTCCTTTTTTATCTGTACATTAGACGCCATTTTGAATTTCCTGTCAAATCTTTTAGTACAAAACCGGTTATGCATTTATTTTATGTTTTCAGTACGGAAAATGCTTGAACGTTTATTGTAGTGATTGTCGTTTGACAAAGTCCAATTTTTCGACCCTTAAGAGCTTCTCGAAAACGGCTTAAACTGTATATTAGGCACAGAGTTATTTGAAAAAAATATATAGATGTACGATAAATTATACACATATTGACCCCTTCGCAGGTCGTGTCGATTTTATACCAGAACGATTAAAAATCAACCATTGTAATATGTACCTTAAAAAGCACATTACAATTTAGACTAACAAATCTCAAATTTTGAGATAATTGACAATCATATTTGAAATTCAATTTTGCCTACACGATATAAGACTCATATTTCAAAGTTTATTTTTAGTCAGTCAAAAATTCAAATTTTAAGATAAATGTCAATCATATTTGAAATTCAATTTTACCTACACGAAATAAGACTCATATTTCAAAGTTATTTTTAGTCGGTCCGTTGTGAAGTTGCCGCGGAATGCAAAGGCCACTATACAGATTATCTGTTTAGGATCAGCTATTATATGTAACTATATATATATTTTGAATGCGTTAAGGGATTTTTACTAACAACTTAGATACTAAGTGGCTATAATGTTAGAGACGCAGGGAAATGGATTAAGCGTCGTCCTGTTGGGCGTCTCGCACGCGCGTTTTAACCGCTGGGCTCCACAGAGAAACTATAGAGCGAGATGGCTTTAATATTCAAACTTAGTCCAAACAAACTTATGTTAGACTTTAAGTCAGCAAATTTTTCACACATTTAAGACAGCTCATAGTTAACATAACCTAAAATACTGTTTTTTTTTCCAAGTGAGAAGTAGTAGTAACAGTGCTTTCAGTCAAATTCACTGGGAGCGTCATAATAATTAGCATTTTATTTTTTTATTACTTCAGACAAATGTAAGTCAACAATTAGATTGGGACTGCTTATACTATAAACTGTAATTTATAGTTCCTGGAAGGAAAGGTAAAGGTGGAGCCACTTGCAATTTGGTAACATCAGTAATCAATGCGCGCCATCTATCTGAAATGTCAGGAAACTATTATAAATAGCTGTCAAGTCTAATAAAATGCCATTTCCTCTCTGTATCTCTGTGGGTACTGAGCTACCAATTTAGATGTTCAGTTGACATCGGCACTAGCTTTGGCAGAAGTAAACCATTTCGCTAGTGTTCAAATTAGTACCAATTTTATCTAACTGAATAATTAAATTGGTGGCGCTAGTCGCCTTGAAATGTACTTAGTAACGTATGAGATATTTATACGTTTAAGAGACGCGTCGTGTGGACGCCTGTTAGTCGTAAGTGTTAGGTTATCTTCTTTTCTTATCGAACGCTTGGGTGTTGCTGTCCCGCTCGCACGCACGCGGACGCATCGCTCCGTCTCTGTCATATCAACATCGTTTGCCATATTAGTATAGAGTAAAAAAAAATAAGGAAAATACACTCGACTGTAAAACTTTTAAGCAATCTTCATGGACATAATCATTGGTGTATTGTAGTCGGTGTTTTATATGTTGTGTTGTGTTCACCAGTGTTAGCATTTTGACTGCTGTTGGCATATCATCATAATTGTGATAATGATGATGATGATGTGGGCATCAGTATTAGAACTTATGACTGCTGTTGACTTTGATCCCAGTGACTACAAAGGTTATAGAATTTACGAATAATTTAATACAACCTACCTCCGTAAGGTTACATTTTAAATGACTGCATGGTATTGAGACTTTGAATTGTAATTATTTTGTGTAATTACATTTGTAACTTTAATTTTCGATATTAGCATACAGACGCATAGCACAACCGTGGTTGTTAACATCGAAATCGCGTGTGAATTGTATAGATGGCGCCACAATCAAGAAGCTAGTTACAATTTCGGCCACGAATAAGTGGCGCTAGCTGTCGAATTAGTTCCAATTTAGTAAACTTGATTGCCATTGATCGAAATATTTTTTGAAACTAGTGAAAGTTTCTCGGTTTTGAGATTGAAATGAAACAAAATTAAGGTATTAAAACCGTGATTAACAAAAAAATTCGAATAAAAACACGAATAATTTCGAAAATTGACCATTGTGGTTGCTGTGATCAAAAAAACAATCTAAATAAAACACGAGTTGTGCATTTAAGAGCATTTTCTAAAAATCGCCTTTCCTTGTTCGTGTTTAGTAAAAAAATTTGGTGCCATTTTGTTTTTGCAACGAATTGTTTGTTTATTTTTTTAATCTTGTTGGCTCTTAAATACATAACACGTTGGTTAAGTTTTATACTTGTCCCTGTTGTGTTTGCCTTTCACTCGACCTACCGTCCATTTCCCCTATTTTGTCCTTAGATCTGAAGTTTTAAACTAAACCTTATTATTTTGAGCACAAAGCTCAACATCCAGCACAAATGCAGGCATTTTGAATAAAAATCAGTGAAGTATTATCAAAGGTAGCTACTTATATCTCCTTTTTATTGTAAGGACTTTTTCTTTTATCTTTTTTTCTTTTTGTCTTTTTCTTTATTGCGGTATTATTACCTACTGTATTATTAGGGAACTTCTTTGATGTATGAATTATTATATTTTAGCTAAAAATAAAGTTGGTTTAAAATATTTACTGTTGTTTTATTTGGTAAGTAAGTATTAGTAGATTATGTACCAAGAGAACCAAGTGGTGTCTTATGTCACTGAGCGGAGCAAGGGACTCTACAATTAACTCCCGAGCGAAGCGAGGGTGTTTTAAGTTAAGGTGGTTGCTTGCGGTTAGCTAGGCACATCAGTGCCAATAGATGGCGCTGATGGTCTAATTTGACGTATTTTATTTTTTTATAAATGAAAATGTACATATTATTTCATGGTAATATATTTGCCGGTAATAATGAATTATTTGCTATTTTCTCAGCTATATTTCAGTTGTGTTTTCGTTTTTTAAAGTACTGAATTTGTACCGGGCAATATTGTGGGCCGCGGCAGACTACTCACTCACACAAAGACAAGGCTCTTGTTGTGTTCGAACGTGGTTCCAACTATGCGCTAATTTCGACGACTTTCCATTGCATAGTTTGGACCAGTGGTTAGGATTCCCGGTATTTGAAACCGCGATACCGAGTTCAAATCGTGTTGGGCATGTTTCTTTTTGCGATGTTTTTTGTCTTCTAAATAAAAATCAAATACTGTTACGTAGTAAGCGCATAATTTGATAACGACAGGACCGACTTGTAATTTTTTTCTCCATGATATCGTTTCATTTGCGCACGAATTCGTTTGCGATTTTTCTTGGGACCAGAGTATTGGTGGTTTTTAGGGATCCGTACCCAAAGGGTAAAACGGGACCCTATTACTAAGACTTCGATGTCCGTCTGTCTGTCTGTCTGTCTGTCCGTCTGTCACCGGGCTGTATCTCATGAACCATGATAGCTAGGCAGCTGAAATTTTTACAGATGATGTACCTATTTCTGTTGCCGCTATAACAACAAATACTAAAAACAAAATAAAATAAATATTTAAGGGGGGGGGGGGGGATTGGGGGGGGCTGACAACAAACCTGATTTTTTAGACGTTTTTCGATCTATATTAACAATGGTAACAGGTACATGCTTGAAATTTTCACAGAATATTTAGTTTTATATTCACTTCAATAATAAATAATCAAATTAAAATAAAATAAATATTTAAGGGGGGCTCCCATACAGTACGGAACCCTCCGTGCGCGAGTCCGACTCGTACTTGGCCGATTATTGTTTTTTTTTTGCGAAGTACGTGGTGCCATGGTTTATTTTGGGCGACTGATTGCATGTATAAAACACCGATAAAATCTTTATAGAATGGCACTCTGATATAGGTATCATACAAACAAAACACTGAAAACAAGAATTCAAGAAAAACCGAATCGATGTAAACGCGCGTACGTACGCAATCAGTGTTGCCAATGCCATGAGTTGAAATTATCCATGAAAATTATCGTATTTTCAAATAATGTTTTCCTTCTATCTTCCAAGCTTTCATTCCATAAAATCTAAGTAGGAGTATATTACCATTAAAAAAAAAAACCAAATCAGTCCAGATGTTCCCAAATGATGCGCTTACCAACGAACATTACTTGACGATTGACGTTTGTAAAAAAAAATGATAAATTGTATGTTGTAGATATAATTTAATAATATTTACATAATAGTATTATAATTATTTATTGTTTGTAATTTATTTTCCCTATAATTTATCTAAATTATAATACTGGCAATTCATTGTCCAATATTTTTTAATAATTGAGTTTTGAGCTGAGCGAATTATAAGAAGACCGAAGACAGAAGAGCGGCAACAGCGCGTGACCCCCCTATGCCACGAGCTGGCAACGTCGCGCGTCGTCGCCGTACAATTACTATTATGTATTCTGTGCCGCTACTAAACAACTATAAATTGTAATGTAGGCACCGTACGACACTATCTGTGTTCACTCACACATTGACAAAATTGAACTAAAATTCGATGTTATTTCTACTATTAATCTACTGTTTCCATCAACTAAAGATGAAATGCCGCAAATAAAGACCAATTTAAAAGCCAACTATAGTCATTTCAGTGTAAAATTATACTCTCATCGCCCATGAATAGTCAAATAGATTAGTATGAAAATCAAACCACCTTAATATTTAGAGTCCTGAGTAAAGCGAGGGGTTCAAGTCGCCCAAGACGAAGACAAACTTGGTTCTAGATGTCCATACTCTACTTTTCATACATCCTGCGAGAAAATATAACCCCAAGGATATGAGTAATACTTACGTCATAAATTTACTAAGTGCAGGTACTCATTAGGCAACTCGGTATTGTTCACAATAAATTAATAGTAGTTTATGCAACTGTCATATAATGAAGTTTCATAATAGTAACGAGTGTTTTAATACCCGTGTTATATGCAGTTGCATACACTACTTTATCTTCACTAATAAAAAAAAACATATTGCGAAACATTAAATTCACGCGTAGGTACGTGTATTGTCACAGTGAACTTGGCGCCATTAAAATCTAACCAATGAGAGCGCAGCTGCGCGCGCAGGGCCAATCAGGAGCGAGCGCGCGATGTTATAATGAGATTTTACGATATCGATGTGCATATTATAACATCATGTGAAATTGCTTAAATTGAGTGTTTTGTTGTCTGCGCTATAACAGTAGTCATTATAAGTCAAGTATTGGAAACATAAGTAGAATGTTACAACATTAGTGTAGATAAAACAAATTAGAATGTACCTACGAATTTTTATATAAAAGCACACAATTTATCATAAAAAAGAATGAAAATGAGCGGTTCGACTACGGCTACGATATTGTCGGTGGCAAAAGCCCTGCGTATGACATCGTTCAGACTGGCGTGGCGACCAATTCGACCAGCGCTTCTTGAGCAAGAAAGACCATGGTGACCGAGCTGGTCAACAGCAGTACCACACTGACAGCGATGGGCTTCACAACACAACACCTTGCACCCAAGCGTTAGCTGACAGCTAGACGAAATGCAGTTGGGTCTAAAAGGTTACCAGTATGGAAAGAGCTTGTATCCAAAGACCGGACTCCCATACAGAGACCGCAAGGATACGATCGCGATCTGCGACGCTAGGACACGTATCTTGAAGAGATTAAACCTGAAAAACACGATTTACCGGATTTTTATATTATTAAAGCAAAAGATAAGGAATAAAATACGAAACTAGAAAATATTTTTTAATTCTACTAATTTAATATTCTTTATTTACAATTTGACTTTGTTTTGTAAAATTACATTGTAAAGGTCACATAAATACAACAAATTAACAATATAGAAACGTCATTGATCTAGTCTATAGGAAAAATTGAAAAAAAGCTAAAGATCATTTTAGTAAAACTAAATCTTTGTTTATGCAATTACAAATATGGAATTCACTTAAAATTTTAACAATATTATGTACTAGTTATTTTAAATACTAAATGCGAGGAACCTTATATGACAATAAGTACATTAAAAATAATAATCGTAAAATTACGATTTTATAAAATAAATGGCCTTAGTTATGAGATTCTTCAGATACTTATAAGTACAATAATTCAAATCGGTTGCTTTTATTTAATTTAGTTGTGATCCAGAGCTTATTGATTGTAGGACTTGGTATGTCTGTCCCTCAGACCAAACAAAAAATAAACTCAGAATATTGTGAACAAACGAGGCCGGCAAAACTACGCCTCGCCGTGTACAGACATAATTACGCACACATACGTACAACAAAACTACGCCTTGGTTTGTTATACGAACTATGGCAGCCAAATGAATAATAAACCGGCTTCGCTAGTCCACGACGTTCTGTCTTGATTTTTTATTTGGTCTGAGGACTGTTCCTTATTTTGATCTACGCGTACAACTTTGTAATTAATGCAATAAAGTTTTCATATTAGTGTTTTTGAGAATTAAAAGCATTGCAAAAAAAAACGTGACAGTTCGAACTTGATAGTGGACATACTATTATGCTTTTACGTAAGTACATATGTGTTAGTTAGTACACAGAAAACTATATACCTAAAACACAGTGTTATACATAATATGTCACATAGTGGTAACACATAAGTAATATGTGATTTCCAACGATGAATTTAATATTATCGCTTGGAAATTTCAAATTTCCCTCAAAACCAATTATTTAAATTTTCCATGGATTTTTAAATTTCAAGCAGACCAGGTATCTCATTTGACTGAAATTGCAGAATGATAGAAAAACACATGGAACGCTTTAAATTCCCAAGTGGTTCCGTCACGTTTTACAGGCAAATCAAAAATGCTTGCTTATACTCAGGTTTATAAAATTTAGGCAACCGAATGTGAAAAACAGAATCAGTTAACCTAATAATATTCTTGTACAGATAGAGGGTAATGTGGATACATTGCAGTATATGATGGTCTTTCGTCTACTGTCCGGGGTTTCAACGACAAATTCAAAGGTATAGTATGATATTGCTTCTTACTAGATTCTACATTAACCTTCGAACTGATCGCTCTTCTAGCAATCCTATCTGATGCAACAGTTCCATTTGCTTCCCAAGGACGAGCAATATAAGGCACAGGACTTAAATATTCCTGACCTACAGCATAACAATTTTCAAAAACAGGTGTCGGTATTTCATAATGGTTTAAATAGGAATAATTTAGACCATATGTCTCATTTGCATAATGACTTAGATGCTCTGTTTGTTCGTATCTATTCTTTGCATAAGTGTTTCTAGTTTGTCTCTGTGTTCGTTGTAGAGGTAAACGTTTTCGAAACGATCGCAAAGAAGGTTCTTTATAATAGTAGGAACGTTTTCTTGGAATAGGTGGACTAACTTCAGGGTATGGTATTTTACTTACGCCGTCTGGTACTCTTTGATCTCCGTGAGAAGGTTGCTCAGCTGTTTTGTTCTTTTCTACATTCTCGTCAGCTATTGTTATTACTATTCTGTTAATATCAGGACCTCGGTGTACGAGGATGTTGTAGCCCGGTTGTTTATCAGGATTTGACGGATTTTGAGGAGCAACTGGAGTATTTTTTGCAATATTTTCGATTGCTGATGGATGTTTGTACTGGTTTGCTAAATTTGCCGACTTTTGTTGGCCGGGTGGTGAATTTTTGTTTATGTTTCCGGGGTTATTGCTATGATCAACATGAATTACTTCCGTTAATTTTGTCTCTTGAGTTGGCTTCTGATTTGTAGGCTTTCTCTTCACCGTCAGAGGTATATTTTCACGTAGTGCTATTTGATACCGCTGCTCCATAAAGTCTATTAAGGCTTCTTGGTATAACTGTGGACAATTTCTTTGGTCACTAGTTTTTCGGGATTGGTTATTTGTTCTAGGTCTTCCTCGGCTACGACGTTGCTTAAATAAAAAGTCATTAGAAACTACAGATATGCGTTGTTTATTTTCAAGATCAGGCGAATGATACCCTTGGTCTGGTGTGATTGAATTTCGTCCGTCAAATATGACAGTCCTCTCATTATTCTCTATACTATTTGGGCGAGAAATTCTTTGACTATCGTTTACTGCACGTATATCAGTTCTTCTATGTATTTCTTCTTGATTTAAGTAGGGCTTATGAATAGTCATTGAATAATCTCTATGACCTTTGGTAGTCCTTTTCAGACTATTATTATTTTCGTTGTCCGCATTTTCTAAATGCGTGGGAATAACAACACTTAAATTATTGTCTGCTGTATATCTATCAACAATTGTTTTATGTTGAACTTGATTTAAATAACTTTTGTAAGTAATTATTGCTGGGTCTACAGATTGGTTAAAACTACTTTTATCCTGAGGGCCAACAGATAATAAATTCTTATTAATATCAGTTCTTTGGTTAACAGGATTTGGAACAGGATGATGCCCAGTCTGAATTATTGTTGATCGATAAGAATTGTGTTTTCTAATTAGTTCTTCTTCCTCAGTTTTTCTTATAGTTTTTAAATTATTTTGCTTCTCTAGATATTCAGGTTCCATACTATTTTGATGAGAGATTTCTTGATTCACATTGGCTATTTGAATTTGTTGTCTATTTTCTTGTGTTTCTAATTTTTTTAAATATTGTTTACGCGAAGTAATCAATTCTTCTATATGTGTTACGATCGACTGCTTCAGAGTATTTGGTTTCTCAGACAACTTAGTTGCCGTATTAGTTATATGGTTTTGTGGAGATTCCTTTGTATTATTTTCATTATTTTGTAATAGTTCTTTTTGATTATTATCATATTCGAGATTTTCTTCATGTTCATATTCTTTTAATCGTTTCTTATGAGGCTTATTTCTATTAATTTGGAATGATCTTTTTAATAATAATTTTATTGGAATATCTCTATTAAGTCTCAAAGGTTCCTTCTGGTGTAAGTCCCAGTTATTATTCGCCATGTTTTTCGTATAACTGGATGTTTCATTCTCCGTGACTGATGTTGGTTGATCACCTGAAATAAAATATTTATGTTTAGTTCTTTTCTCGATCGACCAAACTCTGTGCAAAACTTTGAAGGTCGTGCGGAGTTTATAGCTGAGCTATAGTTACTAAGTATATATCTAGTAGTTACAGTAACTGACTAGGTACATTGCTAGTGCCATATTTTTAAGGAAAACCACACTATGATTTCATTCGAGTGCTGATAAATTAAAAGAGTGAAAGTAGGTACACGTCATGCTCAAAACTGAGGCATATACAAACCTATTAGGTACCCTACCAACTTATATTAAGTATTATAGAGGGTTATTCCTAATCAATTAGCACCCTTTTAGGGGCTTATTCTGTATATCAAAACTAACAACTTGTTCAGTGACTTTTGTCAAAACTAAAAATAAGTCAGCTGTTCCATACATTATGTCCCGGGTGAACGATATTTTTCTATGGAACAACTTTTTTTTGAGTTTTGACAAAAGTCACAGAACAAAAGTTGTTAGTTTTGATGTACAGAATAATCCCCTAAAAGGATGCTAATTGATTAGGAATAACCCTGTATAATTGACCGAGTAAAAGAAGCGAGAGAGATCTCCGTTTTAACTCGACTATTTGCTTTCGTCTGTGTACTAAAGCCTAAATGCCTCCTGCGCGCTCCCTACGCCCGTGTTCACTACTTCGCCACTTGTGTGGGCATTGTACACACATGTGCAATAATTTGCGAATCACGGCGAAGTGTCATCTGCGGCTAACTTTTCATCCGCCGACTTGTGTGGCGATAGCTATAGGTACTTTTTATCCCGGAAAATTAAAAGGTTCACACGACACAAAAATTAAACTATGACTCGAAACGCGGACGAAGCCGCGGGCTAAATGAAAAGCTAGTAAATCATAATTCCTGTTTCAAATCATACTTTATATACATTCCGCGAGCATATATGAAATTAATAATACCGCGACTTAAGTTACAACGTTTAGGTGATTAATGATTAAGAGCAAAATAGGTAACATGGAGTATGTTCCGATGACTTGCTAAAGGAAAATTAATATTAATTCAATCATTATCCTCTTATTTTCCTTATGAATAAGGACAAGAAGGCTAAATACTAATAAAACTATTGTTTTGCATTCTCGCCATATTAACGGCATATTAGTCGGACACAACTGTCTAACTCGCTTTTATTAATATTTTTTTTTGAAATCACAGTATTTACTTATGATATAAAATAGGAATAGCGCGAGCATAGATGAAGGATTGGTCTTCGCTCCGCTAGAGGAGCGAGACCTTCATTCATCTACGAGCGCGAGGTCCAAGTCCGGGGCGGACTACTAGAAATTATAAGTTTGAGTGCTTTGGCCAGTGGCGTAATGCCACGGGCCCCCGACCCAAGGGGGCCATCTCGTCCCAGCTTCTTCCCTTTACTTAATAAATCAACCAAAAATTTTCGTTAATCATCAGTTAAATGTTTTCTACTCCTTATCTGTTATCACAAAAAATACGCACTCGCTGCGCTCACGCCTAAGACATAATACGAGTATAATGTTGTTTCCGTTCGCATTTTTGATTATCTTTTAGACCTTCAAGGGTTTGTGGATGATCCAATTGCTTGTTATGTAGTAGTAGTTTATGTAGTTTTAGATTGTAATATAAGTCTTGTATTTAGTGTCCGTTGCCTTAGTTTTCATGTAGCTAAATTTAGCAACTACATAATTGTATTCAAAAGTCTTTGTGACCCCGTTGTGCTTGCTATGTGCTATATAGATATATACAGGTTTATTTCTAATCAATTAGCATCCTTTCAGGTGCTTGTTCTGTACATCAAAACTAACAACTTTAGTTCTGCGACTTTAGTCAGAACTAAAAAAAAAACCCGCTGTTCTATACGCGGTCGCGGGTGAACGATATTTTTGTATGAAAAACAAAAAAAATTTTTTGAGTTTTGACAAAAGTCGCAGAACAAAAGTTGTTAGTTGTGATGTACAAAATAAGCCCCTGAAAGGATGCTAATTGATTAGAAATAACCCTGTATAGATAATTACCGGAGTCGTGTTCACAGACAGACACAGATTCGGTCTATAGCAAGTAGGTATTGCAAATATACAAAGCTTGTGCATTAATTAATTAATTTACCTCTGAGTTCTATGTTTGTATATCCGTTTGTTGTAGACTCTGTTCCTTTTTCCGTTGTGTTGTCGGTATTGTCGACTGGGTCTGGAAATAAAAATAATATTTATTAGTTTTTGAAGTGAAACTTGTAATGCTACTTCCAACAAGGTTGCGTTAAACGTTTAACGCTACCATGGAGGGGGTATGAAAGCACTGTTGCGTCGAAGTTTCACTGCTTCCGCGCGGAGGGACTCCACTTTCATTTTTTTTTATCGCGTAGGTAAAGTCCGCGCTTGACCACCAACTCGCCTGTTGCTAAGCGACGTTGTGGTCGAAGATGAAGCACACAGACCTAGAACTAGATGATACCTATTCACTCTTATCTTGAAAAGCTTTAGATTATATCTCTTAGGAAACAGGAAAACAAGAAGAATGTTCCATTCCCTTCGTACGTATCGAAGGAAAATCGACAGTGTAGGGGTGGCAGTGAGGCATCTTTCTACTTGTCGTGTAGTAAAAAGGGGATGGTAAAACAAGGTGTTGTTACTGTAAACCAGGAGTAAAACCTTATCATTGAACAACTGTATAATGTACTATAGGCTGTACAAGCTACTAGTAAGTACTAAGTAAGTATACTTGATTTTCGGTGAAGAAAAACATCGCGAGGCAGCCTTACGTCCGAATTCGATTACGTCAGAAGACATACGATGGTGAATATTAATCGACCATGCACTGGGGCACCTTTCGTGGGTAATCCTCTGTTCAGCAGTGGACTGTTTAAAAAGGCTGGCACAGTACAATATATACTTATAGCCCGGGAGGTAAGCTTAAAAAATGCTACTACTTTCTAAAAGCTATTTTTTTTGGAATAACGTTATCATGGTGCTGTACAATAATTACCCTGGAGTTAGTCAGCTGGGTTTCTTAGTGTTTGGCGGGGTAACTCGTTTTTTTTTTTAATAAATGAGTATCTTGCATTACTTATCACAGTTGAAAATTAGTGTTACGGGTAGGTACTTCGAACAAAAATCTACAGAGCCACAGTTCCTATGTGAAAGTAGTAAAAAAATGACCAAGCGCCGTCATACAAACCGACTTAGATATTTACATAAAATAATTCACAATGTCCCGTTTTCTCGAAAATCGATGTTATGTCACCTAATTAGTGCTTGTAATTGTGCATTTTGGCATCGCGCGCGTAGTCAGCTTACAATCGCCTTACGACTAACTATAAAAAGCCTGCTCACTACGTAGTTTGGGCAGAGTTTTGGCTCGGACACTTATTTTGCACGATTGTGACTCTATAGATATTTGCACGAAGAACGGGTAGAAAAATAATTTAAAAAAGTTTAACCACAGTAAATTACCTGAAACATGTTAATAACATGTGGGTCTGTTAGTCAGACTTTAAAGTGGCACCACTTTACAGCCTGACTGACAGGCCCTGCCAAAGGCCTACCAAAAACTCAGCGTTTAGATAGTAGTTGCATTTTTTGCGCTTACCTCCTGGACTATTCCTAATCAAGCGTAATTTAGTTTAGTATTAGGTAAGAGCCACGGCGTAACAAATCTCTTCAATAGACAGAAGGCAACCTTGGAGCGATGCCTACATATCGCTTTTCTGTTTCCTGCTGCTCAATATGAGACCAACATGTATGTATGAGTAAAATTGTATAATTAGGACTTAGGACGTCCACTGGACATAGGCTTCTCCCGTCCTTAATAATATTCATCGAACCCAAACCTGACTGACGCTCCTTGACAGCTCCTTGTAGCTAGCTTCACACCCGCCTAGAAGTATCATTAATTTAACTGCCTCGGTGGCTCAGTGGTTAGTGAACCTGATTTATGGATCAGAGAGGCGTGGGTTCGATTCTTCTTCGTCGTATCGATGATCCAAATGACTGTTTACAAGGTCTTTTCCCAACGCTTCGCCACTGCCACTCCGCGAGGAGATGCTTGGTACAGGTCCTGGAGAGTGCAGGTTGGGCCTTGAGGGCATGCTAGCAAGTGCTTCATGTTTTGCATCGGGGCTCCACACTCGCACTGAGCGCTCTCTGAGTATCCCCATTTCACGAGGTTATCCCTGCAGCGTTGATTCGGTCGAGACTTGGGCTGTGCTCGAGTCTCTCCAACGATGCCGTATTGACTATCGGTACATCGAAGTGTTGAAGTGCTTGTATAATAACGCCACTATGTCGGTCCGAGTACAGGAAGAGAGTTCCAAGGCGATCCCTTTAAAAAGAGGCGTAAGACAGGGAGACGTAATTTCTCCGAAACTGTTTACGGCTACTTTGGAGAACGCCTTCAAGCTCCTGGAATGGAAAGGATTCGGCATCAATGTCAATGGCGAATACCTCACTCACCTTCGGTTTGCCGACGATATAGTAGTCATGGCAAAATCGATGGAAGAGCTCAGCACGATGCTCGAAGGCCTCAATCGGGTTTCTCAACAGGTGGGTCTTAAGATGAACATGGACAAGACGAAAGTTATGTGTAATTCCCATGTTGTACCCACCCCGATCTCTGTTGGGAACTCGGTTCTTGAAGTCGTTGACTCGTACGTCTACCTAGGACAAGTAGTCCAGTTAGGTAGATCCGACTTCAAGAAAGAGGCCAATCGCCGAATCCAACTCGGCTGGGCAGCGTTCGGAAAATTGCGTAGCGTCTTCTCGTCCGACATACCTCAGTGCCTCAAGTCGAAAGTTTTCGACCAGTGTGTGTTGGCAGTGATGACTTATGGCACAGAAAAGTGGTCTCTCACTATGGGCCTTATTGGTAAGCTCCAAGTAGCCCAACGAGCTATGGAGAGGGCTATGCTCGGAGTCTCTCTGCGAGATCGAATCAGAAATGAGGAGATCCGTAGAAGAACCAAAGTTACCGATATAGCCCAACGGATTGGCAAGTTGAAATGGCAATGGGCAGGGCACATAGCGCGGAGGACTGATGACCGATGGGGTCGAAAAGTTCTCGAGTGGAGGCCACGTACCGGCAAGCGCAGCGTAGGACGTCCACCCACAAGGTGGACGGATGACCTCATTAAGACCGCAGGATCGCGCTGGATGCAAGCCGCTTCCAACCGGTCTTATTGGAGATCCATAGAGGAGGCCTATGTCCAGCAGTGGACTTCTTATGGCTGATGGATGGATCCCTGCAGCGGCCCACTTGGGTCCGGAGTCGATTTAACGACTTCCACGTGGGCCACGGGAGATCACCGCCGGCCGGGAGTTGTTCAGAGGGCGCTACAAAGTCAGGTGGCGGGGCGAGTGTGTCTTTCCATTGTTTAATGCGAGCTTCCCTGGGGAGAAGATGCAGTGACGTAGTTTCTGTTAAAAAACTGTTACGGCTCTTCAGGCGGCATTGTGGCGGGCTAGCTCCGAACATTGGGTGCCTACTATCAGTATCTAGCATTTATGTGATGAACATAGGTGTTTGCTCTGTGTCTGGTTGTTATTTAGGTACTATATCTATATGCCTAATCATGTAGGTATATTAAATATGTATAATTATATAGTATATCAGTCTCTGGCAGCCATATCACAAGCTTTGCTTAGTTTGGGGTCAGAGACCGTGTGTAAGATGTCCCCCAATATTTATTTATTTATTCGGCCTATACTTTGTATGGGACAGAATATTATGTAGGTATGTCTTATCATTTTATTTGTTTTTATGTTTGGGTAGGCGTCGACTGAGCTACAAAAATCCCCTTTTTTTGTAAATTAGCAAACAAACACGTCACAAATTCACAACCAAATAAACTACGTACAAAAATAACACGCACGTTATTTTATCACTTACAACAATACCTAATGGCTATAAAAAACATTTTTTTTCCTGGATATATTTCGTCAGCGATTAAAAAACGTCATATTTCCAATGATTGTTGGGAAGTCCAATATCGATACTGTACCTTTGTAATATACCTACTATATCTAGGGAATTTCCCTTTCGATACGACTTATTGAGCTAATAATTTAGCAGTTCATATTATGTTAGTGAATTCCATCGTAAAGCTTAAACCATCCCATTTGTTTCTTCAGTAAGCCCAATTACAGAGGCACCATCGTAATTATATTAGCTAAATAGCATAGTTCTGTTTCTTTTTCACTTTAGGCATTCGATAGAGAGAACGCTTTTTACGTTGCTATTAAAGTTACGCTGGCGCCTCTGTAATCGGGCTTAGTGTCGTACTAGAGTGATGTCGAGTTTCAGTGTGTCTCTCAAGCGTACAAGCGAACAATGGTGAATCGCAGTCTTCGAGCAAATATCTATAGAGTCACAATCGTGCAATAATATACCTAATTAAAAAACCCCCGACACAAAAATATTTGACAACAAACTTTCAATTGACAACCATTTTGGGCACATTTGTAGAATTTTGGTTCTTCCATCCCCACTTTAACCCACCATAACTCTTAAACGGCTCAATCGTTTTTTATAAAACATAGCTAAGAACACTCTCGATTAAGTCTCCTTTCATCCAAAAAAAACTAAACTGAAATCGGTTCAGTGGTTCACCCCTCTTTTTCGTCGGGGGTTAAAAAAAGTGTCCTAGCCAATACCCTACCCAAGCTACGTAGTGGGCAGGCTTTTTAGTTAGTCGTAAGGCGATTGCAAGCCGACTACAACGCCGCGCGTTGCCATAGTGCTCGGTCACAAGCACTAATTAGGTGACATAACGTCGAGATTCGAGAAAACGGGTCATTGTGAATTATTTGAAGTAAATATCTAAGTCAGTATGTATGACGGCACTCGGACATTTTTTTACTACTTTCACTTAGGGACTGTGGCTCTGTAGATATTTGCTCAAAGATCGCAGTACAGTTTTGTCGCACAAACGTTCTTATTCTTATTCTTATTCGACGTGGGGGCGATAAGTCCTGCACTGACGTCCCGCATGGGGTGTTTTGTGCATTTCCCCCTCCAGCGTCTACCCGAGCCAGCCCAGCTCCTTAAAGTAACGGAGCGTGGCTCTGGGCCGCTGGCATAACTGCTCCAGTAGCTTAGATGGTGAATAAGATGATGGCGATGTGGATGACGCACAAACGTTATTCGCACAACCATTTTTAGTCGAGCTCACGTAGTCCAAGCCCATCAAATGATTTTCACCTTAGTTGATGTAGGTACTCTCATAGACTTAATATCCCGTTAAAGGCCAAAAGCCCAAGCGGCGCAAGGAGTGGGAATTTACGCAGCTTGTACTTAGTAAAGAAGGATGCAGACTCGACCTGTCAAAACATTTTTATTTTATTTTTTTGCATACATGGAACAAAACATCTTTTCTAATAATGATGTGTGCTTCAAATAAATAGTGATTTTTTGATGTTTTCATATCTCATATCACTAATTAAAATTAAAATTAGACCACCAGAAAAATTACAATGATTTTTAATTGTTTTTGCCATCTAAATCACCTGCCAATGCTTGTGTGGCCAAATGTTTTAAAACTTCTTTAAAAACGAACTTGTACATATCAGAACAGTTTTAGAAGCGTCATAAATTACTCTGACGAACATAACATTTTTAGAATTAAACTTGGGAGAAAATGAGTGTATCTAATCGTATACAACAGGTATTCGTATGTATGAGCTGCCGACATTCTTATTTCACAGACTTAATGATTTATCTACAGGGTTATTTCTATTCAATTAGCATTAGGGGCTTATTATGTACATTATTATATCTTCTTTGTCTGTAAATCAAAACTAACAACTTTTGTTCCACGACTTTTATTAATTCTCAAAAAAAAAGCTGTTGTTCCATAGAAAAATATCGTTCACCCTCGACAAAATGTATGGAACAGCTGATTTTTTTTGAGATTTGAGAAAAGTCGCAGAATAAAAGTTGTTCGTTTTGATGTACAGAATAAGCCCCTAAAAGGATGCTAATTCGTCTATGCTATAGTCTCTGACCCCAAACTAAGCAAAGCTTGTGATATGGTTTTCAGAGACTGATATACTACATAGACATATTTTTAAATACATACTTATACCTAAATAACACCCAGAGCAAACACCTATGTTCATCACATAAATGTTTGCCCTGGGTGGGGATCGAACCCACGCCTCTTTGATCCAGAAGTCAGGGTCACTAACCACTGAGCCACCGAGGCAGTCAGTCAATCAATTGATTAGAAATAACCCTGTAAACTGAGGTAACTCCTATAAATGTAAGAAGCTCCATACAGTTTCGTTCGGCCTATTCAGTAGGTACCTACGATTCAAATGTAATAAAATCGTGGAAGTTCGACATGCTTCTGTGATGTGGGACTCGAATAATAATAATAAGTGATAAGTTATCTACATATTCCGCAGTTGTCATTGAACTCGTGTGTAAGGGACAAAAACGACATAATTATTATGTACCTACTCGTATATGTATACCAAACTTGACAAACATTTTCGTGCCATTAAAAATATGCATAAATATTAATTTCTTTTGAGATAATTATTTACACTTTTTATTGGTGGACGTATGATCTAATTTCGAACACGCTGAATGAAACTTCCAATCAGTTTTAATGGTAAATAGGGAACGTCCAGTAGAGAACGTCCGGTGAAATAAATATAAGTTACCGACATAGGACATATTCCAGCTGATTGGCAAATTGAAAAAGCAATGGGCCAGAAATGATTTAAAAAAAATAGCCTACCTAACCTACATACAGTGCCAGCAACTTAGCTGTTCAGTTGACGGTATCGCTAGTAACGTAATAACGTAGTAATTATGTAGTTCCAATTTTGCCCACCTGAACAGCAAGTTGGTGGCACTGTAAAGGTTTTGGAAATTCAGATGTTGTTATTTTCTTACCTTTATTAATGTGGGATTGCGCGAGCGAGATGGAAAATTATGTAAAAACCCGTTAATGTTATTCTTATTCCAATTTAAAATTAAAACCGCGACGCGAACGTTTCGCGTTCAAAAATATAGGTACCTATCTTGTTTATATTTCGTATTCATTTGGTTCGTGACATTCATTTGTTATGAATTTAAATATGGAACTTGAAACGAATAATTACAATATTTTGTTAGCGTAACAAAAGTATAAAATTAAAACGTCAGATCAGTGTGTCTAAACTTGGAGCCCGTGGGTCCAACTGGTGGACCTATGGTCCGTCTTAGGATCTTGAATAGAGACAAACCTAGTACCTCTTCTATCTAAGTAGCTATCTCTCAGAGTCTCACTCTGTTGTAAATGCCACTCGCGGTCACCCATCCGAAGACTAACTTCATTATCACTAACGAACACCTAGTCAAACTACGATATATAAACGCTATAATAGAACCATTTATAATCCTTTTCCTTAAATGGGAATGTGTAAATGTAATTTTATTTCAATAAATGATTTTCTTTACTTCTTTCTTTCTTATATACTACGCTATAACGAAGTAATGAATTAGTATATTTACCTGAAATGTCAATTACTAGTCGTCCGTATTCATCAACATCATCCTCGGCTTCGTCAGGCATCGTCGTCAGCCACATGTCGGGCTTCAGGTTTATCATCTGTGGAATGACGAAAAAAACAAGTTAAAATATGTTATCAATAGGTACTACATTGTTATAAATAAGTATGCGATTAAATTGGCAACGTGTTATTTAAAGAATTTCGATGAAACGTTTACAAATATCTGATAAGTAATAACTATAGGGTGTTAAACTTTGCTACAGAGGGTTTTGAGAAGTTTAAATACAGAACAAAAAAAATCTGCTGTTCCATTGACAAAAAAAAAACATTAGCTTTCACTCTTCTTGCAGGTTATAAAAATGATCTTCATCATCATTATGAATTGCAGTCCATTGCTACAAATATTATAGTACGTCGACAGGCAAAAATGCTTGTACTCGTATTCGTCAATTACAAAAAAAACTTATGAGTTCAGTTTCACTAATGTGTGTCAGATGGTCTAAATTCTAAAACAATCTACAATACAGTAGGTTTAGGTATAATTATAAAGTAGGTACCAAACACCCGCAAAAATGTTGAGAGCCACTGTGATGATTTAATGGCCTGACCACACGATGCGGAGCGCGGCCGGCGCGGCGACGCGCGGCGATAACACACATGATTGACCCACGCCACGTCATTCGACAGACAGCGCCCGCTAAGAGTGGACACTTGGCCAGTGGTCTCGAACCTACCGATTTTTCGGTATTTCTACTGATTTGGCGCCTGGTCTTCGATATGAGGCAACTTTTCAACATTATTGTACTTAATTGCTAAAAAATCTCCCGGTTTTCTACAGAATATCGATTTGATTGTTGAGATTGATAAGAAACTTGCTGATTTTTCCGATTTTCTGAATTTCTAGTTTGCAACAAAGAAATAGTTTGTCTATTGGGTCATTAACTGGTCTATTACATAAAACGTCTACTCTGTGAAGAAAGAGAAAGACAAAGCCACTGGAGACCCATAAAATGCGATATTTGTGAAAGAATCAGGCAATTTCAGGCTAAAATCCTCAAATACCGATTTTTGGCAGAAATATACCGATATTTTTTAGCACTTCTACCGATTTTGCATTTTATCTTTTAAGACTACTGCGCTTGGCCAACAACCACTAGCAGCTTCCAACAATGTCTTCTTAAGAACATATTTGAACTGTTCGGGATCGAAAAATATACATTTAAGGAAAAACGAAACAAATAGACATGTTTCCTTCCTTCCTCAAGGTTACGTGTCCTTTTGTTTTATAATTTATACGTCGATTCGCGAAACTACAACGCATAGGTTGTATTGTGCACATTAAACAATGCTATATGAGATTTAGACGACAAAGCTTACTAGTTAATTCTTATTACTATTCAAATTGATTGAATGCGAAAGGGCCATAAATCATAAAATAAGTTGCTTTTTTCTGTGAAATTGCGAACAAAAGTAATAATTCTTTAATAGGAAAAATACACTCACATTTAATTATTATAGTGGCATTTTGGCAAGTGGCCCTTTCGCATTCAACCAGATAACGTCAAACCGCACCTAATAAGACGAGGTCATTTTTAGTTCACTCAACGCCCACGAGTATTAGTGACGGCACCACATCCGCCGTAGCCGCCGCTGGCCGTCACACGGCTCGTGTGCCCACCATCTTATCAGAATTACAGTTAGTACCTCACCGTATCATATTTCACAACAGCCATAAAATTGTAGCGATTCTCCACGCATCGCTTACACTTGAATACACGCTTGTTTTTCTCTCGATCGCTCAACTATCGGTAGATCTACGAATATCGATCTTTAGCACTCGGTCCAAAGATCCTCTGCCTCCGCTAATTCTTCAATATTTCAGTAATATTGTCTAGCGCGCCTGAAACATTAAAATTAGCATAATTTCAGTGTCGAACCGAATAGAATAATACATAATGACATCACCTCGGCTATTCGCCTCGATGTCGGTGTACCAGTGTTGCCATACACGGTAATTACCGTAGACACACGGTATTTTTGACTATAATACGGTTTAAAGAAATGATTTCACAGTTTTGTGTCACTACTGTGATCGTCTATTTTTTTAGTAGTTTTTTTTAGAAATATTTTTTTTTATTCAACATGTGAAGAAATCATTGAAAATGACTGCTACATTATCAAAATTAACAATGATTTTTTTTTCATTTTCAAGTCGTGGAAACAAAAATTAAATTGAAATATACAATAACTGCCGTAATTTCATAGCACTTTTTCGTTTATACCGTGCCCTTATTAAATACTTACAACAAAACACAAACATCTAGTCACTACCACACAAAAAAAAAAAACAATTAGATCATCCACAGACCACATAAGGTCAATAAACGCACTTTTTTAAAATTCACAAATTTAAACACGATAATTTTAACCTTTGCACGTGTGTACGAGTACATTACATCCTTAAGTTGCCTACGTCTACGGTAATACAAAACTGGAACTGGCAACACTGTTACACATCGATGAGACGGTATTAATTATCATTGAATTATACAAATTAAATAAATAGCACGACTAACCTTGATCGAGTCGTCAATAATAAGCACTATAGTGTGTATTTTTTTTGCAATTTAAATGAGAAATAGTTGAGTTGCGGGTTTTCCTATCGTACGGTCGTGGCGGCGCTGGGGTGCCGACTGATAGGTACTTAGCTTTGGATCGGACTCGCCACGAGTTGTGGGCCTTTGCAGACGAGAGATTTTTATACAGATAAATAGGCATAATGACTAATAAAATATAATTAGCCGTCAATAACTATACAGCGTTTATCTATTTATCTACAACAACGTGGTCAAAAACGTTGTTTTCCTTTCCGGGTACAATTTAGCATTGTAAACATTACATAAGTATATTTTAATAAGTACTAGTTTTAAGCTATTTTCTATAACGTAATTAAGTGTAAAATAAGTAACGTTCTGGATTCACTGTAAAGTTACTGACACGCGGTAGGCGCGCGCGGTAATTACGGCGAGTTGTTAACATCTCAAGCGCGAGAGTTACTATGCCTTAAGCTGTGGTTTTATGACGGGTGCTCTTTGTTCACGGTCTATTGTGTAAAATTTTTATGGTGTTTTTTTTTGTATTGAAGGACAATAGGCTCTTCCCGAACTTTCACCCTGTTTACTTTGTTAATACAATAGCGTCCTATTAACTTGCGTAATGTCCCGAATGAACTAGTTGATTCCAGATGGTTAAATCGGGTATAAATAGACCGGCCGACCCTTGGCGGAGTCAGTTATTTTCGCGATTACCGTCGAAGCGAAAACATCTCGTGTATACTCCGCGCCACACAACTTGATGTATGTGAAGTTAGCCACTAGCTGCGCAATATCTAATCCTGTCGAGACGTTCCGTGGATTGGCTATTGCGCAGCTAGTGGCTAACTTCACATCCATCAACTTGTGTGGCGCGGAGTATACAGTGAAGTGTGTGTGAATATCAGTGCCAGTGTGAAGTGTTTTGTGCGAACCAGTAGTGTCGTTTGTTTTGTGATTTTGTGAAGTGATTGTGTGCAATAAAGTGCATAAAGTGACTAATCGGCATTTTAACTGATTAACCCATCTTGTAACATTACTTATTAAGAAAATAAACAATTGGAATTGAGTGAATGACAAGAGCTGTAAATATTTTTTTTCTTTTTAACCCCCGACGAAAAAGAGGGGTGTTATAAGTTTGACGTGTCTGTTTGTCTGTGTGTCTGTGTGTGGCATCATAGCGCCCGAACCACTGAACCGATTTCAGTTTAGTTTTTTTGGATGAAAGGAGACTTAATCGAGAGTGTTCTTAGCTATGTTTTATAAAAATCGATTGAGCCGTTTAAGAGTTATGGTGGGTTAAAGTGGGGATGGAAGAACCAAAATTCTACAAATGTGCCCAAAATGGTTGTCAATTGAATGTTTGTTGTCAAATATTTTTGTGTCGGGGGTTTTTTAATTAGGTATATTATAGTAAGAGCCCTATATCTGATCATTCACGAGAAATCCGGTATTATAAAACATTTTACACATTTGTAATTTATTTAAAAAGAATTAAAAGGCGCCAAAAAAGTATCCCGTCTGCCACAAACACAAACTTGAAATGACTTACACAGTATCGAAAAAGGATGGAAGATGCAAAACAAACTAAAATAGCCCCTCCCCCCCGGTATTAAGGACCATTATATCGCCACCACGTGTCGTTGCGTGAGACGTGACGTAAGCAGAGGTTATCAACAAACAAATGGAGGTTCCTACTTAACCGCAACTAAAAACCCAGTTGTTAATAAATTATTAATTTAGTAACAATTTGCCTCAACCTACTATAGATGGCGGACTTAGGCGGGAAAACTTAAAAATAATGTCTGTACAATATGGATAGGTACTTAGATAACTAATAGATACTTATACATATGTATATTAGTGTGAGTCAGTCTTTGTTGTGTTGAGGTTCCGTATTGTTACGAGATGGGTTCTTGGATAATCAGTTAAAACGCCGATTGTTCACTTTGCACTTTATTGCACAAAATCACAGTACACACGACACTGGTTCGCACAACACTTCACACTGGCACTGAAATTCACACAACTAGTCACTTCACAATCACTGGTACCGCACTTGAACACGAGATGTTTTCGCTCCGGTATAAAACGCGATAACTGCCACAAACGAAAACCATCGCCCTATTTATATCGGAATAAGGGTTCTCTAGAAATCTGTAGAATATTCGGTGCCATTGTGACTGACAAAGTAAACAAGTGTAAAGTTCGAGAAACCCTATTGTTCCTAATTATTACAAAAACACCACAAAAAATCTAACAAACAACAAACAATAGACGCGACACAAAGGCCGGTGCCGCCTGAGTCATAAAGCCATAAATCTCGCGGTTAAGTGTAAACAACTAGCCGTCGTACCGCGCGCGGCCACAGATTAATAAATAGTTACTACCGGCGTGGCCTACTGCGTAACACCACCTCCTCCCAAGACATGCTCGTCCCGAGCATCGTTGCATCCGTGATATCGCGCCAATCGATCCACGTGAACTATTTTGGGAGCACCTCGAGGTCCTTTCTGTATGCGGAACGTCACGTCGTTGATCTTGGTCACCACTCGGTACGGTCCATCCCATTTGGCTTGTAGCTTTGGAGACTTTCCTTTGCTGCGTATGGGATTGTGCAGCCATACCATCGAGCCTTCCTCGAACCCAGCTGCTCCTCTGCTCCTCTGCTGCGGGTATGCGGGCCTTTCACTGATGCACAGCTCGTACATTTCCGTACCCAGTCTTCTACGTCATCTCTGCAGTTGATCCAGTAAAACCTTTCTCGAATCTTCAACAGTGTCCGTTTCACACCCAGATGTCCTCCCGAAAACCCTTCGTGGTACAGCTTCAAAATTTCAGGTATCTTTGCTCTGGGTACAACCATTTGGAGATGGCATTGGTTGCCACGAGCATTTTCCCATTTTCGGCAAAGTACTCCCTCCTGAAGCACCAGACTATCCCATTGCGCCCAATAGCTCTTTGTCGTAACACTCATTGAAGCAATAGCACTCCAGTCTGGCTTAGGGGCATCTGATTCCATCCATTCGAGAATCGGCTTGATGTCGGCGTCTTCTTCTTGTGCAACCTGAAGGGTTTCTTTCCATTCGTCACCGATGTCAGCTTTGAGCATTCTGACGGGCACTGAATCTTTCGACTCATGTCTTGAGCAATGCTTGCAGTCCTCTGAGCATGGCCTTCTTGACAGTGCGTCCGCGTTGCCATGAGATTTTCCACTGCGATGCTCCGTGGTGAAGTCAAACTCTTGTAGTTGCTCAATCCATCTTGCCACTTGGCCTTCGGGATCCTTAAACTGTAGTAGCCACTTAAGAGCAGCGTGGTCGGTCCTCAGATGGAATTTTCGCCCGAGCAGGTACTTGCTAAAATGTCGCAATGTCTTCACCACTGCAAGTAACTCTTTTCTGGTCACACAGTAGTTCCTTTCCGGCTTGGACAGGGATTTGCTGAAATACGCAATCACCACTTCTTGGTCTCCTTTCCTTTGTGACAGTACTCCTCCAATGCCGGTGTTGCTGGCGTCAGTGTCCACGATGAACTCGTTCTCTGTGTCCGGGAAGCCAAGAATAGGCGTATTACACAGTCGCTTCTTTAGCTCTTGAAAAGCTGCGTCGCAATTTTCATCCCAGAGGAAGGGTCGTTTTTCCTCAGTCAGTCTATGCAACGGCTTGGCTATATCAGCAAAGTTCTTCACGAATCGCCTGTAGTAGGAGCATAAACCCAAGAATGCTCTAACTTCCGTCTTGTCTTTTGGCACAGGCCAATCCTTGACAGCACTGACTTTTCCTGGATCCGTCTGTACGCCAGCTTCGGAAATCACATGTCCCAGGAAATTCACTTGCCTCTTGAAAAAGGAACATTTCTTCGGACTCAGCTTGAGATTGGCTGCGCGAATCTTAGTCAATACTCGTTCCAGGTTTTGCAGATGGTCTTCGAAGGTTTTTCCCACAATTATGATGTCGTCCAAATAGACTAGGCATGCATCTCCAATCAGTCCCGCGAGCACTAACTCCATTAGTCTTTCGAACGTAGCGGGCGCGTTGCACAATCCAAACGGCATCACGTTGAATTGCCACAGGCCTTTTCCCGTCGAAAATGCGGTCTTCTCTTTATCTTTAGGATCTATTTCCACTTGCCAGTATCCGCTCTTCAAGTCCAGCGTAGTGAACCACTTCATACCTGTCAGTGTATCTAACGTGTCATCAATCCTCGGCAAAGGATAGCTGTCTTTCTTCGTTACGTCGTTGAGTCGTCGATAATCAACGCAGAACCGCATACTGCCATCCTTCTTTTTCACTAGAACCACTGGCGAACACCACGGACTGGATGAAGGTTCTATCACACCATTGCGTGCCATGTCTTCGATCATTGACTCAACTTCTTTTTCTCGAGCCACTGGTATCCTTCTTGGCCGCTGTCGAATCGGTGACACGCTTCCTGTATTTATTGTGTGCTTCACTAATCCAGTCTTCCCGTTGACAGCATCATCGAGAGCAAATATGTCGGTGTAGCGCTGCAGCATCTTCTTTGCCATCAGAAGTTCTCTTTCGGTCAGGTCTTTACGGGAATCTTCTAATAGCGTTGACACGTTGTAACTCCCAGCACAGTTGTATTTCTCCTTTGGTTGTTCTTGGCATCTGCGCATCCAGTCTACTTCTTCACAAGTACCAATTGGGGTTCCTCCTTTGATGAGTTGTTCCTCGTTACTTGTGTTGAGCACACGCACCATAGCGGTATTAGTAGTCCTCACCAGAGTTCGGGCCAATAACCATGGTTGATCACCTTCCGACTGTTCTATTAGCACACATCGTCGTTGATGTCCCAACTTCGGCGGTAATCTAACTGCCACAATGGTCTCCGATCTAGGTGGAAGAACTGTTCTCTGCAGACAATAGACCTTTCCTGATGTGGCGCCTTCCATGAAGATTTCTTCTCTTCCACACTTCAAGATTCCTTGGTTGACGTCTATCTCGCAATGATGTTCTCGCATGAAGTCAAGACCCAGAATGCAATCGTCGACTATATCAGCCACAATGACTTTGTGTTGGAAAGTTTTCTCACCCAACTTTAACTCCACCAGCTTCTCTCCTCGGACGGATATGTGCTGACCGGTCGCTGTGAGAAGTTGAACTGTTTTGCAGCTTTCGAAGTTCGGAAGAAAGCGCTTAGCCAGTCGGGAACTGATGACAGTGCGAGAAGCTCCTGTATCCAATGTCAGCTTGCAAGAAGTTCCATTGATGGCACCATTGATGATCAAGCTGTTCCCATCGTGAGCTTGTGAGATCAAAATCTTTGGCTTTTCTGGCCCGGATAACACTCGCCATTTTCCGCTTTCTTCAGCAGGTCGTTTATTCCTCCATAGTGAATGCGTTGCCTCGCGATCCTTCCGTTCTTCCAATAGTCGATCGTCCCTGGTTCGGCATGGCTTTGGGCAATTCTGCCATAAATGGCCTCTCTCTTCACAGTTGTAGCATCTTGGACCAAACCTCGTACGATGTGACGCTTCTTTAACTTCCTTTATGTGTTGAACATCTCTCGCTGGATTTCGTACAGCTTCCACTTCCAAGGCTTGGGCCAAAGCATCCTTTAGTGTTTTGTGATGCCCGAGTTTCACTGCAGTTCTAACTTCAAAGTCTGCTATCCCGTTAGAAAACGCTTCCACTAAGTGCTCGTCGTTGGGTAACGGTGCTGACTGATAAGCCTTCCGGAACAGTTTCTCTACTTCGATAGCCCACTGCTGAAGACTTTCGTTGCGACGTTGCACCCTGTTCTTTAACTGCGCTCTGTACACACGCTCTAGGTGCTCATCGCCGTAGCGACTCTCCAACATTTCCATTAATTTATCGTAGGTCACTTCCTTGCCCACAGCATCAAGAATACTCAGAGCTTCATCGCGAAGGCTCATGATGAGGGCGTTCTTGGCTTGGTCCTTGTTCCATCCATTGGTTTGAACGGCAGCGTCAAATTGAATTTTGTAGGCTGACCATGATGATGTCCCGTCGAAAGGCGTCACTTTAAGCTTCTGTGAAGCTGGCGAGAAGATTGTAGGTGCAACGGTTCCGCCTCCAGACTTGATAACGTTCAAGGTCCTCCTCACATCGGCGATTTGTGTTTCCGCTTCGAAGATTCGAGATTCATACGCCTTCATCTTTGTATCGTGCTCCTTTACGTTGGTATCAAGCTGCTTGACCGTGTCCTTGACATCTTTTATCTCCTTGCCTAAAGTCTTTTGCAAGCTTGAAAGCAGCTCTTCTTTTTGGCGCGCCTGTTCTTCTCTGTTGCTGCGGGCTTGTTCTTCCAGTAGACGAGCCTGGTCTTCTTTGTTACGGTCTAATTTTTCTTCCAGCTGGCGAGTCTGCCTTTCGTTGTTGCGGGCCTGTTCTTCTAGCTGCCGCGTCATAGACTGCATCATCGACATTAAAGCAGCCATATCAAATGCTGCAGGGACAGCTGGTGATACAGCAGGTGCCACAGTAGGTGCCGCAGCAGGTACTCCTGGATTTCTGGAGTCGTCGTTGGTTGCCTCGGACTCGCTGCCTTCCATTAACAGCGGATTATTTCCGAAGCGCCTCTGGTCGATCTCCTCCTGGCGGCGCTCTTGCTCCTCTAGTCGGCGCGCTTCCTCCTGTCGGCGCTGATTCCGTGTGCGCGGCGTCTCGTCGTCGTACGGAGTTACCGGCATTTTCGATTATCCACCCTTCTGACACCAAATGTTACGAGATGGGTTCTTGGATAATCAGTTAAAACGCCGATTGTTCACTTTGCACTTTATTGCACAAAATCACAGTACACACGACACTGGTTCGCACAACACTTCACACTGGCACTGAAATTCACACAACTAGTCACTTCACAATCACTGGTACCGCACTTGAACACGAGATGTTTTCGCTCCGGTATAAAACGCGATAACTGCCACAAACGAAAACCATCGCCCTATTTATATCGGAATAAGGGTTCTCTAGAAATCTGTAGAATATTCGGTGCCATTGTGACTGACAAAGTAAACAAGTGTAAAGTTCGAGAAACCCTATTGTTCCTAATTATTACAAAAACACCACAAAAAATCTAACAAACAACAAACAATAGACGCGACACAAAGGCCGGTGCCGCCTGAGTCATAAAGCCATAAATCTCGCGGTTAAGTGTAAACAACTAGCCGTCGTACCGCGCGCGGCCACAGATTAATAAATAGTTACTAACGGCGTGGCCTACTGCGTAACAGTATGTTATTGTTAATTCTTTACTAATTTTATATAATATTATAAATAGTGCCTATACTTGCTTGTCGATTAAGTTTCACTGATAGTTACAATAACTAGCTATTGGTAGCAATTCGGCGACACGCATTATAGTTAAGTTCTCTCTAAAATAGGTTTAGTCCTGTCAAACTAGGCTTTGGTATTCGGATGTCTACACGATTAAACTATTTTTAGGTCGAGTCGACTAAATCGATTTTAGTTACTCAATTTGGTCGAAATGCATTCGGCGGCCCACATTTTAGAGTGATTTACGTCTAAAATTTAGTTGTCAAATGTCAAACTAGTCGTCATTAAAAACATGGCGATTAAAACTAGTTTGGAGAATTTGATGTGTTTTATCGAGGTTTTATTGTCGAATGAATCCTGAAATATGGAATATTTCATTGTGGCAGCAACTGTTGATCTATTGGAAGGGTAAGTAAAAAGCCAAAAACCTGTTTTTGCTTGATTCACTAAACAAGTGAGAGTTCATGTGTGGTTCATCTAGTTCCAAATTATTGCAGCGTTTGAATTCGAATTATAATATTAGGGACGTTTCAGACCCTTTTCAGATAGAAGAGGAAAAATTTAGAAATCTGTAGGTATCTATAGAGTTCCAAAGTCTGGAGCTCAACAGTTAATAAGTGATCTTAGGTAATTTGAGAAAGCACATCTCTATAAGATATCCCAAAACATATAGAGGTTGTATGCTATGGTCTTCCATTCAGCATGTGGCCAAAACAATTTCTTGGGCTTAAGCCAGCCAACCGTCAGCAGATGTCTTGACGCCACAGTCAAGTCTCACAACTGGGCCCTAAAATCATTAAATTCCCAATGACGCCAGCTGACAAACAAACCGCATTTACAGAGAACTTTAATTATTCAAAGCAATTAAACTCCTTAATTAATTATCCAACAGTTAGATACTTACAATAAGAAACTCATAGATGAAGGATTGGTCTTCGCTCCGCTAGCAGAGCCATCCTTCATCTATGAGAAAAGATAAGAGACCTATAAAGATTGATATCTGTTTAATTATATTATTCTATATCACATTGCAGATAACAATGAGGTACTGAAGACAAACTGCAACAATTAATTCTTGGTGCGATAGAAGTGTGACTGATATGATGAAGATAAAGATTTCCGGTCAGAAGCGAGATTGATATGCCAAAATTGAAGTAAGTTCTAGATTTTTTTATTAATAAAAACATCAAAATAAAATAATCGGCCAAGTACGAGTTGGACTTGCGCACAGAGGGTTCCGTACTGTATGGGAGCCCCGCTTAAATATTTATTTAATTTTAGTTTATCATTTAATTGTATCACAACTAAACATTCTGTGAATATTTAGGCATCTATCTGTTACCATTATTAATATCGAGCGAAAAAATGGCTAAATTATTAATTTTATTCTGTTTTTAGTATTTGTTGTTATAGCGGCGACAGAAATACATCATCTGTGAAAATTTCAGCTTTCTAGCATAATGGTTCATGAGATACAGCCTGGAGACAGACGGACAGCGGAGTCTTAGTAATAGGGTCCCGTTTTTACCCTTTGGGTATGAAACGCTAAAAATGTACTTACATGGTTTATTATTTGTTCCAACAAAAATTAATAAAATGAAAAAAAATAGCCTTTATTCTCTAGTATATTAAATCCTTATGAAACATTTTTCTTATTTCTACATATTTCACTAGGTTGTCCACCCTGGACATAGGCCTCTAGAAGTTGCCAGTGCTCCCTATCTCTGGCTTTCCTACGCGTTTTCCTACAAACAAACAGTAATTATTGTATATATCATGTTGCAGATAACAATGAGGATGGCACTCTTGGTGGAACAGAAGAGACAGAATAGAATGAAGATCAAGATTTACCATCGCAAGCGAGATACGCCCAAATTTAATTACTATATTTTTTAATAATAAAATCATAAAAATATACATAAATCGTTTATTATTTGTTTCAACAAAAATTAATCAGTAATATTATTCTAAATAAAAATAATTTGACGAATTCCACTCTGCTCAACAAGCCCTTTCATTTGATTGAGGCTGCATTTGTTCTTGGCCAACTGGATCTATGACGACGAGGCAGATGCTGCCTTCCACTTGGTTGAGGCAGATCAGAATGCAGGCACGCTGTGGGCTGGCTTTGTGCAGACTGGTACGCTGTGGGCTGGCTTTGTGCTGACTGACACGCTGTGGGCTGGCTTTGTGCGGACTGACATGCTATAGGCTGGCTTGTTGTTGAATGCGGAAGTGCAGGTTGGCTTGCTGATGGAGGTTGTATGGGTACCTCGATATAATATATTTCTGGGAGTTCATCCTAGAAAGATCCCACAATCCCTGCTTTGTCTGCTCAGATGGTAATGGCAGTATACCCTGTAAAACAAAATATTTTTTTACAAAATTAAATTTAAATAGTACAGAATACAGAATTTTTTATTTGCAACAAAAATAAGAGGTACAATACATAACGACAAAACAAATGATAAAACACAAAACAACAGTATTTTACCTAGTACTTTTAAATAGTAGTAGTATACCTACTCGTATACCTACATAGTACATAAGTATTAATATTAGTAGTTAACATATTTCTTTTATTAATAAGGATTATTCAAGTTACTTGCTTTATTTATTGACTGTAAAAAATATTAGTGAAGGTAAAAATAAATACCAGTAAATTACCAGTTCTATGCTGTCGTGGCCAAATACCAATGAAGACCCGACTTCTTCCAAAATCTTTGTTTCTGTATCGTCTAGGTCTGCGTCTCATCCAGTAGTATGTATAGACCGTCTGATCTTTCTCGCTTTCATTTTTGTCTAGGTCATACCCATACATTCCAAACCTATTGGACAATTTTTATCAAATTAAGACCTTATCATGATATTCATTTAGTTGGTACCTACACAAGAGTTACAAGAATTGTTTTTGAAGATATCACAAGACAAGCAAAGGAGGTACAAGTAGCGGCCAGGACATTGAGTTCACTGGCCAGATTTTCGGAACACGACAGCTTGAGTACCTGACTCCTAGTACCTAGTTGCTTGATTTATCAAAAAGAGATCTACTTACTTACAAGACAATTAGAATTGCTTACCTTTCACATAATGTACTCTTGCCTCTCAGTATCGTGATGTTGGCGTGGAGAGGACATCTCCCTTTGCTTTTTATTGGCATTATTCATTGTAAAAGTCTAGAGATAATAGTAGTACCTAGTGATATTTATAGCAAAGATTTTACGAAGTTTTTGTGAAATGTGAACTGACTGAAAAAAATGTAAACAAAAGTGTTGCCAAAGTAATTTAGCTAAAGTTACGATAAAAGCCAACGAGTTGTATTTTACCTCCAACCTTTTAATCAAATCATAGATATAAAAGCTAGTGCATTCCACGGAAATAAATAATGTAAAAGTCTTATTCCAAAATAAAGCGCGTTGCACCGTTTTTGGAGTAAAATCGATTGTGATAATCCGTAACAGATATAGTAAGTATTTCTTGAGACTTAAAATAGAAAAGAACATAATTGTAACTATGTTATTGATATGGTAACAAATTGGGAACAGCCCGAGGATTTTCTATGTTTAGGTAATATATCCATGGATCAGCCACAGATAAAAATAACAACCATAATTAATATTTGTGCCATCTAGTGGGCTTTTTCGAACTAATTTGCTAATCACCACAAGATGGCGTAAGTGGCGTTACTCAATTTAATTCTTCATGGCGGACGACTAAAATAGCTTTAAATTTAGTTCGAACAAAACACCGAATAGCCTTTCGCTAGTTTTGCACTAAACTAAAATTTTTAGTGCGACTAGTTATAGTTTAATGCGAATGTCGCCGAATTGCTACCAATGCCTGCGTATTTTTTTAATTTTAGTTTCTTATACAAAATATATACAGTGTTATTTCTAATCAATTAGCATCCTTTTAGGGGCTTATGCTGTACATCAAAACTAACAATTTTTGTTCTACGACTTTTATTAATTCTCAAAAAAAGTTGTTGTTCCATAGAAAAATATCGTTCACCCTCGACAAAATGTATGGAACAGCTGTTTTATGGGAGCCCCCCTTAAATATTTTATTCTGTTTTTAGTTATTGTTGTTATAGCGGCAACAGAAATACGAGTACATCGTCTCTGAAAATTTCAACATTCTAGCTATCACGGATCTTGAGAGGCAGCCTGCTGACAGACGGACAGACGGACGGACAGCGGAGTCTTAGTAATAGGGTCCCGTTTTTACCATTTGGGTACAGAAACCTAAAAATCATAAAAATTGGTCAAGCCGATTCGGAGGACTTCAATAACAGACACTGGAACACAAGATGTTTTTATTTTAATATTTTTTTGTTAAAAAAAAACTTCACGACATCTGAGTCTGACCTATATTCGGAAATTATTATCTAATTTGGGCTCGGTTCAGATTGATAATATGAGTAGGTACCTAATAATTTTGTTTATTGCATCATAATTCATCATAACGTAGATAATAAATTAATTTTGTTATCTATGTATTCTAAATACATTATTGTGAAAATAAATTTATGTGTGTAGCTGTGTGTAACACGTGTAATTACACACACAGACACTCACTACAATCAGTCCGTACACAGTTAGTTTACCTCTGACATTTGTCGCTGTCTCTGTCAGTCATTACACACCATCGCAGGTTAGACAAAGACACAGCGACAAATGTTAGAGGTAAAATAACCGTGAACAGATTTTCTTTAGTAAAGCAACGAAACGGTACTCGTAGATGCTGGGTCACATCCTGCGATCACAACATACCTATTTTATTCTTTTTTAACCGACTTCCAAAAGGAGGAGGTTCTATGTTCGTCTGCATGTATTTTTTTGTGGTTGTTGGTTTTGTTTTAAAAGATCTTTATTTAATTTCAAAACATTAACAAACTATGTACGAGTACATCTTTAGTGTACATTAGATCCTAGAGGTGGCAAGAAATAACAATAAATAAATACGTTTGCAAGATAAAACAAATTAACTTATATAAACTAATAGCAGGTAACTGAACAAAACTTAGTAACAATGAAAGTGGCGAATTTTTGTAACATCTTATGTATCAATTGTACTTACTTAATTTATGCAACCTTTTAGAGCTAGAATTGCATTTACATCAAAATGCGTGTATTTTTTTTTGTGTATGCTCATCGATAATTTCGCCAATTATGAACCGAATCGAAAAATTATTTTTTAGTTTGAAAGGGTATACTCCCGAGTTGGTTCCATTTAAAGTTAACAGAAATCGGCTGAGACGTTTTTGAAAAATCAATAATAATGTAAACAATTTGAGCGAAATATTTGAATTTTGTCTTTTGGAAGGCGGTTTTACCACTTTTCACAAAATAACTTGAGAATACTTATAAAAAAATTTAACGTAGGAACTGTTAAAAAACCTATATTGTTAGTAGTAAATTCCCTTATCTATCCCAGTAGTAATAATCCATTATCTACAGTGGAACGACAAATCGAAATGGCGCAAAGATCTCGCAAGATGGGACATGTCATTGTGTCAATTTAGCGGGGACCTAATTTTACACGAATTTTTAGGGTTCCGTACCCAAAGGGAAGAACGGGACCCTATCACTAAGACTTCGATGTCCGTCTGCCTGTCACCGGGCTGTATCTCATGAACCATGATAGCTAAGCAGCTGAAATTTTCACAGATGATGTATTTCTGTTGCCGCTATAACAACAAACACTAAAAACAAAAGAAAATAAATATTTTAGGGGGGCTCCCATACAGCAAACCTGAATTTTTAGACGTTTTTCGCTCTATTTTAATAATGGTAACAGGTAGATGCTTGGAATTTTCACAGAATATTTAGTTTTATATTTACTTTAATAATAAAAAATAAAATTAAAACAAAATAAATATTTAAGGGGGGCTCCCATACAGTACGGAACCCTCCGTGCGCGAGTCCGACTCGTACTTGGCCGATTTTTTTGCAAATATCTGTGGAATAGGATTGCTGAGGATTCCTCTTCCGCTTCCTCATAATGCGGAAGTTCCGCAATATTTTGGGTTCCTCAACCGTTACCGCATCCTCATACATAAAATAAAAAATCCTCTTCCGCTATCGCTTCCTCAAAATTTAAGAGGAATTTATCAGGAATTTCACTGCGCATGCGCGTCGCATAAAATAATTTAGATTCATAGAACTGTCCACTGGAAAATGCCCTTTTAATTAATTTTTGTATATGTATGTACCTAGTTATGTACAGACAGGACAGCGGCTTTTGGGTTGGGTCCGCTAGTATTTATAGTTTCCTATCATCCTCTTCCTCCTCCTCTTCCTCATAATCACTTCCTCAACAACCCTAATGTGGAATGCCAATGAATTCTTACACACAGCTCACAGGAAAGCACCTGTTCATATGCGCACATGCACACAACACCGCATTCGACATTGTTTGTATGACTGTGTGCATCGTAAATATGCTTTTAGCGGCTTATGAGGAAATACCTCATAGTGTAAAAGTCGCGCGGCGGCTAAAATAATTGGAAATGCAAATTCAAAAGAATTGTCAAAAATTAACATAATGGGTGGTTCTTATGGCTGATGGATGGGTGGTTCTTTAGATGACGGGTATATTCTAGGAAAACATTGTATTCATCACTATGACCAATTTTAACAGACTTCCAAAAATGAGGTTTTCAATTCGTTTATATGTTTTTTTTTGCTTATGCCTAGTAGTCCCATCATAGGACTACTCCACTGGCACTACTGGGCATACTCGGGGTCATTCGACAGCAAGGTGAGTCGATGATATCGTCAATACCGCGGGTCGAACCTGGACACGATTGGCAAAGGACCGAGGCAGATGGCACTGCAAGAGAGAGGCCTATACCCAGCTGTGGAATTAAAGAAAGCTTTTTTATTTATAAATTTTTGACCCACAGACTTCAGGGTCTGTGCCCTTTGTTGAGTAGTAACATTTTAAAGAATGCGACTGTACTATAGAGAGAGGTTAGTTTAAATCTTAGTCTAAGTTAGTAGTTTCAGTGCTTTGCGTGAATAAAGAAGGCTTCGGATGATAATGATGATGATGGGGTCAATCAAGAGAAAAATTGAACTGTTCCATACAAAAATACATCGATAGCTGATTTTTAACCGACTTCCAAAAGAATGATGTTCTATGTTCGTCTGTATGTATGTTTTTTGTGTATGTTCATCGATATTTACGCCAATTGTGAACCGATATAAAAAAAAGTTTGAAAGGGTAGATACTCTCGTGGTCGTCCATTTATTTTTTATCGAAAAAAAAAATTGAGCGAAATATTAGAATTTTATAAACGACTGAAGCCGGTTGTGTCATTTTTTTCGAATATTAATGATTTTGCAGCTTTGCAGACCAAAGCGTCTCGCGCGGTTGTTTTGTAACAGAAAGCCACTCCATAGATCTCTATGGTCTATCTAAACCGGCGTTGTCAGAGATGAGATAAATGCAAGTTAGTCATATCAATTAACAAATATGTGCCATAGGTATATAATTATGATAAACATGTCTGTGTGTCCTGTCCAGTCAGTGTGTCATCGTGTGTCAGTGGTTATGGACTAAAATGTAATTGTATATATCTTTTTTATGAGATATGAGAGAGACGGAAGTACTTAGTCATTATAAGTTATCAATGGTATAAAAACCTGTAGATAACTTTTTTATATTATGTATACAGGGTTATTTCTAATCAATTAGCATCCTTTTAGGGGCTTATTCTGTACATCAAAACTAACAACTTTTGTTCTACGACTTTTGTCAAAACTCGAAAAAAAATCAGCTGTTTGATACATTTTGTCGCGGGTGAACGATATTTTTCTATGGAAAAACATTTTTTTTTGAGTTTTGACTAAAGTCACAAAACAAAAGTTGTTAGTTTTGATGTACAGAATAAGCCTCTAAGAGGATGCTAATTGATTAGAAATAACCCTGTATAAGTACATATGACCCTATATATTTTAATTTTTTTAGCTTTGATATTTAATTATTTAATTTATTATTCGTATTGAATTGTAGATACCAATTGTATCCTATTTTATGAAGGGAACAATTTTAATGAATTGTATATTTGATAATAATTAATATACATAATTGATTTGACATGTAACAATGGTGTTATTAATAAAAATATTGTATTGTATTGTATAGTATAAGTATAAGAGTATGGCAATTTTATTATTTGTATTGCAACGATTTATTATCATGTTTTCTAGATTATCGTTATAAATTCGTCTAATGTGTGATAGCATTTGGATAATAGGATAATTTTTGGTTGTTTCACTCACAACTCTCATCTTTCACAAAACATACATTTTGGGCTAATTTTGAAAGTGCCAGCCAAAAAAATTACTAAATATTATTAGTTACATATTATTCTGAGCATTCTATACTATGGGACCAACCCTCTAGGATCACTTCCTCACTAGCATTATTTTCTAATTAACAGATTTGGGAACTTTTACATTTAGCCCAAAATGAATGATGTCGTTTTTTAGGGTTCCGTATTTAAGACCGCATAATCGCGCTGGATGCCGCTTCTAACTTGTCTTATTTTAGATCTAACTATAGGGGAGGCTTATGTCCGACAGTGGACATCCTAGATGTAATACTGATGATGACAATGAATGGTTTATATAAAATTGTCGTGTCCTGATAACCTTCCTACAACATGCTATTACATTTTGATTAATGACTTCGGTAAATAAATCGATTTGTATTTTTACTAATGTCTGTTGATTTGAGCTTTGATTTATTGAGAAGGATTTGAAGATTACTTTTTGATGACCAGAATTTATTTAGATTGCTTACTTAGATTCCAGAAAATTTCAACAGGATTCTCAGTATATGTACTCAATCATACATTGTACAGAAAAAAAAAACCATTATACAAGTTAAAAAACCTTTTTTTCAAGAACAAGCTTTTGCTGAAAGAGTACACTCGCCAAGACTAATCGAACGAGCCGAAACTCGATAGGGTTGCGTCGTTTCATTACAGAATTCCTATGACCACCTTCCATCTCCATCATCAGACCCTGGTTACAATTGAAAGACATACTATTTGCCAAGACCATTCAAATGAACCCAAACTCGATGAGGTTGTGTCGTTTCATTGCTAAGTTTCTTTGGCCACCTTCCAGTTCCATCATCAGATCAGCACCATATCATCATAATATTGCATTGTCACGCGATTTACACACGTATGCAAAATTTCAGCTCAATCGGTAACCGGGAAGTGGATCAAAGGAGATATTTCAAAATGGGCTCAGACTAGGTACAGTAGCTCAAAAAATCCGTTAAACTATGATAAATAAATGCGCAGAGTAAAACAACCGCATCAAATGCTTAATTTATGAGTAATTTCACATTTTCCAATTTGATTTTTGTTCAGTCATTGAATAACTGTCATTTTGGTCACATGTAACCTTTATACCCGAATACACGAAATAACTTTTAATGGACACTGTTATTGTAAAAAATAACGGGAAAATCATTTTCCGAAAGAAACAGAGCAAATTATGAAATACTGTACCTACCCTTTAGTGGCCCAATTTCTATGCATATTTGCAATATCTTCTTTAACTTGCAAGATTTGATTACAGAATGACAGACAACGGGACAGGCGAAAGTAAATAAAAGCTTGTACGAGTAAAAATACTAGTTTTTGTCAAAGTTTAATTAAAGTTAAGTAGGTATAGACCGAATCTAAATTCTAGGCGGCTGTTATGTTATATGTAGCTACAAACTGCGGCTAGTACAATTCTGACTGAAGCTAAGGTTGAGTAATCCGCAAGAACATCGTTTAACACTAGTTTTTAAAAACAATCTATCTATTCACCGTAGGACGTCCACTAATGGACATAGGCCTCCCTCGTGATTTCCAATAAGGTCGGTTGGAATCTGCCTGCATCCAGCGCGTCCCTGCGATCTTTATTATATCGTCAGTTCACCTAGTCGGTGGACGTCCTACGCTGCGCTTGCTGGTCCGTGGTCTCCATTCGAGAACTTTACGGCCCCATCGGTCATCCGTTCTTCGACCTATGTGTCTTGCCCATTGTAAACCCAGAACCTTAAACTGCAAATCCGCTGGGCTTTGTCGGTAACTTTGGTTCGTCTGCGGATCTCCTCATTTCTGATTCGATCCCGCAGGACTCCGAGCATAGCCCTCTCCATAGCACGTTGGGCTATCTTGAGCTTATTCATAAGGCCCACAGTAAAAGACCACGTTTCAGTTCCATTTGTCATCACTGAACATACAACTATCGAAAACTCTCGTCTTGAGGCACTGAGGTATATCGGATGAAATAATGCCACGCAGAAAAAAATCTAGGGTTTGCAATAAAAGCAATTGAAATATCACACCACCAACCCGCACATGGCCAGCATGGTAGATATGGCTAACCGCCCTTCGTGAATAGACGCCTATGTTCAACAGTGATCTATTAAAGGCTTCTAGGGTGCAACCGGTGGGTAGCCCTAAGTTCAACAGAGCGCTTTTTAAATTAATTCAATTATATTAGTTAATCTATTTTTTATTGATTTTTTACTAACTTACCTAAGTACCTACATAAAACAAATGCTGACAAAAAATGGTGTCGTGTAAACAAAATAACTTTATTTACATAGAAAGGCCGCTACGATGCGGCCTGTGACCTTCATAAAAAGTACCTACAATAATAATCGGCCAAGTGCGCGTCGGACTCGCGGACGAAGGTTTCCGTACCGTATGGAAGCCCCCCTTAAATATTTTATTACAATGTATTTTTGAAGTGAATATTTAACTAAATATTCAATGAATGTTTCAAGCATCTGCTTGTCACCGTTATTATTTCGAGCGAAAAACCGGTAAAAACCAGGTTTGTTGTAACTTACAACAAACCTGGTTTTTGTACTCTAAATATTTTTTGTTTTTAGTATTTGTTGATATAGTGGCAACAGAAATACGTCATCTGCGAAAATTTCAACGTTTTAGCTATCACGGTTCATGAGATACAGGCTGGTGACAGACAGACAGACGGACGGACAGCGGAGTCTTAGTAAAGTATCCCGTTTTTACCCTTTGGGTTCGGAACCCTAAAAAGTAAATTCGTAGAAGCTGTGTGTCAGAGTTTTTTGAACCTCCTGAAGGCCTCTGACATGGCTAAACGGTTAAAACAACCGAAGCCTACAATTTAACGTGTCATCCAAGCCACGGTAGCGCTCAGTTTTAATGCCACCCGCGGTCACCCATCCGAAGACTGACCGTGTTGAACGTTGCGTGGTAACACAAATAAATTGATTTCCTGTTACGTCGTTTCATTTTACAACTTATTGAAATTCCTAATTTGATGTTTATTATTTAGGTAAGTATAGGTAATTGGTTGGTATTATTTCTGGGAATTTGATGAGTCCAAGCAAGATAATAAATAACCATGATGACCTATATTTACGAATCTGAGAAACTGTACTGACGTGGACTATTGAAGTAGGTACTCGTAGGTAGGTACCGTAATCAAACTTCTTAACTGCTGTGAAGTTAGCTACAAGCTGCGCATAACCCAATCCTTTTTTTTTACCCAATGTTTACCCATAACCCAATCCTGACTGAAGCTCGCACAACAGCTGTGCGTGGATTGGATTCTGCGCAGTTTGTAGCTAACTTCACAGCCACGTCTCGACGAAAGTCTATACGGGCTATATTTTCGTCAATTTTTAGGGTTCCGTACCTAAAGGGTAAAAACGGGACCCTATTACTAAGACTTCGATATCCGTCTGTCCGTCTGTCTGTCACCGGGCTGTATCTCATGAACCGTGATAGCTAGGCAGCTGAAATTTTCACAGATGATGTATTTCTGTTGCCGCTATAACAATAAATACAGAATAAACTAAAGACAGCATGCAATAAATATTTAAGGGGGGCTCCGATATAACAAACGTGATTTTTCAGGAGTTTTTTTGCTATTAATAACGGCAACTGGAATGGGGCTAAGGGGGGTCCAACACAGTACGGAACCCTTCGTGCGCGAGTCCGACTCGCACTTGGCCGATTTTTATTTATATATGTCGGTCGTCTAGTGACAGTTCTTTTAATCTCTCAATCTCAACATTCTCAACCCTACGGAAACTGAAAAGTGACATCTGTTGAATAATTGTGAAAGCTCTTTACGGTTCTCAGTTCTCACCCTTGAATAAGTCAACCCTTAATAAATCCCGGCAAATCCCTTGTATTTCACCCGGCATTCGTACTGTTCAATGGCGAAAAGAAAGAACTAAAAATTACTATTGGTGATTCTCAGTTTTATTTTCATAATCCGATTGTGGTGCTCCTTTATAATGCTACAGATAAAGTGGTACCTACAACTATATTAGAGGCACTTGTGGTAAAACTAGATAGAAGTTCCTATAGAAATCAATAGATGGCAGTATTAATAACTTAATTATGGAAAAAAATAAATGGTTTAAAATAGTCCTTTCGCTGTGGGTATGTAATAGCATTTTTTTGTTGAATTCCTGGTTGGCCCAATAGTTAGATACTAGCTACCCGCCCCGGCTTAGCCCGGGCACGATTGGCTACAGAAGACAAATACCTAGTAAGTATCCCTAAATTTTTGAAAAAAATATTTATAAGTCCCACCGTACCACCAGTGGTATGGCCAGGGCAAAGAATCCTTACTAATATTATAAATCCGAAAAGTTTGTTGGTTTGTTGGTTTGTTACTCTATCACGCGCCAACGGAGCAACGGATTGACTTGATTTTTGGCATGGATATAGTATAAAAGGCGGAAGGAGCTTTAGGATACTTTTTATCCCGAAAAATTTCATAGTTCCTGTAGGACAGGACAAAAACCCTCGAAAGCGAAACTGTCGCCACTATCACAAAGACGCTAAGTGATTAATTCCTCTATGACGCTAATATGGACTAATGAAACGTCACAGCCAAACGTAAATAGACGACAGGTGACATTGTCTGCAGACTTTTATAAATCACAAGTAGCGTGGCAAGGCGACAAATTGTTTTTCTACCATTATATCCCCTTGAAGAGGAAATCATAGAATAACGACCAGTACAAGAAGGAGTACTAAAATAGCAAGAGAATACATCTCTTTGTCTCATTTTAATTATGAAATTTAAAAGGTGTTAGAAAAAGATGTACATATACTCGAACTTACGTAATTTCGAAGGGTATCACAAACTAGGATTGAGCTATCGGAGGTGACATGAGATTGTCATCCCATAAGCAACATGCTAGTGTTGTAACTGAGTCGATTAAAATATCGATAAGAAAATATATTTATTTTAACGTCGCAAAAATGATGGGGTGTTTTAAGTTTACGTGTCTATGTGTCTATCTGTGGCATTGTAGTTCCCGAACAGATAAACTGACATAAATTAATTCATTTAAAGGTAAATCAATCGGGAGTGTTCTGATCTATATTTCATCATTGTTGAAAATAAATATCTGAATCATTTCAAGATTATATATTCAGCTGCTTGGGCTGTCATCTATCAGATCATCTATCAGTCTGACATTCATACCTACAGATAGCGCGCGAGTTGAATGCAGTCGGGGTCTGAGGTAAAGAGCGGGAGCATCTCCCCCCGCTATCCGCCCGCCCCACCTCACGCGCCTGGGCGGGTTGGGCGTGCGGATAGCGGGGGGAGACATTCGCATTCCTAAGCTCTGCATTCAACTCGCGCGCCTACAATAATTTGTATAAATCATGTCATTATTATACATTTACATATCAGAATAGTTTCGACAAAGCTCTCACTCTACAGTGTGATACCTGTAATAACAATAATGTAGGTACCTACCTTACATTTTTGAGGAGTTGCTTCGAAGTGAAATATTGTTTGATTTAGTTTTAATGTACAGTATGTTTAATATTTTCACGCACAAAGCAATCTTCCGAAAAATGATAACAACAAATGTGGCTGTGTGGTTTTGGTGTCCAGTTTGGTCTTGAAATTAGTGTAATCCATTGATTTTTAACTACTTCATCTCTGGGAAATCTAAAACAAAAATCGGCCAAGTACGAGTCGGACTCGCGCACGGAGGGTTCCGTACTGTATGGGAGCCCCCCTTAAATATTTATTTTATTTTAATTTTATTATTTATTATTGAAGGAAATATTAAACTAAATGTTCTGTGAAAATTTCAAGCATCTACCTGGTACCATTATTAATATAGAGCGAAAAACGTCTAAAAATTCAGGTTTGTTGTAGGTATGGGAGCCCCCCTTAAATATTTATTTTATTTTGTTTTTAGTTTATCGTATTTGTTGTTATAGCGGCAACCGAAATACATCAATTGTGAAAATTTCAGCTGCCTAGCTCTCATAGTTCATGAGATACAGCCCGGTGACAGACAGACAGACGGACAGACGGAAAGACGGACATCGAAGTCTTAGTAATAGGGTCCCGTTTTTCCCTTTGGGTACGGAACCCTAAAAAGTAGTGTAAGTATAATCAAAAAAACATCGATACTGTCATTTTACCACAGCACTATGACGTGATAACCTGAACTATTATTTTTTGTAAAATATTGAATGAAAATTACACAAATTATTCCAAAATGTATGTAAAATCTCGTAATAATATAATTTGAAACAATTTCTGTTAGACGTAGCTGTTTTTAAATCACAAAAAGTGTATATATTCCAACAAAACTCACCGATGAAAAGTCACTAATTCATTCTTATTGTTTTTTCGGGATGAATGCGATGTGCACCCTTTTATAAGACACGCCATTTGATATAAAATACACCATTCATAAAGAATTTATACAAATTTACATAGTTTTAGCACTTTGAAACAGTTATTTCTAATAAATTGTATTAAAACTCGACAACCGGCATTCGGTGTTGACAAACCATAGCCACGCAACCACTGACAGTTGATCTTCACAAAGAAGATCGCAGCTCCGTTATGTATTATTTTTGATTTAGTAGCACTATACTTATACTATTATTTATTCTGTGACAAATTAGAACCAACTTTTAACCATTTTGACATTCCAACTTGTGATTTTGACGTTACACGGCAGACGTTGCGTTTTGTTTTGTTTCATTCACTCTTGCGTATGCTGTATAACCAGATATGAATAAGACAGCTGTTACACAGTTTTTATTTGAGCAAAATTTAGTACTCCCTCTAGTACGTTATTTCTCTAAGGAGGAAATAAAGTATGGATTGAAAATGACAACTGACATTAAAATTGGATAAAATGTTATTTTCCCTCTGCATGCTACATGTTACTATGACGTTTAATACCAGGCCGTCATTTTGTCTGACATTAAAAATATTTTTAAATATTCTATCATTAGAGGTTCAACATGTTTTTTTATTCTACCTTTATGGTACAGAATCATCATACTTTAATACTATCAATCCGAAAAGTTTGTTGGTTTGTTCCTCTTTGACGCAGCAACGGAGCAAAAGATTGACCTGATTTTTGGTATGGATACCTATGGTTTAATAGACAGAAAGTGATAATAGGATACTTTTTATATCTCGAGAAAATTCGTGATTCCCATGGGATAGGACAATAACTGTTTCTCAGCAATGGAGCAACGGATCGACTTGATATTTGGGGTGGGCATAGTTTGGAAGACGGAAAGTGACATGGGATACTTTCCATCCCGAAAAAATTGTGGTTCTACGGGAACCACAATTTTTTTCGACTTAACGATAAATTTTTCTCAGCAACGGAGCAACTTGCCTTGGCATATTGCATGAATATAGTTTGAAAGACGAAAAGTGACATAGGCCACTTTTTATCGCAAAAACTTTAACAGTTCCCGTAGGATAGGATAAAAACTAAGTGAGTGGGCTGCGGTAGGAGCCGTCTAAGCGCCAGAAATAACCTGTCATGGCAAGTTTAGGACGTTCCCACATATTTCGCACTCCTTCGCGGCACTCAACAGCACTAGCCCAGACTCGGGCTCCATAACGGAGCTTGCGCTCTCGCCATAGTGACG
Source organism: Hypomecis atomaria (assembly GCA_964007245.1). NCBI lineage: Eukaryota > Metazoa > Arthropoda > Insecta > Lepidoptera > Geometridae > Hypomecis > Hypomecis atomaria. The sequence goes on from OZ023279.1 coordinate 25,686,359, forward strand.
GAGTGTTTCGGAGCACAAGACACATCGTCATCCACCACTCGGGACTAACCAGTACTGAACGTCAGACAGCATTCCAACGCCTTGGTCCCAGTGCAGTGGGTCAGTCATAGTAGCCCAGCGCCTGCCTCTTCAACTGCAGAGGGCAGTGAGAACGGCAATCGCGATACCGACACCTCTCTTCCCCTGCAGCCCCACTGCGTCTGCCAACACGTTGACGGCCTAGCGGAAGGTAGGGTAGGTGGCGGCACCCACACCACCAGTTCCATATATCCCACCGCGGCCCCTTATCCTCGGCTGTCATATCAGAGTCCAAGAAGCAGCCTTGCTTTATGAAACTAAGAAAGGTTATTCCCAGCAAGTAACTGGAGATAGAGAGACAGAAAAGAAGCCACACCCAGCGCAGCAGGAGGAGCTGGAGTTCATATGCCTGGCAGACGGAGCAGCACTAGAGCAAAATCTTAACCGAGAAATTAACATAATTATTTACAGACGGCAGTAAAATTAAAGGGAAAGTTGGGGCGGCATTATCCATTTGGGATGATGCCGCTGAGATCAGTACCCGCAAGCTGAAATTAGCCGATTGGTGCTCTGTGTAACAGGTCGAGTTATTGGCACTTCTTGAGGCTACCGAAATCGCAAAAATCTTTTGTGACTCCAGGTCTGCACTGGAAACGGTAGTTGGCGTATCTTCCCTCCATCCCTTAGCAGTAAATTCAAAGCTAACATAAAGTTACTACACGCACAAAATAAAATAGTGAAACTTTATTGGATTAAATAGCACGCGGGGATGGAGGGAAATGAGAGAGCGGACCAGCTAGCAAAGGAAGCAGCACTGCACTCGAAGTGCAGACCTATTTAGGATAACTGCCCCGTTTCATTCGTCAAGCGAGAAATCCGAAAGGACTCTCTTGACGAGTGGAACCGGCGGTATCAGGATGGACACACAGCGGCGGTAACCAAAACATATTTTCCGGATGCATGGGCGGCATACAAGATCGTAAGAGAAATAGCACCAGTGGGAATCATAACTCAAGTGCTGACGGGGCATGGTGAGTTTTCCCAATACTTACATCGATTTAAGTTGAGGGAAAGCCCATCGTGCATCTGTGAACCCACAAAAGAGGAGACTCCACTGCACATAATCTTGGAATGCCCAGGTTATGGAAAGCAGAGATTTGATTTAGAACAAAAAATTGGAATTAATCTAACACGAAAAAACCTTAGAAACAATTTTATCGAATTTTTGCACAAATATTTGTAAAAAAGCAATACTTAATTAGGAACAAGTAGGTATAAACTTTGCTGTACCATTGTAATGTTTATTATAACTGCAAACAGGTTTTTGGCTGTTTGCAGTTGATTGAAATATAGGTATACTTAGTTTTTATTCATTTGTAATTAAGACCCCTGCTGATCATGTCAGGGATATTTCGCGATATAATAAAAAAAATCCTCGGATGCAGCGTCGCAAGAGCGGCACTGCAGCCCGCCTAAGTTGCGACACTCCTCATAAGGCATGCAACCTACCGGCCATCCTCTCAGCTGCTTTAGTTAAAAGCGGCTGAAACTCGAGTGCCAGCCTCTAAGCTTCCTTGGGGGAAAAGACCCAAAGAAGAGGGAGACTTCGAGCGCCGCCTTTTCAGCTGCCTCAGACCTCCCCCACGACAAGGCGGGAATACACGGGAGGGTTGTATATACACTCCAACCGTAACTTAACCAACAAAAGCATTCCTCTAAAGTATTTTGATATTTGTCAGTTAGGTTAGGTTTCGCAGCCGACATAAACATAAGCCAAAATCAAAATACAACGCGGGCGAAGCCGCGGGTAAAAGCTAGTATATAATAATACTACGTAGCCAGGGGTAGGTACGGTGGGTCTGAAACGGTTTACCAGGGATAGTGTAGCTTTCCAACAGTGAAAGAATTTTCCAAATCGGTTCAGTAGTTTCGGAACCTATTCGATGCAAACAAACAATCAAAAATTTCCTCTTTATAATACACTACACACTAGCGACCCGCCCCGGCTTCGCACAGGTGTATTCTACTTATAAACCTCCTCTTGAATCACTCTATCTATTAAAAAAACCGAATCAAAATCCGTTGCGTAGTTTTAAAGATATGTCAAAAGTCATACATGGGGACAGACAGCGGGAAGCGACTTTGTTTTATATACTACTAGCTTTTACCCGCGGCTTCGCCCGCGTTGTATTTTGATTTTGGCTTATGTTTATGTCGGCTGCGAAACCTAACCTAACTGACAAATATCAAAATACTTTAGAGGAATGCTTTTGTTGGTTAAGTTACGGTTGGAGTGTATATACAACCCTCCCGTGTATTCCCGCCTTGTCGTGGGGGAGGTCTGAGGCAGCTGAAAAGGCGGCGCTCGAAGTCTCCCTCTTCTTTGGGTCTTTTCCCCCAAGGAAGCTTAGAGGCTGGCACTCGAGTTTCAGCCGCTTTTAACTAAAGCAGCTGAGAGGATGGCCGGTAGGTTGCATGCCTTATGAGGAGTGTCGCAACTTAGGCGGGCTGCAGTGCCGCTCTTGCGACGCTGCATCCGAGGATTTTTTTTATTATATCGCGAAATATCCCTGACATGATCAGCAGGGGTCTTAATTACAAATGAATAAAAACTAAGTATACCTATATTTCAATCAACTGCAAACAGCCATAAACCTGTTTGCAGTTATAATAAACATTACAATGGTACAGCAAAGTTTATACCTACTTGTTCCTAATTAAGTATTGCTTTTTTACAAATATTTGTGCAAAAATTCGATAAAATTGTTTCTAAGGTTTTTTCGTGTTAGATTAATTCCAATTTTTTGTTCTAAATCAAATCTCTGCTTTCCATAACCTGGGCATTCCAAGATTATGTGCAGTGGAGTCTCCTCTTTTGTGGGTTCACAGATGCACGATGGGCTTTCCCTCAACTTAAATCGATGTAAGTATTGGGAAAACTCACCATGCCCCGTCAGCACTTGAGTTATGATTCCCACTGGTGCTATTTCTCTTACGATCTTGTATGCCGCCCATGCATCCGGAAAATATGTTTTGGTTACCGCCGCTGTGTGTCCATCCTGATACCGCCGGTTCCACTCGTCAAGAGAGTCCTTTCGGATTTCTCGCTTGACGAATGAAACGGGGCAGTTATCCTAAATAGGTCTGCACTTCGAGTGCAGTGCTGCTTCCTTTGCTAGCTGGTCCGCTCTCTCATTTCCCTCCATCCCCGCGTGCTATTTAATCCAATAAAGTTTCACTATTTTATTTTGTGCGTGTAGTAACTTTATGTTAGCTTTGAATTTACTGCTAAGGGATGGAGGGAAGATACGCCAACTACCGTTTCCAGTGCAGACCTGGAGTCACAAAAGATTTTTGCGATTTCGGTAGCCTCAAGAAGTGCCAATAACTCGACCTGTTACACAGAGCACCAATCGGCCAATTTCAGTTTGCGGGTACTGATCTCAGCGGCATCATCCCAAATGGATAATGCCGCCCCAACTTTCCCTTTAATTTTACTGCCGTCTGTAAATAATTATGTTAATTTCTCGGTTAAGATTTTGCTCTAGTGCTGCTCCGTCTGCCAGGCATATGAACTCCAGCTCCTCCTGCTGCGCTGGGTGTGGCTTCTTTTCTGTCTCTCTATCTCCAGTTACTTGCTGGGAATAACCTTTCTTAGTTTCATAAAGCAAGGCTGCTTCTTGGACTCTGATATGACAGCCGAGGATAAGGGGCCGCGGTGGGATATATGGAACTGGTGGTGTGGGTGCCGCCACCTACCCTACCTTCCGCTAGGCCGTCAACGTGTTGGCAGACGCAGTGGGGCTGCAGGGGAAGAGAGGTGTCGGTATCGCGATTGCCGTTCTCACTGCCCTCTGCAGTTGAAGAGGCAGGCGCTGGGCTACTATGACTGACCCACTGCACTGGGACCAAGGCGTTGGAATGCTGTCTGACGTTCAGTACTGGTTAGTCCCGAGTGGTGGATGACGATGTGTCTTGTGCTCCGAAACACTCCGTCACTATGGCGAGAGCGCAAGCTCCGTTATGGAGCCCGAGTCTGGGCTAGTGCTGTTGAGTGCCGCGAAGGAGTGCGAAATATGTGGGAACGTCCTAAACTTGCCATGACAGGTTATTTCTGGCGCTTAGACGGCTCCTACCGCAGCCCACTCACTTAGTTTTTATCCTATCCTACGGGAACTGTTAAAGTTTTTGCGATAAAAAGTGGCCTATGTCACTTTTCGTCTTTCAAACTATATTCATGCAATATGCCAAGGCAAGTTGCTCCGTTGCTGAGAAAAATTTATCGTTAAGTCGAAAAAAATTGTGGTTCCCGTAGAACCACAATTTTTTCGGGATGGAAAGTATCCCATGTCACTTTCCGTCTTCCAAACTATGCCCACCCCAAATATCAAGTCGATCCGTTGCTCCATTGCTGAGAAACAGTTATTGTCCTATCCCATGGGAATCACGAATTTTCTCGAGATATAAAAAGTATCCTATTATCACTTTCTGTCTATTAAACCATAGGTATCCATACCAAAAATCAGGTCAATCTTTTGCTCCGTTGCTGCGTCAAAGAGGAACAAACCAACAAACTTTTCGGATTGATAGTATTAAAGTATGATGATTCTGTACCATAAAGGTAGAATAAAAAAACATGTTGAACCTCTAATGATAGAATATTTAAAAATATTTTTAATGTCAGACAAAATGACGGCCTGGTATTAAACGTCATAGTAACATGTAGCATGCAGAGGGAAAATAACATTTTATCCAATTTTAATGTCAGTTGTCATTTTCAATCCATACTTTATTTCCTCTTCAAGGGGATATAATGGTAGAAAAACAATTTGTCGCCTTGCCACGCTACTTGTGATTTATAAAAGTCTGCAGACAATGTCACCTGTCGTCTATTTACGTTTGGCTGTGACGTTTCGTTAGTCCATATTAGCGTCATAGAGGAATTAATCACTTAGCGTCTTTGTGATAGTGGCGACAGTTTCGCTTTCGAGGGTTTTTGTCCTGTCCTACAGGAACTATGAAATTTTTCGGGTTAAAAAGTATCCTAAAGCTCCTTCCGCCTTTTATACTATATCCATGCCAAAAATCAAGTCAATCCGTTGCTCCGTTGGCGCGTGATAGAGTAACAAACCAACAAACCAACAAACTTTTCGGATTTATAATATTAGTAAGGACTAGCGACCCGCCCCGACTTCGCACCGGTTTATTATACATTTAAACCTTCCTCTTGAATCACTCTATCTATTAAAAAAAACCGCATTAAAATCCGTTGCGTTAAAAATATAAGCATACATGGGGACATGGGGACAGCGGAAGCGACTTTGTTTTATACTATGTTGTGAATTGTGATGTAGTGATAGTGATATTGGTATAGATTAGATATTTATTTCAACTAGATCACATACCTACGTACCTAATCAATAGTAAAGGCTGTTTATATTTATGGTCTAAATTACCCCCTATCGGCTTAGTACACACTGTCTGAATAACCCTTTTAATAACTTCAGTGTTATATTAAGTACGACTATAATAATTGGTTTTCGCCAAAAATGGCACAACCGCTTTTAATTACAAATTACAATTATTGCAATTTACGTACAAATGAATGAAATGAAATGAAATGAAATGAAACGAAACGAAACGAAACGAAACGAAACGAAACGAAATGAAACGAAATGAAATGAAATGAGATTTATTTCACAAAAAATAGAGTACAATCATGGTGTTATTTGTAGTATTTGTCCAATCTATTTTGCCATTCCTTGGCATGTGAAATATACAATAATGTCTTAATAATGAAATATACAAATCAAGTGTCCAATAATGTAAAATTAAAAAAAAGAAACCCTATGCAAATAAAAAAATGTTTAATAATGTCACAATATTCAAATTTATAAATCAAAAATTGTCAAAAATTTAAGCAATGTTCACCACGGTCAGTATTTGGATGGGTGACCGCGGGTGACATTCTCCAACTGAGCGCTACCGTGGCTCGGATGACACGTTAGATTGTAGATCCAGATTGTTTTAACCGTTTAGCCTAGTCAGAGGCCTTCAGGCGGCCTGAAAAAGGCGGCGTTTGAAACGATATTGTAGGTGGTATACCATTTTTAGATTATTGTTGATTTTTCAAAAACAGTTCAACCAATTTCTTTAAAATTTAAATGGGACCACTCCTAAAGTTTGATCTAACTAACAAAAAAAAAAACAAAATAGATTTATAAATAATTAATTTACTAGCGGAAAAATCGCGTAAATTTGGTTTTTATATTTAGTTTTGTGCGTCCAAAAAAAAAAGATAAAAAAATATAGATACAGTCGAATTGAGAACCTCCTCCCTTTTGAAGTCGTTTGATAAAAAGGTATAACATATCCTACTAATATTACAAGCGCGAAAGTTTTGTATGTTTGTTCCTCTTTCACGCAAAAACTACTGAATGGGTTGAGATGAAACTTTGCAATAATGATGTTACATCAGAATAACACATAGGCGCTGAAATTTATAAAGATATTACGTGAAACGAAGTTCGCCGGGTCAGCTAGTATGAAATAAATTATCGCTCTTATTTCATCAAGCATTATGTAAAGAAAAACACAATAACACAGTAAGCCCGATTACAGAGGCGCCATCGTAATTATAATAGCTAAATAGCATAGTCCTGTTTCTTTTTCACTTTAGGCATTCGATAGAGAGAACGCTTATTACGTTGCTATTAAATTTACGCTGGCGCCTCTGTAATCGGGCTTTATAGGTACCTATTTACTGATGTTTTATCATAATTTTCCTTAAAACAAAATTATCTTAGCTCACAGCGCAAAAAGGGTTTTACCGCGATGAGCTGTCAGGGGGTTCACAGATTCTTGATTTATTTTTTTGCTTCGGAAACTTTTTTTTTCCTTAAAAATTGCTATTTCAAGCTATGGGCTAATAGGTAATTTAAATATAACTTAAACTGCTAAGTCTAAGAATGTGTCCATCAACACTTTTCTTATTGTCTCTATTAAGGCGAAGACAATAAGCCCGATTACAGAGGCGCCAGCGTAAATTTAATAGCAACGTAATAAGCGTTCTCTCTATCGAATGCCTAAAGTGAAAAAGAAACAGGACTATGCTATTTAGCTATTATAATTACGATGGCGCCTCTGTAATCGGGCTTATAATCTAGGTAGGTACAAGAATGTTACAATTGTGGTAAATTTGGCCATGTCACGAGTTAAAAAAACCCAGTGTAAACCTAGAGTAAACTTAGGGTCCCGTATGAGAATATCTATTTTCTCTATAGTAATTGACATGACGGAGTGGGTAAAAGATATTTATGATTATAGTTTTCATATTATAGTCCGTCCGTTGGATTTCAAAAAATATTCGACGCGTATTTTTTATTTTTTCATCCAAACAAAAAATCCTAGTTCCTACTATCCTGCTAATATTATAAACGGGAAGTTTGTTTGTAAGGATGGGTGGATGGATGGATGTTTGTTACTCTTTTACGCAAAAACTACTGAACGGATTGAGATGAAACTTTGCAATAATAAGTATAGGTAGCTTAAATAACACATAGGCTATAAATTATAACTATACTTACTGTGTAACTGTGTAATACTTACTGTGTGTTTCTGTTAAATTTAAATGTGGTCCCATTTAAATTTAACAGAAATCGGATCGGAAGGATCGGGAGTATATTCTTTCAAACTAAAAAAGAAATTTTCGATCGGATTCGGTTTCGATTTCGATGTTCACAATTGGCGAAATTATCGACGAACATACTTACACAAAAAAAATACATACACACGAACCTCTTCCTTTTTGGAAGTCAGCTAAAAAAGGGACGGGTGGGGCTAAATTGTGTCACTCTCTGACGTGTGAAATATTATTAGTTTCTGACTCAGTTTTGCTATGTTATTATTGTAGGTTTTGTACTATTAATTTTGCTATTGAAATGTAAATTAGCGTTAATCTAAATATCACACAAAGGGCACACAAATAATATGACACAATAGAAAAATTCAGTAATGTCAAAAGGGGCTCATTTCAGCATTAATGTTGAGTGCAGAGTAAAACCTTAACTCAGCGCTGATTTTCAGAAGAGCCATTTTCTTCGAGGATAGGTTACAAAATTATCATTACGCAACGTCTACATAAAATATTGTTCAATGCTTAGGAACACATAAACATCCGAAAAAACAGGCTTGAAAAGTTTATTTTGGTGTAGTTATGTGCCTAATAATTATGACCTAACTCAATTGCATAAATGCTGGACCAATAAAATAGTACCTGGGTATTTCTGACGTTTATCAATCAATGTGGGTTTTAAACAAAGACGGTTCTTAAAAGGTCCTTTTTGAAGCCATTTTTGGTTCTAAAACACTTTCTAACGATCCATATAAGTATGTAGATCTCACTGATAAGATAAGTGAGTGTCGTTGAGGTTGAAGCCTTATAATACTGTACTGTACTTTTAATTCTGTAAGGACGTAGGCATACCACAAAGGGTGATTTGGCCCATATCCACCACGCTGGGTCAGTGCGGGTTGGTGGATTAACATACTACATCGAATTTTTTCTACGGACGTAAGTATGCAGGTTGCCTCACGATGTTTTCTTTCACCGAAAAGCCGGTGGTGTGAACTTCCGTCCATAAGTTTCAAAGAAACTCATTTGTAGGGGACCGGGATTTGAACCCACAACCTCAAGAATGACAGGCCAGCGTTACAACCACTAGACCACCACGGATTGCACGGCTTGTGTTGTGCTTGTTTGCATTATAATAAACTAGCGACCCGCCTCGGCTTCGCATAGGTGTATTTATTATACATAATATAAACCTTCCTTTGTAAACTATTTATTTATTTTTAAAAACTTTATTTAATCAAATTACACAACCTTCCTTTTGAATCTTCTTCATCCTTCATCTTCCTTTATATCTATTAAAAAAACCGCATCAAAAATAAGCATACATGGGGACATGGGGACAGCGAAAGCGACTTTGTTTTATACTACGAGTATGTAAGTAGTGAAAGAAAGTTCATTTGTAAACATCATTTTAATTCAATATTCAAGATTACTTCAAATATCTAAAAAAACATGTTTAAAATCATTGTTTCTGAAACAAAATCTACGTGCTTTTGAAACAAAACGTTTAATTTCAATTTAATTTTAAAATATGGCGTGAACGGCAATCTCTCTGAAACATTGTTCTTGTAACATCTCAGTATAGGCTGAATCAAAGAACTTGGCGGCCGTGATGTTAGCTACAAGTTGCGGATTACCCAATCCTCGCGCAGCTGCTTGAGTGAGCTTCAGTCAGGATTGGGTTATCCGCATATCCGCACCAATTCGTAGCTTGTAGCTAACATCACAGCCGCAAAGTTATCTGATTCGGCTACGTAGTCTTTCGGAAACTTTGTAGGTACCTTTCTAAACTTCGAGCAAATATCTATAGAGTCACAATCGTGCAAAACAAGTGTCCGAGCCTAAACTCTGCCCAAACTACGTAGTGGGCAGGCTTTTTAGTTAGTTGCAAGGCGATCGCAAGCCGACTATAACGCCGCGCGATGCCAAAGTGCTCGGACATTTTTTTACTACTTAAGATAAGATAAAGTTTATTTCGCATCATACAATTTGCAGCTACGTACATAAGACTTACTAATACTAGGTTAAGAACCAAGTTTACCAACGCTTGATTAAGTTAAACGTGTGATTACTGTATTTAAACAACGATTAAACTCGGGTTTTAGACTCTAGTCCACCAACAGATGTTTAAGTTATCAACCGTTGGTTAAATCTTAAACAGTTTTTTAACGAAATTTTGCTATTTAGCACGCAAAAACCGTTGCTTAAATACAGTAATCACACGTTTAACTTAAACAAGCGTTGGTGAACTCGGGCCTTAGAGTAATAATGTGACAAGTTCACTTAGGGACTGTGGCTCTGTAGATATTTGCTCGAAGTTTCTAAAACATAGTTGCTCAGTGAATCTATCTATCTATTCAGCCTGTTCCACCCACTGCTGAGTATAGGCCTCCTCTCTTTCTGCCCTTTCTTTCCGGTCCCGTGCTAGCCTCATCCATTGCCTCCCAACGAATTTGAATAGTGAACATATGAATTTACAATGCAATGAAATATGTACAGGGCCATTGGCTGGTTGCTAAACGTCTCTGAAGACTGTCAGGTACACACGGATTACACGGATTACTGTCAGGTACGGATTTACTTCCGTATTACTCTAGGAAAAGGCCTGACGGAAAAGCCAGAGCAATGCAGCTCGTAAGAGTTGCATTGCTCTGGGTTTTCCGTCAGGCGTTAGAGAATATAGTAGTCGAGGACTATTACCTAACCTAAAGCCATGTACAGTACTACTTTTCTATTTATGATCTACTAGCGACCCGCCCCGGCTTCGCTCAGGTGTATTATACATTTAAACCTTTCTCTTGAATCACTCTATCTATTGAAAAAACCGAATCAAAATCCGTTGCGTAGTTTTAAAGATACAAGCATACATAGGGACAGACAGCGGGAAGCGACTTTGTTTTATAGGTACTGTAGTGATGTCATAAGTCCACGGACGTATATATAGCTCTTGCAAGGGGGGGGGTCCAACATTTTTTTTCGACTGTCCAAAAAAGAGGAGTATGGTTTTAAAAAAAAAATGGAATGGTGGTTGATGGTGATAAATGTTTATATGTACCTCCTTTACATAGCTTTAGCTGCTGCTCTAATTTTGATAAGTGTATGACGGAGTAAGCACCTAAGTTCCGTTACCAGCGAACAGATTAGAATCTTATTAGCATCCAATTCTCAAAAGATGTCCCGCAGATGCGGCGCCAAACTTGATGTGTCGAAAATAGGTAGTTCCTTTAATTTTCATAGGGACTCTTTAAATAAATGGATTATTGTCTTCAAATCTGTGTTATGTTTATACCACAAAACTTGAAAAGACCGTCGACGTGGAAGACTATAATAATATAATATAAATTAATAAAAACCTAAATTGCCAGTGAGAAGGTTACTGTTGCTCTAGTACTACGAGTACTCTAGGGGTTTATCATTATTTTTCTTGTTAGTTAACATACTGTTTTGTAAAACTCTAGTACCTAAGTAGATTTTTGTGTTTGCAAATTGAAGCTCTTGCTATTTCTTATTAATTAATAATTATAATACTTACATTATTTAATTTTATCACATGATTATTTTTCGTGCGCTAGGGCGACTTAAACTATAATAGAATAATATTATATATATAATAGAATATTGTAGAATAGGAACACCATAAACATCCGAAAAAACAAGCTTGATAAGTTTATTTTAGTGTAGGTACCTACCTAATTATGGTTTTCTTTATGACCTAATAACTCAATTGCATAAACGCTGGATCAATAAAATCTTCTTAGGTACTTCTGACGTTTGTCAATGAATGTGGATTTTAAACAAAGACGGTTCTTATAATTATTTTTCGCAAAAAATTATAAAACCCCCTTCCATCGTGTACAAAATTCGAATATTTCGCTCGAATTGTTTAAATTATTGATGATTTTTCAAAAAGGGCTCAGCCGATTTATGTTTTAAATGGGACCACCCCGGGAGTATACCCTTTAGAACTAAACTAACTTTAGAGTTTTTCGACTCGGTTCACAATTGGCGAAATTATCAATGAAAATACATACACAAAAAAACATACAGACGAACATAGAACCTCCCTCCTCCTTTTTGGAAGTCGGTTAAAAATGTGTTTTCACGTTTTTAAGCCATTTTGGTTCTAAAACACTTTCTAACGATCTATTTTCGAACACATAAACATTTTTTGTGACAAAACTGCTAAGAATCTTTACTAATTTTATAAAATTAGAAGCATTTTACCGTATCTACCGTAGGTGTACCGTACTTTGAAAATCAGAGTATCGTCAGCTACTTTTACTATCCGAAAAAAATGAAATGTTTTGCGATGGCACAAAAAGCTAATGAACACGCGGGTGAAAGCTAGTCGTAAAATTGGGTAGCTTTTGTTACTTAAAATTGTTAAAGTTCTCTTTTTTGCATTAAATCTGTTGCACATGTTGACCGGCGACCCGGTGAAAACAAAAGACCATGCGATGCGTACCTATCCGCCGTATAAAAACTTTAGGGAAGGAATGCAACTCAACAAAGCAGATGTACCTGACTGAGAAGGGTTCTTTCTCTGAAAATGTGACAAATATTGTTATTTGTCACATTTTCAGAGATGATATTTGGCATGGTTTATTTTACTAGGATACACTTCTAAACATATTTGAAAATGTATAGGCCAAGAGGGGGGTCCGGACCCCTCGGACCCCCCCTCATATACGCCCATGCATAAGTCATACGTAATTTATTAATAAAATGTCAATTTACACGTCATTAAAAAAATGTCACATAAATGTAATACAAAAAACATCTTTTTTTAACATAGTGCAAAATTAATTCCAATATAACAATAATAAAAAATATTGGTGTTAAAATTCATGTCATTACAAAATATAAAATAGTACTTAATCTAAAAATGTCGATACATAAATATGAAATTGAATGATACTATTAAATTAAATATTAAATGAATAAAATTCGTCAAACCTATGGGTAATAAGATTGCTCGATGAGAAACTTCTTCAGTCTCGTTTTGAATGACTGTAGACTAGGGGTGATGTAATGTCTACAGGGAGGTGGTTATATACAGTCGGGGCCATGACGAAAGATACTGTCCAAAATTATAGAAATAAAATCGACAATACAGAAAGAAATAGAAGCAGCCGTGCTGAAACTAGAGCAAGACATTGCCAACCACAAAAAAGATACAAAGTCAAAACAACAAGAAACCCAACAAGAAATAGCCATAATTAACAATAAAATCGCGGCTCTAGAAATAGAAAACTTACAACTAAAGCAGCACCTGCAAGAACTACAACCACACAAGTACAGTATGACCACAAAATATAACGACGAACACGATACTTGCAAAAAAATTGTACTATATGGCTTAAAAGAGTACGGAGAAAATGAAAACGAACTATTTAACCGCGTGACCAGAGTATTTCAAGACATATTAAGAGTAGACCTCACCGGATACATAGAAGAGCTCACTCGTATCGGAAAAAGTGGACGCACAAGACCTCTAGTGATAGAAATCATAAGCAAAATAATGACCAAATATCTAATAAGGAACAGTCAATATTTTAAAAATACAGGTTTAGCAATTTCAGAATACCTAACTGAAGCCAAATTGGAGGAGAGGAAGAAGCTTAGAGACATTCTAATTCAAGAAAGAAATAAAGGAAACTATGCAGTAATAAGAAATTCAAAATTATATGTAAATGGCAGTGAATACAGGCCCACTCAACAAAAAGAAAAACAAGACCATGAAAAAAAAGATCCAAACAACACATACTCAAAAAATTCAAACTATGAACGTCCACTAAGCAGTAACGATACGACCTCCCATACCAATATAGTACCTGCCGCAAGCCCAAATAAAGCCAACAACGTCAGACATCAATACATACAAGATGATAATAATATGTTGCCATTAACGAAGAACCAACCTCCCAAAACACAGGCCCAAAAGTTAACGCCCTTTCGCGGATTTTGAAATAATATTCCAAAATGCACAATCCATAAAAAACAAAATTCACATATTAGAAAGTTCCCTGGAAGACAATGATTTAATACAAGCTATATGTTTATCAGAAACATGGATCACAGAACACGAAAAAAATCTATACAAAATACATGGATACATTTTTGCTGCCGGATATTATAGAAGACTACACCCTCAAGGCGGTGTAGCTATATTACTTCGTGAAAACATTAAATACAAGGAGAGAATCGACCTAATGGAACTGTCAGTCGAATTTTATGTTGAAACATGCGCTGTAGAAATAACTGAACAAAATTTACTATTGATAACTGTATACCGCAACGATCGTAAAATTGATATATTTTTTGACTTTCTAGACAAGCTCCTCACAAAGATTAAATCAGAAACAAAGAAGCATATTACAATAGGCGGAGATTTTAATCTGGATAAAAACAAAAGATTTCGTGATTACAAAAAGCTACAAGATCTTATGCTCGAAAATAACTTCCATCAGCAAATAACAACGCCTACAAGAGAAACTTCTAAAACGTCCACATGTATTGATTTACTGTTCACAAATTATACACAGAACTTTACTACAAACGTTGTAAACTACGGTATCTCTGATCACAAGGCACTTAGCTATAAATTCAAGCCGATTAGTAAAAATAAAACTCATGCCCCAAAAGAATTCACATACAAAAGATTTTTTAATAAATCAAATGTTAATAATTTTAAAAATGCTCTATCCCAAGTTGACTGGAATAAAACATTGAATGAAAACAACGACATTAACAAAAACTACACAAAATTTGATAATAAATTAAATGAACTACTAAACGCACACATACCCCAAAAAAAGATAACCATTAAACATGAAAATAAAAAATTCTGGATTACAAAAGGTATCAAAATGTCATGTAAGCATAAAAGAGCCCTCAAAATACTGATCAATGACACAAATAGCATCATACTGAAACAATACCATGATAAATACCAAAAACTATTAAAGAAATGTGTAAAAAGCTCAAAAAAACTAAACAACATAAAAAGAATGAATAAAGCAACAAACAAAATGAAAACAATGTGGAACATAATAAATGAAACCACAAACAAAAAACCCAACAAGAAAAAATCGAATATTAAACTAAAAACAAATAATACATCAATAAATTCACCTGAACCTGTAGCAAATCATTTCAATAATTACTTTGCCACAATTGGAAATCCAGTATCTCCCACAGTTAAAGACCCAAATATCATAAATACTAGAGATCCAGTAACGAATTCCATTTATATGGCACCGGTTACTGAAAAAGAAGTGTTCAAGACTATACAAAAACTTCCGAATAAACATAGCGCAGGAGTCGATGACCTACCACCTTCTTTAATTAAAGCATGCATATCAGAACTAGTTCCTCCTCTAACCACCCTAATAAACCAATCACTAGAACAAGAATGCTTCCCCGAAAAACTAAAAATTGCTAAAGTGAGACCCATACTGAAAAAATCTGGAAAATCGAATGACGTCAACAGCTATAGACCAATCGCGCTTCTTCCTTCAATTTCAAAAGTATTTGAAAGTATAATGTCGAACAGAATTTACAACTTCCTGGAAAAATTTAAACTATTAGATGAAAACCAATTTGCATTTCGGAAAAAGTCCTCGACAACCCTAGCTATGTATAAGTACACACAGAAAATTCTAAATTATTTAAAAGAAAAGCACTATGCCGTCGGTCTACTGTTAGACCTCAAAAAAGCTTACGACAAAGTTTCACACTCCATATTACTATCAAAACTTCATGATATAGGCATACGAGGCAAAGCTCTAAACTGGCTAAGATCCTACTTAACCAACAGAAAACAACTTGTTGAAATAGACCATTTCAATCAAGAATCAAATATAAGACATAAAGTTGAATCAGAACTACTCACTCTAAACTGGTCTCTACCACAAGGTAGCGTACTAGGCTGTGTCCTATTTTTGATTTATATAAATGACCTCCCTAAAGCATTAGACGTTCCGTGCATCTTATTTGCCGATGATATATCACTACTCTTCAAATGCTCACCCGAATCAAGTCCATTAGATCAAATACAAAAAACGTTCTTAAATGTCAAAACCTGGATGCAATCAAATAATCTAGAACTAAATACAAAGAAGTCTAAAATTATACAATTCCACCCCTATCAAAAAAATCCTATGAACCTTAAAACCATATCTAAAACCTTAGATATTGACGAAACAAACAACTTCACACTCCTAGGCATTAACATCGATTCAAATTTAAATTTAAAAGGGCACATTGCAAAAGTAAAATCTAAACTATCCCAATTTGTATATGCCCTATCAGTACTCAAATCAAACACAGACCTAAAAACTGCAACCAGCGCTTATTACGCTTATGCTTTTGCGTGGTTAAAATACGGCATCATATTGTGGGGCAACAGTACAGACGCCAATGACCTTTTCATCATGCAAAAAAAATGCATTCGCATTCTAGTAAATATCCGACGACGTGAAAGCTGCAAACCGCATTTTAATAAACAAAAAATACTGCCACTACCTTGCTTTTATATTCTAGAAGCAGCTATGTTCGCCAAAAAACACTCCGATTTATTCACCTTCAACACCAACGCCAGAAGACACAACCAACTTGTAGCTCCCGAACCGAAACTTGAAATAGTAAAAAAAGGCCCGGAATATACGATCATCAAAATATATAATTGCTTACCCAACTATTTAAAAAACGAAACCGGTGAAAAAACATTTTATAATAAACTCAAACAATTCCTGCTCCACAAATGCTATTACAGTTTAGAAGATTACTTTAATGACAAAAACAAAATGAATAGAACCTAATATTAATATGGACAATACACTTTGATTACATAACTCAGATATATTTAAAGCTTGTTATGTTAAAGTATGTTGTGTGGTATTTTTTAATTTAAGGATACATTTTCTTAGATATTAAGTCATTACACACTTATGTTTGCAACGCCCTAACAGGGTATGTACCTAGCTATTAAGATTGCTTTGTACATAATGCAAGAAATTAATAAATACTAAATAAATAAATACTCAGGTACTTCAGGGGTTACTTCTCCCCACACATGTCACTAGTAAATGGCAGCGGCTGCGGGCGCGTGATGTGGCGCGACGTTCGCGGCCACCGCTGTAGGCACCGCTGCTGGGTGCACCTGCACATGTGTGAGCGTCGGCGCAGGTGCCGTTGTCACCTCTCGGAACCAGGTCCTCATGCGGCTTTGCACTCGTCGTCTGATACACCGTCGCACCCTGCGGAGCATGGTGCAGCCGACGACGAGGATCAGCAGCGCCACTATGACCATCGACCAAAGGCTTTGCCGTGACATGTGCGCCTCAACCTCCGTGGAATTCTGCGCGATGATGATCGTTTCTTCCTTACTCTGAGGCTTCCCCATGATGAACATGTAGGTGTACTGACCACGTCGATGTACCGAGTAATGTCAATGCCAAAAGTTACATTCTTAAGTACCAATTATCTTAGCTTAGATCATCGATTTCAACATCTGGCCATTTATGCATAGTAACAGAAAAATATCTAGATTTCTGTTTACACTCGCTGAATAACCAATGTCGCAACGTAACCTTGTTAACTAAACAGAGACGTGCATCCTACATATTAACATTATATTTTAAAGGTAAGCAAATATCTTAAGATAAATTATAAAATAGTATAAAACTTCGTCAGTAAAAAGGTAAACAGTTATATAAGTAAAAAATAAAAATATTACTGTTTCGCCAAAATCGTAACAAATTCCCTATTCCATAAAACAATACACAAAAAAATAATAAAAACATTTCAATTAAAACACAATTTATATCATTTATAATTACATGTTAAACCTAATAGGTGGTCTAATTACACGACCACTTCGTGTTTGTTTAGGTAGCGTTACGGTCGGATCACTGATACCCCCTTCGGAGTAGGCATTAGTTACAGCACCGCCCTCATTTGTTCTGTCGGATAAAATATCGTCCGAAATATTATGAGCGTCATTGATTACGTATGCGGGCTTAAGTCGATCGATCGATACATTTACGCGTCTGTTGGGTAACTGCACATTATATACCTTATCGTTTCTACGCAACACGCGATAAGGACCGTCGTAAGGTGGCTCTAGCGGTTTACGGACAGCATCATGTCTAATAAATACATACTCGCAGGACTTTAGATCCGGATGGATGAATAAAGTTCGCGAGTCGCGCTGTCTGGTTGGGACCGCTCGCATCTTACGTATCTTATCACGTATGTCGTGTACTAAGGTAACTGGGTCGGAAGCTTCCGATTTCCCCGAGACAAAAAATTCGCCTGGTAACCTCAGAGTGCGTCCGTACAATAATTCTGCGGCGCTGAAGTTATTATCGCTGCGTAGGGCAGATCTGAGTCCCAATAAAACGGTTGGTAACTCATCAACCCACGACGCAGTATCCAGTCGAGCTTTCAGCGCAACCTTGAGGGACCTATGCCACCTCTCGATAGCGCCATTACTCTGTGGGTGGTATGGAGAGCTCCTAATCCGGTGTACTCCCATGCATTTCATCAGTTCGGCAAAAAGACTACTCTCAAACTGGCGGCCTTGGTCTGAGGTTAAAAATTGACAAGTTCCAAACCTAGAGAACCAACCGCTATAAATAGCTTTCGCCACTGTCTCTGCGCTGATATCTTTCACAGGGAAAGCTTCAGGCCAATGCGTGCATCGATCGATTATCGTAACCAGATACCTATAACCTTCTGTAGTCGTTATCAGAGGTCCTACGAGATCGATATGGCAATGGTCTAGCCGACCTGCAGGTGCGTACTGTCCTAAATATGACACAGTGTGTCTCTGAATCTTCGCCCTCTGGCATCTAATACATGTTTTGGACCAATCGTTCACATCTTTATTCATCCCGGGCCAGAAAAAACGTCGGCACATTAACTTACGTGTATTGTTTATCCCGGGATGACTCAAATTATGTATCGAATCGAACGCAATTTTCCTAAACATAATAGGTAAATACGGTCTAATATTGTCGTTCGACATTTCACAATAAATGTGGGTTGCAATATTAGGTACCGACACCTTTTTAATGTTGACGTTGCTATCTGCCGTATGCGTCCATTGCGCTAAGTAAGCATCGGCGCGCTGTGCAGTGGCGATTTCTTCGAAGTCCAAAGTACTTGGACACGATATGGCTTCAATTCTGCTTAGCGAGTCAGCAACAGTGTTCCCACTGCCTTCCACATATCGGATATCAGTGGTGAATTCGCTTATATACATGAGCTGTCTGGCTCTTCGTGGCGTCTCCTTATCGCCTGACGATTTCGAGAAAGCGAACGTAAGAGGCTTGTGATCTGTATAGATGACAAGTGGTCTACCTTCGAACATCTTCCTGAAATGTATGAGCGCCAAGTAAATAGCCAATAATTCACGGTCATAAGTGCTATATTTTGTCTGTGTGTCCGTCAATTTCCGCGAAAAATATCCTAAGGGTTTCCAGTGTCCGTTTACCAGCTGATTGAGAACCCCCCCCGTGGAAAAATTCGACGCATCGCACATTAACGCTAGAGGGGTATCGGGGACAGGGTACGTTAGGATCGCGGCATCTTGTAGACTCTGCTTACATTGCAGAAATGCCGCGTCGGACGCATCGTCCCAAACCACTAGGCTTTTGTCATTTTTCTTAGCACCGCCGATATGTTTAACTAACTCGGCCTGATAGGCCATAGCGTTCGGCATGTGCGGTCGGTAGAAATTCACCATACCTATGAAACGTCTTAATCCGGCTACGGTATCTGGCCTGGGGTAATCCACTATGGCTTTGACCTTATCTAACGATGGCCTTATGCCCTCGGCGGTTACCTCGTGACCTAGAAACTCGATCTGGCTCGAACCAAAACAACATTTTGCTAAGTTAATCGTTATGCCGCATTCATTTAAACGCTTGAACAAGACTTTTAAGTGCTGTTCGTGGCGTGACTTCGAATCGCTGGCGACTATGACGTCATCTAAATAGCAAAATATGAAATTTGAGCTAGGCTCAAACGTGCCATCTTCGAGTTCGATGCCCAGTCCCTGTAAAACCGTGTTGTTCATGAAGCGTTGAAACGTCTGCGCTGCATTACGTAATCCGAATGACATGCGCGGAAACTCGAATAAACCGAACGGCGTAATGATTGCGGTCTTTTCAATATCTTCAGGAGCAACGGGGATACAATGGTAGGCCCGGTTTACGTCGATTTTACTGAATACGGTCTTACCTGTCAAGATATAGGTAAAATCATGTAAACGGGGTATTGGGTATCTGTCGGCTTTCGTTACGGCATTAAGTCGCCTGTAATCTCCACAAGGCCGGATTTCTCCATTCTTTTTCGGAACAACATGTAGCGGACTCGCCCATGGACTTTTAGAAGGCCGACAAATTCCCAATTCCTGCATCAGTCGAAATTCTTCACTAACCTTTTTGTACCTATCTGGAGGCAGGGGGCGGGCGCGTGCATGCACAGGCGGCCCCGTCGTCTCTATGTGGTGAAACACCGCGTGCTTAGGAAACTCCTTAAACGACGGTGGTTTCGTTATGTCCGGATACAAAGATAAAAGTTTGAAATACGGATGGTTTTCGTCTAACGTATTTAAGGTGGGTTGGTCACATTTCACTATTGTGCCTACCACATTTACATTGGTTACTTCATCGATTAATTTCCGATTACTTAAATCTACCAATAGTTTATGATTCACTAAAAAGTCCGCGCCTAAAATTGGCTGATTCACCGCCGCTAGCACAAATGTCCAACGGTACGGACGACGCAATTGTAAATTGAGCACTAAAGTTTTCACTCCAAAAGTCTTGATTTCCGTACCGTTGGCCGCGTAAAGTTTATAACCAGCACAATTTTCACTAATGGGCCTACGTGCCGGAAGCACTGACACGTTAGCCCCCGTGTCCACTAAAAAACGTATACCCGTTACAGTGTCTGTTACGCATAGGCGGTTATTAGCACTAGATCCTATAGCACAGGTTCCCGCCGTTCCCTGCGCCGCGTCTAATTTCCCGACTTGTAGCTGCAAGGAGGGACGCACTTATTCGCCTTCTCCTTGTATCGAAAATGGTAAAAACACTGCCAATCCGGGCGTCTTGATTGTCCCGGTCCGCCGGCTGGTGTACTACTCCTATTCCTGTTGTTTGTCGGTCCCCTGGACCGCGAGCGTCCAGGGTTATTGGCGTTTTGAAGGTTGTCTAGCCTTCTGTTGATTTGCCGAATCTCCGCAACAATATCGATATTATTCTCAGAGGCATTCTCCCGGACCGCGGAAATGCAGTGGGCAGACGTAGTTTCAACAACCTTATCAGCTATTTTTGCTAGCACTTCTAGGTCGGAATTCTCGCTTACCGCTATAATCGCCCGAACCGCACTCGGCAAGTGGCCTTGCCATAAAATTTTCAGTGTTTCGTCTGGGATCTTCGCTCTGGCCAATTCCCTCATTCGTCGAAGTAGTTGAGATGGTTTTTGGTCACCGAGCTCCATTTCGCTAATTAATTTTTGTATTTGTCTTGCCTCTGATTCCTCGTAAATTGCTAGTAGGCGCTGCTTCAACGCCTCATATTTCTGCGTCACCGGTGGCGTTATCAGGATATCTGTTACCTGTTGAATGGCTTCTTTAGATAACTTTGTGATAACTAAATTGTATTTCGCCTCGTCTCCTAGTTTCTGTGGCGCCAACACCGCTTCCACCTGTAAAAACCACAGGCGGGGCTGGTCTACCCAGAACTCAGGTACTCGCGACGCGACGGTAATTGCCGCCATTTCAGATGTCCTTTCGTCTTTCACGTATGCTGCTGCTGACGTGCCAGCTGTCGCTGGTCCCGGTGCGGGGCCCTGCATGGTCTGGCTAGGCTGCATCATCTCACGTACGTTGACACTTATTACGCACTCATGTCCACAAGTATAAGTTCGCTTGCGTGTTACTTTCCCGGGCACGGCACGTAGCAACAATTCCTATGTGAGCCACCACCCGAATTGGGGTCACCACTTTACCACTTAGTCACTGATCCTATGTCGCTTGCCTACAAGATAGTAAATTAAACGATTCGATTATTAAACAAGTGGTTTTATTACTCACGGGAATTGCTACTATTAGGGTGCTAGATACATGCACTATGTGCGTACAACGTGCCCGGCGGGTGGTGACTGGAGCGGCGCACTCGGGCTATGCATTGCATCCCGCTAGATCAGCAGAATGTAATACCTGCTATAATGTGTCGCTACAAGGCTGAGAGGCTCAGTGACCGTTTCAGACAGCTGTTTGTAAACATCTGGTCCCATAACGTGCGCTAGCTTCCCTGACTTTTTTTTTAACGCAGATAAGTCCGCGCTTGACCACCAACTCGCCTGATGGTAAGCGACGTTGTGGTCGAAGATGAAGCACGCAGACCTAGAAGATACCTATTCACTCTGACCTTGAAAAGCTTTAGATTATATCTCTTAGGAAACAGGAAGGCAAGAAGACTGTTCCATTCCCTGGCGGTACGAATCAAAAATGTTGAGTCAAACCGCTTCGTACGTATCGAAGGAAAATCGACAGTGTAGGGGTGGTAATGTGGCTCTCTCACGAAGTCTGAGAGAGCGCGGTATGATGCTCATAAGTTTATTAGCAACTATTTTGGTGTACAAAACTCGAATATTTCGCCCGAATTAAGTAGATAAATATTTGGAGGCATCTGCACACGGTATTTGACCCCAAACTAAGCAAAGCTTGTCATATGGCTGCCAGAGACTGATAGGTATACCTACTACTTACATATACATATTTTTAAATAAGTACATACTTCTAGAGATAGTAACTAACACCCAGACACAGAGCAAACACCTATGTTCATCACATAAATACTTGCCCTGCACTCTAAAAAATTTCTAGACGCGGCGACAAAAATCCCTTATCAAATGGGAGATTACTAAGGAAACTGAACACAGCGACTGCACAAATTTAGACGCTTGAAAATATCAATGACAAAGGAACTTATACACATTTTTTGTTGCCCCGTATTAGCCCCCTTTGAGGTTTGAAACTATCACAAATATTGTAGATATGACAACGCTAACTGTCCCTATGATAAGTCGCTATTACAAAGGTACTTTCACACTACGTTTTTGGCATTTTGTCATTTTGACCACTTTGCTTTGACCCCACGTTAAGGCATTGTTGCTTTTATAATATAAAATGTCACCATGTTCAATGGTATATTGTTTATTTGTCAACGTTGCGTTGTTACTGTGACAGAGTATGCTGTCCCTACGTCTACGGTGTATTGTCCCTGTGACAGTGTTTTGCTGTCCCTATGCCTACTGGGCGTTGTCGCTATGACAATGTATGCTGTCCCTACGTCTACGGTGTGTTGTCCTTGTGACAGTGTTTTACTGCCTCGACGTCTTAGGTAATACGTCTCTGCCACAAAGGTATTTTGTTTTTGCATTTACCCAAACTATGACTTAGCAACAACGTAAGTGCCCCCCCAGTCCCCACAAATCTCTAAGGTAAGGTGCGCAGATCTGATATGAAGCACCATTACGGGTCTCTGCTCTCTGTACAGCTCTTTGGGCACAGAGGCCAATAATAATGTTTCCTGCGCACCCCACCTTAGCGGGATGTGGGTTGGGCGGCATTTACGTTGAATCTAAGTCATAGTTTGGTGAAATGCAAAAACAAAATACCTTCGAAGCAGAAGAAGCGTATTACTATAGACGTCGAGACAGCAATACACTATTAGAGTGACAACACACCGTGGATCTAGGGACAGCAAAACACTGTCACAGTGACGGCACACTGTAGGCGTTGGAACAACTTACACTGCCGCAGTGACAACACCCAGTGTACGTAGAGACGGCAACACCCAGTCTCCTTAGACGATGGCACCTACGATAACCATCTCGACTTGGATTTGGACAGCTTCATAGGGGAGTATGTGGCTTCGCATCTGAAAATCTTACTAACTTTGTGGAATGTCAAAACTAGAAAAGAAATTAAAATCAGCAAAACGATTAAGATAGTTTTATTACAAATACAAATTAACGAAAGATAGAGTAATTGGTCTAACTTATACAGGGTTATACGTAAAGGCTATGCTAAGCTGAAAGGGGCTCAAAGTCATCCATCCATCAGCCATAACAAGTCCACTGCTGGACATAGGCCTCCCCTATGGATCTCCAATAAGACCGGTTGGAAGCGGCTTGCATCCAGCGCGATCCTGCGGTCTTAATGAGATCATCCGTCCACCTTGTGGGTGGACTTCCTACGCTGCGCTTGCCGGTACGTGGTCTCCACTCGAGAACTTTTCGACCCCATCGGTCATCAGTCCTCCGCGCTATGTGCCCTGCCCATTGCCATTTCAACTTGCCAATCCGTTGGGCTATGTCGGTAACTTTGGTTCTTCTACGGATCTCCTCATTTCTGATTCGATCTCGCAGAGAGACTCCGAGCATAGCCCTCTCCATAGCTCGTTGCGCTACTTGGAGCTTACCAATAAGGCCCATAGTGAGAGACCACGTTTCTGTGCCATAAGTCATCACTGGCAACACACACTGGTCGAAAACTTTCGACTTGAGGCACTGAGGTATGTCGGACGAGAAGACG
The DNA here is from genome assembly GCA_964007245.1 of Hypomecis atomaria. Classification (NCBI taxonomy): domain Eukaryota; kingdom Metazoa; phylum Arthropoda; class Insecta; order Lepidoptera; family Geometridae; genus Hypomecis; species Hypomecis atomaria. The sequence goes on from OZ023279.1 coordinate 25,710,628, forward strand.
CTACGCAATTTTCCGAACGCTGCCCAGCCGAGTTGGATTCGGCGATTGGCCTCTTTCTTGAAGTCGGACCTACCTAACTGGACTACTTGTCCTAGGTAGACGTACGAGTCAACGACTTCAAGAACCGAGTTCCCAACAGAGATCGGGGTGGGTACAACATGGGAATTACACATAACTTTCGTCTTGTCCATGTTCATCTTAAGACCCACCTGTTGAGAAACCCGATTGAGGCCTTCGAGCATCGTGCTGAGCTCTTCCATCGATTTTGCCATGACTACTATATCGTCGGCAAACCGAAGGTGAGTGAGGTATTCGCCATTGACATTGATGCCGAATCCTTTCCATTCCAGGAGCTTGAAGGCGTTCTCCAAAGTAGCCGTAAACAGTTTCGGAGAAATTACGTCTCCCTGTCTTACGCCTCTTTTTAAAGGGATCGCCTTGGAGCTCTCTTCCTGTACTCGGACCAACATAGTGGCGTTATTATACAAGCACTTCAACACTTCGATGTACCGATAATCAATACGGCATCGTTGGAGAGACTCGAGCACAGCCCAAGTCTCGACCGAATCAAAGGCTTTCTCATAGTCCACAAACGCTAAGCAAAGTGGCAAGTTATACTCTTCGGTCTTCTGTATAACCTGCCGTAGCGTATGAATGTGGTCCATGGTACTAAAGCCCTTTCGGAAACCGGCTTGTTCGGAAGGCTGGAAGTCATCAAGCCTGCGTTCGAGACGATTCGTAATGACCCTTGAAAACAGCTTATAAACATGGCTCAGAAGCGAGATGGGTCTGTAGTTCTTCAATAAGGTGTTGTCACCTTTCTTGAAAAACAACACCACCACGCTTCTGTTCCATGCTTCTGGCGTGATGCCCTCGAGGACGACGATGTTAAAAAGCTTCTGGAGGACTTTTAGTACAGGTGTTCCACCCGCTCTCAGGAGCTCTGATGTGATACCGTCATCACCCGGCGCCTTGTTGTTCTTAAGCTGATTCAGGGCCATTCTAATCTCGTACAGGCTGATGTCTGGGATATCTTCGGTGAAGTGTCGGGTCAGCTTGGCTCTTGGATCTTTGGCCGCGCTGCTAACAGGCTTAGCGACCGAAGCGTATAACTGTCCATAGAACCTTTCGATCTCCTCTAATACCTCTGCCTTGGTCGACGCTAAACTTCCATCTTCTCTCTTCAGCTTTGTCAATTGGCTGTGTCCAATAGACAAATCTCTTGCGAACACTTTGGAGTCTTTGTTCCGCTCTATTGTCTTTTTAATATGTTTAGTATTAAAAAGACGGATGTCGTGCCGCAAGGATTTCGAAATTTGTCTATTGAGACGCCCATATGACTTTGCATCATCGGAAGACTGCAATCTTAGCGAGCGTCGTTCGGCCATGAGATTTACAGTGTGATCGGAGAATTTCTGCGGTTTATTTGAACGGCGGGGTCTAAAGAACTTAGCACCCACCGTTTGGACAGTTTCTACGAGCCCGTTGTTTATCTCGTCCACCGACGCAAGGTTCTCTAGGCAAGCAAAACGATTCGAGAGCTCGAGCTGAAAGTCCTCGGGGTTTTGGATATGTTCACGAGTAGGTCGGAGTGTGAACTTCATCAGGCGGGACCTTTCGAGCTTAACATTAATATCTAATGTGCCTCGTACAATTCTGTGATCGCTGCCGGTTTTCACCCTGTGGATCACGGAGACATCATTAAATATTCGTCTCTCGGTGGTCATGATGAAGTCTATCTCGTTTTTCGTGGAACCATCAGGGCTCATCCAGGTCCATTTCCTGTGAGGCGGCTTCTGGAAGAAAGAGTTCATCATAAAGAGTTCCTCTCTCTCCAGAAAGTCAGCCAGCCTCTGGCCCCTAGGGTTCCGTTGCCCATATCCAAATTGCCCCACCCTCAGCTCATCGTCGTTTTTTCTACCCAACTTTGCGTTGAAGTCCCCCATAACAACAGTGAAGTGGGTCTTAGACATATGAATGGCCCGACTTACGTCCTCATACATAGTCTCCACCTCATCATCTGGGTGTGACGATGTCGGTGCGTATACCTGAATGACCTTCAGCGAATACCTCTTGGATATTCTGAGTATTAGGTATACCACCCTGCTCGACACACTTTCGATGGTAATAATGTTGTTGGTGAGGGACTTGTGAACGAGAAAGCCAACACCACCTTGGGACCGTTGGTCACCTTCCCGGTAGTAAAGCAGGTTGCCGGAACTTAAGGTTATCGTGTCCTCCCCCTCTCTACGGACTTCAGACAATCCCACAATATCCCAACGCAACCTACTCAACTCTTCTTCCAGCTCAGCAATCTTCTCGTCAGTCCTCAACGTGCGCACGTTGTGTGTTACCAGGGCCAGTCGTCGTTTACGGGAGTGGTAGCCGGGCGTCTGCCAGCGATTCTTAGCACCCCCTTCTCCGCCGTTACCGGGGCCGCTACCGTAACCCCGGGCTAGCGGAGCTGCTGGGGACTGGGGGCCTGGTCTATTTGGTTTTTCCATATCGGGGTTTTTGCCCATAATCGCCGCGCTGGGCAGGCGTGGTGGCGATCGCAGAAACGTAGCTTCGCGACAGGGATGCTGCTCCCCATCCCTGCCCTGTGCCATTTTAGCTACGTTTTTATTTGAATGGTTATACCGCCATTAGTCGGTTCCGCTGTACCTCAGTCGGCTCCTACGACACCTGGTACTAGAGGGGGGTGCTATTCTACTCTGCCGGCACCCCACGGGCTCAAAGTACTAATCATTAAAAACAACTTTTAATAATTACATGTTGAAAGTAGCATACCATTTTTATCGTGCGTGAAAACTTAAAAAAATAGCGGGCGGATATGCCAGCTTCCATAGAAAAATGATGAGAGAATTGACAATGGCCATACAAAAATGTGCATCTGGCGCTGTGCATAGCATTTTTTTTTTTGCCGAAAATGTAAGTTTATGCTAGTCCATTACGATACACGCGCTATTGTCTATCCTCCCATTATAAGATCCTTGGTCTTATTCAACGATTAATTAGATATAAAAACAGATAGACAGACACACACAGAGACACAGAATTTATCTAGCACAAACAAAAACTGACGAAATCGTCTTACAACACAGTTCCGTTTGCGCCGCGGCCGGACCGGAGAAAAATGGCAGATTGATTGGCAGAGCCAGTGTTGCCAACGACAAATTTTTGACTGCCGTGTTTATGGGAAATTGACGTGTTTGTAAAGAAAAACTATCTTCGGCTGCCGTAGCAAATAAATAAAATAAAACATGTTTCTTTTTAATTTTTATTATAATTATATTTAACAAAAAAAAAAAAAACACAAAAATCAACAGAAAATAATTAACCTTATTTACCCAAATACATTTCTGATACTCTCCACATACTTACATAATAATTTTTAATTTTTATTCAGTTAGTATTTTTTTTATCTTTTATTTTAGCGAACATTTCTTCGGTTGGAACAACAATAGTTAAAAGTCTATGTTATTAGTATTATTTATTAACGGCAGCGAGAAGGAACTTTCGAAATTCAGTACAAATAACTTGACACTAGCGGTTAAAGTCCTAAGCTACAGTACCTGTCATAAGACCAACCAATGGGGATTCCCTTGTCTGAGATTACGCATTTTATTCTTAAAATTTTTGGCTTTGGCACTTTGCAAAATGCGATCTTTGCAAATTGCCGTAGATTTTGCTACGGCAGTAGATTGGAGTTTTTTTTTTTTTATTTGAATATTACACTCCACAGACTCCAGGGTCTGTGCTTTTTAAGATTTACATTTTTTTTTTAAATGATTTGAACAATATTGCTTATAACTAAAGGCTTTACAAGAGGACACTAAAATGAATCTAAATTAGTAGATTGGGGATAGTAGATTGGGGTTAAGAGTTTAGGGTTACGTGGATGACCATGAAATACCTATGATTATCACGGTTTTTTTATTTTGTTTAAATGGATACTTTTCTTAATCAGTAATGCAACAAACTGCAAAAAAGGTAACGTGTCCAAATTTTAATTTAATTCCAAAGCTTACGATGAAAATTTTAAGTAAGATATGTAATTGCAATAGTATACTAAAGTATACAAGGAAAAACACTTTCAAAACTTTATTTATGTCAGATTCGTGGCGAACAACTAGTAAAATACATTACAACAAAACCACAAATTTACTTTTATTTACAATCATTTTACTGCAAAAAATTGTTTACTAATGATCGTGTAATTTTAAGTTAACAAGTATCGTAGTATTAATTCAGGATCCGATCGATTTTGTTTAATAAAGTCGTCATTTCTCCTTAAAAAGAGAGGAAGTTGGCCAGTAATGGCAACATTGCAAAACACAGGTGGCCTCTGGCGACGGCATTTGTTAAGGGCCAAGGACGTATTCACTTCGGAGCGTTGACAGAAGCACATAGGCCTTAGTGAAAATATTTTCTAAATTTCTATAGGTATTTAAGCATTGCTTATGCTTCTAGAACATTTTCAAGTTTCTATAGGTACATTTAAGCTATGGTATGACCATACCGACTTATTTTTGAAAGGCTTCTGTTAAATCACAGAAGAACGAATACTTTGTAGGTGCTACATACAGATTCCTCAGTTAGCGTATAAGCGTTAGTCCAGCGTATAAGCTCATATTCTACCGTTAACGAATTACGTCGTCGTAACTACCTTCCTATGTCGTAGGAAATAAGCTAAAATAAAATTTGACGCTACGTACAAATTAAGAAATGACAATATTGTTGAAAAAAATATTCTGTGATTTTGTTAAAGTTGCTAGTGAAACAGCGTTCAAGCTCACATTTTACCGTAAGAGAATTTTGTCATGGCAACTATCCTGGTTTGTCATATCATCTAAAACGAAATAAAACTTGACGCCACGTACATGTCAAATAGGAAAATAACTTTGTAAAAAAAGACTCTGTCACTGTGTCAAAGCTGCTTGTGAACCAGCGTTCAAGCTCACATTTTACCATTAAGGAACTCTGTCATTGTGACTACCTCCTATAGCGTAGTGACAAACTACTTTGTCGTAGCGACAAAATAAAAATAATCATAGACGCCACGTGCTCGGGAACCTAGTCGTTGTGACAAAAAACCGTTCGACAAAAAAGATTCTGATGCGGCGTTTAGGTTTATTAGAACGAACCGTTCAAAAGCTACGTCAGGAGTACAAAAAAAAAACGACAAAGGAATTTAGCACCTTAGACGACCGATTTTTTTTTTGAGTGTGGGTGGGGATCGAACCCACGCCTCTTTGACCCAGAAGTTGGGGTCACTAACCACTGAGCCACCGAGGCAGTCATTCAATTGTCAATTGTTTACATTAAGTATGGCTGTTTACGAAAGCTGAGGTAAATACTGAAACCGTACACTAGGTAAGTAATCGCTAACCACAAATTGTTACTATGTTTATCCATTTTCTTTTAAATGTTAGAAAATGTCTCTTATAACCTCATGCTATCCTATCCTTTAATACCTAATAAAAACATTATTAGGTATTATAGACCGAAACATTCAAGTCGGCGGATGTGAAGTTAGCTACAATCTGCGTAATGTCCAATCGACGCGCAGTGTTAGGTTAGTTATGTGAGTGATATGATTTTTATTTTAGAGTGCTTTCCACACTAGATTTTATCTCAAAGAGTTATCTTTGTGATAAGCATTTCAAAAATCTGAAGCGAACGCAGGATTTGAACCTGCCCCTTCGGATCACTAGCCCGACGCTCTAACCAACTGAGCCAGCTCGCCTCCTTTGAGGAGGCGTTCGCTTCAGATTTTTGAAATGCTTATCACAAAGATAACTCTTTTAGTTATGTGAGCTTCAATCACTGGCCTGACAGATTCTCTGTCGACAAAACGTAACGTTAAGCTTTAAGTAGTATTTTTTTTATTTCAGTAAATTTTATTTGGAGAAATGTTTCATAAATATAAAATTACGTTAAAATAAATTAACAAACCGAATTATCGTTAGGTATGTTATTTGAAAACTAAATATTTTTCACACACATTTCTTAAAAACAAAGAGCGCGTCAAAACATTAACGGTAAGTACATAGGTACACCAAAATAACATTTTTTACAATTTTTGTCTGTCTGTCTGTCTGTTTGTTCCGGCTAATCTCCGAAATGGCTGGACCGATTTTGACGGGACTTTTATTGACAGTTAGGTAGCTGATGTAATAAGGAGTAACTGAGGGTACGTTTATTTTAGAAAAAAATATTTTTATCTTGGGCTAACGCGGGTAACACCGCGGGACGCAGCTAGTATTTAATAAATTTTGAATGCTCGCTCTTACTCTTACGCGGTCTCGTTTAAAACGTACAGGTTTACATTTAGTTTAGTTGTTAATGTGTCTAATGACGTCTTCTCTATAAGGAAGCATGTGGATCGAGATGGTACAATACTTCGAAAAAAGGGAAAAGAAACAGCTAGGTACTTATTCCATTTAAGAACTTTGTCAAACACGTGTGCATACGAACGAACATCCTCCTTCTTTTATAAATCGGTTAAAAATAAAGAAGTCTCTACATCTCTCTACACTATACCGACTGCGCAAACGTCATAAAACGTTCGCCAAACATACTGCATAATGCAGGTACGGGGCCCACCTAATGAGTGCGAGCGAGACGCACATACATCCACACCCCACGACAAAAAGAGACATAACGAAATGCGCAACTAAACCGAGCGAGATAGCATGAAATGCGCAACGGAAACGAAGAAGACGGAGATAGTTTATGCTCCGCGATGGATAAAGAGGGGGAGGTTTGCTCGCAAAAGGAGCGTTCCTGTTGGTTGGATGTCTGAATTATTGAATAGGACGACCGCCCTTTAGCTAAAGGGGAGGGAAAGAAGGGGGGAGTGTGTTGGCGCCACTCGCCTTTCCAACGTCGCGCCAATTCCGATTCTAAATTCGAATTTGCAACGGCCATCTTGAGCTTTTGTTTTTGGTGAACTGTGACGTAATTTGTGATGGTGATGTGAAGTGTGAATTGAAAATTGGGTGTATTAAGTAGCAGGTTTGTGGTTATTTTTAGTGTTTTTTGTGATAATTTAGATAAAAATTATGTCTAGAGATTTTTTAAGTGATGATAGGCTTGCGTTTGACCACATCTGGCCCGATAAGCAAAATTAATAATCTGGTAAAGCAGCTTTCTGTAAGTATTAATAAGTACAGCATTTTGAGATGAAGTAAAAATCTTGTGGAAGTACTTACCTACTTACTTACCTATATAGGTAGGTAAGTAGTTTATCTTTCCATCGAATACCTAAGTACTTACTTACCTACCAGGAGTCTGTTGTGGTCTCCCTGCTTAGTTCACATGGGTGGACCACGGGCTGTTTTTCTTGCCGGTGGGCCACCTAAATGATGAGTACCTAATACCTACCAAAAATATATTTTTAAATAACTTTTAAAATAACGTAAATATTCAATTCAATTCTCATCTACCTATTCCTAGTCCCGTTATTATTACGTCGTCAGATAGAAAATATTTGATTCCGTACACTTGGGCAGGTATCTACTTACTTAATCGAAACGAAATGCTTGGAAAACAAAAATTGCGTATATAGGTATACCTAAGTATAATTTTCTCATTGGAAAATACTTTCTGAAAAATCCTGGCTTATATTTCTTGAAAAATTTTTCATTATGTATTCGTTGCTCCGTTTCAGTTATAGGACGTCTACAGCTGGTCTTAGGCCTCTCGTATAGATAATAATATTCCGATAATATTGGTTATAAGTTATAAGTAACTGACTTGGATCTAGCGCGATCCTACAGTCTTAAAGAAATCGTCAGTCCACCTTTTGGGCGGGCGTCCCACACGAATCGCTTGTCGGTACTAAATAGGTGGATAACCTACATGGTCTCCACTCGAGTACTTTTCAACTCTATCGGTCAAAAGTCCTCAGTGCTATGTGCCCTGCCCACTGCTTTTTCAACTTGCCAATCAACTGGTCTAACAGGGCAGTATCCTATATCTTAATTCAATGTCCTATCAAACCGCAAATCTTGACACACCTTATGCCTATTTAACATTAAAATTAGTTCTGGTTACGACGTTGATAATTAAATATAATTTTATCATCCCAGACAAAGTTGAAGCAGACTACCAAACAATAAAATCTTTTAAAAACTTAACTCAAAACCATAACATCGCATGATCGGCGGCCATATCCTGCTAAAATAAGATGAATCTAAACTGAAACCTTATCCGTTTTTCCGCCTTACAATGTTGAAGTCAATGTACAATGTTGTCCTAAATCATAGCTTGGAAATGGCTTGACAGCTTTCACGGAGCGAAAATGGCTGAACTGTATTTTACAAATTCGTTAAATTCCATTAGTCAGAATGTGATTAGCTATTTCCAAGAACGAAAAAGAAAATTTTATTATTTTTAGGTTGCCAAACGGCTTTCATACATAAAAGTATATCGAAAACGATGCTAAAAACACTCAAGCCAACACCAATAAATACTACCTACCGCTTATAAAACAATAATGATTAGAAAATGAAAATTCAAGAAAAGTACTTATTCAATTAAACATACTTAAGTAGAAAATACAAACAGAAACTTACAAAGTTTACGAAATGCAAAGAACCCCCGCACTCACTCATAATATTGTGCTGTACTTGTTCGCAAACCGCTTTTTTTATTTGTTCAGCAATTTGATTGTTTTTAGGGTTCCGTACCCAAAGAGTAAAAACGGGACCCTATTACTAAGACTCCGCTGTCCGTCTGTCCGTCACCAGGCTGTATCTCATGAACCGTGACAGCTGAAAATTTATATTTAAGGGGGGCTCCCATACAACAAACCTGAATTTTTAACCGTTTGTCGCTCGATATTAATAATGGTAACAGGTAGATGCTTGAAAAATTCACAGAATATTTAGTTGTATATTCAATTCAATAATAAATATTTAAGGGGGCTCCCATAAAGTACGGGACCCTTCGTGCGCGAGTCCTACTCGTACTTGGCTGATTTTTTCGAATACGAATCTATCTATCTAATTTACCCAACTTGCCTGTACCTATCCACTCACTACGGGGTATAGATTTCTTCTCTTTCTCTACAATCTTTCCAGTCCTCTTGAGACTTTTGAGTACCTATAATCCTTACTTCCTTACGAATATTATAAATCCGAAAATATGTTTGTGGTTTCTTGGTTTGTTCTTTTATCACGCAGCCACGGAGCAACGGATGGTCTCGATCTTTGGCATGGACATAGTTTGAAACTAAGGTTTGAAAGACGAAAAGTGACATATTATCCCAAAAAAATAAAGGTTCATAGATAGCACAACAATAAAAAAAAAACGTGGGTGAAGCCGCGGGCAAAAGCTAGTTACTTATATAAACAGTAAGAAAAGTTATCCCACGGTACTTATCTGATCTACAAATCTCTTCATGCCGTACTACAAAATTAAGATCAAACGACATTCAAATTAAAATTAAATGTATGGTACTATTAACTACTAACATACAATGGGCCTTATAAAAATCGTAGTTAAGATAGCGTTAAAGTACCATTAGATTACTTGAACCACGCACTAGGTCTCATAGGAGCCTGTATGGCAGGGTACAAATCATCTACTGGTCTTTTGACCGTTTATGCACACTTCACACTTGATTCATAGGTACCTACACCTTTTTCTATACTTATTTAAATGACTTTCACTATACATACATTTATATATTAAAAACTACTTTAAAACTAAGAATCTAATATTTTTGTTATTTTTATTTGCCAGGTTGTATGTATATAGGTAAATAAATTTATATAATATTAATGAGTTGTGTGTGTGAGTGTGTGTGTGTGTGTGTGTGTGTGACATTTCCAAGTAAGTTCGTTTGATAATAATAGCCGTGGTGGTCTAGCGGTAGTGACACACCCGCCTTACAATCGTGAGGTCACAGGTTCAAGCTCCGGTCCCGTACCAATGAGTTCTCCGGAATTTATTAACACCACTAGCTTTTCGGTGAAGGAAAACATCATGAGGTAACCTGCATACTCGTACTTACGTCCGTGAAAGAAATTCGATGGCGTAAGTGAATCCACCAACCCGCACTGGGCCAGCGTGGTGGATATAGCATAGCCCAATCACCCTTTGTGGGTAGGCCTACGTCCTGCAGTGGACTACCAAAAGGTTGATATAGTACAGTATACATAATGTATTCACGGTCCAATTCAGGGTTATAATCCTTCCGCAACCGATCAACAATGCTGGATATTCTTCACAAATATCACTAAGTACTTCCAATGACCAATGTTCCAAGCATTACACCAGAACCCATTATGTGGGGGTGTGAGGGAGCCGACAGGATGTTTGTAAACAGGAAGCGAGCATTGTGGCCAACAGCCAATTTTATCAAAGATGCCGCGAGGAGAAAGTTCTCAAGTGATAATTCATGAATTTCGCATAAGTTCCTAGGTAAAAACGGAAATAGAAGGTAACATACTCTCACTATTTTAACAATGCGTCTAATAAATCGCTCAAAATTAGATCACAATACAGACATAAACTCGTGGGATCAAAGTCCAACTTAGCAATGCATTGTTCCAGCCCGCATTCTATGGCTATAAAATATTTAATAAACTGCCAAATAATTTAAAAGATATCGAAAAGGAAAATTGTGTTATAAAACAACAGAAAATTATTCTAATATCCAAATGCTATTATACCTTTACATTAGACGATTTTTTTAATGATAATCTAGAAAACATAATAATGAATCGTTCCAATAAAATTGCCATAAGTACCCTTATCAGGGTCAAATGTATAACTACACAAAACATGTTAACTAAGAACCGCATGTAAATTTCATATGTTGCAATAAATGATTTGAGTTTGAAAAAAAACATTACAGGCAATGCCTTGCGTTTTAGGAGAATAGATTTAACAACACAGTCATTTTGATCGCCACTTGATAGATTTAAACTAACTAAAATATATCTAGCCGTCTTTTTAATTGCGTTCTATTAGACAAAGAGAGCAACACTTTAAAATTATATTTAGAGCTGTTAAAAAGCCTTTAAAATTGCAACTAATGTCTCAGTGACGAACACATCTATTTGCAGTGCAGGGTTTCCAACTTAGCACTTAAGTAGTAGGTACTTAGCCATGAAATAAGCCTTCAGGAGGCTTAAAACCTCTGACGCCAGGAATAGCCACCCGACCTATATAAACTTACTTATTTACTTGACATATCTTATTTATAATCTAAGTGGCAATATCCTATATCAATCTTATAGCAATACACTTACTACATACGAGTAGTATAAAACAAAGTCGCATCCCGCTGTCTGTCCAATTGTATGCTTATATCTTTAAAACTACGCAACGGATTTTGATGCGATTTATTTTATTACCTAGATAGAGTGATTCAAGAGCAAGGTTTAAATGTATAAAACACCTGCGCGAAGCTGGGGCGGGTTGCTAGTTAAGTATAATTGAGCATGGGCGTGCACCATGTTTCCTAAGAGATATGTAAGATCATTTCAAGATCAGATTGAATAGGTATCTTCTAAGTATGCGTGCTTTATCTTCGACCACAACGTCGCTTACCATCAGGCGAGTTGGTGGTCAAGCGCGGACTTGTTCGAGTTAAAATAAAATGCATATCTCATCAATCAATCAATCATTTTTGATACATATGTTAGTGTACAGTATCGGATGATCCATAGACTCCTGAACTAGTCTAAGACTGTGTTTCAGGAGCCAATGGCTTCTCTGTAGTAACAATTTTTTACATTAGGTATGTCAAAACAAATCGTGTTCTACTAAATTTCTGAAACAATTTTGTAATATAACAATAATTAATTTTGAAAAAACAGAACAAAAAAAAAATATTTAGCTCAAATCTCAGATACTATTTAACAATATGAAATCCATTAACTGTAGATACTAAATCAATTTCTATTCTATTCATCATTAAATATAGTTTTTAAAGTAGTAGAAATTAGAATCTAGTAAGAAACATCGTAGAAACTAGTTTTTCTTCGATATAATTATATTCATCATCGGTATCCATCCTTCCGAAAAATTTAAATAATGTTTAATACATATAGATAGATAGATATATAGTCATTTATTTTCCATAAGGAAAATTACATTCATTAGTATACAAAAATATACCACGAGCAACACTCTACGAATCATCAAAATAACAACTTTTAATTATGTAGTCAACAGAATTATTAGGCATAATCTATACCAATATTATAAAGAGGAAAGATTTGATTTTTTGTTTGTTTGCATTGAATAGGCTCCGAAACTACTGAACCGATTTGAAAAATTCTTTCACTGTTGGGAAGCTACACAATCCCCGGGTGTCATAGGCTATATTATTATTTTTTTTAAATTAGGGAGGCTGCTAGTATTATAATAAATTAGTTAAAAATTCGGTACATTACATAAAATTAAAAATACAATATAAAATATAATGCAAGTGAAGTCCCTCCGCGCGGAAGAAGTGAAAATTCGGTTCGTCGCCACTAGTACCATTAACAGTTCCATGATGGAACTACTGTTAATAATTTTCAACACTAAGTAGTTCCATTCAGAATGGAACTAGAAATAATCGGCGCAACAGTGCTTTCATACCCCTCCATGTTAGCGTTAAAAGTTTAACGCAACCTTGTTGGAAGTCGCATTAGAAGTTTAACTTCAAAAATATGTCAGAAATACTGTAATTGAAATACTACTAAGTATCGCACTTCTAAATAGGTACTTATTACACCGGTAAGGGTAACTTCCCATTGTGAAAGGGTGTGAAGAAGCCGACAGGATGTTTATAAACAGGAAGCAAGGATTATGGCCGATTATGGATCTGAAATGCCGACCGGAGAAAGTATTGTCAATTTTTAAATAGCACTAATAAGCCAAAGTGAACAGGATTTAGAATTGGAATGACATTTAAATTATGTTAACCGCAGAGAGCTAATACAACCAGAAAGATAGCGCTGTTGCGCTTGAGGCATTTCTCAACCACAATAATCATTTTTCGCAAAAAATAGTATGACCGACTTCACCCATGTACAGATTCGCGAATATTTCACACGGATTGATGTAGCATTTTTCACATTATTGTTGATTTATCAAAAATGGTTCACCCGATTTCAATAAAATTTTAATGGGACCAATTTCAAAGTATACTCTTTCCAATAAAATTATTGAAATCGGATTACTACGAAAAAAGTTATGCGTGGTTATAAATAAAAAAAAAAAATTATACGCGTCGAATTGAGTACCTCCTCCGGCTCGGTTCATCGGCCAAAAATGCATGAAAAATCTTCCAAACTGCTGTAAAAACTGTCAAATAAGTATTAGGATTTGGCGTTCCTTGTTTAAAAAATATTTTTCATGTCTCTTTCTAACTCGCGCCATATTTTCATGTCTCTTTCTAACTCGATCGAAGCATCTTTTTCAGATTTCTTGATCGACCTCATTATCCCTCTGGTACTTAACTCTGTGGTTGACCGTGAATCGTCCAGGGACTCTATTTTTGACTTTCGAACGAAGCGGACGATACGAAACTTTACGGATGAATTTATTTCAAATATCCATTTCACACAGATCTTTAGTATCGGACACGGCAATTTTAAAAGAAACGGTAAACTGCAAAGGAGCATACTGATAAATGGAACGTTAATTAAAATAAAACGAACAAAACAAAATATGCCTAATGGTTATCAAATTGTCAATTTTTGAATCTGTTAAAGTTCCGTATATTAAGATGATAGAGAATTATTAGATACATGATAACTACGATCGCTTTATTAAAATGATATAGCAACTAAGTAGAATAAGCCACAACCTTTACTTAATAATTATTACGAACAATTATTATAATCAATCGACGTCCAAAAAGGTTCTTAGTGGATCAATGGCTTGATGACTGGGTTAACAAATCATTATTTTCATTTGTCCGTTACTTGATACAAAAAATATTGGACACGTATTTTTTTGTTTCGCCAATCAAACAATATATGACAAAGATAAACCTTGTCAAAGTTTAGGAGTGACTCGCGACCTTACTCGTGACTTCTACGAGAAATCTGCTACACTTTTCACGTAGAAGTGACGTTACGCGAAACTTTAACGGGCTTTTGCTTTAATTTTACTGACGATATCACCACTGTCACCCCAATCGAGCTACTCTCCCGGGACTGGCGCAAGTGCTGTCCAATTAAAGCGTGTTAATATTTGCATCGGACAGATGTGCACTGGCGCGAGTAATCGGTTTGTTACTAAGTAAATATTGACGCCATTAAAATCTGCACACAATATCCTATTCAACGTATTGATCTTAATATAGTCATCGTCTCAACCGTAAAACATGTACTGGATAGATAATAATATATATTAACTCTCATGGAGTGGCAAACGTACAACGTGTGACTCTAATGAGCCATAAGTATGTGCGGTTGTCAGGAAGCTAAGTAGGTATAGTTTGTGTATTTATTTAAGAGATGCAACATTGGAATTTAAACTCTAAGATCATGTTTTTTTTTTGTTTTTTGGATGTGTATTTGGCAATACTACTTTGAAATTGTTACTAAATTTTAATTTAGAATTAATAGGAAAAAAATATAGGTACAGGGTCATAGGTTTACATTTTAAAGAATGCGACTGTACTATAGAGAGAAGTTAGTTTAAGTTAGGTTAGGTCATAGGTTTTATACGCTAAACCGTTTAAGGGCGGGTCTAGTACATCTAGACAAACAACTTTTGTACTACGACTTTTGAAAATTCGGAAAAAAATCGCTTCTCCATACATTTTGCACGTGACGATCTTTTTATATGAAAAAGCTGATATTATTTTCGTGATTGTTCCTAAAGTCTTAGAATAAATGTTTGATCTAGATGTACTAGACCCGCCTTTAAAAGGTTTTGCGTTTAATACCTATGACCCTGTATATACAGTAGGTACAGCTACCCTTATAAGCGTTAAAACGGGTGTTTCCTCGTGGTCATACTAGAGTGTGTTTTACGAAAGAAGTCCCACAGACAAGTCGCCACAATCGCATGGCCGATCCGTTAAAATTATTTTCACTTATTTCGGGGGACTCTTTTCGTGATACGGACTCTAGATTTACTCATACAGATAATACACTAGTCCTTTTCACGCAAGAAGTTCCTCAGATGCTTCGCCTGGCCGATCTTTTAAAATTAGTTTCAAGTTTTGCCGCGGGACTTCTTTCGTGAAATGCACTCTAGTTTGTCATACCAGTATGACCACGAGGCCGGTATCTAAACCTAGGTGTGTTTCGCGAAAATTACTTTTTCTCAAACATGATTATTTTGATAACTTTATTAAACTTTTTTAAAAATCGAGATTGCTGTAGGTACTGGCCAATTACATGCGAGCAGCGGCCGGCAAAAGTATTAGTAATAACTCAGATACCTTATCATTGACTATAATTTTATGATTGATTTAAAATTGGCCAAGTGCTAGGTGGGTTCACGCACGAAAGGCTCCGTACCATATGGTAGCGCTTTAGCCCCATTTCAAGCATCTAATTGTTGCCAATAGTAATATCGAGCAAAAAAAAAGTTTGTTATATGGAACCCCCTTCAAATATTTATTTTAATCAGTTTTTAGTATTTGTTGTTATAGCGGCAACAGAAATACACCATCTGTGAAAATTTTTCTAGCTATGACGGTTCAAGAGATACAGCCCGGTGACTGACGGACGGACGGACGGACAGCAGAGTCTTAGCAATAGGGTCCCGTTTTACCCTTTGGGTACGGAACCCTAAAACCATATCTGTCGTGTTTTGCGGCCAGATAAATTACTATGTAAACTCATATCTGTCGTGTAATTTTAAATTCTTTATTCCGAAACATGACAACCAAGGAGCAAACTAACTAAAGGTATATTTGAATTTCGAGCTGGTTTGCAAATAGGAAACTGTTTAAAGAAAAAAAAAACAAATGAACTCTTTGGTGCGTGGAAAATCATGGTTGTTCGTCGTTGATTTTGCAAACTGGTCGCTACAGTAATTGACTAAAGTAATAACAGATGCGTAAGTTTTTAAATTATTCTTTTTTTTAAAGACTCTAAAAAGGATTTTTCCATGTTATACTGTATGTATTTTTGTTGTGTGTGATCATCGATATTTTCGCCAATTGTGAACTGATTTAAAAATTCTTTTTTATTTCGATAAAATATAATCCCGAGGTGGTTCCATTCAAATTTTATCAAAGTCGACTGTGACGGCTTTCGTAAAACAACAATAATGTACTTGGATGTCACATCGATTCGTAAAAAATGTTAAAATCCTGTACACAGTAGAACCATTTTTTACGAAAAATAAGTATTAGATTCTAGTCTTGGGCTTATGAGGGCAGTATAAGGTATTTGCACGTGTTATAAACGCAGACATGCACATCGAGCCTTTTCGGGAAAACCTTTGTAACCGTCAAATTCCTTTTTTACAGGGGAAGATTTTTTCTCGATGAAAACAGTTACGTTACGATATAAATATCGCATGTTAGGAAACTTACGATGTTTTCCTGAAAAGGTACGAAATATAAAAAGCTCAAAAAAGCTCTCTATGTTATATCTCTCTCATCAAAATCGTTGGAGCTGTTTCCAAGATCCGAATTTTATAGAAACTTGTACCTATAATTACAAGCTTTAATTTACTTTCACCTGTCCCGTTGTCTGTCGTTCTGTAATCAAATCTTGCAAGTTAAATTTGATCCACCTCCCGGTTACCGATTGAGATGAAATTTTGTATACATGTGTAAATCGCGTGACGATGCAATATTATGATGACATGGTGCTGATTTAATGATGGAGCTGGAAGGTGGCCAAAGGAACTTAGCAATGACACAACCTCATTGAGTTTGGGTTCATTTGAATGGTCTTGACAAGTAGTTTGTCTTTTAATGGCAAACAGGGTCTGATGATGGAGCTGGAAGGTGGTCATAGGAACTCTGTAATGAACCGACGCAAAGCTATCGAGTTTCGGCTCGTTTAATTCGTCTTGGCGAGTACTTGTTCAGAAAAAGCTTGTTTTTAAAAAAGGTTTTTGTTTAAATAAAATACTTGTATGCAAAAGTGGGCCTTCTAAACGCATTCCGGGGTGTGGTCATCCATTTTTAGGATGACATCTTGGAAATGAATGGCGTTTTCGACATTCATGAGAAGTCTGCCAGTCCAAATGGACGTGTGGACGTATCGTGAATGGGGCCTATAAGACCGCAAGATCCTGGTTCAAGATCGCAAATCGAGTAAAACGCTCGTTTGCAATAGCTCTAAACTAAGCATCTGTTTACTGCAAACAAAACCCAGTTCACAAACAATCCGTACATTATTAATTCTTTATATCCAGTCATTTGCCAGTTACGAGTGATTGCGGGTTCCGTATTGACAATACGTCACAAAGATCGTCTACGCAAGTGACGCGGTTTTCTGACGCTAAAAGCAATCTGCTTTCGCATTCTCAGTCATATGTCTAGTCTACATTGTATATACTTATATGCGCTACAATATAAAGTAAAAAAAACAGTCCAAAAAAGTAAGAAAACTTACTTTCACTTACTTACCCACTGTTCGACGAAATATCTTCAATACTCGTACTAATCAACTTAAGACTTTATTGACACCACAAAAAGGAACAAAAGTACAGATGACACAAAGACAGAAGAAAAGTACAATAGGTAGGTAACAGCACGGCTGTCCAAAATCAAAACCTAGCAAGTGTTATTGCCCTTCCTATAATAAACAGCGTACGCACTACGTGTATATGGCGTGTACGCTTTTGGACAGCCGAGCAGTCTTATTGAAAAAGTATTGAAGATACCTATATCCAGCATTAGACGTCCTACGGCAAATATGATGATGAAGATGTCATCATCAATTCCGTACTTACAAGCTTAAAATTTATAAACACAATTAAACCTTGAACCCGACACGCCTCCTTGGCTAATGCCATCATTTTGCATGTAATTTAAACCCGTCTCGGTCCAACGCCTCGCCCACGTCAGGGGTGTGATAATCCGAGCGAACCCTTTCCGAGTGTCTGCGATTCTTGCTTGGAGTATTGTCACATGTGTCAGCCCTGGGAGCACCTGATGACACGTGGCACGTGACGCTTTGAGGGTGGAAGGGTGACGCTTAACGCTGGAAGTCACCTTTTTAATTTTTGTGTTTTTAAGGTTCCGTACCCATTTAATAAAAACGGGATCCTATTACTAAGACTCCGATGTCCGTCTGTCTGTCTGTCACCAAGCTATATCTCATGAACCTTGATAGCTAGACAGTTGAAAATTTCACAGATGTTGTATTTTTTGTTACCGCTAAAACAACAAATACTAAGAAGTTTTTGCTCGTTATTAATAATGGCGAGAGAAAAGGCGCTAAAGGGGCTCTAACACGGCAAGGAACCGTTCGTGCGCGAGTCCAACTCACACTTGGCCGATTTTTATTTAAATTTTCTACCACGACACCAGAGTCGTGACCTTTGATAACGTGATCAAATAAACCTTAAATTGAACTAGGTATAAACACACTTTTATGTGATCTTACATTTAGTTTTGGATTTTTTTACTTTAAGTCTTTCTCTATCTCTGTGAAATCGAATCGGCTACGAAGAAATTCGTTGATAAAGCAAAGTTTGACATAAGCCAGCCCAAAGGACTAACAAGTCAAAATGGGTGGTGTGTAAATAAAGGCAAAGTTCTTGAATAGTGTCCACGTAAAGCCAAGCGCTGCGTAGAACCTCCGCTCCTAAGTGATCAAATGACAGATAAAATGATGATAAAAGGCTGCAGAATCGAACTCAATATTATACAGGGTTTTTTCTAATCAATTAGACAAAACTAACAACTTTTGTTCTGCTACTTTTACCAAAACTAAAAAAAAATTGTTCCATAGAAAAATATCGTTCACCCTCGACAAAATGTATGGAACAGCTGATTTTTTTTCCGAGTTCTGACAAAAGTCGCAGAACTAAAGTTGTTAGTTTAGATGTACAGAATAAGCCCCTAAAAGGATGCTAATTGATTATAAATAGCCTGTATTCAGACATTAATAGAAGTAAGTTCATGTAGGCCGGGTGGCTAGCCCTGGTGTCAGAGTTTTGAAGCCACCTGCTGGTCTCTGGCATGGCTAAACAATTAAAAACAACCGAAACTTACAATTTAACGTGTCATCCGAGCTTCGTTAGCGCTCAGTTGTAAATGTAATCCACGGTCACCCATCCGAAAACTGACCGTGTCGAACGCTGCTTAACTTTGGTGATCGCTGACAGGCACCCAGTCAAACTACGCTATGAGCGCATACATTATTGGAAAAATCAGCATTATTAGTTGTTAACAACTTAATAACAAACAGCTCAATGCTAACCATCTTTGACATGATCCCATAACTACTGGAACGTTAATAATAAATAAAAATAAAATCATAACTTCGAAGGGAAATAAACCTTACAAGGGAGGGTTCGGGAGGGCATTGAATTAGCTTAGCCCTCCGGCGAGCAGAAGGGAGTATTGTATTGTGATACTTTCGTGAGGGTACTCGGTGAGACACAGGTGATTAGGATGCAGTGGGGTGAAAGGTGAAAATGTTATGAACCATTAATAATTATTTTTCGCAAAAAATAGCATGACCGACTTCACCCGTGTACAGAATTCTCGAAAATTTCGCACGGATCGATGTTAAATTTTTCGCATCATTGTTGATTTCTCAATAATGGCTCAGCCGATTTCAAATCGTCAAAAAGTCGATTTGAAATCGGAATACTACAAAAACAATACAATACTATAAAAAAAGTTATAAATAAAAAATAGATACGCGTCGAATTGAGTTCCTCCTCCGGTTTGGTTCGTCGGTCAAAAACTATACCTACTACACGACCGTAATCACTGACTAAATATAAACTGTTGGAACTGAACACTACAAAGATCGTCCAGACTAAACTAAACACAGTTTTCAGGAATAAAATATGCTATTCACTTATTCGTTGTAGAGTAAGTATTTAGGATGTTATTGCTGAAGCAAAAGTTTTTCATTTTAATAATTTCTAACAAAAAGAGAGGGGTACGTATCATGTTATGTGTGCCCCAGTAGGTACCTAATCTGTATATATGTGTGTGTATCTGCATCATTCTAGCTGCTAAAAAAGTGAATGTTAATGCGGTTATTTTGTGTATAACCAGTGTAATTAAGCTGGTTCTATGTTTTCATACATTACGACTTTTAAAACCCCAGTCTATACAGGTTCTTGTAATGTACCAATACAATCAAATGAAAATTTCAGTTATTCACCAGATGACTTATTATTCCTGTTAATACTAAATTTAAAAAAGCAAATAGTGTAATAAGTAATACATACTTATAATAAAATTTTGCCAACCCACAACTTAAGCTTTTGAATGGCTGACTGGCTACTAACTGACAAAAAAATACAATAGGTAGCTTATTGTCGTAGAATGCAATTATGCAATAAAGTTGTCACAACCATCCGTCCCAAGTTCCGGACTAAAGTTAAACAATTTTTTTCTAGCTTTCGGATATTTTTTAGGGTTCCGTACCCAAAGGGAAAAACGGGACCCTATTACTAAGACTTCGATGTCCGTCTGTCTGTCTGTCCGTCTGTCACCAGGCTGTATCTCAAGAACCATGATAGTTAGGCAGCTGAAATTTTCACAGATGATGTATTTCGGTTGCCGCTATAACAACAAATACTAAAAACAAATATTTAAGGGGGGCTCCCATACAACAAACCTGAATTATTAGAAGTTTTTCGCTCTGTATTATTAATGGTACCAGGTAGATGCTTGAAATTATCACAGAATATTTAGTTTTATATTCCCTTCAATAATAAATAATATAAATAAATACAAATAAATATTTAAGGGGGGCTCCCATACAGTACGGAACCCTCCGTGCGCGAGTCTGACTCGTACTTGGCCGATTATTTTATGGATTTAGTTGTTATGAGATGATAATAGTTCCGCCGGTGTCGGTTCCAATCATACAAACTGTATGTAATCCGTTAAATCCCTCCTTGCGAAAGTAATATTGTAGAAAGTGTCGAACTAGTTTTTGTCGCATTTTTTGTTGAGGATAAATGACTGTTGTGTTGGATTTCGGTGGTAACTTCCTTTTTTTAATAGAATGTGTAAGTAGACGAGGTTAACGCTCGCCAGGTATTAGAATTTAACATTGGAAGTATGTGATAATAATTATACGAGCTATGGAGAGGGCTATGCTTGGAGTCTCTCCGCGAGATCGAATCAGAAATGACATCTGTAGGAAGACCAAAGTTATCGACATAGCTCAACGGATTGGAAAGTTGAAATCGCAGTGGGCAGGGCACATAGCGCGGAGGACTGATGACCGATGAGGCTGAAAAGTTCTCGAGTGGAGTCCACGTACCGGCAAGCGCAGCGTAGGGCGTCCACCCACAAGGTGGACGTATGACCTCATTAAGACCGCAGGATCGCGCTGGATGCATGCCGCTTCAGATACAGATAAAGATCTTTATTGGTGCTAAATTACATACCTAAAACAGGACTCCCAGGTCTGAAGTACCTTCATCCGATCGGACTTTACCCGCATCGCCCACTACCACTTGACGTCTATTTGAGACGACATCAGCCATTAGGTTTGCAGCTGGACCTCTGGCACCGTAATGCTTAAATTTCTTTTTTAGTAGAACGCGGTCTGCTGTGTCAAATGGACCAACTTCCAACCGGTCTTATTGGAGATCCGTAAGGAAGTCTTTGTCCAACAGTGGACGACTTATGGCTGATATATGGATAATAAGTAATTGTAATCTGAGGGGTTACTTAGTATGCTTTTATATATAAACGGAAACTACAATTTTATTTCCATGTGGCTCCTTACATTTTAGTAAATGCCCTTGGCGAAAACAGTAATTACATAATAATTTCAACTTATTTAACTTTGACGTCATAACGTCTTATAAATCAATGAACTCCGGCTGCACGCACGAAAAATGTCACGTTCCGCCTGAACCGAGTGTGCAAGCGAGAGCGCGGAACAACTGATATAGAGATGCACGATCGGCCTAAATACCTAAGCGTTCGGTTGTTTCAGTTGTTGATTCAACAATGATTTCTTTTCGTTATAACGTAAAATTGTCGTCCGTAAACCGACTTTATAGACAAATAGTTTTTTTTTGCCACTGTAAATAAAATTTTCTATTGATAGTAAACGCCATACCACCATTTACAGACATATGTGTTACCATCGTACTCTACTACGTTGCAAAACTCCGGGTCGACAGAATTCGTGATAAATAACACAAGTTTTATTCTCAAGTTCACCTTAATTGAGTAGGAGTTTAAATCAATGAATGGACACTTTATTGTTTACATAGAATACAGAAATATACACAGAAAGGAAAAATACAGCAACTTAAAACTAGTGCAACAAAGGCGGCCTTATTTCTTATAGCAATCTCTCCCAGGCGTTTGTATTTATTAACCTTATGAATATTATGAATTTCAAAATGCGCTTGTTGGTTTATTGATTCACTTGTTACTCAGTCACGGAGTGACGGATCGACTTGTTGTTTGTTGCTTTTAAATATCCCGCGGGAATTGTATCAAAAAAAGTATTTTTAATAGATTTAGTTAATATTTTACTGGTATCCCAACATGCTTTCTCTGTTGCTACATATTGGTTTAATTCTACCAAGACAGAAATATTTGAGTTGAGTTTTTAGGTTAGAGTCCATTATTTTTTTTGGCACATACCTTTGACCCTTCACTGCACTCAAAGACAAAATTGATTTCAAATGCGCCGAAGTTTTTTTCGCCATTTGTCGGGGCCACTTGACGTCATCGCGGATTCGCTTCAAACGGCTTGTCAGTCGTGAATGACGCGGCTTGATCGCGCTTGAACCTGTCACTAACATTCGGCTTGAAGTTTGAAGTTTAGAAGATTTTTTTTCGGTTTGTCAACGCAAATTATTATGATTGCATAAGTACCTATTTAGCTTTTTGCGTTATTTTGGTTTGTAGCAGCGCTTATTATAGCGTTCTGCTTTCTTCTGTACAGAATAAGGCTGTAAAAAGCCCTATGTCTATCCTTGTGATATTTGAATTATAACAGGAGAAGATTGTTTTTTACTGAATTTGAATTCGAACACTGCACATTTTCCTATCCTTACTTTTTTGGAGTATGACTGTAGGTATGATAGATGATTTGCTCATAAAACACTTTTTATTTTTGTTAGATCGTTAAGTTAAGACACAAACTTCATTTTTTCACAATAACAATGGCTATCGAAAACATTCTTATAACGCAATGTACCTATTTTGCTACTTAGTCTTGATGATGATTTTTTGAAAATAAAAGATGATTTGATTATTTGATTTATAGATCGTATAAGTAAAGATACGACTTATAGATAACATAATTAAAAAAGGTACCCACCTAAAATACAATAAGTACAACTATGTACTACTGAACTGAACTACTACTAAAAATGTAATGAGAATAATAAAAAAAGTTGAACTTTTGTAGCTGTCGTAGTCCTACGCTACACATTTCGTAGAAATCATCTACGACGTAGACCCATCTACGAATATCCTTAAAAACAAAAACAAATGTCACTTCCATGTTTTAAGCCTATTTTCGGATTATTTTCTTCCATTTCTTCCCCCAATTTTGCTAAACCGCAAACAATTCGCATCCCAATAATAGATTTCCAATTACAACGCCATAACATACCGTAAATCTTTCAAACAAGCATTTACCCTCGCATTATCAAAACCACCCACCATAGATAGAAATCCCATCTCACTTCTGAACATCGAAACCACAGCTCAACTTATACTGGTCACTTTAATGATATTGAATTGGGAACGGGACAGATATATTTGTTTGTGGTTGTTAGAGGGATATGGGTATAGCGATTATTTAGGGTTGGGTGACGAAGTGTCGCGAACACTAATGATTTGATTCCAAGTCCATTTTCCCGCCAAATGGGACTGTAATGACGTCTTGAGTTGACAGCTGTCATCGGTGACGTCGAGTGACGCCGATTAACTACTCGATTATTCAAATCGAATTATTCGAATGGAATTAAAATCGAAAGTGGAAGATTGCTTATTGTCCCGTTGTACTAAGTGACTATTTGTTTGATTGAAAAATAGACTTTTTTAGTACCTACTTTTTTCTGTCGTTGTGAGGTTATTTTTAACCGACTGCCAAAAATGGGGAGGTTATAAGTTCGTCTGTCGATAGATCTTTATTTCACACCAAGGAATAACAAAAAGAAGAAACAAAGATACATAAACAGTGTAACAATGGGCGACCTTATCGCTGATAGCGATCTCTGCCAGGCAACCTTAGGATGGAGAGGAAAGAAAGTGTATAAATCATGGACGGGGTGCGCATTAATTAAAAAATTAAAATTAGATCTGTATGGTTTTTTTTGTGTTCATCGTTAATTTCGCCAATTGTGAACCGAATCGAAAAAATCTTTTTTAGTTCCAAAGGGTATACTTCCGAAGTGGTTCTATTTAAATTTTACAGAAATCAGCTGAGCCGTTTTTGAAAAATCAACAATAATGTAAACAATTCGAGCCAAATATTCGAATTTTGTACACGATGGAAGGCGGTTTTACCATTTTTTGCAAAAAATAATTATTACATGTTTGATTTTTTTTATTTGTTTATCCAAGTAGTATAAAAGGTATATCCGCATAAATTGGGTGACACGCCCTGGTGTCAGAGTTTTAAATGTATAACATTCTAGTCCAACATAAGATTTCTAATTTTGCAGTTCGTTCTACAATAGGTACTTATGGTACAAACAAAACCTTTTCACTATGATCACAAAGACCGATAAGCGTGTTAAATTGTACCCCAAGTACTTGCTATCTCAGTAATAACCCTAATGGCCTATATCTTCCTGATTAAATCCGCCCATCTCCACACCCTTTACGGAAGACACCTATTATCTTCACTTTACACGCAAAAATACGCGTTAAGTCAAAGGAAAAAGAATTAAAACTCTGTGGCAAAATCGCGAACACATCTTCTTTATAAAAACCTTACAAGTGAAACTAAACTCTATCGCTTAAACTAAAAGCGTAAAATTGAATAGTTATCGAAATCTGACATTTCAATTTGACGTTTCGTTTTGCGTTCGAAAATGGAACGTCTGAACGAAAATTAAATGTTCTGTTAAAAAGTTATCAGACGATCGGTGCTTTCGAGACTTCCATTGAAACTTAAAGCTTATGTAGTTTATTGAAGTTAGGTATTTTTCTTTGAGACGAATTTGGACATTTTCAGAAAATAGTTCCGTGCCCAGTGTTGGCCAAAAACACAAATCAAAGGAGATACCAAAAAGCTTCGAATACGCGTGAAATTATGGCAAAGAAATGGGCTCAAAAACTGGCAGTTAATGCTTTTAAAATTTTACTATGTAGAAAAATATTTTCCTTTTTTTTGTGTAATAAGTGTACATAAACATAATATTTAGACTTTTGTACTATCCCATAGGAACCTATTATTTTTCCGGGATAAAATGTAGCCTGTGTCACTTTCCGTCTTTCGAACTATGTCCATGACAAAAATCAAGTCAATCCGATGCTCCGTTGCTACGTGAAAGAGGAACAAACCAACAAGCACACTTTCGGATTTATATTATTAGTAAAGTTAATTAAGAATAATGATTTTAATATAATAATAATGCAATCGGAAAGTTTTTTCCTACCTAAACCGTATTAGTAATGTGTTAACTGTACCTATAAGTGCCCGTTTTTTTTTTTAAAAATATATGAATATACATATTATTAAGAAAATAAAATAATAAATAATTTTGCAAAATATTCAGATACACGATACATGGTCGGAACCTTGTCTCTTTACAGTTTTACATCGTCTC
The DNA here is from genome assembly GCA_964007245.1 of Hypomecis atomaria. Classification (NCBI taxonomy): domain Eukaryota; kingdom Metazoa; phylum Arthropoda; class Insecta; order Lepidoptera; family Geometridae; genus Hypomecis; species Hypomecis atomaria. The sequence goes on from OZ023279.1 coordinate 25,736,515, forward strand.
TTTTATAGCTAATTTTCAATTCAATAGGGATTCTTGATGCTATTTTATAGGTGTTCAATAAATTGTTTTACTGCTAATAACTTAAACTAAGTAACTGAAACTGTTAAGTTCCTACTAAGTAAAACCAGCTATAGTAGTACTATAGTACAGGGGACTGAGACCGGTGCGGGCGGCGGGTCCCTGCCGCCCGCACCGGTCTCAGTCCCCCTTTGTCGTCTACCCGCGCGCCCCTGTACCCGCGCAGGCGAAGTCTGAGTTTAGCGGTTTGACTATACCAGCCCGCATTCTATGGCTATAAAAATATTTAGTAATCTGCCAAAATAATCTAAAAGATATCTAAAAGGAAAACTGTTTTATAAAACAACTAAAAATTATTCTAATATCCAAATGTTAATATACATTAGACGGTTTTATTAAACGATAATCTAGAAAACATAATAGTAAATCGTACCAATACGAATAATAAAATAGCCATACCCAAGGGTATGGCTATTTTATTATCAGGGTCATATGTATAACTATACAAAACATGTTTATAAGGAACCGCATGTAAATTTCATATGTTGCAATAAATGATTTTAATAGTTTGAGTTTAAAATTAGCACGTTAAATCATGAGTTAAAAGAGCTAATTTTCAAGACGACAGTGTAGCTTTTAGCGCGAAAATGGCTTGACAAGTGTAGGGATGTGCCTAATCTGTCGATCTCGTAGAGATGAGATGCCGCGTGCGATAAATCGAATAAGCGACAAGAGTCATTACGATATTAACTCGAATAAAGAGAGCGATGATATCGATGGATACGGAACTGATAACAGATCTTTGACAGCAGCAGATTTACTGGATAAGTAGGTGTCTAATCTTTGTGTGGGCTTTCTTTTGTACAGTCTTTTGATATTGTTTTATTAAGAATATGGTTGCCTTCATCAAAAATATCTACTTCTCAGGGTAAACCCTTACACTAGGGTCACTAGGGCCAATTATATTATTATTAATCCATTTATTTCAGTCATTACAACCATAGGAAAAATCATAAAATTACAATTATTCAGAATGTCAATATAGATTAAATTTTAAATAAAGACAACACAGACAGATACAGTTACATCATAATTTCTGTCCCATAACTATGGCCATCAACTTGTTATGTATAGGGCAATCTAGTCTATTGAAAATCATCGTCAGAGTATAGAGGCGCCATCGTAATTATAATAGCAATTTAGAGTAGCCCTGTTTCTTTTTAGGGTTCCGTATCCAAAGGGTAAAAGCTGCACCAAGCTGTATCTCATTAACCCTTATAGCTAGAACGTTGAAATTTGTGCCTGTTGCCGCTATAGCAACAAATACTAAAAATTGAAAAAAAATAAATTATGGGGGCTCCCATACAACAAACCTGAATTTTTAGACGTTTTTCGCTCGATATTAATAACGGTGACAGGTAGATGCTTGAAATATTAAGTGGTAAGAGTATATTCCTTTCTGAAATAATAAAATAAAATATAAAAGGGTGCTTCCATACGGTGCGGAAGCCTTCGTGCGCGAGTCTGACACGCACTTGGCGAATTATTCACTACCTATAAATTATTATGCATTTGATAGAGAGAACACTATTTTACGTTGCTATTAAATTTACGATGTCGCCTTTAAAATTGGACCTATTGTCGATTTTCTTTCAACACCAGCAAAGCGGTATGTCGTATGACTCAACATTTCTGATTTGTAAAGCCAGGGAATGGAACAGTTCGCAGCATTTCTGTTTCCTGAGATAAAAAAGCTAGCCATTCAACGTCAGAGTGACTAGTCTACGTGCTTCATCTTCGACCACAACGCCGCTTACCATCAGGCGAGTTAGTGATCTCAAAATTTTCAGCATTTTTTTTAACGCAAATAAGTTCGCGTTTGACCACCAACTCGCCTGATGGTAAGCGAAGTTGTGGTCGAAGATGAAGCACGCAGACCTAGAAGATACCTATTCACTCTGACCTTGAAAAGCCTTAGATTATATTTCTTAGGAAACAGGAAAGCAGGAAGACTGTTCCATTCCCTGGCGGTACGAATCAGAAATGTTGAGTCAAACCGCTTCGTACGTATCGAAGGAAACTTCGTGCGTATTGTGTATAGATCACTTCTTTAAAAGTATAAAAACAAAAAAAGTTATGAATTTAAATCTAAGAAATATTTAATTTAATATATTATTCTATTATCCTAAAGCTTCCTAAGCAGGCTGTTGAAACTGATTATTTTGTAACACCTTATTGTATGTAGGTATACAGTTTTACAATAAAATTCTCCTTATTCTTATTCTAGACCTAAGTAGCCTAGACTATAGATTTGGCGTATTTCTTTTTGACCGACGAACCAAACCGGAGGAGGTACTCATTCGACGCGTATATATTTTTTTATGTGTAACCACGCATAACTTTTTTGTAGTAGTCCGATTTCAATAATTCTTTATTTATTGAAAAGAGTACACTTCGAAATTGGTCCCATTAAAATTTCATTGAAATCGGCTGAGCCATTTTTGGTAAATAAACAATAATGTGAAATTTGTAACATCGATCCGTGCGAAATATTCGCGAATTCTGTAGGTACACGGGTGAAGTCGGTCATGCTATTTTTTTGCGAAAAATAATTATCAAATTAACCGTTGGCTTGGCATTTGAAGTGTACTCGTATACGAGCATGTAGGCACTAGGTACTGTAATAAAAGCGTACAATTTCAAAACAATAATTGTTGAGCTACTTTATTTGTTGTATTGTTGTAGCGCACGGGAGCGAGCATTGTTGGATAAACAATCGGCAATATTGTTAATGTACACCTGGACTCTTGTTGAGAAAAAATGAACTTACAACCCTCCTAAGATTGAAGTGGATTAGTGGCAGAACGCTTGCCTTGGAATCGTAAGCTCGGTGGTTCAAATCCCGGACCGGTAACAAGTAGACTTTTGAATCAATTTATTTTGTGACAAAAGAAAAGATCATATGTAAGTCCATTGCATACAAAACTATTTTAATCAATTTTTCCTTTTGTTTACAAAATTATATTTACATTTAATATTAAAATTACAAGAAAAATAATTAAACATTTGTATAGAAATTTATAAAAGTTTCTATTCAAATAACAATATCTTTTTATCATGTCAAAAGAATTTTTTGAATAAAAAAAAACAATGCCAATACATAGTTCTTTAGAGTACGAGAGATATTTCAAATCACAGCTTGCCGCGACGTGAAAACCGCCCGTATAGTATGAGTCTAAGAACTATGATAATTATAAAATAAAACCTAGACCAAAAGTATTAGACACACCTCATAAAACACGTGCCATTCATAAAATCCTTATCTACTTATCACTACACATAAAGTCGGTTCCCGCTGTCTGTCCCATTGCATGCTTATATCTTCAAAACTACGCAACGGATTTTGATGGAGTTTTTTTTAATACATAGAGTGATTCAAGAGGAAGGTTTATATGTATAATAAACATGTGCGAAGCCACCGGGGCGGGTCGCTAGTAGCATAGTATAAAACAAAGTTGGTTTCCGCTGTCTGTCCCATTGTATGCTTATATCTTCAAAACTACGCAACGGATTTTGATGGAGTTTTTTTTAATACATAGAGTGATTCAAGAGGAAGGTTTGTATGTATAATAAACATGTGCGAAGCCACCGGGGCGGGTCGCTAGTAGCATAGTATAAAACAAAGTCGGTTTCCGCTGTCTATCCCCATGTATGCTTTTATCTTTAAAACGGATTTTGATGCGGTTTTTTTAATAGATAAAGTAATTCAAGAGGAAAGTTTATATGTTTAATACACCTGAGCGAAGCTGGGCTGGGTCGCTAGTTCCTATTAAGTTGTGACTGATACGGCCCGTATAGTATGTATGACTGTATGTTTGGGATCGAAATGTTATCAAGTGGAGGACGTCCACCCACAAAAAGGACGATGACATTAAAAGACCGCAGGATCGCGCTAGATGAAAGCCGCGTCCAACCGGTCTTATTGGAGATCTTGAGATACCCATGTCTAGCAGTGGCTCTATGAATAACGCTGACGAGGAAACTACCATATTTTCACGCTTATTTTGAGCCAGGTTACAGAGTCTAAGCCCACGGCGAGATATCTTTTTATTTATTTCTATAAATTATGGCGAAGGCTACACGCAAGATCCATACTGTGATCCATCAATATATACTATCGGATTACGATATTAATTGATGTGTAGGGTAGTGTATTGACGGATCACAATATTTATCGCTGGGTTTCTGGAAATCCTTGTGATCTGATCCCAGAACCTGGATCGTGATATTTATTTTGCGTGTAGAGTCGCGGTCAATATTTATCGGTGTCTTATTTATTCAGATGTTACTTTTCTCTCTTTTGTAGCCAATTTTTCATCCATCGCTTTCTTTTTACTCGTTTATTTAAAGACGCCCGGCTACTATGATTGCCACACAAGCTCTAATTTTCCTCCGTCTTGGGTCCATCACTTCTGGCTCGTACAAAGAACGCTTCAGTACTGATGCGATACGTATTGATGGTGTAGGGTGTGTTGCGGCCCAACCCAAGATACATAAGTAAATATCATGAAAATTATTACAATATTAATTGACGTGTAGCGTTCGCCTATACAGTTTCAAAATATCAATAAAACATATTTCGTGGCTTTAGATAAATATTGCTTTAGTCAATTCAGATTCTTTATCAACTCTAGCAGGTATATTTCACTAAGTAGGTCTATAAATATTACAATAGCGACACACCACCTATGAAAACATATAAATACTTACTGGAAATATCCGTCTACATATGGATAGTATACAATAGCGATCCGCCCCGGCTTCGCACAGGTGTTTTGTACACATAAGCCTTCCTCTTGAATCACTCTATTAAAAAAACCGCATCAAAATCCGTTGCGTAGTTTTAAAGATCTCAGCATACTCGTATAAAGGGACAGACAGACAGCGGAAAGTATATGTTGGTGGCTCAGTGGTTAGTGACCCTAACTACTGGGTCAAAGAGGCGTGGGTACAATCCCCACTCAAGGCAAGTATTTATGTGATGAACATATGTAGATGTTTGGTGTAAACACCAAAACGTGTCAGAATCAACAAAACCCTAAAAAGCAGCCGTTTTGCACAAAAGGTTCATTAGCTTCCTGCGACATGCCACAGTAACAGCTGTTTCTTTCGGGATTTTAGGGCTAGTCCCGTACTTAAGATAGTTTATTGAATCAGGCGTTACTTTCCGGAAGTTATCTTCAAATTCTTGTTTTGAATAAATATTTAGTGTATTTCCGCTCTGTCGTAAGTCATATAAGTTAAGGGTACCATTCAAAAACCAAATTAGTAATTAATCATCAAACTATATCATGGTTCGGCTATGGTTAGGTTAAGGGTAGGTTAGGTCAGGAAAAAAAATTGTTAGGTTAGGCTTAGGTATGTTTTAATTTGGTTGGTTGAGTGGTACCCTTAACTTATATGACTACGACAGAGCGGAAATACACTAAATATTTATTCAAAAGAAGGATCAGTCCCGTACTTAAAGGCGGTTATTATGATGAGTACAATGATATCCTTAGAATATTTTCGTCATTAAGAATAACACCCTATAAGGCTAAAGGCGAGACAGCTCTTTTTAACCGACTTCCAAAAAGGATGAATGTTCGTCTGTATGTACTTTTTTGTGTAGTTAGGTATGTTTATCAATATTTTCTCCAATTGTAAACCGATTTAAAGAAAAAAATCAAAAGGGTACATTTCCGAAATTGTCCTATTAAAATTTTATCAAAATCGGCTAAGCCGTTTTGCATAAATCAATAACATGTTCATGGATGTCACATCGATTTGTGCAAACTATTCAAATTCTGTACACGTTGCAAGTTGGTGTTGCGATCGATATTTCCGCTAATTAAATTACATTCGCTAATTACATTTATAAATTAGGCTAAGAGAATATGTATTTATGGTGCAATAAAAACGATTGAATGGAATTGAAAAGAGTATTTCCGGTCCCATTTAAATTTATCGAAATCGGCTGAGCCGTTTTACATGGACGTCATATCGATTTATGCAAACTATTCGAATTCTATACTTACACGGTGGAAATCGGTGGTGCCATTTTTTGCAAAAAATCATTAAACTATTATTACGTCTGCACAATCCGACTAAGCATAACCCGAATAAGCCGAACATATTTCGCAATTACACAAATCCAACAAGCATGCAATCTAAACAAACTCAAAAAACCCCCGGAGCAATCACATTACCAACAAAGGAGGGGTCTGGCAGGCCCCAGAGGCGCGGGGCCTCCCAGACCCCAATTAAACGCGATGCATTCGCGACCACACGAGCATATTTCTCGGGTTAACCCGCCATTGTTTAATTGCCGACTTCGCCGAGCCCGTGGAGACATTGTTTTATGGTACTTTAGACCCTTATTGTGTTGTTGATGACATATTTTTGTGCGTACTTTTAATTGCTGAGTTTTTGAAAATGTAGAGTACTTTAATTTTTTTGTTTTGTTTTACTAAATTATTGTTTTTAGTAAGGAATTATTGTGGCTATATTTGTTTGTTTTAAAATAGGCACACGTTTTAATTAAGAGTTGAACTCTGAGATTGATATTTGCAAAATAATATCCCTGACAGAATCAAATAAAATCAGCTAAGAGTGTCTCGCGCTCGCGCAAGAAGGATTCCGTACCTACCGTATTATTATTGTTGCCTTTATTAATATAGTGCGAAAAACGGCAAAAATTACGTGTGTTGAATGGGAGATATTTAAGGGGGGACCCCAAAATAATGATTAAATTCTGTTTTTAGAAGGTATTTTTAGTTGTAACAGCAACAGAAATACATCATCTGAGAAAATTTTAACTATCCAGTCTAGCTATTACGGCTTATAAGATACAGCCTGGTGACAGACGGACGGACAGCGAAGTCTTAGTAATATGGTCCTGTTATAATATCCTTTGGGTTCGGAACCCTAAAAACTTATAAACTTACACCGAACCTACTAACCAAATGATATCATGATATCCTGTGGATCCTGCTCATCCTACTAATATTACATCCTACAAACGCGAAAGTTTGTAAGGATGGATGGATGGATGTTTGTTACTCTTTCACGCACAAACGGCTGAACCGATTAGGATGAAATTCGGTATGAAGGTAGCTTAGACCTTGGATTAACACATAGGCTACTTTTTTTCGGGCTAATGCGGATATCACCGCTGGGCGCAGTTAGTAATTATTATGTACGCGAAAGTTTTACTCGTATGTAAGTATGGATGTTTACTCGTATTTCTCTCTGCGCTGGTTGCTCGTAAGTGCAACCAGCATTACGCTGAGTTGGGACCAGTTTTGTGACAGAATTACTAGGTAAAATACTGTTGTTTTTTGTGTTTTATCATTTTTTTGTCGTTGTTTATGTATTGTACCTCTTATTTTTGTTGCAAATAAAAAATTCTGTATTTCTGTATTTCTGTAATTGTACATTCACTTCAATAACATAAAATTAATTTAAAATTAAATGAATATTTAAGGGGGATAAGGGGGATAAAAATGAATATTTAAATGAATATTTAATTAATTTCTAATTATTATTTATTTATTTCCCATACATCACATCCCGTACGGAACCCTTCGTGCACGAGCCTGACTCGTACATCAGGCAGTATGTAGTCAAACGCAAACCTATATGGAATGAAAAAAAAAACTTGGCCGATTATTTATGTAGTAGTAGTTTATGTAGTTTTAACTTAAGTAAGTAGTATTGTATTTTGACTGCCTCGGTGGCTCAGTGGTTAGTGACCCTAACTACTGGATCAAAGAGGCGTGGGTTCGATCCCCACCCAGGGCAAGTATTTCTGTGATGAACATAGGTGTTTGCTCTGAGTTTGGGTGTTATTTAGTTACTATCTATATTAGTGTGTTTTATAGAAATATTTTTTAAGTAGTTTATCAGTCTCTGACAGCCATATCACAAGCTTTGCTTAGTTTGGGGTCAGAGGCCGTGTGTAAGATGTCCCCAAATATTTATTTATTTTGATCTGGCCTTTATATTCAAACTTTACCAAGGCGGTGCGGGGCGGAGATATCCTCTTGAGATTCCAGGTATAGATCGAATCAAACTTCTTGACGGCTGTGATGTTAGCTACAAGCTGCGGATAACCCAATACTGGCTGAAGCTCACTCAACAGCTGCGCGAGTACTGACATTTGTGCAGCTTCTAGCTAACATCACAGCCGCCAAAAAGTTTGATTCAGGCCATATCACCGGTGAAGTGGTGACGTTGCACTGGTTCCGAAAAAATCTTCTTTTCACGAGATTTAAGTTTTAACTAAAGGCCGGATCACACAGAGGCGGGAGCCGCGAGAAAGCGATCCGATAGCGGTCCAGTGCAAAGCAATAGCGCCGGATCGCGCCCCCTTGTTACGAGTATGTGTCAGGTTGCATACAAATTCGAATATTACAAAAAATCCCGTCCCGGATCGCGACCGCTTTCCCGCACTTCCCGCCTCTGTGAATCGGCTTTAAGGGTCTAATCAGATAGGTATTTAGGTCGTAGCGCTCGTAGCGTAGTTTGACTAGGTGATTGTCAGCGATCACCGAAATTAAGCAACGTTCCGCACGGTCAGTATTTGGATGGGTGACCGCGGGTGGCATTTTCCAACTGAGCGCTACCGTGGCTCGGACGACACGTCAAATTGTAGGCCCCGGTCGTTTTAACCGTTAAGCCATGTCAGAGGCCTTCAGGCGGCCTAAAAACTCTGACACCAGGGCTAGCCACCCGGCCTATACGAACTTACTTTAGATAGGTAAGTACTACAGATGATATTGTATTTTATCCAAATGAGGAAAATAATTAATTTGTAACAGTTTCCTACTCATTGTTTTGCTTTTATCAAAAATAAAGTATTAAAAAACCCTGAGACTCGGGAAGATATGATGAAATGGCAGAGCGTTGTTTCTACGTGGGTATTTCTTCTTGTCGCTCACACTTCTCATTGTCACTTTTGTGACTCATTTTATGTTTTGCTAATAGGAAAGAATGATGTAAGTAATGTAAAAATAAGATCCTATCTTGTGTACTTTAGAAATTAAAGAAGGACACCACTTTTTCAACTTTGGCGACTTATATCTCCTAAATGGTACACGTGACAAAAAACGGTCAATGAAACCTAACATTCATTTAAAAACCCAATTCAACGATACGATACGATCCACTTTACATGTTTTTTTTCCGTATAGGTTTGCGTTTGACTACACACTGCCTGATGTTAAGCAGATATGCGCTCTAGGATGTAACACGTTTACCTAGAAGATACCTATTTACTCGGGATTATGGGAGCTACTCCTTAAATACGCTATTTGAAACATTATAGTTGTTCTAAATTGAGATCTATACTAATACTATGATAATCTGAAATTTTATGCAATTTAGTTCATAAATATAAACTTAGTTTGTACTTGCTGCGCCCTCAATACAGGGTATATACCTACGCCATGTATTTAGTTAATCCTGTTTTTAACTGAATGATGTATATACTTATTAGCAATAAATAAATAAATGTGGTAAGATATAAGGCTTTGTAATATTAAGACAGACGGACGGACGGACGGACGGCCAGACGGACACAACGAAATTATAAGGGTAATCGTTCGTAATCGTTTTATTACGGAACCCTAAAAAAATTGTTTTGTGTAAAGTCGGCTTACGAATGATATAATTTTAAGAGATAACGTCATAATAAACCTTATTATATCAACTTGGCATTTTATCCATACTTACTGATGCATTGTTAAATCAACCTGCAGCTGTTTGGTGACTGGACAATTGCGGGTGTACGTGCTCGCCACCAGGAGGAGCTGAGACCTTCGAACGGCAAAAACGGCTTTACCTAATGCAAAAAAGCGTTTTTTGTATAGGTAAAGTATTTACCCCATTATTTATTCTAAAATTCCCAAGGAGATAATTGATTTATATATTAGCATGTTTAAAAGTAAATTGAAATGTGTGTTAACCCAAAAATGCTATTATGAAATTACAGAATTCCCCAGTGATAAAAATATTATCAGCACTGACATAAAATAAACTTGACCTGTTTGACATAGATATTAATTGTTTACGTATTCTATAATATCATTTATCTACACTAATGTTGTAACATTCTACTTATGTTTCCAATACTTGACTTATAATGACTACTGTTATAGCGCAGACAACAAAACACTCAATTTAAGCAAATTCACATGATGTTATAATATCCACATCGATTTCGTAAAATCTCATTATAACATCGCGCGCTCGCTCCTGATTGGCCCTGCGCGCGCAGCTGCGCTCTCATTGGTTAGATTTTAATGGCGCCAAGTTAACTGTGACAATACACGTACGCGTGAATTTAATGTATCGCAATATGTTTTTTTGATTTTTATAGTGAAGATAAAGTAGTGTATGCAACTGCATATAACACGGGTATTAAAACACTCGTTACTATTACTTACTCACACTCGTGTTTTAATACCCTTCATTATATGACAGTTGCATAAACTACTATTACTGTTTGACATAATTATCTTGACAACTTTAGTTTTTTTTTTGCATCTTTAATTCTATTGGACATTTTTAAATTTCTTTGACATTCATAATTTTGTATTTTGACGTTGGTAACTTAATTTTCTTATTGTATTTGTAAAAATTTTACTGGTCATTTTTTGGAAAAGTTTCGGTCATTACTCGTAGCTATTATTTATTTCACTCATTATTTTTTCATATTTGTACGCCACACTTGGCAAGGACATGAGCAACATTATGTAAGAACTCCAACTTGTATGCTATTTTGTATGAAGTGTACTTACCATGTTCTGACAAATAAAGTATGTATCTGAATCTGAACAACTGAAACAAGCCGAACGCTTAGTCCGATTGTGCCTCTCTATCACTTGTTCTGCGCTTTCGCTTGCACGCACGGTAGGTACAGGCGGAACTTGACACTTTTTCGCTAGTGCAGCTGGCGTTTATCCTTACATACATATACATAGTATAAATAAAGTCGCTATTTTCGTTTGTTTGTTTGTCTGTGTGCTTAAATCTTTAAAACTACGCAACGGATTTTGATGCGGTTTTTTAATGGATAGAGTGATTCAAGAGGAAGGTTTATATGTATAATACACCTGTGCGAAGCCGGGGCGGGTCGTCTAGTTATAGTATAAAACAAAGTCGCTTCCGCTGTCCCCATGTCCCCATGTATGCTTTTATCTTTAAAACTACACAACGAATTTTGATGCGGTTTTTTTTAATAGATAGAGTGATTCAAGAGGAAAGTTTATATGTATAATAAACCTGTGCGAAGCCGGGGCGGGTCGCTAGTAGATTTATAAGAAGTTATCACGTAAAAAAGCTATAGCGTTTGATATCACAATTACCATAACACGCAAGTGACGCTGATATTATAATTATTTTTCGCAAAATCTTGTACCACCGACATCTACCGTGTACAAAATTCGAATACGAAGTAGTTTGCACGAATCGACGTACATCTATGTACATTATTGTTGTTTTATCAAAAACGGCTCGTCCAATTTTGATAAAATATAAATGAGATCACCTCGAGAGTAAACTATTGATGTAAATATCGACAAACACAAAAATACATTCAGACGAACAAAGTACCTTTTCCTTTTTGGAAGTCGGTGAAAAGTATCTACTTTTGTTATGTACTGCATTAATAATACAGTTGCTTAACGATAAACAAGACATAAACGTGAGCCCAGTGGAGTTGTTTTTAGGGTTCCGTACCCAAAGGGTAAAAACGGGACCCTATTACTAAGACTCCGCTGTCCGTCTGTCTGTTTGTCCGTCTGTCTGTCTGTCCGTCTCCAGACTGTATCTAATGGACCGTTATAGCTATAAAGCTGAATTTTTTACAGATGATGTATTTCTGTTGCCACTATAACAACAAATACTAAAAACAGAATAATATTAATAATTAAGGGGGGCTCCCATACAACAAACCTGAATTTTTTAGCCGTTTTTCGCTCTGTATTAATAATGGTAACCGGTAGATGCTTGAAATATTCACAGAATTTTTAGTTGTATATTCACTTATTTATTATTATAAATAATAAAATTAAAGTAAGATAAATATTTAAGGGACTCCTATACAGTACGGAACCCTCCGTGCGCGAGTCGGACTCGTACTGGGCCGATTATTTTATTGTTAGTGTTTGAGCAAACATTTCTATACTAAAATGCTTATGGACCATAACCCTAAATTATGAAGTGAAACGTTGTGCTCTGGATGCGTAAAATAATATGTTAAACTCACGCCAGGACTTGACGTACTAACCTGATAGAAAATTATTTTTTTTGTTTTTAACTTTTGCAATAATAATTTATTTTCATCTCCTGTATTTCATTTTTCATTAGATATTGTATTTTCTTTTAAAAATGGCACAACCGACTTCAATCAATCAATCAAAGTATATTTATTGAATGAAAATGAAAAATGAAAAATGAATGAATGACATAAACTTTAATGAATCCACTGGCTCCGAACTAGCCTTACAACTGTATTTCTAAAGCTAGTGGCTTCTCCCAATTTTTAACACTTAAACCGTGTACAGAATTCGAATAATTTGAACGAATCGATGTATTTACCAAAAAAGGTATTTGGTCGAAAAGTTCTCGAGTGGAGACCACGTACCGGCAAGCGCAGCGTAGGACGTCCACACACTAGGTGTACAGATGACCTCATTAAGATCGCAAGATCGCGCTGGATGCAAGCCGCTTCCAACCGGTCTTATTGGAGATCTTAAGGGAGGCCTATGTCCAGCAGTGGATGTCCTATGGCTAAAACGAACGAACGATGTATCATCAATGTAGGTAGTAATTATCACATAAAACATTACCTATTGTTTATTTTCAAAAACGACTCTGACAATTTTGACAAAATTTAAATGAGACCACCTCTGAAGTATGACCTACCAAACAAAAAAAGAATCATCAAAAGTCGGTTCATAACTGGCAGAGTAACATACTTACGAAAATAAAAACACACACATTTGAATTAAGATCCTCCTTTTTTTGAAGTCGGTTAAAATGCGCTCTAATTTAGCAAGCAATCAACGACTCCGCTTCCATTGCATTCACACACGAGGCGTTCGCTGCTATTCACAAAAACACAAAACATCGTGTTTGCAAACGATTTCACTACAATGCGGAATGGAGTTTCTACGACTCGAGTAAAAGGGTAGCGTCAAACGCAGCGGTGGGATATCCCGAGCTTTCTGATGGGGAATACTAGATGGTTCGCTGTTTTGTAGGCTGGTCAGCAATTTGTACCATCCATCCATGCATACATACTTTAGAGTACCATTACGCAATTTTTGACATTAGGTATTAGTTATTTTAAACTGTTATTTTTGACGATGCTATTGCAGACATTTCAATTACAGTAGGTATTTCTGAAATTTTTTTTTTTTTTTTTTTTTTATTCGAAAATTTTGCAACCACAGACTCCAGGGTCTGTGCCCTTTGTTAACTAAACATATTTTTTTATTTTATTTTACTGTACAAAGAGTATTATAACATAGTTAAATATTAGCCTAAGTTATCAAGTCGGTGCATTGCGTGAATGCCACGAGCAGACCGGCGACCTGCAAGCAGCACCCGATCACGAGTATGGCACATGTGCCAGCCATCGCTCTCCTCGACCATATTTGAGGGAAGAGAACGACCCGACACCTGATGCCGCCGCAAGAAGTAGCCTTCGATGGCGAGCATGAATGTTTGGGGCATGCACGCTATGCTTATTTTAACAAACGAAAAAAAAAAAAGAACAAATTTTCACATACACATTTTCAGGTCCTATGGCAATTCTCCTTCTCCATGCCCAGAGCCTCCATCACCGCTTCGTTCCGATCTTTGACGGCCATCTGCAGGTTATATTCCTTGATGGTTTCCGATGACGCAGACGACGCTCGCCGAACGAATCGACTGATGGCATCATTTTCGATGTCATCAGCGTAGTAGATGAAGGTCCCAGTGTGCCGCGATAGAGCAACGACCGCGTGTGAGACGCTCTCGTGTAGCTTTATTTTCGGTTTTGTTTTAATGACGATTACTGACTCGTATGTTAGTCCCTGAGCTTCGTGGATGGTAAGGGTGCGTGATCCTGATCCTTCCCCATAACCTTGGCTTATGAGGGTCTCCTTTTCTTCCTGCGTATGTACTAAGAAAAGGGTGTTGGGGATGGTTTTGGATATTTGAGCCCCCTTGAACCTTTTCTGCTCAAGAGACCTAACACGGGGGGCTGAGGAATATATACCTGAGTATATTTCCCTCAACGCATACGCGACATCCATTGGATTCCTGTGTGTGCAAAGCAACTCCTGGGTGATGCTTGCAACCAGGGTCGGGCGATGGTACCTCATCTCGAAGAGATTTTCTCTGTCGAGACATTTTAATTTTTTAATATTGTATTTTTAATTTTATGTAATGTACCAAATTTTAGTTAATTTATTGTAATATTATGCCTAAAAATTCTGTTGAGTACATAATGAATAATTGTTATTTTGACAATTTGTAAGGTGTTGCTCATAGTATATTGTTGTATACTAATGTATGTATGTTGTATACTAACTTGTGCAACTTAGTGTTGTTGTAACTTGTACGCGTAGCGCTTATGGCGTTGTTTGACTTAGTGTCTGTTAGCGATCATCAAAGATAAGCAACGTTCGGCACGGTCAGTCTTCGGATGGGTGACCGCGGGTGTCTTTTACAATTGAGCGCTACCGTCGCTCGGATGAAATGTTAAATTGCAGGCCCTGGTTGTATTAACTGTTTAGCTATGTCAGAGGCCTTCAGGAGTTTTGAAAACTCTGACACCAAGGCTATAGCCAACCTGCCTATACGAACGTAGGTACTTACTCGTACTTATGGACAATCGTCAATCGCTAACAAACACCTAGTCAAACGCTATGAACGCTACTGTCCATAAAAATAATTGATTTCTTACCATCAGGAAGCCCGTCAGCTTGTTAGCCATTTGCATAGAAACAAATAAACACCGGATTATATACATACAAATAAAGTGCTGCATTTACTCGTAGATCGTTTTGCGTTCGACCACATCCTGTCTGATCTACTCTCGATTTATAGACGCCTATTATTCATTCAACAAGAACGGAAAGTCTCAATCAAAGAGTTCTATATCTTCTCTGTTCGTTCTAGAAATATGGAGACAAAACGCTTTGTGCGCACGTGGGGAATATCCAACATGTACGGGTGGCGTTTTAATCGACAATGTCGACATGCTTACTTTGCATTTTGTTTGCAGACCATTTCAATGATACCCTTTTCCAATTTGCTTAAAACAAGGACAATTGGGGTCTAGCAGACTTCTGACAATGCTCAGCACTTGTGCTACGCCTCCATTATTTCGATTTCTCCACTTTATTCGGCAGGAGTTTTGTGGTTTGATGTGGGGGCGTGTTTTACGCCTACTTTTATGGTAAAAGATAAATATTTTTTGAGAAAATTGAAGCTTTACCACATGACATGTATTATTGATCTGTCTATACACATATCTATATTACATGCCATGTGGTAAAGCTAGCTTTGATTGTGACACAGGACAGGTATTGGCACTTGGTAAAAGAGAGATGAGGCAATCAGTAAACTGAAAAATGCTTGAGATAGTCAAATTGATCCTACATTTGTCCGTCTATGCATAAGATTAGGTTTAATTGGAAAACAAGAGAGCAACTTCTGCTATTTATTTTCGCCAAAACTCCAAAAAATCTTTTAAATTCATGAATGTGAATGTTCTTCCCAGTTTGTGTTATCCAAAAACCTTTTTCCAATATTGCCATTATATCACATTCCCATCACAACAAATGTTGTTTATAAACTTTCGCGACTTGCGCGAGTTAGTCACGGGCAGATTTACTGATGCAACTTGGTTTGCATTGCAACAAATATTTGGTACCAAATGAGCATTTCCATTGTTCCCAGATCCAGCAAGATGCAGCCGTTCCAGTCAACCGCCCGGCCCGAGGGCCCGCGTGAGTCATCCCCCGAGCGGGCCAAGTCCCCCGACACGCCCGCCGCCCCCGTCCTTAACTTCTCCATCGCCCGCCTCATGGAACCCGACAGGAAGAAGTCTACATCACCAGAACTACCTCCACCACCTGGATTCCTCTCCTACGGAGCGCAACTCTTAGATTCCGCCTTCAAACAGTACATCCCAGCAGCGAGAAGACAGCTAGTCTCTCATTATCCGTTGCTTTATTACGGTCCAGATCTGGTATCACTAACCTATGCCCATCAGCTGCACCTACCAAGGCCTCCACCAGCGCCTTCGCCAGTCCAACGCCCGCCAAGTCCAAGGCCTCCTGCGGATCAGGCAGTGTCGTCGACGACAGGTCCAAGTGCCTCCCCCGCTAAGAATAAAAGCTTCGCTTGTGGAGATTGCGGGAAAGTCTTCAATGCCCACTACAATTTAACCAGGCATATGCCAGTCCACACGGGCGCCCGCCCGTTTGTTTGTAAAATATGCGGCAAGGGGTTTCGGCAAGCGTCGACATTATGCCGACACAAGATCATACACACGTCAGAAAAGCCACACAAATGCCTGACTTGCGGAAAGGCTTTCAACCGATCTTCGACCTTGAACACTCACGCACGCATCCACGCAGGGTATAAGCCATTTGTCTGCGAATTTTGCGGCAAAGGCTTCCACCAAAAAGGCAACTATAAGAACCACAGACTCACGCATAGCGGAGAAAAGGCTTACAAATGCAGCATCTGCAATAAAGCCTTTCACCAAGTTTACAACCTGACCTTCCACATGCACACACACAACGAAAGAAAGCCATTTACTTGCAGCATCTGTGCGAAAGGTTTCTGCAGGAATTTTGACCTTAAGAAACATACGAGGAAGCTGCATTTAGGGGTCGGGAGTCCCAGTAACGGAGATTCTTCTATGGACACTCAGGATGAGTCTACACAGGAAGCTTCAAGCAGTCCCACGGAAGAAACGAGTAGAGCGTTCAGGCCGTTTTTAGGTTCCCCGTATTCAAGAATTCTGGACCCTTCAAGGATGACCACGCCCAGCAATTTCTTCTCCAAGCTCTTGTGACCACAGGGGTTCTTCAATTATGGTGATAACGAGTGAATTGACGCAGGATTTGACATTGAATGGAATTATATTGAGCTTGTAAATAGTGAATGTGATTTTTAAATAAGTGTAGATGAAAGAATGATGAGAATTTTCACTAAAAATAGTGAAAATTCCGGACGTTTTGGTCAACGAATATTATCTTTTTGGGAGATAAGTTTGAGACAGAAAGAAATCTCATTTCATGTGTAAAAAAAATAACCTGAAATGTAAATAGTAAATCAATTGTCATAAAATCGTAGTATAGGTTCGATAGATCCACTCATGTTTGGTATTGTAGGAGAATTATAGTACATTATGATATAAGTGCGGTAAGTTGAAAATTACAGCCGAGGCGATATTGCTACAAGGAAGCAGAGGAAGCTATAAGGAAGCAGAGGCTCTAATTTTCAAAGCGCACGTATGTCATACGACGTTTTATAACATATTTGCGAGGAAATTAATAAAACTCTGACTTTGAGTAAAAGTAGCATCGTGCGGAGTGAAAGTCGTGCATCAGTCGAAGCATCGTGTGTTTTACATTACATTACCGCACAAGTGCCGTAATGTCTCTCACTCTCTTGAGTGAAAGTAGGAGAAACAAGACCACAGAGTTCTGCAGTCGGTGGCGCGTTTTACATTACAATAAAACACAAGTGCGTAATGAAATACATTACGATATTGAAATTGGTGTAATTACAGCCACTTTACGAGCAAATAATATATGTTATAAAAATATTTAATGATAGAAATAGACAAAACTCGGGCTAACTTATTAAAAATTCCAAAATGACTGCGTTTATTATTAAGTACTTATAAGAAATTATTCAATGTCCAAAATATAGAAGAAACAATATTGTAAATAGAAAATACTTGAGCAAGTACTGCGTGTTTAATATTTACCTATCATTAGTATTAAATAATTCAGTATTATTACTTAATAAGAACCTGTTGTATAGAAAAGTGCATCTGTAGTTAAATATTGTGATTTAGTTAGTATTCCATGTAAATAAATATTATAAAAACTATTGCCATAAATATGTAGATAAAATGCAATACGATCAGATATTAAAATTGGAAAATATTGAAAAATGTTTTTAATTATACTTTTACTAGCGACCCGCCCCGGCTTCGCACAAGCAGGTGTATTTTACATATAAACCTTCCTCTTGAATCACTCTATTTATTTAAAAAAAAAACAGCATCAAAATCCGTTGCGTAGTTTTAAAGATTTAAGCATACATAGGCATATAGGGACAGAGAAAGCGAATTTGTTTTATACCATGTAGTATACTTGTACCTAATACGAGTACCTATATAAATAATGATTTTTTTTAGCAAATTTGGCATAACTGACTTGAATCGTGTACAGAATTCGAATAGTTCGAGCGGAGCAACGTATCATCGATTTAGTAATTTTCACATTATTGTTGAATTTTCAAAAACGACTCAGCCGATTTCGATGAAATTTAAATGGTGGTCGCATTTTAAATTTAAGGGATTTCGATAAAATTTAAATTGTGGTTCCATTAAAATTTTATCGAAATCTCTTAAGTATCATCTACCAAACAAAAAATGTTTTATCAAAATCGGTTCATACGTAATTGGCGGAGTAATATCGTAACTAAGTACGTACAAAATAACATACAGTGGAATTGAGAATCTACTTTTTTGAAGTTGGTTAATATTAAGACGACAGAGAAAAATTAAATTAATGTGTTCACAATTCCTGCACCCGTCTACCTCAGTATAAAGCTGGCCATTCACGCTCCGCCCAGGAGATCAATTAGCTACCCGTTAGTGGGCGGTTTTATGTAACTATCACTTAGCCTGTAACATTTGCTGCGCCAGAGTCGAATGAACAATCCAAATTATAGGTCTTGCCGGGGCGATAAATGCCAGGGGTATTGCACTTTTGGCTGAAACTGACCGCATTGCTGTTATTCTTCTAATATTATAAAACCGAAAGTGTGTTCTTGGTTTGTTATCCTTTCATGTAGCAACGGAGAACAACTGATTGACTTGATTTTTGGCATCGGTATAGTATATCAATCATTTACAGGGTTATTCCTAATCAATTAGCATCCTTTTAGGGGCTTATTCTGTACATCAAAACTAACAAATTTTGTTCTGCGACTTTCGTCAAAACTCGAAAAAAAATCAGCTTTTCCATACCGTTTGTCGCGGGTGAACGATATTTTTCTATGAAACAACAATTTTTTTTTTGAGTTTTGACAAAAGTCGTTAGAACAAAAGTTGTTAGATTAGTACAGAATAAGCCCCTAAAAGGATGCTAATTGATTAGGAATAACCCTGTATATACTCCAACCTAAGGACTGTTCCTAAGGTGGGAGAGTGACAAAGGCTACTTTTTATCCTGGAATCTAGACGACGCCGTCTATTTTCGTAATGGCTACCAAAATGCTATCTGGGATATTACTTATACCTAATAAATTATTAGTCCGTGAGTTAGATTTAAAAAAATATTGGACACGTATATTTCTTCGTCAATCTAACAATAAATTACAAAGATAAACCTTGTCAAAGTTTCGTAGTGGGGGGTCGTGACGTCACTTCTCTGTCTAAATTTTTAAAGTAGTTAATGTAACAGGTTTTATCTGCATCAATTTTGGTTTAATTGTCAAAAGAAAAAATACTTGTCTAACATTTTTAATAGATAATCTATTTGACACTAATTATATTTTTTTAGTCATCATGGTCTGAATCTCTAAGAAAGATTCAAAATGTTGGCAACCCCTGCCAATCACGGTAAGTCAACGTCTCGTAACCCGACCTCACGATAATCACCGTTATTTAGCTCAAAAATCACTAAATAATCCTGCACAGAAATAATAGCACGCGGAGTCACTGCGCTTTTGTGGTGCGCGCGCATTGTGCACCGGAAGTCGCAACGGTTTTCTGTCAAAAGGCGCCATATTGTTTTCGAACAATGATTTGAATTTTGATTTTAGATTTTGGCGTGGGATTTAATTAGTGAGGGTAGACTGGAGCAGCTGATAAGATTTGTTTTAACCGCTCGCTTGCCCAAGGGGGGTCCGCGCGCAACGTGCCTTTGCCCCGGGCCCTCAGCACATGCCTACCTCAAATGTTCCACGAAAAAAACGTGACGACCCTACTTTGCCCCGCCATTTTTTGCGCCGTCAGCGCGCGGGTCGGGTTTCACAAAATCGTTTCTTGTGACTCATTTTGTTTAAAAAGTGTCAAGTGTTGTATATATTTATGTTTATTTTGAAACTATCTAAACAATGTTATCTTTTGTTTATCAAATTACGACTTTGGTGCAGAGTTATGCTGTGCTGAACTTAGAAGTAGGGTGTTTTGAAGCGTCTTGTATTCAAAAGCTCATACCTCAAAAATAAAAGCGATGAGATATGGTTTTTATTCTTTGATTATGTTGTCAATATAATAAATAATAGAATAAGAAAAAAAATGATCACTTGATCATAGATATTTATTATTTAAAAGGCCTTTGTTTCCATACCAATATCTGGCGCCGCGCGGCGTAATTTATCTTAACTTTACAAGGCTTGGCTTGGCTATTGGCTTGGATGCTTGACTGGGGTTGTGTGGAGGGGAAATTTCACGAAGAAACGGGACAAATAATACAAATTAGGCCCTGGAACGATAAAGACGGGTAGAATCAGCTTTTTCGACGGCGGGAGCGATGTTAACCACAGGTTGACATGGTCATAGCTGAGTGAAATGCAATGTCAACTACCAGTTAACACGGGCAAAGCTGACTTCAAGGTTATGTTGACTACTACTTGACATGGTCAATTCTAAATTCTCTATTTGTTAACTACTTGTTGACACGGGCAAGCCAGCGGTTAAGGCGTCTGCTCTTAGTTAGCGCTCGAAATTCAAATATACAATGGTTACATGTTGAATTTTAAACTATGCGTAGTTTTTCTCAGAAATGACACAACCGACTTCAATCATAAAAATCTAATACAAAGTCGAATAGTCCGCTCGAATCAATGTAACCATTTTACAAGCTTTTATTAACTAAGGTTGTCTGAAAGAAATCACTTTCAGTGATAAGGCCGCCGGATGCTTCACATATCTAAACATCTGTTTTTAGGGTTCCGTACCCAAAGGGTAAAACGGGACCTTATTACTAAGACTTCGATATCCGTCTGTCTGTCTGTCACTGTCTGTGGCTGTATCTCATGAGCCATGATAGCTGGGCAGCTGAAATTTTCACAGATGATGTATTTCTTTTGCCACTTAACAACAAATACTAAAAACAGAATAAAAATAAATATTTAAGGGGGCTCCCATACAATAAACGTGATTTTTAAGAGTTTATTGCTAACTACTGCCGTGGGGTGCCGGCAGAGTAGAATAGCACCCCCCTCTAGTACCAGGTGTCGTAGGAGCCGACTGAGGTACAGCGGAACCGACTAATGGCGGTATAACCATTCAAATAAAAACGTAGCTAAAATGGCACAGGGCAGGGATGGGGAGCAGCATCCCTGTCGCGAAGCTACGTTTCTGCGATCGCCACCACGCCTGCCCAGCGCGGCGATTATGGGCAAAAACCCCGATATGGAAAAACCAAATAGACCAGGCCCCCAGTCCCCAGCAGCTCCGCTAGCCCGGGGTTACGGTAGCGGCCCCGGTAACGGCGGAGAAGGGGGTGCTAAGAATCGCTGGCAGACGCCCGGCTACCACTCCCGTAAACGACGACTGGCCCTGGTAACACACAACGTGCGCACGTTGAGGACTGACGAGAAGATTGCTGAGCTGGAAGAAGAGTTGAGTAGGTTGCGTTGGGATATTGTGGGGTTGTCTGAAGTCCGTAGAGAGGGGGAGGACTTGATAACCTTAAGTTCCGGCAACCTGCTTTACTACCGGGAAGGTGACCAACGGTCCCAAGGTGGTGTTGGCTTTCTCGTTCACAAGTCCCTCACCAACAACATTATTACCATCGAAAGTGTGTCGAGCAGGGTGGTATACCTAATACTCAGAATATCCAAGAGGTATTCGCTGAAGGTCATTCAGGTATACGCACCGACATCGTCACACCCAGATGATGAGGTGGAGACTATGTATGAGGACGTAAGTCGGGCCATTCATATGTCTAAGACCCACTTTACTGTTGTTATGGGGGACTTCAACGCAAAGTTGGGTAGAAAAAACGACGATGAGCTGAGGGTGGGGCAATTTGGATATGGGCAACGGAACCCTAGGGGCCAGAGGCTGGCTTACTTTCTGGAGAGAGAGGAACTCTTTATGATGAACTCTTTCTTCCAGAAGCCGCCTCACAGGAAATGGACCTGGATGAGCCCTGATGGTTCCACGAAAAACGAGATAGACTTCATCATGACCACCGAGAGACGAATATTTAATGATGTCTCCGTGATCCACAGGGTGAAAACAGGCAGCGATCACAGAATTGTACGAGGCACATTAGATATTAATGTTAAGCTCGAAAGGTCCCGCCTGATGAAGTCCACACTCCGACCTACTCGTGAACATATCCAAAACCCCGAGGACTTTCAGCTCGAGCTCTCGAATCGTTTTGCTTGCCTAGAGAACCTTGCGTCGGTAGACGAGATAAACAACGGGCTCGTAGAAACTGTCCAAACGGTGGGTGCTAAGTTCTTTAGACCCCGCCGTTCAAATAAACCGCAGAAATTCTCCGATCACACTGTAAATCTCATGGCCGAACGACGCTCGCTAAGATTGCAGTCTTCCGATGATGCAAAGTCATATAGGCGTCTCAATAGACAAATTTCGAAATCCTTGCGGCACGACATCCGTCTTTTTAATACTAAACATATTAAAAAGACAATAGAGCGGAACAAAGGCTCCAAAGTGTTCGCAAGAGATTTGTCTATTGGACAAAGCCAATTGACAAAGCTGAAGAGAGAAGATGGAAGTTTAGCGTCGACCAAGGCAGAGGTATTAGAGGAGATCGAAAGGTTCTATGGACAGTTATACGCTTCGGTCGCTAAGCCTGTTAGCAGCGCGGCCAAAGATCCAAGAGCCAAGCTGACCCGACACTTCACCGAAGATATCCCAGACATCAGCCTGTACGAGATTAGAATGGCCCTGAATCAGCTTAAGAACAACAAGGCGCCGGGTGATGACGGTATCACATCAGAACTCCTGAGAGCGGGTGGAACACCTGTACTAAAAGTCCTCCAGAAGCTTTTTAACATCGTCGTCCTCGAAGGCATCACGCCAGAAGCATGGAACAGAAGCGTGGTGGTGTTGTTTTTCAAGAAAGGTGACAACACCTTATTGAAGAACTACAGACCCATCTCGCTTCTGAGCCATGTTTATAAGCTGTTTTTCAAGGGTCATTACGAATCGTCTCGAACGCAGGCTTGATGACTTCCAGCCTTCCGAACAAGCCGGTTTCCGAAAGGGCTTTAGTACCATGGACCACATTCGTACGCTACGGCAGGTTATACAGAAGACCGAAGAGTATAACTTGCCACTTTGCTTAGCGTTTGTGGACTATGAGAAAGCCTTTGATTCGGTCGAGACTTGGGCTGTGCTCGAGTCTCTCCAACGATGCCGTATTGATTATCGGTACATCGAAGTGTTGAAGTGCTTGTATAATAACGCCACTATGTCGGTCCGAGTACAGGAAGAGAGCTCCAAGGCGATCCCTTTAAAAAGAGGCGTAAGACAGGGAGACGTAATTTCTCCGAAACTGTTTACGGCTACTTTGGAGAACGCCTTCAAGCTCCTGGAATGGAAAGGATTCGGCATCAATGTCAATGGCGAATACCTCACTCACCTTCGGTTTGCCGACGATATAGTAGTCATGGCAAAATCGATGGAAGAGCTCAGCACGATGCTCGAAGGCCTCAATCGGGTTTCTCAACAGGTGGGTCTTAAGATGAACATGGACAAGACGAAAGTTATGTGTAATTCCCATGTTGTACCCACCCCGATCTCTGTTGGGAACTCGGTTCTTGAAGTCGTTGACTCGTACGTCTACCTAGGACAAGTAGTCCAGTTAGGTAGCTCCGACTTCAAGAAAGAGGCCAATCGCCGAATCCAACTCGGCTGGGCAGCGTTCGGAAAATTGCGTAGCGTCTTCTCGTCCGACATACCTCAGTGCCTCAAGTCGAAAGTTTTCGACCAGTGTGTGTTGCCAGTGATGACTTATGGCACAGAAACGTGGTCTCTCACTATGGGCCTTATTGGTAAGCTCCAAGTAGCCCAACGAGCTATGGAGAGGGCTATGCTCGGAGTCTCTCTGCGAGATCGAATCAGAAATGAGGAGATCCGTAGAAGAACCAAAGTTACCGACATAGCCCAACGCATTGGCAAGTAGAAATGGCAATGGGCAGGGCACATAGCGCGGAGGACTGATGACCGATGGGGTCGAAAAGTTCTCGAGTGGAGACCACGTACCGGCAAGCGCAGCGTAGGACGTCCACCCACAAGGTGGACGGATGATCTCATTAAGACCGCAGGATCGCGCTGGATGCAAGCCGCTTCCAACCGGTCTTATTGGAGATCCATAGGGGAGGCCTATGTCCAGCAGTGGACTTGTTATGGCTGATGGATGGATGGATTGCTAACTATTAATGCGGCAAGAGAAATGGGGCTCCCATACGGTACGGAACCCTTCGTGCGCGAGTCTGACTCGCACTTGGCTGATTATCTGTATTATGTAATGTATCTGTATTATGTAATGTGTGTAAACTGTGAACCAATAAAGAGTATATCTATCTATTTAGTTTCACCTGTCCCGTTGTCTGAATGAATTTCGTGTTGTATGAATTTCGTGGATTATAGTTTTGCTACTTTGTTTTTCCTCATTTCCTTCAGGGGTTTGTACAAAAATTTGTACAAAAATGTATGGAGTGATACAGAACTGCTGTAGGTAATGTCCGTTTGGTTTCCTATGTTTCCTTCTCTATCTTCTGTGGCTTATGTATACTGTCCCTGTACCAGTATTTTTAATAGTCCACTGCAGATCGTTAGCCTACCCACGAAGGGTAATATGGCCAAATCCACCACGCTGGCTCAGTGCTAGTTGGTAGATTCACATACTCCATCGAATTTCTTCTACGGACGTATGGAGGATGCCTCATGATGTTTTCCTTTACCGAAAAGTGGTGTGAAAATCCGTACATAACTTCAGAAGAACTCATTTATCTGGGACCGGGTCTTGAACCCTTGACCTTACGATTGTAAGGCGAGTGTCACTACCACTAGACCACTACTTATGTAAGTAAGTATATTGCGGCGACTTATACAGGTATTTTTTTTTAAATTTAACTAACAATTTACAATCATATAGTTCAGTAATAATATTGCCTTAAAACCTACTTAACTTAAGTTTATCTAGACAATCTATATTAGCCATAGGACGTCCACTGCTGGACATAGGCCTCCTCTATAGATCTCCAACAAGACCGGTCGGTAGCGGCTTGCATCCAGCGCAATCCAGCGGTCTTAATGAGGTCATCCGTCCACCTTATGGGTGGACCTCCTACGCTGCGCTTGCCGGTGCGTGGTCTCCACTCGAGAACTTTTCGACCCCATCGGTCATCAGTCCTCCGCGCTATGTACCCTGCCCATTGCCACTTCAACTTGCCAATCCGCTGGGCTATGTCGGTAACTTTGGTTCTTCTACGTATCTCCTCATTCCTGAATCGATCTCGCAGAGAGACTCCGAGTATAGCCTTCTCCATAGCTCGTTGGGCTACTTGGAGCTTACTAATAAGACCCATAGTTGGAGACCAATATAGTACGTAGTAAAAAAATGGCGATGTGTAAGCAATTAAAGGTGATGTTCTCAAACCTTTTTTTTTTTTTTTTACCAGGGGAAATCTTTTATAGATACCACCGCACCTCGAGGGCAGGCGGGTGGTTATGTGGGAGTCCTGCCGACTGGACAGTATACCCACCAAAACCCCTGGGTGTTCCACCACTGCGCTTGGTGTCGGGGCTACGGGCACGCTTGCGCACTCCTCCGCGGCACCCGACAGCGCTGGCCCAACTTGGGCCCCACCACGGAGCTTCGGCTCCCGCCAGAATGACGATGTGCCGAACACCAGACACATCGTCATCCACCACCTGGGACCAACCAGCACTGGGCGTCAGACAGCACCCGTGTCCGACAGCCCTGGTCCCGATGCAATACCGACACTCCTCTTCCCCCGCAGCCCCACCGCCTCCGCCAACACGTTGGCGGCACCCGTTAGGGCCGCTGGCAGGACGGATAGGCAGCCTCCCGTCCATCCCGTCGCCGCCCCCGCCTCGATGGGCTCGGCGACAAGCGCGACACCGCAGTCCACCTCAGTCGGCAAGCCGACCTACTGGCCAGCCTCCGCACGGGCTTGTCTGGGCCCAAGACCCGGAGAGGCCGGCCCCACCTCGGGTTCCTCTTCGTTCACCAGGCTGGGAAGACCTGGCTACTAAGCCCCCCCGCCACGACAAGGCGGGAACCCACTCGGGGGGGTGATGTTCTCAAACCTGGCCCAAGCCTGGCACGCTTTTATTATAGACAAAAATCACGAAATAATACTGAAAAAAAAAAAAAAAAAAAACGAAACATTTATCATTATTGCAGGCCTAGCAAACCATGTTTTGAATTTTCCGTCATCTTATGTATATAGAGAACTAGCAGCGCCCCGCGGTTTTACCCACGTTGTGCCCGTTCCCGTGGGAATTTCGGAAATTTTTATACATATAAACCTTCCTCTTGAATCACTCTATCCATTAAAAAAAACCGCATCAAAATCCGTTGCGTAGTTTTAAAGATTTAAGCATACAGACAAACAAATAAACAAACAAACGAAAATAGCGACTTTATTTTATATTAGCAGCGCCCCGCGGTTTTACCCGCGTTGTGCCCGTTCCCGTGGGAATTTCGGGAATTTTTATACATATAAACCTTCCTCATGAATCACTCTATCCATTAAAAAAACCGCATCAAAATCCGTTGCGTAGTTTTAAAGATTTAAGCATACAGACAAACAAACAAATAAATAAACAAACAAACGAAAATAGCGACTTTATTTTATACTATGTAAGGACTATGTAAGGATGAAACAGTTATTTTCAGCGTTGCTGCTTTTGTCGGAAATCATCCGAATCACGGGGAATCCCAACTCGATTGGGAATTTAATTTAATCGGAAAAAACGCAGGGTTTTTTAAATAAAATCAAACTATGTTTCCCGATTATTTTATCAATCATAAGACTATTAACATTTAAATATAATTAAGGATCTCCATGCTGAATGTGAGTATCGTAGTATGATTTGAAAAATAGTTTAGTCGCGAAATTCCTTAGATATCCGCACAACTCGCGAGCTCATCAGCTACGATATTTTTCAGTCTTAGTGATTGCGAAAATACAATGTATCAAATCATCCTTCTACATGCATTATATTTGCTATTGGAGAATTTCGCTTCATTTTCTAGGAACTAAGAAAATATACTTAAACTGGTAATACTGTTGACTTGTTTGTTTACGGTTTGCTATTGTTTTATCTCATTCGGCTTTCAATGTTCGAATGCATTGTGATATCTTTGCGTTTGCGACAATTCGATCCTTATTATTTACTTTTTAGGGTTCCGTACCCAAAGGGTAAAAACGGGACCCTATTACTAAGACTTCGATGACCGTCTGTCCATCTGTCTGACTGTCACCGGGCTGTATCTCATGAACCACGATAGCTAGGCAGCTGAAATTTTCATAGATGATGTATTTCTGTTGCCGCTATAACAACAAATACTAAAAACAGAATAAAATAAATATTTAAGGGGGGCTTCCATACAACAAACGTGATTTTTAGGATTTTTTTGCTCGCTATTAATAACGGCAAGAGGAATATAGGGCTCCCATACGGTACGGAACCCTACGTGCGCGAGTCCGACTCGCACTTGGCCGATTATTATTATTTACTATGGACTTTGATGTATTGCAAACCTGACAGTCCTGGCGCGCTTTTTTGACAACAGACATTAAAATCTGCAGATTTTAAATCTTGTTGATCCCTTTCTTACATCCATGATCCACAACATGGTCGATGTGTGGCGGTTAGTATGGCAATAAAGCAACGCAAAAAAATGTTAGCTTTTTAATAGACTGTTCTATGCCGCATCGAATTAAGTTGTTTTTTCTCCGTATTATAGTTTACAGACCGTCATTGAGCCAAACTCCCATACAAATAAGAACATGTCCTTTACACCGTACCTATATCAGCCTGTGGTAGTCCACTGTTGAACATTGGCCTACTCTCAAAGAGCGACTATCCTGGCTAAAAAGTACCAAGATACGTATTGACGGATTAACATACTTGGACGCTATTAGAGATTTCTTTCTCTGAGTGTACAGCTTGCCTCAAGCTGTTTTAGTCTTTACTGAAAAGTCAGTAGGTAGTGTAGAAACCCATACGTATCAATTCATCTCATTAGTACGGGACCGGGATTTGATCCTACAGCTTCAGAATTCAAAAGCAAGTTTGTTCCACCTGGTCATTTCGACTATATACTATTAACTACAGTAGTACCTACTACTACACATGCTATCTCAATCTAAACAAGTCATCGGATATGATAACCAGACATCGAATTCCAAAACAAAACGCGCATTCAAAACATCTGTAGATATTCAAGTTAACAACCATATTGTTTAACATTTCCGAAAAAAACGAGTATAAGTACCTACTTACGAGTCTTTATTGAAAGAATGAATGAACACTTTATTGTAGATACACTAAAACACAAAGTAAAGAAATATTCCCATATAGAGAACAAGAGCAACTTAAAATTAACGCAACAAAGGGCGACTTTATACGTATATTAACGAATATTATAATAATAATAATAATAAATTTTTTATTTCATTAATCATTACATTTAACCTTACTGCTAAACATAAAACATACAAAATAAACAAGAATTTAATTAAGTTATTTACACAATAAAGTTAAGTATTTTCATTATTCTAAATGATATGGGTAGGTTATCGATGGGTACCTATATCACACTGGGACAGTGTTATAACAGCAACAAGGTTTAACTGGTTGAATTGCGGGTCCTGCACTAGGTAAAAACCTGTGTCGCAGGCCCAATAACAATTGTGCTTGCTATAGATGTATTCATGGTGCGGCTCATTGCGTCAGTAGAAGTAACTGTGTGTGTGTGTGTGTGTGTGTGTGTGTGTGTGTGTGTGTGGTGTATGTGTGTGGTGTGTGTGTGCGTGCACGACAGATGAGATACCATGAACGCCTATTTAGCTAATTATTCTAAGTAAGTCTTCCGTTTCATCATAAGAGAGGGTTCTAAGATAATTTGACAAAGCTATTTTACAATCCCTAGCTGTTTTATTACGTAATTTTAGTTTTTTGTCCATCTTATTGTACAAATAAGGGTACCTGAATTCAGGAAGTCGCTGTGCAAAGGTAGTGTTAGTATGTGGCTCTTTTTCACGGGGTGGTCTCCTCTTCTGGGAGCCGACGACTTTCGGGGATATTTTTTTATGCGCTATTAATGTTACTCGTTGTACGTATAATTGGCGGACTGTTAAAAGATCTGCCAAACCATATAGATTAATTGTTGGGTGTCGGTAGGGCAATTTGAGCATTGTTTTGAGAACTGCTAATAAGATACACTTAAACAAATAAGTATACAGTGATAAATAAGAAATAAATACAGGGTTATTTCTAATCAATTAGCATCCTTTTAGGGGCTTATTCTGTACATCAAAACTAACATTTTTTGTTCTGCTACTTTTAGTAATTCTCAAAAAAAAGTTGTTCCATGGAAAAATATCGTTCTCCCTCGACATAGTGTATGGAACTGCGGATTTTTTTAGAGTTTTGACAAAGGTCGCAGAACAAAATATGTACAGGATGCTAATTGATTCGAAATAACCCTATATAGATCTATTGAGATGGCACCTACGAGAGATAAAAAGTTTTAACGCTTTTCTTGAAAACAGCAAGAGATGGGGCTTTGCGTGTTGGCAAAACAGGCAAAACATTCCACAATAATTGGGCAGCCTGAAAAGCAAAGAACTCGCCATAGAAAATTTCAGAGCGAGCAGAGGGAAACATAAGAGTGATCTTTAGACCTAAGAGGAATAGAATGAGAGGAGTGCCAATAACAAAAGCAATCTTTTAGTATTGTAGCTGATAGACGCCACTTGATTCCGAGTTTTTGAAGTATCGAGACATTGGTGTGCAGTCTAGTCCAACCATCCATCCATTAGTCATAGTTCGTCCACTGCTGGACATAGGCCTTCTTTATGGATCTCCAATAATGCCGTTGCAAGCGGCTTGCATCCAGCGTGAACCTGCGGTCTTTATATAATCATCTATCATATCTTGATAGGATCATACGAACAGCCAGAATGTGGAACGCTTTGCCTTCCCGCTAAAGTACGACGTGGGTGTCTTCAAATCCCGAGTAAATAGGTATCTTCTAGGTAAGCGTGCTACATCCTAGACCGCATATCTGCTCAACATCAGGCAGTATGTAGTCAAACGCAAACCTATATGGAATTAAAAAAAAAAAATTATTAACCCGCCGTTTGTGACGTAAATTTTACTTACATCGTTTGTGACCCCGGTGTCACGCGCCGGGTTTTTCAAGCACTATATATTTTTATTTAAGTCATTTATCCTATCCGCCATACTAAACTCATGCGCAGCCACCCCCTCCACACTTTGCTCAGCGCTAGACTTATAATATGCCGCGACCTGTATCATTGTCATCATCATCCACAGCCTTCCTTATCTACAAAATAGTTTATTTCCACAGCAAAATACGTAATTAAAAAATTATCAGGCTCCTTCAAATTTTAAATGACTACGTCATAAAAATACATGTTTTTATTATAATTTATAGGTCTTATAGAAACAAAACTTGCTTAAAATTTGCCATTTTTGATTCAATCATTGTAGGTGTTAAAAAAATCTAGTTTTTTTAACTTCATCAGAGATGTGATGTATATGTTAATCATTCCACGTTTGTACAATATTTTGCAACGGTCAATTTCTTTTCGACGATGTAGCTACACGCTCAAGATACAAACAGATGTTGCGAATTTGCATTTTGAGTTGTAAAAAATATCAAGGAATATTTTTATCTCGATTAGAAACTGCCGACCCATAAGCATAGCATAGGAAACCCACCCAAAGACCAGCAGAGAGTATGATAGTGCTTAGAAACACGATGGTTGCAAACTGCTTCAAACTAATGGTTCTTTTTGAAATCAATAAGTTATAAGTCTTAAATAATGACCACAAGCTCAAAAACAAAGCGTAGGATATTCATTTTTAGTGTAAAAAAATAATTAAAGTGCAGAAACACGCAGACTGAAAAATGTTATACATACAGGTCACAAACAAGAGGTTAAGATGCTTTAGAGATATCTATAGCATCTTTCATTTTCTTCTCAATATAATACCTCGTAGTGCTCGTATGCATCGTAGCTCGTAATATGTACACATTTCAGAATTTTCGGCGAAAACAAATATGGGTGAAACTAATGTTCGTAAGAGCCAAGCTAAGGAGTTCTGTAACGTTTATTTTTTTATATTTAGGAGAACAAGTAAACCCCCAGTATCATTGTCATCATCATCCACAGCCTTCCTTATCTACAAAATAGTTTATTTCCACAGCAAAATACATAATTAAAATTATATTTATATTTATATTCGTTTATTGCACAATGCACTGTTACAACAAAAGTTCTTACAAACTAGAGCCTTAACTAAGTGACATTGACCCCGTGAGGGCGTCGCAATTAAGGAGAGGTAACATTATCTCTACTTACCAGATATTAATCAGTTCTCCATAAAATATTTACTTCTAGTAGTTATATATGTATCTAACAAATTCTATAATCTATATAAACTATAATTTTATCTATGTGACTATCACACATTACTTATATCGTAACACCATAATATATTTATCAGTCTTGGTCTTGTACACACTAATATTTTATAGCTTTATTAAATCACAGTTTAATTAAATGAACAATACTGAATCTCAAAATATACTATTCACTTTAGTTACCATTAGTTAGCTACCATTAATCGTCTATAAAATCCTGAATAGTGTAATACGCTTTATCAGGCTCCCTCAAACTCGGCTAAGCCTGTATTTTGATGTCCGATGTAGAATTGATGCAAATGGACAAATTATTACAGTAAGACAAATAAACAAAATAAAGTATAAGTTAGGTCCTAAGTTTATTTGATTATCATATTACAAAACTAATCTCACTGCTGGAAATAGGCCGCTCTTTTACTATGCCATCTGCCTCGGTCTTGAACCAATCGTGTACAGGTTCGACCCGCTAATTTGACAATATTCTTATCGTCAACTGATGACGTGAACCACTCGTTATCAGAACATACGCATGGATACGTCGCGATATCTTCCTTAGGGAAAACTTGATTAAAAATCTCGTAAAAATATACTATGTGTAAGTTTATAAGTAAGATTGGAATTTCTTATTGTATCATTTACCAAAATTTTCTTATCTTTTCCCTGTTTTTTTCCACTTCCCATTTTTTTACTTCTGTATTGGATATCTTTTTCCCCTGTGTTTTACCCTGTATAGAATATTTTTTGGACAAACACGTGATACTGATAACCTTGTAGGTCACTGGATTCTTATAAAAGCCGAAGCTTCCATCAATTAAATCATATCATTTCTAACATTCATTTGAATCGGTTAGGTAAATTTTGAGCTAATTATTTTATAAAGAAAGTAAATAACTAAATTTGGCTTTAAAAATGAAGTATGGGTGTGGCGTGATTTTATTATTTATTTTGACGCTGACAAGAAACGCGGCAAAAACTCGGGAAATTAAACTCCGTGACTCAGATTTTGTTTCACATAACATAGTGCAACCAGTTGTGCAACAAGGACGAACGAAACGAGAATTAACATCAACCAGAGATGCCAGCGGGACGCATCATTCAGAAATTCAACTGACGGTACCAGTCAACGGTGAGCAGTACTTTCTAGACCTGCAACTCAACAAAGACCTGCTGACGCGAGAACACACGCTGCAATATCAGAAAGAAGGACAAACTGTACAAAATAGACCTAAACTAGAAGAATTAGATCTGTGCTACTACACCGGCAGGGTGAGAGGAAAGCCCAACTCATTAGTTGCCGTGTCTACCTGTCACGGCGTCCGAGGAGTCATACACGACGGGAAAACGATGCGATACATTGAACCTGTGCGAGGACCTGAAATCCAGTCTCCTCATCATTTATACGATCAGAAGAATTTCAACACAAGTAATAGCGTTGGAAATTACGAGTACCAAAGTCACGTTTATGATCTATCAAACAGAAGCGAAGAAATAGACGTAAAAGGAAGTCAAGCTGTCAGACACAAAAGAGATACTTATGAGCAAATACGTGAACCATACGATGCAAATAGTGAAACTCGTTATATAGAATTGGTGATAGTTGTCGACAACGCATTATTTCGTGACATGGAGGGAGATTTACAAACTGTTCACTCAAAAATGTTTGAAATAGTTAACATTGTTAATGCCTTGTTCTCTAAACACAACATATATGTAGCTCTTGTGGGAGTAAAGGTGTGGAACGAGCGTGATGAAATCGTGATAGACAACAACGGCACCATTACACTTGGTCTTGAAAGATTTGGGAGCTATAGAAGATGGAAACTAGCGCTTGAAATGCCAAATGATGCTGCATTTTTACTTACTAAACAAATATTTCTTGAAAAAGTTTTAGGCGCAGCGTTTACAGGAACAATTTGCACAACAGAATTTGCAAGTGGTATAGCTAGTTTTCGTACCGATAATGCAACACTAGCCACACTTAGGCAAATAGCGTTCACTATTTTTCACGAATTGGGACACATTCTTGGCTTTGAGTACGACTTTGAACACTGCAAATGTCCCAAAGGTGCATTGACATGTATTATGAATACACCGGTAGATAGAATTATTCCACGACTTCCCGTATATTGGTCTTTTTGCAACATGTATTCTTTGGCTGAAACTTACCGTTTCGATTGGGACTATTGTTTGCGCAACAAACCAATTACTCTATTCAAGCCTCCAAATTGTGGCAACGGTTTCATCGATCCAGGAGAGCAATGTGATTGCGGTACAGAAGCTGGCGTCGGTGGCATCAACCTGTGCCACGCGTGCTGCCACGCCGCCACGTGCACGCTGCGCAGTAATGCCACGTGTGGCGCCGGTGCTTGCTGCGACTTTACGACTTGCAAACTGAAGCCAGCTGGTGTAGTGTGCCGCGCGACAGATAAAGAATGCGATTTACCAGAGTTTTGTACAGGAAGTTCAGAGTTCTGTCCCGCTGATGTGTATCGAATGGATTCTACGCCATGCGGAGAAGGAGACGACGCAGCGCACTGCGTGCGTGGTGCGTGTCGCTCTCATACCAACCAGTGCCGGCACCTTGGGAATGCCACCAGCGAGTCTTCGGATCAACAATGCTATGACCGGAATACAGAAGGAACTCATTACGGTAACTGCGGCTTCGACCAAGTGAAGCTTAAATTCATTCCTT
This sequence comes from Hypomecis atomaria, assembly GCA_964007245.1. Lineage (NCBI taxonomy): Eukaryota > Metazoa > Arthropoda > Insecta > Lepidoptera > Geometridae > Hypomecis > Hypomecis atomaria. The sequence goes on from OZ023279.1 coordinate 25,771,216, forward strand.
GCCCTGCAAGTGACATCCTTTGCGGAAAACTGCAATGCCGCTCCCCTAACGTGCTTCGCGATTTTTTCTCGGGGGCCAGATATACATACAGTAATATGAATATATCAAGCAATGGCTCAAATTTTCTGTGCCAGACTGTTACATTTAAATATGGATTGGACGTTGTCGATCCTGGATTAGTACCAGATGGCGCAAGGTGTGGAAATGAGAGAATGTGCTTTAAACAAAAATGTGTTTCCATTGAGTCCGTACGTGAAGAGATAAGGAACGGCGAGACGTCTGTATGTCCCTCGGATTGCTCGGGACACGGAGTCTGCAACTCAGAGGGTCATTGCCACTGCGACGAGGGCTTCGCCCCTCCTCTGTGCGCGGAGCCCGGCTCGGGTGGCTCTGTAGACTCTGGACCTGTTGGACTGATAACTGTCTCGGATTTAGAAGACCCCATTCCGCATCCTGCAGGTTTATCAGATACTTAATTCGGTAGTCGCAATTGAGCTTCTTTTATATATACATATAATTCAACTGACTCGTCAGGAATACATCATTTGTGGTTCACAAACATTTTTTGGCAAAATTTCACCCTAAAACCAACTATTTGTATTATATTCATTTCAAAACCATTTACATTTTAAAAGTGTTTCACTTTACACACAACGTTTCGTATGTTATTTATTTTAAAATTACCTTATATCCAGAAATGTTTAATTTTATAACCAATTATAAATCAAACAATTCACTTAGACAATATCTCGAATGATATTTTGTTTTATTGTATATTTTTCATGACTGAAATGGTTTTTTCTTTTTAAATTAAATGTAATAACATACGAAAACCATATTTTTGCATGGTTTTATATTTCTCTCTTCTGTGGTTTCGTATAAAAAATGACCTGTTAGTAAATAAAGACTACTGAATAGGGGCCGATTTGGTTCTGGCACTCGCCGGCCGCTGCCGCGGCACCGCTCGCTTCGCTCGCTCGGCTCGTGCGTTGTGGTCGCGAGTAACCTAACCCTCCTGCTCGCTTCACTCGCTTCACGTCGTCGGACCTAATGTATGACTTTACCCAAGAATTCTGAAATGACAACATACAAGTATGACTATGAAAAATTATGCGCATCTAATATTATGACTACACATTTTTATGACGCAGAACAACTTTAGGACAAACAATATTGGGCGAATGATTAGGACACCACTTCACTCGCTTTGCTCGCCGTTGTTTGTCATGTTCTAACCTAACCACGGTAATGAGATCTTGTAACGCTTTGGGAGTTCTACCGGGATAGCCGGGTAGAAAAGGGCGTGAAAGCGAGAGTACCTAACTTCGCTGAGTTTGCAACCAATTTTAAATATGCTCTGTGTTAGTTAATTATTTAAGTTAATTGAGTAATAAAAGCACAGCACGAAAGGTAAGAAAGGCGCAGCCGTTGGCTGCGTTACCAATAATACTCGGGGGTAGATTCAAGTCGGGGCGGTAGCCACGTCGCCCACGGCGGAAACGCGCAGATAGAAGCAGCAAGAAGCTAGTAGCGGTCTCGGGGTGAGACGCAGAAAGAGGCCGCGTCGCCGCACGGTGAGGAACGCGCCGGAGGACGCTTGCCGCGCCTTGGAGTGCAGTTGTAGACCACAATTTCTATATGTAGAACTAAAAAAGAAACCCTGTCCGAGGACAGAAAACAAGTATGAATGTCTTGTTCTTTGGTCAGACCTCGCTTGAAGAGCGAGGCCCTCCATTTCAAGTTGGGGGTGGTAAGCCGACAATGATATCGGATGCGACACGTCATCGGGTCTAGGAAAATACTGACAAAGACAGAGCCTAACCGAGACAGTAGGAATAAGAGGCTATTAAAAACTTACCCTAATGTCTTAGGGGTTTCTTTTCGAGGTTTCGAAGTCAGTTCAGCTAAGCGAACTTGCGCCACGTCGCACGGTGTTCGTCGTTCGGGGAACCAGGGTGTCGGCGTGCGGTCCTGTTCTCACTCGATTTCGGTGGTTTTCTGTAGAATCAAGGGACAATTCCTTTGGTTCTTGTACAACAAGTGAATCGTTTAGAAAACCAACCTTGCCGACACGTACCTTCGTTAGGACGCCGCTACGGCCTTGTTTCCCCTACGACCCCGTGTACGCTCAGTTGGCTGCTTGCTGGACAAAGAAAGACTCCAGTCCGTCTAACACGGTTTTATGTGATTTTATTTCACTCCGACCGAATTTTAATATTTTGTTCTCGTTCCTGACCTAGTTTGTTGACACTTGACAGCCAAGTCGCCGGCAGATCCGACTTAAGCTGTCAGTGACTTTTTGTAAATTTTTGGCACCAACGTACCCGATGATTTGCCAACACTAGAGTGTTTTGGCACCTATTTGCCAAAACAGGGTTACAATACCCCTCCACCCGGGGAAAGAATTCACGCAGTGAATTCGACGGCTGCCCCCAGCCGAAAAGTAGAACAACAAGAACGAGTAGGGAGCAACAAAGAAATGGGCAACCTAGCCGCTAGAATAGTTAGTGGCTATTTGCCGAACAGACGAAATACAGACCAAACGATAAAAATAAAAGATCCTTATAACTAAAAAAGTGTCAAAGACCCTGACTTTCTAGAGTTGAGTGAGATAATCAGGAAAGCAAACAACTGAGTGGAATTCTTACTTTGACTCCGCAAGGAATTTAAGATTGTTAAAAAACATAAAGGTACCAAATTATGGAGTCAGTTGGACCAAGAACCGAGGACTGACTCAAGCATAATTATGGCTTCTTTGTTTTTAACTGATAAGATTTTCCTGTAAGCGGTATTAAGCCAAAAAAAATTTTTTTTTTTTTTTTGTTAGCATATAATCTGTGGTTAGAAGTAAAACAAGGATGCACGAAAATTATGGAGTAAGTTGGACCAACCCGAGGACCGACTCAAGCATAATTAAGGCACTGTTTTAACCACGATTTCTACTTTAAGCATGATTCGAGGTTGACTTGGTGTGTATTGCCAGTACAACTAAGAAACAAAGCTACTAAAATATATGCATTCCAATGCCCGCTTTTTTCTGGAGATTGAGCTTAAAATTGAGCGAATATGGGTTACTGAAGCTAAAATTGTTGGAATTTGAATGTTTACAAAGTCAGGGGTATTTCACTTCTAAATCTAGGTGCATTTAACCTAAACTTAAGATACGGTGTAACTATTGTTACATGTTAGTGCTAAAAAATAAATATAGGTAAGTCAAAGTTTGGAGTGGGGTTCTTCCTACCTGAGGGTGGAATTCCTTATTTAAGTCATCGCCGGGGAAATCATACTATTATGATATGAAAAATTAGTCAATTCAGGTGTGACCATCGGTGTCAGTATACAGAATAATGGTGACGCCGATGGTTTAAGAAGGCAATGCCTTGAGGATGTGACCATCGTAGTGGGCACTGAAGGATCATTACTACTTAAGGTGTGCACTACCTTATTAGTGTAGTAAAGAAATGGGAGTATAATTTAGTGTGACCACATAGTGGATCAAACTAGTGGACACAGCTAAATGATACAGTCTAGTCAGGTATGTAGTTATAGGCTTCAGTTAAAGAGTTCTACCACCGCTCTGTTGTATGTCAAGTATGTAGTTATAGGCTTGCGTTAAAGAGTTCTACCACCGCTCTGTTGTATTGTCTAGTATGTAGTTATAGGCTTTAATTAAAGAGTTCTACCACCGCTCTATTTATCGTCTACCTTTAGGGGGTAGGGAGTGCTAATCGGTACTGCCTTTACAGGACTCGCCTGTTGACAGGACCGACGCTAAGATACTACTTTTAGAGAGTAGCAAAGAGGCATCAGCACTGCCGTTAGTGGGCAGGGCTGAGCAAGAGATACTACCACATAGGGGTAGTATAGCAGATTGGTACTGCCTTTAGTTGACAGGACCAACGCTAAAGTACTACTTTTAGAGAGTAGCAAAGAGGCATCAGCACTGCCGTTAGTGGGCAGGGCTGAGCAAAAGGTACTACCACGTAGGGGTAGTACATTGGGTGTCCAACGAAGTGGGCACACAAAAGGGTCAAGTAAGGTACTGGTCAAGACAGCACAAGGTGTAGAAGCAAGTTATCAACAGTACTGCGTAGTACTGCGTACAGAATATGCAAGGTACTATCTTTAGAAGATAGTAGGACAGTACTGAGTAAGTAGTACATGTAAGTATCAGCAAGTAAATAGTACAAATACTGCCGGTAGTGGGTAGTATTGTCTATTTAAAGTAGTATTTCTAAGCTAAGCTAAAATGATAATTGCTACCGAAAGTAGGAAGCTAAATATTATTATTCTAGCTTAGAAGTGTAGTATTAAGGTACTAAGGGCTACAATATAATAGCTTATCTTAGTTTGTGAGACATAAGGACTGCACTCCAAGTGCTCTAAAGGGAAAGAAAGAAAAAAAAATTTTACTACCGATTTTAAAATTAAATCCTTAAGGACTTAGTTTCCAGGCACGAATTATGCGATAAAAGTTAACAGTCAAAGATTGAGAAAAAAAATTTCACAACAAAATTAAATTACGCAGTATTATTGTTTCTATATTGTTTACTGATAATATTCTTCAGTAAATCAGTAAAAGATTATAAAAACAGAATCGACATTGTTTTTCCTACCATCTTATAGAAAACAAAAGCGTTGTTACAAACGCCTTGTTTGCAAACAGAATAATCAACGAATCTACAGTAAGTATTGCAAATGACAACTTCTGACCGTTGTTTTCCAAGAATTTAGTGCTATAAACAGTGTAACTGCAATTGTTTCTCCTTGTTTCAGGTTCCTGGAACGATAGAATGTGCAACAATACTAATCTATCTGAAAGATTTCTCAAGACAAATGTTTGTGGTAGACCAAGTGAAAAAGTGAACGAACAAAAGTTTACCAGAGGACTGCGAATCATCCTATAAAGATTCTCTACTGAAGATGAGAATATAAGAGACGTCCCTACTTGGAAGACTAGGATCAGTTCATAACGTCTGAAACGTTTTGCTTCAGGTTCAGGCATGGTGACCTAACATCCTGATTATTCTGTTTCTGAGATTATGTAAAGATCGCTGTGAGAGTTGACGAAGCTAACAATATATGATTATAGTGCTGTTTTTGTTGTTTTATTGTGCCAAGATATAGAATTACTAGTAAAGTAATCGCAAAAGTAATAATATTCTCAGGCGATTACTACAATATGTCGGTTACCAAAATGTTCAATGTCGAACATGATTCGATATACTGAACCCTTTGTTTCCGGCATATTCCTAAGAGGTAGTAAAATATTTTTCAATAAAGACATTAAATCGTGCTGTTTAAGTTTAAGAGATATTCAATTTAAGTTAGACAAACAGAGGCTAAGTTGCAATAGTTTAAATAAAGTGGTTGCAGAATCAGCTTACAAATGTCTGAAATATCTAAAATACTAGCGCAGGTAGTTTTAAGTTGCCTAATTATTGCTTACAAACTGCTATGTTCACAATTTATACTAATCCTATAAACATAATACATTAAACAATATTTCTTTGTACCGTTTGTTTGTTTGTTTGTACCGCAACAATTTCTTTGTGAAAACTACTTTAGCATTTAGTTACAGTACATACTTTGCAACAATGCAGATAAAATGAATAATGTAGGTAAGTACTGTTAACAAAGTTTAGTTTCAGTACATTATTTTGTAATAATGCAAATAAAATGAATAGTGTAGGTAGGTAATGTTAACAAAATTTTGTTTCAGTACATTATTTTGTAACAATGCAAATAAAATGAATAATGTAGGTAGGTACTGTTAACAAAATAATGCAGGTATACTATAGCAATGAATCTGAAAATACAAAAACTGCCTAAAAATGAGAATTACAATACCTATTCTGTTAAATCTTACAGCTATAGGGTACACAAGGATTAAAACAACACAAATTTCTTTTTCAAAATTGTTCTTGTTTATTAGTATGTTAGTACATTCTAGCTGCCTAACAGATCCTACCTAATAATGAATTGATTGCAAATTCAGCTTAAAACCAGTTGAGGCGCCACTGTAACGCTTTGGGAGTTCTACCGGGATAGCCGGGTAGAAAAGGGCGTGAAAGCGAGAGTACCTAACTTCGCTGAGTTTGCAACCAATTTTAAATATGCTCTGTGTTAGTTAATTATTTAAGTTAATTGAGTAATAAAAGCACAGCACGAAAGGTAAGAAAGGCGCAGCCGTTGGCTGCGTTACCAATAATACTCGGGGGTAGATTCAAGTCGGGGCGGTAGCCACGTCGCCCACGGCGGAAACGCGCAGATAGAAGCAGCAAGAAGCTAGTAGCGGTCTCGGGGTGAGACGCAGAAAGAGGCCGCGTCGCCGCACGGTGAGGAACGCGCCGGAGGACGCTTGCCGCGCCTTGGAGTGCAGTTGTAGACCACAATTTCTATATGTAGAACTAAAAAAGAAACCCTGTCCGAGGACAGAAAACAAGTATGAATGTCTTGTTCTTTGGTCAGACCTCGCTTGAAGAGCGAGGCCCTCCATTTCAAGTTGGGGGTGGTAAGCCGACAATGATATCGGATGCGACACGTCATCGGGTCTAGGAAAATACTGACAAAGACAGAGCCTAACCGAGACAGTAGGAATAAGAGGCTATTAAAAACTTACCCTAATGTCTTAGGGGTTTCTTTTCGAGGTTTCGAAGTCAGTTCAGCTAAGCGAACTTGCGCCACGTCGCACGGTGTTCGTCGTTCGGGGAACCAGGGTGTCGGCGTGCGGTCCTGTTCTCACTCGATTTCGGTGGTTTTCTGTAGAATCAAGGGACAATTCCTTTGGTTCTTGTACAACAAGTGAATCGTTTAGAAAACCAACCTTGCCGACACGTACCTTCGTTAGGACGCCGCTACGGCCTTGTTTCCCCTACGACCCCGTGTACGCTCAGTTGGCTGCTTGCTGGACAAAGAAAGACTCCAGTCCGTCTAACACGGTTTTATGTGATTTTATTTCACTCCGACCGAATTTTAATATTTTGTTCTCGTTCCTGACCTAGTTTGTTGACACTTGACAGCCAAGTCGCCGGCAGATCCGACTTAAGCTGTCAGTGACTTTTTGTAAATTTTTGGCACCAACGTACCCGATGATTTGCCAACACTAGAGTGTTTTGGCACCTATTTGCCAAAACAGGGTTACAATCTATAGATATCATTACCGTGATAGTAACCTACTTTTTGTTTCACACCCAATTTACAAAAGCGATTCGTTTCTGGCCGTTGCCGGCCGCTGCCACGGCACGTTAATTGTTCTACCAAATAAAACCATGTCTTACAAAAATTTGCTTACCACGTTTACATAATTTAATATTTTGGTTTATTTCGTTTTCGAAAATCCACAGCAGCGACATGTTTTTTTAAACATATTTGAGGCTAATATTTTAAATCTAAATGGAATTGTCTGTCAAACGACACTTAGTTAAATAAAAATGTGTCAAGTGTTGGTTTTTTATTAAACATTTATTAGTTAATAAAAATCAAAAGAATTGTTTGTAAAATGATACGTTATAGAATGTAAGATTTTCAAGTAATTATTTTGAGATATAACCAAGTTTTTAAACATTTTTTTGTGTAATAATCATTTAACTACTTATGGGTTTGTCAAACGTTGGTTATCACATGCCAGTTTATGAAAAAAAGTTTGTGAAATGGACGGATACCTTCATTTGTATTATATGTTTCCCTTACTATAGCTAATCTAGCTAAAGTGGTAGTACATAAATGGCACATTACACACATAAGAAATAGTCAGTTGGGCTGGCAAAAACGTAGTGAGTACATTGTGTTCGCGAAAGCATGATTATGTGTCCGCTGATCAATTGGATTTGTTGTTGACCTAAGATTTCGAAGTTCTTTTTTCTTTCACTTATTATAAAAATTGTAAATTAGAATACTTTAAATAAAGTTAGAAGCTAAGATTTATTTCTATTCTACGAGTATAGTAATAGTTTTTTTGATATTTAAATAAAGTTGCTGAATGTTATGATGAATGTATGAATAATAAAAATATACATGCAAATAAATGTTTTATTATCTTTTAATTTATTAGTGTGAGGTATTAGGGTGAAGTATCCAAAAGAATCTACGGCAGCGGCAGACTGGGGCAACCCCCAGCTCAATTTACGATGAAAGTCGCGCATATTCGCTGTTCTACGGGAGGAGTTACGCGAAGCTAATGTATGATGATCGCCGCGTCGACATTTACCTCACAGACTTATAAAGGGAGGCAGACCTAACTTAACTTGTTCCAATGCATGGTAATTATACTACAAACAAACATAATATTACTCACACACTTACACAAGCCAGGTCCGCATTAACGCAAGGCAAAGCGAAACCTGAGCGTTGGTCGTAGGTAATCGTGTAACGTCCGACATAATATCATCAACTTACATCACTTGTGTGGGTCTTGTACAAGGCGACTAATATCTGAGGCAGAATACCGAGTCTCTGTGCGTTTGTATAACAGAGTATACTAAATAGGCAGGAGCGTAGTCTTCCATCTTGACAATCTCCAGCCAGGCAAGCATGGAAATCACGGCAAATTAATCTCTTGGGAGAGGAGAAGCTTGCGATGTCCAGCACCGGTAGCACGGCAAAGGGAGAAAACTATTTTATCCACTTTTAATGTCAGTTGTCATTGTCAATCCACACTTTGTTTCTTCTTCGAGGGGATATAATGGTGGAAAGACAATTTTTCCCTTTGCCATGCTTCCCGTACAGCAGAGGATTGTTATAAGCTATTGATGATAAACAGGATAGGTTGACAAAAAAAAAAAAAAATTTGATAGGTATGTACAATATGTACATACTTTTATTTATTTTAAATTATTTATTTATTTTATTTAAAATAGCACCATTTTCTTTAAAAAGTTGCGTTCTGATATTTGATAATTTTTGGCGTTATGATAACATCTTATATCGAAATTTAATTTTACAATAGTTTTTAGGGTTCTAGGTTCTAGACCCTATTACTAAGACTTCGATGTTCGTCTGTCTGTCTGTCTGTCTGTCACCGGGCTGTATCTCATGAACCATGATAGCTAGGCAGCTGAAATTTTCACAGATGATGTATTTCTATTGCCGCTATAACAACAAATACTAAAAAGAAAATAAAATAAATATTTTAGGGGGGCTCCCATACAATAAACCTGAATTATAGACGTTTTTCACTCTATATTAATAATGGTAACAGGTAGATGCTTGAAATGTTCACAGAATATTTAGTTTAATATTCACTTCAATAATTAATAATAAAAGTAAAATAAAATAAATATTTAAGGGGGGCTCCCATACAGTACGGAACCCTCCGTGCGCGAGTCCGACTCGTACTTGGCCGATTATTAATAACACATACAAATGTTGTGTATTATGCTCCATCTCAAGAGACTCGCATCTTAGTAGGTACGAGTACATTCAGATTAGATACTGTACTATATCAGCTGCCGCGGCACGTTAATAATTCTACCAAATGAAACCATGTCATACAAAAATTTGCTTACCGCGAGAATATTTTTGTTTAGGTATTTTGTTTTCGGAAAAATCCACAGTAGCGACATGTTTTTTAAACATTTGTTAGGTAAGTATGTATTTTAAATATAAATGGAATTGTCTGTCAAACGATACTTTATAAAATAAAAATGTGTCAAGTGTTGGTTTTTTATTAAACATTTATTAGTTAACAAAAAAATCAAAAGAAGTGTTTGACAAATCATACGTTATAGAATGTAAGTTTTTCAAGTAATTATTTTGAGATATAACCAAGTTTTTAAACATTTTTTGTGTAATAATCATTGAACTACTCATGGGTTTGTCAAACGTTGGTTTCACATGCCAGTTTATGAAAAAAAGTTTGTGAAATGGACGGATACCCTTCAACTTACAAGCGTTTTGGTTTTGAACGAACAAGGTATGGCAGCTGTATGTGAAGCAGGTATTCCAGAAGTGGAAGGTCCAGGTTCAAATATTTGTGTTTGTGAAGTTCGGTGATCATGCAAAACTAAGTCTCCAGTAGCAGTTCTTTTCTTATATGCCACCGATTGCTCAGCAGGTGCAGGTGCATTTTCCTAATTCTGTAAATAAACAAATGCCACCCTTATATTTATGTGCACAGAGTATATATATAAGGGTGGTCATAGGCATTAAACGGAAAACCTTTTTAGGGCGGATCTAGTACATTTAGACATACAACTTTTGTACTAAGACTTTTTTCGCTTCTCCATACATTTTGCCGCGCGTTGACGAATTTTTTGTATGAAAAAGCTGATTTTTTTTCGTGATTTTCCAAAAGTCCTAGAACAAAAATTGTTTGTCTAGATGTAATAGACCCGCCCTTAAAAGGCCTGTGTAGTGTGCATGTTCAGCAATTGAGTGCTTTATTGTATTAACTGTAATAACTAAATAATTAATAAATTAATATTAGGGGACATCTTACACACGGTCTCTGACCCCAAACTAAGCAAAGATTGTGATATGGCTGCCAGTGACTGATATACTACATATACATATTTTAAAATACATACTTATATATAAATAGTAACTAAATAACACCCAGACACAGAGCAAACACTTATGTTCATCACATAAATATTTGCCCTGGGTGGGGATCGAACCCACGCCTCTCTGACCCAGAAGTTAGGATCACTAACCACTGAGCCACCGAGGCAGTCCTTTGTAACAAAATGTCAAATTTTGTTACAATTTAATTTTTTTTTTTATTTTAGCTCGCGGGCTCGTCTCGCATAGCATCCGACCTTAAAGATCGCCAAATGCGATCGAAACTATAGTAGTATCCTACTAAAAATCAAACGTGAGTAACACCTGTGTTTTACTTAATTAAAATGTACCTACTCATACTAAAATAAATCATACATAGCACGTGAAAGAAGCTGCTACTAGACGAAAATTGCCAGGTATTTAGGGTTTGCTAGTTGGTTAGGTTTGCGAAGGGTTCCGTACAGTGTGGGATCTCCCTTGGACCCATTTAAAGATTCTACCTGTTGCCGTCTTTAATATCAAGCAAGAAACGGCAAAAAATCACGTTTGTTGTATGGGAGCCCTTCTTAAATAATTAATTTATTTTTAGTGTTTGTTGTTATAGCGGCAACAGAAATAGGTACATCATCTGTGAAAATTTCAACTGTGTAGCTATAACGATTCATGAGATACAGCCTGGTGACAGACAGACAGCGGAGTCTTAGTAATAGGATCCCGTTTTTACCCTTTGGGTACGGAACCCTAAAACATGGAAATAATTATTTAAATTCAATTCAATTCTTTATTTGAAAGTTAATGGGTAACAATAAAGGTCTTAAATATAACATTAACTGCCAATAACAACCTAATACAAGGTATGCAAATATACACATTTGTTTTATTCTACATTTAACAATACAACGACAAAAAAATATCATGTTTAATATTTCTTATGATAAATATGTAGGCGGCAAGATGCGTTGTCCAAAAACTCTTTCAATGAATAAAAACTATTGCTCGCTAGCCACTTCTTCAACTCTCTACAAAATTTATAATAAGGCAAGTCCAAAATTCCATTTGGTAAGGAGTTATAAATGAGAGGTGCCATGTAAACGCAGTTATTCCTAAATAATTCCAATCTCACATTAGGCATGTTAAGTCGTAAATGAGTATGTGTTCTTCTGCCAGTATTGTCAAAGGGATTAAAAAGGGAAGGGTTGCATTTCACAAATTTTGCCACTTCAAAAATATATATAGAAGGCACTGTTAGGAGGCTTTTAGCCTTTATGTTTTCTAAATAATGAATTTCAATTTTTCTAGAACCAAAACTGACATACATTTTGTCTTTTATGATTCTACTAATTAATTATCTATTTTAATGCTACTAACGTTAGGGCTTTTATTAAATACTTTAAGCTTAAGATAACATGGTATCCAATGTCTGAAAATAAGTATTATGATAATTAAATTTAATTGATTTAGGTTTTTTTACCAAAAAGTATTTTCTTACAGAAAAGGTGACACGTTCTTGAACTTGTCTCGTTTTTCTGACAGTTTTGAGCAATCGGAACTGTCAGAAAAACGAGAGAGGTTCAAGAACGTATCACTTTCGTAAAGAGATCGGCTAACAGAATCGCCCCGCTGATCTGTTGATAGACAAACTTGTCAAAACCTCTGATGTGGGTAAGTATTCCAGAAGTGGAAGGAATGGGTCCAACTTGTTTTCCTGATGCTGCCGCTACAGAAATTTGAATTTCATGTAAAGCCGAGCCGGCAGTAGGTCTTTGTAAAAAAACATCCGGTTGTTCCATTCGGACATATGCATTTTTCTTATTCTATGGACATAATAAAAATATATTTCTAAACAGAAATGTAACCAGGTAGTCAGACTCTACACAGAGGACTATGAATGTGTAAGGTTATGCAACATAATAATTATACAGATATCTCAGGTAATAGTACTTCAGTAAAATTAGACTAATTTTTGTCAAAACCCTTGGTTCTTGCCAAAGTTAGACTTTTTTGAGCGTAATTCTGGAAGTTGTCCGTAGATCCCACTTAGTAATTATAAATGTCCGGGTCAAAACCTAGTTTTCCTGGGGTATACCGTAAGACCTATAATATGTATATTGTTTGCGCCACATAGGTAGACTTACCTCGTCTAGCAACTCTTCTGATTCTTCAAATATGGTTGGAATGGCGCCAGGTTTCAGTACAGTCCGGTGTTCTCTTCTACATATTGATTTGTCTTCGAAATGCTTTGAGCACAAAACACTAGATGGATTGGGCTATCAATTTTTTCTATTAATATTTCTAATCCAAATATTTCTTAAACTGTCATCTTTTGGAAATCTGAAATAAAAGCATACCTACATTAAAAAAAATAGGCATCTATCGAGTAGGTCGTTACGTTCCCCGAACTTAGCTCAGTGTTGATACTGTGTCGGCCCACGCGATATCACGCCACCGCATTCCACGGCCCAGACGCAGTGTCAGCAAAGATAAGCGCCCGAGCTTTCGTTAGAATTTAAGACGTAGGTTTAAACAAGTTTAGGATCAGCTTCACTAGGAATAAGACGTGCCTAACATCGGTACATTAAATAAGTTTGAATTAATTTGTATTTTTAAAAACAGAAATAAACGCTCTCGAAAGTTAACTGGCGCAGCCGGTAGGATAGTCGGCTGTTGCCATCGCGGAGTATTTTTCTCAAATAGATAATCCTCTAGTGTGTGGCAGCAAAAAGTTTTAACGGCCTACCGAGAAAAAATCCTAGAGTCAGTGCATCCGTTAACCGGCTATCCTCGAACCAAAGAAATACGTTACTTCGAGCAGTGAAACATGGCGATTGGACTGTGAGTACGAGTAAAATCCTTCTACTTCCTTTCTTTCCCATCATTTCCCTGATTTTTGTAATTTAATTAAGTTTTGTGACGAAAATTGCACATCAATTAAATAATTGCGACGAAAACTGCGCATAGTTAAGTAATTAAGTGTTTGTGACAAAAACTGCACATTAATTAAGTAATTGCGACGAAAATTGCGCAGAATTAAGTAAAATAAATTAGTTTATATTATTAAAGTAAAATTAATTACTTTTAGAAAATTAGCTTACCTAATTTTCATAAATTTATTGTAATATAAAATCTATTGCATTTAGTTAAGGATTTGTAGAAATTAAGTAAATTGTCTAATTAAGTGTATAACTGTGTATTTACCTGAATTACTAAAATGGCACAAGAAAATAGAGGCCCTTTGCCTTTACCCGTATTACCACAAGCTCAAATCCCTAAAGAAATGTTATCATTAATCCCAGAATTCAATGGCGAAACAAAATTATTAAATTTATTCCTAAGAAAATGTGAATATGTTTTACGTCAACTACAAGGCACACCGCCCCGCAATGAATTTCTCATGCAATACATAACTAGTAAATTGACCGGAAAAGCCGCCGCGGTTATCAGCGAGCGTAGCGATTTTGAAACTTACGACACCCTGCGAGAGGTACTAGTGCAACATTTCGGAGATCCTCGCAGCGAAGAATGTGTCGCTATCGAACTCGAGTCTCTAAAAATAAGAAATAATGAGAGCTACTTAGATTTCTGTAGCCGCATTCAGGATGTCCGCGCTATCCTATTTTCTAAGGTATTCCAGAGTAACAATGCAGAAATGAGAATTGCTAAGAAAATTATTTATGACAACACCGCGCTTAACATATTTTTATATAACTTACCGGAAAACATGGTACGAATTGTCAGATTGAAAAATCCAGCAACTCTTGAGGACGCTTTAAAAATAGTGTTAGAAGAGGTAAACTTTCATGAGCAGTATAACCTCCGCTCAAAATTACTCAATAGGTCCCAAATTTCAATGCCGCTTCAAAATCAAAACAATTTTAGACCAACAATTCCCACACAATTTAAATTTGGCATTCCCGGAAACCAAAATTTATATGTACCAGCCCCTAGGCAGCCTACACAGCCTACACAACACCAAGCAGTGAGCAGACCGCAGTTTGGATATAAACCCAACTTCGGGCCACAGGTAAGTCCACAGGGCTTCCGCCCTCAGCCTGGACAGTTCGGATTCAGACCCCAGCAGCCTGGACAGTTCGGATTCAGACCCCAGCAGCCTGCACAATTTGGATTCCGCCCTCAGCCTGGTCAATTTGGATACCGCCCTCAACCAGCTCAATTTGGTTACCGCCTACCACAGCCTCAAGCACCAAAGCTAGGGAGCAATGACGTCACAATGCGCACAGCCCCTGCACATCCGCCTAGACATCCAGTAAATGAGATGTACACTACAGACGCGCAGGACTACAACGCTGAATACGGTGAGTATGCACAGCACTACGACCCTTACCCGGTTTATTATGAAGAATACCCTACATATGATTTTCCGGAACCCGAGGAAATCCCGGAAAATGCGGAAAACGCCGAAGTTACAGACGAAGGTATTGAAAATGAAAATTTTTATATGACGGCCTCCCCAAATCACCCGAGATAATTCAAATTAATTACGACGCTACTCTAAAATTGCCATACATATACGTACCAGATATAGACGGAAAATTTATGTTAGATTCAGGAAGCACCAGGTCGTTTATAAGCCCCACAAAGGCTAACGAGTACTATAGTGAACTGAAACAGTACGAACCATTTACAGTCACTAGTACGCATGCTTCCAGCACCCATAATGAAGTCGTGAAAATTCCGAATTTCCAAATTTTCAATAAACCAGGTTTCCACAAATTTTTCATCTATGACGTGGATAGAAAATACGATGGTGTAATTGGATTAGACCTTATGTCGAAACTGAAAGCCAACATGGACTTAGGTAGGAAAATTCTGAAAACTGAGGAAACTACTATACCTATCGTTTACGACCGCGAATACATAATCAACTTAGAAGCTCGCTCTGAGCACCGAGTGAAATTACCGGTAAATCTCGAAAACGGTGACGCAATTATCAATTTTACACAATTATCCGAAAATATACGTATGCCTTCAGCTATAGTTAAGTGTGAAAACTATTTCGCGACAACCGTGATCCAAAACGCATCGGAAAGAGACATGACAATGACAGTTACAAAACCGTTTAAAGTGACAAAAATTAGTGATGAAAATGAAATTTGTGACGTAAACTACAATAATGACATGACTGACGTAGACGTAGATGACTTATTGAAAGAAAACTTGAAAAAACTACGACTTGACCATTTAAATTATGAGGAAAACAAAGCTATACGAGACTTATGTGAGGAATATAAAGACATATTTTACTGTGAAGACTTACCGTTAACATTTACGAACCAAGTTAAACATCATATCAGGACAGTCAACGAGGACCCTATCTATATAAAACCATATAGACAGGCTCCAGCCCAAGCCCAGGAAATTAAAGCACAAGTTGACAAATTATTAAGGGATAATGTGGTCCAGGAGTCACATTCACCCTGGAGCGCCCCCGTTCACCTAGTTCCAAAAAAAATGGATGCTTCCGGACAGCCTAAATACAGAATGGTTATTGACTACCGCAGACTTAACGAAATTACGACTGACGATAGATACCCACTTCCCAACATTTGCGACTTATTTGATAAATTAGGTAAAAGTAGCTATTTTACAACTCTCGACTTAGCTTCCGGATACCACCAAATTGAAATTGCAGAACAAGACAGACAAAAAACTGCATTTTCCACCCAAAATGGACATTACGAATTCCTTAGAATGCCATTTGGTTTAAAGACAGCTCCGGCGACGTTCCAACGCGCTATGGATAATGTGTTGAGAGGTCTACAAGGAATACACTGCCTTGTCTACTTAGACGACATTTTAATCTATTCAAATGGTCTAGTAGAACACCTAGAAAAACTCCGAAAAGTTTTTGACAGACTTAGACAAACCAACCTAAAAGTACAACTTGACAAATCCGAATTCCTCCGAAAAGAAGTGCAATATCTAGGACATACTTTGACTAAAGACGGACTCAAGCCAAATAACGACAAGATAAAGGTAGTACTAAACTATCCTATCCCAGAGACTCAGACTGAAATCAAACGATTCCTAGGTTTCATAGGATATTACCGTAGGTTTATAAAAGACTTTTCCAAAATAACGCAACCCCTAACCGCCTGCCTGAAAAAGGGTAAAAAGGTGGAAATAACAGAAAAATACAAAGAAGCTTTCCAAAAATGTAAAGAGTTATTAGTAAATGCCCCAATTTTACAGTACCCAGACATGACGAAACCTTTCATCCTCACCACTGACGCCTCGGAAGTAGCAATTGGTGCTGTTCTCTCCCAAGGCACCATAGGCACAGATAAACCTGTAGCTTACGCCAGCCGTACGCTTACAGATACCGAGAGGAAATATAGCGCAATAGAAAGAGAACTATTGGCTATAGTTTGGGCCACTAAACATTTCCGCCCCTACCTCTACGGACACAAATTCGACATAGTAACAGACCACAGACCTTTACTTTGGCTTTACCAACTTAAAGAACCAGGAAGTAAATTAACGCGCTGGAGATTACGACTCCAGGAATATGATTTCGATATAAAATACAAAAATGGCCGCAAAAACACAAATGCTGACGCCTTATCTAGGCTTAAGGTAAATGCCCTGGAATCAGAAGAAAATGACGACTGCTCTATGATAGTTAACTTAGATAGACCAACCGAACAAACGACTGACAGACAGAACGACAGTGACTCTGGCACTATTATACTTTCCGACTCGAATCGAACCGCTACAGCTAGCCCTATAAGTTTATCTGACGACGAAAGCATAAACGAAGAGTTATTACGTAAAGAATCACACTGGCAAGTTAGGTCCGAAACCGAATCTAGCCATAGTCAAACTATTCATTCAGGTAAAGATTTAGATTCACCTGGAATCCCCATTTTGCAAGAAGCCGTAGACACAAAACCAAACCAAATACTAGTTTTTCAAAAATTTGGAAACGACATGCAAGTAACCGATTTATCCACAAAACACCAGAAAATTCTGGAAGTGTTTCTCCCAATAAATAATTTGGAAATAATTAAAGAATTTTTGAAGAAATACGTAAAACCAAAAGTTAAATATTTTATTTACTTTGAGAAATTCGAACACAGGCGCGATTTCGGAAAAACGATAATAACACTATTTAAAAAAGGCACTGTTAACTTTTATGAATGCACAGAACGCGTAGTAAATGTAGAAGACGAGAACGAACAAAAACAAATAATAGAAAAAATACACGACGGTAAAACATGCCATAGAGGCATATCAGAAACGGTTAAAAGAATCAAGCGAAACTACTATTGGCCGAACATGCAGGAAACAGTAGCAGCTGTTATAAATTCTTGTGAAAAATGTAAAGTTAGCAAATACGACCGTAAACCCATTAAACCAGTACTTCAACTTACGGAAACACAAGAATCCCCATTTCAGGAAATATTCATTGATATTTTCTCAATAGAATCAAAACATTATCTCACCATTATTGATGCCTTCAGCAAACTAGGACAAGCTTTGGAAGTACCGTCCCGATCTACCCCGGGAATAGTTAGAGCATTACTAAAATATTTCAGTTTTTATGGAATTCCCAGAAAAATCAGTTGCGACCCCGGAACCGAATTTAATAATGAATTAATGAAGGAATTAACAGATTTGCATAAAATTAAATTACATATCGGAACACCCAATAACTCAAACTCTATGGGAATGGTAGAGCGCTTCCATTCCACCATCATAGAAATTTACAGAATAGCTAAATACGAGAGGAAATACACAGATGCCGCCTCCGTAATGACCTATGCTATACTTGCGTACAATAATGCTATACATAGCGCTACTGACCTAACTCCTTTCGAAATAGTATTCGGGCATACCTCAGTTAACTCCGCTTTCGATACAGATTTCGATAAAGCTTATAAGCAGCAATTAATTAAGGACCACAGAAAAAGGATTCAGGAATTATACAAACACATTTCCCAGAAAATGAGCAAAGAAAAAGAAAATGTAGTTAGAAAAAGAGGAGGAGAATTAGGACCGAATTTAGAAGCAGGAAAAGTAGTTTTCGCCAAAGCAGTGAACAAAAGACAGGCAAAAGATAAACCCAAATACCAAAAGGCAGTAGTAACAGGAGAAGTAGTCAGGAACGTAGTCCCCGTAGAAGTCAGGAACAGGCAGACCAAAGTTCCCCTTAAAAACGTGAAACGTCCTCCACAGGTGGTGCTGCCTACTTCTGATGGCATGGACATCGACCCAGGCCCTTCTGGATCGATACAGTCACCAAGACCAGGACCTTCAACTGCAAAGGATTGAAAATAATCCGGGTCTTCTACCCGTCAAGTTAGGAAAAGCATTTCTAGAGCGAAACGAATGGTCTATCGTAAAAACAATTAAATTAGAAGGATTAGCCTATGATTTAGAGCTGAACTCAAACCACTTTTCCGATTTTTGTACAAACTTAGAAACTTTCCAAAATATTTCCGCAATAAGTGGTATAAATGAGAACAAAATTCAGGTGCAATACGTAAGGGATGAAGCCATCGAAAAGTTACAGCAATTAATCCCTCAGAAAAGGGTCAAACGTGGCCTTATTGATCCGTTAGGCTCACTAGTTAAAGTTATAACTGGCAATTTGGACCATGACGACGCCGTTCATTTCGATACACTTATAGCAGACATAGATAGCCGCGAAACCGCGACATCTAATAAAATAACAATCATTTCTGAAATGTTAGATCACGTAGTTAACTCCACTAAGGTTATTGATGAAAACACCAAGATACTAAGCGATAAGATTATGAACTTAGAACAATTTTATAAGAATAACGTAAACAGGCAAAGCTCGGAATTACTTCAGTCTCATATAATTAATGTATTTAACTTATTTATAATTAATTTCAGAACCATCTCTATGAAGCTCAGTGACATAGAGACGGCAATAGCATTTAGTAAAGTTTCCGTTCTACATAAAGTTGTTCTTAACACCCAGGAATTATTAATGTTGTTAAAAGAAATAAGTAATGTTGAACAATTAATGTATCCAGTAAATGAGCAAAATTTAGTAAACTTAGAAGAGACATTTACGGTAAAAACCTATGCTAGAGATAGTGATGTTATATTTATAATTAATGTGCCTTTAGTTGATAACGTTACTTATAGTTATTTCAAATTGTACCCACTCCCTGTGTTCCATGATCCTAGCGAAGAAGTTTACGCCATTATCCCTGAATTCCCTTACCTAATAGTAGAAGGTAATAAGTACCGTCCAATAGTCCAGGAATGCAGAGAAATAACAGCTAGAGAATTTTTATGCCCAGAGAAAGCCCTAGCCATGCATACAGCGGAAACCTGCGAGGAGCAGCTAATGCAGTTTCAACAGAATGCCACGAGATGCTACCCCCACCGAGTCGAGCTGGAAAACCTGAAAATCCAGAAAATTAGCCGAAATATGTGGATAATATTTGTGAAAATCGAGAAAACCATAGCCCAGAGATGTGGAGATGACGTAGTACAAGAACGAATCCGAGGAACATATATATTAACTATACAGAAGCCGTGCGACGTCTTCATCGATAACCTGTTAATCTACGGACACCGTTTCCACTCGTTAGATATGCCGCACTATAAGCAGGTACCTATAGTCAACCTGCCTAGTTTACCCGACAACCAGAAAATCGTCGAAGCGAATGCCGATCCGGTAAGCCTTAAGAGTGTGGACCTGGACGCCATTCAAAGCCTCAACGAATTATTGAAGAAAAGCCCCAGACGCGGAAACAGCGAAATTAGTGTGAAAAGTGTTAGTGTTGCCACCATAGTGTTATATATGGTGATTATGGTCATTATAGTTTACGCGATTTGGTGGAAATATAAGTGTTTCATGCGAAGAGACAATATGGAACAGAACATTGAAGAAAATGTTAATGGGGTACCAATTCCCCTTTTAGTAGCTTAAGAAAATGTCGGGAAATTGTAAAGAGCAAAGTTCTCGGAAAAACTACATTTTTCCGATAACTTCGGTCTAAGGGGGAAGGCGTTACGTTCCCCGAACTTAGCTCAGTGTTGATACTGTGTCGGCCCACGCGATATCACGCCACCGCATTCCACGGCCCAGACGCAGTGTCAGCAAAGATAAGCGCCCGAGCTTTCGTTAGAATTTAAGACGTAGGTTTAAACAAGTTTAGGATCAGCTTCACTAGGAATAAGACGTGCCTAACATCGGTACATTAAATAAGTTTGAATTAATTTGTATTTTTAAAAACAGAAATAAACGCTCTCGAAAGTTAACTAGGTACAAGAGTAAGTCAGTACTTACTGATGTTTGTAAATAAGTAAACGTGTTAGTAAATATGATAAGACATTTTTTTAAAGACTCCAGCACTGATTTCGGCCCATCAACACTGTACAAGTAGATGAACTGTCAAATTACGTCTCATACGAAAAACATTTTTAAAATTCTCATGTGTTTCAAAGATATTCTTAGTTCAAATCGATTTGAGAGCAAGGGACAGATTACAGCTCGCTACTATCTAAAGAACAACAATGGTTATGACATGGTAAACAAAAAAATACTTTTATTTACTTTTATAGACTTTTATTATCAAAGAGATTAACTTACCGGTGTAACGTAATTTCTGGGGTTTTATTGTACGATTCGTTAGAACACTTTGGGGGCACAGCACTTCACCATGATATTTTTGTAAGAATAACACTTTTTATCAATTATAACCACTTAAAAACTCTGCTACAATAACAATACGACGCCATGCGTATCTTATTTTAAGATAAGTTACATAATATGGCGACTGCCACGGTTTCAATATTGTCTATGTGTGCGATGGTGTTACAATAGATGAAAAAAAGGGACAACAGATGTATAATTTAAGGGTAACAGGGAATGTGAAAACGATATTCTTTACTTATGTCTAAGTGTGAGTAAAATTATGTTTGGTCTGCTTCCCTTTAAAAGTTTGTGATTTAGCTCAATAACGGTTGGCAACCGCGGCAACACGTTCCCACGGCGTCAGCACAACGTGCCATCGCCGTGTTGCGACACCGACCGGACGACCGACATCGGACTCCGGGAATCAACACATTATTCTAGAACCCCACATCGAGTGGACCTTTACTTTAATTAATTTGTAACAATTAATTTTTATTAAAGTATTTTAAAATAAAAACATTTTTTTTTGAGATCTCGATCTAGCGCCTGCAAAAGTAGAGTAAAAATATTTTCAAGCTTTTGTATTACATATTCAGTAATTTCTATTATTGTTTTTCAATTATTTAACTACAGTGTTTTTTTAAACTAGTTATCCGAGAATCAGAGCTCGTATTTGTATGACTTAGTCTTTGTGAGGGTATCCATATATGGGAATCGTGAATCGACCAGTGTTTTCGCGTTTTCTGTAGAACATCGAGCAAATTTTCGGTAAATTTTTGATAAAATTTACGTCCCCGGAGAAAACTCTTTTCACCCCTTATATATTAAAAATATAATATTTTGGGGACATCTTACACACGGCCTCTGACCCCAAACTAAGCATAGCTTGTGATATGGCTGCCAGAGACTGATTTACTACATATACTTATTTTTAAATACATACTTATATAAATAGTAACTAAATAACACCCAGACACAGAGCAAACATTTATGTTCATCACAAAAATATTTGCCCTGGGTGGGGATCGAACCCACGCCTCTCTGACCCAGAAGTTAGGATCACTAACCACTGAGCCACCGAGGCAGTCCTTAAATTGTAACAAAATGTCAAATTTTGTTACACAATTAACTGTTAGTTTATTGTTTTTGTATGATCAGAGACAATGGGACCTCAAGTTGTCTCTGGTATGATCAAGTTAGAAGATTACCTTAACACTGTAAAAAAAACATAATTAAAATAAATAGATCATAATGTGTAGGTACACAAATATTATTACCTGTTTCGTTTAATTCATTTCCAATTAAATTTCAGATGTGTCCTTTGTACTTTCTAATTAAGTAATTAGGTAGTAGGTAGGTACTTATGATGTCTCATTTATCATAAACATCAGGACACTTTCTGGCATATTAAATTGATTTTTCGTCGTCCGTTATAGCCGTCATGCAACAAAAGGAACGTGCGTGATAAATCATCCCTTATTGTGGCATAATCTATTTTAAAAGGCTATGCAAGTACCATTTTTCATCACAACATCTTCAATATCAAAGATATTTTCATAGAAAGTTTCAACCCCAATTTCACCCTTTACCCTTTTTTTTTTTCACCATTTAAGTAATTATTGAAAAAAACATTGAACACAACAATTTTAATTATAAATGAACTATTTAAATATAAATTTTCAAAACCGTAAGCTATAAAACCAAGGACTTTCATACAAACGTTTTCACCCTTCTTTACCCCCTTAGGGGTTGAATTTTTAAAAATTCTTTCCTAGTACACCCCTACGCATCAAGACAAATACACCTTCCAAATTTCAATGGTCTGCGACCAGCTGTTTAGGCTCTGCGTTGTCTGTCAGTCAGGACTTTGGTTTTTATAGGTACTCGTATATAGATAAGATAGATAGATAGAGATGGATTCTATATGGGTAGGTATTTGAATGAAATACAGTACTTTTGAATTTTTTTGAATAAGGCTCTCGAAATATATCTCGCCTTGCTCTTGACCGCTTTGATTCATACTCGCCAATCTTTTCAATTAGAACTTAGACAAATCTTATCGAAATCGGCTGAAAAATTAAAATAATCGGCCAAGTGCGAGTTAAACTCGCGCACGAAGGGTTCCATACCGTACGGAAGCCCCCCTTAATATATTTAATTTTAATTTAACTTATTATTTTTGAAGTAAATATACAACATAATTTTCTGTGAATATTTCAAGCATCTTCCTGTTGCCTTTCTTTGTACCTAACGAGCAAAAAAATCACGTTTCTTGTATGGGAGCCCCTCTTAAATATTCATTTCATTTATATTTATAATTGATTTTTAAAATTCATATTTAAATAAATATTCTGTGAATATTTCAAGCATCTACCTGTCACCGTTATTAATATCGATCGAAAAATTCAGGTTAGTTGTATGGGAGAATCCCCCCAACCCTAAAATATTTTTTTCTGTTTTTAGTGTTTGTTGTTATAGCGGCACCAGAAATACGTAATCTGTAACAATGTGAAGGTTCTGGCTATTATGGTTCATGAGATACAGCCTGGTGACAGGCAGACGGACAGACGGACAGCGGAGTCTTAGTAATAGGGTCTCGTTTTTACCCTTTGGGTATGGAACCCTAGAAATGCGGTACATAGAGGAGAACTAACGTTCGAGCAGGTGAAAGAAAATATTGCAAAACTCGATACGGAGACGATTCGCTTGCTAAGTAAATAAATAAATAAAATTAAATTCTAACCGCCTCACCACAAAAAATTTAAACACGCTTTAAACAATATTTTGCCGTTTTTGTACTGTTAATCTTTGTCTAAAGCGTGTATAAAACTTTTGTTTTAAGACGGTTCATGTTTTACGTTAGTTTGTGAAATGGTCGGATACCACAGACTAGGCATAATGACTGGGTAAAAAAACAATACTATAACTACTGAAGCCTAACTCGATGTGAAATAAATGTAAACAAACAAAAAAAAAAATCAATTTTATGGTTATCAGTTCAAGACAGTGTTACGGATATCAGAATTTCTATAGTTTGTCATATAAATCATCCAGACTTTTCGTAATGTCAATCGAAAAGTCATATAAATTTACTATATTTATAGATCAATAGCAATAACAAATTGCCAAGAAGTGAGTTTTAAAAGAAATCAGAATATTCAGTAATTACTTACATTGAAATTTGCATCAACCCTAGCCATTTTTTCGTTTGAGTGCAGAAATCTTAAACATTTGGGAACTTTTTTATTATTCTGGAAAGTTGGCAATAAGGTCTTTTGCTATAAGTAATGGAAAAACTGCGAAAATTGTTGTAATTACATCACGAAAAAAGTACTTTTTTCGATTACAAACTTATCATTGCAGCTGAGTCACGTACATCTATCTGTAAGGTTAATCAACTGCAAAGTTCAGTTTGTCGTGACATTAATTCAATGTTGAAGTCGGTTAATAGTTTGACTTATAGTACCTACATTCGGCGCGCGAGTTGAATGCAGAGCTTAGGAATGCGGTAGTGCTGTTATAATATATAATATATATATACATATATATAATATTGTATGTAAACATACATAATATACTACACTGCAGGCGCGTGAGGTGGGGCGTGCGGATAGCGGGGGGAGATGCTCCCGCTCTTTACCTCAGACCCCGACTGCATTCAACTCGCGCGCTATCTGTACCTAGTAATGTTTTAATAATTTATGTAAGTACCTGCCTGCTTACATGCCAGTACGGAAGCCTTGCAGTGCGAGCTTAACTAGTTTTTCATAATACAAAATCGCGTTAAATATAATCGAGATGCATATAGTCGATACGATTCGGCGCTCTTGTGTACGAGCCTTTAGATCCCTCTCTCATCTTTAGATCCCTCTCTCATTATAAACTTACAATAAAGCGAGTGAAGCCACGGGCAGAAGCGTGAGCAATTGAGAATTACAAAAAAAAAGTTCTCTACCCCTGCTGTCAGTGGTTGCTAGGCAACGCTTTGTTGGTAAACATTTCACATCGAATTTGGCGGAAGTTTATTTAATCAAACAACAAATGACAAAGATAAACCTTGTCAAAGTTTGGGAGTGGGGTCGTGACGTCACCTCTCTTACAGAAGTCTATACATTTGAATGGCACTTGTGACGTCACGCGGAACTTTGACGGACTATATCTTCATCAATTTTTGTTTAATTGCCAAAAGAAAAACAGATGTTTAATATTTTTTGATAGTGTCTTTGACGGATTAATTATATTTTTTTAGTCATTATGCCTATTCTAAAGCAAGTTTTGTTCCACCTAGCCATTTTGACTATCTAGAACTAACTACACTAGCAATACTACATATTATGCTATCTCAATGCAAACAAGTCATCCGATATAACAACCAGACATCGAATACCAAAAAAGCTTAATAATTTATCTCTGGTGAAGCCACAGCGTGACACCGACGTGACACCACCAGGAGTTAGAACCAAGCGTTTCGAATCCACATTCCTTACAGGAACAGCCAGAATGTGGAAATTGTGGAACGCTTTGCCTGGGTCTGTCTTCCCGCTAAAGTACAGCGTAAGTGTCTTCAAATCCCGAGTAAATAGGTATCTTCTAGGAAAGCGAGTTACACTCTACATAGACCGCATATCTGCAATGTTGCCAATTTAGAGAAGTTAAGTTTTGACTTCATGCTTTACACAATTAATATTCATATTCATATTATTTTATTGATATCAACATACAAGATACAAGTCGTACAAATCAATAAATATTGTTATTATAATAATAATAATATTGTTCCTTAAAATGTCAGCTTTGCTAAAGCAAATTACAATTATCTTAAAATTAAAAGAAAGAATAATTGCTTAGTCAAATAAACTATCAAATATTAAATTGTGCAAACAAAATAATAATTATTCAATATATATAAGTCAAATTTACAAAATAATTAAAATAAATAAATAAAAAAATAGTTTCAATTTTTCAACGTTAATAATATGTAATCCCTTCTACTTCCAATCCTTGACTACGCTGACGTCTGCTATCTGGATCTCACTCAAGAATTGCTAAATAAACTTGAGCGACTTCAAAACTTCTGCATAAGGTTCATATTTGGCTTGCGTAAATATGACCACGTCTCAGAATATCGCGCAAAACTCTAGTGGCTTCCTATTCGTCGTCGCCGGGATGTTCATATCGTTTCTTTTCTTTACAATACTCTCTTCAGTCCTTCTTCTCCTACCTACCTTCAAGAACGCTTTATTTTCCGGCGTTCTCTTCTAACCCGCTTTTTAAAATCATCTGAGAATCTTAAACTTGACGTTCCTAAACATAAGACAAACTTTTACGCTTCATCTTTTACTGTGGAATCTGTTAGATTATGGAATGAGTTACCGGTGGATATCAGACGCGCCCCATCACTGAATGTGTTCAAACAAAGAGTCAAATTGCATTACCTGTCTTCTTAGGTACTTACATTATTGATTCTGCTCGCTTTATATATTTATTTATTTAAGTAAGTATAAGTAATAATAGTATGTAATCATATAAGTAAGTTTATTTTTGTATTATGTAATACATGTATGTTTATGTGTCTAGGTAGGCATTTATACTTATTTCAATAAATATTATTTATTTATTGGTTTGTTTGTTATAAGTGTTCATTGTTTATTTTTAAATTCTTTTGTTAAGGCCGCTGTTTTGTTAATTTGCTATTTCCTGTCCGTTCTTGGTTGCCTGGAAGAAATCGCTTGAAGCGATAAGGCCGCCATTTGGTATAACTTTGTAATGTTTTTATTTTTCGTATGTTTTTTGTATTGTAATTGTACTAATAAAGAATTATCTATCTATCTATCTATGTAAGTATGTCATAAATTTCAAATATTGCATTAATTATTAGGTATATAAATTAACGAATATGAATTTGTAACAAAGTAATAACACTTTCCAATATAATGGAAAATATTCTAAAATAAATACATTCATGTCAACAATTTCATTTAAAATAATTTCAATGTCAAAGTATAAATAATAATTATAATTCCCTTAACCTATAGACAACTCACTAGAATCGTAAAATGCATGTTCGACCAGCATGAGAATAGGCCCAATATTTAAGGCGCCATCGTAATTTTAATAGCAATTTAGTATGTAACTGTTTATTTTTCACTAGACAGCGGTAAAATTCAACCTACAGAAACCGATATATTTTACTTTTAAGAATAGTAAAATATAACATTCATTGTATTATTTGTATTGTAAATAAAAATTATGTAAAAGGCTTCATTGAAAAACGGGACCCTATTACTAAGACTTCGATGTCCGTCTGTCTGTCTGTCATCGGGCTGTATCTCATGAACCATGATAGCTAGGCAGCTGAAATTTTCACAGATAATGTATTTCGGCTGCCGCTATAACAACAAATACTAAAAACAAAATAAAATAAATATTTAAGGGGGGCTCCCATACAACAAACCTGATTTTTTTAGCTGTTTTTGGCTCTATATTAATAACAGGTAGATGCTTTAAATTTTCACAGAATATTTAGATGTATATTCACTTCAATAATAAATAATTAAAATAAAATAAATATTTAAGGGGGGCTCCCATACAGTAAGGAACCCTCCGTGCGCGAGTCCGACTCGTACTTGACCGATTATTATCCTATCCTACGGGAACTGTTAAATTTTTTGGGATAAAAAGTGGCCATGTCAATTTTCGTCTTTCAAACTATATTCATGCATTAAGCCAAGTCAATTCGTTGCTCCGTTGCTGAGAAAAAGTTATTGTCTTATCCTAAGGGAACCACAATTTTTCGGGATGGAAAGTATCCTATGTCACTTTCCGTCTTCCAAACTATGCCCACCCCAAAAATCAAGTCAATCCGTTGCTCCATTGCTAAGAGGCAGTTATTGTCCTATCCCATGGGAATCACGAATTTTCTCGGGATAAAAAACTATAGTTTTTTATCCCGGTAGAAGCTGTTACAAGTTTTGAATGAAAAACCCTTGTCTTACAACGAGATAAAACAGTCTCCAACATAATTACCATAATTTTGACTTGAAACAAAGATTGTCTTCAAAATAAAATTCATTGTCTCAATTTAATACAAAAAAAAAATCAACATTTAAGACTTTTAGGTTATTGACAGTAGAAATTGAATTTTTTGTTACAAGATAAATGACGCTTTGGATTAAAAATACATTGTCTGACTCCAAAAATAAAAATAAGTATGCTTCAAAAATGTTGATTGTCTTTTATTAAGAAAATGACGCGTCTTGAAGACCAAAAAACCGCTTCCTCTTGGATGAAGATATTGAAGGATTCTTCTATCGACAATATTTTCTCTTTACCTAAGACATTTAAGTCTGGATTTGAGCATATCAACTAAAACAAAAAAATGCTTTATTCAAGAAAATATTGTTTTCCCCATATATGAAACTACATTATTCTTGACCAATAAATATATTCTTGGTACAAGACTTTTTTTCTTTGCGTGTATCCTATTATCACTTTCTGTCTTTTAAACCATAGGTATCCATACCAAAAATCAAATCAATCTTTTGCTCCGTTGCTGCGTCAAAGAGGAACAAACTTTTCGGACTGATAATATTAAAGTATGATGATTCTGTACCATAAAGGTAGAATAAAGAAACATGTTAAACCTCTAATGATAGTAGATTTAAAAATATTTTTAATGTCAGACAAAATGACGGCCTGGTATTAAACGTCATAGTAACATGTGGCATGCAGAGGGAAAAAAACATTTTATCCAATTTTAATGTCAGTTGTCATTTTCAATCCATACTTTATTTCCTTTTCAAGGGGATATAATGGTGGAAAAACAATTTGTCCCCTTGCCATGGACCTGTGATTTATAAAAATCTGCAGACAATGTTACCAAACCAACAAACTTTTCTGATTTGTAATATAAGTGAGGATTAACAAGGCTTATATAACTTAATACATTTTGAAAACGTTATTCAATATAGTCATAAAATTTTGAACTATCTATAACATTATATAATCACGGTATCAGATACAATAGTGAATATAAACAACAACGGACGTCATGATGTTTCTCAGTTCTTAAGTTTTGTAATCGTTATTAAATGTTATCTTATCAACTATTAGAGAATTAAAGTAGGGACAAGATAATAGGTCACTTTTGACATTTCATTTTATGCAAAGAAAAATATACCTTGTACTAAAGGAATAAAACTCCAAGCCGTATTCGAGAACACTTATCGGTCGTCGTCAATATTGTTTTCATGAGTTTTATTCCTTTAGTGTAAGGTATATTTTTCTTTGCATTCATGAACTGTCAAAAGTGACCTATTAAAATGACTCCACTTTAGTTGATAGAATCATCACTTTGACCACAGAATAACGCACTGCTAAACAATATCACAAACATAACTAGTAATGGCAGATAATATGGTGTCTTGATAATTTGTCTGTTTATAAGAATGGAAGGTTAAATAAATAGTTTTAGACCAAAGGAAGTACAGAAGCGATTTTAAGTGTTATAGAATATTATAATAAAATCCCTAGTCTTACACGCGCTTATAAAGAAATATTACAAATTATTACAGTAAGACAAATAAACAAATTAACGTCTAAGTGCGGTCCTAAGTTTATTTGATTATCACGTAAGATAATTCTAATCTCACTGCTGGATATAGGCCTCTCTCTTACTATGCCATCTGCCTCGGTCTTGAACCAATCGTGTTCAGGTTCGACCCGCGCATTTGACAATAGGTACGAGTACCTACTCTCATCGTCGACTCATCGCGGGAACCTCAAGTTCATGCATAATCAGAACATGCGCGTGGAAATATCTTCCTCAAGGAAGACTTGACTAAAAGTCTCGTGAAAATGTAATATGTGTAAGTTTAAAAGTAAGATTGGAATTTCTAATTTAGTTATTATCTAACAATTTCTTATCATTTTCCTGTTTTTCCGCTTCCCATTTTTTTACACTATCAACAATTCAACATGCACGCGGATATATCGCGATATCTTCCTTAAGGAAAACTTGACTGAAAATTTCGTAAAAATGTACTAAATGTAATTTTATAAGTAAGATTGGAATTTCTAAGTGAATCATTTGCTAATATGTTCTTATCTTTGGCCTGTTTTTTCCACTTCCCATTTTTTTACTACGATATCGGCTATCTTTTTCCCCTGTGTTTTATCCTGTATAGAATATTTCTTGGACAAATACGCGATACTGATAACCTTGTAGGTCACTGGATTCTTATAAAAGCCGAAGCTTCCATCTAATAAATCATATCATTTCTAACATTCATTTGAATCGGTTAAGTAAATTTTAAGCTAATTATTTTTTAAAGAAAGTAATTAACTAAATTTGGCTTTAAAAATGAAGTATGGGTGTGGCGTGATTTT
The DNA here is from genome assembly GCA_964007245.1 of Hypomecis atomaria. Taxonomy (NCBI): domain Eukaryota; kingdom Metazoa; phylum Arthropoda; class Insecta; order Lepidoptera; family Geometridae; genus Hypomecis; species Hypomecis atomaria. The sequence goes on from OZ023279.1 coordinate 25,801,742, forward strand.
ATTATTTATTTTGACGCTGACAAGAAACGCGGCAAAAACACGGGTAATTAAACTCCGTGACTCAGATTTTGTTTCACATAACATAGTGCAACCTGTTGTGCAACAAGGACGAACGAAACGAGAATTAACATCAACCAGAGATGTCAGCGGGACGCATCATCCAGAAATTCAACTGACGGTACCAGTCAACGGTGAGCAGTACTTTCTAGACCTGCAACTCAACAAAGACCTGCTGACGCGAGAACACACGCTGCAATATCAGAAAGAAGGACAAACTGTACAAAATAGACCTAAACTAGAAGAATTAGATCTGTGCTACTACACCGGCAGGGTGAGAGGAAAGCCCAACTCATTAGTTGCCGTGTCTACCTGTCACGGCGTCCGAGGAGTCATACACGACGGGAAAACGATGCGATACATTGAACCTGTGCGAGGACCTGAAATCCAGTCTCCTCATTATTTATACGACCATAAGGATTTTAACCCAAGTAACAACGTTGGACATCACGAGTACAGTCACATTTCTGATCTATCAAACAGAAGTTACCAGATCGACGTAAAAGGAAGTCAATTTGTCAGGCACAAAAGAGATACTTCTAAGCAAATACGTTTACCATACAATGCAAATGATGAAACTCGTTATATGGAACTGGTAATAGTCGTCGACAACGCAGAGTTCCGTGCTAACGGGGGTGATGTACAGGCTACTCACTCAAAAGTTTTTCAAATAGTTAACATTGTTAATACCTTCTTCTCGCAACTCAATATTTATGTAGCTCTTGTGGGAGTAGTGGTGTGGAACGAGCGGGATGAAGTCGTGATAGAAAATGACACAGTAGTTACACTTGAAAGATTTTTGGGATATAGGAGATGGAAACTAGCCCTTGAAATGCCAAATGATGCTGCCGTTTTACTTACTAAGCATCCTATAAATGCTTTAGGCAGAGCGTTTGACAAATTTACTTGCACAATAGAATCTTCAGGTGCTTTAGTTAGCACTATAGAAGAAAAACCCAGCTACATAGCGGAAACTGTTGCTCACGAATTGGGACACAATCTTGGCATGGATCACGACTCTGAAGTCTGCGAGTGTCCCGAAGGCTCACTTTCATGTATTATGAATGCAACGGTAAACAGACGCATAATACAAAATTACGTTCATTGGTCCGCATGCAATAGTATTTCTTTGGCTAAAAGTTACCGAAAAGATTGGGACTATTGTTTACGCAACAAACCGATTACTCTGTTTAACTCACCGAATTGTGGCAACGGTTTCATCGATCCAGGAGAGCAATGTGATTGCGGTACAGAAGCTGGCGTCGGTGGCATCAACCTGTGCCACGCGTGCTGCCACGCCGCCACGTGCACGCTGCGCAGTAATGCCACGTGTGGCGCCGGTGCTTGCTGCGACTTTACGACTTGCAAACTGAAGCCAGCTGGTGTAGTGTGCCGCGCGACAGATAAAGAATGCGATTTGCCAGAGTTTTGTACAGGAAGTTCAGAGTTCTGTCCCGCTGATGTGTATCGAATGGATTCTACGCCATGCGGAGAAGGAGACGACGCAGCGTACTGCGTGCGTGGTGCGTGTCGCTCTCATACCAACCAGTGCCGGCACCTTGGGGATGCCGCCAGCGAGTCTTCGGATCAACAATGCTATGACCGGAATACAGAAGGAACTCATTACGGTAACTGCGGCTTCGACCAAGTGAAGCTTAAATTCATTCCTTGTCCTGCCAGTGACATCCTTTGCGGAAAACTGCAATGCCGCTCCCCTAACAGGATTGGCATTTTTTTATCTTGGGTCAGATTTACATACAGTAATATGAATATTTCAAGTAATGGCTCAAATATTATGTGCCAGACTGTTACATATAAATATGGATTGGACGTCATCGATCCTGGATTAGTACCAGACGGCGCAAGGTGTGGAAATGAGAGAATGTGTTTAAAACAAAAATGTGTTTCCGTCGAGTCAGTACGTGAAGAGATAAGGAACGGCGAGACGTCTGTATGTCCTTCAGATTGCTCGGGACACGGAGCCTGCAACTCCGAGGGTCATTGCCACTGCAACGAGGGCTTCGCCCCCCCTCTGTGCGCGGAGCCCGGCTCGGGCGGCTCTGTAGACTCTGGACCTGTTGGACTGGTTAGTGTCTCGGATTTAGAAGATCCAATTCCGCATCCTGCAGGATTATTAGATATTTAATTCGGTAGCCGTAGTTCAGCTTTCTTTATAGGTATATAATTTATCTGGCTCCTGGTGAATACTTCTTTTGTATTATAATAGGTATATCTGGGGTTTTTTTTCCTTAGTATATAGCTTATCTTCATTACTGTTTTCTCAAGTCGAAAGTGTTCGACCAGGTCTGTTACCAGCGATGACTTATTGCGCTGAAACGTGGTTTCTTACTATGGGCCTTATTATAATCTGCAAGTAGTCTAACGAGCTATGGAGAGGGCTATGCTCAGAGTCTCATTGCGAGATCGAGTCAGAAATGAAGAGATCCGTAGAAACACCAAAGTTACCGACATAGCCCAACGGATTGGCGAGTTGAAATGGCAGGGTACATAGCGTGGAGGACTGATGACCAATGGGGTCGAAAAGTTCTCGAGTGGAGGCCATGTACCGGCAAGCGCAGCGTAGGACGTCCACCGACAAGATGGGAGGATGACCTTATTAAGACCGCAGGATCGCGCTGGATGCAAGCCGCTTCGAACCGGTCTTATTGGAGATCCATTGGAAAGGCCTATGTCCCGCAGTGGACGTTCTATCGCTCATGAATGGATGGATATCTTACATATATTGAAGTGGTAGTATACCTAAATGGAACATAATGCACTTAAAAATAGTCGGTGGACCTGGCAGAAACGTGGTGAGTGCATCGTGTTTTCAATAGACATTTCTAGAAATCAACTTAGGCATGAAGTGTCCGCAGAATCTACTGAACAACTCGAACTGTTTCAGACATAATAGGTAGGGATTATAAGTTTTTTGTTCTTTATAAAAAAAAAATGCGAATTATAATACCTACTTAGAACATAGTTAGAAGCTAAGATTTATTTATTTTCGACGAGTATTGTAATAGTAATTTATTATTTAAATCCATTGCTTGCCGCACTTACAGCGTACGCCAAAGCATGCGACAAGCTAGCTATTAAATTAATTAATAAAGTTGATGAATGTTATAAAATTCTGTGGTAAAATGTATTAAATAAAGTTGGTGAATGTAATGTAATAAAAATATATCATTAGATAGCAGTGAATAAATATTTCATTAGATTTAAATTTATTAGTGTACAAATATTTCAATTTTTTTATTTTTCATTAATAAGGGTTCCGTACCCAATGGGTAAAAACGAGACTCCGCTGTCCGTCTGTCTGTCTGTCTGACACCAGGCTGTATCTCTTGAACCGTGATAATAGCTCAGTAAAAATAGACTAACTTTGCACTAAATTTCCGATTCAATTTTTTATAAGCTTTAGGATCACTTACTGAGCATAAAATCACAAAATGCTGACAGATCCAGTTAGAGCTTCAAACGCCATCTTGAAAAAACGGTTTTGGCCGATATCTCGGAAACTATGCACTTTAGGGCAAAAGTCATGAAATGAAATGAAATGAAATGAAATGAAATGACGGTGCTTCACACCGATACGGCACACAAATATGGTTTTTTGTATGTAGATTATAAGTGTTTTAGTATATAAGTTGTTTAGTTTTAAAATAAAATTAATTACTACCGAAGACTGGTTTTAATTCACCACCTCCGAGAAGACCCCATCTGGAGCAACCAAGAAGAACCCAACTACCTGGAGCAGCAAGAAGAGCTCAGAGGGAAGCCGCCCGCCCAGCCAACCGGCTGTGACCAGAGGCTCCACCGCCCGCCCTCTACGAGGTTTCTGCCCGCCCTACGCTGAGCGCTGCTCCGCCCGCCCGCCTTCCACGAGGTCACGTCCGCCCGCGACGAGCCGACCTCCGCCCTGACGCCGAGCGCTACTGAGAGCAGCCTCCGCGCACCGTCCAGCACTCCCGCTGGACCTAACCCTTTCCCTCCACTGCGGCATGAGACACCTTGTAGCCGTTGCCATCTGCATCGTTCACGTGAGCCTGCGTGAACGGCAGTGGAGTATCATTCCCTGCGCACATTGCACGACGTGCGTATCCCTATTACCTTCCCCCATTCCGCTTGTTGCCTTAGGTCGCCGGCAACAGGTTTTCCCGTACCTATCTGTATATATGTATTATGTATATATCGCTCTATGGTTAGGGCTAGGTATTATAGATAGGTAGGTAGGTTAGCTAGGGACCCAGAGGTGAGTATCCTTGTATAGGAGAGTAGGGGTCTCTAACTTAGCTAGGGAAACCGTAGGGAACAGGTAAGTACTGATTTGAGTTAGGACCTAGTAGGGATAGGGTCCTGTAGGAAACCTAGGGAATCTATCAATAGGTACTAGTTTGACATTGTCATACTAGATCTTAGGGTCTTGTAGGTAATGTTAGGTACTACAGATTGATAGGCTCCCTCTTAGAAACTTGCAGTTTGACTGTTATAGTACTCAGAGCTCACGATCTAGTGCTTTAATAGTTTCATCAGGCGTTTAGGTAACTGCCAGTAGCCCATTGGCAGGTAGCCAAACGCTCTGAAGACTGTCAAGTCGCAACCAACCTAGAGTAATACAGATTTACAACCTGAATTGCTCTGGGTTTTCCGTCAGGCGTTAGAGAATTTAGTGGTCGGCGACTATTATTTAACCTAACGCCTGGACACCGGTGTTTATTGATAGCGCGAATAGGCAGGACGAACCAAAGTTACCGACGTAGCCCAGCTGATTAGCAAATTAAAGTGGCAATGGGCAGGACACAGAGTACGAAGAACGGATGGCCGATGGGGCCGTAAAGTTCTCGAATGGAGACCACGGACCAGCAAGCGCACTTTCACCGACAAGGTGGACTGACGATATAATAAAAATCGCAGGAACGCGCTGGATGCAGGCCGCTTCCAACCGGCCTTATTGGAAATCCATGGGGGAGGCCTATGTCCAGCAGTGGATGTCCTATGGCTGATAGATAGATAGATAGAATAGGCAGCGTTTGAAAATTGCAAATTCACACAAAGCGTCCCGATTGGCGGGAGGGGTCGCGGAGGGACACCGTGTCCCGCCCTCGCCGCGTGACGCCTGGGCTAGGCTTGATCTAGAAGTGATGTTGTACTAAGCCGAAAGGAGGTGGTTCAGTCCATCATTTTGAACCACTTTTACACTGGGGCAACCCTAAATTCGAGAAAAAATATTCAGCTGTTTCAGACAATTCCGAGTTGCAATTTTGTTTAGAATAGCTGATTTTTAGGGTTCCGTACCCAAAGGGAAAAACGGGACTCTATTACTAAGACTTCGGTGTCCGTCTGTCTGTCTGTCTGTCACCGGGCTGTATCTCATGAACCGTGAAAGCTAGGCAGCTGAAATTTTCACAGATGATGTGCTTCTGTTGCCGCTATAACAACAAATACTAAAAGGAGAATTAAATAAATATTTAAGAGGGGCTCCATACAACAAACCTGAATTTTTAGACGTTTTTCGCTATTAATAATAGTAACAGGTAGATGCTTGAAATTTTCACAGAATATTTAGTTTTATATTCACTTCAATAATAAAATTAAAATTAAATAAATATTTAAGGGGGGGCTCCCATACAGTACGGAACCCTCCGTGCGCGAGTCCGACTCGTACTTGGCCGATTATCTTTTATTTCTCGGATTTCGAGTTGACCCCATAGTAAAAGTTGTTTGAAATGATGAAAATAATTACCTACTTTCGGCTTAGAACTTACATGGTAAGCAAATAACTCTTTACTTACGAGTACGAGTATGTGGACGTTCTGAAAATTAAGTAAGTATATTTAAGTAGATACCTACGCCAAAATGCATCTTGCTCGTGCAACGTCACATTAATAAACTTTTAAGCTTAAGCGATAAGACGACCAATTTTTACACTAGTTTTTAACCGACTTCCAAAAAGGAGGAGGTTCGATGTTCGTCCGTTTCTATTTTTTGTGTATATTCATCGATAATTTCGCCAATAAATTGTGAACCGAATCGAAAAATTATTATATATTTCGAAAGGGTATACTCCCGAAGGGGAACAATGATATAAACAATTCGAGTGCAATATTCGAATTTTGTAGGCAGTTTGAGTGGCACATAATGGTACAGTGGTACATAATAGTGTTATATTATAATAAATTATAGATACAACCGTTTGTCTTAACGGACATACAATATTTGTTCATTCGTAATAGGTAGGTCCATACCTACTGTCCTCTCTAAAATAGCCGTTAGCTAATATTTACTACCTACATAACACTTGGTTAGACTATATCTGTATCTTCAAGTTCCGAATTCAAGTTCCGCGATTCCGATAGGTAAGTATTAGCACATTATGGTATAAGTGCGGTAAGTTGAAAATTACAGCCGAGGCAATATTGCTAGCCCGAGCCGTAGGCGAGGGCTGTAAGGAAGCAGAGGCTGTTATTTTCAAAGCGCACGTAAGTCATACGACGTTTATAATATATTTGCGAGGAAATTAATAAAACTCTGACTTTGAGTGAAAGTAGCATCGTGCGGAGTGAAAGTCGTGCATCAGTCGAAGCATCGTGTGTTTTACATTACATTACCGCACAAGTGCCGTAATGTCTCTCACTCTCTTGAGTGAAAGTAGGAGAACGAGACCACAGAGTTCTGCAGTCGATGGCGGCGTGCGTTTTACATTATAATAATGCACAAGTGCGTAATGAAATACATTACGATATTTAAATTGGTGTAATTATAGCCATTTTACGAGCAAATATGTTATACTTAATAGTAGTTTATGCGACTGTCATACACTCGTTACTATTATGAAACTCGCTGCGCTCGTTTCATAAACTCACACTCGTGTTTTAATACCCGTGTTATATGCAGTTGCATACACTACTTTATCTTCATTAATAAAAATAAAAAAAAAACATATTGCGAAACATTAAATTCACGCGTACGTGTATTGTCACAGTGTACTTGGCGCCATTAAAATCTAACCAATGAGAGCGCAGCTGCGCGCGCAGGGCCAATCAGGAGCGAGCGCGCGATGTTATAATGAGATTTTACGATATCGATGTGGATATTATAACATCATGTGAAATTGCTTAAATTGAGTGTTTTGTTGTCTGCGCTATAACAGTAGTCATTATAAGTCAAGTATTGGAAACATAAGTAGAATGTTACAACATTAGTGTAGATAAATAATATAACAATACTACGTATGAAGTCAGTGTAATCAATCAGCGCCGCTACATAGCAAAGTTCATAAAGCCCGTATCAATAAAAAAGCCCTCAAAAACAAAGTACCTCCAATATCATAATTCCCCTCGCAGTAATATAAGTGCAGGAATAACAGAAACAATACGCGAGCAATCACGCGGGTAACACGAACTGACGACGGCCATACTAGCGTCATCACGCGGTTTCACCTGCACTTAGTGTGTGCACAAGCCGTTGTGGTCCAGTGGTAATGACACTCGCCTTACAATCGTGAGGTCGTGGGTTCAAATTCCGGTCCCGTACCAATGAATCCCTTGGAATTTATGTACGGAATTTCACACCACTGGCTTTTCGTTGAAGGAAAACATCGTGAGGCAACCTGCATACGTCCGTAGAAGAAATTCGATGGCGTATGTAAATCCACCAACCCGCACTGGGCTAGAGTGGTGGATAATAGCCCAATCACTCTTCGTGGGTAGGCCTACGTCCTGCAGTGGACTATCAAAAAGGCTGGTACAGTACAGTGCAGAGTGTCGGAAGGTCCAATTTTTTTTTCATTTTTGATTTTCCAATTTGTTTTAAATCGCGACAGAAGATCTAACAAATCCGGACTAAGGGTTGTAGATCGGGACAAAAAAAAATCGGACAAATGTCTCTCTGATATCTCTGGTGGCCTGTGTTGGTCTTGGAACATACGGACGATTGTCTATGCCAGCGAGTCACTTTAGCAGATGGGCACTACTCCCGACATTTTGGGCGGATTGCGAACTCTGAGGCGCTCCTGAAACCGCCTCGCCACGGTAATGATATCATTACCGTGGCCTCGCTCGCTCGGAGCCGGACACTGGGATGCCCACACGTGGCCATAACCACGTCTTTCTAATGTTAGCCATGATTTATATTTCTTGCTGGCTCCAGGAGGCTGACATCATAACTACGTAATATAGCCATTTATACACCGTCAAGAGAACAGACTTTTATTTCCTACAAACCACATTTTGTACAATGCGACATAAAAGACTGGAAAATACATGAGGTCGCCACCATCGCTTTGTTAGCATATTTTGCGTTACTTTTTCATAATGATACGGTTTTTCTGTTCACAATCCACAAAATAACACTTGACAGCTCAGATTGTGGTTCCAGCAAACGTGATAATTTAGTTCCCGAATAATTAACTTCTTCTCTTTTGTGTCGCACTGTACTTGTCTAACACCTACTTAACATCAGGCAGTATGTGGTCATACTCAAGCTTATATTAAACTAGCGACCCGCCCCGGCTTCGCACACGTGAAATAATACACACAAACCTTCCTCTTGAATCACTCTATCTATTAAAAAAAACCGCATCAAAATCCGTTGCGTCGTTTTAAAGATATAAGCATACATAGGGATAGACCGCGGGAAGCGATTTTGTTTTATATTAAGTAGTGGTAGTGACTAGCTGACCCGTCGAACTGCATCTCACCATCAGTCTGTCAACTGTCAATGACAACTTTTACATGCAGGAACGTTTTGTATGGGAAAATGAAATTAATGTTTTTATCATTTCCTCACCTTTTAAACCTTCCCTAAACTTTCACATATATTTCAAGATCAAAATTAGCCAAATCGCTTCAGCCGTTCTCGAGTTTTAGCGAGACTAACAACCACGATTCATTTATACCTATAAATATAGATTAAAAAAAAATCTAACTGAATAAATTATATTATAAGTATACTTGCTTTATTATTAACGCATGCTTAAATCACATTAATACACAGTCCAAATTCAGCCATTACTTTAAAACCGTTTACAGACATACAAACATTCCCATTTTATTAATAGTGAATTTGTTCGTTTGCTGTGATTATGAGGAGCATATTGCGCGGGTTTTTGTCTCGCCTCAGGGGGAGGGAGAGAGGGGGACGGAACAATAAAATCTGAGCTCTCAACGTCGCTAGGGGAAGGTGGTTCAATGTAACTTTCGTAAAAGCTTTGAGTCGCCTTTAGCATAAACAATCATAATTGTAACTGAACCATGCATACCATATTTTTCTACCAATATACAGGGTTATCCAGAACTGGTGTGAGGGCCGAATCATACAAGTCGGCGGATGTACAGCTAGCCACAAGCTGCGCGAAACCCAATCAACGCGCAGCTTTCTGACTGTGAACTTTAGTATGGAAAAAAAAGTATGGAAAATGCCCCGTCCATGCCCCGCTTTATATGTATTACGTGTCACCACGTACACAGCCCGTCCCGGACACGGACCGGTGTAATATAAATCATCCCTTAATAGGCTTACTGAGGTAACCACATTGTGCTGTACCTACTCGTACTTACTAAATGCTATTGTACAATCTGTACATTTCCAGAAACCGAGGTCTTACATAAAAGATTTGTGCAAAAATTTCAATGAAAATTTGTTTTTATGTTCAACTAAAATATGAGTTGCCTTAAATTTAAATGTTACCTAAACAATATTAGGGCTCAAAAACTTACTTTCAAAACGAAAGGAACAATTTCTAGCAAAAATAATTGTAACACGATAATAAGCCTGATCACAGAGGCGCCAGCGTAAATTTAATACTTACCCGCTAAGCAAGCAAAAGTTGCAATAACTTTACTGAAAGTAACATCCACAAGCTTGTAACTTACAAATATAAGGTGGCAACGTTCATAGATATATAGATACATAGCTTACAGCGAGCTTGAAACGAAGCCCTAACGGCCACGCTTTAGATAAACCCTGTAACTTGCCCAGAGCTGATTTCCAAAACTTTGCATAACTTTAAACGTGAAGTTGCAGTAACATTACACATGAAATATATCTGAAAGTTGTAAAGTTAACTTTCCGCAAGTATAACGTTTAACATTTCTACAACTTTAAATTTGAAAGATAACAGTAACTTGTCTCATCTAGCTAAAAGGTTACAAATGAAACTTGCACGTGCCTTGCATTTATTTAGTTGTCGCAAAGTTACATTTGTAGGTTTTCACTTTCTAAAAAATCATTTTTTCTGTTTTGTTAATGCTAAAGTTCTAAGCACAAGTCCTAGAGGCGTGCTTAAGACTTTTTCTCTATCCGCTGCAAGGAATATTTTACTGAAATTTACAAATGGGAATACCGATCTCTGCAAACACAACGCCACCGCGATGCAGAATTTCAATGTGCGATGCTAACGCCATCTAGTTTTTCAATGTTTACTAAGAAACAAGAACAATTCGTAATGTTGTAGAAAAGTTGAAAAACATATAACAAAAGACGTATTGTCGCAATGTTACAGTATTACATTTCAGTAACTTTCATTTGTAAAGTACAGGCAATACCAGACAGTGAAGTTAGTAAAATTATATTGCTGCAAAGTTTTATTTGTAACGTTCCAATCACAATGATGCAACAATGTTAATTATTCAAATTTAGGTATGTTTGGGAGGCTATATCCCTGCAAAGTTGAAATGTAAACTTTCATGCGAAATATAACAGTAACATAATAAAATAACTTATAATAAGTTTCAACATAACAATAAGATCTATGTAACTGACATGTTCCTGCAACATGATGTTTGAAATTTACAAATGTGATATATCCAAACTTACTACAACTTATTGCAAGTTTCATGCTTAGTGGGTATATACCTAGCAACGTAAAAAGCGTTCACTCGATGAATGCCTAAAGTGAAAAAGAAACAGAACTATGCTTGCTATTAAGCTAATTTAATTACGATGGCGCCTCTGTAATCGGGCTTATTGCTTTGATAAGAACTTATAAAAAAAAACAGCTAAGTGCGAGTCGGATTCGCGCACGAAGGGTTCCGTACCGCATGGGAGCCCTATTCCTCTTGCCGTTATTAATAACAAGCAAAAAACTCCTTAAAATCACGTTTCTTGTATGGGAGCCCCCTTTAAATATTTATTTTATTCTGTTTTTAGTATTTGTTGTTATAGCGGCAACAGAAATACATCATCTGTGAAAATTTCAGCTGCCTAGCTATCATGGTTCATGAGATACAGCCCTGTGACAGACAGACGGACAGACGGACATCGAAGTCTTAGTAATAGGGTCCCGTTTTCACCCTTTGGGTACGGAACCCTAAAAACTGACATCAATACCTTTTGTGTAACTACCAACAAGTGTATAATAACAAAATGTAAACTGCCGGAGGTCAAATCACCACCGCGGTCTTTTTAGATAGATAGGTACCTAATCATTTTTAGGGTTCCGTACCCAAAGGAAAAAACGGGACCCTATTACTAAGACTCCGCTGTCCGCCTGTCTGTCTGTCTGTCCGTCTGTCTGTTACCAGGCTGTATCTCACGAACCGTTATAGCTAGAAAGCTGAAATTTTCACAGACAATGTATTTCAGTTGCCGCTATAACAACAAGCTGTGCCGTGGGGTGCCGGCAGAGTAGAATAACACCCCCCTCTAGTACCAGGTGTCGTAAGAGCCGACTGAGGTAGGTACAGCGGAACCGACTAATGGCGGTATAACCATTCGACTAAAACGTAGCTAAAATGGCACAGGGCAGGGATGGGGAGCAGCATCCCTGTCGCGAAGCTACGTTTCTGCGATCGCCACCACGCCTGCCCAGCGCGGCAATTATGGGCAAAAACCCCAATATGGAAAAATCAAATAGACCAGGCCCCCAGTCCCCAGCAGCTCCGCTAGCCCGGGGCTACGGTAGCGGCCCCGGTAACGGCGGAGAAGGGGGTGCTAAGAATCGCTGGCAGACGCCCGGCTACCACTCCTGTAAACGACGACTGGCCCTGGTAACACACAACGTGCGCACGTTGAGGACTGACGAGAAGATTGCTGAGTTGGAAGAAGAGTTGAGTAGGTTGCGTTGGGATATTGTGGGGTTGTCTGAAGTCCGTAGAGAGGGGGAGGACACGATAACCTTAAACTCCGGCAACCTGCTTTACTACCGGGAAGGTGACCAACGGTCCCAAGGTGGTGTTGGTTTTCTCGTTCACAAGTCCCTCACCAACAACATTATTACCATCGAAAGTGTGTCAAGCAGGGTGGTATACCTAATACTCAGAATATCCAAGAGGTATTCGCTGAAGGTCATTCAGGTATACGCACCGACATCGTCACACCCAGATGATGAAGTGGAGACTATGTATGAGGACGTAAGTCGGGCCATTCATATGTCTAAGACCCACTTCACTGTTGTTATGGGGGACTTCAACGCAAAGTTGGGCAGAAAAAACGACGATGAGCTGAGGGTGGGGCAATTTGGATATGGGCAACGGAACCCTAGGGGCCAGAGGCTGGCTGACTTTCTGGAGAGAGAGGAACTCTTTATGATGAACTCTTTCTTCCAGAAGCCGCCTCACAGGAAATGGACCTGGATGAGCCCTGATGGTTCCACGAGAAACGAGATAGACTTCATCATGACCACCGAGAGACGAATATTTAATGATGTCTCCGTGATCCACAGGGTGAAAACCGGCAGCGATCACAGAATTGTACGAGGCACATTAGATATTAATGTTAAGCTCGAAAGGTCCCGCCTGATGAAGTCCACGCTCCGACCTACTCGTGAACATATCCAAAACCCCGAGGACTTTCAGCTCGAGCTCTCGAATCGTTTTGCTTGCCTAGAGAACCTTGCGTCGGTGGACGAGATCAACAACGGGCTCGTAGAAACTGTCCAAACGGTGGGTGCTAAGTTCTTTAGACCCCACCGTTCAAATAAACCGCAGAAATTCTCCGATCACACTGTAAATCTCATGGCCGAACGACGCTCGCTAAGATTGCAGTCTTCCGATGATGCAAAGTCATATAGGCGTCTCAATAGACAAATTTCGAAATCCTTGCGGCACGACATCCGTCTTTTTAATACTAAACATATTAAAAAGACAATAGAGCAGAACAAAGGCTCCAAAGTGTTCGCAAGAGATTTGTCTATTGGACAAAGCCAATTGACAAAGCTGAAGAGAGAAGATGGAAGTATAGCGTCGACCAAGGCAGAGGTATTAGAGGAGATTGAAAGGTTCTATGGACAGCTATACGCTTCGGTCGCTAAGCCTGTTAGCAGCGCGGCCAAAGATCCAAGAGCCAAGTTGACCCGACACTTCACCGAAGATATCCCGGAACTTAAGCCTGTACGAGATTAGAATGGCCCTGAATCAGCTTAAGAACAACAAGGCGCCGGGTGATGACGGTATCACATCAGAGCTTCTGAGAGCGGGTGGAACACCGGTACTAAAAGTCCTCCAGAAGCTTTTCAACACCGTCATCCTCGAGGGCATCACGCCAGAAGCATGGAACAGAAGCGTGGTGGTGTTGTTTTTCAAGAAAGGTGACAACACCTTATTGAAGAACTACAGACCCATCCGCTTCTGAGCCATGTTTATAAGCTGTTTTCAAGGGTCATTACGAACCGTCTCGAGCGCAGGCTTGATGACTTCCAGCCTTCCGAACAAGCCGGTTTCCGAAAGGGCTTTAGCACCATGGACCACATTCATACGCTGCGGCAGGTTATACAGAAGACCGAAGAGTATAACTTGCCACTTTGCTTAGCGTTTGTGGACTATGAGAAAGCCTTTGATTCGGTCGAGACTTGGGCTGTGCTCGAGTCTCTCCAACGATGCCGTATTGACTATCGGTACATCGAAGTGTTGAAGTGCTTGTATAATAACGCCACTATGTCGGTCCGAGTACAAGAAGAGAGTTTCAAGGCGATCCCTTTAAAAAGAGGCGTAAGACAGGGAGACGTCATTTCTCCGAAACTGTTTACGGCTACTTTGGAGAACGCCTTCAAGCTCCTGGAATGGAAAGGATTCGGCATCAATGTCAATGGCGAATACCTCACTCACCTTCGGTTTGCCGACGATATAGTAGTCATGGCAAAATCGATGGAAGAGCTCAGCACGATGCTCGAAGGCCTCAATCGGGTTTCCCAACAGGTGGGTCTTAAGATGAACATGGACAAGACGAAAGTCATGTGTAATTCCCATGTTGTACCCACCCCGATCTCTGTTGGGAACTCGGTTCTTGAAGTCGTTGACTCGTACGTCTACCTAGGACAAGTAGTACAGTTAGGTAGGTCCGACTTCAAGAAAGAGGCCAATCGCCGAATCCAACTCGGCTGGGCAGCGTTCGAAAAATTGCGTAGCGTCTTCTCGTCCGACATACCTCAGTGCCTCAAGTCGAAAGTTTTCGACCAGTGTGTGTTGCCAGTGATGACTTATGGCACAGAAACGTGGTCTCTCACTATGGGCCTTATTAGTAAGCTCCAAGTAGCCCAACGAGCTATGGAGAGGGCTATGCTCGGAGTCTCTCTGCGAGATCGAATCAGAAATGAGGAGATCCGTAGAAGAACCAAAGTTACCGACATAGCCCAACGGATTGGCAAGTTGAAATGGCAATGGGCAGGGCACATAGCGCGGAGGACTGATGACCGATGGGGTCGGAAGGTTCTCGAGTGGAGACCACGTACCGGCAAGCGCAGCGTAGGACGTCCACCCACAAGGTGGACGGATGACCTCATTAAGACCGCAGGATCACGCTGGATGCAAGCCGCTTCCAACCGGTCTTATTGGAGATCCATAGGGGAGGCCTATGTCCAGCAGTGGACTTCTTATGGCTGATGGATGGATGGATGGATATAACAACAAATACTAAAAACAAAATAAAATTAAGGGGGGTCTCCCATACAACAAACCTGAATTTTTTGCCGTTTCTCGCTTGATAATAATAATGGTAACCGGTTCATGCTTGAAATATGAATATTTAGTTGTATTTTCACTTCATTAATAAATAATTCTATTAAAATAAATAATTAAGGGGAGCTCCCATACGTGCATATGTGGAAGTGCTAACATTACACTTACACTTCAATAATGACATACCTTACACATAGATAGGTACATAAAACACGAATGTATGAGTAATGTTTCGAGTTTTGTTTTTTTTTTAAAGCGGTGACCCTCATATTAAATAAGCAAGAAGCATAAATCTTTTATGCTTTTTTACGTAAACAATAACTTTATTTTCAGAATGTTACTAGTTACATATAATCTTTTATTTTCACAATATAATACAATACAATATAACTTTATTGTACACCAAAAAAACAGCTTAAATAACAAAGTAAGTACATAATATTCTTAAAATTAGGTGGTACAAGGGCGGTCTTATCGCCTTAAGCGATACTTAGCGATTTTTTCACTTTTGTAACTTAAATTTTTATACGTAATACTTTTTAAACGTCGCTTTTGTTGTATAACTATAATTATACCTAGAGTAGTTAGATAATATTAATTACTTTCCTAGTACTGTATTGTAATTTTAGATACCTAACATACTTAACAATAAGGAAGAGCCTAGGTCCCACGACACAGGTCACCCTAGTGTGGGAACTAGTGCACAACTTGTTTTTGCAAACTTTTTTTTTTGAACAATACAGTACGGAACCCTTCGTGCGCGAGTCCGACTCGTACTTGGCCGATTATTTATAACAGCTGTCTGGCAATCATAGCAAATCTATAAGAATAATGTAAACAAAGATGAGTAACTAAAATTTATAAAACGAGAATGAGCTCAATGTAATAAGTTCAGAAATATGATCAAAAACGTAATTAGGATCATTTGACCTCTCCGGTCTTTTTAGTGATAAACAAACAACAAAATTTATCAACAATATTATTAGACAACCACATTACATAAAAAACAAATTGCAAAACAATACAACTTATAGGCTTCTAACTGACGGCCTTATCGCTTTAAGCGATTTCTTCCAGGCTAGGCAGGGTAAACTGTAGGTTCCGGTTGTTATAGCAGCTAAGTCATGTCAGAGGCCTTCAGGCGGCTTAAAAACTCTGACACCAGGGCTAGCCACCCGGCCTATACGAACTTTTATTACACAATCACTAAAATTCTCGTCTAAAGTGGTCAATAACGACAATAAGATGGCCAAAGCCGGTACACATACCCTGACGTACACAGTACGTATACAGTACCCTATTGTACAGTAGGTACTATTTAATTTTCTTCAATGCCATGGCGACAGGACGTCTGGCAAGATTGTATGCCACCACAGAGCTATTACAACTAGAGAGATAGCGCTGTTATCGCTTGAGGCAATTCTTAACCACAAATGTATTGGAATTTGACACTACTGCGAGAAAATCACGGCAACTACCCACTGAATCGAGATATTTTCATGTCTCTTTCTAACTCATGTCATATCAAATCATTGCATCTCTTTCTTTCTTTTCTCTATCGACCACATTACTGGAATGTCTGTGTATGCCACCGAAGCATCTTTTAAAACTTTTTTCATCCGTCTCCTTCAAAATTGCATCAAAAGCGAAAGGAGTACGCTTACCGCCTCGCCTCCGCACAAAGCCCAGGAAAGCAGGAAATACTTCCTTAACACCAGAAAGAAGCAGAAAAAACCAACGTAAAACCGGATTTGATTGGAATTACTAGTTTTTACAATGGGTTAGCGCGTATTGCGCGTAACACCGGTCACGTTGAATTGTGGTAAGTTCTTTTGATGTGTCGGTTTGTTTGAGGTTTAGGTTGGCTTATGAGTGTAATGCGGGATGGTGTGGCAAGGATTTGATTGGATGTGGCAGAAATTGGAACTATAATAATATATATCCAACCGTTTATTTTCTTTTTGACAGCACCAATAGAACGTAACTGCGCCATGTTACGCAAAAGTTCACTTTTAAATGGCTATGTCTGATAGCCATAGAACGTAAATTTTTAAAAACGTTTGTTATTTTATATAATTTATAAAAAAAACTACCGCACTTATGGACTCCATTTGTCAAAGATGATTATTATACGGGATCAAGAAGCAAACTTGTCAGTTGTTATATTTTTAAAACCTCGCATTTAAAAGTGAACTTTTGCGTAAAATGACGCAGTTACGTTCTATTGGTGCTGTCAAAAAGAAAAAACCGGCCAAGTGCGAGTCGGACTCGCGCACCGAGGGTTCCGTACAAACCTGCAAGGTTTACAAAGTTCGTTCATTACGACAAAAAAAGTAATAAGTTTATATTTATTAAAAAATATATATTTTGTAATGTAACTAAAAATTTAAGGTTTTCGGAATTTTTCCTTTATGTGTGCTATAAAACGTTGCTTCATGCCAAATTTCAAGATTCTAGGTCGACTGGAAGTACCCTTTAGGTTTTGATTCCCTTGCGAGTACTTGCGAGTTTCAAAATTTGCGGCATAAACGGCTGTATCTTTTGATTGCGTTGGCTTAGAAGTTTGATTTTTTCACAGCTTCAAGGGACAGTAGACCTGAGTAATTGATATAAATTTCAGCTTCATACCTCCACGCGTTCCTGAGAAAAAGGGTCTTGACAGACGGACAGACGGACAACAAAGTGATCCTATAAGGGTTCCGTTTTTTCCTTTTGAGGTACGAAACCCTAATAAACGGTTGGATCTATTATGTAGAATCAGAACTCATTTTTCGATGAAAATCCTCTTTAGAAGTACCTAATGGTAGGTAGTTCTAAAATTCATCCATTCATTCAAGATTTAAGAGCGCGGCTCTTGTCGTTAGAGCAACTTCCACGTCGTCGCGGTCTTCCGTCAGTGTCTTTACCTCCCTGTACGACATGACATCTACCTTCTCTTTGATCTAATCTAAAAACGCCCTCCGTGGTCTTCCTCTTCCTCTCTTTCCTTGTACTTTTCCTTCTATTACGATTTTCATTAGATTGTCATGACGTACTTGGTGGCCAAGCCTCTTTCCCTCTCTAATATTACAAATACAAATTATTACGTTAAATGAAACTAATAACATGGACAAGCAGATAAATTTATTGTATCGCGACCTCATCTCGTGACAAGTTTGTAAGTAGCATTTTCGATTACATGTGTGGAAAAATATTCTCGCTTTTGCCTGTGTCTTCGCCCGCGTCGTTTTAATTTTCGTACTATCCCATGGCGGTATTTTATTTTTCTGAGATAAAATTAGCCTATGTCACTTTCTGTCGTTCAAACTAAGTCGATGCCAAAAATCTAGCCAAACCGTTGCTCCTTTCCTGCATGAAAGAGGAACGAACCAACTAACCAATAAACCAACAGACACACTTTCAAATCACTACATAGTATAAAACAAAGTCGTTCCCCGTTATCTGTCCCCATGTACGAGTATGTATGTTATAATCTTTAAAACTTCGCAACGGATTTTGATGATAGATAGAACGATTCAAGAGGAAGGTTTATGTGTTTAATACACCTGTGCGAAGCCGGGGCGAGTCGCCATTTTATAATATTAGTAAGAATTAACTACAGAAGGTTCGATTTTGCATCTTTGAATCTACAAGTCGAATCAAAAACCGTGGTCGGTTAAAAAATTCTAAAAATATCTAAAATCTATGAAATCTTGAAACGTATGTACTTGTTTCTGTTTAGATTTAAATTATTTGAATTGTCTTTCAAACATTGTTATTTGACGATCATTAAGTTAAAAATACTAACAGTGATATCAATATATATCCTTGAAGCGTGCAAATTTAAAAAAACCTATAGTTTTTTTACACAACTATCTAGTACACGTGTCTATCCTGCCAGAGCCCGATATAAGCATAATTTGACTTTACCTCAATCAAATTTATCAATACACAAATCAAGGAAATTGAAGACGAGGTCGATTTCGCAAAAGTATTGAAGGACCGACTTATCAAAAATGCTATTATACATTAAACGATTATCTCTTGGACGAACAAAAAACAGCAAACTGAAATAAATCGCTCCGCAAAATATTGCTATACCCTATTATGGTCATATGTGTAACTTATACTGATATGTATGGTACGTGTTATTTAATCGTATCCTGCATGTAAACGTAACATATGTTGCAATAAACGATTGACTATTGACGATTCCAAGTGCAATTGTAATGTCTACGGAGTAAAAGAACTTTGACTTGTCAAAATTCGTTAAAAAATGATAGGTAGAAGAGAAGGAGCACGTTTGGGTGCTAGTTAGTCTGGTTGTTTCTGGTGAGAAGACATAAAAATCCAGACAGAAAATTTTGCCACTTAATGTATTAATTAGACACTACGCATGCTCGGTCAACTATTTACTGGGTCCACGTCTTATCTTTATAATTCACGTTCATTGAAATTCTTGTCACATTGTTTTTTTTTTTTTTGACCTGACAGTCTGCCTATTATGCCAAAATTTTGGAAACATTACAGATTAAATAATTGTTACTGACAAGAGTGTGTGGATTAATTCTTGTACGAATTTGTATGGTTTTGTGTGACTATTTATTTGTGGGAGTTGGAAAAGATTTACTGCCTTATAATAAAGTAACAAGTTGAGACGAAATAGGCGGTATGTATATAATATTTGACATCATTGTACAAGTTGTAAAAGAATAATAATAAATATTTAGGGACATCTTACACACGGTCTCTGACCCCCAAACTAAGCATAGCTTGTGATATATGGCTGTCAGAGACTGATATACTACATATACATATTTTAAATACATACTTATAATAGTAACTAAATAACACCCAGACACAGAGCAAACACCTATGTTCATCACACAATTTTTTGCCCCGGGTGGGGATCGAACCCACGCCTCTTTGACCCAGAAGTCAGGGTCACTAACCACTGAGCCACCGAGGCAGTCAAAATCTATGATATTGAAGTACTTACCTACCTAGCTAAAAATATTATTCCACCATTTCGATTTTGAGCCAATTTCAACTGAATTTAGTTGCATTTAAGCTGCAATTTGATTGTTATAAGAAAGAATGGAATGTTATGAAGTGTTCAAGATGGGAGAGGGATGTCGCCCGTAAATAGATTTATCTATTTTGTTACCGCCATATTAGAGAATACAATGTTGAATGTGGACGTGGGGCGTGGAGCAAATATGATATTTTAGCGAGTGAAGAATTTTGGTAGGAGCCAAAACTGCCTTTAATAAAGCTATAATTATTATGTCTATACATGGTTCAGAACTGGTCTACTAATCCAGAAAGGACGTGATTCAGACCATCATTATGAGCAACTTTTACTATGGGGCCAACCTGGAATTCGAGCTAAAAACCAGATGTTTCATACATTTTGTCGATTCCGTGTTGCAATTTTCGACCGACGAAACGGAGGAGGTACTCAATTGGACGCGTATATTTTTTTGTCTAACTTTTTACATAGTGGTCCGATTTCGACAATTCTTTTTTTATTGGAAAGTGTGTACTTTGAAATTGGCCGAAATCGGGTGAGCCATTTTTGATAAATCAACAATAATGTGAAAAATGCTACATCGATCCGTGCGAAATATTCGCGAATTCAGTACACGGTTGATGTCTGTCATGCCATTTTTTGCGAAAAATAATTATGTATGGAACAGTTATTATTTTTTAATTATGGATTGCCCCATAGTACGAGTAAATGTTGTTCATACCTAATGATGCTCTGAATCACCCAATAATGTCTATAATTATGTAAGTGTACCTATAAATATTCATTATTATCGCTGATTTCTGTCCATCCAAAGGCAGCCTGGAAGAAATCGCTCAAGGCGATAAGGCCGCCCTTGAATCACCTAATTTTAAAAATATTTTGTACTTTGTTATTTAAGCTGTTTTTGTCGTACAAGAAAGTTATATTGTATTGTATTATGTAAGAACCAACTATGGAACCAACCCGAAATCACGAAAAAAAATCAACAGCTCCGTCACTCTGGTTGCAAGTAAACGGACTTTATAGACGAAATAGCTGTTGTTGTTTTTAAACTTTCGCGATTTGAATACATTATTATTATATACCTACTACGGGACTAATCGCGCACTAAAATTACGTGATAACTAAATACGTCATCATCCCGACGTTACGACCGAGTTGCATCGATCGTGGTCACGGGTAAACTGAAACAGTCGAAACCTCGGGATAATGAGATGTGCGCGATTAGTCCCGTAGTATATAATAGAAATAGCAGTTGTTTGGGAATTTCATTTGTTTTTCCAATTCGTCTGCAAGCGTTGCCTTCGAATCTTTGAATTTTCATCGATATGATTAGTCTTTTATCGATGAGTCAATGAGTCAATTCATAACTAGGTCAAAACCAACTAACTTTATAACTAGGTCTGCGCCAAATTTATAAATCACAATTTTCTCTTTTCTTAATTTTCAGACCCATCCATCCATCAGCCATAAGACCTCCACTGCTGGACATAGGCCCATAGGCCTCCCCTATAGATCTCCAATAAGACCGGTTGGTAGCAGCTTGCATCCAGCGCGATCCTGCGGTCTTTATAAGGTCATCCGTCCTTGTGGGTGGACGTCCTACGCTGCGCTTGCCGGTGCATGGTCTCCACTCGAGAACTTTTCAGACTTTTGTGAATTTTCCAAACCACTTCGGCATAATTATATTGTTTACAACTGTATTAATTCCACATTTCACGTCTCATGCCACGCAATATCAAAAACAACAACAATAGTAAAAAAATGTGTAATAAAAACGAAACCTGATTTTAAAAGTAATGTTCAAATCGCTCCCGCTTCAGCCTGTGTTTACCTCACCCTAGTTACACAAAGAATTGCGTAAAGAATAAGCGACACCTCACTGAGCTTCCTCATTCGAGGAAATAAGGAGGCTTATCCTCACACAATCGCTAAATAGAACTTCCGAAACCATTCGACCTTAACTAATGGGCTTACTTTTCCACCCGACATCTCTTTTAAAGACATTTATTCGTCTGCGAGACAATATATCGTCTATTGTTCAGAAATATTAACAAGTTTAGTTATGTTTACAGTTTAGATTGCTTGATCAAGTGATATTTGATCGCTATATCGAATTTTTATCATGTATATTCAAGAGTGAGGGTCCGACTATGATGCCCTGTACAACTCCTAGACCGACTTACTAAAACTGTAAGTAGCAAATTGTGTGAAAGGGTAAAACGAGGGCTCAAATCCATTCTTAAACTAAGAAATTAATGTATTTAAATTTTTAATCACTCCCGCTTCCGTTTGCTTTTACAAAGACCTCATAAAGAATTGCGCAAAGAGTACGCTACAAGTCACTGAGCTTCCACATTCGAGGAAATAAGGAAGCTTATCCTTTCGCAATCGCTACACAAAACTTCCGAAACCATTAGACCTTAACTAATAGGCTTATTTTTCCACCCGACATCTTTATAAGATACATTTATTCGTCTACACAATATATCGTTTATTACAGACAAATATTACAAGACTTAGTTACTAACTTGACCATACAAAAACAATAAGCTCTTAAAATTTGTGCAAAAAGAGAAACGTCGTAGGTGAGGTCGCCCGTGTGCCATTTTACTAATTTCGTTACGTTGACAACACTGCTCTGTCATCGCTAGTACAACTAAAAGTATTTGATACTTGGTAGACACCAATTCGGTTTTCATCAGTACTCGCGTCTACCAAGTACAAAGCACTTAGCTGCTGATTAAAATCTTGTTGTTAGTTCACCGTAACGCCACGACGGTTCTCTTTTTGCACATACTCTATCTACCACTCCCACCACCACCACCACCATCAATTATCCGATTTGGGTTATTTTTATTTCATGTAATCAATCAGCACTTTAATCGTTAGGATTAGACGTCTTGGTTTTTAGTTATTTTTAAATGACCTAAGCTTCTAAAAAGTATTTTTTAAAACTCAAAATTTTGGCTGAAAAGTATACATAAACTAATTACTTTTCTGAAAGAATGAGACGTACGAGCGTGCAATATTTCTTACTCAAGCGATTGACACCAAAAACACAACATTTTGTTACAATTTAAGGGGTAAGTAAGTAAGTTCGTATAGGCCGGGTGGCTAGCCCTGGTGTCAGAGTTTTTAGGCCGCCTGAAGGCCTCTGACATGGCTAAACGGTTAAAACAACCGGGGCCTACAATTTAACGTGTCATCCGAGCCACGGTAGCGCTAGTTACAAATAGTTACAAATAGCACGGTAGTTGTAAATGCCACCCGCGGTCACCCATCCGAAGACTGACTGAATTTAAGGGGTGAAAAGAGTTTTCTCACAGAATGTAAATTTTCAAAAATGTAGATACCTACCGAAAAGTTTCTCAATGTTCTACAGAAAATGCGAAAACACTGGTCGATTCAAATAAAGCCTTTAATCATTATCTATATCAGCCGTAGGACGTCCACTGCTGGACATAGGCCTCCCCTATGGATTTCCAATAGGCCCAATTGGAAGCGGCCTGCATCCAACGCGTTCCTGCGGTCTTAATTATATCGTCGGTGGACGCCCTACGCTGCGCTTGCCCGTACGCGGTCTCCATTCGAGATTTTTACTACGTGCCCTGCGTATTTCAACTTGACATTTCGATAAGCTGCGCTTTCGCTAGCTTTTGTTCGTCTACGAATCTCCTCATTCCTGATTCGCTTTCGGCCGCGCACGCAACCAATGTTCGTAACTGGTTGCCTATGGGGAGTTTTTCCCCTTCGTAGGCAACTAGTTGCCATGGAAGAATATTTCTTATTTGTACGCAATCAACGACTTTTTACTACACTACGTGCGATTGACTAAAAACTGCAGATCGATTGACTAATTCGTAAACATTTCGATCTCGCAGAGAGAATCCAATTGGTCACCGGACACATCATGCCTTCTTTAGATTTCTAGAAATGTCTATTGAAAACACAAAACACTCACTACACTTCTGCCAACCGAACCGACTATTTATTATGTATACCTACATAATATGCCATGTAAGTATACTACCACTTTAAGATAAGCTATTTTTTTTTCTCAACCTATGCTGTCCCACTTCTGGGCAAAGGTCTCCCCCACTTTCTTCCATTTATCGCGTTCTGTAGCCAAATCCCGCCAACCTTCCCGGAAAGTGTCAAGATCGTCACGCCAGCGTCTTTTAGGCCTTTCTTGCTTTCGTCTGCCCTCCGGTACCCACTGTGTGACGATCCTGGCCCATCTCTCGGGGTGCATACGAACCACATGACCCGCCCAATCCCATTTTAGTTTAGCAGCTTTTTGGCCTACGTCAACTACTTACACCTGTGATGGAGCGCAGTATTGTGTTTCTAACTCTGTCCGTCTTTTTGATGCCCATCATACTGCGCTCCATCGCCCTTTGGCAAACCCCAAGCTTGAACCTCTGAGCATCAGTCAATGACCAAGTTTGAGCACCGTAGGTCAGGACGGGCAAAATACACATATCGATGATAGTAGGGGAAAATACCAGATTTTATACCAATGTTTCGGAATTGATAAGCGTCTATCAGCCACAACACAGCTTGATACTTAAATACCTACTCGTTTTTAGAGTTCCGTACACAAAGGATAAAAACGGGACCTTATTACTAAGACTCCTGTCTGTCCGTCTGTCTGTCTGTCAGTCACCAAGCTATATCTCGTGAATAGCTAGAACGTTGAAATTTTCACAGATGACGTATTTCTGTTGCCGCTATAACAACAAATACTAAAAACTGAAAACAATCCTGAATTTTTAGCCGTTTATCGCTCAATATTAATAATGGTAATAGGTAGATGCTTGAAATATTCAAAGAATTTTTAGTTATATGTTAACTTTAATAGTAAACAATAAAATAAATTTATGTAAGGAGGTTCCCATACAAGCAACGTTATTTCTTTGCTCGATATTAATAACGACAACAGGAAGATGCTTGAAATATTCACAGAATATTAAGTTGTATATTCCCTTCAATTCAAAAATAAATAGCTAAAATAAAATTCTCTAAGGTGGGACTCTATACGGTACGGAACCATTCGTGCGCGAGTCTGACTTTAGTTTTATGTTTTATTTTATTTTTTGGTTTTACGTTTTGTGGGACACTAGGGATGCATAATTGTATGTCGTACGTGACGTCACTTGCCGGTCCCAACAGAATACCAGCGCTGGTTGTTTACAACCAGCTTTCAACGCTGAGTTGGGATTGGGACCGGTTTCGTGGCAAACATTGGGTGCGTTTTAGTTGACGCCTATTTGTATATATATGTAAACAAATTACAAATTATTACAATATCTAAATATGTAATAATTTGTAATTTGTTTGTTTGCTGCGAAAATAAAATATTTCTTTCTATTTCTTTCTTTCTTTCTGACTCACATTTGGCCTATTATTTATCTGAAATGTTACACGATTCGGTGATTAACTTGAAAATATACGGATGTTTTACATAATGATTTATCTATAAGTGTTTCTGGTCACCTACATCTTCAAAATATTGATTGTGTAAAATATGAAGCCAAAACTTGATTTCACTAAATTAACAACATTGACTACATCCATTCGGACGTCTGCGACACGGTAATGGCACGGTAATGATATCTTACCGTGGTAACGGTATCTAACAGAATTCTGACTCGGCTCTGTCCTTGATACGAGTATATATACCTACAGCGCCACGTGGCCACGCAGAACGTATCCCGCGCTAGGGCTGCCCGCCTTCAGTATTTTAATTACATCTACTTACTCTTTACCTACTTAAGTTTTATTCTAGTTTTTATCTATTATGACGTAAAATTATTATATTGATTCAAAAAAACTAAATTCGTTGTGAATGAAAGAGGAAGCTGGAAGCGTTCAATAAAAATACATATTGTGTTATTTGATGTTTTTAGGGTTCCGTATGAAAACGAGAAACCCTAAAAACGTAAATCGCACGCTTAGTAGTTACTTACAATTTCACACGTTCGTTCATCACTAAGGGGCGCGCCGCTACTGAATAGCATAACAAGAGCATACCAAACTCCGAGGCGCGTAAGTATGATTCGTGTTCCGACCGTTTGAAGACGGATAATGTTAAAGTAAGTCGCGAGCAATTTTGAATTCCTGCCTCCGCATTTCCGAACGAACTTTCCTCATTACCTACCTGTAATCCCCACCTCACTTCCATCCGGTTAGACGCCAGGCAGTGCCGCCATTTTTGCACACGTGAGAGCACAACGCTCCGCGTAAAATTAAGTGATATCAATAATAGACTAACAACAGTGCAGCAAAACACCATCCAATAAGGAGCTAACATCAAGACTTGCAAGAAACCACTCGGGGGCGCCACCATACTTACACGGCGACAGACGCCCACGCCGTATCAGCGTCTGCAAGGCAACTCCATCTTGGCCAACTGTAAGTCCTGCACCATCCTAATAATCCTGTCTATTTCCTCACAAAAGCAAACAAACAAAAAAGAAATACAGTCTGTTTTAAAGTCAACTTATCATAAGGTACTCAATTCGACGCGTATAATTTTTTTATTTTTTATTTATAACCACGCATAACTTTTTTCATAGTAGTCCGATCTCAATAATTCTTTTTTTATTGGAAAGAGTATACTTTGAAATTGGTCTCATTAAAATTTTATTGAAATCGGGTGAGCCATTTTTGATAAATCAACAATAATGTGAAAAATGCTACATCGATCCGTGTGAAATATTCGCGAATCTGTACACGGGTGAAGTCGGTCATGCTATTTTTTGCGAAAAATGATTATTGTGGTTGAGAATTGCCTCAAGCGCAACAGCACTATCTTTCTGGTTGTATCAGCTCTCTGCGGTTAACATAATTTAAATGTAATTCCAATTCTAAAATAATCCTGTTCACTTTGGCTTGTTAGTGCTATTTAAAAATTGACAATACTTTCTCCGGTCGGCATTTCAGATCCATAATCGGCCATAATCCTTGCTTCCTGTTTATAAACATCCTGTCGGCTTCTTCACACCCTTTCACAATGGGAAGCTACCGGTATAATAAGTACCTATTTAGAAGTGCGATACTTAGTAGTATTAAACATTATTGAAAGTTTTCGGGAGAATTATGGTTACTGATATTCGGTGGTAGATATTTTGTATTAATATGGTGCCGCGACACACTCCACGAGGCGACACGAGCACCGCAGCTGTAGCTAACTTCACATCGTATACAAGTCGGCGATGTGATGTTAGCTTCCCAAAATAATATTATTAGATACCAAAATAATATTAATGCGTCTATTGGTGCCGCCGCCAGAAGCTTCAAAGCTTCTGTAGCTAACATCACATCGCCGATTAGAAGCTTCCGTTGCTAACATCACAATTTACATCGCCGACTTGTTTACGATGTGAAGTTATCTACAGCTGCGGTGCTCGTGTCGCCTCGTGGAGGCACCAATAGACGCATTAATATTATTTTGGGATCACAAGCTACATATATCCCGCTAAGCAAGCAAAAGTTGCAATAACATTACTGAAAGTAACATCAACAAGCTTGTAACTTACAAATATAAGGTTGCAACGTTCATGCAAGCTTACAGCGAGCTTGAAACGAAGCCCTAACGGTCGCGCTGTAGATAAACCATGTAACTTGCTCAGAGCTGATCACCATAACTTTTTATAACTTTAAAACGTGAAGTTGCAGTAACATTACACAAGAAACATGTCTGAAAGCTGTATAATTAACTTCTCGCAAGTGTAACGTTCAACATTTCCACAACTTTAAATTTGAAAGGTAATAGTAACTTGTCTCAACTATCTTGCTTATAGGTCACAAATGAAACTTGCACGTGCATTGCATTTATTTAGCTGTCGCAAAGTTACATATCTGTAGGTTTTCAGTTCCAGGTTCTAAAAAAAACATTTTTTAATTTAAATTTTTTGAGTTCTAAGTACAAGTCCGAGGGACGCGTTTGTGTGAGGAAGAGACTTTATTTCTCTATCTGCAATAAAGAACGTTTTAATCATATTTACAAATGGGGATACTAATTTCTGCAAACACAACGTCATCGCGATGCAGAAAATCAATGTGCGATGCTAACGCCATCTAGTTTTTTAATGTTAACTGAGACATTCTACAACTTTCAAAAATTAACTTCCAGCAACATTACATAGGTAATGTAAATAACGAGCCCAATTCGTAATGTTGTAGGAAAGTTGAAAAAAAATTATAACAAAAGCCATATTGTCGCGATGTTACAGTATAACATTTCAGTAACTTTCATTTGTAAGGTACAGGCAATGCCGGACAGTGAAGTTAGTAAAATTATATTGCTGTAAAGTTTTATTTATAACGTTCCAAATACATTTTTGCCACAATGTTAATTACTTACGTTTAGGTATGTTTGGGAGGCAATATCCCTGCAAAGTTGAAATATAAAGTTTCATGCGTAATATAACAGTAACATAACTAAATACCTTTTAATAAGTTTCAACCTAACAATAAGATATATGTTACAAACATGTTCCTGCAACATGATGTTTGAAAGTTACAAATGTGCCATATACAAACTTACTACAACTTATTGCAAGTTTCATGCTTAGTGGGATAGTAAACCCGATTACAGAGGCGCCAGAGTAAATTAAATAGCAACGTAAAAAGCTTTCTCTCTATCGAATGCCTAAAGTGAAAAAGAAACAGAACTATGCTATTTAGCTAGGTAATATAATAACGCTGGCGCCTCTGTAATCGGGCTTAGAATACTGTTAGAAATCATTAACGTACCACCGGCCAGTGCAGCCCGCGCGCAGTAAACATGATCGTATCACAAAACACCGGTTGTGAGGAAGACTCAAACGGGTGGGGGGTAACGAGTGACCGTTCTATACGTAGTATTATTGTCATGAAAAAATGCCATGTCGAAGATTACCTATAAATATTATTATCTTCTTTGCCTCGGTGTCCCGCTGTAGGCTTCCACCACCCTGAGGGATTATTGAGCTTGTTTTGATAATCAACGTCTGGTTGTAATATTGAAAGAAAAGAAAATAAAGAAAAGAAAATCATTTATTGAGGAAAATCTCTAATGAGGAAAAGGAGTATAAATGGTTCTATTATGGACTCGTCATTACTTACAGCAGTTCTATTGTTTTTCAGTCTACCTACATTACACAAAAAATGTTATGTATATGAAACATTGTTTGCATAATCATAGAAATTGAAATGTTAAATGTCGGCTGTTGCCAAACATTCGCAACATGCTATACCTACGTACATAAATCCTATAGGTAGATTTAAACGAGCCAGCTGTAAAAAGGCATTGTCGAAAATATAACCAAAATTTAAATTATAGTAATACAATTGAATTATGTCATCATTAGTTAATATTAAACTAGAACTATATTATTTTTAGTTGTACATTTCAAAAAAAAGTCAGCTGTAAAAAGGCTTCGTCAAAAAAATAATAACATGAAGTACAATTTATTGCATTAATTTTTTTATCATTATTATTTATTTATTTTTAAAAATCAGATTTTAAATGAGCTAATCAAACAAAAAATTTTAGTCTCAAGTCATTCAATAAAAAATAATAATAAATAGACTATTGGATGACTTGTTTACATTGAGATAGGTAGTATATGTAGTAGTAGTAGTAGATAGTCGAAATGGCATTTTGGATAAAAGGTTGTTTCAGTATTCTGTAGTCTAAGGATCAAATCTCGGTGCCGTACTAATGAAATTAGCTGATACGTATGGATTTTCACACTAACTACTGACTATTCAGTAAAGAATAAAACAGCTTGAAGCAAATACATACACTCAAAAAATTAATCTCTGGTGACATCCAAGTATGCTAATCTATCAAAACGTAGCCTGGTACTAATTTAAGCCAGGGTAGTCGCTTGTTGAGGTTAGACCAATGTTCAACAGTGGACTACCACAGGCTGATGCGGTACGGTGTATGATAAAGACTTTACACATCTATCTACGACATATCAGATTGTGCTTTTTGTGTCAACTCAGTGTCACGCTGCTAGCACCTTCCACCAAAGAGGGCTTGTTTTGGAAATATATTGGCGAAGGAAAAAATTATGACGTGGCTGCTGCATAGTCGCCATACCTTCGAAGAAGAAATTCGATTGCTTATGTTAATTTACCGACCCGCTACCTACTAAACCAGGCGTGGTGAATGTGGAAAAATTGCCCTTTGATGGTAGAACTATTCTAGGTAGAGGTATTCAACAGGGTTTATTACAGGCTAATGCGGTACGGTGTATAATTAAGCATTGATATATACATAGAATAATGATATATATATCTATGGAACGAAGCGAGGGAGGCACGCGATGTCCCGACGCGTCTCCAGCAGAGAGGGATTATTGCGCTGGTTTTGGAAATTTTAGAATTATATCATCTGGGATCTGGGAAATTATAGAATTATATCATATTGGGAGAAGATATTTCGAGCGATTTTGATAAAAATCGGTAAGATTGCTCAATATCCAAGTCCTTATTAGACTGGCAGGTATGAATCATGAATCAAATCGGTCAAGAGCGCGTCGAGATATTTAATTAAAGGTTTATGAAGATCAGTTAACGTTCACAGATACGAATTCTAATTTTCAAAAAAAAATAGTTAAAAACTTTTTTCCCATGTGGCCCGGCGCCGGTCCAAGTCACCGGGCCAGATGGGATACACTCAAAAATAACACTATAGCTAATCAATTGAAACACTTTTATTTGAATTGATGTGTAATTAGTTAAAAATAACACGGAAATATTTGTAAACTAATACATTAAAAAATCGGTTAAAGTACGAGCCGGACTCGCGCACGGAGGGTACCGTACTGTGTGGGAGCCACCCTTAAATATTTATTTTATTTAATTTTATTATTTATGAAGTGAATATAAAATTAAATATTCTGTGAAAATTTCAAGCATCTACCTGTTACCATTATTAATATAGAGCGAAAAACGGCTAAAAAATCAGGTTTGTTGTATGGGAGCCCTCCTTCATTATTAATTTTATTCTGTTTTTAGTATTTGTTGTTATAGCGGCAACAGAAATACATCATCTGTGAAAACTTCAGCTTTCTAGCTATAACGGTTCATGAGATACAGCTTGGAGTCAGACAGACGGACAGCGGAGTCTTAGTACCTACTTAATAGGGTCCCGTTTTTACCCTTTGGGTACGGAACCCTAAAAATCAGAAAGATTGCCCAATATCTTACTAAGTTCTTATAAGATTGGCGGGGATGAATATAATCGGTCAAGAGAGCGTCGAGATATTTAATTAAAGGCTTATGAAGATCAGCTAACGATCACAGATACGAATTCTAATTTAAAAAAAAAACACTGAATTTAACCAATTGAAACACCATCATAAAAATTAATGTGTAATGATAGTTTATTGAATCAGGCGTTACTTTGCGGAAGTTCATCTTCAAATTCTTGTTTTGAATAAATATTTAGTGTATTTCCGCTCTGTCGTAGTCATATAAGTTAAGGGTACTATTCAAAATCCAAATTAAATCACAAACAAAATTAGTAATTAATCATCAAACTGTAGCATGGTTCGACTATCGTTAGGTCAGGTTAGAAAAGTTAGGCTTAGGTATGTTTACAAAATATGAATGAACCTGAAACAAAATTTTTAATTAATCCGTTTAAAATAATAAAAAATAATTAAACCTGTAACAAAAATAGTAATGAGTAATCTATTTAAAAAAATGTAGTAAACCTGAAAAAAATATTTAATTAATATGTTAAAATTACAAATATAATTTATTTATAAAAAATGGTATAAAATAATTGAAAAAATACTTAGTCAATAAATAGCACCCTTATTCTTACTGTACTCTATTATATTATATTGTGTTGGACTGGAACGCAGCGTCAACTGGACATATACAACGTGTAACATAACGATTGAAAAATACTTAAACCACACATGCTCAGACATATTTAAAACTTACCCCATAAGGTCTCATAATCCTCAGTATGTTAGATTACGAGTTATACCAAGTTAAAGTTTTGCGTAAAATAACCTGATGTCAACCCTAAATGTATCAGCTGACGGTAGTGGCCTTGACTGACAAAGAATAATAACTAGTGCTGAAACATTTTATTTTTGCCTACGAAATCGTGGACGGGCTTTTACACACAAACATTTAGATAAGTAGGTACCTACATGGTCATAGGTACAAGTTACAAGGTCATAGATTGATGTACCTAACTCATCTGAACTGCCTGGACTAGAACATGTTGTAAGTACCTACCTGTCGCATAAAATGATTACATCGTCTATGTAATACCCTTTCTTAGGTAGCAGGACTATAAAAAAATGATTCACAAAGTTAAATAATTTTTTTTTTGTCACTCATACCTATTTGCATGTGTAACTGTAAGTAGCATTTACAAAAACGCAACAGTTATTGTCGTAAAGATGACATGGCAAATTGTGAATTCAAGTTGTACTACCTGTGTTCTAATAAAAAACAGTCACTGGCCATGATATTTTAAGTGGCCTAAAACTGACAATAGGTCTAAGTACTCAGCGTAGGTATTCTACCGGCTCCACGTCATGTCAAAATAAAAAAATACATACCTACCCAACTACATTGAAAGTTAAATTTTATTTAACTTTAAAAGCTTAGCTTTAAAAAAACATTAAACACGACACGGAAATTTAGGTATTATTTTAACCGTAAAAAGAGCGAGACGAAATCCAAAGTAATATTAAAGTAAAAATTTTGTTCACTCCCCAGATACATTTAATTGTTTAATTTAGTTACCATAAAAAATACTACATTAAAATAGAAGTCACGCGTAACAATAGGTATCAAACCAAAGTAGGAGCATTTCAACTACGCATCTTTATTTTATTCTTTGTGATCGGCTATAAGTCCACGTTGACTGGCGGTGCGGACAAACGAGCTCAAACGAGCCGCTAACCGAACCAAACAAACACCGAGCCAATCACGAATAAGCGGGGAATATAGCGGCTATTTAAGCTCCGCCCCCAAAAATTATGATATTTAAAAATATGGGTTCCGTACAATTTTTTGTTCTAGTATTGTTTTATTATGGTAAAATGTTGTGTGCTTAGTTATTTAGTTTTTACTACATCCATCCATCAGCCATAGGACATCCACTGCTAGACACAGGCCTCCCCTAAAGATCTCTAATACGACCGGTTGGCAGCGGCTTGAAACCAGCGCGGTCTCGCGGTTTTGATGAGGTCGTCCGTCATCCTAGTGGGTGGTCGTCCAACGCTGCGCTTGCCGGTATGTGGTCTCCACTGGAGAACTTTTCGACCCCATCGGTCATCAGTCCTCCGTGATTATGTGCCCTGCCGATAAATTTGGGTTTTCTATGGATCCCCTCATTTCTGATTCGATCTCGCGGAGAGAGTTAAGCATAGCCTTCTCAACAAGCTATTGTTGGGCTTTTAGGAGTTAATTAATGAAATATGTACCACATCACGCCACTTCCACGTGAAACTTTTACGTCGTACTCGTACTTTTCGGGCGCTTGTTAACGAGAATGTTTCCCCGATCCAGCGCCAGGCCGAGGCCGGCTAAACTTGTTAACGAGACGGTCTTTCGCCGGAGCCGTGCGTAGTGTGCGTGCGTAGGTAGCAAACTAGCAAACGTTTCTCAAAAAAAAAAAAAATTCGCGTGCTGACTTAGTAAATCCACCTTAAGTTCCGTTCCGTTGAAACCAGTTTCAAGAATAACAATCCATATATCCACCCAAGACTCCACTGCGGGACATAGGCCTCTCCTATGGATT
The DNA here is from genome assembly GCA_964007245.1 of Hypomecis atomaria. Lineage (NCBI taxonomy): Eukaryota > Metazoa > Arthropoda > Insecta > Lepidoptera > Geometridae > Hypomecis > Hypomecis atomaria. The sequence goes on from OZ023279.1 coordinate 25,835,478, forward strand.
TCCAATAAGGCCATTTGGAAGCGGCTTGTATCCAGCGCGTTCCTACGATCTTTATTATCCTTCAATCACCTCTAAAGAGACTGCATAGCTCCTTTATTTAATTTACTCAGTTGCAGAGCGTCCCGGCGTGCGTATTATTTCCACAATTTTAAAGTTTTTTTTTTTTTTTTGTATAGCAACACTCTTCCGTTAAGTCATTGTGGTCCTTTGTGTGACGTAAAATGGCAGGCATTTTTCGTCGTTTAGATGAAAAATGTTTTTTTCCCAATGCCGATTCCACTAGTTATTACGTAAATAGCGTGTAAGATAACCTGCAGACTACGAGAAGTGAAGCACACATCTCACACTGTGTAAAAATAAGTGACTGTGTACATGAATATGTGTTCGACAAAAAATTAACTTATTTAACGTTTTTACGCCTTCCGGCAACACAAAACTGAATTAAATACAAGTAAAAGGTCTTATATAATGACAGTAAGTAACTACCCAAACTGGGGAATCCATTCAAATAATTGATTTCTTCACAAGTACCTAGGAGCAGAAAGTTTGCATTTCGTGGCTCTAATTTATAGTAACCGTAACCTTGCTAACGTTTTGTCACGATTTATAAACAATAAAATTACAGTAGGTACATAAGAAAACTGGAATTTATGTAATGGAACTCAATGAGTTTCCAAGATGACATCTATGTACTTATATGATGGGCAGACAGACTGTAAGAAACAGAACGGGAAAGATAGGTAGGTCTGTTTTTCTTTATATGCTATAATTCTTTTAAAGATAAGAGCCTCACAATGAAATTATTACAGCTAGAAGTACCCTCTAGCGAGAGAATTCGACAAACAACAAAATTATTATAGTTACTTCTGGAAAACTTCTCAGCGGTGAAGTGGTCAAAAGACACACTACCTAAATTTTCTGTCTTGAGTTAAACTGCGTGTTTAAACGTACAGAAAAATCATCCTACAAAGGATACAATAGCACCGCAGCATGGTATACACCAATGCAAATTTTTGCACAGTATTTACTGATGCGTTACGAGTATCTCAGTGAGCAATCATTGAACGAGGACAAATGTTTTTTCTCAAATAGTAAAGTATGTGAGGTCGTCATGTCATATTATGCTTAGGAAGAGATACGGGGTCACAGCTACCACCTATTAAAAAATCTTCTCTAACAGTAAGTTAATGAACTCTAAGCAAAAATAGTATTTTTCCTTCTTCCATCTGACTAATATCTCAAATTCTGAGTATTCAAGATGACCTGTAAACAGTCCAAATACAAGTATGGAAATATTTCTGTCTCTTTCACTTCTTATTTATACCAAGCTGGTTATAAACACATTGTTTCAACGCACCATGATAGGTACTCATTCCATAAAGAATTATTACCAAGAAAATACCAATCAAAGTTACCAAGTAACATAAATTATATCAGTAGAATCATCTCTAGCACAAAATATGGTACTTGTACTTATACTATACCGGACTTTAATAGTCTACTACTAAACATAGGCCTACCCAGGTAGGGCAGGGCGATTAGGCCATAACTATCACTCTGGCCGATGGCTCTGTGCAAGTTAAATACCATAAAAATTAAACTGCAAAAATATAAACAACAAAATTAATACTTGTTATTTAGGTACCTCCCTACCTATTACACACATACCTTACATGTGATAAGGAACAGGGTCAATATATTTTTTTTAAAAAGTTATCTGATGTATAATAATAATTTTGTACCTAGTTAGACATTAATACATAAAGTGAAACATTCACTGTTGTGGTTAGTAAGCACCTTATTAGATATTGTTACGAGATGGGTTCTTGGATAATCAGTTAAAACGCCGATTATTCACTTTGCACTTTATTGCACAAAATCACAGTACACACGACACAACTGATTCGCACAAACACGTCACACTGGCACTGAAATTCACACAACTAGTCACTTCACAATCACTGGTACCGCACTTGAACACGAGATGTTTTCGCTCCGGTATAAAACGCGATAACTGCCACAAACGAAAACCATCGCCCTATTTATATCGGAATAAGGGTTCTCTAGAAATCTGTAGAATATTCGGTGCCATTGTGACTGACAAAGTAAACAAGTGTAAAGTTCGAGAAACCCTATTGTTCCTAATTATTACAAAAACACCACAAAAAATCTAACAAACAACAAACAATAGACGCGACACAAAGGCCGGTGCCGCCTGAGTCATAAAACCATAAATCTCGCGGTTAAGTGTAAACAACTAGCCGTCGTACCGCGCGCGGCCACAGATTAATAAATAGTTACTAACGGCGTGGCCTACTGCGTAACACCACCTCCTCCCAAGACATGCTCGTCCCGAGCATCGTTGCATCCGTGATATCGCGCCAATCGATCCACGTGAACTATTTTGGGGGCACCTCGAGGTCCTTTCTGTATGCGGAACGTCACGTTGTTGATCTTGGTCACCACTCGGTACGGTCCAATCCATTTGGCTTGTAGCTTTGGAGACTTTCCTTTGCTGCGTATGGGATTGTGCAGCCATACCATCGAGCCTTCCTCGAACCCAGGATTGTTAGCCCTTCTGTCGTATCGAGTCTTCATTCTTTCAGATGCTTGCTGGCCATGCTCTCTAATGTGCTCATAGATGTCGTTCATCTTGTTCCGGAGGTCACTGGCGTACTCAGTTATGGGTTGTGGAGAATCCGGTGGAATGCCAGTTATTAAGTCGGCTGGTAGCCGTAATTCACGTCCAAAATTGGCAAAAGCGGGAGTGACATTTGTGCTCTCATGAACAGCACTTCGGTATGACAACAAAAATGGCTGGATATGCTTGTCCCAATCCCGTTGTTTGCTTCCGACTACTTTTGCCAGGTACCTCTCCAGAGTTTGGTTGAATCGCTCCACCATTCCATCTGATTGCGGGTGGTAAGACGTTGTCCTTGTTTTGTGTGCACCCATTAACCGGCACGTCTCTTGAAACAGCTGAGATTCAAAATTTCTTCCTTGGTCACTGTGGATTTCCAATGGTACTCCAAATCGACAGAATACTTCATGCACTAATTTGTCTGCTATCGTCGTTGCCTCTTGATTCGGAATTGCGAAGACTTCCGGCCACTTGGTGAAGTAATCCATGACGACAAGGAAGTACTTGTTGCCACTTTCGCTCACAGGAAATGGTCCGGCCACATCCAGCGCGATTCGCTCCCATGGTGCTCCAACATTATACAGCTTTAATGCTCCTCTGCTGCGGGTATGCGGACCTTTCACTGATGCACAGCTCGTACATTTCCGTACCCAGTCTTCTACGTCATCTCTGCAGTTGATCCAGTAAAACCTTTCTCGAATTTTCAAGAGTGTCCGTTTCACACCCAGATGTCCTCCCGAAAACCCTTCGTGGTACAGCTTCAAAATTTCAGGTATCTTTGCTCTGGGTACAACCATTTGGAGATGGCATTGGTTGCCACGAGCATTTTCCCATTTTCGGCAAAGTACTCCGTCCTGAAGCACCAGACTATCCCATTGCGCCCAATAGCTCTTTGTCGTAACACTCATTGAAGCAATAGCACTCCAGTCTGGCTTAGGGGCATCTGATTCCATCCATTCAAGAATCGGCTTGATGTCGGCGTCTTCTTCTTGTGCAACCTGAAGGGTTTCTTTCCATTCGTCACCGATGTCAGCTTTGAGCATTCTGACGGGCACTGAATCTTTCGACTCATGTCTTGAGCAATGCTTGCAGTCCTCTGAGCATGGCCTTCTTGACAGTGCGTCCGCGTTGCCATGAGATTTTCCACTGCGATGCTCCGTGGTGAAGTCAAACTCTTGTAGTTGCTCAATCCATCTTGCCACTTGGCCTTCGGGATCCTTAAACTGTAGTAGCCACTTAAGAGCAGCGTGGTCGGTCCTCAGATGGAATTTTCGCCCGAGCAGGTACTTGCTAAAATGTCGCAATGTCTTCACCACTGCAAGTAGCTCTTTTCTGGTCACACAGTAGTTCCTTTCCGGCTTGGACAGGGATTTGCTGAAATACGCAATCACCACTTCTTGGTCTCCTTTCCTTTGTGACAGTACTCCTCCAATGCCGGTGTTGCTGGCGTCAGTGTCCACGATGAACTCGTTCTCTGTGTCCGGGAAGCCAAGAATAGGCGTATTACAAAGTCGCTTCTTTAGCTCTTGAAAAGCTGCGTCGCAATTTTCATCCCAGAGGAAGGGTCGTTTTTCCTCAGTCAGTCTATGCAACGGCTTGGCTATGACGATGTCCCGTCGAAAGGCGTCACTTTAAGCTTCTGTGAGGCTGGCGAGAAGATTGTAGGTGCAACGGTTCCGCCTCCAGACTTGATGACGTTCAAGGTTCTCCTCACGTCGGCGATGTGTGTTTCCGCTTCGACAATACGGGATTCGTGCTCCTTTACGCTGGTATCAAGCTGCTTGACCGTGTCCTTGACCTCTTTTATCTCTTTGCCCAAAGTCGTCTGCAAGCTTGAAAGCAGTTCTTCTTTTTGACGAGCCTGTTCTTCTCTGTTGCGGTCCAACTTTTCTTCTAGCTTGCTGTTGTTGCGGTCCAACATTGACTGCAACATCGACATCATTGCAGTCATGTCCAATGCCGCAGGAATAGCTGGTGCAGCAGCAGGTGCTCTCGGGTTCCTGGAGTCGTCGTTGGTTGCCTCGGACTCGCTGCCTTCCATTAACAGCGAATTATTTCCGAAGCGTCGCTGGTCAACCTCCTCCTGGCGGCGCTCCTGCTCCTCTAGTCGGCGCGCTTCCTCCTGACGGCGTTGGCTCCGTGTGCGAGGCGTTTCTTCGTCGTATGGTGTTACCGGCATTTTCAATTATCCCACTTCTGACACCAAATGTTACGAGATGGGTTCTTGGATAATCAGTTAAAACGCCGATTATTCACTTTGCACTTTATTGCACAAAATCACAGTACACACGACACAACTGATTCGCACAAACACGTCACACTGGCACTGAAATTCACACAACTAGTCACTTCACAATCACTGGTACCGCACTTGAACACGAGATGTTTTCGCTCCGGTATAAAACGCGATAACTGCCACAAACGAAAACCATCGCCCTATTTATATCGGAATAAGGGTTCTCTAGAAATCTGTAGAATATTCGGTGCCATTGTGACTGACAAAGTAAACAAGTGTAAAGTTCGAGAAACCCTATTGTTCCTAATTATTACAAAAACACCACAAAAAATCTAACAAACAACAAACAATAGACGCGACACAAAGGCCGGTGCCGCCTGAGTCATAAAACCATAAATCTCGCGGTTAAGTGTAAACAACTAGCCGTCGTACCGCGCGCGGCCACAGATTAATAAATAGTTACTAACGGCGTGGCCTACTGCGTAACAATATCATAAATCAACGATAAAAATGCTTAATTTCATGTTCAGGGCCCTAAAAATTGAGGAATAAAATACATTAAAGTAACTATTTATGCCATATAGGTAGTTACTATCCATACTGTGGTACATGTCCTCACATGTACCACAGTATAAGGGGTTGTTAGACCTCTCTAACAACCCCTTATTTTATTTTACCTTTTGGGGATATCTTGGAAGGGATTTCATCATTGACTGGGCATTATTTCATATTGATGGATTTCATAAATAGAATTTGCCATGTTGCTGAACATATATACCTATTCAATGCTTTACAAAGACCGTACCTAACCTGGTATCCCATCAAAAATGAATTCTTATACCTATGTCATAAATAATAGCCAACATGGTAGTCAGAAATTCTTCAGTCCTTCAGAAAACTAGGATGATAGGTACCTACTCGTAAGTTATTACATTAGGTACATACATAGGTACTAAGTTAATTGAATTACTAACATAATTAAGCTGACTATATTAACTTATACAATTATAATTATAGGAATTGATTATTGGTTATTTAAATACAGTTTATCTACTGAAACTTTAAAGTAATTTCAGTTCAAGGGATGATATACCTTACATCTCCATGAAATACTGTGATTATGCCATGAAATATAACACCTGTGATTTAAGGGCATAATTATAATATCATACATTTCTGTATTCCTCAGGGTATATCCTGAGTACCTAAAGCTGTTTTTCTTTCTTGACATACTGTAAAGTTGTATGTCATTACAATCTACTACACGGGCTTGAATAATTAGATGCTACCTGTAAATAACATTATGAAGCAATAAATTTCATGATAATTATGCTTAACGAATTTCAGTACCTACTGAAAGTTTATTCACAAATGTGACAGTAGGTATCCATCTTATAATTTAAACTAAAGGGGAAATGGGGAGCTAAGTAAGGATTATCAAACCTAGGTTTGACTTTAAATTATATTTTAATTAATTTTTGGACTGGGATAGGTAATTATTATTGTTGTATTGTTTATTATTTTATATTATGTATGTCCCTTCATATGGGTTGTATGCCTGAAATAAATGTTTATTTATTATGAGTCAAGAACCTAGACATCAGGCTGTAGACATTGATTGTTCCTCAGGCTTTATTTGCCTACTCATACCTCTATTCATGGGGACCCAAATAATAAATACTTACATATTGATATTAAACAGTACATAAAGATAATTATATAAATATAGACATATGAAATAGTACTAAAGAATTAAGTAAATTAAAGTAATATGGAACATAATCAAGCAAAGCTGTCGGAACATTAATGATAATTATACTTATTTAAATAAAATATTGAGCCAATGTTTAAGACATCCACTTCAAATAAATAAAAATCCAGTTTTCACAGGATTTAAATCTATCTATAAATAATCTTTATTAAAATATATGGGTCAATTAGAAATACATTTTAATTTTAATAGTTAATAAGACAAAATATATTCAATTAGGTTTGTCTGTCTGAAATGACAACTGATAAGTCGGTACATCACTGTATAATTTGTATATTGTGTACCTAGGAGGTACCTACTTAGAATATAAAAAACAAAACAGCACCAAGATCTTAATTAATTTGGCTGACCTTGTTACATACCCATTTATTTGATCTTGTATGACAAAATAATATAATATGGTATGTGGTGTAGCATGTTTGTTATAACATGCATGTTGCTGGATATTTTTAAGAGAATAATGAGAGCATGTAGTTAAATTTTATAAATATAAAAAGGGTGGCAATACTTTAAAACCTAGACAGGACCATTATATTTTGTTAACATAACTATGGTCTAAGCTGGTATAGTTTTACAGCTCCTTATGACTTTATGTGGCTGGATGAGCTATAATATATGACTAGATAAGTTACAATAAAACAAGTATGTGCTATTTCAAGATATACCATCTATTATTACCTCTTACTTTTTTGTCTCTTAAAAAATGTAAGCTTCAGCCTTAAATAAACGATATTAATTCACCCGTTATGAATGTCCTATTTTAAAAAGTTAAGATAAGGAAAACAACCCATAATTGTTTGAAGTCTTGCATATTAGGTATGCTGGTAGGTAAGTGTCAAGGGTGACAATTTATGAAATTTAGGTAAAAATATAGGTAAGGGAAATGCTTGACATAAATATATCAATAAATAAAATAAAATAAAAATATACCTATATATATATTTATAATAATAATAAAAATACATAAAAAAGCATATCACAATGGAATATTGTTACCTTTTTTCTAACTACATGGTGAACTGATTGAAAATCTTAGATTTTACTTTACTTAATACTGTATAGATTAAGTACCTTTGTAAAGAAAATTAGCTGGAAATCACCAGACAAGTTGATATATTGTATAAATATATTCTAAAATCCATTGTTGGGGTCTGCATTACATAAACTAAGAGCATATTAAAGTGGCTTAGAAAATGAGCCATAATGACACGATTCAACTAGAAGATACATAATTATGGTTATGTAATTATAATTGAATAAACCTACATACTGATGCTCAAAAATAATATTAAGCTGTAAATAACAAGTTTTAGCAAACCAATATGAGATAGCTATATCAAATCAGATTATTGATAAATATCTATAAAGATTACTATTCATTGAACCAGATAGAACCTTAGTATCAAGTTTGTAGACCTATGGCTTAAAATATTAGAACCTGATACAGGTGTTCTTTAACCATCATATTCTATAATTATACAAATAACTTCACTTCTCTTGGGTGTACAACAGTAACACAAAATATTCGATTAGGTAAGTACGAGTATATGTAATATAAAAATATAGGCATATTTGCATCAAGCAGTGGCAAAATTAACAGATCATACAAAACATTTGGGGTCAAAGGGACAAATTTGATTTATCTGGTAACGAGGAATAGCTTATATGATATATATCTTTTGTATTAAACCCATGGGTAAAATATAAAAGTAAATATAAATATAAAATATGAGGTAAAAACATTTCACAACCCTTTAAACATCTGCAACTGAGTAAATTAAATAAAGGAGCTATGCAGTCTCTTTAGAGGTGATTGAAGGATAATTAAGAATCAATCGAGCTTACCTGTTAAGTGAAGATTGATGATAATTATCCGAAATCACCGAGAAAGAGACTGCATAGTGACTCAATCCCTCCCTCCCTTGCCCGGAGGTGACACTATGCAGTTATGAGTAATTTAATCAAGGGAATTATAAGGTATCAGTATAATACAGGTAAACCTCGATCGATATCATTATGGAAGTCCCAGAAAGATAAATCTGTCCTACGCTGGTCCTTCCTGTAAGACTCAGCCTCTATGTAGAGGTTGTGAAATGTTCCCACATCTCTACTTTGAACTCCAATGACTTAACGGAAGAGTGTTGCTATACAAAAAAAAAAAAAAAAAAAACTTTAAAATTGTGGAAATAATACGCACGCCGGGACGCTCTGCAACTGAGTAAATTAAATAAAGGAGCTATGCAGTCTCTTTCTCGGTGATTTCGGATAATTATCATCAATCTTCACTTAACAGGTAAGCTCGATTGATTCTTAATTATATCGTCAGTCCACTTAGTCGGTGGACATCCTACGCTGCGCTTGCTGGTCCGTGGTCTCCATCCGAGAACTTTACGGCCCCATCGGCCATGCGTTCTTCGAACTATGTGCACATAAAAAAAAACTTTAACTAAAAACGAAATGCAAAATACGAATACTGAACCCTAAAAATTTTGATTTCAATTTTAATAGAAATAATAGGAAATTTAAGTCAGTCGCTCTCTGACCTTGCGGAAGTGAAGACGTTACCTATCCTATCTTTCGATTCCATTATACGTTGGTGATACAATGGCAACGACGAACTGTCATTTTGAAGAAAGCAGGCCGCTTTCTAACCGACGCGGGCGCGGCGGCGGCGGTGGCTGACGTTTCCCACTTACGCACTTAGACGGATGTTTCTACGTCTGCCTAGTACTGGGAACTTTCACGGAAACAGAAATGAAGGACGACCCGGTGTTCGAGTTGGTTCAAATCTCCAGACGCGCATTTTGCAGCATTTTGAAGATAGCCCAAGGACCAGCGTCGGGCAGGAGCTGCGTTGCACACTATGCGCGCCACGTTCGCGAGCGCCTGGACGAGCGGTATCCGGGTCGGTGGATACGACCCGGGGGCACGGCTGGCCACCCAGGTCTCCGGATTTAACGTGAATAGACTTTTTGTGGATGTACATTGAAAAAGTGGTTTATTCTGTGCCGTGCGGCTCCAGAGAAGATTGTCCCTCGCATCGTGGCAGAATTCCAAGGTGGTGAACGTGAGAAAATCTGTGGCTCGTCGTACTCGGTTGTGCTGCGAGCAGGGAGGTCAGCATAGCCTCTCCTTTGACTTTTGTTAAGTGTTTGTGGACGCCCCTGTTGTGTGTTAACTTTAAATACCTAGGTACCTAAGTAGTTATGTGGAAAATAAAAAAAGTTAATTAAAAAATCTATTAATTTGTTTTTTTCTATCACTTCTGAGTGCCCATAGGGCCTAATTACCTAGGTAGGTTATTTTATTACCCCGTGATAAGTTAGGGTAAGTACCTACAGTCCTACACGACTACACGTATACGCCGCGCCACACAAGTTGGCGGATGTAAAGTAAGCTCCAAAATTCCAATCTTGACTGAAGCTCACATAAAGTCGCACACGTTGATTGGCTATTGCGAAGCTTGTAGCTAACTTTACATCCGCCAACTTGTGCGGCGCGGCCTATACCTACCTAACATTTGTTTACTTTCAAGAGTGCCAAGAAACCGTACAATTAGGTACTTAAGTAGGTACCTAAATAGGTATTTGGCTAAGATAGGATTCCTAAATTGGGTATCTACACAATGTAGGTACTTGTAAGTATTCATAATTATGAAAATTCTTAGGTATTTCATTTACGCACTAAATTAAAACATTAGGTAAGTAATTATGGAACTGGATACGATTAGGTACCTACCTCAATTTCATTTTGCAATAGTTTACTGAATTAGGTCTCGACTAGGTACTAGGTAGGTCTAAGTATCTAAAGTAGGTAATTAGCCTCCTTCCTAAAACAGTATTACGTAGCCTAACTCTAGCATTTCCTTGTTGATTTTGGACCTAAAACTTCAAAAAGTAACTCGTAAGCCAAGTTCGCGTGTCGGGCCGACGGCAGCGGGGGTAGCGAGCGGCGCACGGTGCGCGGAGCTACGGCGCGGTGCCGAAAGGCGACGGCGCTTTGTCGGCGTGCGGCGGCGGCGACATGAAACCGATTGACGCGAGCCGGGCCGCGCCGCGCCGCGCCCGGTCACCGAACTCACTACTTTAGGGTTGTCCAAAATAATAGGATAAAAATATTTTTTAGTTTTATATGGAAAAAATAAGTTGACTTTAGAAGTTTAAAATTCATACAGGTGATTCGTGACTGGATACACATACATGCCGTTCAGTATTGTTGAACCTTTCTGTTACACGTTGTATATGGATAGAATCAACCATATACACCCAAAGATACGGTTCAAGATAGAAAAGGAGGATAACAAGTCACTGAATTTTCTAGACCTAACTATTACGAGAAAAGAGAACAAACTGGACTTCCAAATTTATCGCAAACCCACACATACAGATATAGCAATCCCAGAGTCTTCAAATCACCCCATGCAGCACAAATTGGCCGCGTTTAGAAGCTATGTACATAGATTAATGACAGTCCCATTATCTCCAGAAGCCTACAACAAGGAACTCAACACAATATATCAAATAGCAGTGACAAATGGGTACAGCAAGAAAATGATAAACAATTTAGTCAGAGATAAGAATAGAAACATAGCAAGATCTATGTTATACTCCTGCCCACCTGTGAGAGTAAATAAATATGTGGGTAGTTTGACATATTTAGGGACTACGTCAGAAAAAATTGCAAAAATACTGCGGAGAAATGATGTACATGTGGCATTTCGAACGAATCACAACATGAGACGAATGTGCAATGGGAAAGACTCCTTAGAAAAAAGCAAGAAATCGGGGGTATACAAGTTAACCTGCGACACATGTAACGCAGTTTATGTGGGACAAACTGGAAGGAGTTTTCAAACCCGCTACAAAGAACACTTAGCTGCATCTAGAAACAATCACCCAGAGAAGTCGAATTTTGCGAAACATTTATTAGAAACTGGACACGATTTGGATAACAACAACACTTTTGAAATTCTACATGTATGTGAAAAAGGTTTTCGCTTAAATGTTTTGGAGCATTTAGAAATAATGAAACATCAAAACACACACAACGAGTTGCTGAACGATCAAACTACCGTCACATCGCCTTTACTTCGGTGCGTCACGACGAGTATATAAGAAGCGCCGGCGCGGCGAGCCGTCATTCTTGCGAGTGAGCTCGAAGAGTCAACACGTCCTGAGGATGCCTCGTTTAGAGGCGAAACACGTGTCGAATAGAGTACAGTAAGAATAAGGGTGCTATTTATTGACTAAGTATTTTTTCAATTATTTTATACCATTTTTATAAATAAATTATATTTGTAATTTTAACATATTAATTAAATATTTTTTTCAGGTTTACTACATTTTTTAAATAGATTACTCATTACTATTTTTGTTACAGGTTTAATTATTTTTTATTATTTTAAACGGATTAATTAAAAATTTTGTTTCAGGTTCATTCATATTTTGTAAACATACCTAAGCCTAACTTTTCTAACCTGACCTAACGATAGTCGAACCATGCTACAGTTTGATGATTAATTACTAATTTTGTTTGTGATTTAATTTGAATTTTGAATAGTACCCTTAACTTATATGACTACGACAGAGCGGAAATACACTAAATATTTATTCAAAACAAGAATTTTAATGTGTAATGAGTTAAAAATAACTCGGAAATATTTGTCAACTAATAAATTAAAATAAATGAAAATGAAAATATATTTATTTACATAAACACAGGTTAACAGTAAGTACATGACCAAGTTAATTAAGGTAAAACATATGTTTATGGGTGTTTTATATACACTACAGAAATAATAGCGATTCCCGCACTAGGCTGGACCTGTATCGCGGGAATCTGGTATGATTTAGCTTAATTAAATGTATAATTAATAGATATACATTTAGCATTAACACCTCTGATTATTATCTTAAAACAAAATCTATTTAAAAATAATCAAAACATATCTAAATATTGGAATACTACATAGTCTTTTCACAGATGTTACATTAAAAAATCTAAAAATATTGCTCGCAAAAAAGATTTTACTATTTATAAATTTTTAATTAAAAAAAAAATGCTTTTGATCACTTACAATTTTTTTTTATTATATTACATTCACCAACTAGTTTTAAATAACATAAAAACTATTACTATACTCGTAGAAAATAAATAAATTTTAGCTTTTAACTATATTCTAATTCAAAAATTTTATAATAAGTGAAAGAACAAAATTATATCGTTAATTATTCAGAAATATTAACAGATTTAGTTATTTTACAGTTTAGAATGCTGAATCAAGTGATATTTCAAACCTATACCGAATTTTAATCATACACGTTGAAGAATGAGGGTCCGATTATATTGCCCTGCGGAACTCCCGGACGGACTCAATAAAATTGTAACAAATTGAGTGAATGGGTACAACGAGGGCTCATATCCGTTCACAAACTAAGCAATTAATATATCAATCTGCCGTTTACATTTAATGGGGTGTGTTACAGAGCATACCTTATCGTCCCCTAATTCACTCGTCAGATACAATATAATTAGCTGTGCTACCGCTCAATGCCTGAATATTAATTTATTTTCATACTTGTTAAAATAATCTCTTAGGCGACTTTAACTTTCCTAAAGTGGCAACATTGTTTGATATAGAGAAAAACATGGCGGTGCGGTTGTTTTTGTTAAAATACAAGATATGGCTGTAAAATGAAATATATTGGAAAAACAAGATCCCTGAAGTGTAATTTGTCATCCTGAACCTAATTACACTTCAGAAGTGGGATCTATGGACCTATCCTGCCCATATTAAATAAGAGTGAAAAGAAACCAAGTAACAAATAACCTCAAATCGGACGAAAATTTAAAAAAAAAATTTTCTTCGAATGTCTTGTGCGTAAAAGAAAAGAAAAAGAAGCAACTTTACGTAGAAGAAAGGCAAAATGATTCAAAAGTTTTAATTGGATAAACAGGTACGACCTTGGGAACCTACGTAATACGTGCAAGAGAAAATTTCAATCTACAAAAATGTAAATTGTAAAAGTTATGATTGCTACGATAATCACCGAACTTTTGACATACTGACCGAATCAATCACGTTTATGGATGGAATACAAGGGAATACAATAAATGATTGAACGAAGAAACATGGGAATCTGCATAACCGGAAGCATACCTACCCTCTACCGAATCATAAAACTTTTCTTACCTGGAAGTTACCATCGTTAAAATCTATGATCAGTAAGCTTAAAGGACGATGATGTTCATGACTGTTACATTAGATCATCAACTTGTGACAGAGACAACCATATGATTACGTTAAGCCGAAGTGTGAAAATGTCAACCGAAAATGCCTACCTACTGACCATATTATTAGTCAATCATTATATACTCATACTCATACTCATTTATTTATAACTATATAAGTTACATGTCAAAGAAAAACTTTATATTTATTTATAATTGATTGAATGAATTAATTAATAACAATAAGAAAGCAATAATTAATAACAATATGTAGTGTCACAACTAAGTCAAATAACAGCAATTAAATTAATTTCGAATACATACACAATACACAAATTAGGTCACTCTACTTTTTGTAGAAAGTCTTGTACCTTATAGAATGCCTGCTCAACAAGCCAATATTTTGCTTTATTTTTAAAAGACTGACGTGACGGCGCATCCTTTATAAAATCCGGAAGGTGGTTGTAGACATCTGTCGCCATAATATGAATCTGTTTGGACGTCATATATCTATCAATAGTGATGTCTTCTGTGAAGACACCCAGTAAAACTGTTCAATAATACAACCGATCGACACAGTATAACAACAAAATACCTCCAATACATCAATAACAGAGTAAAATGATCGAAACAAAATACCTCAACATATCACTAACAGAGACAAAACACTCGGTCAGATCTACTATGTGATTCTATAACACAGCTCGCTTGCATGACCGATGTGTGTGCACTATCTAACAACCTTAGAAGCCACTAAAATTAACATTTACTGAAATATGGAAATGATACAACCAACACATATCCATGGGTCAAAATCAGAGAACTACATTTGGCTACAGCTACTTCTATACAGATACTAAGCATGAACTATAATGGAAGATGTCAGGAAACATAAAGATACAATTGAAATGTGAACCTACAGGCTGAAGATGGCTATACCTTGAACTCGGATAGTCACCAATGAAGAAATTTTGCAAATGGGTTGACCAACACAATAAGAAGATGCCATGTTATGGATTGTCCTTGCTGCAGCATACTACAAAAGTTACAATCACATGAATATGTATCCAGATTAAACAGGTACAAAGAGTGCCACTGAACTCTTTTGCCTTGCCAAGTACAAGATCAAATAATATGATGAGCTGACTGTCAACCTTCACTAGTTGGAGAGGAACTCTAAGAAGAAGAAGATGCAAATACCAATTCAATCAAAAATCTTCCTCTACTGAAGGTG
Organism: Hypomecis atomaria; assembly: GCA_964007245.1. NCBI lineage: Eukaryota > Metazoa > Arthropoda > Insecta > Lepidoptera > Geometridae > Hypomecis > Hypomecis atomaria. Next base: position 25,850,590 of record OZ023279.1, read on the forward strand.
CCCTGGACGAGCAACTGCCAGATGGTGATTTGGATCTACACAGCGAATGAAAAAGGTGATGAATATTCTTTACTTACTTTCATTTTTATAGGCAATGCTCTGGTATGGACGACCGAGAATATATTTGTTGTAATTTTCATTATGATAATTTAAGAGAATGTAACGCAAATTACTGCTACTACTGCCTACAATATAAATTCTATAACACTGAGCTAACTAGGTATGCCATGTTCTTAACACAACTAGAAAATATTGATTGTTAGTGTCGATGGGTAAATAGCATTGTTCAATATAATAAATAGAACAAATACGATCAAAAATCAAATGACCAACTATTAAAAAATACCATTTCATTGTCAACCATCAGAAAAATATGTAATTGCTCAGTGAATATCACCATATTGGTCAGCTTTTAGAAAATGTTCTGGTTTGAAATCTAATTTTGGAGTTCATGCAATGAATTTATCATAAAGTAGTATAAACATAAGGCTATGTTATGTCCTATTAACAATAGGTAGCAAAAGCACTCAGAATGTGACAAATACCAAGTAATATTATACAGAGAAAAAAAAAATATACTATACACATATCAACATACTACATAGCCACTACAATAATGCAATACATAACTTGAATAGTAACAACAAATTACTTAAAAGCTTTCATCTATATTTGACTTTTTTTTAGAAAATTCAAAAGTGTTTTATAAGAAATGTTTATGGGCGATAAAAACATGTAATTGATTGACACAATAAAAATAGCAACAGAGCATATTTACCTAACATTATAAAAACTATGTGATTCAGCAAACTACAATATTTCACAAATAGTATAATAACATGCAGCCCTACTAATTTTAAATAATTTATTTGATATATGACATATATGATGTAATAGTAGATCCAGACCATACATTAAGTCCTTTATGTGTGCACTAACTGTATAACAAAACTAAACAGACATTATACAACACCTAAACATGTAAGACACTTATACTAGAACACCAAAACATTATAGGGTGGAGAAAAGGGTGGCCTTATCACTTACAGCGATCACTTCTAGGCAATCTGTGGATGGAAAGAGATTGACTGGAATTATGAGATATATGAGGTTAATGCTGCAAGAAAAAAAATATGTTTATAAACTTACATATACATATTCCAGCAATATAAATACAGATAATACAAATCAAATAGGTTTAATAAATAAACAATAATTTACATGATTCAGGTTATAAACATGATTCTAGCTATCATCGAAGTTAAGCAACGTTCAGCACGCAGTCTTCGGATTGGTGACCGCGGGTGGCATTTACAACTGAGCGCTACCGTGGCTCGGATGACACGTTAAATTGTAGGTCCCGATTGTTTTGACCGTTTTGCCCTGTCAAAGGCCTTCAGACGGCTTAAACTCTGACACTATGGCTAGTCACCCGGCCTATACGAACTTACTGAGTAGAACGTCGCATTGTCGGGAAGCGATTTTGTCTGGGCTGGCAGCATAATCCACAGTGAAACAGCTTTCATGATGAGGGTGTTAAGACTTAAAATATTTGAATAGTTGAAATAATTATTATGAGAATTAGCTGTGTTTGATACCAGTAATATCATTGTACTATTCTGGAGAAGTCAAGATAAACTACAAAGCTAGCCAAAATGGTATATCAAAGTGAATATTTTCTTACCTTATATTGTGTGCTAAATAATTATTTTGACCAATTCCTCCAAACTAAAATAACAGTAAATGGTACTCATAATACATACATTACACACATAGAAGTCATAAAAAGCTTGTTTTATCTTTACAGTAATCATCTGTCATGACCAGATGCTGCACAAAATTATCAATGCTGTTTTGTTACTGTATGGCTGTATATATTGTGAGACAAGCAAAACGCTACATTGTTAACACATTCATTGAAAGCAACTTTATTTCAAATTATGGCACTGAGTAAGAATGTCTGATATCACATGCAGTTTGGTGGTTTTTGGTTTGGTTTGGTGTCATGACAAACCAAGCTACGCTCTCAACTATCTACTAGGACAGCTAGGTCCAACAAGTCCATTACACCTGACATATACCATGAAAATGTTTGCAAAAAATAAATACAATAAAAATTAAATAAACATAAATAAGGACGGCTATGTGAACAAGTCCAGTACATCTGACATTTAATATTAGGACAGCTATGTGATCAAGTCCATTACATGTGACATATAATATCAGGACAGCTATGTGATCAAGTCCACTACGTTCAATATTTATTAGGACTGCTATGTGATCAAGTCCATTACGTTCGATATATACTAGGAGGTCTATATGATCAAGTCCATTACGTTCGATATTTACTAGGACGGCTATGTGATCAAGTCCATTACCTTCAATAATAATTAGGATGGCTATGTGAGCAAGTCCATTACGTTCCATATTCATTAGGACGGCTATGTGATCAAGTCCATAACGTTTGATATTTATAAGGACGGCTACGTGATCAAGTCCACTACATTCGATATTTACTAGGACGGCTACGTGATCAAGTCCACTACGTTCGAGATTTATTAAGACGGCTATGTGATCAAGTCCACTACGTTCGATATTTAGTAGGACGGCTACGTGATCAAGTCCATTACGTTCAATGTCTACCTGGGCGGCTATGTGATCAAGTCCGTTGCCTTCGATATTTACTATGACGGCTATGTGATCGGGTCCATTACATCTGAGTTATATTGAAATGGCTATGCGAATAAGTCAGTTACATCTGATATAAATATAATATTAAGACGGTTATGTGATCAAGTTTACATCTGACATAATATAATAGTATGAATATGTGATCAAGTTCATTACATCCGAAATTTATAAAGACAGTCACGAGATCAATGCCATAATTTCTGCGTATCTGAAATCTACTAAAACAGCTACATGATCCAGTCCATTATATCCGTGTTTTATTGGGACAGCTTTGTGAACAAGTCCATAATAATTCAGAAATCAGAAAACGTTTATTGCCACACTATGTACAATGTTCTTACAAATTAATATTATAGTTCCAATAGTGGACCCATAACGGGCGTGCAATATTATAAGATGTTGTATCTTACCTAGAAATAAGTACTTGGGTATATACACAAATCCGTACATGAAATAAATTAAAATAAAATAATAATCAAATTACTATTCAAGCTAAGTTCATTATATCCGTGTTCTATTGGGACAGCTTTGTGATCCGGTCCTTTATATTATCCCTGTTCCATTGAAACAACGTAGTGAACATATCAGTATCTAAATAGACCTGCTGTATGATTATGTATATATTACTATACTATGATATAACACGCTGTGTGAAACAACACTGTGTGGCCTGGTATACTGTATGTAATATTTATTACTGCGACATATCACGCTTTGTGTAACGGAAAAGGCTGTACTGCGTAACTAAAAGAGTGTACGGCTTTTGTATTTATTAGAAAACGACATACTGGACGCCTTAACAACATTACATAATAAGACAATAAAGGAACAAAAGCGTCATCATAATTAAATATTAAGACAACACGCTAAATACATAAATTACGTACCTAACTAATATCAACTTTTTTTAACAGCGATTTGTATTTCACTGTAATTATAATCCTGTAAAACATTTATTTCAACTTAAATAACCTCCTCCTCCTGTCATTACGTACATACTCCATTTTATTTATTCCGAGTTTTCGAACACAAAAAAAATAAAAAATAAATAAGAGACAAAATACTGCTGTTTTTTTTTCGTTTGCAGAGTGCTGAGCGCCGCGAGACGCGGCGAATGCAGGATGGCCGAATGTTACAGAGCATACCTTATCGTCCCCTAATTCACTCGTCAGATACAATATAATTAGCTGTGCTACCGCTCAATGCCTGAATATTAATTTATTTTCATACTTGTTAAAATAATCTCTTAGGCGACTTTAACTTTCCTAAAGTGGCAACATTGTTTGATATAGAGAAAAACATGGCGGTGCGGTTGTTTTTGTTAAAATACAAGATATGGCTGTAAAATGAAATATATTGGAAAAACAAGATCCCTGAAGTGTAATTTGTCATCCTGAACCTAATTACAGGTGGAAAATTCTTCCCCTAGCGGTTTGGGGGCGGGTACCGATGAGTGGGAAAATGATTAGCCGTACCTAGAAGTGTTTGTTGTTATTGCATTTTAACCTCCAACGCAAAACGGCGAGGTTTTATAAGTTTGACACGTCTCTGAGTATGTGTTTGTGTGTGATTGTGGCATCGTAGTTGCCGTACAGTTGAATAGATTTTAGGGTTCCGTACCCAAAGGGTAAAAACGGGACCCTATTACTAAGACTTCGATGTCCGTCTATCCGTCTGTCTGTCTGTCTGTCACCGGGCTGTATCTCATGAACCATGATAGCTAGGCAGCTGAAATTTTCACAGATGATGTATTTCTGTTGCCGCTATAACAACAAATAGGTACAAAAAACAATAAAATAAATATTTAAGGGGGGCTCCCATACAACAAACGTGATTTTTAGGAGTTTTTTTGCTCGCTATTAATAACGGCAAGAGGAATGGGGCTTCCTTACGGTACGGAACCCTTCGTGTGCGAGCCCGACTCGCACTTGGCCGATTTTATTTAAAGGTAATCGAAATCGATTTACCCGTTTCAAAGTTATCAAGTCATTTGGGTCGGGGTTTTTTCTTGAATTTTTAATTTAATATTGTTATTGTCATGATCGATAAATCGAATAGTTATTATAACGTAACTTATAATATGACTATTTTACTATGGAAATTTACGTGGTTTTCACACATTTTAAACGATATAAAACGGGACTCACTCACGTGTTCGTATAGTCATAACACGACTATAGTTTCGGTCGCGTTCGGCGACCTTTCTCAAGTTGGCGAGTGCTAGCACGCGGAGCCGTCTCGCAATCGCCAACTTGAGAAAGGTCGCCGAACGCGACCGAAACTATAGTCGTGTTATGACTGTACGAACACGTGAGTGAGTCCCGTTTTATATCGTTTAAAATGTATAATATGACGTTAAATCATTATTAAAGTCTATTTCAACAATAGAACCAAATCAGAAACTATATTTTACAGGTCCTTATATACTCTTATAGACCCCATTCACCATCAGTCCAAATGGATGACATCAATTCGTCTTTAGAAATGGCGACTTATATATGTATTTTTGCATTAAGTACCTACCTCTCTTTTCAATAAAAAAAAAAAAAAAAAAAAAAAAAAAAATACCTGTGGATTTTGTGCTTGGCAGTACCTACATAAATCGCTACAAATACAAATGTCAAGGAGGTACCTACATGCGATGAGTGTGAATATTGTAAATATTTGTTGTAATCTCGGAAGCAAACATGGCTTCCCCGGGGTCCGCACATATGGCATAATACTGATCCCTAGTATCTTAGAATCCTAGGATTTTTACATTTATTGTTGTAACTAGCGACCCGCCCCGGCTTCGCGTGTATTATATATAATAAACCTTCCTCTTGAATCACTCAATCTAATTTAAAAAACCGCATCAAAATCCGTTGTATAGTTTTAAAGATAAACATGGGGACAGACAGCGGGAAGCGACTTTGTTTTATACTAGTGATAGTGATACTGAATGGTTGTTGACGTGCAACATATAAGTACTCGTAACGATTATTAACTACTAATATTATAAATCCGAAAATGTGTTCGTTGGTTTATTGGTTTGTTCCTCTTTCACGCAACAACAGTGCAACGGTTTGACTTTATTTTTGGAATAGACGTAAGAAGATTGAAAGACGGAAAATGACATGGACTAATTTTTATTCCGAAAAATTAAAGATTATTATGGGATAGCACAAAATCAAATTATTACGCGGGCGAAGCCGCGGGCAAAACATAGCATTGTAAGTATATGTTATTAAACAATAAACTGAAACTAAAACGGATGGTTTCATTTCATCATCATGTTACAAGCAGGACGTCAGGGAAGCCGGGGCGGGTCGCTAGTTGTTAATAATTCAATAAAGTAGTTATACCAGAACTATTTGGTTCTGAAAAATATATACAGTCACATTATTATTATTCTTACATTAAAATTATCACAAAAAAATATATATCATATGTCAAAATGATTATTACAACATTATAATCTTTCTTTAAAAAAATCGTCAACGGAGTAATGCCTTCTCGATCAGAAATTTTTTAAGATTATATTTAAAAATAATTGTATCATGAATGTCTTTTAATGATTCAGGCAAATTATTGTATATTTCTACCCTTTTTACAAATAAACTTTTGCTGTAAGTGCGGTGCACGCATTCACTCATAGCTGTGGTAGATCGTAGATACTTATAAAACAAAACTTGTTTTATTCAACGTATACTCTGTACTCTTAGACCTCCCATACAGATTTCTAATAAAACCGATTGGAAGTGGTTACTGGTTAGAATCCCGCGCATTTTTACCGACTTCAAAAAGGAGATTCACAATTCGACTGTAACTATGTTTTTTTAGGGTTCCGTACCCAAAGGGTAAAAACGGGACCCTATTACTAAGACTCCGCCGTCCGTCTGTCCGTCTGTCTGTCACGGGGCTGTATCTCATGAACGGTGATAGCTAGAAAGCTGAAATTTTCACAGATGATGTATTTCTGTTGCCGCTATAACAACAAATACTAAAAACAGAAAAATTTCGACAAACATGAATTTTTAACAATTTTTCGCTCGATATTAATAACGGTGACAGGTAGATGCTTGAAATATTGACAGAATATTTCAATAAATATTCACTTTAGAAATAAATAGTTAAATTAAATATTTAAGGGGGGCTCCCAAGCAAGAAACGTGATTTTTTTGCTCGATATTAATGACGGCAACAGGAAGATGCTTGAAATATTCACAGAATGTTTAGTTGTATATTTCCTTCAAAAGTAAATAATTAAATTAAAATAAAATATATGAAGGGGGGCTTCCATACGGTGCGGAACCCTTCGCGCGCGAGTCCCACTCGCACTTGGCCGATTATTATTATTATGTTACGCGATTACTTCGCGTATTTATTATGAACCGATTTTAATAATCCTTTTCTGTTTGTACATTATTATTTTTATTTTATCTAATTTTTATTATCATTTAAATTTTATCTAAATTTTTATTTTATATCTTAGTTTGACTACCTAGTCAAACTAAGCATTGCGTAAATATATCTATACGTAGGGAGGTTTGATAGGATATATCAATGCCTTTCAAAACATTAAAATTTTCCAGAATGTCTGTCGCAAAAGTAATAAAATGTGGGTAGTTCGAAAATTACATCGACAAAATGGTGGACGCTGCCTTGGCTACTTATAATGTAAAAATTATTTATCTTAGGTACACTCATAGGTATATTATCTGAAGTGGGTTGGCGGCGGGAATGAAACACCGGGAATATATTTATAGATAATAGTTAGCCTACACCATCACAAACCAACACTGCACACCACATCCTCTGCAATAGAGTTGTCTACAATTGGAACAGGTTGCCTGAGGATGTAATGTCAGCAAGAACTATAAACACATTTAAGAATAGACTGGACCTTTGGATAAAGAAGGAATAAATTCTTTGACAGATAAATACTAATTTTATTCGACTCTGCTTGATATAGGCACATCAGTATACACTGCTCGCCTATAAACAAATAAATAAATAAATAGTTTGAAACTATTTGCTTTAGTTTTCTTCTAATAAATAGCTGTCTGTTGTGTAAGTAGAATGTTTTAAATGAGAATAAAGCATAGCGTAGGATGTCCAGTTGTCCGCCTATAAACTGGATATATGATCATTATAACAGCAAGGCTGGATTCAAGCCGCTTCCAACCGGTCTTATTGGCGATCTATAGGGGAGGCCTGTGTTCAACAGTGAACGTTCTATAGCTGAGAAAGGGGTGAATACAATAACAGATACATTACCGTGCAGTACCGGCCTATAAATAAGTAGTCTACTGATGAACATATGCCTATCTACGAGAGACGATAAGGCCATATCCACCAGGTTGATATTGGTATAGGCCGAATCATACAAGTCGGCGGATGTGAAGTTAGCTACAAGCTGCGCAATCCAATCCTGACTGAAGCTCACAAGTTGTGCGTTGATTGGGTCACGCGCAGCTTGCAGCTAGCTTCACATCCGCCGACTTGTATGATTCAGCCTATACCTATTCTTGTTGTTCAAAAATAATTTTTTCATTCAAGACATTTCTGTCGCTTACATGATAAAAAATAAACAAAATAACATTTTAAAATTTCGTCGTCACACTCAATACATAAATTTAAACATAAACAACGAAAAATTCGTGAGAAAGCAATAAATGTTACAAAACTAAATCAAACAAACAACCCGACTACCTACTCGACCTAAAAAAAACTTTTTTTTAACACATAAGTAGGTACCTACTTTCTACAAAATTAAGGTTTAAATTTGTTTGACACACTTCATGCATCTTGTTTTTAGAATTTATGAAATTTGGTTTACGATATAATGGTACGATTATTGCCATCTAAGGTATATTAAACGTTTCAGAGATAATATGTTGAGCCAATAGTTTTTTAAATGCATGCAATGAGCTAGGTATTTTATTATGTTAGAGGGTAATTTATGAAAGAGTTGTGCTCCTTCAACGGTAGGCATTGTTTTGCCGTAGTTAGTTCTATGTCTTGGTATGACAAGGTAGCTCGCGCGACGAGTCCGCCGCTCGACCACTTGTTTACGCTTTGTGAACGTGCGTGATGAGTTTTTTTATGACCATACATATGCTATATTTGTAAAGTTATAAGATCTTTATCGATAGGTATAACATCAAAATGCATTGAAAGATAAGCCTTCGTAATAGTCAGATTTGGTTAGACCCAACCGCCCGACTACGACCAAATCGGATATTCATTTCACATTTCTGTCATCGAAAAAATTATAAATTTTTCAACTATTTGTATTATTTGGAGTCTAAAAGCTCTCGAGTGAAGACCACGTACAGGCAAGCGCAGCGTAGGATGCCCACCCACAAGGTAGACGGATGACATCATCAAGACCGCAGGTTCGCGCGGATACAAGCCGCTTCCAACAGGGCTTATTGGAGATTTCTTGGGGAGGCCTATGTGCAGCAGTGGGCGTCTTACGGTTGATGGACGGTGAATGATTTCTATTACATTACTAGAAACAAAGTGAACACTGTCGGGTATATTCAGTATGGTACTCACATGTTCACCAAAGTAACCGACACAGCCCAGCGGATTAGCAAGTTAAAATGGCCGTGGGCAGGGCACATAGTTCGAAGAAATTGCATTCAAATCTCGAGTATAGGTCGCGGCATATAAGTCTAGCGCTGAGCGAAGTGTGGAGAGGTTGGTCGCGCATGAGTTTATTATGGCGGTCAACATACGCAGCCACCCCCTCCACAGTACCCTCAGCGCTAGACTTACGTGTCACCACTTATAAATAAGTATCTTCTAAGTAAGCGTGTTACATCCTAGACCGCATATCTGCTTGAAATCAGGCAGTATATAGTCAAACGCATATCAATAAAAAAAGAACGTACCTATGGCCGATGGGGCCATGAAGTCCTCGAATGGAGACCACGGACCAGAAAGCGCAGCGTAGGACGTCTACCGACTAGGTGGACTGACGATATAATTAAGACCACGGGGATGCAGGCCGCTTCCGACCGGCCTTATTGTCCGTATAAATCCATAGAAGAGGCTTATGTCCATCAGTCATCTGTCATCTGATGGATGGATGGATGGCTCACTTATATGTCAATATTTTTCAAACATGGTCGGTCGATTATAGTTGAATTATTTATTAATAGAATTTGATGAATGAATGAAAAAATAAGTACTTTTCGCTTTCAACTATCCAACCATGCATCGGCACATTGTCGGGATGCGTGTTGCTATGTCAAATGTCGGTTTCGAGTTGGTTGGCTCCAACCAAATCTGACCATTTATGAAGGCTTTAAGTAAACACAAGCTAAAGAATAAGTTCTTAATGTACCCACATGTAGTTTTCGCTACACAACTTATATAAATACCTCCCTCGTCTGGCTTCGATTCATTTCATTGTGAACTTTCGTCAGGAAACCATGTTATATCTCCACGAAGAATTTGACTTGTCCTGGTAAGTAGGTAGTTAATTTCTTTAATTCTCGTAGGAGTAAACATTTTCTTTGTTTCTTTCTTCTATTAATTTATACAAAAATCTCGTGTCGCATTTTTTGTTATTGAACTTGGAAACGGCTAGACCTATTTTTATATTTTTTTTATATGTTGGTATACCTATTTGTTGTGTGAGAGTAGGTCGTAGGCTATTTTTATGCCGAAAGAAGGTGATTCAGACCATCAGTTTGAACAACTTTTACTGTAGGGTCAACCCGAAATTCGAGAAAAAAAATCAGTCGTTCGATTCAGTGTTGCAATTTTGTATGGAGCAGCTGATGTATTTTTCTTGAATTCCGGATTGGCCACATAGTGAATGTTGGTCATAATGATAGACTGAATCACCCAGTTTCGGCTTGGTTTAGTACGGGGCAAGTAGATGGCCCTGTATATGTAATAAGGATACGTAGCTCTTCTTCTAGTTTTGTTTTAAAATAGTTTTACCAGGTTAGCTGGTACCTCACAATGATTGATATTTCCTTTTTGTTTGCAAATTGATGTTTCTCTGAAGTTCCAAGCGGTCTTATTGAATCCATGGGGGAGGCATATGTCCAGTAGTAGACGTCCTACGTCTGATCTTCATCCTGATGCTCATTTTCTCGAGATGTTAGATAAAAATAAAATATGTAGGTAGTTATGGAAATTTTACTTTTTATGATTTTGCTGTAGTTATGTGTTATACTTATTTATATAGGTATATTTATGTTGTGTAGGTAGATATATATATGGCATTGTATCGCCCAAAGTAATGAAAGTATTGTAATGCGATTAATTTGTTTGTTTTAAAACTGGTTTTATCAAGATAGTTTTTAGGGTTCCGTACCCAAAGGGTAAAAACGGGACCCTATTACTAAGATTCCGCTGTCCGTCTGTCTGTCTGTCACCAGGCTATACCTCATAAACCGTTATAGCTAGAAAGCTGAAATTTTCACAGATGACGTATTTCTGTTGCCGCTACAACAACAAAAACAGAATAAAATTAATATTTAAGGGGGCTCCCATACAACAAACCTGAATTTATAACCGTTTTTCGCTCGATATTAACAATGGTAACAGGTAGATGCTTGAAATTTCCATAGAATATTTAGTTGTATATTCGCTTCAATAATAAATAATAAAATTAAAATAATATCACCCCGTACAGTACGGAACCCTCGTCCGACTCATACTTGGCCGATTATTTGTGAAATAGTCTTACCGGGTTAGCTGGTACCTCCCAAAGTTTTGTTTATTTTTTGTTTGAAAACTGATGTTTCTCTAAACTTCCAAGCGGTCTTATTGCAAATCCATGGGGGAGGCCTATGTAAAGTAGTAGACGTCCTACGTCTGACTTCATCCTGATGCTGATTTACTCGAGATTTTAGATGAAAATAAAATATGTAGGTAGTTATTGAAATTTCACAATTTATAATTTTGCTGTAGTTATGTGTTATACTTATTTATATTTATGTTGTGTAAGTAGATATTTCTGTGGCATTGTAATGCCCAAAGTAATGGACCTGTTTTGATGCGATATTTGTTTGTTTTAAACCTGGTTTTATCACGATAGTTTTTACAGACTGTTATTGATTTAGATGCTAAATTTATTATGTTTTTAAACTGTCGCGATTTGAACACATTATTATTAAATACTACGGGACTAATCGCGCACTAAAATTACGAGAAAAAAGTCCTCTCCACGGATCAACACTATTTTCGAAGCTTCAATTATAAATTTTTCACGAAGCTGTGGAAATAAGAAATCATAATTTCAACCGAGAGGATGGAATTAAGTTTTCGGCGTCCGCCGTGGAATCCTGTTGTCAACAAGTGTAAATCTCGAAGTGTAGGTAGCAAGACATTATTAGATAACGTCAGTGTGGTGCGTCGTAGTGACAATTCTTCAAGTTCAAGTTGAATTGGCGGTACCAGCTGCTTCACAATCAGGGGCCTTACTGTGTAAGCGCTCTGACGTTCGGCTTCGCTTTCTCTCCCGCTCGCTCTCGTGGCTCGAGTAACTGGAGCGAGCAGGAGAAAAAGCGAAGCCGAACATCAGAGCGGAGCGAGCAGGAGAAAAAGCGAAGCCGAACGTCAGAGCGCGTACGCACCCGTGACCACGATCAATACATATCAATCGAAATGTCGGGATGGTGAGGTATTTGTTTATCTCGTAACTTTAGTGTGCGATTAGTCCCGTAAATAATAATAAAAATGTAGGGTAAAAATAGAAATTGTAAGCACGATCTTCTCACGCCTTGTTATTCAAGTTGCCATACTTTATTGGTACCTACCTACTCGTCATTATATGGATAACTCTTACTTTGCCACCAACCTCAAAATCGAAGGATGAAATGTTACAAACATTGTTAACACAATTTTAATTTTTGGTTTGTCATTTTTCAGATTTAAACACATTGTTCCGTTTTTACATGAAGACTGGACGTAGAAGAAAAAAAACACCAGATCAACTGTGCCAGCATTGTCTAGAAGGAAAAATGAGAAGAAAGCATCATTATCTACAAGGTGAAGAAACTGCGATATTCACAAACCTTGGCAGAAGGATATCTACGCCTGAAAACTCTGTTTTCCTGGTAAGTGGTAAATTTTTAACTACTGTATAGACCCTCGTATATCTCTGAACTCGATTAGCCAATTAATTTTTTTCAGTTTATGAATCATAATTAATTGCAGAATTCACTAATCCTAATACTTTTATTAATTCAATACCAGTCAACTATCCTGTTGCCACCTGCACTTAATCACCATCATGCTTGGCCCTTAATCAGTATATTTAATTACAGGAAGTGTTTGAAAAGGTGTTTTTAAATAATTTAAATAAACTGGTCGATGCTGAAAGCTGTACACTGCTCACCATATGGAGCATCGGGCGCAGGAAAAACCTATAACGTCATGGGTACTGTGAAGTCGCCCCCTTCAGGACGAGGTTATGACGAACTAAATAGCATTCAACAGGAGTTGGAAATACAGGTAAGATGTTGTGTTATCTTGTATGAAGAAACCTACACATTAGAGTTTGTGCAAAAGAGAATTGTCATGGAGTTAAAGTGAACTAACAATAAGATTTTAATCAGCAGCCAAGGTACCGACTACTTGGTAGATGCGAGTCTACTGATGAAGACCGCATTGGTGTCTACCAAGTATCAAACACTTTTAATTGTACCAGAAATGACAGAGCAGTGTTGTCAACATAACAAAGTTAGTAAATTGGCACACGGGCGACCTCACCTACGACGCTTCTCTTTTTGCACAATCTCTATCTGCTTATCTACTTGCTTTGGTGTGAAAAGTTTGGTGTTTGGAAGGGAGTAATTAGACCGTCTTCTCTTGTACACAGGGTTATCCAGAACTGTAGTATGAAGCTGGAAGCAGTCCAGATAGTCCAGACCATGATTATGTACCACTTTTACTATAGGGCCAACCCATAATTCGAAAAAATGAATAAAATGTATGAAACAGCTTATTTTTTTCTCAAATTCTGGGTTGGCTCCATAGTAAAAGTTGTTCATAATCATTGTCTGGATCAACTCTTTTTAGCTTCAGACATCAATTCTGGATAACCCTGTGTACAAGAAAAGAAATTTATTAAAGTAGGTTGGTATGTGAATCAGTAACAGAAGTGAATCGAATATTGAAATTAATTAAAGGCTTATGACCAGCAAAGGGTTATCATAGACTGATGATAATAGTTTCAATGAGTTTAGTTTTAATAGAGTTTTTAACTTTCTGTTGGTTTTCGCCTTTATCAGCCGTTTCTAGACACGCGGCAGCGTGTCCAGCCAAAGTGTTCTACAGAAAACTGGCGACGCAGCGGCCGTGTGTAATATTACACGAACCATTTGGTATCTAGACACGCCGCAGCGTGTCCAGCCAAAGTGTTCTACAGAAAACTGGCGACGCAGCGGCCGTGTGTAATATTACACGAACCATTTGGTATCTAGACACGCCGCAGCGTGTCCAGCCAAAGTGTTCTACAGAAAACTGGCGACGCAGCGGCCGTGTGTAATATTACACGAACCATTTGGTATCTAGACACGCCGCAGCGTGTCCAGCCAAAGTGTTCTACAGAAAACTGGCGACGCAGCGGCCGTGTGTAATATTACACGAACCATTTGGTATCTAGACACGCCGCAGCGTGTCCAGCCAAAGTGTTCTACAGAAAACTGGCGACGCAGCGGCCGTGTGTAATATTACACGAACCATTTGGTATCTAGACACGCCGCAGCGTGTCCAGCCAAAGTGTTCTACAGAAAACTGGCGACGCAGCGGCCGTGTGTAATATTACACGAACCATTTGGTATCTAGACACGCCGCAGCGTGTCCAGCCAAAGTGTTCTACAGAAAACTGGCGACGCAGCGGCCGTGTGTAATATTACACGAACCATTTGGTATCTAGACACGCCGCAGCGTGTCCAGCCAAAGTGTTCTACAGAAAACTGGCGACGCAGCGGCCGTGTGTAATATTACACGAACCATTTGGTATCTAGACACGCCGCAGCGTGTCCAGCCAAAGTGTTCTACAGAAAACTGGCGACGCAGCGGCCGTGTGTAATATTACACGAACCATTTGGTATCTAGACACGCCGCAGCGTGTCCAGCCAAAGTGTTCTACAGAAAACTGGCGACGCAGCGGCCGTGTGTAATATTACACGAACCATTTGGTATCTAGACACGCCGCAGCGTGTCCAGCCAAAGTGTTCTACAGAAAACTGGCGACGCAGCGGCCGTGTGTAATATTACACGAACCATTTGGTATCTAGACACGCCGCAGCGTGTCCAGCCAAAGTGTTCTACAGAAAACTGGCGACGCAGCGGCCGTGTGTAATATTACACGAACCATTTGGAGCTACTTTTGACCCCCTCACAACTGAAACTATTTAGCCTACATACATGAAATTTGGCACATTTACTAAGGTCTTTTAGCTTATCAAGAATCCAAAATTTCATAAATTTTGCTTAGTCAGTTATTGATATACTAACGTTTAAAAACTCGTGTTTCATTGACTGATTCACTCACTGATTCACTCACTGACTCACTGATTCACTGACCGTCGACCTCACTGACACCACGAAATACGAGTATTATGTCTAGGTAAGTCACCGTATAAGTCACTGTATCCATACTTATTATGTAACCTATACTGTCCCACTCCTGCCCGCCTAGTATCATCATCATCATTATCAGCCGTAGGATGTCGACTGCTGGACATAGGCTTCCCCCATGGATATCCAATGAGCCTTGTTGAGCCCTGCGTGAAAAGAGGCATAAAATTAAGTCCCTTAGTATAAGGATAATGTGCTCAAATCGCGAAAGTTTAAAATAACATAGGATTGAGATGTTGGCGAGCCAGCTTTGGTCAAGACAACCGGGATCGGGATTCATGAATATACCAAAAAATACGTAAAATAAAATAAGTAAAATAAATAAGCGTTGTCTGTGCAGGTTTCGTTCGTGGAGATCTACAACGAAGCCATATATGACCTGCTCGCGCCGCCCGCCCGGAGGAGGGCAAAGCTGCGACTCGGAGAGGATATTGCGGGGAATGTCTTTGTAAAGGTAAACATTTTCACTATCCGATCTTTCTTAGATACCTACTTATACCACGTTAATGGTATCTAACAGTATTGTGACTTGGCCCTGTCTTTGAATAAATAACTACAGCCCCACGTGGCCACGCAGAACGTATCACACTAGGGCTTATCACCCGGCTGGTACCAGTAAATCGCACGCTCACTGATACGGAACCCACACTGCGGCGCGCCCCTGCCACCGAGTCCTGAGCCTGTGTAGGAGTGTATACCGCACTCCGAGACGCGTAGCTATGAATCGCGTTCCGGCCGTTTGTATGAACACGGAATACTAATACATACCATTACCATGCTAGTGATAATACCCTATTACGCACAACGCCTATCATGCCTATTAAACAGTCCTTTAATTATTATACTAAGCGCCACACAAATCGGCGAAGTTATGCGGAACGCTGCGCAAAAGCCGAAATATAGGTATGTGCGGGAGCCAGAGAGACGAGACACCGGGGCACATCAACCGCGCGCTCCCTACGCCCGTGCTCAATACTACGCCACGCGGTGTTGCCGGGTTTGGCATTTTGGACACATGAGCAATGATTAGCAAAGAAAGAGGGCATTCAAAAAGAGGCTTCGTTGATTCGCCCCGCGGACCGAACAGCTTGTGGGGCGAAACCACGAAAGAGCCAAATCAAGGCGAACGAGCGAAGTGTCATCTGCGGCTAACTTCTCATCCGCCGATTTGTGTGGCGCTTAGTATACCTCTGTACAAATCGTACATGCGACGCGCGGTGTGGCTAATATATTTTGATAAAATCTAACTGACGGACTAATCAATTTTTTTTAGTCGTGTAGCCTTTTTTAATCATGTTATTTATTTATCAGGACGTCACTTAAACGTTCGTCCGATCGGACGACGAAGCGTACGACGTGCTGGTCGCCGGGAAAAAGGAACCTGGTCATCGCGGAGACAGGGATACACGATCACTCGCCTCGCTCGCACTGCATATTCACCATCACAATGCTCATTGAGAAAGGTAACTTTATTTAACCGACTTCAAAAAGGGAGGTTCTCAATATCTCTATTGTGTAGGCCGAATCAAAGATCTTGGCGGTTGTGAAATTAGATACAAGCTGCGCTAAACCCACAGACTACTATAGATACCTACTACGTATGCTAAACCCAATCCTGCTAAAGCAAAGCCGAGGGCGGCCCCTGGTTGCTGTTCGTGTATTCCTGGTAAGTGCTCAAATGCTTGGTGCTACCCTTCCTGCCTCTTCTCAGCTATAGGTTGTCCACTGTTGGCCCATAGATTGCCGATAAGACCGGTTAGTAGCATAGATAGCTGAGGTCATCTGTTCGCATTGCTCGCGGATGTCCTACGCTGCGCTCTCCGTAGTCTCCACTCGAGAATTGTACGATCTTATCAGTCCACAGTGCCATGTGCCCTGCCCACTGAAATTTCTCAAACTCAAATCATTTATTGCAACATGAAATTTACATTTTTTTTAACGGGCAAAAGTGCCTTTATTAACTACAACAAAACTACACTACTATTACACAAAAAGCATTGGATCACCCTCAGACCTTTGAAGGTCTAAAGATAATCCAAATGCTCAAGCCCACTGCCAGTTGGCAGCGTGCCCAGCATGCTGGCTGCATTGCCACGCTGAATGGCAATGCTTATGCGTTGAGCCAAATAAACACCAGCATTTTGGTCACGCGTCGCGTCCACCAGACGCCCAGAAAGACTTTTGAAAATGATATGAGCTCCCGGCCCCCACGGACCCAATGTCTCAACTCCAAATGGCTCAAATATGTAACCACTACCGAGGTTAGCATATTTGCGCCGCTTGTGCTGCTCCGCCGAATTGGCCGCAGCTCCAGCCCTACTCTGAGTCTCAGAAAGATGTGACGGTGCCAAAGTATCGACACAAGTTGCGTCCCATACTAAGGGCCGTCCACACTTCCATGGGACCAGCGTCATGCCGTCAGGCCTTTTGCCATCACCACGCGCGAGCCCACTCGGTTCGAGTACGGCTGCGATATTGGCGGTGGCAAAAGCCCTGCGAATGACATCGTTAAGGCTGGCGTGGCGACCAATCCGACCAGCGCTTCTTGAGCAAGAGAGACCGTGGTGACCGAGCTGGTCAACTGCAGTACCACACTGACAGCGATGGGCCTCACAACACCTTGCACCCAAGCGTAAGCTGACAGCTAGACGAAATGCAGTTGGGTCTAAAAGGTTACCAGTATTGAAAGAGGGCAAAGCTTGCAACCAAAGACCGGACTCCCATACAGAGACCGCAAGGATACGAGCGCGATCCGCGACGCTAGAACACGTATCTAGAAGAGATTTCCGTGCTAGTTCGCAGATCGGCCGATCCCACAGTCTCTGCGACGACAAAGTCTTTGGAAGCTCGGAATTTGGGCTAGCGACCCTCCAAGCATTCGTTGCCTCATTCAAATTAGCTACATCTACGCCGGAATGGCCTAAAGAAGGTGCGAGGATTTTTTCAACTAATTTATGTGTACTATGAATGGAGGACAAAAAAGCTGGTAAAGCAACACTTGAAATTTGGCGGACCCCTAGCCCTCCAAGCCTAACAGGCAAGGAGGCTTGTAACCACGCCCTTTCACTCATCTCAATATTCAAAACCGATACTAGGGTCTGCTTTACAACATCGTCTAAGCTCAAAAGGAGCTCATTGTGCTTCCACAATGGACTACAACGTAAAGCGTACATGAATTTTGGAATAAACAGACAACATCTTATAATGGTAAACGCCATGTGGGCGTTAATTTTGAGTAGCCTATCAGAGGCACTCAAAAAATTTTGAATTTTTTCTTGAACGAAAGGCGAAAAAGACTCATCTAGTATCGGCGAACCCAGAAGGCGAAGAGAACACTTGTCTACCGATTTGATATTAGGTGCCAAATCATTAAATTTGTTAATTACCAAATCTTTATCTGGACATGAGTCGCAAACGAAAAGTTCGCATTTCGAAAAATTTAGCTCCAAACCAATTTGACGAAACTCGTCAATAAGAATTTCCAAATCACGTAGGACTGTGTTCGCATCGCCACCCAAAGTCCCGTCATCCAGATACCAAACGTTGAGTTTTGAATGGAGACGTTGAACAATTGGATGAATGGCCAGGCTGAAAATGGCTGGTCCGAGAGGGTCACCTTGTTGACAGCCAACGGAAGATAGCAGAACATCATTTTTGTAAATTAATTTAGTGGGTTTGCCGTAGCATGCAGTTTGTATAGTTATACATATGACCCTGATTATTATTCGTATTGGAACGATTTATTATTATGTTTTCTAGATTATCGTTTAAAAATTCGTCTATTGTGTAATATAACATTTGGATAACAGAATAATTTTTAGTTGTTTTATAAAACTGTTTTCATTTTCGATATCTTTTAGATTATTTAATATTTTATAGCCATAGAATGCGATTTGGAACTATGCATTGCTAAGTTGGATTTTGATCCCACGAGTTTATGTCTGTATTGTGATCTAACTTTGAGCGATTTATCAGACGGTTTGTTAAAATAGTCAGGGTGCTTTTTGACAAATTTACATATTTCGAATATATAAATAGACACCAGGGACATAATATCATGTTTTATAAAATATGGTTTATGGAAGTTCTTTTTGGTAATGTCGGGAGTTTTAATATTGTTCTCTCTCTTGACCTATTTAATTCATACTCGCTAATCTTTTTAGGAAAGAAACTGTTTAACTAAATCTTACACTACAGTAAACCCCTCTTTTTAAGGGATACATCCTCCAATCAAAAAAGCACCGATGAAAGGAAATTCGTAAATAAAACCTGTGTAGTGTACACCAAGTTTCGCAAAGATTTGCTGAAAATGTAACCCGTAGAAGAAATTCAACATTATAGATGACAGAAGACGAAACCAAAATGTTCCGTCAAAACTGAGACTTCCACTTCGTTCGCGCGATCAAAAATAGCTTAAAGCCCCTTATCAAACTTCGACTATAAAACTCTGTTTTAAAGACTGGTGTGTTAAAAGTCGTCGATTTTAAAACTCTGTTTTAAAATCGACGACTTTTAGACGTTCTTATTTAACGCTTTTCTCTTTTGTAACTTACCTTTTCTTTTAAAATACTTAGCTGTGTCCAGTACTAAAGTGTAGCGTGAAAAAAAAATTCTTTCAAATATGATTAAAATTATCAATTTCATGCAACGCGTATGTACTAAACATGGCTATTCTAAACGAAAACGTACTCAAATGGAACGTCAAAAAGTCGATTTTGAAACGAAAGTTTTAAAAACCTGGTTTTAAAAAACGAATCTTTAAAACCAAGTTGTTATAGTCGAAGTATTTTGTACGTTGATCAAGGGCTTAATAGTTTATTGAAATTTTTCAGACACACACACACACAACGTACCACATTGTACCACTCCTGCAGTGATGACCTGAAGACCAACGCGTCACACAGACCTTGGAACAAATATTCTGGTAAGTGACAATATACTGTAACTGTATCAGCCTTTTCTATAGTCCACTGAAGGACGTAGGCCTACCCACGAAGAGTGATCGGGCCATATCCACCACGCTGACCCAGTGCGGTTTGGTGGATATTTGAATTGGTCTAAATGGCAATATGCTTACTCAAAATCCTTCATTTTTAGGGTTACCTAGTTACCTACGTGCCCAAAGGGTATAAACGGGACCCTAATACTACTACTACGGGACTACTAAGACTCCGTTGTCTGCCCATCTGTCTGTCGGTCATCAGGCTGTAGTTAGACAGTTGAAATGACCACTGATGATGTATTTCAGTTGCCGCTTAGACAACAAACAAAATACAACTAAAAACAGAATAAAATAAATATTTAAAGCTTCCATACAACAATCGCGATTCTTTTGCTTTGTTTTTGCTCGATATTAGTAACGGCAATATAGGTAGACAGATGCTTAAAATTTGGCTAAGGTCGCTCCCGTACGGTTCAGAACCCTTCGTGCGCGAGCCTGGCTTGCACTTGGCCGATTTCATTATTTAACCCTTCGCGTACAAGGTGACAAAAAGTCCTTCCACGTACAACGTGGGGTATACGTTGCCCCACGCTAAGTATCTACCTAGTAAGGTGATTTTAAAAATATAACAAGTTCAGATGGTTGATAAATTTTACTATAAGATAAGATAAATTTATTGATATTCGATATCAGCAAAATTTCAGCAAAATTTACGGGACTAATGAAATGAACGGACTTAACAATGAAACTAAGTCATAAAGATCATCCATCCATCAGCCGTAAGACGTCCACTGCTGGACATAGGCCTCCCCAATGGATTTCCAATAAGGCCGGTTGGAAGCGGCCTGCATCCAGCGCGTTCCTGCGATCTTTATTATATCGTCAGTCCACCTAGTCGGTGGACGTCCTACGCTGCGCTTGCTGGTCCGTGGTCTCCATTCGAGAACTTTACTGCCCCATCGGCCATCCGTTCTCCGAACTATGTGCCCTGCCGATTGCCACTTTAATTTGCTAATCCGCTGGGCTATGTCGGTAACTTTGGTTCGTCTGCAGATCTCCTCATTTCTGATTCGATCTCGCAGAGAGACGCCGAGCATAGCCCTCTCCATAGCACGTTGGGCTATCCTGAGCTTATTCATAAGGCCCATAGTAAAAGACCACGTTTCAGTTCCATATGTCATCACTGGCAACACACAACTATCGAAAACTTTCGTCTTGAGGCACTGAGGTATATCAGATGAAAAGACGTCACGCAGTTTTCCGAAGGCTGCCCAACCGAGTTGGATTCGGCGATTGACCTCTTTCTTGAAGTTGGACTTACCTAGCTGGACTACTTGTCCTAGGTAGACGTACGAGTCAACAACTTCAAGAACCGAGCTCTCAACAGATATTGGGGTGGGTACGACATGGGCATTACACATGACTTTTGTTTTATCCATGTTCATTTTGAGACCCACCTGTTGAGAAACTCGATTGAGGCCTTCGAACATCGTGCTGAGCTCTTCCATCGATTTCGCCATGACCACGATATCGTCGGCAAACCGAAGGTGAGTGATGTATTCGCCATTGATGTTGATGCCAAATCCTTTCCATTCCAGGAGCTTAAAGGCGTTCTCCAAAGTGGCAGTAAACAGTTTCGGAGATATCACATCTCCCTGTCTGACGCCTCTTTTCAAAGGGATCGCCTTGGAGCTCTCTTCCTGTACTCGGACCGACATAGTGGCGTTATTATACAAACACTTCAACACTTCGATATACCGATAGTCAATGCGGCATCGCTGAAGAGACTCAAGCACAGCCCATGTCTCGACCGAATCAAAGGCTTTCTCATAGTCCACAAACGCTAAGCAAAGTGGCAAGTTATACTCTTCAGTCTTCTGTATAACTTGCCGCAGCGTATGGATGTGGTCCATGGTGCTAAAGCCTTTTCGGAAGCCGGCTTGTTCGGAAGGCTGGAAGTCATCAAGCCTGCGCTCGAGACGATTCGTAATGACCCTTGAAAACAGCTTATAAACATGGCTCAGAAGCGAGATGGGTCTGTAATTCTTCAATAAGGTGTTGTCACCTTTTTTAAAGAATAGCACCACCACGCTTCTGTTCCATGCTTCCGGCGTTATGCCCTCGAGGACGACGGTGTTGAAAAGCTTCTGAAGGACTTTAATATTAATGGAACCTAATATAATATAATAATAAAATTAATATTAGGGACATCTTACACACGGACTCTGACCCCAAACTAAGCATAGCTTGTGATATGGCTGCCAGAGACTGATATACTACATTTACATATTTTAAATACATACTTATATAGATAGTACCTAAATAACACCCAGACACAAAGCAAACACCTATGTTCATCACACAGATTTTTGCCCTGGGTGGGGATCGAACCCACACCTCTTAGACCCAGAAGTCAGGGTCACTAACCACTGAGCCACCGAGGCAGTCGAATATTACAAAAAATATTGCATAATATTGATTCATTAATATACTCGTCCTTTTTAACTTTTTTTTCACATTTTACTAATATTATTATTTATACTAGATACATAAATGCAGTGTCTTTAAAAAAAATCATCACAATATAATATAAAATTCATTGCTAAAGTATACATAATGTCAATATCTAAAATCAAATAATTACTAAATACAAATCGCAGGCTGTAAAGAGGCTTACAATTTAAAATAAAATCAATTTATTAAAATTAGGTAACAATTAATTAATCAATGTAAAAAAGACATAGAAATTAACGTGGTTTTCACACATTTTATACGATATATAACGGGACTCAACTCAGAATACAGAATGTTTTTATTTGCAACAAAAATAAGAGGTACAATACATAACGACAAAACAAATGATAAAACACGTGTACGGACAATCATAACAACGACTATAGTTTCGGTCGCGTTCGACGACCTTTCTCAAGTTGGCGAGTGCTAGCACGCGGAGCCGATCAATGCACTCATTGCATTGAGAGATCATTGCTCCGCGCGCTATAGTCGTTGTTTTGACTATCCGTACACGTGAGTTGAGTCCCGTTATATACTCGTATCGGATAAAATGGTTGATATAGGTTTAATACACAATATACTAGTAAATAAAACTGTATAATATATTAGGATTAACCTATTATAATAATTATTTTTCGCAAAAAACAGCATGACCGACTTCACCCGTGTACAGAATTCGCGAATATTTCGCAAGGATCGATGTTACATTTGTCACATTATTGTTGATTTATCAAAAACGGCTCAGCCGATTTCAATAAAATTTTAATGGGACCAATTTCGAAGTTTACTCTTTCCAATAAAAAAAAGAATTATTGAAATCGGACTACTACGAAAAAAGTTATGCGTGGTATATATAAGTAAGTTTAGTTTACTTTAGTTATTTATTCTCTAAGATTATACGCGTCGAAATGAGTACCTCCTCCGGTTGGTACGTCGGTTAAAAAAAGTTGAAATTGAACAACTACTTCACAAACGTCAACTAATTTTATTCATAGCTAGAAAAAAATACATAAATTGTTAAGTTAATTGAGTGAAGGTCACATAAAAATGCGAGAGAATTGTGTTTCACGCAGTTAGTAGCTAACTTTACAACCGCCTCGTAGTTTTATTCTGCTCATACAAGTATCCAAATTTTTAAAATGTCTTGTGTAAAATGTTTAACAAGTTTGTTGTACATTTTCAGAGTAAACACATTGCGCCACTTCTGCGGTGATGACTTGAAGATCCACAGGAAGCACACAAACCAATGCTGCACAGAAACCTTAGAAAAAATCTTCTGGTAAGTGGCTAAATGCTTGCTCAAAATCCCTCCATTTTTATTTCTCAATCATTCTTGACTATTGTTTTCATTATTTTGTGCATATTTTTCATGACCACCGTCTGATTTATCAAAACTTGTTTTAATTACGTTCATAAATAGAAGATAGGCAAGATGAACGTCAAGTGAATTTAACCATGGCTATTAGTTAACCTGATAGTTTTAAAACACGTTGCATTCATTTTATTATTAAACTAGGCCTGTTTACAGGGTATAAAACTCATTATTAAAATATGTCCGTTAGTTAGATTATTACAAGTAAAGTTTGAGAGTGGGGGCTCGTGACGTCACTAGTGGGTTACATTTGTAGTACACTAGTGACGTCATGCGGAACTTTAACGGACTATATCTTCATCAATTTTTGTTAAAATTACAAAAGAAAAATATGTCTAATATTTTTCGATAATCTGTTTGAAGTAATAATTATACATTTTTAGTAAATAAGCCTACTACCGACCGAATTAAACTTCTCGCCCTCTTGCTCATGCAACTGTTTCCTACCACCCTCCTCGGAGTGTAGATATATATATATATATATATATATATATATACATTTAGAGAGGTTGTAGCTTTTTTATTTTTCCTGCCTTTAAGATAGAAATAAAGGCAGATATTACAGCCTAATGGTATGGCTTTACTATGGTAGGTAAGTGTACTTACGAGCTTACCTACTAGAGTATTAACGGAAAGCAAAAAATGGAAGCTCCATAAGTATTTTCCAGAAAGAAAACAGTGTAATACGTTTGTATGGAAAATTACAGACCACCTAGGCCCTTAAACTGCTAGCCGTTACCGGGGCCGCTACCGTAGCCCGGAATAGGAGAGCTGGTTTCCACCCGTTAGATTGGCTGGGTAATTTGTAATAAAAGTTTTATTCTTAAATTACGTTCACATGACGGAACACCCACGTCCTTACCCACGTGGGTAAGGCACGGTGGTTCATGCTGCGGCTGCGTGACGTAGCTATGCGACTGGGATTGTATAACTTGCTGAAGATACGTAATTATATCGTGAAGTCGACATAGTTGACGTCTTGAAGTCGATGCTATTAATGGAATTAGCTGCTTTCCTGTGTCGGACGTGCGAGCATCTCCCTATATAATAAGAGAAGCTACCGTCGCCGCTTATTCCAAATTTTTCATATTTCTTGCTCTTGCAACTGTTTCCTACCATCCTCTACTCAGAGTACTCAGGGTGGTAGCTTGTTTATTTTTTCCTGCTCTTAACGTAACGAGAGCAGCCAATACGGATAGTATAACAATTTTTGTAGAGTAGGGGAAGACCGGGCAATGAGAGTCAGTTGGCAATGGGAGTCACCCAAATATCTCTAAAACCACTAACACTAAAGACGCGTGTATAGCTTTCCTGTACTCATGTGGTACCCCTCGAAGTCCATAGAACTCAATTACAACTGTTCGACGGCCACAGCGGCAGTGAGTGGAGTGTGAAGCTGCGCGCTCATCCGCTGGTACTTTTTGCTGGTACTCCATGACAGTTCTCTTTTGCACAAACTCTAATGTGTAGGTTTCTTCATACAAGATCACACAACATCTAACTTGTAATTCCAACTCCTGTTCAGTGCTATTAAGCTCATTGTAGCCCCGTCCCGTGGGTTTAAATTTGGCCTTAGTTTCCACTGCTACACGTTTGAGGTATTCTAACGTCTGTGGTACTAGGCCGGGCGAGTTGACAGTGCCCATGACCGTATACGTTTTGCCAGAACCCGATGCTCCAAACGTGAGCAGTGTGAAACTTTGGTCTTCCATGAGCCTTTTTATATTTTTTTCCACCACCTCTTCAAACACTTCCTGTAATTAAATATATTGATTAAGGGTCAACATGATGGTGATTAAGTGCAGGTGGCAACAGGATAGTTGACTGGTATTGAATTAATAAAAGTATTAGGATTAGTGAATTCTGCAATTAATTATGATTCATAAACTGAAAAAAATTAATTGGCTAATCGAGTTCAGAGATATACGAGGGTCTATACAGTAGTTAAAAATTTACCACTTACCAGGAAAACAGAGTTTTCAGGCGTAGATATCCTTCTGCCAAGGTTTGTGAATATCGCAGTTTCTTCACCTTGTAGATAATGATGCTTTCTTCTCATTTTTCCTTCTAGACAATGCTGGCACAGTTGATCTGGTGTTTTTTTTCTTCTACGTCCAGTCTTCATGTAAAAACGGAACAATGTGTTTAAATCTGAAAAATGACAAACCAAAAATTAAAATTGTGTTAACAATGTTTGTAACATTTCATCCTTCGATTTTGAGGTTGGTGGCAAAGTAAGAGTTATCCATATAATGACGAGTAGGTAGGTACCAATAAAGTATGGCAACTTGAATAACAAGGCGTGAGAAGATCGTGGTTACAATTTCTATTTTTACCCTACATTTTTATTATTATTTACGGGACTAATCGCACACTAAAGTTACGAGATAAACAAATACCTCACCATCCCGACATTTCGATTGATATGTATTGATCGTGGTATTAGGATTAGTGAATTTTCAACCCGCATGGGCCTGCGCCCCCGCCCGCAGTCGCGGTTCAAAGAAAAACTGTGTCGGCGTGTACTGGGAGCCCCGGAGCTCTCGACCAGGACGGCCGACATTCTATACTCAGGTAGTGCTCAGGGTGGTATCTATTTATTTTTCTTGCTCATAATAAAACGATGGCAGCTAATACTTACCAACACTATAAGGAATTTCAGTTTAGAATGGACGTGCCCAAGATAGGTATGATGTAATAAACAAGTATTAATAAATAATAATGTAATTATTTAAATCACATTTTACTAAAATTACATACCTATAACTGCTTTTTCCATTTCTTGCTCATGCAAATCTTTCCTACCATCCTCCACTGAGAGAGGTAGCTTAATTATTTTTTCCTGCTCTTAACAAAACGAAAGCAGTACACACGGATAGTACAAGTAGCGGCACGTAATTCTAGCGCTGGGGGTACTGTGGAGGGGATGGCTGCGCATGTTGACCGCCATACTAAACTCATGCGCAGCCACCCCCTCCACATTTCGCTCAGCGCTAGACTTATATGCCGGGACCTAAGGAATAGTGTAGGGAGGGGTCACTAACTGGTCAACGGCGAGGGTTGGGCGGCGTCAAGCTCACGTCAGGGCGGAGCGACGCCTACCCGTGATTGCCGTGGTGTGCCACGATGGTGGCTGGGATCTGCTGGTGAAGCGGCTGGCGCCAGGGGAGAAGCTCACCCCGGCCGCCGAGGCGGGCTCGCGTAGCGGCGATACCCGAAGCGGCCGCGCGTCGCATGAGCGACAGCAGCGGCACGTGGCTGGGCTTCGTGACGCATAACGTCACGAGATGGGGTCCATGGATGGCGCGGGGCGCATGGTAAGTCCGGTGGAAGCGCGCCCCGATCGAAATCAGGGGCGCGTAGTCATGGCTGGTTGTAGGCGGCCGGCTTCAGCCCACTCGGTGGGGCACACACGAGTTGGCGGAGCGGGCCGCGCCGCCGTCGTTTCGGGTCGCCTGCTCCTCGGTCGCCGCGGCGCTGCTCAACCGTCCTATATACGGGAGCGTTGCAGCAGGCGTCCATGGTGCTAGGCGTCCTTGTCACGTCGGCGGGGTGCCGCCTGGATTGCTCGACAGGCTGCAGGAGGGGGGCGTTGCTCGCCCACAAGCGACGCGCCGGTTGCTTCGGGAGCGAATACTCTAACGTCCCTAGGCGTCTGTCCAAGTCAGCAGGCGCCGTGTGCGCTTGGGCCGACGGGGTGGGGGTGGTTGCTAGCCACCCCTGTGGTCGTCTTTGGGTTAAGTCGGGGGAGGCGAACCTCGACCCCGATGTGGCTTCATTTCATTGCGGCGCGTCGCGTAGTCGTTGCCTCGCTCGCGGGCCGGAGGGTTTCCCTTCCGAGGTGTGCACTCCGTCGGGGTGGGGAGCCTTGCGGCCCTCAGGCAAGGCAAGGGCTCGATGGCGCGCCGAGGCGCCGGGCGAATAAACTCGAGCCCGGCGCTGGATCTTGAAAGTTGTTGTAGCTGGTAGGCGCGAAGGAAACTCGACGCGCCTACATGTTGTGGTTGTCAGTAAGGAGGAGCGGCGACGCTCACTCCGGCGAACGCGACGCCCGGGCCCAGGCATCTGCGGGCCGGCGGCATAATCGTCGCTCCTCGTGGTCGTTCCAGTGGCAGCCGCGGCTGGGTCAACATTGCACTAGGCAATGTTAGTGCAGCAGGCGGCCGCGACGTGGCGCACGGTACTGTTGCGTACAGTGCATGAGCGCGGCAGCCAGGGCAGCCCGCTCGCCGTCGCTAGCAGATGGAGCCGGGCTTCAATCGGCTGCTCGATCGTGGCGTTGGGGAACCCGCATGGGCCCGCGCCCCCGCCCGCAGTCGCGGTTCAAAGAAAAACTGTGTCGGCGTGTACTCGGAGCCCCGGAGCTCTCGACCAGGACTTGAAACTGAGCGGGAATGCTCGTTCATTGAGCAAATACCTCGCTGGTCGTCAATTTCAACAGTGAGACCATGCACGTCATCGCCTCCTGTCACCTTCATCAAACTTTATAATAATTAGATTTACGAGACTTTCCCTTTCTTGCTCATGCAAATCTTTCCTACCATCCTCCACTAAGAGAGGTAGCTTTTTTATTTTTTCCTGCTTTTAACGAATCCGAGGCAGTTAATACGGATAATATATAAGGAATAGTATAGGGAATCCCAGTAAGTTTGTGGTAGTTACCATCACCAAATATTGTTTTCTTTTCATTACTTCGAGGCCACTAGGCAGGCCCCAAGAGTGTGATGAACTTAACACCTTTGACAGAAACTTGAAAAAATTACAATATAGAAATGTTCTTACTTGTTGGATATTTGATCTCACGTTGTGGAGCTAATCTAATAATAGAGTTGTGTATGACCTTGTTTACTGTAGATGGCCAATTATTGTGGTTTCTTATAGTAGATACTGAGTTTGTAAGAGGGGCAACATCAGTAAGCACAGCGGTAGCACTTCCTGTTTTATAGCCTCCGTCACCTTCAGCGGAGTCAGCAACTGAGCCGGTATGAACTGAGACGGAGCGTTCGATTTCCTTTTCATATAATATTGTTAGATTTTGAGGTTCTACGACTGGTAGATTTGAAGGAAAAAGGGTTTATTTAGATATTCACATCTTTTTAATTCGGCTTTACAATTACATCACAACACATCTATTTTGCAAGAAGAAAAAAGTGGGTGGAAAGACAGAGTTGCCAACATAAATAAAATTAATACTAGCATAGATAAATAAGACGCGTTCGCAATCTCTAACAAACATATCGTCGTAGGTCGGCATGTCTTGCATCGTTACATCACAAATGCTGTCCAATTCGGCGCCTGTGAGAAAGTCACTCGTCATATCCGACTGCTCCTCAATATCCTTCTTCTTTGGTGACAGAGACATCAAGTCACCAGTAGAAGACACAGGAGTAACAAAGCTTTCTTCCGACGCAACTGTACTGCCCCGCGAAGACAGCATTTCCGTACTTGGATCACTGTAGTTAGGTGACCCACGCCCGAGAAAGTTTTGTAATTTACTGTAAATGCTCTTCAAATTGTTGTTGTCACGAACTGGCGAAGAATCGTATTTAAAAACACAGCATTCAACTAGCAGTTAAAAGCTTTTGCTATTTTCGTAGAACAAGCATTGAAAATTGAACAGAAAAAGAGAAAAAAATGTTTATTGTTGGGATAATTTGTGTCCAACCATTCTCGGACGCTTCTCCTAAAATGTGCTGGGCAGCCATCATGTTGGAACCACATGTCTCTAATAAGACTTAGTGGCAAATCATCTAGGAGGTTACTTAGTTCTTCTCGCAGGAATAACTGCTTTTCCTATTTCTTGCTCATGCAAATCTTTCCTACCATCCTCCACTGAGAGAGGTAGCTTCATTATTTTTTCCTGCTCTTAACAAAACGAAAGCAGTCAACACGGATAGTATAAGGAATAGTGTACGGAGTGGTTACTAAAATATTTTCTTTTTTGTTTTGCTTCGATGCCACTGGGCAATATCGACTGATAGTGCGACGAACACAACACCTTTGACAGAAACTGGTACACTGCAGCTCAAAATCGCCAATGTTTTGGTTCGTGTGGAACTAGTTTTTTAATGTTAGCTATTTTGTCCCGTTGCAAAATGTTGCATAACGTCAAAATGCTAGCCGGACGACTTCCAGGGATTTTAAGCAGTCAGATCAGCCAATAATTTGGGTAGCATTCTTCAATTTCGACATTTTCACCTTCAACGAGGTTGTCACCACCTCTCCTTACTTTCCATACTGGGGATTTGCCCATAATCGCCGCGCTGAGCAGGCGTGGTGGCGATCGCAGAAACGTAGCTTCGCGACAGGGACGCTGCTCCTCATCCCTGTCCTGTACCATTTTAGCTACGTTTTTTATTTGAATAGTTATACCGCCATTAGTCGGTTCCGCTGTACCTCAGTCGGCTCTTACGACACCTGGTACTAGAGGGGGGTGCTATTCTACTCTGCCGGCACCCCACGGCTACCAAACGGCAAACGGCACCCAAATTGATGGAGTCAGTTATTAATGCGTCACCTTAACACAGTTTGGGTACCCTGATATCTCCAGACCCAGAGTCGCCGTATGCACACGCGAATACCATGATCATGATACACACAGCAGCTAGGGTTACAGACAAGACGACACGTGTGCTCATTCGAAGGACTCCGTCATCTCGTCTATAGTTTGCTTGTACCTGCAATACTGTCAAGTTGGCTTCTTGAGCCAGCGCTCGTTTCTCGTCTTCGCTGGGGTAAGCGTTATAGCGATGTTCGTAGAGCCACCGCTTGAGAATGTTCACCGAGTGCTTGGGAAGGTTTCCGCGGCGTCTGCGCAAGGCGCGGAGCGGGGGCGGCGGCGGCGCGGAGCGGGGGCGGCGGCGCGGAGCAGGGGCGGCGGCGGCGCGGAGCGGGGGCGGCGGCGGCGCGGTCTGGTGCCGCGGCAGCGGCTCCAGCGGCCGCGAGACCACTTCCAGCCGCGGCATCGGGCGCTCAGCGAGCGCGTGATGTGGGCTCGGACGTGGAAGCGGGTAATGCGGTAGTGGATGCTGTCGAAGTGGATGCTGCGGGAGATCCCATTCCTGCCTGCTGCCGTTGTCGTCCGTCGACGATATCGACTGCAAGAGGTCGCGAGGTAGTTTTTTCATCATAACTTTTATGACGGATCTGCGATGCCCCTGCGTGATGACTTCAACCTTGCCACGAAGAACCATGATCATGATACACACAGCAGCTAGGGTTACAGACAAGACGACACGTGTGCTCATTCGAAGGACTCCGTCATCTCGTCTATAGTTTGCTTGTACCTGCAATACTGTCAAGTTGGCTTCTTGAGCCAGCGCTCGATTCTCGTCTTCGCTGGGGTAAGCGTTATAGCGATGTTCGTAGAGCCACCGCTTGAGAATGTTCACCGAGTGCTTGGGAAGGTTTCCGCGGCGTCTGCGCAAGGCGCGGAGCGGGGGCGGCGGCGGCGCGGAGCGGGGGCGGCGGCGGCGCGGTCAGGTGCCGCGAGACCACTTCTTCTTCGGGTTCTTCTCCCCCCGTGTTTGGCGGGAGTGAGGGTTCCGACTCGAGTTCTAAACTCTTTTCGGAGGCTGGACGCCTCGGCCACTCAGGGCCGAGGGGCAATGTTCAGGGAGGGCGCGAGTACCCAATCCCGTCCGCGAGGACGGGCGGCATCTCTCAGCGCCCTCTACCTTGCAAAGTTGCGGTGTTGGCCGTCTTGGCGTTGAGGTTGTCTCAGATTGGAGTTTTCACGACCTGCACTGAACCAGGTGCAGGCGGCATCTCTTCCTCTTTGACTTGAATGACGTGACGCACGTCGGGTCCGGTGGCGTACTCGTACAGGCCGAACGCAGCTTCGAATGGTCAGTCTCGGGAGTGTACACTCGACCAAGGCCGACTGAAGCGCGGAGCGAAGCTCTCTCAGCCTGTCGGGGTTGGAGCGTTATGGATATGGGGAGTGGGATCGCTAGCCCGGCTTAAGCGCACCGCCACGCGAGCCAGGCATCACGTCTCTAACATCGCCTTGAAGCTTGACCGTCGAGCGCGATGGTCAACGGCGAGGGTTGGGCGGCGTCAAGCTCACGCCAGGGCGGAGCGACGCCCACCCGTGATTGCAGTGGTGTGCCACGATGGTGGCTGGGATCTGCTGGTGAAGCGGCTGGCGTAAGGGGAGAAGCTCACCCCGGCCGCCGAGGCGGGCTCGCGTAGCGGCGATACCCGAAGCGGCCGCGCGTCGCATGAGCGACAGCAGCGGCACGTGGCTGGGCTTCGTGACGCATAACGTCATGAGATGGGGTCCATGAATGGCGCGGGGCGCATGGTAAGTCCGTTGGAAGCGCGCCCCGATCGAAATCAGGGGCGCGTAGTCATGGCTGGTTGTAGGCGGCCGGCTTCAGCCCACTCGGTGGGGCACACACGAGTTGGCGGAGCGGGCCGCGCCGCCGTCGTTTCGGGTCGCCTGCTCCTCGGTCGCCGCGGCGCTGCTCAACCGTCCTGGTAACGGGAGCGTTGCAGCAAGCGTCCATGGTGCTAGGCGTCCTTGTCACGTCGGCGGGGTGCAGCCTGGATTGCTCGACAGGCTGCAGGAGGGGCGCGTTGTTCGCCCACAAGCGACCCGCATGGGCCCGCGCCCCCGCCCGCAGTCGCGGTTCAAAGAAAAACTGTGTCGGCGTGTACTGGGAGCCCCGGAGCTCTCGACCAGGACTGAGACCACTTCCAGCCGCGGCATCGGGCGCTCAGCGAGCGCGTGATGTGGGCTCGGACGTGGAAGCGGGTAATGCGGTAGTCCATCCATCTGACGCTGACGTCCACCCGCTTGAAATATGGCTCGCCTTATTTTGTATGTTGTTAGTCATATATTGGATTGGTCTTGAGATTGGCCCCAAATGGCTGAAAATATTAATTTCACCGCCCAGGCGCCTATCACGCCGTAGACGTTTGGTATTTTTCTCTTTCTTGCGCAAGCAACTATTTCCTACCATTGTTCACAGAAAGAGTGGTAATGTTGTCGTATTAAAAAAAAGAATTATTAAAAAAAATGTTTTTCCTCCGCCTTCGCGGAAGCTGTACTACTGCGCGAAGAACGGAGGAAAGGGTACGAAAATAAAAGTACTGAGGGCGATCTTGAAATAAAAAAGACGTGTGGCACTCGGGGACTGCCGCGGTAAAGCTATTGCATTTCGGAGCAGCTCGTCTCGATTCGTGCGAGTTTCGTAGAGTCGTACAATACGTCTAATCACACACAACGCCGTGTCGAAGACTGCCGAACTGAAACGACGTTAGACGATGCACGGCCTTCAAGCCACACCTCCTTGCCCGTCGGAGTGGGGAGCGTGAGGTTTTTTCGTTACGGAATTTCTGGATTCGGTCCCCGCGCTCAAGGCCCGCGATAGAAGCTATGCAATAGCTTAAAAAGAAAGAAAGGTTGCCTGGATGTCGGCGACAAGCAATTAGGCTAGAATTAGAAATAATTAATAAGAATTAGAATTAGAAGTACAAAGGCCTCTTGCAATCTACCTACTACAAGCTCAAGGTGGGTGTGGTTGAGTGCATTATATAAAAAACAAAAAATACAATAAATGAGTTTATTAAATGAAATGAGGTGCAGATTTAAAACTAAAGAGGTAAAAACGAATTATAAACTACCTACTACTCAACTATGAATTTAATATGGGAATTGGTTCAAATATAATGGGGATTTGACGCAACTACGAGGATGGAACGCATTGGCGGCTCGGTTGGTACCTTGGTATAATTTCATCTTCTCATCCAAAAATAAAGCGGCGTACATGGCGGCTTGGCGGCGGCTATCTCGTCGAATACGCTCTCGTGGCGTGGCTAAATTTGACCATCTTCGGATCGTCAGCTTCTCGCGGGTGGCGGTGATCTTTCATCGGAATTGGCAGCTGGGCGTCCGGGGAAGGTAGACGAGGATGTATCCAAGGTTTCTTCTTTTCCTGTTTTGCAGTTTTTTCCGGTCTTTCGCATTCGTTACGTTTAGGCCGTTGGCATTGATATCGTCTTTAGTGAGGTCTAGCCATCGCCGCTTGGTCGGCCACGGGTCTCGGTCCAGGAAGCTCCAGGCCTATCTTATTGGTCTGAGGACGTTATCCCGTTACCCGTTACGTTGGACGTTATCGGTTTGCGAAGTACATGACCTATCCACGCCTTTCGCGAAGTTTGAAGGGTCAGTGAGCTGCAGTATGTGATCGTTGGATCTTTGTGTGAGGCGCCGCCTTATTGTAATTGAACATTATAATTTATTGTTTGAATAGAAGAAGTTTTTGTATCCAAGATTTGAATAACTTTTACGATTCCATCGGCCATCTGTTCTTAACCTTTCCCACTGTTATACACATGTGACATAGCCCAGCAGATAAGCTGGGCTATGTTATTATACCTATCTACCTAACACACAATTTCACTCACTGTCTCAGGGTTTTACTTTTTTGTACTAACACAAACACATCGTGAAACGTGAGATGACTTTTTCGAGAGATTATGCTGCCCACAGCTTTTCTACTAATCATACGAATACATTTTTTATGTTAGTAGAAATTTCAAAGATTTTATTTCTGAAGGAATTTCATTTTTGAAATGAAATATATTGATGAGATTACC
Source organism: Hypomecis atomaria (assembly GCA_964007245.1). Taxonomy (NCBI): domain Eukaryota; kingdom Metazoa; phylum Arthropoda; class Insecta; order Lepidoptera; family Geometridae; genus Hypomecis; species Hypomecis atomaria. Next base: position 25,885,311 of record OZ023279.1, read on the forward strand.
ATAAAAGACATTATAAAAAGATTTTTTGGACGTAACTGTAGGTTCCAAACTCGGCTCCCCCCGAGTGGGTTCCCGCCTTGTCGTGGCGGGGGGGCTTAGTAGCCAGGTCTCGCCAGCCTGGTGAACAAAGAGGAACCCGAGGTGGGGCCGGCCTCTCCGGGTCTTGGGCCTCGACAAGCCCGTGCGGAGGCTGGCCAGTAGGTCGCTAGTCGACTGAGGTGGACTGCGGTGTCGCGCTCGTCGCGACACCGCGGCGGGGCCATCGCCCATCGAGGCGGGGGCGGCGACGGGATGGACGGGCGGCGAGTGTGCCGCTGTCTATCCGTCCTGCCAGCGGCCCTAACGGGTGCCGCCAACGTGTTGGCGGAGGCGGTGGGGCTGCAGGGGAAGAGGAGTGTCGGTATCGCGACGGCCGTTCTCCCTATCCTCTGCAGCCGTAGTGGCAGGCGCGGGGCCACTTTAATTGACCCGTTGCATCGGGACGGCTGTCGGACACGGGTGCTGTCTGACGCCCAGTGCTGGTCGGTCCCAGGTGGTGGGTGGCGATGTGCCTGGTGTTCGGCACATCGTTATTCTGGCGGGAGCCGAAGCTCTGTGGTGGGGCCCGAGTTGGGCCAGCGCTGTCGGGTGCCGCGGAGGAGTGCGCAAGCGTGCCCGTAGCCCCGACACCAAGCGCAGTGGCGGAATACCCAGGGGTTTTGGTGGGTATACTGTCCTGTCGGCAGGACTCCCTCATAACCACCCGCCTGCCCTCGAGGTGCGGTGGTATCTATAAAAGATTTCCCCTGCTAAAAAAAAAAAAAAGGTTCCAAACTCGGCTAGGCCTGATTTTGGAAAACCAAGTGAAGTGGAGAATCGCCTGTATACAGTTGGCGCCATCGTAATTATAATAGCAGTTTACAATATTCCGGTTTTTTTTTCACTGTATGCATTCTATAGAGAGAATACTTTTTACGTTGTTTACGATGTTCAATTTACGATGGCGTCTATATAGAATTCAATTTACGATGGCGTCTACATACATACGTCTATGTAGACGCCATCGTAAATTGAATTCTATATAGACGCCATCGTAAATTGAACATCGTAAATTTAGCACACTAGGCCCAATTATATAATTGGGCCTAGTGTGCTAAATTAATTTCAACAAACTTTCAATAGCACCTAAGTACGAGTATTAGGTAGGTATTGGCATAGATTAATTATAGTACTCAATTTATTATAAATACTATAATAATTAATCTATGTTATTGGTAAATAAATCAGACTAGGTCATTGAATTAATCTTTAACTTGAACTACTTTGATTACATCTTGTATCTTCAGGGAGAAATAAATTAACATGATAAATAACAATGGTCAAGAATGTCGAACACCCTGTCTTCGTTACCATCCATCTGACATCCATCCATCAGCCATAAGACGTCCACTGCTAGACATAGGCCCATGGATCCCGAATTTAACCTTTTACAATAAAATATGTTCTTTATCACACCCCACTATTTTTTCTATTTGAGCGAGTATTTACAGCCACGACTTAGGTACATATCTACAACAGAAATACACCAGAATTTTTTGAAACGTCATTAATATAAGGATTTTTCTATAATTGTACTGTATTTCATAACTGTTATCTCAGTATAGACAATAAGCACGATACTAAAGGCTCTTTGGCAGCTCTAAATAAAATTTTAAAGTGTTGTTCACCTTGTCTAATGTACCGCAACCAAAAAGACAGTTATATTTTTAGTTAGTTTAATACTGTCAAGTAGCCTTCAAAATTGAGCGCAATGTTTTTGTGAAATGTGCAGCCAGCGTTTGAATTCCCTGAATTGACAATTCTGATGGTGCCGCCACACACTCGACGAGGCGACACGAGCTGTAGCTAACTTCACATCGTATACAAGTCGGCGATACAAGCAACGCGGAACCCAATCAACGGGCAGCTTTATGTGAGCTACAGTCAGGATTGATAATGCGCAGCTTGTAGCTAACTTCACATCCGCCGACTTGTATGATTCGGCCTATAGGTATAATGTATAGTTACGCAATATGTATTAGCTAAAAGAACAAAAATTTGCTAATTTAGATTTAGTTTCGTTTAGAATGAAAATACACTTAGTTTAGGTCTCAACCAATTGTATACTTACTTAATGATAAATTAAATACCAAAATAGGCCCGATTACAGAGGCGCCAGCGTAAATTTAATAGCAACGTAAGCGTTCTCTCTCTCGAATGCCTAAAGTGAAAAAGAAACAGAACTATGCTATTTAGCTATTATGATTACGATGGCGCCTCTGTAATCGGGCTTTATGTGTACATACATACCTAAATCTGTAATCATTTCGTAGTTTTTTCTGTGTAACCGAAGATAGAGGTATTTCCCTTGTAATAAATATTTTTATTGGTGTTTTGATTGAAAATTTTAGTATTTTCTTTGTTTTTCTCACGTGTATTTTAAGTCTTGTAAAAAGGTTTGGTAAGAAGTTGAGAATAAATGTTTTAAAATATCATGTCATATTTCTATTACTGTAACATTTTTGTATATTTTACCTACATAATTATATTTCTTAAACATCCTTAATTTCTTAATATTCTAAATGTATTCAGTACCTAATTATGTGTAATAAAGTAATACGTTTTCTATAATATTTGGTTTATATTTGTATCCTTAGTTTATACCTACTTACTTACCTACTTCTACTTTAGTAATATACTTAGGTATTCCGTATCTGAAGTTGAAGCGTGTCAGTCTAAAACTATACGTTTGCATTCCCTCTCTAGCGCTCAGGATTCTAATTTTTGAATCGCTCGCTACGCTCGTAATTTTATTTTAGAATCCTTCGCTTGCTCGGTCATTAAATAATAATAATAATAACATAATAATTAATGTCTTTATTTCGGACTCAAAGATCCATATCCAAACTACAAAATAAAAAGTAAAAATACTACACAGTCCAGATAAAAATATCTAAATAACTATGTGGCAATAGCCATCCAGTGTCGGTAAGTTGCAGTCAGGGGCAATCTTCCTGCAAGGCTTTTTATAATGGTGTTCTTACACGTGTCAACCCTAGACATAAACGATGCAATTCGCTTTCGCTGTATAGCGTCAAAGGAGTCTACTCGCGACTCCGTGTACATCTCAGACGCACTACAATTACCATTTCAGGCCCATCAGGTGCCTGAAAATCTTATTGTAGGCAACCCTTAACGCATTAAATGCTTTTTGCGTATATTTAGTCCAGAGCTGACACGTGTAGAACGATTGGCAGAACGATTGAAACAACGTAATCTTCACGTCAGGCGCCGCTCTGAAAAACTTCCGAGCGACCATGTTACCGACTACACAGAGGGACCTTCTCTGTCTTTCCATGTCTTCATCATCTGATAGGTTGGACGTTATAATATGGCCAAGGTACTTTTAAATATTCACGATGGTTACCGGCTGCCCACTAAGATCTGCTGCCGGCACATTTTCGGGTCCCTTTCCCGACCTACACAATCATTTCTGTTTTATTTGCGTTACAAGGTTGTGTTTACTTGCGTATTGTTCGCAGACTTCCAAAAGTTTTTGCAGACCCGCACACGGTTTAAAATCAAGTTTGCACTCTTGTATAACAATTAACTCATATCTTTTCGGAAATTAAAATTATCACGTTAGTACTTAGTGGAGTTGCAGAGCGAACGATCTTTACTGTAGTCTGTCTGTAGTGTATAGAGGTAGATAAAGAAGAAATAATTTCGTGTTCGACCTCCGACAAGATTTCGTACCAACCAAGCAAGGTGGATCCTGGACCTAGTCACGGTAATGATATCTACAGTAATCCGTCTTCATACAAACGGTCGGAAAGCGAATCATACTCGTACCTGCGCGCCTCGAGTTTAGTAGATACGAGTATGTTCAGTCAGCCGCGGCGCGCCGAAGTGACTTTTAGATGTGGGAAAATTGTAGATTGTGATGTTTATGGTTGTTTGTATTCTTCAATAGTGAATCCAGAAATTATATTTTTTAAATTGTCTAGAAAAGCCGAAATTTAAGACTGGACCTAATCTTTACTTTTATACTGGGTTATTGGTAATCAATTAGCATCCTTTTAGAGGTCTATTCTATAGGTACATCAAAACTAACAACTTTTGTTCTACAACTTTTGTCAAAACTAAAAAAATGCTATTCCCTAGAAAAATGTCGTTCACCCTCGACAAAATATTTGGAACAGCTGTTTTTTTAGTTTTGACAAAAGTTGTTAGTTTTGATGTACCTATAAGTAGAATAAACCTCTAAAAGGATGCAATTAGCATCCTTTTAGATGACCAATAACCCTGTATAAGTACGAATCTGTGTTTGTTACGCTTTCACGCAGCAACAGAGGGAGATGCCGCCTTGATTTCTTACCCGACTGTCTAGGAAGGGTATTGTTGTACCTACTTATTGTTTGCACTGATATAAGATAAGGCACAATGATGAAGGTGCCATCGTAAATTTAACAGCAACGTAAAAAGTGTTCTCTTTATCGAATGCCTAAAGTGAAAAAGAAACAGAACTATTCTAATTAGCTATTATAATTACGATGGCCTTCATAATTAGACCTATAGTTTAAAGGTAGGAGAGTGACACATACCTACTACTTTTTATCTCTGAAATATGAACGGTTTAGGACACAAAGCTAAAATATCAGACGAGCGAAGCTGCTGGCTGGTCTTCGATGAAGAAACAAATGAAGAGTGTGAGGTTCTAACTTGTTCATACTCGTACAAAAACAATAAGCCTGTTATGTACCTGTTAATATTATCTGATTTGAGTGATTTAATTTTCATGTTATCAGCATTTCAGTAGTTAGGTTCATACGTCTTTGTTTTTACAATTTTTTAAATGACCTTAAATGTATAAGCCTCTAAAAAGTCATTTTTTACGCAAAACTTTGGCTGAAAAGTATACAGAAACTAAAACTATTCTGAAAATAAATAAATAAAAACTTAAATTTAAAATTTAAAAAACCCCCGACACAAAAACCTACCTAAAAAAAGTACGAAACTTTAACCCACCATAACTCTTAAACGGCTCAATCGATTTTTATAAAACATAGCTAAGAACACTCTTCGACTAAGTCTCCTTTCATCCAAAAAAAAACTAAACTGAAATCGGTTCAGTGGTTCGGGCGCTATGATGCCACAGACAGACAGACAGACAGACAGACACACAGACAAACAGACACGTCAAACTTATAACACCCCTCTTTTGCGTCGGGGGTTAAAAATAAGACGTACGGTTGTGCAATATTTCTTACTCAAGCGATTGACATCAAAAACATAACATTTTGTTACAATTTAAGGGGCGAAAAGAGTTTTCTCCCGAAACGTAAATTTTATCAAAAATGGACTAAAATTATTTTGATGTTCTCTCTTGACGCGAAAACAGTGGTCACCTCACCTCACACTCATCTTAACAACAAGTTTGTTAGGTATAATATCATGCTTTGACTGCCTCGGTGGCTCAGTGGTTAGTGATCCCGACTTCTGGATCAAAGCGGCGTGGGTTCGATCCCCACCCAGGGCAAGCATTCATGTTATGAACTTAGGTGTTTGCTCTGTGTCTGGGTATTTTTAGGTACTATCTATATAAGTAGGTATGTTATGATGTTAAGAAGAGCATTCTCTCAATTTCCTCGAACGCTGTTGGTTTTGACTCCATCAGTCGTAACATGATCATTCCTATCCTAGACCAACTACTCCCAATCCTCTGACATATTTTCAATTTTTCCATTTCCAACAGTGTTTTCCCCTCCTCTTGGAAAGAAGCTCAAGTAATCCCATTACCTAAGAAAGCCAATCCTGCATCCTACTCTGAATATCGTCCCATATCTATCCTTCCATTTCTGTCAAAGGTTCTTGAGCGGCTCGTTCATAATCAGTTGAATTTGTTCCTTACGACTAATGGGCTGCTTAATCCTTATCAGTCTGGCTTTCGTTCCGGGCACAGCACGGTCACGGCGCTGGTCAAAATCACTGACGACATACGTCTAGGGATGGAGAATGGCCATTTGACCGTGTTGTCGCTGCTGGACTTTAGCAATGCTTTTAATTCTGTTGACTTTGAAATCCTTCTTGCTATACTTCGCTCTCTTAACATATCTCCAACGGCAGTTGACTGGTTTCGCAGTTACCTGTTTGGCCGTCGGCAGAGGATTCGTCTTAAAGACCTTCTTTCTTCGTGGTGCAATACGTCTGCCGGTGTGCCTCAGGGTGGCGTCTTATCTCCTCTTCTTTTCGCTATCTTTATTAATTCTATCTCTCACAACCTTACTTCTTCCTACCACCTCTATGCGGATGATCTGCAACTCTACTGTCATGCGCCGCTGGAATGGTTAGCCGAAGCTATAGATACTATCAATGGTGATTTGCGTCGTATATCTCAATGGAGCAGGTCGTATGGCCTCAGAGTAAACCCGTCGAAGACGCAAGTCATTATTATGGGTAGTTCTCGAACCATCAGCCAAATCGAGTGGACTACATTACCACAAGTTGTATTTGATGGAGTCACGATCCCTTACAGTGAAACTGTAAGAAATCTCGGAATAACCTTTGACCGGCATTTATCTTGGATTCCGCAGCTCGCTGAGACTAGCCGTAGGATGTTTGCCTCCGGAGGCTCGTTGCGTCGATTACGAAATTTTCTGCCCGTTGCTACTAGGGTTGCGCTTGCTCAGTCACTCTTACTTCCCATCCTTGATTACGCTGATGTATGTTATCTTGACCTTACTGAAGAGCTACTGGATAAACTCGAGCGCCTCCAAAATTATAGCATCCGGTTCATATTTGGCTTGCGTAAGTATGACCATGTTTCTGAATTTCGCACTAAGCTCGAGTGGCTCCCTATCCGTCGTCGCCGGGATGCTCATATTCTGTCGCTGCTGTACAGCACTCTTTTCTATCCTTCTTCTCCCTTTTACCTTTCTAGTCTTTTCAAGTTTCGGGATTCACTCCACACGCGCACCTTGAGATCTGCAGATAATTTGACTCTGGATATTCCTTCCCACAGAACCTCGTTCTACAGTTCATCGTTTGCTGTAAGGGCTGTGAAGCTCTGGAACGAATTGCCCCTTGATATTAAGCATGCACGTTCACTGGAAACTTTCAAACGACTTGTAAAAATTCATTATCTCTCTAAATAAGTAATTTGCTGTATCATTGTTTTCTTTCGTTATGATCATTGCGTATATGATTATGTGTATATTATTATGTATGTTTATATTATAGTAGTAGTATAATTGTGTGTTAGGTATAGTATGTAGTATTATTATTTATGTTTATAATATAGCTTTATTTCTTTTGAGTATCAATCACATTATTGTACTCCCGTGATATATTTTAAGATCATTCCGTTCCGTGCATGGGTTGCCTGGAAGAGATCGCTTCCAGCGATAAGGCCGCCTTGAGCTACACTAATAAGTTTTTCATGTATTACTGTTGTCTTATTTTTACTGTGTGCAATAAAGTGTTTTCTATTCTATTCTATTCTATGTATTTAAAAATATGTATATGTAGTATGTGGCTGGTTCTTATTTTGAGATTATATGTCCCACACTTTTATTTCCTAAATTTAGTATGTAAATTGGCCAGAAGTCAAGGTATTTACTTAAATAAGCTAAAGTTTTGTGGGTCAAACAAAATATTGGTAAATAATGAAATTATAGGTCTTTAAACAAATTGAAGACAGGAAAGTGATATATGTCACAGGAAAATGAAAATTAATTGTATTAAATTGAAATGAAAATGTATAAAATGCATGATAAGTGACGTGTGACGAACAAATATTTAAAAACAAAAGAGCTATAGGTAATTCGAGCGCACCAAAATTCCTTCACTATAAGAACTAGCCATATCGGTATCTGGCAGCCATATGACAAGCTTTGCTTAGTTTGGGTTCAGAGACCGTGTGTAAGATGTTCCCTAATTTTATTATTTTATTTATAGAGGTAAGTTGTACCTGATCAAGAGTCCCACGGTCTGCAACTAAGCCAATTCCTGGCACGTGTGCGAGCCATAACCGCTGATTGGTTATTTCGATCAGTAATTATTGAGGAACGTCTGCTACGAGCTCGTCGCTAGCGGATAAGTTGGCGCCTTCGAGCAAATATCTATAGAGACACAATCGTGCAAAAAAAGTGTCCGAGGCAAAACTCTGCCAAGCTACATAGTGGGCAGGCTTTTTAGTTAGTCGTAAGGCCATTACAAGCCGACTATAACGTTGCGCGATGCCAAAGTGCTCGATTACAAGCACTTATTAGGTGACATAACGTTGAGATTCGAAGAAACGGGTCATTGTGAATTATTTAATGGTTATACCTATCTAAGTCGGTATGTATGACTCGGACATTTTTTTACTACTTTTACTTGGGACTGTGGCTCTGTAGATATTTGCTCGAAGGTCGGCGGATAAGAATTTAGCTACAAGCTGCGCAATATCAAAACCTGCTCCAGTATTGTCTATATACAGATACACCCTGACGTTCGGCTTCGCTTTTTCTCCTGCTCGCTCTCGTGGCACGAGTAACTGGTGTGAGCAGGAGAAAAAGCGAAGCCGAACCTCAGAACGCGTACACAATACGACCCCTGACTGAAGCTCACATGTGCGTTGATTGCGTTTCGAGCAGCATGTAGCTAACTTCACATCCATCGACTTGTATGATTCGGCTCATTCGGCCTGAACTAAATAGTCCGGAAGGTAAGCGCAAAATATGCAAGTAGGTGGGTACCTATGGTACTTCCAAAAGCTGATTTTTTGATATTACGTTATCATGTGCTTAAGTCATCATCACCATACGTCCATTAGACATAGGAAGTCCACTGCTGGACATAGGCCTCCCCTACGGATCTCCAATCGTATAGTGCGTCCCATAACCGCTGAGAACTAAGTAGGGTCGCGACGACCTTTGACGAATACTTATAAGTAGGTACCTACCTAATAGGTTTGCTTTAAAAATATCACTAAATTCTGGTAGTTTTTAGGGTTCCGTACCCAAAGGGAAAAACGGGACCCTATTACTAAGACTTCGATGTCCGTCTGTCTGTCTATCACCGGGCTGTATCTCATGAACCATGATAGCTAGGCAGCTGAAATTTTCACATATGATGTATTTCTGTTGCCGCTATAACAACAATAGGTAATATAATAGGTATCCCGTGTGGTATGACGCAAGTATCATAAAGGATATTCGGCGCAAGGCTAGGTTGCATAGGGTTTGGCTAAACTCAAAATGTAGCGCGACGTACATGTTATATTCGGACTTGCGTTCAAATTTAAAATACAGGATCTCTGAAGCCTACAAAGCGCATATGGCTCAGATTGAAGAAAACTTGCAACTGCAACCCCAACACTTTTGGAAGCATGTGCATAATCTTAGGTCCAGGGGTGGATTTGAACCTTGTGTGTCATACAACGGGAAAATGCATAGTGGAGTGGAAGCTGCAGAAGCGTTCGCGAGCTACTTCTCCAGCGTCTTTTTAGATGACACGCCTGAGTTGAGCGTCGATGCGTGTCCTGAACATGGTTATCTTGGTGGCTATGTTAGTGTGCCTGCAGTATCTCAAGCGGATGTAGAGCGCGGTTTTAATAAATTAAAAGTAGGTGTAGCTCACCTGGTCCCGATTGTGTACCAAGCTTTGTTCTAAAGGCAGGTAAAGAATATTTGTTATCTCCTCTGTGTCATATTCTAAATCTCTCGCTGAAACATGGAAAGTACCCTAAACAGTGGAAGTTATCCAGAGTGACACCTATTCCCAAAAGCAGTAAAAGTACATCGGTAGAGGAATATAGACCAATTGCTATTCTCTGCGCACCGGCCAAAATATTAGAGTATATTCTGCATAAAGAGATATATAGACAGGTAAGACATCAGATAGGTGAAGAACAGCACGGTTTCAGGGCAGGCCGCTCTGTTAATACAAACCTGCTGTGTCTTGTTGATTATATCTCTAGTGCCATGGATAGGGGTTCACAGGTTGATGTCATCTATTTTGACTATCAGAAAGCCTTTGACAAAATAGATAACGACATATTACTCCGCGAACTCTGTGACATAGGTTTTTGTCCGGGATTGCTCCGTTTTTTTGCTGACCTTATGAAGGATCGACGTCAGTACGTTAAGCATGGCACACATGAGTCCAACCCGTACCCTACAAGATCCGGCGAAATTCAAGGTTCCATTTCCGGTCCTATGCTTTTTCAAATTATGATTCATAAAATAACGAGAGTTTCGACTAATGCCAAATGTTTATTGTATGCTGACAATTTTCCTATTAATAGAGTGTGCGCCGTTAAAGATTTGGGGGTAAAGTTCGACCGGGAATTAACTTTCCACGACCATATTACCGATCTCGCTAAAGAAGGCTTTCGTCGTTTGGGCTTTGTCCTTCGTAATGCTCGAGACTTCCAAAACCCGCAAGTTGTTATAACGTTGTACAACTCACTGGTAAGAAGCAAACTCGAGTCGGCTGCATGTGTGTGGAATCCGCATCACGCCACATATACGAGTATGCTCGAGAAGGTTCAAAAAGCCTTCTTGAGATCGCTCTACAAGAAGGTCTACGGATATTATCCGTACATGTATCCAACCAAGTTCCTGCTCGGCCAGCTTGGTTACTACTCGCTGGAGGTGAGGCGCATGGTCGATCAGTGTTAAGGATCAGAGCATATTTTATTCAATACTTTAGTAACTCTTCGTAATTGCCGAACAATACTTGCAGATGTCTTAGCTGTGAGGAAATTCTATTCCATGAATCTGCATCATAAAACAGATGGGCACGTTTTGGTTTGCTAGGAACCGAAACAATAAAGCCTTTGGCGGTAATAGTTCTTAAATGTAATTTCCGTTAAAAGAAAGGCTTAATTGTACTTTTACAAACTATTGTTTTGTATTTCGACGAAGGCAGTATTGTTGCTTTAGGGATAAAATGTAGTAATAAATAAACTGATAGTACGAGTAAATTGTTATCTCAAAGAAAGTACCGCCAACGCAGCTGCGTCTACTGTTATATTATCTTGGGCATCCGTGGGAAGGTTTCTAGGTAAAACACATTTAATTAGTCTATATTTGGTATAGGTGCTGCCACCTAGGGCAACGTTGATAGGACGGAGCGTCAGTCCTTTATAAGCCTCTCTCCGGAGAGGACTCCTGGTAGTCCGTTAGATGCGTAGACGCTGGCCGGTCGAGCCGTCTCGCATAATCGTGTCGTAAATCGTTCAATAGTAACATTTTGTTTGTGATATTTCTCTTAACGTTAATTTAATTATTTCTTTGGGACTTGATTCGTATTATCTTTGGACTTGTTGTATCGTAGTATTAATAAGTGAACTTTGTAATCTTTCTTTACTGTCGTGTCTATAATAAACTGTGTAATAAGGAAAACTTGTGTTTTTAAAACAATCACTTCGAATCCAAAAACCCGTGCGCCTGAATTACGATTCGCGTCGTTTATAATCAGCTCACTATGTGTTGTAAGGTGCTCAGGGGGATGGTCGACTCTACGGATCTACATAACATCCTATGCTCATTGGTTGTGCCAGACGAGCCCGGGGTGTCAACGGATAGGCGCGGCCGGCCGCATGATCTGTTTTATGTAAATAGCAGCCGCACGGTGGCGCGCGCTATGTCGCCTCTACTGCGCTCTCGTCGTCACCTCACCGCACTCCGTGCTGCCAACACCGAGATAGATATATTAGCTGACGACTGGAAGCATGTTGTGGCATCGCTTCTGGTATACTGCGAATCCATAACGGATCAGTGGGCTGGACGCGATGTGACGGATGCGGACAGTAGCTTCATTTCTTGACATTTTGAATTTTGTATTGACATTTTCTGTTCTATTTTTATTATCATTTATTATTTCTTGACATTTTGTTAAATAATTAAGTGAGTTATAATGTAATTGGTTTTGCCGTGTTATAAGCTCAATAAATGAAATTTAATTTAATTTTAACAAATACTAAAAACAAAATAAAATAAATATTTAAGGGGGGCTCCCATTCAACGAACCTGAATTTTTAGACGTTTTTCGCTCTATATTAAAAATGGTAACAGGTAGATGCTTGAAATTTTCACAGAATATTTAGTTTTATATTAACTTCAATAATAAGTAATAAAATTTAAATAAAATAAATATTTAAGGGGGGCTCCCATACAGTACGGAACCCTCCGAGCGCGAGTCCGACTCGTACTTAGCCGATTATTAAAAGATAACAACAATGCGTGTTGAAAATAGGTAATAATTATATATTATTACTAGTTGACCCGGCGAACTTCGTTTCACATCTCGCCTTTTCAACCATCCCTAGACCTCCGCGAACATTTCAAGACTAAGATAAGATAAATCCGTTCAGCCGTTCTCGAGTTTTAATCAGACTAACGAACAACAATTCATTTTTATTTATAGAGATTACGACTTGTGACGACTCTTCAACAGATTTCAACTGGTCCAGTCTCAGTGGTTATGGTACGGACTATATCGGCTGCATCCAGCGTGATCCTGCGGAACCGCTACCACCTTCTGGGTGGACGTTCTACGCTGCGCTTGCCGGTACGTGGTCTCCACTGGAAAACTTTTCGACCCCATCGGTCATCAGTCCTCCGCGCTATGTGCCCTGCCCACTGACATTTCAAACTGTCTATCTGCTGGGCTCTGTCGGTAACTTTGGTTCTTCTACGGATCTCATTCATCCCTGATTCGATCTCGCAGAGAGACTCCGAGCATATTATTATGCTTAAAGTGGTTATACTTTAATGCCTGACTGACTTACTCAAACTTTTTGGAAGTCGTCAAACTTTTTTAAAATTATTATTCTACCCAGCATACGAACCGCCAGAATGTGGAACGCTTTGCCTGAGTCTGCCTTCACGCTAAAGTAGGTACAACGTGGGAGTCTTCAAATCCCGAGTAAATAGGCATCTTCTAGGTAAGTGTGTAAAGGGTATATGCGTATGGGTATCCAAGGTCCACTATTGTTTGGTAGCACAGGTCACTATTGGCGATATGAATAAAATCCAGCAAATCTTCTAAACTGTGTTTACTTGCGTTCAATAAATAAATACTAGTACTAATACACAAGTATTAGCGCGATGAATGATTATTATCTAAGTACGTAGGTACTACGCGCGGTCGGTGCAAGTAGACGACTGGAAGGTCACGCGCATCGCAAAAACCGGGCGGCCGGCAGCCGGCGCCGGGGCCGGTGCCTACCGCCGATGCATTTAATACTTGGGTGTGTGGTGCAAGAAATGAACTTGTAATAATATTTAAATAATATAAGTAATATTATGTATGATTGTAAATGTTTTTATCCTATGTACCTATGTTTATGTTATTTATTTATGTATAATGTTGATATAAATTAAATATGTATATTTAATGATTTACATAGTGTAGTACATTTTATAATATAAACATTAATTTTAGGTAAGAAAATAAATAAATAATAATGAAATAATGTAGGAAATAGGAAAGGTGCCTACATGTGTAACACTCTAGACCGCATATCTGCTTAACATCAGGCAGTGTGTAGCCAAACGCATACCTTTACAAAATTTAAAAAATAACCCTATCGTCGCACACCAGTCACGATTGGGTTTTGAGCTGCTTATAACCAAAATCAGGGGTGATATATAGTCCATCATTACGAACAACTTTTACTATGAGGCCATATTAACATTTGAGAAGAGAAATCAGCTGTTCCGTACATTTTGTCGCGGGTGAAAGATATTTTTCTATGGAACAACAACTATTTTTTAGAGATTTGATAAAAGTCGTTGAACAAATGTTAGTTTTGATATCCAAGACAAGCCCCTAAAAGATGCTAATTGATTAGGAATAACACTGTATATAAAATAAGCCGTGGTGGTCTAGTGGTAATGACACCCGCCTTACAATCGTGAGGTCGTGGGTTCAAATCCCGGTCCTGCACCAATGAATGCCTAGGAATGTAAGTATGTACGGAATATCACACCACTGGCTTTTCGGTGAAGGAAAATATCGTGAGGCAACCTGCATACGTTCGTAGAAAAAATTCGATAACGTATGTGAATCCACCAACCCGCACTGGGCCAGCGTGGTGCATATGGCGCAATCACCCTTCGTGGGTAGGCCTACGTCCTGCAGTGGACTATCAAAAAGGCTGGTACAGTACAGTACAGTAACCCTGTATACGGGTCGACTTGAGAAACTCCTTCGTTTCGTCGGTTAAAAATGTATGAAAAAGAGTTGATTCTTTAGTAAAAGTTGTTCATATTAATGGTCTGAATCGCTCCTTCGTCTTAGTACACTAGTTCTAGATAACCCTGTATACTTACTTATACTACAGGTGTATTAGCATAATAACAACCCGCAAAACTCGTGCTACCCTCACGTCAATAATAATGATCCCGGATGTCGGGGGGGTGTGGACGGGGGTAGAGACGGGGGAGGGGAGGGTGATACTCGCAAATATTTGGACGAAATAATCGCTCAGGGGGTGTGGGAATCGAACCTGTGATGTTATCCCGGAAATTTCTGATTTTGTTACCTACTATTGTTTGTTTGTGTTGTGTAGCATCCTCTTAGGGGCTGATTCTGTACATCAAAACTAACAACTTTGTTCTGCGACTTTGTCAGAACTCAAAAAAAAACAGTATCACTAGTACCTTCCTAGCTAGTATCTTAGACGAACATAATTATGTATATACTTAAGACTTCTAATCTTGAACAAAAAAAACGTACGCCGGAAAAAGTGCAATATCCGGTCATATCTGCAGATGGCTGGCCAGTAATTTGCTTCAAAATTTAAATTTTCACCGTAAAAACTAGGGCAATTCCTAACTAAAATTATTCTTATTAGTATAGTTATATTCGTCTATGCTAGTATCTAGGTACCTAGTTGTATACCATGAATTATGGGTATTATAGGTACATTTATGTAAACCGCTCTAGCACTAAGTCAAATCTTATCTAGGTTTAATCCTTACTAATGTTATCCTTATCTTATCCTAATATTGGATGATCTCGATGTCTTCTACGATTCTTTAACTATTGTTACGAGATGGGTTCTTGGATAATCAGTTAAAACGCCGATTGTTCACTTTGCACTTTATTGCACAGAATCACAGTACACACGACACAACTGGTTCGCACAAACACGTCACACTGGCACTGAAATTCACACAACTAGTCACTTCACAATCACTGGTACCGCACTTGAACACGAGATGTTTTCACTCCGGTATAAAACGCGATAACTGCCACGAACGAAAACCATCGCCCTATTTATATCGGAACAAGGGTTCTCTAGAAATCTGTAGAATATTCGGTGCCATTGTGACTGACAAAGTAAACAAGTGTAAAGTTCGAGAAACCCTATTGTTCTTAATTATTACGAAAACACCACAAAAAATCTAACAAACAATAGACGCGACACAAAGGCCGGTGCCGCCTGAGTCATAAAACCATAAATCTCGCGATTACCGTCGTACCGCGCGCGACGCAGCGGCCTACTGCGTAACACCACCTCCTCCCAAGACATGCTCGTCCCGAGCATCGTTGCATCCGTGATATCGCGCCAATCGATCCACGTGAACTATTTTGGGGGCACCTCGAGGTCCTTTCTGTATGCGGAACGTCACGTCGTTGATCTTGGTCACCACTCGGTACGGTCCATCCCATTTGGCTTGTAGCTTTGGAGACTTTCCTTTGCTGCGTATGGGATTGTGCAGCCATACCATCGAGCCTTCCTCGAACCCAGGATTCTTAGCCCTTCTGTCGTATCGAGTCTTCATTCTTTCAGATGCTTGCTGGCCATGCTCTCTAATGTGCTCATAGATGTCGTTCATCTTGTTCCGGAGGTCACTGGCGTACTTAGTTATGGGTTGTGGAGAATCCGGTGGAATGCCAGTTATTAAGTCGGCTGGTAGCCGTAATTCACGTCCAAAATTGGCAAAAGCGGGAGTGACATTTGTGCTCTCATGAACAGCACTTCGGTATGACAACAAAAATGGCTGGATATGCTTGTCCCAATCCCGTTGTTTGCTTCCGACTACTTTTGCCAGGTACCTCTCCAGAGTTTGGTTGAATCGCTCCACCATTCCATCTGATTGCGGGTGGTAAGACGTTGTCCTTGTTTTGTGTGCACCCATTAACCGGCACGTCTCTTGAAACAGCTGAGATTCAAAATTTCTTCCTTGGTCACTGTGGATTTCCAATGGTACTCCAAATCGACAGAATACTTCATGCACCAATTTGTCTGCTATCGTCGATGCCTCTTGGTTCGGAATTGCGAAGACTTCCGGCCACTTTGTGAAGTAATCCATGACGACAAGGAAGTACTTGTTGCCACTTTTACTCACAGGAAATGGTCCGGCCACATCCAGTGCGATTCGCTCCCATGGTGCTCCAACATTATACAGCTTTAATGCTCCTCTGCTGCGGGTATGCGGACCTTTCACTGATGCACAGCTCGTACATTTCCGTACCCAGTCTTCTACGTCATCTCTGCAGTTGATCCAGTAAAACCTTTCTCGAATTTTCAAGAGTGTCCGTTTCACACCCAGATGTCCTCCCGAAAACCCTTCGTGGTACAGCTTCAAAATTTCAGGTATCTTTGCTCTGGGTACAACCATTTGGAGATGGCATTGGTTGCCACGAGCATTTTCCCATTTTCGGCAAAGTACTCCCTCCTGAAGCACCAGACTATCCCATTGCGCCCAATAGCTCTTTGTCGTAATACTCATTGAAGCAATAGCACTCCAGTCTGGCTTAGGGGCATCTGATTTCATCCATTCAAAAATCGGCTTGATGTCGGCGTCTTCTTCTTGTGCAACCTGAAGGGTTTCTTTCCATTCGTCACCGATGTCAGCTTTGAGCATTCTGACGGGCACTGAATCTTTCGACTCATGTCTTGAGCAATGCTTGCAGTCTTCTGAGCATGGCCTTCTTGACAGTGCGTCCGCGTTGCCATGAGATTTTCCACTGCGATGCTCCGTGGTGAAGTCAAACTCTTGTAGTTGCTCAATCCATCTTGCCACTTGGCCTTCGGGATCCTTAAACTGTAGTAGCCACTTAAGAGCAGCGTGGTCGGTCCTCAGATGGAATTTTCGCCCGAGCAGGTACTTGCTAAAATGTCGCAATGTCTTCACCACTGCAAGTAGCTCTTTTCTGGTCACACAGTAGTTCCTTTCCGGCTTGGACAGGGATTTGCTGAAATACGCAATCACCACTTCTTGGTCTCCTTTCCTTTGTGATAGTACTCCTCCAATGCCGGTGTTGCTGGCGTCAGTGTCCACGATGAACTCGTTCTCTGTGTCCGGGAAGCCAAGAATAGGCGTATTACAAAGTCGCTTCTTTAGCTCTTGAAAAGCTGCGTCGCAATTTTCATCCCAGAGGAAGGGTCGTTTTTCCTCAGTCAGTCTATGCAACGACTTGGCTATGTCAGCAAAGTTCTTCACGAATCGCCTATAGTAGAAGCATAAACCCAAGAATGCTCTAACTTCCGTCTTGTCTTTTGGCACAGGCCAATCCTTGACAGCACTGACTTTTCCTGGATCCGTCTGTACGCCAGCTTCGGAAATCACATGTCCCAGGAAATTCACTTGCCTCTTGAAGAAGGAACATTTCTTCGGACTCAGCTTGAGATTGGCTGCGCGAATCTTAGTCAATACTCGTTCCAGGTTTTGCAGATGGTCTTCGACGGTTTTTCCCACAATTATGATGTCGTCCAAATAGACTAGGCATGCATCTCCAATCAGTCCCGCGAGCACTAACTCCATTAGTCTTTCGAACGTAGCGGGCGCGTTGCACAATCCAAACGGCATCACTTTGAATTGCCACAGGCCTTTTCCCGTCGAAAATGCGGTCTTCTCTTTATCTTTAGGATCTATTTCCACTTGCTCAGTATCCGCTCTTCAAGTCCAGCGTAGTGAACCACTTCATACCTGTCAGTGTATCTAACGTGTCATCAATCCTCGGCAAAGGATAGCTGTCCTTCTTCGTTACGTCATTGAGTCGTCGATAATCAACGCAGAACCGCATACTGCCATCCTTCTTTTTCACTAGAACCACTGGCGAGCACCACGGACTGGATGAAGGTTCTATCACACCATTGCGTGCCATGTCTTTGATCATTGACTCAACTTCTTTTTCTCGAGCCACTGGTATCCTTCTTGGCCGCTGTCGAATCGGTGACACGCTTCCTGTATTTATTATGTGCTTCACTAATCCAGTCTTCCCGTTGACAGCATTATCGAGAGCAAATATGTCGGTGTAGCGCTGCAGCATCTTCTTTGCCATCAGAAGTTCTCTTTCGGTCAGGTCTTTACGGGAGTCTTCGAATAGCGTTGACACTGTGTAACTCCCAGCACAGTTGTATTTCTCCTTTGGTTGTTCTTGGCATCTGCGCATCCAGTCTACTTCTTCACAAGTACCAATTGGGGTTCCTCCTTTGATGAGTTGTTCCTCGTTACTTGTGTTGAGAACACGCACCACAGCGGTATTAGTAGTCCTCACCAGAGTTCGGGCCAATAACCATGGTTGATCACCTTCCGACTGTTCTATTAGCACACATCGTCGTTGATGTCCCAACTTCGGCGGTAATCTAACTGCCACAATGGTCTCCGATCTAGGTGGAAGAACTGTTCTCTGCAGACAATAAACCTTTCCTGATGTGGCGCCTTCCATGAAGATTTCTTCTCTTCCACACTTCAAGATTCCTTGGTTGACGTCTATCTCGCAATGATGTTTTCGCATGAAGTCAAGACCCAGAATGCAATCGTCGACTATATCAGCCACAATGACTTTGTGTTGGAAAGTTTTCTCACCCAACTTTAACTCCACCAACTTCTCTCCTCGGACGGATATGTGCTGACCGGTCGCTGTAAGAAGTTGAACTGTTTTGCAGCTTTCGAAGTTCGGAAGAAAGCGCTTAGCCAGTCGGGAACTGATGACAGTGCGAGAAGCTCCTGTATCCAATGTCAGCTTGCAAGAAGTTCCATTGATGGCACCATTGATGATCAAGCTGTTCCCATCGTGAGCTTGTGAGATCAAAATCTTTGGCTTTTCTGGCCCGGATAACACTCGCCATTTTCCGCTTTCTTCAGCAAGTCGTTTATTCCTCCATAGTGAATGCGTTGCCTCGCGATCCTTCCGTTCTTCCAATAGTCGATCGTCCCTGGTTCGGCATGGCTTTAGGCAATTCTGCCATAAATGGCCTCTCTCTTCACAGTTGTAGCATCTTGGGCCAAACCTCGTACGATGTGACGCTTCTTTAACTTCCCTTAAGTGTTGAACATCTCTCGCTGAATTTCGTACAGCTTCCACTTCCAAGGCTTGGGCCAAAGCTTCCTTTAGTGTTTTGTGATGCCCGAGTTTCACTGCAGTTCTAACGTCGAAGTCTGCTATCCCGTTAGAAAACGCTTCCACTAGATGCTCGTCGTTGGGTAACGGTGCTGACTGATAAGCCTTCCGGAACAGTTTCTCCACTTCGACAGCCCACTGCTGAAGACTTTCGTTGCGACGTTGCACCCTGTTCTTTAACTGCGCTCTGTACACACGCTCCAGGTGCTCATCACCGTAGCGACTCTCCAACATTTCCATCAATTTATCGTAGGTCACTTCCTTGCCCACAGCATCAAGAATACTCAGGGCTTCGTCGCGAAGGCTCATGATGAGGGCGTTCTTGGCTTGGTCCTTGTTCCATCCATTAGTCTGAACGGCGGCGTCGAACTGAATTTTGTAGGCTGACCATGACGATGTCCCGTCGAAAGGCGTCACTTTAAGCTTCTGTGAGGCTGGCGAGAAGATTGTAGGTGCAACAGTTCCGCCTCCAGACTTGATGACGTTCAAGGTTCTCCTCACGTCGGCGATTTGTGTTTCCGCTTCGAAGATGCGAGATTCATAATCCTTCATCTTTTTATTGTGCTCTTTTATGCTGGCGTCGTGCTGATCAACCGTGTCCTTGACCGCTTTTATCTCTTTGCCCAAAGTCGTCTGTAAGCTTGAAAGCAGTTCTTCTTTTTGGCGGGCCTGTTCTTCTCTGTTGCGGTCTAATTTTTCTTCCAGCTGGCGAGTCTGCCTTTCGTTGTTGCGGGCCTGTTCTTCCAGTAGACGAGCCTGTTCTTCTTTGTTGCGATCAAACATCGACTGCATCATCGACATCATTGCAGCCATATCAAATGCCACAGGGATGGTTGGAACTGCAGCAGGTATCGCAGCAGATGTCGCAGCAGGTGCCACAGTAGGTGCTGCAGAAAGTGCCGCAGCAGATGCTCCCGGGTTCCTGGAGTCGTCGTTGGTTGCCTCAGACTCGCTGGCTTCCATTAACAGCGAATCGTTTCCGAAGCGTCGCTGGTCGACCTCCTCCCGGCGGCGCTCCTGCTCTTCTTGTCGGCGTGCTTCCTCCTGTCGGCGCTGACTCCG
This sequence comes from Hypomecis atomaria, assembly GCA_964007245.1. NCBI lineage: Eukaryota > Metazoa > Arthropoda > Insecta > Lepidoptera > Geometridae > Hypomecis > Hypomecis atomaria. The sequence continues at coordinate 25,905,741 of OZ023279.1, forward strand.
TGTGCGCGGCGTCTCTTCGTCGTATGGTGTTACCGGCATTTTTAATTATCCCACTTCTGACACCAAATGTTACGAGATGGGTTCTTGGATAATCAGTTAAAACGCCGATTGTTCACTTTGCACTTTATTGCACAGAATCACAGTACACACGACACAACTGGTTCGCACAAACACGTCACACTGGCACTGAAATTCACACAACTAGTCACTTCACAATCACTGGTACCGCACTTGAACACGAGATGTTTTCACTCCGGTATAAAACGCGATAACTGCCACGAACGAAAACCATCGCCCTATTTATATCGGAACAAGGGTTCTCTAGAAATCTGTAGAATATTCGGTGCCATTGTGACTGACAAAGTAAACAAGTGTAAAGTTCGAGAAACCCTATTGTTCTTAATTATTACGAAAACACCACAAAAAAATCTAACAAACAATAGACGCGACACAAAGGCCGGTGCCGCCTGAGTTATAAAACCATAAATCTCGCGATTACCGTCGTACCGCGCGCGACGCAGCGGCCTACTGCGTAACACTATTTTCAAAAAGAAACTATTTAATTCTCTCTCTAATGATGCTTAACGTTCATATTTTGTAACTTTTAGTTATTTTATAATTATTATAGTCTAACCACTAATGGCGAATGTTGTATACGCCTATAATTGGTGATCATATCAGTCCTGTGTATTACTGTATTTTAAATTTATATAAGTGTGTTTAATATGTTCACTGTTGGCGTATCTTTAATATATAAATAAATAATATTATAGATCCGAAAGTGTATTTGTTCCTCTTTTACGCAGCAACGGAGCGACGGCACGGTAATTAGGAATCATTACCGTGGCGATGGATCGACTTGATTTTTGGCACAGACATATTGCCTGGTTGCCTGGAAGAAATTGCTAACGGTTGCCTGGAAGAAATTGCTTTTTAGCGATAAGGCCGCCGATTGTAACACTAGCTTTATGTTCCTAGTTTATTTAAGTTTTTGGTGTAGCAATAAAGAATTGATCTATCTATCTAGTTTGAAAGACGAGAAGTCGAGAAGTGACATAATGTTATGCTACTTTTTATCCCGGAAAAAGTAGGTTCCTATGGGATAGCACAAAAATCAAAATATCACGCGGACGAAGCCACGAGCAAAAGACAAGCAAGAAAAGCAAGTATCTCATAACTAGTTCTGCTGGTCTGTGTCATAACCCATCTTCTTTGAGCAGTCGAGTAAACATTGTATTGTACTGTATCAGCCTTCTTATAGTCCACTGCAGGACGTAGGCCTGGGTAGGCCCAGCTGTATGTGGTCCAGTCACCTTCGTGGGTACGAAGGTGACTGGACCACATACACCACGCTGGCCCAGTGCGGATTGATGAGTTCATATTATACGCCATCGAATTTCTTCTACGGACGTATGCAGGTTGCCTCACGATGTTTTCCTTCACCGAAAAGCCAGTGGTGTGAAATTCCGTACATAAATTCCAAAGAACTCATTGGTACGGGACCGGGATTTGTACCCACAATTTCACGATTGTAGGTTTTTTAACGTGAATAAGTCCGCGCTTGACCACCAACTCACCTGATGGTCAGCGATGTTGTGGTCGAAGATGAAGCACGCAGAATTAATTAATTAAAGATAATTACTATTCATACTGATCTTGAAAGCTTTAGATTAATATCTCTTAGGAAACAGTAAAGCAGGAAGACTGTTCCATTCCCTGGCGGTACGAATCAGAAATGTTGAGTCAAACCGCTTCGTACGTATCGAAGGAAAATCGTCAGAGCGGGGTGGTAGTGAGGCGTCTTTCTACTTGTCCTGTAGTAAAAAGGGGATGGTAGGATAAGTAAGCTACAGCTCTCTCTACCGATGCCGGGCGCGTTTTTGGAGAAGCGTTTGCCAAACGCCAGCTGTTTTTCCAATTATATCCATTGCTGCCCAGTACGCATTTAACATGATTCAGCTCTGTGTCCAGGTACGCATAATCACATAGCCTTAGTGCTCTGTTGACCGCTGGGCTGGTGGTGACGTAGTGAGTTCGGCGTGCTGGAGTATTCCCGAGGGATGCCAGGATACCGACGAGGAAGATCTTCAGTGCGCGCCGACGTTACAACATACTCTGCCCGCTGCCGCCCCTGCCCCCGCACCGCAACCGCTGTCATCGCGACCGCGGCTCGCAGTGCTATGCGAGACGAGCCCGCGAGCTAGTACTCCGACCTTGAGAAAGATCGCCAAATGCGGTCGAAACTATAGTAGTATCCTACTAAAAATCAAACGTGAGTAACACCTGTGTTTTACTTAATTAAAATGTACGAAAACCACGTTAGTTTCCATAGTGAAATGAGTTAAATACTAGTCTAAATATGATCATAATTAAGTACAAATACATACAAATCAAATTCTATAGGAACCATTACCATGTGCCTACTACTAAAAACGAACTACTAATCTATTGTTTTTTTTTTTGTGTAATTACAGTTAAATATAGGTAACATAAATAAATATAATATTATATTAAGCACGAACTATTACCAACAAATATATACCTATCTTTAGCTTTGTTATTACAGTTATTTAATTTGTATATACCAAAAAAGGGATTTAAATATACAAGATTTAACTAATATTTACTACACATCCCTATTTCATTTTACCAAAAATAAATAATTCATAAAAAAGGCTATTCAAAAAGGGGTAGAAGATAATAACTCAAAGAATAGATGTAAACAAAGTAGGTATTCATAACGATCTGTTTTACGTTTGCAACTTCCAGTTATGATGTATGTGTGCGTCTCAGCAAAGCATGTAGGTGATAGTCAGTGAGAAACTTGTTTCTCGTGCGAGTGAGTTATCTATCTTCTTTTAGTAGTCGGGTAAACATTAACCAGTTCTATTACTGATTAGGATTGATGCATCGCGGAGGGTGCGCGGCGGCACGTGGCGCGGGTTGTTGTGACAGCTCGAGCCGCCATGCGCCACGTCACTACTGACTACATTTTATTGCTTTTTAACACGAACTGAAGATTCAGAATCGTACTCGTCGTAATTGGCTTTTTAATAGTCTCATCTATAGATCGAATCAAACTTTTGACGGCTGTGATGTTGGCTATTAGGTAAGTATAATTGGCTGAGTGGCCCTGATGTCAGAGGTCTATACAATAGAGAGGTGACGTCACGACCCCCACTCCCAAACTTTGACAAGGTTTATCTTTGTCATTTATTGTTTGATTTAAAAAAGACAAATTACGTGTCCAATATTTTTTGATAATCTAACTTACGGACTAATTATATTTTTTTTTACCCAGTTATCATGCCTATTATACTCATACTCATTTATGAATAAAAAAATGCATAGTATTACTGTATTTTTTTGACGTAATACGTCGACGTCGTCGACGTAAGTAGTTAATAATAATCATAATTAACACTTTTATCATAATTATATGAGCTACACTTATAAAAAATAGCAATTGCCAACTGCATTTCGTCTAGCTGTCAGCTTACGCTTGGGTGCAAGGTGTTGTGAGGCCCATCGCTGTCAGTGTGGTACTGCAGTTGACCAGCTCGGTCACCACGGTCTCTCTTGCTCAAGAAGCGCTGGTCGGATTGGTCGCCACGCCAGCCTTAACGATGTCATTCGCAGGGCTTTTGCCACCGCCAATATCGCAGCCGTACTCGAACCGAGTGGGCTCGCGCGTGGTGATGGCAAAAGGCCTGACGGCATGACGCTGGTCCCATGGAAGTGTGGACGGCCCTTAGTATGGGACGCAACTTGTGTCGATACTTTGGCACCGTCACATCTTTCTGAGACTCAGAGTGGGGCTGGAGCTGCGGCCAATTCGGCGGAGCAGCACAAGCGGCGCAAATATGCTAACCTCGGTAGTGGTTACATATTTGAGCCATTTGGAGTTGAGACATTGGGTCCGTGGGGGCCGGGAGCTCATATCATTTTCAAAAGTCTTTCTGGGCGTCTGGTGGACGCGACGCGTGACCAAAATGCTGGTGTTTATTTGGCTCAACGCATAAGCATTGCCATTCAGCGTGGCAATGCAGCCAGCATGCTGCGGGTACGCTGCCAACTGGCAGTGGGCTTGAGCATTTGGATTATCTTTAGACCTTCATAGGTCTGAGGATGATCCAATGCTTTTTGTGTACCTAATAGTAGTGTAGTTTTCTTGTAGTTAATAAAGGCAGTTTTGCCAAAAAAAAAAAAAAACAACAATAATGTAAGCAATTCGACCGAAATATTCGAATTTTGTAGACGAGGGAAGGCGGTTTTACCATTTTTTTGCGAAAAATAACTAAAACTTTAATTAGGTATTTTTTGTAGCAATAATATTATTGCCATAGATTGTAATGGGAGAAGCCATTGGCTCTGAAATACAGTTTTTAACCAGTTTAGAGCAAATGGACAAGTGTAGGTATAATTTTGTTTAAAAGTGGTTTGAGGAAAATAAAATACCTAATAAATAATTATTTTGTAAAGTTTGCTTCAAGCGCGGATTAGGTACCTAATCCTGACTGAAGCTCACTTAACAGCTAAGCGAGGATTGGATGTGTGTGGCGTGTGGCGCAGCTTGTAGCTAACTACACAGCCGCCAAGTTGCTTGATTCGGCCTAAACTATAAAACAATCAGCCGGTCGTCTGACTCATATGACTGTCTGTCCAATGGTATCTACTACCTATGCGGACGTCGCCGCGTCGGTCGAGAGCGTTCCTCTCGAGAGCTTCCTCATTCAATCGCAAATAGATACTTATAGAAATAATTCTTTGAGACAAACCCTAGTTCTTCAAACAACTTAGGTAAGTAGGTATACTTTTTTTTTATCGGGCAAAAGTGCCTTTATTAACCACAACAAAACTACACTACTATAAAAAGCATTGGATCATCCTCAGACCTTTGAAGGTCTAAAGATAATCCAAATGCTCGCACCCACTGCCAGTTGGCAGCGTGCCCAGCATGCTGTCAGCATTGCCACGCTGAATGGCAATGCTTAGGAATAGGTACTTAGGTATACTTATTAGAACGCTTATACATACAGGTACAACAATCTCTTAACGATTAAATGCGAAAAGAACACTTTTAAATTGTTTTCTACAAGGTTATCCAGAATTATACTTCGTTTATGGAGTCAACACGGAGTTCGCGATAAAATATCAGCTGTTTCATATAGGTAGGTACGAGTAGGTAGGTACATGTTGATTCCGAGTTGCAATTTTGTATGGAACAGCTTATCCAAAGCACCAAGTAAGAATAAATAAAATAGCTTATCAATTATTTCATAGTTTTTTTTAGGGTCCCGTACCAAAGGGTAAAAACGGGAGTTATGGGCCCCTTATTAGTTATGGTTATTACTGAGACTGTCGGCAGTCCGTCTGTCGATATAAATTCAATTGAAAAGAAAAATAATTAAATTAAAATATAATAAAGGGGGGCTCCCATACAGTTCGGTCATTCGGAACCCTTTCCATACGTGGGCAAGTCCGACTCGTACTTGACCGATTTTTGGAAACCGTTTTACCAACGAACGACCAATAGCATTATTTTAACAAAAACGTACCTACTACCTAACAACTGGTTCAACCTTTATAGTTTCCTAATTCCTTAAAATACCCAACTACGTTTATGTATTATATTTATGTACCTGTCCACCTACATAACTACATAATGTCACAGACCTACATATTTCACCTGTATCTTCAACAACCTTCAAAATCGATGGAAACCTTAAAGGGCGGTCGCTCCTAAATTATTAACCAGGCAACACTGACTGTCTACAGCTCTCTCCTTTTATCTCCCTACGAAAATATAGCGTTGTCTCGTTTATGTATTCTATGGGAGGTGATGCGCTTTCGCCCGCCACATATAGTGGTCCCTGTCAGTCGTGCGGGAGAGGTGTATGTGCGTCTCGCTCGCTCTCATTAGGTTAGTCCAGTGGGGAATGTTTGCTCGACTCTTGCCAGTCGAGTTTTGTATGTAGGATAGTAGAGTAGAGAAGAGTTAGAGAATTTTAGAACAAGCACCGATGGCACAGTGATTGTCGAATTTGGTTTACGCTTGAAAGGTGTGGGTTCAAATCCGTATACTTAGTACTGAATGCAGGTTTCAACCTGTTATATCTACCTACTTATAACGGTAATTTTAATGATTAACTGCTTGTCCTTTAGGGGTGATAAAAAGGTTTAAGGGGTGATAATAACCATCAATATGTATAACTTTTACTATGGGGCTAATCCTGAATAAGAAAAAAACCTGAATTAGAATTTTACAAAATCGCAGCTCGGAATCGCCATAATGTATGAAACTGCTGATTTTTTCTCGGTAAGTACCTACTAAGTATAATAAGTACCTACTTAAGTGTTATGTATTATTATATATTAATTAAGATTTAAGATAAAAAATGTGTATTGGCAGGTGCACCGGTTGTGGCCGCTGCACAGGTTGTGGCCATTTTTAACCGACTTCCAAAAAGGAGGAGGTTATATCACTGGCGGACTAAGACTTTTTGAGGCCCGGGGCGGTCTTTAATTTTAGGGCCCCCTGGCGCCCGCCCTCCAGTTTTACTGAATTAAACAAATGCAGATAGAAACTAAAATTTTAATCAATATTTTTTAACATTACAGCTTTCAAATAAAAAACAAGCAACCACACTACAAGTACCTAATTAAAATTAATTACATACAAACATTTCAAATTGTGTTTTCTAGCTTTTAATGCACTAAATTTATTAATAACGTCATCAAAATCCAAAACCGATGCTGCTTTTCTTTCAATCGATATAATTAAAAATTAAAAGTTTAAAAAACCCCCGACACAAAAATATTTGACAACAAACTTTCAATTGACAACCATTTTGGGCACATTTGTAGAATTTTGGTTCTTCCATCCCCACTTTAACCCACCATAACTCTTAAACGGCTCAATCGATTTTTATAAAACATAGCTAAGAACACTCTCGATTAGGTCTCCTTTCATCCAAAAAAAACTAAACTGAAATCGGTTCAGTGGTTCGGGCGCTATGATGCCACAGACACGTCAAACTTATAACACCCCTCTTTTTCGTCGGGGGTTAAAAATAGCCAAGCTAGCAAGTCGTTCTTCAGTCATGGAATTATTCTTGATAAGTTTAAGTTTTGAAAAACTTCTTTCGCACGACGCTACTGATACACTAATTGTTAGGAATATATATCGTCCTCCTTGACGTGTTCGTCAATGGCGATCCCTGGCTAGCTGTTAACGGTTATGAGCTCTTACATGGCTCGCAAAACCGAACTTGTTTTTGAATGACCTGTTGCAGGACGCACAGTGCAACTGGCCACTGGCGTTATATGTGTAGGTGTAGGAAGGCTTTGGGCGGGTCTTATTGATAAGGCGTTTGGCGTCCTGATCTTGTAGACGCTTTTCCTCAAAGATGGTGACAGCCTTATAGACAGAGTTGCGCCACTCTTGCCTCTGTTGCGCTAGCTCTTCCCAACCTTCGCACGGGATGTCTAGTGCGGAAAGATGGCGCTTTAGGACATCTCTATAGCGTAGGTATTGACCACCAGGTGTGCGCTTCCCCTCCTTCAGCTGTGAATAGAAGACAGCTTTAGGCAGCCTGGAGTCACTCATACGTACAAGATGACCGCACCATCTCAATTGTCCTCTTATAAGCATAGACTCAATGCCACTTAATTTAGTTCGTCTGAGTATTTCAGAATTTGATACTCGGTCTTGCCATTTAATGTGAAGTATCGATCTTAGGCACTTCATGTGAAAAGTATCAAGGCGCTTAATATCGCTTTTGTAGAGACACCAGGTCTCAGTGGCATAAAGCAATATTGGTAGGATTATTGCCTTATACACTGCTAATTTTGTGTGTAGTCGCAGGTCATGTGAGTCCCAAACTCTCCCACGAAGCATGCCAAATGATGCAGCCGCCTTTGCAATTCGTGAGGAGATTTCGGTGTCCAGGCGGTTATCATCGCGGACAACGCTCCCGAGATATCGAAAAGATGTAACTTCCTCTAGTGCCTTCCCGCCCAATGATATCGGTGTTGGGTCTGGAGTCGTACCACGTGCAGGTTGTTTCAGCACTTGAGTCTTCGAGGTACTTATGACTAAACCAAACCTTTGACACGATTGATTGAGGCAATTTAAATGTTGTTGCAGGCTGCTGGCATCGTTGGCCATCAGACAAACGTCATCCGCATAAAGTGCGTCCACGATTGAAAGGTCTTGCACCAAACGTTTTGCTCTAAACCGACCTAGGTCGAAAACGCTCTTATCAGTTCTGACGCTCAGACATATTTGTCCCATGTTGTCCCCGAAACAGTCTCTCAGTACGACGGCAAAGTAGAGTGCAAATAGAGACGGAGCCATTACACATCCCTGCTTGACACCACTGGTGACTGAAAATTGGTCTGTGAAGTCGTTTTCATGCTGCACTTGGGCTTTCATGCCATCATGAAATTGACGTACCAAGTTAACAAATTTTTCAGGGCAACCAGATTTTAGGAGGACTAGGCTGTCCATAGAGCAGATCTCGGCACGCGGTCGAAAGCTTTTTCCAAATCGACGAAACACATATACAGTGGTTGGTGTTGTTCTAATGATTTTTCTTGTAACTGTTTGACGATAAAGATCAGCATCAACCGTGCCTCTGCCCGGACGGAACCCACACTGGCTTTCAGGTAAGATGCGTTCCGCGAGTTCTCCTATTCGCTGATTTATAATATGGGCTAGTATTTTGCCTGCCGCACTGAGCAATGTGATGCCCCTGTAGGAACCACAGTCGGAAGCATCACCTTTACCTTTATAAAGTTTGCAGATAGTGGCGTCTTTCCAATCTTGAGGAATTTCACCAGTATCCCAAGCTCGCAACACCAGCTCAAATAGTCTATTTTGAACATTGGGCCCACCATATTTGTACAGTTCAGCTGGTAGACTATCCGAGCCAGCTGCTTTTCCATTTTTGAGTCGATTCACTGCCCGAAGAAACTCTTCAAAACTTGGCGGGTCACCAAGTTCTGGGGTTATGGGTGAACTTGGCAGGGAGTTGATGTAAGAGAGATCCGCTCCATGACTGGCTGGGTTCAGTACGTCACTGAAGTGTTCAGCCCATCGGTTAAGTACGTCACCGTGGTCTGTCAGACGCTTTGTTTTGTCACGTGAATAGACTGGAGAGGATTTTTTGTGGCGGGGGCCAAAGATAGTTCTAAGGCTTTGGAAGAAGAGACCAGTTTGTTTAATATTAGCGAGATGTTCTAACTCTAACGCTTTCATAGCCCACCAGTGGTCTTTGAGTTCTCTAACTTTAGATTTTAGCTTCTTCTGGGCAGCCTTTCGTTGTAAATTGCTCGAGGAGGCATGCATCAAACGCCTCGATTCGTTGACTAGGGCCATGATCTCAGATTCAGAGTCATCAAACCAGTCTTGGTTTTTCTTTTCCGGCTTACCAACTACTCGTTGAGCTACATTGTGAAGTGATTGCGCCAGACTGCGCCAATGTTCGTTAATTGAGCCAGTTGTAATAAGAGGTGTTGCACTGAACTCTGCGTTGAATTGTTCCTGAATTTTAGATGAGTTTGCAAGTTTTGTAAAGGCCAGCCGTGTTGGTATCTTATGTTTAGCTCGGCGAGGAGGTTTATAGCTGAGGTAGATTTTGGACCTTATCAAACGGTGATCCGTCCAGCCCTCAGCGCCCCGCATTGCTCTGGTAATCAACACGTCCTTCAAATCAGCTCTGCGCACAATGACGTAATCAATGAGATGCCAGTGCTTGGAGCGTGGGTGCATCCAAGATGTCTTAAACTTGTCAGCCATACGGAAGAATGTATTGGTAACGCATAGGTTGAACTCTGCGCAGAGAGATAGCAGCAGCTCGCCATTGCTGTTACATTTACCGACTCCGTGCCGTCCAAGAACCTGCTTCCAAACGTGATGATCAGAACCGACTCGAGCATTGAAATCACCAAGTAAGATGATTTTATCGCTGGGAGGAATGCCTTTCAATACATTTTTTAAATCTTCATAAAACTGAAATTTTACTTCGTCGCTGTATGTCATGGTAGGAGCGTAAATACTTATCAGGTGAAGGTATTTGTTGGTACCGAGATGTAGACGTAGAGTCATTAGTCTATCGTTAATACCTTTTGGTTTTTCTGCTAAAGTTTTAGCGATGTTGTTCTTAATAGCGAAGCCTACTCCGCTGCTCGCTCGCTCATGTGATGGTTTGCCTATCCAGTAATACGTGTACCCACCGCGGTCTTCACAAAGTTCACCGCTGTCAGCAAGATGGGTTTCACTCAAGGCAGCTATATCGATGTTGTACTTTAGCAGTTCTCTCGCAATAAGAGCAGTCTTCCGCTCAGGACACAGGTTGTTTGGATTGTCCAGAAGTGTTCGAACATTCCATGTCGCAAAATTAAAATTTTGAGGGCTTATGTTTTTCTGTTTTTTCTTATTTCGACCGCGATTAAGTCGGTGCCCGATGACCGCGGTTTGCCATCCGGGTGAAGGGTGAGGCGGACTATGTTTGGGCCACCTTTTCTAGGCCCCTCCCCTATGCAGGGGTAAGCAGAGCGATCCTAAATAGGGCTGCTTAGTCGTCAGATGTGCTGCCGAACCCGTCCTCCCGCCCCAGTCGAATCCAGGAGCGACCACTTATCATCTGACCGCCTATGTGCAGGGAAACAGCTAAGAACCAGACACACCGCAGTCCGAATTCTCACCACCATCGCCCCATCGCCATAGGTCTCTTGATCAGCGTCCGATTTCTAGCCAAGGTTCATCTGCGCGTGATATGTTTAAAGTGGGTAAGCGGTTGCGCTGGTGCAAACCCACTCTCTCGCCTCATACTAACAGGGCCCGATGGACCAGTAAACTGGTACAATCGGTGTTAGAAGAGATGCAGTGGATTGGCCGCTAACCATTCAAAGATCCTGGCTAGCGCCCTTTGAGGCGTACCACAACACCTTGCTACATCGCCACAGTTACCGGGTTCAGTTGCCTATCGACAGTGTCCGCTTTCCGTACCGATGCAGGCTTTGTGTACTTTTCGGGGGATCACCCGATTAGCTGAGACAGCTGTTCAGCCCCCTCCACTAGGTTTAGCCCACGGATCGACGTGGTTACCGGGGTGTGGCCGCTGCGTACACTGCAGCTACGTGGAGCCACTAGTGGAGAGATTGTGGGTGGCTGACAGCGCTGTCAAGAGTTGCCCTCTCACTAAGCGAAGTAAGGCGATCAACAACTGCGTGACATTTCGAACGCTACCAACCCCCACGACACCCCGACACCCCAATTGTTAGGAAATACTGAAGTATCAGACATATGTTGGGTAGGGATTCGGAAAAGTCCCATCTAATAATAAATTCAAACATTTTTTTAGCACTCCATGAAGCAGCTTCCTCCGTTGCAGTATTAGTTGCGCTTACATGTCTTCGCAATCTGTAAACTTCTTTGCATAATTTTTCCTTGTCAAAATCACCATAGACTAGGTTGAGCTTTTCCACTGCCTGCTCAAGTTCATTTTCTACAGAGCCTTTTATCAGGAATTTTGGTTGTACAATATGGAAGGTGCTAGAAATGTTGTGCAATAATGATGCACATTGCATCAAATCAAGCGACGACTGGGCACTTATCAGTAAGTGTTGAAACAGGCCCTATGCGTTATGAACTTAGATGAATTAGGTACCTACACCGTTTACTTATTATGGTAAATGATCGGAAGAATGGTTTAATTACAGCAGATTATGTTAAAATAACATTGTCTGAGTAGACAAGGATTTTTTTTTTAAATATGCCAATCCGAGGACCCTCAGTTGTGGGGGCCCGGGGCGGACCGCCCCCCTGTTAGTCCGCCAGTGGGTTCTATGTTCGTGTGTGTGTATTTTTTTGTATATGTTCATCGATAATTTCGCCAATTGTGAACCGAATCGCAAAATTCTTTTTTATTTCGAAAGGCTATACTCCCGAGGTGGTCACATTAAAATTTTACAGAAATCGGCTAAGCCGTTTTTGAAAAAAACAACAATAATGTAAGCAATTCGAGCGAAATATCCGAATTTTTGTACACGATGAACATCGATAATTTCGCCAATTGTAAACCGAATCGAAAAATTATTTTTTAATTCGAAAGGGTATACTCCCGAGATGATCCCATTTGAATTTTACATAAATCGGCTGAGCTGTTTTTGATAAATCAAGAATAATGTAAACAATTCGAGCGAAATATTCGAATTTTGTACCTACACGATGGAAGGCGGTTTTGCCATTTTTTGTGAAAAATAATTATTAAGTTTGAAGCCCTCTACGAGTACTTGAATAGAAACAGAAAAGAGGTATTATACATGGTATTAACATGGTATTATACATGAATAACTCATTTAAACGCTTTGAAATAACCCAAAAGTTATGGGCCAGATAATAATAAAGAATGTAGAAAAAAAAAACTGAGACATAGAATGTTAAAATAAAAAAAAAGAACATGACTAATTTTATATTATACTGTACTAGTTATAAGTACCTACCTATGTTTACACGAAAATAATGACATGATAAAAAAAAAGAAGAAAAAAAAATAAGAAAAAAAATAAAAAAAAGGAAAAAAATAAAATAAAAAAAAAACGAAAAAAAAATGTGTACATAGATATATATATATGTATAAGAGATGAATATTAAGTGTAATTAGTAGTAAGATGAGTTAATAGTGTCTGGCTTTGGCACTGGTGTTTTATAATTTGAATTAGGATTAATTTAATCTAAGCTTTCTTTTCTCTTTTCAACATAATATATTAAACGTATAAACTATAATATTATATTCGAAGCTATGTTATTATTATTATATATGTTATTGTGTATTCATGTCACATTAATGCTCACACATTATAAAACTTGCATGAGGCAATCTAATTGGCCTATTATTAATAAAACAGAAAACCGCGTAAGCAAATGTTCAGCTTGACAATGTCTCCGACTTATGTCGGGGGCAGTACAAGAGGAACAACATAAAAAAAAAAAAAAAAAAAACAGAAAAGAGAACTATTTTGAACAAATACATAAGTAATAAAAATCTTCTATTCTTCAAGGCTCTTTTTGACATGTGACATACCTAGCACTGCATTAGTATATCTAGATACTTATATTTTTTATGATCATTTGAAAATAAACAGTGATCATTCAGCTGATTTCTTATGGAAATCCTTGAGAGGAACATTACAATTTACAATTAAAAAACATAATGCAGGTTTTTTGTTTCGAATTTGATTCACATCTACTAAATAATATTCTATGTAGAATAGTATTAACGTGATAACTCGGATAATTATTTTAAGTACTTCAATGTAATGTAAGGTACTTAGCCACAACCGGTGTAACAATTTGATGACTTTCATGGGATTTGGCCATTCAGCTGACCTGAACTGATCGTTGATTTTTTTTTTTTTTGTATGTACGTCAGGTCTTCCTCTGACAATAATATAGGTCAGAGTCGTTGTGTAACAAACATTTTTTTTTAATGCAAAGTTTGCTGTATGTGTTTTTCAGCCGCACACATAAGTATAGGCTCGTGGGGACATGGTTGAATTTGAAACTAAGGATTTCTTTACAACATTATCTTGGTTACTTATTCTAGTTCACAACGTCATAAGCAGGTACTCCACGTCTGTAATCATCATCATTTTTATCATCAATATAAGTAGGTATTTCATTTTTAGTAAAAGATATAAAATTATTATCATGACAGCCACGCAACGTCCATCGTTGGGCATATACATAAACTTATAGAAAACTATGTATTTTCTAAGTTTAAGTTTAGTTGGTAGCAGCACATATTCAGCGCTATTCTCAGGTATAAAAAGATCACCTCTCGAACTTTTCAGTGGGCATCCTACGCTGCGCTTCCCGGTACGTGGTCTCCACTCGAGAACTTTTTGCTCCATGGGTCATCAGTAATATCTGTAGGTACCTACTATGTGCCTACGCTAAAATCTCGCAAAATTCTTGCAATAAAAATTAGCGATAAAAATTTTGGCAAATGGAGTTGGAGACAAAATTGGCAACTACCGCAACCGTTTGTCACATATTTAAACAACAACTTCGGACTTATGCATTTTTTTACTAATTTGCTTAAATGTAAAGTGGCCACAACCGGCTCATCGGCGTGGCCATAGCCGGTGAAAAGCCGTACCGTGGCCACAAACGGTGTTTTGCTCACTTTTCATTAAAATACTTATTGTAAAAATAGGTAACTATATTTTTTAAATTAGGAAATTAAAAGTGGCCGCAATCGGAGCACCTGTCCTAAGTACCTGCAGGTTATCTACCTATTTTTTTTTTAACCTACCCACTCCTAGGCAAAGGTCTCCCCCATTTCCTTCCAGGAGTCGCGATCCATCGCAACTTCCTGCCAACTTCTTGGGCCTTCCATGGCTGCGTCGTCCGTCAGGCACCCACTCCGTGACGATCCTGGCCCATCGATCGGGGCCCACCTATTATAAATAAATAAAAATTAGGGGACATCTTACACGCGGTCTCTGATCCGAAACTAAGCATAGCTTGTGATATGGCTGCCAGAGACTGATATACTACATACACATATTTTTAAATACATAGGTACTTAAATATAGATAATACCTAAATAACACCCAGACACAGCAGAGCAAACACCTATGTTCATCACATAAATGCTTGCCCTGGGTGGGGATCGAACCCACGCCTCTTTGATCCAAAAGTCAGGGTCACTAACCACTGAGCCACCGAGGCAGTCAAATTAATTATACCTATTTACCTACCTGCACGGGAAGCATGACAAAGGGACTAATAGTCTTTCCACCATTATATCCCCTCGAAGAGGAAATAAAGTATATATGGATTGATAATGACATTTGACATTAAGATTGGATAAAATGGTTTTCTCCCCTTGCCGTGCTACCCGGGCTGGAAGTTAAATTCGGCCTACCTACCTATTGTATTGTACCTACTTACTTTATCGATCTGGTTATCTCTCAACATTATTATTATGTACTACGGGACTAGTCACGCACTCAAATTACGAGATAAATACTCGTAAATACCTCATCATCCTAACGCGACGTTTCGACCGAGTTGCATCGGTCGTGGTCATCTCTCAACAGTCTCAACATCTTCATCAGTCATCACCTTTATGTTATCTCTCATCTCAATCTCATAATAATTATTTTTCGCAAAAAATGGCAAAACCGCCTTCCATCGTGTACAAAATTCGAATTTTTCGCTAGAACTGTTTACATTATTGTTGATTTATCAAAAACGGCTCAGCCGATATCTGTAAAATTTAAACGGAACCATCTCAGGAGTACACCCTTTCCAACTAATAAAGAATTTTTTGATTCGGTTCACAATTGGCGAAATAAAATAAATATTGGGGGACGTCTTACACACGGTCTCTGACCCCAAACTAAGCAAAGCTTGTGATATGGCTGCCACAGACTGATATACTGCATATACATATTTTTAAATACATACTTTTATAGATAATACCTAAATAACACCCAAATACAGAGTAAACACCTATGTTTATCACATAAATGCTTGCCCTGGGTGGGAATCGAACCCACACCGAGGCAGCCGATGTTTTATCGATGAACATACAAAAAAAATGATACATACAGACGAACATAGAACCTCCTCTTTTTTGGAAGTCGGTTAAAAATACATCAAATTAAAACCCATCTGGCAGTACAGAGTACAGAAATCAAATACTGCGGCCGGGGTCTACCTCCGCAACTCACTCGAGACTCGCCGGCGCGTGATCGAGTCGACCGATCAAAGCGATCGAGTGTTTGTTTGTACTTATTTATAATGATTCCTTTTTCCTTTGGACACAACTGGTTTTGTGGTAGTACTACGTATCGCGAGGGTAAATTGATTTAGTTTCAAATTATTTTTATGGTCGTCAGAGGTTGTCGATTTGACTTTTTTTTTGTAGGTAACTACCTACATCATACATCATAAAGCTTTAACCAAACACTACATAGTATAAAACAAAGTCGCTCTCTCTGTATCCCTATGTATGCTTAAATCTTTAAAACTACGCAACGGAATTTGATTCGTTTTTTTTTAATAGATGAAATAGATGAAGTAATTCAGGGGAAAGGTGAGAAGCCGGGGCGGGTCGCTAGATAATAATATAGGTTTTGCTTTTCAAAGTGAAGGAATTTTACCTAGGTAGGTTAGGTAAGGAGTTACTAATCAACTATATAAATTACTATGGGAAACTTTTGCTATGGTCGTCCTTTCAACCATAAAACGTCCACTTCTTGACATAGGCCTCACCAATAATACCGTTTGGTAGCGGCTTGCATCCAGTGCGGTCCTGCGGTCTTAATGAGGTCGTCAGGTAGACGTACGCTGCGCTTGCCGGTACGTGGTCTCCACTCGAGAACTTTTCGACCCAATTGATCATCAGTCCTCCGAACTATGTGCCCTGCCCAATGCCATTTCAGCTTGCCATCCGTTGCTAAATGTCGGTAACCTTGGTTCTTCTATGGATCTTCTCATTTCTGATTCGATCTCGCAGGGAGACTCCCAGCATAGACCTCTCCATACCTACTTTGGTACTATCTACTATTATTGTAGATATCTACTCCGAAATCGAGAAAAAACATGCTGATTCGGTAGTAAACAATAAGTAGGTACAAATAGTTTTTAAGGTATAGATATACTATCTACAGAGTAACTCTGATATCATTAATAAGGCGGTATAAGTGTCATACACCATCTTTACTATAATGAAAGACTTGGCAGAAGCACCCCAACCCCCTTCCCCCAAAATCTGTATTTATCTGTGGTATTTATTTCCCGTACCCCGCGTTGTCACTCCGTCAAAGGCATGGTAATGAGGCTGCCGGCGCCACCTGCCGGATTTGCATCAGAAAGCGAGGACCCTTGCCGTAACGGGATGTCATATTATGGAGAAAACATTCAGTAAGAACGTCGTTATTCTAAAAGAGGAAGCTTAGGAAAAATACAGGGTACCTGCAGTTACCTATTTATAGAACTTAATAGTTTTGGAAAACTTTCTGAATGTGTCTTATGATGCTCGACGAGGGTGAAAGAAAATAACATGAGGCAATATGCATGATTAGTAGGGCTTGTAATCCGGATATCTGAAAAATGCGGATATCCGTCAAATTTCCTATCCGCATAATTTTCTAATCAACTATCCGCATTTTTCGCCTATTTCGGATACTTACCTAAACATTTTGATCATTTGTTTGATAGATCTTGAAAACACTTAACAAAATATAATAACAGATTATTAGGTAATACCTATAACACAAATTACTTAGATGTTTTTCACACAAAAGAATTTTCTTTAGTGACACTTCTCTGTCATCAGCTTTTGATTCAAACAAAAAACCATTCCAACTGGTCACTGAATGTACTACTTAATGAGATCTTAATTACGAAACAAACTCTTTGCTTCAACAGGTTTCTATTCGAGAACTACTTAGGTACGGCCCGATCGGATATTTACTCTACGACTTCTGTGCCCTGCCCACTGCCACTTCAACTCGCTAATCAACTAGAATATGTTGATAACTTTGCAGGTTTCTATTCGAGAACTACGGCCCGATCGGATATCTATTCTACGACTGAAGTCTTGGCTAAACTCAAAGGTATTTTACTCAACCAAAGAATACTTTGAAAATCACAAAGTTATTGCCTTTGGCTTATACCTAATTTATAAATTGATAATACCTACTCTTATTTGCCATTTTGCCTAAGATAATTCGATGCATTAGTTAATTAACTTTTATTTATATAAGTGCATTATTGTACGCTCGAAATGGGCAGGCTGTTGGATCTTTTATATGTCTTATAACATCTTATTGTATGTACACAGCAACGCAATAAAGTTTATTTCTATTTCTTCTGTGCCCTGCCCACTGCCACTTCAACTCGCTAATCAACTAAAATAAGTTGGTAACTTATTGCTATATCTATATACCTACGAATCTCCTCAATCCTGAGTCGATCTCTATTATCTTATGGAGATCAAATCCTATCTCCTAAGCCCCGAGTTCACCAACGCTTGTTTAAGTTAAACGTGTGATTACTGTATTTAACCAGCGGTTTTTGCTTGCAGAACAGCAAAATTTCGTTAAAAAGCTGTTAAAGATTAAACCAACGGTTGATAAATTAACATCTGTTGGTGAACTAGGGTCTAAAACCTTAGTTTAATCGTTGTTTAAATACAGTAATCACACGTTAACATCAAGCGTTGGTGAACTTGGGTCTTATCTACCTAGGTATGTCACAGATTACACCCCAGTAAGCCAAAGGGTCACAGAATATCACACAGTAGGTACCAACCTCGTTTGATCACAGGCATTCACTTAATTGAACGACTCGGTAGACAAGGGCGCCATTATTTTTATACGGGGGACGCATCAAGGGCTTGACACCCTGATTGTATAACCCGACAGTTTTATATTTTGTAGGTGGCGATATAGAGGAACTAATAACACAAGCTGTTTCGCATTTATATTTATCAGTCGTAGGATGTCCACTGCTGGACATAGGTTTCCTGACATCCTTGCTAAAGGTAGGTTACAGGTGTCCCGTAAAAAATATGAATGACCTTAGACGCAATTAACTATTTTTTCCTCGTGATTTGAACTATAGTGTCGTAGTAAAAATTGTAGTAGGTGATGATCAGTGGGTACAATATACCTACAATGATATTCTAGAATCCTACCTATGTCCGTCGTCAAAAAATAATATCTTACTTACCTAAGTATTTAAAAGATTCAAGATTGATCCCATTGTACCTAATAGGGGTTCATATGAAGAGTACCAATAAT
This sequence comes from Hypomecis atomaria, assembly GCA_964007245.1. NCBI lineage: Eukaryota > Metazoa > Arthropoda > Insecta > Lepidoptera > Geometridae > Hypomecis > Hypomecis atomaria. The sequence continues at coordinate 25,924,569 of OZ023279.1, forward strand.
ACCTACGATACACAGGGTTATTTCTAATCAATTAACATCCTTTTAGGGGCTTATTCTGTACATCAAAACTACAACTTCTGATCTGCGACTTTTGTCAGATCTCTAAAAAAATCAGCTGTTCCATACATTTTGTCGCGGGTAAACGATATTTTTCTATGGAATAACATTTTTTTTAGTTTTGACTATAGTCGTAGAACAAAAGTTGTTAGTTTTGATGTACAGAATAACCACTACAAAGATGCTAATTGATTAGAAATAACCCTGTATATATCCAAATAAAATAAATATCAGAGCAAGGACACGAAACATCAATTTGCATTTGAAAAAAGATGCTATTTTTGCTAGTAATATCGATGGTGGCTCCTCGTCTCAACTCTCTGTAGTTGATTTGGTGAGAGGTTTGTTTAGCATGTAGTTCCTTTGATCAGGGTAAGTGGCCGCCTGCAGTTTTGTTTTCTTGTTAGTTAAGTCCTTTAAGATTGCCGTCCACTTGATCTGAAGATGGTAGTTCAAAGACTATAATATGCAGTGGATAGTTCAGACAAGTGGAAATAGACTACTTCGACGTCCATTCAACCATCCATTGGACGTTCTCTGTTCGAATAAGTGCAATAAGACAGATTGGAAGCGGCTTGGATCCAGCAAAACCTCGCTAAGCTGTTTTAATGAGGTACATACCTAATCTGTCTACCTTGTGGGCGGATCCCAAGCTTACCAGTAGTTACCTAAGTGATCTCCACACGAGAACTTTTTCGATTATTCATTCATTTATTCGCGTGTATGCGTTACAAAGGTGTTGTACAATACAGAAAAACTTATGTATTGTACAACACCTAACGCAAACGCCATAATCGACCTTTTGGCATGCAAAAACATATCAACTTTTAAGAACACATACCTATGTCCGGCTAAGTAACTACACATAATTTTGATTAGTAAGTAGGGCCTATTCTGTGTAGTAGATAAGTGTACCTATTCTCAGTAGGTAGCACCAGTGGTTGCCCGATGCCGAGCCACTAGAATGCGGCATCGGTATCCCCTGCCTGTAGTAAGAGCCTACTAAAAGGGGACCCCTGGGCTCGTGGGTGGACAGAGTTGGGGCTCTGGCCATCCACTCAAGTGGGCCCGAGGACGGCAGCGAGTGTGGCAACGCTGTCGTAAAGGACGGGTAGTCGTGTAAAGTGCTGAGAGCACCGGTGTGTTCCTTTGGAGATCCCGGAGCTCCCAAGAAGGCACAAAGGCTGGCCACCGAGGGGGTTTTAGTGGGTACAATCCTACATAGCCCTACTGCACTCCAATGGAGTTAGGGCTTCTTTAGAAGATTACCCCCTTGTAGAAAAAAAAGGTAGTACCAGTGGAGTAGTCCCATGATAAGTCTACTGGTAATTTTAATTCTAGAGATTACACTATACTTAGAAACAAACGCTTTTTAAAAAAGATTTTCAATAAACATACAAAGTCGGGTCGACAGAGTAGGTCAAATTATTCCTGCCCGAAAAAATAGCAGCTGTAGTTCCATCCTGGGACCACTCCACTGACACTACTGGGAAACACGGATTAGTAGACATAGTCCTCCGAGCTGTACTGTAAGCCCTACCAACTGCCATTTCTACTTGTCAAGTTTGAGTAGTTCGGTCAACCGGACTAACAACCGAACTACTAGAGGAATTCTGGGCTATGTCGGTAACTAGGGTTCTTCTTCTCAATTTTCGCAATCTCGCAGAGAGACTGCAAGCATAGCTCTCTCCATAGCTCGTTGAGCTAACTTGGAGCTTAGGTACAAGTGGATTATAGCTACTCCCGTAGTTAGAACAAATTAATTTATATTAGCTCCATCTAGTGGTTAGCTACAAAAGGATACGACTAGCCCACTGAACTGTTATTTCTTCTCAAGCTTAGCCCTCAACGTAATATTATTAATATCTTCTTGGTGAAAAACACAGGAAACCCTATTAGAAGAAGTTATAAGGACGACACTGTTGGATATGTATAGTGTACAGCTAACCTTATTCATCTGCGCTTAACCTTATTTATTTTATCTGTATCTATGCCTGTCACTTTTACACACTACTCTAGATTCACTCTGGTCTTTCTCTGCAATAAAGATGGTGTCCAAATTATGATGTGTTTATCATTTATAATTATAATACGCTTCCACTGCGCTACGAAGAAGAAAAATAAAGTGATAACATGATACAGGAAGAAAAATAGATTAACTGAAGTATAGAGAAAGGGCCTAAGAAGATACGCTTAAGAAAATGTCGACGAATACAAATTTCGTGTTGCCCAAGCTACAAGATGGCGCAAATTTTTCGAATTGGAAATTTCGAGTGATTACACTACTAGAGGAGAGGGGTTTACAAGAGACACTCAGCAAAGACTACAAGAAAGACACGACAATCGACGCCAAAGCACGAAGCGTGATAGTGCAATGTTTATCCGACAAATTTATCGACATTGTAAAAAGATGCGAAACTGCCGCCAATATGATGGTTAAACTCGAGGAAGTATTTGAGAGAAAAAGTGTGTTCAACAAACTACACTTGCGAAAGAAACTGCTGTCTCTAAAATGTGAAAACAACGTGAAACTACAAGATCATTTCATGGAATTTGAAAGGCTAATTTCTGAGTTAGAAGCCACCGGAACGACACTGGACGAGAGTGACAAAGTCTGCCACCTATTATTGACGCTACCTAATGAATATGACACAGTAATAATGACGCTGGAAACAATGGATAAGGAGCTGACCATTGACTTCATAAAATCAAGAATGTTGGACGCAGAACTCAAACTGAAAGGTCAACAAGTAAATACCAGTTCAGCACAAGATGCACATAGTTTTCTATCTTGTTACAATTGTGGCAAAAGGGGCCACAAAGCCTACCATTGCAGAAGCGGTCAAGTGAATGTCAGGGGACGAGCAGTAGAAAGAGGTCGTCGTGGGCAGCGTGGGCAATCCAGAGGCAGCTACAACCGAGGTCGAGGTTCAAGGCCATGGCAATCAAGCAACATCACTCAAGAAAGTGACCGAGAAGATCAAGATGACTTGGCATTTACAGCATTCAGTGCACAGAACGAAGTTCAAGTGGATGAAGGTATTCAGTTAGTAATAGATTCTGGAGCTACTGAACATCTAATTAAAGATCAATACTTGCCCTTTATGACAAATGTTCAAAATTTAGAAAAAGAGGTTAGGATTTTTGTAGCTAATGGTCAATATCTGTCGAGCACTAAAAAAGGTAAATTAAATGTAAAGTACAATAATATTAACATTGAAATAGAAGGGTTGATAGTGTCAGGGTTGTCACACAACTTGTTGTCAGTCAGAAAATTGCTCGAAAAAGGTTTACAAGTAAAATTTCATAAAGATTGTGTATCAATTTTTAATACCAAATCAAAAGTTGATGGTAAAATCAAGGGTAAACTGTATATTGTACAAGTGCAATTAAATCATGAAAAATGTTACATGTCAAGTGACATCTGGCATCAAAGGTTAGGACATGCGAACAGAAACCAACTGAAACAGATGAATCTTCCATATAGCGAATCTCCGTGCGAGCCGTGCATGCAAGGTAAGTCAACCAGATTACCATTTCCAAATTCAGCGAAGCCTCGTTCACAACACATTGGTGAGTTAATACACACAGACATATCCGGACCCATGAGAACTCCTACGTTGAAAGGTGAGTTATATTACCATACTATTATCGATGACTATACCCATTTCTGCGAGATATACTTATTAAAACATAAAAGTGAGGCGACAGAAAGGCTTATTGAGTACATAAATAGAACAGAAAGGCAAACCGGAAACAAAGTAAAAAGGATTAGAAGCGACAACGGAGGTGAGTTTAAAAATGATAAATTAAACAAATTTTGCAAAGAGAAAGGTATTATTCAAGAGCACACCACGCCGTACAGTCCACAGTCAAACGGGGTTGCAGAAAGGATGAACCGAACTATTTACAACAAAGCAAGAACCTTATTAATTGAAACTGGACTGCCAAGGGCACTATGGGGTGAAGCAGTAGGATGTGCGGTGTATCAGATAAATCGGTGCCCATCATCGGCCATCAATTTTTATACACCAGCAGAGAAGAAATACGGTAGCAAAAATTTGTCTAAGCTCAGAGCATTTGGATCGAAGGCATGGGTTCATATTTTACCAAAACAAGACAAGCTGTTAGAGAGAGCAAAAGAAATGAGATTTGTGGGATATAGTATAAATGGTTATCGTTTATGGGATCCAGAAACTAACAAAATACAAATATCAAGAGATGTTAGATTTGATGAGACTCAATTTAAGTACACAGAAGACAAAATGGAAGAGAATAATAAATACAATGGTGAATATTACTCTGAAGATGAACCAGCAAAAAAGGAAAATACTAAGATGAACAAAGAAAATGACCAGAACAAGAAGATTTATATTCAGAATGATGTTATGAAACATAAGGAACAAAATAGAGATATTTTGGGAAAAGAAGTAACAAAGAAGAATCAAGAAGATGAAGAAAGTAATGATGAAAGGAATGAACAAGAAGTAACAACAAGATCAGGAAGAGTTATACACAAACCCAAGGGAATTTCAGAAGATTATGAGTTATATACAGCATATTGTTTGTTATCGGGAGAACCACAAGAGTATGAAGAAGCAATTGAAGATAAAGATTGGAAGAATGCAATCAGGAAGGAATTAGACTCTCAAAGAAAACTACAGACTTGGGAAGAAGCAACTTTACCAAAAGGGCATAAGGCAATAGATACCAAATGGATATTCAGGACTAAACAAGACGGTACCAAGAAAGCAAGACTAGTGGCGAAAGGGTACCAACAAATCAGCAAGGAAAATTATTATGCCCCAGTAGCTAAGATATCCACCATCCGATTAATGATGAGTTTGGCAGTACAACAGAATATGCCACTCCGGCAACTTGACGTGCCTACGGCTTTCTTAAATGGGGAAATTGGTACAGAAGTATATATAAAATGTCCAAAAGGAATGACGATTCCCGAAGGAAAAGTCCTCAAGCTAAAGAAAGCACTTTATGGTTTAAAAGAAGCACCTAAATGTTGGTATCAAAAATATGATCATTTCGTCACCAAAAGAGGTTTTATACAATCTAAGCATGACTCATGTTTATACAGAAAAGACAAGACCTGGATACTTCTATATGTGGACGACATATTACACCTTGGACATGACATAAATATTATAGAAGAATTACAAAAAGAATTTAAAGTAAAGGATCTAGGAGAAGTTCACAATTACCTAGGAATGGAAATAACGAGAGAAGGAGATACATTGGAAATAAGACAAACTGAAATGATTAAGAAACTGTTAGAAAAATTTAATATGCAAGACTGCAAAGGGAGCAAGACACCCATGGAAGCTAACTTCAGTGCAGACACTGAATCGGAAGTCATAGATGTACCATTCAAAGAATTGGTAGGTGCTTTACCTTTTATATCAACAAATACACGGCCAGATATCACATATGCGGTATCATATCTGAGCAGACACTTAGATAAGCCTACAAAGGAACTATGGAAAGCAGGTAAAAGAGTCTTACGATACCTCAAGGAAACATCAGGTCAGGGGCTGCATTATAAAAATACAGGTGAGCATAACAAACTTACATCATACTCAGACGCAGATTGGGCAGCCGACAGAATCGACAGGAAGAGCACCAGTGGCTGTGCTATATTCCAAGGAAACAACCTAATACATTGGTTTTCAAGAAAACAAACATGCACTGCATTATCTACAGCTGAAGCCGAGTACATAGCATCAGCACATACAGTAAGTGAACTTGTACATATAAAAGGTTTACTCTCAGATTTTTTGAATCTTGAAAATGTTTCAGCACATTTACTGATTGACAACCAGAGCACAATTAAATTAATTAATAATCAAATGAACACAAAAGCTTCAAAGCATATAGCTATTAAATACCATTATATAAAAGACTTAACTAGTAAGAAAATTATAACCATCTCATATGTTCCAACAAATGAAAATGTTTCAGATATCTTCACCAAAGCGCTACCTATAAATAAACATGAATATTTCTGTAATAAGCTGAATTTAATTTAGACATAGTAGTTATGTACTTAATACTTACCTAAGAAAGTACTTTACAAAATTGAATACCTAACTCTATACATAAGTAAGTATCTATTAAGAATTGTAATTAGTTACTAAGTTTTGTTTTACTATCATAATATTAACTTGTTTCATTTGAATGTGACAAAATATGTTCTTTTGATTTTCAAACCATTTTTGTACTTATTCTTCTAATAAGTAAAACAACTTTGTCCACAAATAACTTTATTGGAATATAACTATGTAATTAAAATTAAGATAGTCGAGTGTGTGATGATAATGTAACAAAGTACCTAAGGTAATTTATGTTTAGGTAACAACTTTATTATAGGTTTCAATAGATCAAGTAATTTATAGAGTGGACACAAAACCACAGAGTCATTAGCAAATAGATATGTCATGTCATACATTGATAAAAAAAAAATTTTTTATTAGTACAATTTCAGAATAACGTTGTAAATTCTAAATTGAGGGGCTGTGTTGGATATGTATAGTGTACAGCTAACCTTATTCATCTGCGCTTAACCTTATTTATTTTATCTGTATCTATGCCTGTCACTTTTACACACTACTCTAGATTCACTCTGGTCTTTCTCTGCAATAAAGATGGTGTCCAAATTATGATGTGTTTATCATTTATAATTATAATAGACACTAGGTGGCGTCAAGCATTAAAAAAGTTTAAAAGGCTCACGACGCTCTCACCACTTGTGCCTTTTTAGGGTTCCATACCCAAAGGGTAAAAACGGGACCCTATTTTACTAAGACTACGCTTTCCGTCTGTCTGTCTCCAGGCTGTATCTCATGAACGGTGACAGCTAGAACGTTGAATTTTTCACAGATGATGTTGTATTTCTGTTGCCGCTATAACAAATATATAGGTACCAAAAACAGAAAAAAAAAATTAAGGCAACAAACCTGAATTTTTCAGCCGTTTTTCGATCGATATTATTAACGGTGAATGGTTAACGGTGAGATAAATGCTTGAAATATTCACAGAATATTTAATTAAATATTCACTTCAAAAATAAATAGTAAAATCAAAATAAAATAAATATTTAAAAGGGGTAGGGTAGACCGGGGACAATTAAAGCGTTCCGCACACATGCGCGGTCGGAGCGGTCGAGCGGGCGAGCGGTCATCTGTATTGTACTGGTTGTCTAAGAAGGGCACACATAGGTCCGGTCGCGGCTCGTCGCGGCTCGCGTTTGTAAACAGTTGCCCGCGCCTCGACTCGACAGATCGCGCGCGGTCTGACGGGTACGCCGGTAGTTTTTCACTCTTTCGGCTGAAGTTTGACGTAATCAAAGAGTTCGGATGGAGCCTCAACAGCTTTTGCGGTCAATTGTGATTTTATACAATTGACCGCGACCTTTTTTTTTTTAATTTCGTTTTCTCATAGTAAACTGCAAGGAACGAGAAAAATCGAGTTGCGGCTTAGTAATAACTAGTAGTTCCACAGACAGTAGACTACACAAGCACCCACCAAGAACTATAAAGGTGCATTTGTTATCAGATATTGTAAGTAATATTACAAAATAAAATATGCTTTGTGATACTATGGATGAACTAATTTATATTGTCTGATGTTCATAAATGTTATTAAAATTGCAAGAAATGTCTTGTTTCTATTTATTTATTTAATAAGAGTAGTTAGTAAGTACAGAATCTTCTTCTCTATTTTATGTTAGACCCATTCTAACAAATATCATCAGCAAATTCTAGAAATAGATTTAAAAACACGAATACCCATGATTAGTAGGAATGCCTATCAGGGGAATAATTTACTCATACAGGGCTATCTAGCTGGTGCAAAAAGAGGTGTTTCAGACCGTCACTATGAACAACTTTTACTATGGTGCCAATACGGAATCCGAAAAAAATCAGCTGTTTCGTATATTTTGTTAATTCCAAGCGGCAATTATGTAAGGAATATCTGATGATTTTTTCTTGTATTCTGAGAGGGCCTCAAAGTAATAGTTGTTAATAATGATGATCTTACATCACCTCTTTTCGGCTTAGTATAGGACAAGCAGATGATCCTGCACAACTACAGTTAGGTTCGGAACTTGCATGTATATTTTTGTAAAAAAAATTAACGAGTTACTGAAGATTCAGTTAATCATCAAGATGGTCCAAACAAGCTAACCTTCGGTTTAAGTGAGGAATGCCCAATCTAACAATTGCATATGATTCTAAGAACGCCCAATTCTCAAAATGGCAAAATAATTCAAATTGGGAATTAAATGTGATCAAATTGGAATTGAAACACCAATTCCTACTGTTGAATTAATTGAATGAACTCCCAGTTGGAGTAATGCGAAAAGTCCACCGTACCGTGTACGCCCACTTTTATAAGAACTATCGACCATTATGAGAATTGGGCATTGTGCGTCTAAATAATAAATGGTTTTGGTGGTTTTGTATAACTTTGTCTTTACCTTTTCTTTTTCTCATGCTCGCAAAGAGCAAGTAACAGCACCGCTTCCTCCTCCAAATGTTGTCGCCTACATGCATACATCATTTACAACTTTATATTTACAGATCGAGCTTGACAGAGATTTGTTAGCAAAAAACTTTCACATAATATTATATGTGATTTTAAATAGTTCTCCGTATATTATAATACTCTTTGAAGAGGCCTCAATAGGAGATGCGATTTCTGGGTTGTCATTTATTACTGTAAATTATTATTTCATTCAAGTGAAGCGGCAGGACTTTAAAAGATAGAGTGACATCTAGTGCTCAGTAGCATAACTACGCCCGCGCCAGACCGCTCGTACCGCCCGTCTTCTTCGTGGGATCATCTTGCTCCTTGTTGCTGGGAGCGAGGTTGCAGCCCCGAGGAATCCCTCTTTACTGCGGCTGGACGCTGCGGGAACACTGCCCGCAGGGCATTTGTCGGAGGATGCGAGCGTCCAACTCACCCGCGAGGGCGAGTGGTGCCTCCAGCACCCTCTCAGCCGATTGGCTGGTGGCCTTCTAGGCTTGATGAGCCTGTAAAAATGGTTAGCAGGATTTGGGAGGGGGAAGGAAAAAGGGGGGGACTAGCTTGGGAACGGAGGGTAGGGTGGGTTGGCTTTGTGGGAGAGGCGAGCGTCCGACACTCCCGCGAGGGCGATTGGTTCCTCAAGCCCCTCACAGCCTGTTGGCCGTCACGGCTTTGTGGGCCGTCATGGCGTTGATGTACTGAGTTTTCTTACTGAGGGCCTCATTCAGGGTCGCCTACTTCCTCTTCGCGTTCTTCTAGGAGAAGATCTCGAGGGAGAGAGCGCCAGGTTCGTTCGTTTACGTCGGGTGGACGAGCATGAAGCGGAGCGATGTTCTGTAGGTGAGGGTGTGGTCCGTTGTCTGCGCGATAGTACATCCCGCGCGCCAACCGGACCACGAACTCCCTCACCGATTCGGCTTTCAAATCCTGAGCTAGTACGTCGTTCCGAACGAACCAGCCAGCTCCCGAGATCATTCTCAGGCTAGTGTTCTGTACCACCTGGAGTCGCTTCCTCTGGGTTTTGTTACACAGTGGGTACCAAGCCGGTGCTGCGTAAGTCAATCGGGTCCTGATATACGTCTTGTATATGCCCATTTTGGTATGCAGTGGCAACTTGGAGCGGAGAACCGGTCGCAGCAGCGCTCTAGCAGCCTTCGCCTGGTGGACAGCGTTTGTGGTCTGCGAGCGCATGCTTAGGAGCGGGTCTATGGTGACGCCCAGGTACTTGACGGTCTTTTCCCATGAAACGTCCTCTCCTCTAAGTTGCAGTGGTCTGGGGTATGTTGATCTTCTGGTACTCCCGACAAGCAGCGGGTCCGCCCGTCCGGTCGCCACGCGGTCGCCAGGCGGTCGCCACGCGGTCTGAGCGGTCTAGCGCGGGCGTAGTTATGCTACTGAGCACTAGATGTCACTCTATCTTTTAAAGTCCTGCCGCTTCACACTAGGTGGCGCCATGCCAGTCGTACTAATAGTGATGGGACAAATTTTAAGAATGTGACAAAATTACGACACATACGCTTCTTTCACTTACCATTTTATTTATATATAAACAATAGATAATATTATTTTATTTATATGTAGAATTTAGCTATATTTTTACTATCTAACTTCTCTATAGTTATACAGGGTCAACTGCTTGTCCAATACTAAGCCGAATGGGGGTGACGTAAGACAATAATTATAAATAACTTTTACTATGGAGCCCACTCAGAATACGAGAAAAAAATCAGCTGTTCCATGCATAATTACCTCTCGGAATCGACAAAATGTATGAAACAGCTGATTTTACCTCTATTTTGATTGGCAGCATAGTAAAAGTTGTTCACAGTGATGGTCTGAATCACCTCTCCTTGCACAGCTGGCTTGTCTGCAGTCTATCAGTCTCTGGCAGAGATATCACAAGCATTTTTTGGTTTGGGGTTAGAAACCGTCTGTAAGATGTCCCCGTAATGACCATTCCTGCTAATCATAGATATTCGTGTATTTAAATCTGTTTCTAGACTTTGCTGATGATTTAAGAATTGCATAGAAAGAAAAATATTTTCAATACCTACCTACGTGTATCCACCTAGTGACGTAGTTTCGATAACTTTATCAGTCTCTGAGATACTGTCCCATCACTATTAGAACTACCGGCATGGCTCTACCTAGTGTAAAGCGGCAGAACTTTGAAAGATAGAGTGACATCTGGTGCTGAGTAGCCTAACTACGCCCGCGCCCGGACCGCCGGACTGCCCTAGACCGCTCGGACCGCGCCAGTTTGCGCAGGTACTGCCGTACCGCCGGACCGCCCTAGACCGCTCGGACCGCTCTACCGCTCCGACGCCTCTGTTTGCGGACCGCTTAAAACAGGTCATGATTGCAACAACTTCAAATTTCTCGAAAACCATGATACCTACGTGTGACGCGTCGTTCGTTGCTTCGTCGGCCATGTTCGGTTTTGTGTTTAGTTCGGCTCGAGCGAGCGAGCGACGCAGTCGTGCACAGGACGCCTCGACGAATTCCGCGCCAAAAAGTAAGTATTCACGATTTTTAGATTTTTGTTATTTACCTATTTAAATATTGTTGTTTGACAGTTTTTCTTATTCTGGAGTATCGTTTAGCTATCTAAGAGTGTTTTTATTACTGTTGATTAATGTTAAAGTTAATAATAAACAAAATATTGAGTATTGAAGCAGAAGATGTGACAAGGGTACGTTTGAAACAACTTATCTGTGGACGTTTGAAACGTTTCAAACGTCCCCGCATATTCCGCATTTTTACCCGACTGCACAGAAGAAGGTTGTGTTTTCTAGAGTATAAATAATTAATAGAATATAAAAAGCACCGATTTTTTTTAATAAACGATACCTATACGATGGAAAATAACCATTACGACCACATTTAACTCAAAACAAAATCGCTATTATATAAAAAGCGTTTGACCTCGTTTCGTACGATATCTTGTGGCAGAAACTAGTCGACATTAAAATGCCCAAAGAGTTAGTGTACTTATTTGAGTACTGGTATTTGAATCAGGTCAACGTCGTTCGGTGGTCGAGCGCACTGTCGGAGCCATACAGGCTGCAGTGCGGTATGAGGCAGGGAGGGCTGACCTCGCCAAGGCTCTTTAACCTTTATGTTAACGCATTGATAGAGGAGCTCAGCAGCACACGTGTCGGCTGTCATATTGACGGAGTCAGTGTCAATAATATTAGTTATGCAGATGACATGGTGCTTCTGAGTGCCTCTGTCTGTGGAATATCGAAGCTTCTGGCCATTTGTGAAGCATATGCACGGAGTCATGGCTTGCTCTATAACACGAAAAAGAGTGATTGGTCGCAATTCGGCGACACGCATTTTAGTTAAGTTCTCTCTAAAATAGGTTTAGTCCTGTCAAACTAGGCTTTGGTATTCGGATGTCTACACGATTAAACTATTTTTAGGTCGAGTCGACTAAATCGATTTTAGTTACTCAATTTGGTCGAAATGCATTCGGCGGCCCACATCGAGCACACATCCCATCCCACGTGGGATGTGTGCTCGATGGCGGCCCACATTTTAGAGTGATTTACGTCTAAAATTTAGTTGTCAAATGTCAAACTAGTCGTCATTTAAAACCGCACCAGCTAAAATGACCAACTCAATTTTTTTATTTTATTTTAAATTCTCCTGGATACTTGTCTTTTTTAGCCACTTTTGTATTTTTTCATTTTAAATTCTCCTGGATACTTGTCTTTTTTAGCCACTTTTGTATTTAAATGTCGGGACGCTTTAATAGTGCAGGCTAGAAATAGATAGTTTTTGCAAATTATTTACTATAAATAGTGATAAGGAGCAATAATAATCAGTAAAATAATATAATCAGTGATACCACAATGTTCACTCAAATCATTCGTTCAAAATAAGGTCTTTTGATAGACCTACCCTAAATAGTAAAATGTTCACTCAAATCATTCGTTCAAAATTGGGTCTATTGATAGACCCACGATAATATCGTAAATCTTCTAAAACTTGCCTAAAACTAACTCCGCATGTACAATAAAAAATATTCTCATTCTACAAACTAATCAGAGAATTGTTTTAATCTGGTTTTTCAATTAAACATTGCGAAATTTATCAATTTTTCGTAGTCGACAAAAGTTACATAACATGGACGCAATTATTTTGGATTTTACTGGTAATTTCTAAAACTATTAAAAAATAACTGTATCGAAGTGTGGGTGCAAATTGTTTCAATGTGTTGACGTTTTTGTCAATGTGTGACACGCACTGTCCACGCAATGTGGTTTGTTTTGACTATTCACACTCACTACCAACGTATGCAGTGCACTTTTTCAGATCTTGTGTCCACGCAATAGAGTTCATTATCGTGCACAAAAGGTGCATTATCGTATGGTTTTTGTAATGTTTCTATGTAGTACCTGTAATCATAATGCCGTGTACGTAGATAGGATTACGTTCCAAGTTACGGAAACAAGTATCAACTGTTAATGTCAAAATCAAAATTATCCCGTTTCCTAGACAAAGATTACATGACCAACAATAGAAGAATTATAGAGGTATCAGTTACCTGCATGGTTTTTTAATACCTAATGTAATTAGATAAATGAACTATAGTTCTCCGTACAGTAGATCTCGCTTCTGTTACATTGATAATAATATCTAGAATAATAATTGATGATGCTATGTAAATATTTTTAAAAGAGTATGTAAAAGAGAGAATTTCAAAGATCTTTAGTTAATATTTCTGTCTAATTATATTATTACTAGCTTAAAACCCGCGGCTTCGCCCGCGTTGTCTTAGTAGACAGGTTCTTGCTTATGAAAATAGCCCGTGGTTTCACCCGCGATTGTCTTAGTACTTGCTTAAAATTGTAAAAGACTGCCGGTTGGCTTGCGTTGTCTTGGCACTTCCTTAAAATAATAATAGGTCGTGGTTTAGCAAAGCATTATCGTATAACGTATTACTTGCAAGGATAATGCCTATGGTTTGGCCTGAATTGTCTTAATATTTGGCTAAAATGATTATAGGTCGCGGTTTGGCCTGCATATTCTTAGTACTCGGTTAAGATGGTAATTTATAGCACGCAGCTTAGCCTGCGTTGTCTTAATACTTCCTCAAAATTATAATAGCCTACCGTTTGGCACGCGTTGTCGTATTACTTGCAATGATAATAGCCCACGGTCTGGCCGCTTTGTTCGAGTAACTGCTTAAAATGATAATAAGCCACAGTTTGGCCCGCGTTGTCTTGGCACTTGCTTAAAATAATAATAGTTCGTGGTTTCGCCTGCATTGTCGTATAACGTATTACTTGAAAAGATAATGCTTAGTACGCATTATCTTTTCAAGTAATAGGCATTGCCTACGGTTTGGCCTTAATTGTCCCAGTGTTTAGCTAGAAAGATAATAGGTCGCGGTTTGGCCTGCGCATTCTTAGTACTTGCTTAATATGGTAATTTAAAGTACGTATCTTGGCTCGCGTTGTCTAAGTACTTGCTTAAAATTACAATAGCCTGCCGTATGGCTTGCGTTGTCGTATTGCTTGCAATGATAATAGCCTATGGTCTGGCCCGCGTCGTTATAGTATTTGCTTAAAATGATAATGGCGCGCGGTTTGATCCGCATTTTCTTAGTACTTACTTTAAATGGTAATTTCCCACAGTTTGGCCCGCGTTGTCTTAGTACTTTTTTTGTGTTAGATTATATGATTATTCTATATTAATTTACACAAAAATTGAAAATGTAAGTTAGAAAATGAGGACTAGATACTAGCAACACCAAAAAAAAGGCGTGAGCTAGAGGATTAAAAAAACAAGAATGACAAAAATGGAGCAAATAATTTAATAACAAAGCATTTAATCTAAATTAATTTACGTAATTATGGAGCAGTTAAATGTAAATAAATATGATTTTTATAACATCACCCAAAATATAAGGAATGGGAGAGGTACTAAAAGCTCGAAGAAAAGATGGAGGAATTCAGCTGTGAGAATAACAAAAGGTTTCAAAGGAATAGACCAAAAAGAACACAAAAATACAGGAAAGGTAGTTGAAAACGTGATGGATGTGACCAAGTTAAGTATGCATTAATTACTTACGAATAGGGGTTCATGCAAATGGGTAAATGTTGAGAGAAACCTATGAGGCGCTAGGACGCTAATGTACTTACTCGTCATGGGATTGATTTATGTTACATAATGCTCCGTCACTAATGTTATTCTGTAGAATACACATGATCTCCAATAACTGTTGTTACTGTACCTGTTAATCTGTATAAAATGTAACCCGTTACAGTTCCAGGTTGACTATTGTATTAAAGTGTATGTTGAAGGTAATGTATAATAAATGCTGTGTGTATTGGATAATTTCTGTGTTTGCAATTGTGCTTCCCTAACTAATTTAGTAAATCTAGCCTCCTAAAACGTCATCATGACCTAGGTTCTCTTTGGAGTGTGGGGCCCTAGTCATAGGTCTTTATTTTTCAACCTTGCAGGGATCAGTAGACTGTTGCTCACAATTATTTCGTCACCTACCACCCTAAGATGAAGGAAATTAATAGGCTTGGAGTACTCACCTCAGATTTCACCTCTTGAGGGAGGTCGCTACTATAGTTAGGACATTGCCAGGATATACATGTACCGCCCTAATACTCCTGTTCTAACAATTTCAGAAGTGCTGACGATACCCGAAATGCCCGCCTCGAGACAACATTCAAAAGCTAAAAAGAAAAAATCTGGTACAGTCGGATGACTCAGCGGGAGGTACAAGATTTGTACAAAATGATGCAGCAACTATAAAAATAACCACGATAACAATATACACTTTGCACAGACTTGTGTCATTAGCAATCACAGTGCATAAACTGACATCACACCTAATTTCATCCCGAAGACAACGAAGTAACATGTGATCAATAGTTGGACAAAACTGACCACCTCGCTGTTATTTTCATCAACGTCAGAACAGAAGGCAGTCTAATTTATGCAGGCAAGATTAGCCGGAATAGTAAATGTATGGATTTAAAAAAAAAAAAAAAACTATGATGTACAATGGAATGAGTGGAAAGAGCTTGTGATAGAAGCATTTCCTCAGAAGCAAAAATTTGTAGAACGACTAAGTGAAATGTTGAAAAGACGCAGAATTCCTTCTGAAAACATGACTCAACACTTTTATGATAAACTGGCAATGCTAAATAAACTCCAAAAATCTGATGAAAAATCAGTAGCATGTATAATATTGATTATCACAATACTTGAAAGCTCCAGCGCGATCAGGAAATTACAAGAAACCCGGGAAATTACCCAATTTATTCTGTCATGACGGATACTTATAAAATAAGGTATAAGCTACAAGACTAAAATCATATAATAAATGAAGCAAAACCACCAAATCCATAGAAGTATCAGATAGCGGCACAGCCAAGGAAGAGACTACCAAGACCAGCAAGAAATTCGAAGAATTTTGCATACTTTGCCAGGTAAAATGCATAATTAATTAAGTGGCCTCACCCAGAAGTAACGGTCAAGTTAAAGGTTTCAGCAGAATCTTCCCAACTAGCAAAACAAAAAAGTTTGGGATTTCACACCTGATAATAATGACTTCTAGTGCTCTTATAATTGTTTTAGAATGTGTTATTGCTCTTATATTACTTTAGATAAGCTGTTACGGACTCAAGAACTATCTGCCTTATTACCTAGTTTCATATCTGTGTATAAGCGCATTGTATAATAATACTATTGTAAGCCTCTTACTCCTACAATAACATTTACGAAGACTTGTTGCATTTGAGAATACTTGTTCTTATAGCTTCATTCTCTAAGTTCATTTGATTTTATAATGTTCTTGATAAATGCTTTTGTAAATATGTCACATCACCAATGCTGTCACTTAAATAATAAGTTTTCAAGAGCATGTCGAGAGAATGATTAGGGGCCCGTAGATTATAACGATTTTGATAACACCCATCTTTATGTCACTAGGTGGTTAATAATATATAAAAAAATCTGATTTTAAGATCAATGGACCTCTGAGCTAAAAGATTAAAAATATAAATTTTCCTTATAACTGAAAATGTAATCCCACAGTGCTCAAAACAATTTTGATAAACAAAGGAAGTTCCAAGTTTCTATCTTGTATACTTTAGAGGGGGAAACAATCTTTTCAACATTAGCAACTTATATCACATTGGACAAAAGATGTAAGATACAAAAAAAAAGAGAAAAGATACTAGTTTCATCCTGATCATACTTTCATAATTGCACATCACACCCTCTCACCTTTGTAATTGTTATTATTTTAGCGATTCCCTATGTTATAAACATGGGACCTTGTGACATGGGGATGGACAAAATGAACAGAATGGGCAGATCAAAAATTATAAGGGTTCATCATTTAGTATTTTGTATCGTAACATTTTTGTTATCATAAAATAGTTAGTCATATACCATAAATATGATATCCAGTTCTAATTATAACTTATGTATAAAAATAATTCAAAATGGTCATATCACTTGCATTCGGAATGCTAATGTTAGTGTAAATGCTCTCACCATATTCTATAACTGCTCTAGAAAAATGCAACTAAAACAATGGAATCACTATCAATACAAAAAAAAACAACAAAACATTTTGTTTGTTAGTTGATTAGGCGCATGAACTTTGAAGCGTAAAACAGGGTCTACTTACCGTAAATAATAATTTCCAACATTAATACTTACAATAAAATAAACACATAGCTAGCTTAGCATACAACCACGAAAAGAGTTTTTGTCTGCGTGTGAAAAAGTGACTCATCGCACATCTATACCTAAAGAGGAATAACAAAAAAAAAAAAACACTATTTTCAACTGCAAGGGGGTTCTGTATAGACCTAAGCTTTGCGTTTTCATCATTTTAATGGGATTAAAAAAAAATTGGAGTTTCGAAGTTATTTTCTTATTGCTTAACAATGCATTTATTTTGGTTTTGTCCCAGCCAGCTACATGGGTTCAACTCAAAATGTTATATCACTTACTCAGCAGTGACTATAAGACGATATATACTTTACCATAACTTTGTCTCGTGCTGACACGTCGAAAGATTTTTGTTTTTTTTTTGTGATGTGTATACTAGCCGGGTAGATAATAACGAACACATTATTATATTACGCAACCATTATCGTTGAATGAATGTTTGTCTGTATGTCTTTTATAAAATCGTAAACTATACATTTAATCATGTGAGGTTTCTGATTCGGTGCAACCAATTTTAACAGTTGACAGGTGGTAAGATGAAGTTCACCGGGTCAGCTAGTTGTTTATAAATTTCATAAACAGTTTTCTAGTCAGGGTAGTTAGTTATTAGCGAAACGTGAAGCTGCAGTTCACTCAAGTAAATGACATCAGAATGTTAAGTTCAAATGCGTACCGTCAAAAAATAATCAAAATAAGCCTTTTTGGGCTCACAGGATACTAGCAATAGGTTTATATTGATGAACCTATGTAGGCTTACAAAATACTTCCATGAAAGCGATATTAGCCTAAAGCAGCTTAAATTAGTTTTGACAGAACTAGGTACTGTAAATGCAAACGCAGTGTTCAAAAAGACAGATATTAAAACGATATTTTAAAATAAATATGCTTATAATATGTGCCCAAATCCAGGATTGTACGACGACTTAAAATCAATATAAGAGCGAAATTATAGGCTAGAGACCATTTAAAAGCGCCAAGAAGCAAACAAGGTATAATGGGGCATCAATAACATCCTCAAGTCAACGGGTTTTACACCATTTAAACCATAGGGGCGGTGTTTGAAATGACATGTCGTTATTGCTATGATGATAAAGTTCAAAATAAAAGCCCTACCTAGGAGACGTTTGAAGTTTGTCCGCCATCTTTGTGAAATCAAATTTGACATTTGATCAGCAGTTCAAGTGTCATTTGTGTCTAGATTACATAGCAGTTTCTATAGATTTTCGACGCCATGTTTGTGGAATCATGCATCACAACTTTTTTACTTTATGTCGCTTCTACTGTTTTTCCTTATTCTGAGATTTAAACTGATGTTGAAAGGATCTTGCGCATTACTACAAGGCATAGCACATAATCAAGATGGCACCCAAAAAAAAAAAAAAGAACCAAAAAAAAACATTCCAAAACAAACAACAGGAAATTGTGTACAAAAAAAAAAAAAAAACTAAGCAAACTCAAATCATTTATGCAACATATGAAATTACATGTGGTTCGTTTTGTATAGTTATACATATACATATGACCTTATAAGGGTATGGCAATTTTATTATTTGTATTGGAACGATTTATTATTATGTCATCTAGATTATCGTAAAATAATCTGATGTATTTCGATAAAATGATAATTTTTAGTTGTTTTATGAAACAGTTTTATCTTTCGATATCTTTAAAATTATTTGGCAATTTACAAAATATTTTTATAGCCATAGAATTTGGGCTAGAACTATGCATTGTTAAGTTAGACTTGGGTTCCACGAGCTTATGTCTACATTACGATCTAATTTTGTGCGTTTTATCAGACGCTTTGTTAAAATAGTCGGGCTGTTTTTGACAAATTTGCATTTTTCAAATATATAAATAGATACCAGGGACATAATTTCAAATTTTACAAAGTATTGGTTATGGAATTTTGGTTTGGTAATGTCGGGAGTTTTTTATAATTGCGAGAACACGAATACATTTCTTCTTGTATTATGATTACTTCATGCGCGTTTACACTATTCCCCATAGAATAATTCCATATTGGAGCCACGAGCTAAATAAATTTATGACACCTTGTTCTATGGATAGAAGCACAAAGTTTGTTGTGACTTTACACAAATTAAAAGGAAAATATAGTGAACCATACAAAATAAGGAAAGATTTATAATTCAGGCATAAAAGGTTACAAGAAATACACTACAAAATTACTTCAGATTTCCTGAGAATTCACAATCAGCAAACTAATGGGGCAAGTTTAAGTGACAGTGAATCTAAAGCTAATAGCACAGATAACTTATTGATTGATTAAAGATAAAAGGTGTGAATCATTAAATTCCAGCCGAAGGCCGTCCACTGGACGTTGAAAAAACAAAGGCCACCGTAAGGTGTTGAAGGCCGTCCACTGGACGTTGAAAAAACAAAGGCCACCGTAAGGTGTTGAAGGCCGTCCACTGGACGTTGAAAAAACAAAGGCCACCGTAAGGTGTTGAAGGCCGTCCACTGGACGTTGAAAAAACAAAGGCCACCGTAAGGTGTTGAAGGCCGTCCCCTGGACGTTGAAAAAACAAAGGCCACCGTAAGGTGTTGAAGGCCGTCCACTGGACGTTGAAAAAACAAAGGCCACCGTAAGGTGTTGAAGGCCGTCCACTGGACGTTGAAAAAAACAAAGGCCACCGTAAGGTGTTGAAGGCCGTCCACTGGACGTTGAAAAAACAAAGGCCACCGTAAGGTGTTGAAGGCCGTCCACTGGACGTTGGAAAAACAAAGGCCACCGTAAGGTGTTGAAGGCCGTCCACTGGACGTTGAAAAAACAAAGGCCACCATATGGTGTTGAAGGCCGTCCACTGGACGTTAAAAAAAAAACAAAGGCCACCGTATGGTGTTGAATGCCGTCCACTGGACGATTAAATAAACATAAGTTACAATTATGTGTTCTATAAAACGTTGAGATATCGTAGAATGTTTAAGTTAAGATTTTTCATAATAATAGGGCTACCATAATGGTATTAAATTGGAAAGGGAGATAAAATATTGCTGTAGTTATCATGCATTTTCATCATTTCGGATAAAAACAATAAATAATGTGAGAAACAAGATACATTGATTCAATGTTAGCAAATTGGCTAGAATACTGAATATTGAAAAAAAATAGATAACTATATTTCACTATATTTAAGTAATTAAGAAATCATTACTAGCGATACAAATTCAAACATAAATACGTAAACTCTACTGGGACTGATTAGATATCACAAATAATATAATTATTGCTTACAGTGCTTAACAAATAATGCTAGCTATTTTTACAAAACAAGAAAATGATATTCAACAACGTGACTGCTATGAAACCATATGTGCCTATAAATTAAGTTCTAGATTTTAAGTAAATATGGCTGGTTAGTACACAGCAGCGTCAAACAGTACATTTATTTGATTGTATAGTAATTATCTATTAATACCGATTGTTACTACCACCACGTAAGAGGAATGTAGTGCAAACTTATTTATACCTACATCTTATTTAATTTGGATTTTGTTTTTGTTTCTGTATAGCTTATACTTTTCAGCCAAGTTTTGCGTAAAATATGACCTTGTAGAGACTTATAACTTTAAAAAAAAATATGTAATAACACGGGCTTAACCCTAGCAATTGAAATATTGATTAGGTACATAAAAATACACTTAACCGCATAATATTTAGAGGTAGCGCGTATATTTTAACAGCGTATTGTTTCTGTATTGTCAAGTTCGCGGTTCACAATAGCCTTAAGGGTTTAAGCAATCGTGACCTAGGTACGAAGCCTTATCACTATTATTACTGTGGTATCGTTGCGGGTAGGCCCTTTCTGTGGAATTTGGAGGACCAAATTCGTGGTCAGGATGGCCGAAGATGTTAGATTATATGATTATTCTATATTAATTTACACAAAAATTGAAAATGTAAGTTAGAAAATGAGGACTAGATACTAGCAACACCAAAAAAAAGGCGTGAGCTAGAGGATTAAAAAAACAAGAATGACAAAAATGGAGCAAATAATTTAATAACAAAGCATTTAATCTAAATTAATTTACGTAATTATGGAGCAGTTAAATGTAAATAAATATGATTTTTATAACATCACCCAAAATATAAGGAATGGGAGAGGTACTAAAAGCTCGAAGAAAAGATGGAGGAATTCAGCTGTGAGAATAACAAAAGGTTTCAAAGGAATAGACCAAAAAGAACACAAAAATACAGGAAAGGTAGTTGAAAACGTGATGGATGTGACCAAGTTAAGTATGCATTAATTACTTACGAATAGGGGTTCATGCAAATGGGTAAATGTTGAGAGAAACCTATGAGGCGCTAGGACGCTAATGTACTTACTCGTCATGGGATTGATTTATGTTACATAATGCTCCGTCACTAATGTTATTCTGTAGAATACACATGATCTCCAATAACTGTTGTTACTGTACCTGTTAATCTGTATAAAATGTAACCCGTTACAGTTCCAGGTTGACTATTGTATTAAAGTGTATGTTGAAGGTAATGTATAATAAATGCTGTGTGTATTGGATAATTTCTGTGTTTGCAATTGTGCTTCCCTAACTAATTTAGTAAATCTAGCCTCCTAAAACGTCATCATGACCTAGGTTCTCTTTGGAGTGTGGGGCCCTAGTCATAGGTCTTTATTTTTCAACCTTGCAGGGATCAGTAGACTGTTGCTCACAATTATTTCGTCACCTACCACCCTAAGATGAAGGAAATTAATAGGCTTGGAGTACTCACCTCAGATTTCACCTCTTGAGGGAGGTCGCTACTATAGTTAGGACATTGCCAGGATATACATGTACCGCCCTAATACTCCTGTTCTAACACTTAGTACTTTTTTTGCTTAAAATAATAGCTCTTGGTTTAGCCCGTTGTCGTATTACTTGCAAGGATAATAATTAGCCCACGGATTGGCCTGCTTTGTCTCAGTATTTGCTTAAGTTTACTTGTATCTAAAGCTTATTATGGAGTACGACAATTTTTAGATGATAAATTGCAAAATATTCGAATTAAATTTAATAATAATGATTGGATAATTTTTTCATGTTCTAATGATTATTTTATGGCCATATTGGACTTAACTGATAATTCAATATTTTTGTGATTAGTAGTAAGATCTCAATGTAACACAGTTCAACAATAAATGTTCTTTGACTTTAATAGCCCACGGTTTGGACCGCGTTATTTTATAACTTGTCATAAAATAAATACTTATAAAGTTATATTTTAATATACCTACTGATTTTTTTTATAGCGAGAAAAGAATATTTTTCGATTTATGATGAGATATATGACGATCATGAGTTGACCCATGTGACCCACTCGTATACCAAATTTTATCCAACTCCATTCGCATGTCATGTTCTACATTACAATCGTCAGGTCCTAATCCTGGTCAGACCACTGAGCTCTTTGAAACTTATGTACGGAATACTACTGGCTTTTCATTGATGGAAAACATTGAAGCAACCTGCATAGGCACGTCCTTAGAGAAAAATCGATGTCGTATGTGAACTCAGCAACCCGCGCTCGGCCAGCGTGATGGATATGGCTTAATCACCCTTCGTGGGTAGGCCTACGTTCAGTGGTGGACTATTAAAAATCGGCCAAGTGCGAGTCGGACTCGCGCACGAAGGGTTCCGTACCGTATGGGAGCCCATTCCTCTTGCCGTTATTAATAGCGAGCAAAAAACTCCTAAAAATCACGTTTGTTGTATGTCCCTTAAATATTTATTTTATTCTAGTTTTAGTATTTTTTGTTATAGCGACAACAGAAATACATCATTTGTGAAAATTTCAGCGGCCCATTTATTACGGTACGGTGACAGACAGACACACGGACATCGAAGTCTTAGTAATATGGTCCCGTTTTTACCCTTTGGGTACGGAACCCTAAAAAAGGCCTGCGAGGCAATTCTGACAACCGATTTCGTTACTAAGGTGACACGTTCTTGAACTTGTCTCGTTTTTCTGACAGTTTTGAGCTGTCGGAACTGTCAGAAAAACGAGAGAGGTTCAAGAACGTATCACTTTCGTAAAGAGATCGGCTAACAGAATTGCCCCGCAGTACAGTTATTCATCATGTTTCATTAAGTCATTAGAAATTTAATTTCGATTATTCTGAACCCAATGACAATCTCGCCCATAACCGTTTACGCGGTCAAAAGTGATCGAGACACTTGTAGGACTTTCAGACATTCTCTGACCAAGTACAGACGAAAAAGTAGCACACAAGAAGGTACATTTTATTTGAAAAATACATAGCGCACCTACATCTAGACGACAGGCATGTTCTAGGATTCCATTATACTCATCATTTGACTAACTTTTACTATGGTACCAACCCAGAAATCACGTTAATAAAATTAGCTGTTCAACACAAAAAATTCATCGACCCGCGACAAAATGTAAAGAATAGGTAATTTTCGCTTTTTCAGGGTAGTTCCCATAGTAAAGTAAGTAGTTATTGATCCGTATGTACCCTAAGTTCAAGTCTATTGGCTCCCAAAATAAAATCTTTCATAAACTATTAGGGTCCCATTTTGCCCCCATTGAAAGATCTATATTATCTCAATTTAATTCTAGATATTTCACTACGTTTAAAAAAAAAACGCGATCAAGTTATTTTTCACGCTTATATAGGATGTTTGGTCTAGCGTTAGACAAGGAATCCGGGACTTTTCCCAGGACGTTAATAGTCATATATTAGTTAAAAGGGTGAGATATTTTCAAACAATATTGCATCGGTTTTCGAACAGTCATTTAGTACTTTTTTAGGAAATTGATATCCTGAAGGACCCACTGAAATTTTCCGGGATAGCAGTACCCCAAGTGGTAATTTGTGTTATTGTCTAGCGTCGTACCAAATTTCGTTAGAATTCATTTATCTACCCCTTTTATCTTAGCTTTATAATTGATTATTTTGGCTATTGCTAAGAAACCCAATAGATTTTCCGGGATAAAATAGTTACTGTATTGAAACATGTTGTGTGCTTTCGACATACCTACCAGATTTCATTTATAACCGTTCAGCTTGTCTGATGTAATTATTGATGCTTTTTTCACCAACTTTGGGAACTTATCTGACCCGTTAGATAAGGAAAATTCGGAAAAACAGGAAGAAACGTAACTTTTATTTTATTTGTAAAGCATAAATACAAAGTTTTAAGTCAATCGGTAAAGGTAATAAAAAATTAAATGCAAACAAAAAGGGCCCGTTTTACCCCGTTAGTGGTCGATTTTTCGAAATTTTTCGTCCTTTGTGCTTCATTACGTTGTACATTGTACCTATGTTCGAAATTTCAAGTATCTATCTTTAGTGGATTGGGTTGTAGCCTAAACTGATTAATTTTGGCTATCCCTAAGGATCCCCATAGAATTTCCGGGATAATAATAGTTCATGTGTTGAAACATGTTGTGTGCTTCCTCCATACCAGATTTCATCCATAACCGTTCAGCTCGTTGGATGTAATAGACGCTTTTTTCACCAACTTTGGGACCCAATTTGACCCCTTAGATAAGGAATATTCGGAAAAACAGGAACAAACGTAACTTTTATTTTGTTTGAGTAGCATGTATACAAAGTTTCAAGTCAATCGGTAAAGGGAATAAAAAGTTACATACAAACGAAAAGGGCCCGTTTTACCCCTTTAGAGGTCGATTTTTCAAAATTCCGTTCTTAGTGCTCCATTACGTGGTCCAATGTATCTTTGTTCCAAATTTCATGTTCGTATCTTTTGCGGTTTGGGCTGTAGGCTGTCTGTCAGTCAGTCACTCAGCGAAGCCTTTTATATAATAGATGATCTTTTAGGATTTAAGTTAAAATGATCTCTTCTTTATACGTAAGTAGGTATAATATAAAAGTGCTAATAGTGTAAACAGCTTTAAGTCATATTGTGGTTAGTTAGAATTAATATTGTGTTGTGTAATTTTGAATGTAAATATACTCGTAATACCTAATTTGGTTCATCTAGGTGTAAGAAGGAATTACATAGCCTTAAATTGTAAGTAAAACAAATACCTATTGCATGTCCGTTAGGATAAGCTGTTGTGTCTAAATAATTTTGTAACACCTAAATGTACACAGTTCAGAGCAATAAATGATATTTTTATCTTTATCTTTAAATCTTCGAATGCTTCCACTATGCTTCTGTAAATATTTCGAAATGCTCCTGAGTCATGACCGATTACGTTTATACCTACTCGCAAATATTGTTAGAAATTAGGTAGATAGTTAAATTTAGGGAGCACTTAAATAAGTTTTTGAAAACTAAAATAAAACTAAGGTGTTGCCGATATGGAGGCTCTAATAATAATGATTTATTTCTAGAGTCTATTCTTAATGTTACCTTTTCTCTGCCGGTGGACCCTTACGCAGCATTCTAACTAACGAGGCGTGAGAGGCGTGCTAACTGCTGCGTTAGCTGACTATCTGTCTCGCTCTATGATAAACAAGAGGGATGTATAACTAGATACTAAAAAATTTTGCCAAATATTATAAAAATCGGTTGGTAAACAGAGCTATAGACAAATATACCATCTGTACAGGCGAAAGCAAATTATCGGGTCAAACCTAAGACACTCTCTCTGTGGACTTTGAAGACAGATCTTGGTGATGAGACTTTTAACAAACATCAGTACAATTTCACCAGATAGTCCTTTATTCGATGACATAAAAATAATTATGTAAGTTTATAACTTTGAATTAGTAAAATCGCCACTTTTATTAAGTTTGCTTTATATAGGTACCTATTGTAGAACCAGTAGAACCTTGTAGGCAGCTGTATACGTCTATTTTAACAATAATAAATATGCAATTTAACTTCCATATTTACATTTACATAGGATTTAACTGGATTCGACAAAAGCTACTAAAATCTTTAAAGTATTGTATGTATAGCCCGAATCATACAAGGCAACGGATAAGAAATTACACATATAAGCTGCGGCAATATAATATAATCAACGTGCAGCTTTATGTGAGCTTTAGTCAGGATTGGATATTACGCAGCTTGCAACAAACTTCACATCCGTTCACATCCGTCGACTTGTATGATTCAACCTATACCTATTTGATTTGATTGGAACTGTTTGGAAGTGATTGGGTGCGCTTATTAATCTAACTAATTTCTATAATTGCGTACTCACACTATGCACATAAATATTTAATAAGCCTTTTTCAGGACAATCCCTTGATTAAGTGGTTGCGTTTGTAATGGCAGCCATATTGTGAGATATTCTACCTGTGGCACATGTAGTATCTAGAAGTGTTTCGAGTCTATGTTTGTTTAAGTCTATGAAACGAATTATCATACCAGTGCGTAGTGTGACCGTTTGCAGTAGATTGCCTACTTCTTTAGTAGATTTTCATCTAAATTTGATAGGGCGGTACATTTTTAAAAATCTGTAGATTTCGGTAGAATTCATAAGTGCGATTTTCGTGATAGAACTCTACCAAAGAATATATAATAATACTACGTGACTCTACTCTTCATGCGATATGCGAGAATGACGTCGGTGTACTTTTGCTGAAGGCAGAGGCTCTGCAGTCCAGCGCAGACTGCTCCCTTCCCCAGGATGGCGATTCTGAAGGATGGCGAAATTTTCCACGCCCCGTGAAGTCAGAGGTTCAGCGCTGTCTGGGACCACAGTTTGCGTTTTTGAAGGACGGCGAGGTAGATTTAGTGGAAAAATTGCAATTTTAGTAGGTTTTTAAGTTTCACACACGTCACACAACACAACATAACCTTACTTTATTTATTTTCAAAACAATAATTCACGAAGTTCTCAAACCACTTTATTTATTATTTTGTACTCTAATTGCGTTACAGTAATTTGTTTATTTTATAGAACAAATAAGACACAGCGTATTGGCGCGTATTCAATGTGCTACCCACGTGTGAAGTAATGAAGTAGATTTGTGTTCATCCAATTATTATTGACCCTGGCAGAAGAAAATCAATCAAAATCATATTCAGGAATCATGGTTATTTCCAGAAGAACTAAGCTGAAATTCAGCTTTAAGTGTGTGGTCAAAGAAGTGAAATCATGAACTCAAAACTTTTGGTTTCTTTTAACAAAATAAATGTTTTTAAATATATTGGTCTTTAGTTTTATTCAATAAGGGAGGATTCATATTAGGCTGGGACGGGCCGAGCCGGTCGTGGCATGTTCCAAACATTGGATATAGTGTAGTCCGTTCCATATACAGACGGGACAGGATAGACAAAATGTAAGGAATGATCCAGCCCCTCTCATTCTCATATGAATCAACCCTAATGTGCACTAGCTAGTAGGTACACCTTATTCAATTCAATTCTTGTTTATGGCTTCTGTGAAGGTGTTTCACAATTTTGCCAATGTCTTGTATTTCACTGCCACCAAACGTAGAGAATTTGAACGGTTTCAATATGTTGTACTGTATTCATTACTCTAGTTTTTGGATTTTATACCTTTCACCTCTGAAACAAAGACAGTATAATCTATAAACACATAAGACGAACACACACACAACATTTACTTAATTATAATATAATTATTAGTGGTTAATACTATTTACTACTTAATATTATTGATTTTAATATATTTACATAGTATATTTAAAAATGGGGTATATACAAGGGGGAGGAGGGATTTGAAAGAGATGGGACGAGGGATTTCTGGGGGGATGGCATCGTATAGGGAGTACTGCATCAAAGGGCAACTAAAAAATATGTGGTCCACGTTTCCTTCATCGAGGCCGCACTCACACTGGGAGTGATCCCTAATCCTGAGTTTGGCCAGGAATACTGGGGTGCAAGGGTGGTTAAGTCGGAGGCGGCAAATTACAGATGTGGTTCTTTTATCTATTTTGATATATTTAGCAAACCAGGGTTTATGAGGTATTTCAGGCTGTATGTATGTCTCCATAGAAGTACACCTTATTATAAATATTATTATAATGCTTGTGTCTACACTAATATTACAAAGAACTTTACAAGCAATCTTATACTATCAACTACTATTCTAAGGTGGGCAAGTTGAGATGCTCACAATAAGATTAAAATAGGAATGAGATCCATAGTTAAACTAAAGTACCCAACCAATTTAGTCTATCACATGAAAGCAATAACAGTGGGCAGAGCATATAGATGCAGTTGGACTGATGTGTTAAAGTGATCAGTTCATTGCTCCGGGTTATGCCGACCATAAATGATTTTCGATCGCACCCTCAGTGTGGGGTACCTATCATTGAATAGATTTCCCATACAATTGTAATAATAATGTTTGTGCCTTCCTCCTTTACCCGGGCTTAGGACCGGCATCATAAATGTAATAGGTATAGCATTTATGAGGCGGAGTTACACAAATCTCCATCTCTTGTCAAATCGAATGCAGCCTGCAATATGTATGAATAATGTTGTAGGTCCATACAAAATATATAGATACCGACAACATTCTGCAGTCAGGTGAAATTGAGCGCAGCCTGCATTATGTATGAATGATGTTGTAAGTCCATACACAATGGATGTTTGACCTGATTGTAGACCGCAGAAACCATTCAGTGTGTTAAATCCTTTACCAATCATTTAGGTTTTAACTGACTTGTTTCGGGATATAACTAGGGAAAATTCATAGTCCCTGAAAACGTCTTAATATTTATAAGTTTATGAGAAATACATAAACACATAGTATGTCAACTGAATACATTAATAGGTAATTGATCATGCTGAGACTTTAGGATATAATTATGTAAGGATTTACTTAACATTTTATTTAGAGCAAAACAATTTATAACAAGCAAGTCCCAGCTGACCGGCTGACTAGAAGATGAAACACTTGTAGTAAAAATTAACTTGTTTGCCTTCGACATGGACACGGAGCACTAAAACAATTGGTATCTTAATAAATCGTATACATTTTATAAATCTGTAGTCTTTAGATGCTACTTGCTTCCCTGAATTATCTGTGCAGGCGTGCAGCCAAACCTAACTTAGCAAATGGCATAGCAGTCAAACTTTCAACAACAAAACCTCCAGGTTTATAGTTTTTCATATGCCTATTTAAATAATTGAGTGAGGCTGTGCTAGCTGCATTAGCTAAATCGATAGATAAGTGCGATAAATTGGTCGTACCATGCCGAAAGCAAGAAATTACTGACATAAAAAGCACAACAAAATAGAATTCACTTTTCAGACAAATCCACTAAAATTAATAAAGATTATTGCACGATAAGACTAGTAATTATTACAAAATAAGAAAATGAACAGGTAATAGCTTGTAATTTACCTTGTTTAATGAAAATATTTCGATAAATTCTGCAAAATAAAACAAAACAAAAATTTTCACAACAAGGGAATTCAAGGGATCATCTATTAATTACGTGAGACTTAGTCCTGAGTCGATCACGATTGATCGGGTCGTTTTGATTGGGTCGCGAGTCGCAGGTGAGTGATTCGATCGTTCATCCTGCGCCGACCCGATCACTAACTCGATCACTTACCGCAGGTCGGTCGCGCGGTTTGATTGACTCACACCCGTTATAATGAGTATTTATAATTTGGACTTTAAGCCTAATGAAATAGAATAGGTGCCCTTTATCTTTGTAAGTATGAAGTCGTCAAATAGAATCGGGTCGATCAAACGACACTAACTGTACGGATGCACAATTGGGTCGATCAAATGACACGAACTTAATAGACGCGCAATTGGGTCGATCAAACGACACAAACTTTACGATCGCGCAGTCAGCTCGATCAATTGATCGAGTCGATCAAATGATCGGGTTGTTTCACCCGGGTCGGGTTTTTGGAAAAAAAACGATTTTTTTTTAACAAGAGGGCATATCATCAAATACCACGTGTATTTTTCGCTAGCGGCTCTATTTTTACATTGCTAGGTAATAATTTACCCATGCAAGCCGATGAGATTTTATTTTATTTAATAGCTTTTTTGCTAACTAAAATAAAAAATAATTTTGACATCTTACGTTGACATGATTTGATACTATAATTTTGGTATTAATGGTTATGGGAACCCCCTTAATAGATTTTTTTAATTTAACCTGTGCTGTCCCACTGCTGTGCAAAGGTCTCCCCCAATTCCTTCCATTCCTTTCTGTTCTGTGCTACCTACTTATAATATACCTACTACTTAAAATTATTCTGTGAATATTTCAGGCGTCTAACTGTTGAAGTTTAATTTGAAGGTTGATATCGAGCAAACATTTCTTGTATGGGAGCCCTTAAATATTTATTTTGATTTATTTATTTTTCATAAAGCGAATATTTAACGAAATATTTAGCGAATATTTCAAGCGTCTTGATTTTACCATAATATCGAGCGAAAAATGACTAAAATTCACGTTTGTTGAATAGGAATTTTTAATATTTATTTTATTCCATTTTTAGGGTTCCATACCCAAAGGGTAAAAACGGCATCCTATTACTAAGACCCCGCTGTCCGTCAATCTGTCAGTATGTCACCAGGCTATATCTTATGAATGGTGATAGCTACGAGTAGTACGCTGAAACATTCACAGAATATTAAGTTCGATATTTCCTTTACAAATAAATAATTAAATTAAGATAAAGTATACAAACGGGGACTTACATACTTATTATTATTATTTGTTAGTATAGCGGCAACGTCGATACAATATCATCTGTGATCACCTTTCTAGCTTTTAAGGTTCATGAGATACAGGTCGCGGCATATAAGTCTAGCGCTTAGCGAAGTGTGGAGGGGGTGGCTGCGCATGAGTTTAGTATGGCGGTCAACATGCGCAGCCATCCCCTCTACAGTACCCTAGCGCTGAGGGTACTTAAGTGCCACATCTTGTAAAGCCTGGTTTAGACAGTTGAGTTTTAGTAATAGGGCCCCGTTTTTACCCTTTGAGTACGGAACCCTAAAAATCATTAGTATGCGAAACCGCGTACCAAGTTTCATCGAAATTGGTTGAAAAATTCCTAAGTTGCTAACAAAAGTCATATGACTAGTAGACGACCCCAAACCAATTAATAGTCCATCGTTATTATTTGTTACTACTTTCTATGGTAATACTGATGCATACTGTACCTTTTATAAGCTGTGGTGAACGAACATGTTTATTTCCATTTTTAATCTGTGGTTTTTAGAGAAAAAAATTTAATGGTTTAGTTGGTGAGAATAGTGCTTGCCATTTAAAACATGGCGATTAAAACTAGTTTGGAGAATTTGATGTGTTTTATCGAGGTTTTACTGTCGAATTAATCCTGAAATATGGAATATTTCATTGTGGCAGCAACTGTTGATCTATTGGAAGGGTAAGTAAAAAGCCAAAAACCTGTTTTTGCTTGATTCACTAAACAAGTGAGAGTTCATGTGTGGTTCATCTAGTTCCAAATTATTGCAGCGTTTGAATTCGAATTATAATATTAGGGACGTTTCAGACCCTTTTCAGATAGAAGAGGAAAAATTTAGAAATCTGTAGGTATCTATAGAGTTCCAAAGTCTGGAGCTCAACAGTTAATAAGTGATCTTAGGTAATTTGAGAAAGCACATCTCTATAAGATATCCCAAAACATATAGAGGTTGTATGCTATGGTCTTCCATTCAGCATGTGGCCAAAACAATTTCTTGGGCTTAAGCCAGCCAACCGTCAGCAGATGTCTTGACGCCACAGTCAAGTCTCACAACTGGGCCCTAAAATCATCAAATTCCCAATGACGCCAGCTGACAAACAAACCGCATTTACAGAGAACTTTAATTATTCAAAGCAATTAAACTCCTTAATTAATTATCCAACAGTTAGATACTTACAATAAGAAACTCATAGATGAAGGATTGGTCTTCGCTCCGCTAGCAGAGCCATCCTTCATCTATGAGAAAAGATAAGAGACCTATAAAGATTGATATCTGTTTAATTATATTATTCTATATCACATTGCAGATAACAATGAGGTACTGAAGACAAACTGCAACAATTAATTCTTGGTGCGATAGAAGTGTGACTGATATGATGAAGATAAAGATTTCCGGTCAGAAGCGAGATTGATATGCCAAAATTGAAGTAAGTTCTAGATTTTTTTATTAATAAAAACATCAAAATAAAATAATCGGCCAAGTACGAGTTGGACTCGCGCACAGAGGGTTCCGTACTGTATGGGAGCCCCCCTTAAATATTTATTTAATTTTAATTTATCATTTAATTGTATCACAACTAAACATTCTGTGAATATTTAGGCATCTATCTGTTACCATTATTAATATCGAGCGAAAAAATGGCTAAATTATTAATTTTATTCTGTTTTTAGTATTTGTTGTTATAGCGGCGACAGAAATACATCATCTGTGAAAATTTCAGCTTTCTAGCATAATGGTTCATGAGATACAGCCTGGAGACAGACGGACAGCGGAGTCTTAGTAATAGGGTCCCGTTTTTACCCTTTGGGTATGAAACGCTAAAAATGTACTTACATGGTTTATTATTTGTTCCAACAAAAATTAATAAAATGAAAAAAAATAGCCTTTATTCTCTAGTATATTAAATCCTTATGAAACATTTTTCTTATTTCTACATATTTCACTAGGTTGTCCACCCTGGACATAGGCCTCTAGAAGTTGCCAGTGCTCCCTATCTCTGGCTTTCCTACGCGTTTTCCTACAAACAAACAGTAATTATTGTATATATCATGTTGCAGATAACAATGAGGATGGCGCTCTTGGTGGAACAGAAGAGACAGAATAGAATGAAGATCAAGATTTCCCATCGCAAGCGAGATACGCCCAAATTTAATTACTATATTTTTTAATAATAAAATCATAAAAATATACATAAATCGTTTATTATTTGTTTCAACAAAAATTAATCAGTAATATTATTCTAAATAAAAATAATTTGACGAATTCCACTCTGCTCAACAAGCCCTTTCATTTGATTGAGGCTGCATTTGTTCTTGGCCAACTGGATCTATGACGACGAGGCAGAGGCTGCCTTCCACTTGGTTGAGGCAGATCAGAATGCAGGCACGCTGTGGGCTGGCTTTGTGCAGACTGGTACGCTGTGGGCTGGCTTTGTGCTGACTGACACGCTGTGGGCTGGCTTTGTGCGGACTGACATGCTATAGGCTGGCTTGTTGTTGAATGCGGAAGTGCAGGTTGGCTTGCTGATGGAGGTTGTATGGGTACCTCGATATAATATATTTCTGGGAGTTCATCCTAGAAAGATCCCACAATCCCTGCTTTGTCTGCTCAGATGGTAATGGCAGTATACCCTGTAAAACAAAATATTTTTTTACAAAATTAAATTTAAATAGTACAGAATACAGAATTTTTAGTTTGCAACAAAAATAAGAGGTACAATACATAACGACAAAACAAATGATAAAACACAAAAAACAACAGTATTTTACCTAGTACTTTTAAATAGTAGTAGTATACCTACTCGTATACCTACATAGTACATAAGTATTAATATTAGTAGTTAACATATTTCTTTTATTAATAAGGATTATTCAAGTTACTTGCTTTATTTATTGACTGTAAAAAATATTAGTGAAGGTAAAAATAAATACCAGTAAATTACCAGTTCTATGCTGTCGTGGCCAAATACCAATGAAGATTGACTTCTTCCAAAATCTTTGTTTCTGTATTGTCTAGGTCTGCGTCTCATCCAGTAGTATGTATAGACCGTCTGATCTTTCTCGCTTTCATTTTTGTCTAGGTCATACCCATACATTCCAAACCTATTGGACAATTTTTATCAAATTAAGACCTTATCATGATATTCATTTAGTTGGTACCTACACAAGAGTTACAAGAATTGTTTTTGAAGATATCACAAGACAAGCAAAGGAGGTACATGTAGCGGCCAGGACATTGAGTTCACTGGCCAGATTTTCGGAACACGACAGCTTGAGTACCTGACTCCTAGTACCTAGTTGCTTGATTTATCAAAAAGAGATCTACTTACAAGACAATTAGAATTGCTTACCTTTCACATAATGTACTCTTGCCTCTCAGTATCGTGATGTTGGCGTGGAGAGGACATCTCCCTTTGCTTTTTATTGGCATTATTCATTGTAAAAGTCTAGAGATAATAGTAGTACCTAGTGATATTTATAGCAAAGATTTACGAAGTTTTTGTGAAATGTGAACTGACTGAAAAAAATGTAAACAAAAGTGTTGCCAAAGTAATTTAGCTAAAGTTACGATAAAAGCCAACGAGTTGTATTTTACCTCCAACCTTTTAATCAAATCATAGATATAAAAGCTAGTGCATTCCACGGAAATAAATAATGTAAAAGTCTTATTCCAAAATAAAGCGCGTTGCACCGTTTTTGGAGTAAAATCGATTGTGATAATCCGTAACAGATATAGTAAGTATTTCTTGAGACTAAAAATAGAAAAGAACATAATTGTAACTATGTTATTGATATGGTAACAAATTGGGAACAGCCCGAGGATTTTCTATGTTTAGGTAATATATCCATGGATCAGCCACAGATAAAAATAACAACCATAATTAATATTTGTGCCATCTAGTGGGCTTTTTCGAACTAATTTGCTACTCACCACTAGATGGCGTAAGTGGCGTTACTCAATTTAATTCTTCATGGCGGACGACTAAAATAGCTTTAAATTTAGTTCGAAGAAAACACCGAATAGCCTTTCGCTAGTTTTGCACTAAACTAAAATTTTTAGTGCGACTAGTTATAGTTTAATGCGAATGTCGCCGAATTGCTACCATTGTATGGTCTTTCGGGCCAGAGGTAGGCATCTGGATACCATACCTAGCATTAAACTGAATGGAAGCGAGCTGAGGCGGGTAGATCAGTTTAAGTATCTGGGACATATGTTGACCTCTGACCTGAAAGACGATGCGGACTTAGAGAGGGAGCGAAGGGCGTTGTCTGTGAGGGCTAATATGATAGCCCGCAGGTTCGTGCGTTGTTCGAGGGGCGTCAAAATTACTCTGTTCAGAGCGTTTTGTACGTCCTTCTACACGAGCAGCCTGTGGGTCGCCTATACGCAGAAGCAGTACAGCGCCCTTCGTGTTCAATACAAATGCGTTCAGGATGCTGATGGGGCTGCCCCGGCACTGCAGCGCGTCAGGGATGTTCGCCGAGTCACGCGTCGATTGTTTCTATACAACGATGCGGAAGCGGTGCACGTCCCTGGTGCGCAGGGTCCGGGCCAGTGACAACACCATCCTGAACGTTTTTGCGAACCGTTTTGACTGTCAGTACATGAATCATTGTTATATGATTCATGTGCTTACAAATAATCAAAATAGGACATGTAAATAACTAAAATTTTAAAGTATAATGTTTTGCTAATTATTATTGTAAACCTATGATCTTTTGGTCGAAATAAATGATTATTTATTTTATTTATTTTATAAATCTGATAGGAAACCCAATAACTCCGACGACCCTAAAATTGAGCCATTAAGTTTAATCTTTTTTTTTTCATTCATATTTTCTAGAGATGCCCAGAAAACGTAAACACGTTACAGAGAGAAGTTCCAAGAACATTTTTGCATATCAGCAAGCATACGAGGAATTGTCAACTGGTAAATCGTTGAGGAAGGCTGCAGAAATGTTCGATTTAGATCATGTCTCCTTAGCACGATATAAAAAAAGAGAGAAAGCGCGCCTAAAAATACTCCTTTCGATGATATAACAATGGGTTACAATTCGGCAAAAAAAATATTTACACCTGCTCAGGAAAACGAGATGGTCACGTATGCAATCAAGTCAGCTGATATTTACTTTGGGCTAACCGCTAAGGATATGAGAAAACTGGCATATGATTTGAACCATTTTTTGAGAGATGGTCCTGTTGGTAGTGTCGGTACCGCAAATAAATCTGGGTGGATGCAAGAAGAAGATTTTCTTGTATTTCTACAACATTTTCAAAGACACACAAATTGTTCTTTAGATCACAAAGTCTTATTGCTACTGGACAATCATGCTTCACACGTGTCAATCAAATGCATTGACTTTTGCCTTGACAATGGCATAGTCATGCTTTCTTTTCCTCCACACTGCAGCCATAAGTTGCAACCATTGGACCGCTCCGTATATGGACCTTTCAAAAAGCCGTGAATACGGCATGCGACGGGTGGATGAGGGCAAATCCTGGAAAAACAAT
Organism: Hypomecis atomaria; assembly: GCA_964007245.1. Lineage (NCBI taxonomy): Eukaryota > Metazoa > Arthropoda > Insecta > Lepidoptera > Geometridae > Hypomecis > Hypomecis atomaria. The sequence goes on from OZ023279.1 coordinate 25,961,011, forward strand.
GACCATTTATGACATTCCAGGCATAGTCGCCACTGCACTTCCCCGGGCTATGACACTAAGTAACATTCAAGCTGGATTTCGAGTTTCTGGAATTTGCCCATATAATAGGCAAATATTCAGTGATTTGGATTTTGCACCCTCATATGTCACGGACAGACCAAACCCGAATATTATACAAGATTTAGATATTTCACAGCCAATTTCTTCCGCTGCAGATAAACCTCGACTGCAATTCACACAGACAAGCTTGAGGGCTCCACGACCAAATTCTGGGGCAGTAATTGAAGTCATTCCTCCATCTTCTCCGAAACGCTCAGTGAGTCCACAGCCAAGTTCCTCTGTCATACTTGTGTCGGAAATCCAGCATGACCTTACCAGCCCGTTTACACCCCAACAGCCAGAGTCTGCCGTAGGACTTGAAGCCGCTGTTCCATCTTCTCCAATACGCTCAGTGACTCCACAGCCAAGTTCCACTGTCATACCTATGTCGGAAATGCAGCCTGACTGTACCAGCCCGACGATGCCACAACAGCCAGAGTCTGCCGCAGGACTTGACGCCACTGTTCCATCTTCTCCGATACGCTCAGTGACTCCACGGCCAAGTTCCACTGTAATACCTATGTCGGAAATACAGCCTGACTTTACCAGCCCGACGACGCCACAAAAGCCAGAGTCTGCCGCAGAAATAGCAGCACCATCTTTTCCTTCACCAAGCCATTCCACGACTTCACAATCAAGTTTTGTTGTAGAACTTGATCCTCTTGATGTTACTAACTACAACAACCAACCTTCAACAAGTAAATTTTTGCCAGAATGCATCAGACCATTTCCTAAAGCACCACCCAGAAAAACTGCAAGAAACGCAACAAAAAGGAAATCTGCTATTTACACAGATACTCCGGAGAAAGAAAACATCAGAATACAAACCGAAGAAAGGGGCAGAAAAAGAAATGCAAGCAAGATAAAGACAAAGATGAATATGGAAGAAAAGAAAAAGAAGACAAACAAAACTACCAAGAATAAAAAGAAATCATCAAAAAGAACCCCAAAGACAACTAGCTCAGAAGATGAATATGATACTGACACAGAAATTCCGCAATTTCCCGAGTCTGATGATGAATATGACGTCACAGAAGATCTTCAATTTGATTCATCAAGTTATGAATCGTCTGCTTCAGAAAATGATCAAGAGCCTCCTTATCTTCAGATTGAAGATTGGGCGATAGTCAATATATTATCCATGAAAAATCTGGTACACCGATACGTAGGGCAGATTAAATTAATAACAGAACACGGATATATTGTAAGATTCGCTAAAAAGATTGGTCATTACAAAAAGTGGCCCGTAAACGATGACATATCTGAAATTACTCGGCTCCAAGTGGTAAAGAAAATTGACCGACCTACTATTAAATCTAATAGTAGGCGTGTAATTGTTCTTGAATTTAAAAAATCTTTGCGAAAGTTCAATATTGACTAAGTAACTCAATATTGATTTTCTCAATATATTATAGATTTTTTGGTTAATATTTTTTACTTTGTAAAACAAAAGTACCTTTATAATTAAGCCACAAATTGGCATTAGTTCCTTGTCTGAAAACTATGAGACTGATTCTCCCTACTAACTAATATAATTTTTTGCATAAATTAAGTACCTAATTTTGTATTTTTTGAAGTGTTTATTTCTTTTACTTTTTACCTAGTCCATATTGGAGATTTTTTTTTAATACTAGGCTACGTTTGACTAGTTTTAGGGTATAAATTCCCAAAAAAATATTTTAAGTTTTGCCAAATATTACTGTTACGCAGTAAGCCGCGCGCGGTACGACGGCTAGTTGTTTACATCTAATCGCGAGATTTATGGTTTTATGACTCAGGCGGCACCGGCCTTTGTGTCGCGTCTATTGTTTGTTGTTTGTTAGATTTTTTTTGTGGTGTTTTCGTAATAATTAGGAACAATAGGGTTTCTCGAACTTTACACTTGTTTACTTTGTCAGTCACAATGGCACCGAATATTCTACAGATTTCTAGAGAACCCTTATTCCGATATAAATAGGGCGATGGTTTTCGTTTGTGGCAGTTATCGCGTTCTATACCGGAGTGAAAACATCTCGTGTTCAAGTGCGGTACCAGTGATTGTGAAGTGACTAGTTGTGTGAATTTCAGTGCCAGTGTGACGTGTTTGTGCGAAACAATTGTGTCGTGTGTACTGTGATTTTGTGCAATAAAGTGCAAAGTGAACAATCGGCGTTTTAACTGATTATCCAAGAACCCATCTCGTAACATTACATTTTATGTTAATTGATCTTTGAAATTAAATTTCACAAGAAGAATCAAACCTATACGGGTCAATAAACGATGGTTTTGATTGAAACATTTTTATGATTAAAACATTGTCATGATTGAAACATTGTTATGATTGAAACAAGCTGTTTTGTATGAGACTGGATGACCTTTTTTTCTCCCCCATGTAAGTGCCATTATAGCATGTTAGGATATTAAGTCTTTCAATAATGTGAAATAGTATTCAATAGCACAAATTACAGCACTAAAAATATATAAATAAGAGATATTTTGAGTTGTTTATGTTGAAGATGTTTTTGAATTTATAATTTTCAAAATATTAATGTTACGTTGACGGACTTGTCACGATCTCAATAAATAATTTAGTGGTAAGTTAAAATTGTTAAGACTGATTAAAAACCTTCAGTAGTTCCTAAAATGTTTTCAGTGTTTCAATTATCCCTACATACTGTTTCAACCGTCCTTGAGGTGGGGTCAATAGAACCACTGTGCCCGGTCTTCTTTAATAGGTGATTGTAGGTTAACTATTCGAAATAGAGTTAAAAATTATATTTAATTTAGGAACAAGATAACGACCCTTTCAACGATATGAATCCGAGGGATATGGGTACTACAGATACTTTACTGCACACGGTTTAAGTAAAATTGTTTCAATTGTCCCCGGTCTACCTACTCCCATACAAAAAACGTTATTTTTCTCTTCGTCTCGATATTAATAACGACAACAGGAAGATGCTTGAAATATGCTTAGCATATTAAGTTGTATATTCCCTACAGAAATAATTAAATTAAAATATATTAAGGTGGGCTTCCATACTGTACGAAATCCTTCGTGTGCGAGTCGGGCTCGCACTTGGCCGATTATTAATTGTGTTGATTGACTCCACCTAAGTGTCGTCCTTATAAATATTCTTCTAATCGGGTCTCTTGTCTTTCATTATTCTGAGAATATCCGAGTAGTCTCTATAGGGCGAAGCATTAGAAGTCGGCGGATGTGAAGTAAGCTACAAGCTGCGCGAAACTCAACGAGCAGCTTTATGTCAACATCGCATCGGTCAGGATTGGATATGGCGCAGCTAGTAGCTAACTTCACATCCGCCGACTAGTATGATTGGGCCTCTACCAAATGACATCTTCATCATCACTAATAGTTGATAAAACAAAATGTAAATGCGAGTACAGCTGAAATAGAAGAAAACAAGTCTTTTTGTAATTTCTTTATTTTATTTTTTTCACCATTTATCGTAAAACTTTCCTACGGCACAGAGCGCGTCGCAGTCGCGCACCAATATCCCGCCGCGTGCATGGAGCGAGCTCCGCCAGGCGGCGCCACCGGCGCACTTACACACACACCCGAGAGGCTCACGCCGACACGAGCGCCAAAAGTTGCCAACAATCATACACAGATGGCGCTGATAACAATCGCGAGCGCCCAGAGTTTCCACCAATCATACACAGATGTCGCTGGAAACAATCGCGCTCGTGTCGCGTTCACAAACGTCACTCATGTAGACAAAATCAAATGTTTCAAACTAAAATTTTACTAAGATTAATTTTAATAGAAAATAATATAATGATATCCATCGTAAGTACACACAAGCACCATCTGGCCGCAGTTTGACTGCCACCATTACTCATACGATATAAACTCTCCGCGCCCGAGTTAAAGTCGAAAATTGCTTAGCAGACTTTTGTTTTAAACCGTCGGGCGCGGATACCCAACTTTCCAAAACATCGAAAATACATATCAAAACAGTTACAGACACTACCGTTCCCACAGATTCCGAGTATTGACCATGTCGTTCAGGTGACTGCCATCTGTTACAATATAAACATTTAATTAATACAAAAATTCGATCTGGAGATCTGAAATGTTCGTTACACTTTCGATACCAACTAGTGTCAAACAATAGCTAAAATAACAAGTATATAAAATACCAGTAATAATAATAAACCTATAGGAAGTTATACATCACACTACGATCTTTGGATACAAAATCTCACTGGCGTCCTTGTCGCGTCATTTGCAGCGTTTGCTTTTCAAACTGGTCTTTATGTAAAAAACATCCTTGGTCTGAGCTGATGTACAAACAGAAGCAAATAACGCAACAAAAGCGCCGTGGGAGCCAACTATCAACGATACGTTCCTTTAGAGAAAATCAAATTGTTCTCCGGGATCGTCGACAGCCGTCTCCCTCCCACACCAAACCAGTCTCAAGAGCGACCGTGTCATACACGAATTGAGAAAAATTTAGAATAAAAAAAATACAAGTCCCAAAAAAATTTATCCTCATCACATGAGCCAATCAGTCCCACAGTTATACGCATTACGATATCAAAACTTTACCAACTAACCGACGCGAGCGGGCGCTACCGGACCTCGGAAGCTAAGTCCCGCGCCCGCCGCCGACTCGATCCCTCACACAATATGCCGTCACCGCTAACCTTAACAACCAACATTTATATTGCGATCTAGTTTTTACAACTTAGCTCCTCCCACGAACGTCCGTTCGCGCCTAATTACATATCCGCCGCCATTTTGTGCTCCCGTCGCGCGAGATGACGCCCGGCGAGAACTCAAAATGGCGCCTCGAGTGCAAACCTATCTAGATATCGCCCTGTCGCTTCAGTACGCTACAGAACACAGTATGAATGTATCCATTGCCTCACCTAAAGGGAAATTTACAATGGTGGCCGATTATGTCCAAAATCTCGTTCGATCGTAAACAAATCGCAGTTAGCCTAGCCGGAGATGATAGAGAAGGCACAACCGAAACCGAACACCGCTCCGACGCTCGCTCTGAACATTTGAACGACACCAAGCCACCGTACAGATACTATACATAAACATATTTATAGGACATAATATTTCAAAAGTCGTTAATCTACAAATCATTATCCATTAAGTATAAACTACAATCGATTGGCAGTATTCGTTCACCTCCCGACGCAGCTCCCGTGATATTACGCGTGTCTTCTGTACAATATATCGACGCTTGCTGTCGAGCGCTAGCCTACTCCCACTTACCGCATAACTACGTTAAAACGAAACCCTAACAGGTTATAATGACACGTAACCGATTCTCCCTTTCCACCCATGGACGTACTAAAGGGTATCCTATCTTACAATTTCGTCATTTTTCCGACCGTGGCGACACCCTCGGATGTTACTCGCGCCAATATCAGAAAACTGCTGACTTCCCGTTGTGTTGAAATGGCCGCGGCCGACGGCGCCACTGCAGCCGTCGCCGGCCGCGGCGTCACGTGTATGGCACGTCCTTTACAGATCGTTCGAGACGCCGACGCGAGCTCACCCCGCACCTTCGTATCGCGTCATGATATCCGAATCGAATACAAGCCAAAAAACTCTATAAAAGACATCAGTCTCAAATCCATCACTGTTTGTTTAGCACTGGGGTAGATATTCGCTCGCCGGAGTGTGCTCGCGACGGTCACATCGACATATTACCTATTCTAGCCTATCACGTCCTTGTGATCCCTTCAACCGTGTTACATTACACTAGAGGGGACGTGTGTCCCGTTTGCCTGTCGACTGCCGACTGCCCGATCGAACGTCCCGTTCGCAATTTTACAATTCAGATTCCGCAATCGAGAACGCGCGTTCGATCGGCCAGCGCTGAGAGCAGAGTGTAGACCACTCGAAATATTCAAACTGCCGTAAGCCGCGCGCGTTCGATCACTATTCAAACATAATACAATAATAAAACCGTGAACTCAAAGCCGATCCTGCGAACAACCTCATCCTGACTGCTATGTGTATCGAAAACCGCCGTGTATTTGTCCAACCCAACCACTATTTCCCGTACTATTACGATATTTTTTTCTATATTATATTCTTTTATATAATTTTCAGGTACTGTGGTATTGCTTATAATGTAAAAATATATGAATTTAGAGGCCATTCGTTAAGTATTCTGTATAAATAGTGGCGGTATATTGGTGTGTCAGAATTTCACTAGAAAAATATCTAAGGGAAGGTTGGGATTAAGATTTTATTTGATTCCCAGGAACATTTTGGTTAAATGGATTCTATCACTGGTTTCGTGAATTAGTGACACAAATTGTAAGATTTCAGTATTATTTTTCTAGTGAACAATGCTAGTGTCTGGAACAGTTTAAAAAAAGTGTCGCGGTATAGTAGTGTGTGTACGATTGTGTTATGTATGTGTGTGGTGCGACGGATGATACGCTAACATCCACGCTGTCAAAACGTAACGCTCAGATAAATTATCTTTTAGCAAAACATTAATTAATATCAGAAATATAATTAAAACTAACGTACTATTATAACTCTGAATTATTATTTTTTATCATTTTTTATTATTTTATATTTTCTTTTTTTTATAGTTGATTCGATCCGTAACTATAGTGACCTATTTAACAATGATCGGGACGAGGGGGCGGCGCGAGCGCAGCCATGTCACACTCACCTACAAATAAAAAATGTAAGACCCTTCAAGGGGACAACATTTAAAACGACATCAAAGAGGGAGACAACTATTATCCCAACAATGTAGCCGAATGTCATTGCACAAAACTTTGTTGAAGAAAGAAAAACGATCAAACATCAACAACGATAAACAATAAAATCTAACAACATAGGAACGATGATCGAGGAAAATATTTAAAAATAAGATTATGGCGAACACTGTTTTTATGAGACAAATACAAGATAACGTATTGTAGATATAGAAAGTGTCAACTATTAAAAACAGATGTCGCTACGAATCAATAGTTTCACGTAAGTCCGAAAATGAAGAGAGTGTGACATGGGCGCTGCATATAACGTGAATCACAATTAATATCATGTAATAATTGACTATCACACCAAACTGCACAACGAACCGACACTTGACCCACAAACTAATACGACCATTTGATAAGCTAGAAAAAGATAGCAGGAGCAAATAGGCTAAAGACAGAACGAGATGTTAGACAAGCCAGTTCAAAATATTATACTAAGATGGGACGTGAAGTAAAATAGTTGCCAAAAAATGACTATTACGTATCGTATACCTATCTAAATATTACAGCACAATGTAACGTGCGATTAGGTACAACGTATTAAGAGGAAACGTGAAGCAAAACTAAGATTAAGAGAGAAACTTATTCTAAAATCTCTAGCAAGGGAGGTAAAATCCAGGTGGTGGGATGTTGAAAGAAGGTAAAGGGAGGGGCGAGGAAGGGCGGGCGAGGTATCACAGTAGCAGCACGAGCACTCTGCGTGCGCAGGCGACGGACCGACGGCTAAGACAATGCTTGAGAGTAAAAGGGCTCAACTATATCCATGTCAACATTTGAGAATGGATCAATAAGGGATACAAAAATATTAAGATCGTATTGTAACGATACAGAAATTCATGATTTACTTTATTGGATCAAAATATTATGTTTCTGTAATGATCAAAGTATTAAAGTCAAAGTCAAAAGTGATCAAAGTATTATTGAAGGAAACAAAGCCAACTGAAGAGGTTCTGATTGACTTGCAAAGAACCCGAACAAACCCGAATCAGTCGACTCACACACACTACTACCTACTGCCGACATACGACTCACACAGAGCTAGCTTCAACAAGTACTAGGTACATAACATTTAATGTTAGATTTAATTACAATTATACTTATCAATACGAATGTCAAATAAAAAGGTATTTTAGAACTGCCCAAACAACTATGTTCTAATATCATGAAGATAAAACAAATGATACTACTGTATACTAATTTATAGAAAAACAGTGAAGAAAATTCTAGATATACATATACCTACCTAGCTATAAATTTATCTATTGACAAAATTACTTAGCCAGCACAACCGGCAGGAGGAAAATATTTAAATTTAAACCTTCACCTAAATATAACTCTGTAGATCTTAAACATCTATGGAACTAAAATTACACTTTGTACCATGAAGTTGTTTAAAATTACGCCGCTAGTTGCGGGAAGCGCAGCGCACGACTCTAACAAGGTACTAATCAAATTAGGCCATAACCGTTGAAAAGTGACAGAAAATATTGAACCAATGCAATAGATTGATTAGATCGTTGTAATTTTTATTACTTTATCGTTGAATTACAAGTGAAAAATGAGATTTTTAGAGTGAAACCACATGACGCAGTCTCAACTGTTTTGAGAAGAACGGTATAGTTTCAAACGTCAAATGACATAATATGTCTACCAAATGGAGCAGAAGACCATAATGATCATATCAATCAAACTCTTTGGCGGCTGTGAAGTTGGCTACAAGCTGCGCAAAACCCAATCTTGACTGAAGCTCATACAATAGCTGCCCGATGGTTGCATTGTGTGAAGTTTGTAGCTAACTTCACAGCCACCAAGAAGCTTGATTCGGCCTATACACGTAATAAGAGAATCGAAGAGACAAGGTTGATATACCGTAGTGGTAAGAAAGTCGAAGACACAAGGTTGATAATTGCATGGCGCCCACCCGCAAGCCTTCTGTAAGACAACAAGCGATTCGAAACACGGAGTATGTTCGCGCTCCCTGCCTCGCCCGGCAAAGGAACCAGCTACCACCCTCGGGAATTGAAGCCACAACTATCTGAGACCTCTATTTTTAATATACGATCACCCCAACTCAACTCCACATCAACAATCACATTAATGTTTCAAGTCAAAAACATAGAGAGAAAATGTATTTTAAGATTTGATAACACGATCACAACTTTATAATTTCAATGCTATCTTTATAAATGAAGTCTGATGTGGAGTTGTCACGGCTGATATTGTGTACATGAGAAATAGAGCAGGCCTCAGTACTCCTCCCGCACCAACTCCCGAACAAAACAAAGTTTAACCCTAAACTTACAATAAGAAGTACTCCGCGCCGCCCCCGTCTTCATACGTCTATCTTTTATACAGAAATGATCTTTAAATAGGTTTTTTTTTTAATTTGTATTTTTTTAGGACGTCACAACTTATGTCACTCTATTTTTAAGACTTATGGTCAGAGGAAAATGTACTGTAAATTAACCTACGCAAGGATCGTGTTAGATTGCATCACGTACGATTACTCGTAGTATCGTTGATTTTAAGAATGCAGTCTAATACATCCGCCTATTTCTATTTCTCTTAAAGTTGAAAGATAAAACTATTTTTTATTTATTTTTAATTGTAAGATCACGCGCCTGCAAATTCCAAACGACCTATGAGATTAACTATTATAGTCTGACCGTTTAACTGAGAACCTCGCGAGACAGGGACAGAGACAGGTGCGAGCGGCGGGTCCCCGCCCGTCAGTTAAACGGTCAGACTATACGTGTGATGTCGGAATCTTATGGCATCGCTCAAAGTATTTTTGCATAGCATTATTCAAAACGAGATTAGTTCTCAAACTTAAGACGTAAAATGAAACGTTGCTAGAACGCGTGAAGCGAATGAATGATCGCTACATGTGTTGCGATAGATCAGTAAGTCGTCCATATAGTGTAAGCGTCCATACATAATCTAAAACTCGAAAAACTAATCAAATAAACATATACAACTTGCGTTAAACTTACAAAAGGAAACATTTCAAACTGGTGATAAAATTCGTGTGACTTTGACTGCTTAAATCGAGTTACAACTACATTTGACTCAGTTAATAGGAATAAACGAAGCTAATGATCTATTTGAAAATACACAGTATTCAAATCTTTAGTGCTAAGCCATAAGTGGCTTAAGCAAAAACCGTACATATTTAAATAATTTTTAAAAGAGCACTGTCTCCAGCGGGGCAATTCTGTTAGCCGATCTCTTTACTGAAGTGATACGTTCATGAACCTCTCTCGTTTTTCTGACAGTTCCGACAGCTCAAAACTGTCAGAAAAACAAGATGGGTTCAAGAACGTGTCACCTTAGTAACGCGATTGGGTAACAGAATTGCCCCGCAGTTCTTTGATTTTTATTTTTCCAGCATAATGTCCAATGAATATTGCGTATGTCCGAATAGACCTTTTTTGAGTATCGCTATGCGATGCTACCGAAGGCCATCTCAATAACAACTGATAGTATATAGTGTATTGGTCGACTAAATTCTATCAAAATGGTAATTTTCTCAATCTATTTACTATTAGAGAAATTGTTATTGAAATTAGACTTCAATAATTTCATGACATTCAGCATTTATACCGTATTTATTCATATTCAACAGCAATTTTTTAGCAAATTTTCACAGGTTAAAATTGTTAGATGCTAAATTGGTGGTGAATAAGAAACAGACACAGATACAGTAGTCTGTTTCACATGTTTTGGATAAGCGTTAGCTGTTGCTGAAGTTGGGAACTTAGAAAACGAGTCGTTGTCTGAAGTAATTATCTTTTTAGTATAGTTTTTATCCAAAGCCAGGTAAAACAGATGTTAAATAAAGGTGCCTGCGGAGCTTGGGCGCGGCGTCGCGCCGACGCACGTGGTTTAAAGCTACCAATAAAGGGTGAAACACTTCCCGAGTGTTATCCGCCACTAAACGTATCGACCCAACATCGAACCTTATTATTACGTTCCGTGCAACACAATTTCAAGTAACGATCGCGAACATGGAGACGCAAAATTCGTGTCTTGAGAATCGAATACGTGAAACAGAATAAACCCCAAATTCCAACTTCGATGCGGAATCAAAACGTCGTGCGAAGGTCTCGAGTTATAGGTCGTAATAAAAAATAATTGTAATGAAAACAAAAAATGCATAAATACATTAGTAAAGTAAGGTGTTGAAGGCACGTCTGACGCCCGGTGTAGTTCTGAACTTATGACTACTGCGTCCCGCGCACTCATATATACTTACATACATATATACACGCACACACGCACGCATACGCCTCTGCGCTTCTTCAACAACTATTAGAATACCATCACAGAAGGAAAACTTTGACATAATGTCTCTTTTTAATCGGCGGTTGTGTAGACGGAGATAACAATAGACACACTTCCAGCCCTTTTATATCGCGAAATACAAAAAAAGAAAAATATTCATACTTTTTTTAGTCTTTGTCGTTTAACCGGTACATCGCAAGCTGTTAATGAGCTTTAATTGAATTAACATAAGAAGTGTAATGTCTAACATTTCGGATGTATATCCTTTTACGAATGTTTTTTGAAATAATTTTACTGTAAAATAGTAAAAACGCGAGAGCGTAGCAATGTGATTCAAAAATGTGCGTGTTGCTTACGGTTTCATTTCTAGATAATATCGGTTACATACTATTAAATACAGGTTTCTGTGTGTGTGTGTGTGTGTGTGTGTCCATCGTTTTCTTCATTTACGTGCGGAAATGATATTTGTGATGACACAAATAAAATGGCTCAAAATACTAAGGATTCAAAGAAATTCTAAGAATGTCAAAATTTTATTGAGATGGTCGCGTTGAAATAAGCCAAATAGACGAGACTGAAAAAATAAACTTATTAATGTAAAAATACTGATGTTTATTTACTGTACCTACTAATTTATCTTGTTTTTTCCTAATATTTGTTGAAGAAGCGTTAAACACAGGGTGCTTACACAACCAAACTTAACCTACCCTCCGGACGCGGCCGCGGCGTGCGTCTCGCTCGCACTTATAGGCGGATACGAATATACGACAAGGCAAACTATACTTTTGTCTTTTCTAATGGCAGTGATTTTCAACCTTAAGCTACGTACAAAAAAAGATTTCTCAAATCTTCAACTAGAAAATGACTCTTTTACAAAGAATTTTTCGCCAAATATTTTTTGCGAGCCTTACAGACTCGGGATAGTTCATGAATTTGTGTCGATTTAACATTTTTTTTTTAATTTTCAACTGTTATTACAAGCCTCTTAGACTTGACTCAATTCATTCAAGTAATCCGTATTGTTAGATTTTAAATCCCAAAGCTTTTAGTTACAAATCGTCATTAAAAATATATTTCATAGCTAAGAATTTACTTCAAAAATACGAAAAAGAAAACATATTGAAATATATAAAAATTTAGTCATGTTGGTTGCCAATAGTCCCTACAAATTTAGACAATAATAACCCTACCAAATAAAATAAGAACCGGGGCCGCGCCCGCGCCTACATTTTGTAAACTTTTAAAATCGTTCGGATCGTCCGCCTACGATTATCACAGCAGTGCGTCACTTATCTAAATGATTCGAGTATAACCACTTTACCTTGACCTCCCGCACTCTTACACTTTACTTGCTAAACAGTTCTATCTATACTGGATAATAAAAGTTTTTAAAACTACCCACATTTATTTTTGAGTGTTAATTTTATCATAAACTTTACAATTATTACTCATATTAGGATCACTTTTCTATACCTCTTCTAAGTGCTTCTTTTAGCTTCTAAGTACAGCGTTATCCAGAACTGGTGTACTAAGCTGAAAGAGGGTGATCAATACCATCATTATGAACAACGTTTACTAGGTGGCAACCCAGAATTCGAGAAAAAAAATCATTTGTTTCATACATTTTGTCAATTGCCAGTAGCAATTTTGTACGGAACAGCTGTTTTTTTTTCTAGAATTACAAGTAGGCGCCATAGTAAAAGTTGTTCCTAAAGATGGTCTTAATGACCCCCTGTCGGCTGAATACAGGGCTAGCAGATAACTCATTATAATATTTTTCCTAGTTTTTTTTCAAGAGTGACCAGTTTACAGCTATGAAACTGAAGCAAACGCGAGAGAGGTCAAGCTAAAGTGGGTGAAACAACCCCTGTAAACACCCGGTGCCTTATATAGTATAGGGTTGGCTCCGTCGGTGGCAAAACAAAGCTACAAGTACAGAAACAAAAGTTTACAAACAAAACTCTGCATTTAGTCAATGTTATAAATCGTGTCATATATTTTAAGTGTATAAAAATACGAGTTATACTTTTGTCGCTGTCTGTACTAGAAGAAAAATGTAAAAATAAGCTATTCGGGATGTTTTGCGTAATATTTCACGTGAAGCAAAAAATAGCGTTTAAAAAAATGTGCGTCGAAGCCAACCCCCGCACACACCCGTGCCGTACATCAAGTGTAAACAGACAAAAACTATAATTAAATAATCAATATTAAAAAAAAAACACATACACCTACAAACTAGATAAGTGGATTTTTACTTTATTATGTTTCGTCACACGCGCCCGCCGGTGTACTATCAACCGTAATTTCATGTACGTAAGGCCGAATTTCGCGAATCACCCGGCGAGCTCAACGTGTAAACTTAAAAAAATATGACTTAAAATCAGGAATCCAAGTTCCACCATCGTTCGTTCATCGATAAACAATCGCCGAAAGAAAATAAAACCCTATTTACAAGAAAAATTAGCCGATACATGATCCGTTTAAAAAAATAATAAAGCTCGTAGCTTAGTTCGGACGCCTCTCACAGAGGTCTCTTCAAGGCCACAAATAATTGTGTTTAATTTTGAAATTTGATTTCATGCGCGGTCGGTCGGAGCGACTGCGCGACCACGGGATTAAAATCGCTCGACCGACGGACTACAGTCGAACAACGCGACTAAAAGTCGTCTAAGTAAGCTATAAGGGTTGCTACACAAATATTACGTTCGGCATGTTCCGTAATGCCAGGCGGCAAAGAAGAATATGTGGAGATGAATTATTCGATTCGGCAAACGCCGAACGGCTTTCCCTAGGCCGGGAGGCCGCAAATCAGCGCGTCAAGTGATGTAAGCCGAACAAGTGTAGTAACTGTTTCGGATCGGCTTTACCATTCGCCAAATCCTGCCGAACCGAATATATCTGTAGCGACCCTAACACAGCGACGCGACTGAAAAGTCAAGCGCATACGACTAAAGTCGGTCAACATCGCGCGATTGAAATCGAACGACGATCGCGCGGTCGCTCCGACGACTAAAAAAAAGGCTTGTTTGCTGCACGGGCAACTAACGCCGCCATCCCCCATCGCCGCGATCCTACCACGATATAAATAAGTTTTATAATCCATGACCACTTTTATATATTCGAAAAACATCCATTTTGTCAATTGATAGTTTACTTTATCCTGTTACCAACTCGATACAATTCAAGACGTATCGACTAGGTTTCTTTCCCTTTTTGTGATTATAGTCACACTGTATCATTTTTCTTTTGCATTTAAAACACATATTCTCGAAAGCTATCCTGTATTCTTATAGTAAGAATAAATTTTGCGTTGTAACATGTTCTGTTTCTTAATACAAGAATTCTTGCATTGTAATCTTACATTTAACATTTGGCTTTTCTCAGTTGAAAAAATAATAACTTTTACATGATTTAAATAACTCCTACACCAAAAATTACAACTAATTAGTTGCTCATTTCGGCATATCGTAATACTATGTATTATAATATTATGGTGATATTTGAACAGTAAAAACTAAACGATCAATAAACAAAATGAACCATTTCCCAATATAAATAGGGGTCATAATTCAACAAATAATAAAAACTGTCAAGGTGCAAACATTATTTACCATTAGTACCAAGAAACGGTTCGAGTACGCATCCTCCCAGCGACGCTATAATACGGAATTTAAAATGGCTGTCGTAGTTCTAATCTGGTCAGCAACTTGCGGTCTGCAAATTTACTATTCGATCTTTCGGATTTATCGAGTAGACAAAAAATGCCATTATTTAATTTTTTTAATCGCGTATAAATCTGCTTTTGACCACTAACTCGCCTGATGGCAAGATACAAGATAAAAAAAAGGACTCAGACTTAGAAGATACTTAATTTATATACTCTGGCTATCAAAAGCTTTAAATTATATCTCTTCGGAATCAAGAAAGCCGGACTGCTGTTAAAACTGTTGCTAAGTCAATTTTTATGACAATGACAAAATTACCTATATATTTTGCTCGACTGTAAGTAGCTGACCAAATATATTTCTTCGCTAACCAAAAGTATTTTAGGAGGACCAAAATCTGATTTTACTGCTGGCCATTTAAATTACATCCATTATAATAATACTTGATTATTACAACAAAATCATAATAAAGCTCAAACATTTTTTATCACAATACCTTAACGCTATCCCGTCGAAGAATAGAGAACGCGCTATCTCTTTCCAACATACCAACATCCAAATTTTCCATCCCTTTCGCGCGTCCTCGTAACTCCGACGTTAGATTTCGTAGCTTGCGCTACTTTTACTAAAATTTTGAAAAAAATCGCCTCGAAAGGAATGTCCCGATTGACCGTAGCGCCGAATATATACTACTATAATTATGTAAAATACTATATACACATATGTCAATAAAGCTGTAAAACTCAACTGAACGCTCGAGAAACGAGACCGCACGATGCGGCGACTCGCGAGAGCGAGCGAGACAACACTATAACCCGCAATTTGACTGAAAACGCGATGCGAATTAAAATCGGCCGATTATTGTCCAGTCATACCATAATCTGGAAACCACGTTCTTTCGACAGAAATCGTACAACTTTTAGTCGCATTTCGTTGTCAGATAAGGATCAAGACTAATTCACATCGTTGCATACCACAATACCAACATACCAACCGTAACAAAAAAGAAGAATTATTCAATTCTGCAATAGAAATCTTAACTATTATTTTTCTGTAAAATTCTTATTGTGTATTCTTCCGTAATAACTTTAAGCGAATTGACTGATTTGAATGCATCAATGAAGCAAAAAAATGTACAAGTATTACTATTCATACCAGACATTGTAAAATATAACGTCACTGTAAACAGTGACGTTATATTTTACAATATATTATATTTTTTGCGGTGTGTAAACACACCGCAAAAAATACTCTAGCAAGCTTTAAGGAAAAAAGACACAAATTTTATTGTCTTCCGTAATTATTTCATAATTATAGTGTTCCATTTCATCATTTTACTACATTTCTCACAATACCAATTAAATGATAAGAAACAAATTATTAAGTAAATTAATTAAGTGCCTGACCAAATAGATTTCGTTGCCAAATCTGATATTTATGTATTCGGCCCAAAATTATATTAATGATTAATCTAAAAACCGGTCAACTACCCTATTCCAATGTTAAAACGGAATAATCACGTCGTAGCTTTCTTAGTACAAGAATTATTTCGATGTATCATTCTTAGAATGAGAATTATTTTGATGCAACATTTTTATTACGAGAATTATTTTACGATAAAATTACTACGATTGTTTTTGTTTTTTTTTTATGCTTTTTGATGATGATTCTTTCAAAAATAGTAGATGCTTGGGTTTTGGCCATCTTAGTGTATTTTTGGCCACTTTCAAAGTAACTAAAAATATTTTAATGATTGTATAGATAATCTTAATGTTAAAATAATATTTTTAAAGAAATGTTTAAACTTTGACACACAAACAATGTTTATGGTGTTACATAGTTTATAATCTATTTATGCAACAATTTTGACATCAAATGGTAAAAACCGGGACAGTGGCCACAAAAGGTGCATTTATCCTAAATGTATGTAAAGAAATAAATTTTTAAAATTATAATAATTATTGCCATTCAGCATGGCAATGCTGCCAGCATGCTGGGCACGCTGCCAACTGGCAGTGGGCTTGAGCATTTGGATTATCTTTAGACCTTCAAGGGTCTGTGGATGATCCAATTGCTTTTTACGTAATAGGAGTTTCAGAATTATAGTTTTAGGTTAATTAAGTAGTATTGTGTTTTATTGTAGTTAATAAAGGCACTTACTTGCCTACAAATGGCCGAAACCGGGACAGTGGTCACAACAGGTTCATCTATCGTAAATGTATGTTTTGTATTAATTAATTTAAATATTTAATATATTTTTTCCTTAGACCTTCAAGGTCTGTGGATGATCCAATTGCATTTTACGTAGTTAGTTTAAGTAGGTATGTAGTTTTAACCGAAGTAAGTAGTATTGTATTTTGTTGTAGTTAATAAATTCACTTGCCCTATAAAAGATATGCAAATAAAATTGTCATCAAATGGCCAAAATCGGGACAGTGGCCACAACCGGTGCATCTATACTAAAATTATGTTTTAAATTAATTAATTTACATTTTTTTTCCTTAGACCTTCAAGGGTATGTGGATGATCCGATTGCTTTTTATGTAGTAGCAGTTTAAGTAGTATTTATTGTATTTGGTTGTATTTAATTAAGGCACTTGCCCTAAAATAAAAAAAAACTGCAACAATTTTGACATCAAATGGCCGAAACCAGGACAGTAACCACAACCAGTGCATCTATCCTAAATGAAGTTTTAAATAAATTAATTAAAAAAGCTTTTGATAGTAAATGATGATGATGATTTTAAAATTAAGTTTAAAAAAATATTGGGATTTTCGGTAAAGCAACAATGTGATTTATTCTCGATTTATTTGGGCGTGGGTTGCCGCGTGTAGTTGATAAAATTAGTTAGTCCTATAGTCTTTATCTCTAGTGGTTGGTGGGGGCCCGCGGGGGCACCGGCCGAGGGGCGCAGGGGGTATGGGGGGGAGGGGAGGGCGGCGAGGGCCCGCCGAATCAAATCCGATTTGGCGCGCTGCCATTGAATGTGTCCTGAAATTATACAAAGTTAGCATATAAGTACCTATACACTATTTAGTATTTAACATTTTAAGGTTGCATTTCCCTCATCATTACGACCGAGGGTGGCTTTTACTATTGGACCAACTGAGAAGTCGCAAAAGAAAAAAACAGATGTATGAATCCACACATTTTGAATGAATCCATACATACTCATACTCATAAAAGTTTTTCGTAATGATGATTAAATCCAAGTGTTTATTATACAAAAGATATGTTACGTATATCTTGACATGAAAAGCCATGGTGGTCTAGTGATAGTACTCGTAACACCCGTCCTGCAATCGAGAGGTAGTGGGTTCAAATCCTGATCCCGTAACAATGAGTTTCTTTGTAACTTATGTACGGAATTTCACACCATTGCGCATTGGCTTTTCGGTAAAGGAAAACATTGTGAGGCAACCTGCATACGTCCGTAGAAGAAATTCGATGGCGTATGTGAATCCACTAACCCGCACTGGGCCAGTGTGGTGGATATGGCCCAATCCCCGTCGAGGGTAGGCCTACCCACTCTAACACCAAGGCTTGCTACCCGGACAATACAAACTTACTTACTGTCCGATTTCTGTTGGCGCTGTAATATTTATCAATTTTCTGACATAGTTTTAAAACTACTGAAGGTTCAACGCTAGAGCCAGTGCGAAATTCAAAAGAGATAATGCAAAAATATATCAAGATATGGCCATTACCTTGTACAGTATTCAATCATTTGCACTATTTGTTTTGGAAAATTATTTTCCTTTCATTTTCTTTCATTTCAATCTTAATTTAAAGAAATTTCATATTTACGGATCTTATTATCTTTTGTCATTGCTTGTAAAATATGGCAGCGTGATGGCTGGCCTTGAACTTAAAATCAAATATGAAATTCTATTCAAATGAAGCGTTCAATGCGTTTGTTTTATTCTGCGCATTTAATTGCCATATTTTGATGGATTTTTTGAGCTACTGTACACAGTCTTGAAGCGTTCAATGCGTTTGTTTTATTCTGCGCATTTAATTGCCATATTTTAATGGATTTTTTGAGCTACTGTACACAGTCTGGTCCCACTTTGCAAGATCTTTATTAGAGTTATTTACAATTAGTTGGTGAAGGGGCATTACACTTACAATTTCCCTAGAGAGAGGCGCCGGCGCGCGGCCGCCGCCCGGGCCCGCGCCGCTGGCGCCGCCGCCGCCACCCTGCCACACGCAAACAAATATTATTAACGCTACTAATAGTAGGTAGCGTATTTTTAGTACTGGCTCAAATCTGTCTAGTTTAATGTAAACAATTCGAGTGGAATGGACACGATGGAAGGCGGTTTTGCCATTTTTTGCGAAAAATAATTATGATCTGCTCTAGATCTCCAATTCCTGTACTCGTATTATCAAAAACTCTTTAGCTCGCGGCGTAAAATCTTGATTTTTGTGCTATCCCATGGGAACCTTTTATTTTTCCGGGATAAAAACTAGCCTGTCACTTTCCGTCTTTCGAACTATGTCCATGCCAAAAATCAAGTCAATCCGTTGCTGCGTGAAAAAGGACCACTTTCGGATTTTAGTACACTACTGCAGCGGCCAGCAACACAGGCATTGATGGACGCGCGTGAGTTGTGGGCCGAGGCGAAGCCGAGCCACACATACTCGTACGTATAGTCCATCAATGCCTAGTTGTGGCCAACGCTTGTATAGTACTATTCTCAAATAATGCGAGGAAATTAACTTCATTGAGGAAACTCAGGACCTATCGATGACAATATAGCCTTCACTATTGAAAAGATAGGTACGTTCTGTTTTGTTCTGGGCGCATAGTTCTTTTGTCCTACATTTCTTTTTTATTTTTAATATATCTTGACTTCTTAACTTTTTTTGTTTGATAGGTCATATTTCAAAGATAGTCCCATTTAAATTTTATCTAAATTGGCTGAGATGTTTTTGAAAAATCAACAATAAACCAAAATTGTAGGCATTAATTTCAGCGAACCGTTCGAATTTTGTACGCGATTGAAGTCGGTTGTGCCATTTTAGGCGAATAATAAATTATATTGTTGGTGGTCTCTCACTATGGGCCTTTTTATTAAGGTCTCTCTCTGCGAGATCGAACCAAAAATGATGAGATCCGTAGAAGAAACAAAGTTACCGACATAGCCCAGCGGATTGACAAATTGAAATGGCAGTGGGCAGATGACCGATGAGGTCGAAAAGTTCTCAGCGCAGCGTAGGACGTCCACCCACAAGGTGGACGGATGACCTCATTAAGACTACAGGATCGCGCTGGATGCTAGAATCTACGAACCGGTCTTATTGGAGATCTGTAGGGGAGGCCTATGTCCAGCAGTGCACTTCTTATGGCTGATAGATGTATGGATGATTGTTGTTGGACTAAAAGATCTTTCCATTTTTATATATACAACAGATAAGGATAGCTCGGCCGATTTCGATAAAAAATTTTTGGACCACCTTTGAATTGCGATCTACATTACAAAAAAAAAACATCAAAATCGGTCAATAACTGGCGAAAAATTCGATGAAAATATACAAAAAATATATACATACAGACGAACCTAGGACCTCGTCCTTTTTGAAAGTCGATTAAAAACTGAAAAATAGTTGGGTAGGCCACGTCGCTATACTGAGTGACGGCAAATGGACTAAAACGCTGACCGATTGTTGACCGCGTATCGGGAAAAATGCGTAGAGCGCCACCGGGTTGTTAAGTCGACGATATCTCGAACATTTTCGGTCCAACCTGGACAAGATTGGCACAGGGCCGGGAGGAGTGGCGTACAAGAGAGGCCTATGGTCAGCAGTGGCCGACCGTGGGCTGCGGATGACGATGAAGGATATATACCTGGTGGTCCTGCGGGTCGTGCGGGCGCGCAGCGCACATCTTGTCGCAGTAGTCGGCGAGGATGTCCCGGAACCGCGTCCAGCACTTCTCTGGCACTGTGATGGCCGTGCGGAAGTTGCTCTTCACCTGCGGGCGCCACCACGAGGTCACTCCATTACTATACAGTTATACCGGGACTTACGCGATACGGGCGCGCGGGGAGACCGAGCGATAGCCGTAAGTCGGGGTTCTACTTTCCATAGTAACAAGATTAAATTAAAAATTTAAAAAAAGCCCCCAACGCAATTAAGTTCCTACCGCACCTAACAAAAGAGCTGATAGCTTTATAACGACTGAAACGATTTTGATGAAACATATCTAATAACACTCCCGACTGTCTATCTATCACTATCTTACAAAAAAAAAATCGGTTCATGCGTTCCGGAGCTACGACGCCACAGACAGACACACACACACTCTTATAACAAGTCGTTGTTTATGCGTCGGGGTTAAAAACGTTTATAGAACGCAAATACGTGAGAACTTGTCGTAAATCAAATTTGCACTCGTACGCAGTGCAGAGACGCTTAAACAATTTCAAGCGGAATTCGTTCGAATATGTCGTAAACCGCGAACACGCCTATGCATAAAAACAGCGTATCTATAAATTCGCGTAAAAAGGAGATGCGTAAGTAGGAGTATTACTGTACTTCTTCTTTTATTCTTAACGCTTAGATTAGTGCGCGAAATTATTTTTTGTTTATTCACTCAACACTAAGTTTGATTCCATCTATACTGCACTAATTTTGCTCGCCATATTTTAGGATGCAAATATCCAACCGGCAATTCAATCATTTAGTATTTATTTATTTAACGTTTTCCAGTCGTAACCTTGAAAGACCTTGTCATTAGTAAATGACAGATAGGACTATTAGCAATTAAACAGTATTTCTGATGGTCAACATAATATTGTTACAAGTTAGTGTTTTATTTTCCAACAATACCGTCCAGTACACTACCCTTTTTATGTTAAACAACGTATGTGACTTGCGACGTGATCTAAAAACGCAACCTTCTGTCTCCAGTCAAGATTCAGTCAGTCAGAAGGTTCAGACTGCAGATCACGTGGCACATACTTTGTTTATCATAAGAAGGGTAGTGCATTAGAACAAAAGTTGTGCGTGAGGTCACCAACATACGTCAGGATGGACGAATATTAGTGTTTTAATTTTTATAGCAATTTGTTGTTAACTATTGCGGTCGGTTAACATAATAATTTTACCAACTTGATCATAATTTTACCAACTTTTGAAGTAAAATTAGTGTTATGTATTCTGTTATACAACTAACATACAGCAAAAACGTAATTTATTGGCCAAAATGCGCCCTGGAAAATGAATTTAAGGTATTCTTTTACTGTTTATACCATTTTTTTATACTCGTAGGTACGGAATATTCTAGTCATGTTAGTGTCTTAAGAATGAAAAGTTAACAAAACGTTGTAAAAAACACATTTAGGTTAAACGCATCGATTAGCGCTCTTAATTTGAGTTTACTTTAATTTTTGTCAATACAGCACAACTACTAATTCTTACGAAAACTGATTTTGCGACAAAAACTCTATGCAGTCCTAATTTTAACTTGTAGCTCGAACTTAGTGCTGTGCTCTCAAATAAAATTTAAATTTTAATATTCGTCCATACCAACAATGTGTATGACCCCACACGCAACCCGAATGAGAAATCTGAAGCCGCGGATCGACGAGCTTCAACACCTGGTTTAACGGCTCGTCAGCAAAGATCACCTGTCACTGCACGAAACCACGGCTTTAAAAACCGACGAGCTTAGCTTCACTGTTCGTCAATCATGTTGACGTACGGCACAACTGTTTGGCTTGGTTTGGTAGATGAACCAACGAGCCAAAATCGTCGAACTTTAAAACCGGGTTTTAAAGGATGTACGTCGATTAGCGACTTAAGAAGAAGAAATGATAAAGTGATTTAGTATCGCAAAATTAGTTTTCGTGTATCCACAATCATCGATCGAAGTGTAAAATCCAAGAAAAGAACATGGTGCGCTGACCGATACGTTACGCCATTACACAATGATAACATTAAAATTAACAAAATGACGGCAAATGAATAGAAAAGCACGTACCGAGTCCACGGAAACAGACTTGCAAGGGAATATTCTCAAATTCACACGTGTTTTTACATTATTGTTTACTATACATACATTATGAACAAGGATGAACAAAAATGATATAAAAAAATTAAAGGTACGTGAAAAATTATTATTATCTAATAAGTAAGTAAGTTCGTATAGGCCGGGTGGCTAGCCCTGGTGTCAGAGTTTTTAGGCCGCCTGAAGGCCTCTGACATGGCTAAACGGTTGAAACAACCGGGGCCTACAATTTAACGTGTCATCCGAGCCACGGTAGCGCTCAGTTGGAAAATGCCACCCGCGGTCACCCATCCAAGTACTGACCGTGCGGAACGTTGCTTAATTTCGGTGATCGCTGACAATCACCTAGTCAAACTACAATATTATCTAATGAAAAAAATTGTTGCCTGTAAAGCCGGTTTATGGACGATAATTTTAGGTGAGATAACGTCATAAGAAAACCAAGTGAAAGAAGCCAAACGCTTAGGCCTAGCGTGCCTCTCTATCGCTTGTACCGCGCTCTCGCTTGTGCGCTCGGCTCAATAAAAATGAGGACCAAAACTGAAAAGGGCTTCAATGAATAAATATGGCTTTATGAAATAAACCTAGCCTCCTAGGGAAGAAAGTAATAACCAGAGCCAATACAAAGTAAGCAAATCATAAAACATAAAAATGGAAGCCATAAAGTAAAATATTTACTGAATGAATATGGCTCGATAATTAAATTATGTATAACGAATAAAACATGCAATAAATTAAAAATCATTTGAGCTAGCGAAGTGTATATGCCTAATATACATAATGAAAACTCTGTAGTAAAGATATAATGAAATCTATTTGAACAATTTAGCATTTTAACAAAATCTAATGATTTCCATTTCAATAGCACCCAGTTAAAACGTTGACGAAACAGACGCCAACTTTAAACAAATTTCTTATAACTGTCTATTTTTTAAAACTCTACCAATCAACCACAATTTTCGTTTGTACTCGCGTGTAGTCCACGCTTACAAATTGTAAGAAACCAGCGATATTATTAAAACGTTGCAGCTTGGACTACAGGATTAACCAGAACTACTGTACTAAGCAAAAAGAAGGTGATTCGGACCATCATTATGAACAAATTTTTCTATGAGGCCAACCCGGAATTAGGCATGATGTAAAAAAAACATTATTATAATTAGTGCGTGAGTTAGATTATCAAAAAATATTGGACACGTCTTTATTCTTTTGTCAATCAAACAACAAATGACAAAGATAAACCTTGTCAAAGTTTGGGAGTGAGGGTCGTGACGTCACCTCTCTTACAGAAGTCTATACATTTGTATGGCACTTATGACGTCACGCGAAACTTTAACGGGGTATATCTTCATCAATTTTTGTATAATTGACACAAGAAAAAATACGTGTCTAATATTTTTCACTAACCCATCTGACGGACTACTTCTATTTTTAAGTCCTATTGGAGAAAAATAAATTTATACGTTGCGTCTCACGATTTTATTTTTGAGTTATTATTTTTTAGCTTTTAGTAAATAAAACCATTTAATTTAAAAAAGTTTTTTACCAATTTAATTTATGTGTTTTTCGTTTTTATTTTGTTACTACGAACACATCGACATGGCATTTTTTCTTCCAAATTGACTGTTCTACATGAAAAGCCCTTTCATTTGATACCCTTATTGAGGGGGTTGTGTAAAAAATGTAATCCACCATGTTGTAACGGTGGCCATCTTGTATTTACGTCAATAATGAAAACAAAACATTTTATTGTCATCGAAACTCAAACTGTGTATCGAATATCATATCAATCTGTACACGGGAATAGGGTCAAAGTTCCATTACTAGATACCCAAAAAACGGGTAAGTGAAGTTAAATAAAAAACCGTTTAAAAATTAACGGTTTAATACATTTTGTCGGTTTTGAGTTGCAATTTTGTATGGAGCAGCGGATTTTTTTTTCTCGAATTCCGGTGTTAAAGTTATTCATAATGATGGTTTTGATCACCACCTTTCAAGTTAGTACAGGACAAGCAGATAACCCTGAATAGTAGTTAAATGCACGACTAAAAATCAAATTAAACAGCGGTATAACATAGTTAAATAGCTTTACAGTACAACTAAATAGCTGCACAATCTAGTCAAAATTTCGTCGTTATAACCGGGTGCTAGTGCGACTAATAGCAAGCGAACGTCCATACCTCGCTGACTTTCATGTAGATGCCGCGGTTGTTCTGTCCGATGTCGAAGTAAAAGTTCTTGTTATCAACGCGTAAGTGGCGCCCCTCGGGCAGCTCGCCTTTATATCTGAAATGATATGCATTTGACACATGAGTGAAATGTTTCACAAATAATTAAAGAGTGAGTGATTAAATTAATGCCCGTGTTAAAAATAAAAACTCGTGTATCAGATAAGTACTAAGATCGCCTGGAGGCTTCTAAAGCGACCACAAGCTCAGTGTTTTCTTTGTGGGTTCGATAGGTCTTGTACTGACCCCCTGTATGGGGTGTTTTGTGCCTTATTGTGTAGTGTAGAGAGAACTCGATCATGCCCTGTGCGGGGAACGCGACCTGTGTAGTGTACAGTGAGCGACTCACCCGCCGTAGTGTTAAGTGTGTAGTGTACAGTGAGCGACTCACCCGCCGTAGTGTTAAGTGTGTAGTGTACAGTGAACGACTCACCCGCCGTAGTGTTAAGTGTGTAGTGTACAGTGAGCGACTCACCCGCCGTCGTCGGCGCCGAAGTCGTCCAGCAGATCGGTAAGCGCGTCCCGGAACTCGATCATGCCCTGCGCGGGGAGCGCGACCTGCGAGCGCGGCCCGCCGCGGGACACGGTCTGCGAGACGCGCAGGAAGCGCCCGCGCGAGTTCTCCTTCAGGTCCAGGTAGTAGCGCCGGTTGTCCTGCGGACCCAGCCCCGGCTGCTTACGTACTATGACCGCTGCTTGCGCAGACTTACAGCCCGTTCACACATGCCGTCCGTTTTACTGGTCCGTTTTTTTTCCATCGTTGGCGTATGGAGTTGTAATGAGCTACTTCGCACATCACACAGTGTTTTTAAACGGTATTTTAGTACATTAAAAAATGTGATAAAGGGAGCAGTAGTAAGTAAAACGGAGAGCAGTGTGTCCCGGGCCGACAAGCACTCAACTTCCCAAACAGTTCATCTATGGTATTGGCGAGGCTGCATGCTGGCCAAAGGGACACGACATTTTACAAATGCTGAGGGCGACACCACACGAGGGTTTATTTGTAAGACGTGAATCGCTTGAAATAAGTCGTATTATCGGTCGCTGTGTTGGTATAGGCTGAATCTTACAACTCGGCTGTGATGTTAACTACAAGCTGCGGATAGCAGCTGCAGCCGATGCAGTCCCATAATACAGATGTAAACCTTTTGATGTAAATAGATGCCGCAGCTGAGCAACCACAGGAAAACAAGAGCTGCGCCAATACCATTTGGTAAGACTTCCGAATCTAGCTGTTTACACGTAGGTCACAACTGATTTATGTATTTTAACAATTATAACATAGCAATAAACGGTACATTAATATTATAATTTACCCGATCAATTGTGGAGTTCAACATAAACATGCAGAACAAAAGTAAAAAAAAGTTGATTCCAAATAATCTTTTGCTAGCATGTAGTGACACATTATATACCTTGAAAATCAACAATAATTGTTAATTGAATCATTTTGAAGTTAGAAAAGGTTAAGCAGTTCTAAATTAAAATAAAGCATTGATTAAATAGAACTGTAAAATCTATGAAATAAAGCCATTACGCGCGAATTTACCTTAAGCATCAAATCGTGCATGAACATAGAACAAAAAACACTAAAGTAAAGTGCCACAAACTTATCCAATCCGGTGGCGACGTCGATACCATCGTTTTTAAGTTGGTAGTAATGATATAACTTCACAAAGGCGGGATCTCAAGGTGCGAGCTAGCTCAGTTGGGAGAACGTCGGGCTAGTGATCCGAAGTGGCGGGTTCAATTCCTGCGTTCGCGACAAATTTTTGAAATGTTTATCACACTAATAAGTCTTTGAGATCGTTTATATCTTTGCCAATATTCTATGTTATGCCAAAAATCTTTAAAAATGTCAGATGAATAACACTAATGCGAAATTTTGTGAGTGTGTATGAAATGACCTTCTTTCTAAACGGCACGTTAGTTCTTCTTTCGGCCACCGGGTCAGATAAGTTTGTGTCACTGTAAAATAAAATCAAAAACTCAGACATGGGGTGCTACCCAATGTCAAAAATCTTCTGTCACATCTTTTTCTTCAAGCAAAAAAGTAACAAGAGCCAAATAAAACCAAAACAAAATGAGACGTAAGACCAGGGACATAGAGTATCATTTACCTTGAGCATCATCTCTGACTTGAGCTTGCCGTCCTCGGGCACGTTGTCGGGGTTGGGCGGGCCGAGCGAGGAGTAGAAGTCGCTGAAGCTGGACAGGTGGTCGCGGAACTCGGCCGCCGTCGACATCGCCAGGAAGATCTGCGACCGGCGCCCGTCCGCGCCGATCTACCCACATTCACTACATTAGGGTATCTACCCGCAAAACGGACAAAAATGAGAGCAGGTTCGGTAACTTTCGTGTCATGCTAACTAAGAGGGGAGCACAGTTGGGTCTTGCTCATCCTAAAAACTTCTTTGCTCACCCCAAAAAACTTGAAAATCACACACAACATTTTATTTTTCTTGGGTGGACAAAAGCAGGCACATGTTCCTCTTTCTCCCTCTTTGAGCAAATCTCTAGAAAATTATTAGTTAGGTCAATGAGTTGTTGTCATTTGGACATGTCTGGTAAGATTATGGCCGATGGCGCCGTAAAGTTCACCGGTTATATTATAATTAAAATAGCAGGATCCAGGCCACTTCCAACCGGTCTTATTGGAAATCCATGCAGAAGGCCTATGTCCCACAGTAGACACCCTATGGCTTTCGAATCTTTACATGCATCTACACTGGCGTCATATAAGTTCAAGAGTCAGAGGCGCTGAGTAAAGAGCAAGTGGCCCCAAAGTTTAAAGTAATAATGGAGCACTACATTATCAAAGTCGTGTGACTTCTAATGTGATATCGAAACGCGATATATCCTTATATAGTATAAAATAAAGTCGCTATTTTTGTTTGTTTGTTTGTTTGTCTGTATGCTTAAATCTTTAAAACTACGCAACGGATTTTGATGCGGTTTTTTTTAATGGATAGAGTGATTCAAGAGGAAGGTTTATATGTATAAAAATTCCCAAAATTCCCACGGGAACGGGCACAACGCGGGTAAAACCGCGGGGCGCTGCTAGTAATTAATAAAAGGCCAAAGTTACACCAGATACGTTATCCAACAATAGACTTAAGGCACAAAAATAATATAGAAATCCTGTGACCATTCCCGCCTCATAGATAGCACCGAATCGGTTCAAACCAGTGAAACCATCAAAAGTAATAAATATAGTTGACATGTCAACGGTTCCGAATCATACACGTGTCACCGATAACAAAACGATTAACAAACATTATCATTAATTACTACGGCTTTAATCGTTCCCCTTATCATTTGTCGGAACAATCATCGACCGCTCCCAAATCAGCTGTTTATCTTCAGTGTTATCTTGGTTATGTCAACCGATATAGGAGTTATGTAAGAAGCACTTATCTTTGTAAATAAATACTGATACATTACTGTGGAATTACATGTCGGGTGGGGGAGAAATGTACATATTTAGCCAACTCTGATTACTAAACGCTTCTATTGGAGAGAACTTTGTACAGTATAAAGGAATATCTATCTAATGACTATAATAATAATAATAAGATGTCTATGACATTTAAAATTTAATATTTTGATATTTTTTTATTTTCTATGAATTTGACATTATTTAGATTTGTTTTACATTTTATTGCCCCTTTACAGCATCCAATCTTATTAAGTTATTTTGTATTATTTTTAATCTTTTTTTTTAAATATTTACTCGTTTCAATGTTGTACACGGTAATTATGTATTTTCTTAGTTGAATGACGAGACCTATTGTTGGCGGTACTAGTATAGTATTAAGCTCGATACGTCAATAAATGATTCTGATTCTTAAGTAGTATGTTCAGACACGACGGGACGACGTGCGACAGGAGACAAACCACTAAAATTCGTGTTACTCTTGTCTCTATTAGCAGTTAGTAGACTAATAGGAATGATGACAGGGTAAAAAAATCATTACTATAATTAGTCCGTAAGTTAGATTATTTATCAAAAAATATTGGACACGTATTTTTTCTTTTGTCAGTCGAACAATAAAATAACAAAGATAAACCTTGTCAAAGTTTGGGAGTGGGGACTCGTGACGTCACTTCACTGTCAAAAGTCTATACCTACCAGTGGCGTAGCGTGCCTTGGCGGGGCCCCCTATAAAAATTTGTTTGGGGGCCCTTATGAAAGGTAATGATTTCTCACAAAAGAAAAAAAATGTTTGCATAAAATTAAAAGAAATATTTATTCATCATTATCTGTCACTTTTTCCAAATTTTTTGAAAACAATTATAATTAAATATACACTTTCCTTGCCATTTTTTTGCAAACTGATTTATTCAATCATTTATAGCTGATCATGACTTTAGTTTTTCTAAAGCTTTTCTAATTTTATTGATACATCTAATACCTATATAACGCAACATTGTTTTAAGGTTAATAAAGAATCTGAATCTGAAAGAGAATCATTCAAAAGTTGATGATCATCGACAAAGCAACGAAGTGTAGTACGTTACCTCTGCCACCTTGATGAACCTTCCGCGCCTGTTTTGCTTCACGTCGAGATAGAACCTTTTGCTCTGGATCTGCAGCATCTTGGTCGCCAGCTCCTGCTCCTGCTGCTGTTGACCTGGAACACCACAGACATCTCGATTATTATTATATAATCATCGATATGAACATTGCAAGGTCCCGTAGATATGAGATCTTTGGATAATGTGTATGAATTTTATACCACTGATTTCTCGGACAAGGATATTGTGAAGAAAACTACATTGTACACGTCAGGAGAATAAATGGACGCTATTGACTTTTGTCGGCTGTTATACTCGGAGTCTCTCTGCGAGAATGTAATCAGAAATGAGGAGATCCGTAAAAGAACCAAAATAACCGACATAGCTCATCGAATTGGCAAGTTGATAAGGCTACTGCCTTATCAACTTGCCAATCCGATGTGGCGGGGCACATGGCGCGGAGAACTGATGACCGATGTGGTCGAAAAGTTCTCGAGTGGAGACACGTACCGGCAAGCGCGGCGTAGGACGTCCAGCCACAAGGTGGACGGGCGTCCTCATTAAGACCGCAGGATCGCGTTGGATGCCAGCCGCTTCCAACCGGCCTTATTGGAGATCCAAAGGGGAGGCCTATGTCGGGTTGGGTATTAAAACGAGGAGCACAAACCTAAGGATTGCGACACTATGGGGGAGTCACGGGGGTGTTTTTCAATCGTTCCTATGCATTTTGGCTGCCGGAGTTGCGCCGAAGTATATTTAGTTAATTTTACAAAATGTTGAAAAATTCGATTTAGAGGTTAACAAAACACTTCGCTAATTACTTCTCAACCCGTAAAACGAAACGTATATTTAGCAAAATTCTTACACTTTTCATGTTGGGTCTTTCAAAATACTACTCAAAGCGTAAAACGGAACGTATATTTAGCAAAATTCTTACATATTTAAGTTGGGTCTATCAAAATGAAACGTCATTTTATTGACATTGAAACAAAAAATAGGTTGGGTTAGGTTAGAACATGACAAACAACGCACGAGCCGAGCGAGCGAAGCGAGCGTGCCGCGGCAGCGGCCTGCGAAGTGCCAGAAGTAAACTGCCTTGATAGATTAGGTGTGAAACAAAAAATAGGTTAGGTTAGGTTAGAACATGACAAACAACGCACGAGCCGAGCGAGCGAAGCGAGGGCTTCCCCCCTCCCCCCAACCCTTCCCCCTTCACCCCTCCCCGCGGGTACCGGGCGGCTATAGTTTAACCGTTAAAATTTCATAAATTTTAAAAATTAATTAAAAAAAACTACGCTTCGCCGGGGGGGGTGGTAGTGGGGGGGTGACTCCCCCTCCCCCTACCCCCCCTCCCCGTCCCCCCGCCCCCCTAAAATCGTGCTCCTTCTTTCAATACCTTACCCCCTATGTCCAGCAGTGGACGTCCTATGGCTGATGGATGGATTGAATGTTGTACTAAGGGCATATGTTAGAGATGTCATTACACAAATGCACACCACGTGAGCCATTGTGGTCGTTAGTTCAGTCCCGGTCCCGTACCTACGAGTTCTTTACAATTTATGTATGAATTATCCACTGGATTTTAGGTGACGAAAATTATCGCAAGAAAACATGCATACATCCGTAGAGATAATCCTTATCGCTCTCCAAGGCATATGTAGTGGATTATTAAACGCTGGTACAGTACAGCACAGGATTGCATGAACCACACTGAAATTCATACGTTACAAATGAATGATCTATTTCAGAGAAAATACCTACATGATACTGAATTTGATCAAGCCCGCATTCGATTGTTGAATGTTCCATAAAGAATATTGAATAGGTTTTTATCAATTACCCAAGGAAATATATCTGATTGGATATTATGTTATGATTTTTACAACCTTTTATTTAGTTTCACCTGTCCCGTTGTCTGTAAGTCGGTCTGTAATCAAATCTTGCAAGTTAAATTTGATCCACTTCCC
The DNA here is from genome assembly GCA_964007245.1 of Hypomecis atomaria. Taxonomy (NCBI): domain Eukaryota; kingdom Metazoa; phylum Arthropoda; class Insecta; order Lepidoptera; family Geometridae; genus Hypomecis; species Hypomecis atomaria. The sequence continues at coordinate 25,992,537 of OZ023279.1, forward strand.
GGTTTCCGATTGAGCTGAGATTTTGATTGTGACAATGCAATATTATGACGTGGTGCTGATTAGATGATGGAGCTGGAAGTTGACCAAAGGAATTTAGCAATGAAACGACACAACCTCATCGAGTTTGGGTTCATTTGAATGGTCTTGGCGAGTAATTTGTGTTTCATCAATGGTAACCAGGGACTGATGATGAAGCTGGAAGGTGGTCATAGGTACTCTGTAATGAAACGACGCAACCCTATCGAGTTTCGGCTCGTTTGATTCGTCTTGGCGAGTACTTGTTCAGTAAAAGCTTGTTTTTAAAATAAAAGGTTTTGTTCAATATAATACTTGTTTATTTGATTCTTAAATATTATAATGTTTGTAATATGTACTCTGTCTAAAGTAAATAAATTAAATTAAAAATTACCATTAAAACAGCCCATTTTTAAATTAAAAGCCATGGTAACAGGATTTAACACGAACATCGTAAAAAGTAATGCGTGACAAAACGTGAAATAGTCTCTGAATCAATAACGCCGTCACCGTTTGATTCCGAAGTAATAGAAATCGTATCACTTTGGTTTCCGGCTTCAGATGAAGCTTTATAATAGTAAAAAAAACATAAGAATAAGCTTTTTTGTATAGCTAGGGTAGATGCACCGGTTGTGGCCATCTTAGTACCGTTTGTGGCCACTTTGAATTTAAAGGATTAAAAAGAATATTTTTAAAGAAATTTTCAAACATTTACATTCACACAAACAATATTTATGGTATAACATTTTATTTTGTTTTTAGTTATCATTTATGCAATAATTTTGACACCAAATGGCCACAACCGGGTCAGTGGCCACAACCGGTACGGTTGAAAACCTACTATACGGTTGAAAAGGTAAGCAGTGAAACAATCAAAATGTTTGTGAACATCAAGGAAAAATAGTGCTAGTCATATTTTTTTAATACATAGGTTTGCAATTGACCGCGTACTACCTGATTTTAAGCAGATATGCGGTCTAGGGTGTAGCACGCTTACCTAAAAGATACCTATTACAGCGAGATTTGAGACACCTATGTTATACCTTAGTGGAAAGACAGACTCTTTCAAAGCATTCCACATTATATTGCTGTTCGTATGTGGTTTCTAACTGCTAGGTTCTGACATGCGCATTGTCCACCATAGATGGGTGGCGCATTTGTCGCGCCTGTTTTGCCGTAACATAGGAGGCTAATAAGAATCAGTCTACTTCTGGAAATCCTTCTATTGTGATAGTCGAGTTTTACCTATGACAGATATTAAACGGTTAGTATGATTTTTGTTAGTAAATTTGTAGAATTTTATGGTTTGTTTTAGTATAAACTCATTTATTGTGGGGAATTTTATTTTAGAGTGTAATTTTTTTAAGTTTGTTCGGAATTTAGTTTTGTACGCAATTTTGAAGGCTTTGTTTTGCAAAATTTGAAGTTTTTTATAATTTGATTGACATGTTCCGCTCCATACAGGAGCGGCGTAAGTAAAGCAAGGTCTTATCAATGCCGAATATATTTTCAGTTTAGTTTTAGAGCTCAGATTACTCTTCCTATTCATAATAGGACTTAATGCACCAAATGCTTAAGACCTTTTAACTTAACCTTTTCGACGTGCGCAGTCCAATTAAGCTTAGTGTCAAGATGCACACCAAGATATTTGACACACTTTGTCCAAGGTATACTATGATCATTGATTTTTAATAGACGATTAGGTAGTTTACGTTTACGAGTGAACATAATTGCGTCAGTCTTCGACTCATTGAGTTTGAGTTTCCATTTTTTGAAATAATCGACTAGTAAGTCCATAGATAACTGGAGTCTACTTATAATTAGATTTTCATCCTCAGAAGACGTGTATGATGCAGTATCGTCAGCAAAACAAGCAAGGCTAGTGCGGGGTTGCTTAGGAATATCATTTAAATAGAATAGAAACATGGGGGGTCCTAGAACAGAGCCCTGTGGCACTCCGGCGGGGGGGCTAAATGGCTTAGAAGAAATATTGCCGATATAAACTCTATAATCACGGTTTGGTAAGTATGACTGTATAATTTTGATTAGGCTTATAGGTGCTTTGTTTGATTTCAAAAGTTTGTGAAACAAGCCATCGTGCCAAACGGTGTCAAATGCTTTTTCTATATCCAGTAAAAACATTCCTGTGGACTTTTTCATGTTTAAATTATGAGAAATATGTTCAGTGACACGAGCCAACTGCTGAATGGTTGAGTGAGATTGACGAAAACCAAATTGTTCATCAATAAGATCTCCACCAAGGCAATTCAACAATCGGGTGTATATAATTCTTTCAAATAATTTTGCAAGAGACGGTAACAAACTGATAGGACGATAGTTTACAGCTTTGGTATGGTCTTTGCCTGGCTTAGGGAGTGCAATTACTTTCGCAGATTTCCAAGCAGTAGGAAAATATTGGAGGACTAAACATGCATTAAAGATTTTCGTCAACAGAATTAAACATTTTTGGGGTAGGTTTTTCAGTAGTATATTGTGTATGTTGTCAGGACCAGGTGCTTTACGGTTTTTAAGCTGTCGAATAAGATTAGATATCTCTCTAGGGCGAGCTAGTTGGTCTGGACTTGTTATGGCAGTACTTGAATTTAGAGTTTCGATGGAGGATGCTACGCTCTTTTGGATCTCATCGTCTATCCATTTGGTGGTTAAGTTCATATTAGAGCTAAATGCAGTAGCCAACTCCTCGCATTGATCAGCTACCGATGTTGTAAAGCATTCGTCGCTAGTTACAAGAGGCGGTATGCTGTTAGCTTGAACCTTGAGGGATTTAGCTACACGCCAAAGCTCTGTATTGGCATTATCGACTTTAGCCATTTTCTTATCCCAAATTTTATCATTGTGTACGCGGACTAATTCTTTAATTCTGGCTTGTAATTTATTAATCTCAAATTTAAGAGCTTTACGTTTGTTTTGGTTAGATGTTCTAGTTAAGCGGTATCTGATATTGTTTTTTGATTTTATTAATTTCTTTATAAATTTAGGTAAAGGCTTCGGTTTAAAATCTAATTTAATTTTAGGAATTGACTGCTCTCTTGCTACTGTAAATGCACTCGTTAAGTTATTGACTTCACGATCAATCTGTTCAGTAGACTCAATGGTTTTGCTTGTCAATGAAATGTTATCATTCAAGTAAGAACGAAATTTATTCCAATCAGCTGATTTGTAGCAATACTGTTCGAAACATTGCCGTTCAATTGCACCACATAACGTGAGGAGGACAGGCAGGTGATTAGAGGAGAGTGCCGTAATTGTTTTAACGCTTTTGATGCTATGTATCTTAGACGCTACAACAAGGTCTGGTGTTGAGGGTTTATAATCGGTACAATAGTGCACCAGAGTGGGATCAGTTGGGGCGTAAATACAACAATCATGATCAATCATATGCTGAAAAAGAGTTTTACCGCGATAATTTGTAGTTTTGGATTGGCACCAGTATGGATGACGAGCATTAAAGTCGCCTAGAAGCAGGACACGTTCATTGGTTTTCAGCAAAAGGTTCAAATCATAATCTAAAAGGGGTAAATTTGGGGATTGGTATATTGAAAAGATATTGACTCTCTTTGAGGAGATGATGATATCGATACCAACGGATTCCATATTTTTTAAGACTGGGCTGTTTACTACTGAATGAGGTATATCATCCCTTATAAAGATAGCTACACCTTGTCCACTGTCATTATGTCGCTTATCTTGTCTATAACATTTATAGCCTGGAATATGAAGAGGAACCTGTCTACCAATCCTAGTTTCGCAAACTGCGATAATATCCGAAGATAAATCACAAACAGCTAAGTCTACAAGCGTAGGCAGTTTTTCGCGAATGCCGTCAGCATTCCAATATACAATTCGTAGCTCATTAGACTTATTATACATATTGACCCAAGTGAGTAAGTACAAGAGTGACTTTATCCATCATTGTGGAGCATGTTCTAAATTGATTTTTGATTGTTTTTAAAATATTCAATATTTGCAGCATTTCAGAAGTAGTAGCGTCGTTATCTAAAACATCGTCTAATTTGGTGGTTTCAGGTCGTTTAGGAAGCGATGCGACATTTGACCAGGTGTTTTCACTTTTCTGCAGTTGACGCTTCACAGGTTGAGGCTTATGCACTGAAGGCGCAGGTTCAGAATATACCTTGGGTTTTTGAGGCTTCAGTGACTTCTGCTCCAAACGCTGCAGGTACTCGAGCCGAGCTGGACATTGGCGGTAGTTGGCGGGATGATTTTCTTTGCAATTGCAGCACTGTGCGGAGCTAGATCTATCCTTCTTCGGGCAATCTTTGGTTGCATGGTCCCCAATGCACTTAACGCAGCGCTCCGTAAGATTGCAATTCCTGGAGGCATGTCCAAAGCGTTGGCAACGATAACATTGCGTTCCATAGCTATTGTTTGGTCTATATCGCTCAACATGGACAGCACAGTTGCAAAGGTATTTAATTTGCCTAAATTTTGTAATGTCGGTGCCGGCAGGGAGTTGTACTAGAAGTGGCGGTAGTTTTCAGCTTCGTTGCTGTGGCTTCGCTGAATCCGAGTTTTGCAAGCTCGGCGCTAACAGAGTCGATAGCATCGTCTGGAACTCCACGGATCACTACTTTGTATTTTCGTTCTTCTTTACGAGCGTGTGTGTGGTAGAGGACTTTTTCATGACGCAAGCTATCAATGAGCGTCTTATGGCTGTCATTTGAGTGGCAATGTATAGCCACACTACCTGATGGTCTGTATTGGAGATGAAAATCTTTGACAAAGCGAGTCACCAGGTTTGTTATGGAGTTATGCGACCAATCCTCTTTTGCTTGCAGAACAACAACAGGGACTCGTGTTTTTTTTTTTTTTTTTTTTTGCGGTTTGAGTTAGATTTAATATTCAAAATCTCACCTTCGTTGTCGTCGTAGTCATCCGGCAGGCCTCCAAAGCGATTGAAAGTGGTGATAGACCCTTGGGTTGGTGGCTTTTTCGGGTTGGTAATTTCACTCGCTTCGGTTTACGCCAGATGGCGTCCTCCGCCGGCCTTTTGTTGGACAAGCTCTCAGTCGATGAACTTCGGAGTAGATATTTCTCCATAGTGGTGTTTTATCGATAAGTTGTCTATCGACTCATTGGAACCACTATTGTATGAGTTAAATTTACTCGCGCAGAACACAGTAAAACAGAAGACGCGTGTACGCACGGCGCGAGCCGAGCGACGTGTGTGATTCGCCTACTGATCTCCTTATTTCTGTTATAATTTCACGTACAATTTTGTATTTTAGTATTTTAGTAAAGTTTATATTTTAGTATTTTCAAAAACGGCTCAGTCGATTTCTGTAAAATTTTAATGGGAGTCGGTTGACTTCCAAAAAGGAGGAGGTTCTATGTTCGTCTGTATGTATTTTTTTTTTTTGGGTATGTTCATCGATAATTGCGCCACTTGTGAACCGAATCGGAAAATTCTTTTTTAGTTCGAAAGGGTATACTCCCGAGGTGGTCCCATTAAAATTTTACAGAAATCGACTGAGCCGTTTTTGAAAAAAACAACAATAATGTAAGCAATTCAAGCGAAATATCAGAATTTTGTACACGATGCACATCGATAATTTTGCCAATTGAGAACCGAATCGAAAAATTATTTTTTAGTTCGAAAGGGTATACTCCTGAGATGGTTACATTTAAGTTTTACAGAAATCGGCTGAGCTGTTTTTGAAAAATCAATAATAATGTAAACAATTCTAGTGAAATATTCGAATTTTGTACACGATGGAAGGCGGTTTTGCCATTTTTTGCGAAAAATATTCTAGACCGCTTACCAGACGGAATGGAATCAAACACAAGCCTGTTCAGATCATAAAAATTCACGCCACAAGAGGCCTTTTCTCTATCGGTTTAAACCGCTCAAGAGTTATTTCATTATTTGTTCCTCGAACCGGATTAAAACATCGTAAACCCGCCGCGTTTTTTCTGTCAAAGTTTTATTTTATCTCCGCCATTGTTTTGATTTGATACGGCGATTGATTTAGTCTACGAGTACCTCAGAGCTAGAAGGGAATGTTAACGAAATCCGTTAGCTGTATTTTAATTGGTTAGCAGTTTATTACCTGCTAAGGATGAGTCACGCTCGCAGACTTCCAAGGTCCCCGACAAACCTTGAGTCGAAAAGAAAATTGCGGAATAATTTCATTATGAATGCAGCTCAAAGGATTCTCGGTTACTCGTGTCACGGTATTGATATCTAACAGTATTGTGACTCGGTGACTACTATCCTTAAAATATTCAGGGTTATTTCTAATCAATTAGCATCCTTTTAGGGGCTTATTCTGTACATCAAAACTAACAACTTTTGTTCTGGAACTTTTGTCAAAACTCAAAAACTTTTATTTGTTGTTCCATAGAAAAATGTCGTTCACCCGTGACAAAATGTATTTTTTTTTGAGCTCTGACAAAAGTCGCAGAACAAAAGTTGTTAGTTTTGATGTACAGAATAAGCCCCTAAAAAGATGCTTATTGATTAGAAATAACCCTACACCTACATATACTATACCTACAGCACCACGTGGCCACGCAGAACGTATCACGCGCTAGGGCTCCCCGCCTTCAGTATTTTAATTTTATCTACTTACTCTTTACCTACTTGACTTTCTAGTTTTTATTAATTCCAAAAAAATAAATTCGTTGTGAATGAAAGAGGAAGAGTCCAATAAAAATGCATATTGTGTTTTTGTCGTTTTTAGGGTTCCGTAGTAAAACGAGGAACACTAAAAACGTAAATCGCACGCTTATTAGTTACAAATCTCCACGTTCATTCATCACTACGGCGCGCCGCGACTAACTAACATACTGACAGCATACCAAACTCCGAGGCGCGTAGGTAGGTATGATTCGCGTTCCGACCGTTTGTATGAAGACGGAATACTGTTAGATATCAATACCGTGCTCATGTTATGATATTAGGCCCGAGCCGGCCGCAATATCGAAAGCCAACAAAAGACGAGATAGATTTATAAGCAGATTGCTGCCGCTGACACGAGGAAAGCCTACGAGTGGGTAGTTCACGATATGAAAATACTTTTTCGTTCTCACGAACCTAAATAATATTCTCTGTGATGAACAACTGCGAACGTTTAAAATAGACTTGAAATATCTGAGACTTATTGTCGAAATGGCAACAGATAGCGTACAGTACAAAGGGTTTCACAAGGCAGCCTGATAGGGTCCATTTTATTAATTGTCTCCGATGAAAAGATATAGCTATAAAAGCGACTCGAATCACAGTTGTTCACATAATGGGCCCAATTCTATAGAGTGGAGCAGCTGAGCAAGTCGCACTGACCTTCGGCGCAGACATACCTTCTCGTCTGGCTTGAGTAGCCTTGATATTTTATGTTCATAGTATTTGACTGGTGTAGACTTCTGATGGGATTGAATTATGCACACAGAAAAATTTAGAGTTAGATTATCCGTTTTAAATTACTTACATAATTATTATGAGACAAGATACTATGCATACATTTCAAAATTGGACAATAAAGTTTTATCGCTTTGGAAAGGAGCAAGAAAGGGGGAAAGGGGGAGCGACTCAAGTCAAACGTATTTATCTCAAGTTGTGAGAAATACCAAAGGCTTCCACAAATCGAAACAGATATATATAGCGTTCAAAGCTAATTACTACAGGTGGGAGCAAACAAACTGATTACAAAATGTACAAAGTAGAGACTTAAATGTTGCCGAATAATTGGCGCCCAACCGGGGGCCTTTTGTTACCTCGCGGAAAAGATTGAGATCCTTCCTAATCGGATTATAACGTCGTTTTTATGTTAAAGAGGCCAATTAGTAGACTGGTTGCTATCCCATGGAGGTAGGTAGTTAGGTACCAGCCCGCTTCGTGTGGGCGTGTGATGCCGACGCCCATAACGTCTGTGAATCGAACTGTCTTAGACAAGAGATAGGCGTCAAGCCATTGATTAGATCATAGCCACTACGAAAGTTAACCGTAGATTAGATCACAGTCACTACGAAAGTTAACCGTAGATTAGATCACAGTCACTACGAAAGTTAACCGTAGATGACAGTCACTACGTAAGTAAGGCCATGGATTAGATAACAGTCACTGCGTCAGTCGTCACGTCGTTTATAATCCGGCTAGACTCGACTGACGGGACGTAATGGGGGTCTATCGCAGCCATAGTCCACGCTATAAATTATATTTGATAGCTGCTATTTCCAGTACATACAGACGTTTTTATGATTCCATTTCTAAAGCCATTCATACCCAATAGCTATTTCTTGGAGATGATTACCTGACGCTTTTCAGTGTCTGCAGTATTGCGAAATCTTTTCATGTTTTTTTAATAGCAGGTGCCCCGGTTGTGGCCACTGATCCGGTTGTGGCCATTTTGGTGTCAAAATTATAAATATTGTTTGTGTGAATCTCAAATTACAATATTTTTTTAAAATATTATTTGAACATTAAATTGTCTAATCAATCGTTAAAATTCAAAGTGGCCACTAATGATACTAAGATGGCCACAACCTAGGCACCTGCCCTATCTGAAGAATTACCTGAAGAGCATAATTTACACTCAACAAATGTGTTAATAACCTGTACTGTAACGTGATATAAAAAAAAATAATTTAAGAGAATTAAATGTCGGGATTTAAAAAGGGTAGTGGTGATGTAAAATGTTACCAGTTAGAGCAAAGGGACAAATGATACAAGAAGGGACTAATGATACTAAAGGGGACAAATGATACAACACCTTCGAAGGTGTGGTGTCGCAGCCACTTGACAAATAAACAAAATGTTACCTGGATAAACTAAGTCGATAAGAATAAAGAACCTCTGTTCCCAAAGACCGTATTATTATCTACCTGTGAGTTGTTGAGTGAGGACAAAATTAAAAGATTTTGTTTTGTAATTTAAATCACAACAAATTTATTTATAAGAACCTTAACCCCTTGAATTTACATTAAATTATCTTAAATCTAAAGCGGGTAGGTTTACTCGGTGGAGACCAGAAGGGTCTTAATGCCAACGGGCTTAAAATTACACAAACTTAACCGTTGTAAAGTTTATCATTACTTATTGCTATATTTTCAATACTTAAATTAAAGCGAACCTAATTAAACCAAACTTCTAACAATGTAGTAGGTAATTAACTTAATTATTAGAGACTGTGCATATACCGTCTGCGATGTTGCATAAAGTACAAACTAATGTGATTTCTAACATTAATTACAATCAAGCGAACAAAACGGTAGCTAGTCATTTAGTCCGTGGATAAAAATAAATTCTTCTTATGTTCACTAAAGCCTGGATCATACAGTGAAAACGAGGAATGTCTCATACGTCTAAACTCTGTCCAGAAGGCTTCAATCACGAAAATTTGTAGAAGAGGGTGACCTTAATATTCATACCAAAGTGACCATGTGGCCCTGGGTTATGTAAAAAAACTAAATAGGTATTACTTGTGGATCCGTGGCAGGCATGCTCGCAGGATGAAATCCGCAAGTGGAAACAGGTGTAGGCTGGCAGGTACGCCACCAGGCTAGCCCGTCGATACAACCAAAATGACGTGTGCAAAAATCAGGAGTCCGGAATCATCATCGCGGGGTCCGTCGGGGGATCAATCGGGTCGCGGGAAGAGGCTATGGACAAACCAGACGGCAAATAAGTATCACTCGTATTTTTCACCGGAATGATTCCAAGATCAAAAAAAATGTTTCCCAGCGAATCAAAATTTAGATCAAATTGACGAGCGAATCACTAAATCAATTGACTAACCTCTATCACCTCTTTTTAAACGCTTCCGCCCTAAGGCAGATGGATGTCCGGAGCACCAATTGCTTCAACGAAGTCTCCAGAAAAAGAATCATTGTCGATCCAAGAAGCTTTTTTTCTCTTCTCGAAAATTTGCTAACTCACTTGTCACCTTTGAACCGTTTCGAATCACGCATCCACTTATGACGTCACCGCACTTAATCTACTACGCCTTGTAAACAAAACATACTTATTTACGTTCCATTCTCCCAACAAGGTTATGAAAATACAGACACAAATAATTTCTTTTTTTTTCTTTACGGATCAGTCCGAACAATGACAGCGACAAGCAGTCCATCCATACATGACAGCGTCAAACCAACTGTCACTTTTACTGTCTCATTACTTGCTAACTTCAAAGTCACTGCATTTGCAATTTCATTTGCTATTTAATGTTTTCGATTTGTTTATTAAGTAAAGTCCAAAAGTGCATAAAACGAATGATTGTGATGTTTAAGTGTCGTGCAACGAGAAAGAAATAAGTATTGTTAGAAGCTACGCTACAGTACTGTTAAGGCAAGACAAAATAATACAGTACTTCTGCTACGTAATGAAGAAAGCACTTAGAAAACCTTCCATAATTTCTAGAAATAATCAAACATGTCCAAATTTTTCTCACGACTTTTTTATCTGAAACGTTATTTGAAGAGCATAGACTTTTGTAAATGATATGTACTGCCAAGACAAGACAAAATAATACAGTACTTCTGCTACGTCACAAAGAAAGCACTTAGAAAATCTTCCATCATTTCTAAGAACATCCAAACACGTGCTAATACTTGACCCTGACATCAGTTGAGACGCAAGTTTTTTCTCAGAAGGAAATAATATAGCACAGTTGCGGACCATGTTTATGAGTATGTACTTACATATTTATTAACACCACCGGCAATAGCATAAGACAATACGCGCTAAAATCTTGAATTAAATAAATAAAACTAATAAAATTTGAAAATAAGGTCAAAACGTATGTTTACAGCTCTAAAGCCTACTGTTTCTGCCTATTAATATATAGTCAGCAGTAGGACATGGGCCAACCCACGAAAGGAGATTAGGCGATATAGCTGTATTGTGTGATGTCTGTTCTGTGCAACACTGTACTGGCCTTTTATTTGTCCACTGTTGAACATAGTCCAACCCACGAAGGGAGATGGGGCCATACCTAAGTCCATCGCGTTAGCCCAGTGCGAATTGCAGTCGCATACGTCATTAAATTTCTTCCACAGACATTGCAGGTTTCCTCACGATATATTTCCTTCGCCAAGAACCCAGTGGTGTGAAAATCCAGTCTGCCAGTGGCTAAAGTAAGTTCGTATAGGCCTGGTGACTAGCCCTGGTGTCAGGGTTTTTCAGCCAGTGGTATAAAAGTATGTTTATTAATAAATAAATATTAGGGGACATCTTACACACGGTCTCTGACCCCAAACTAAGCAAGGCTTGTGATATGGCTGCCAGAGACTGATATACTACACAAACATATTTTTAATTTAACTACATACTTATATAGATAATACCTAAATAACACCCAGACACAGAGCAAACACTTATGTTCATCACATAAATATTTGCCCTGGGTGGGGATCGAACCCACGGCTCTTTGATCCAGGAGTCAGAGTCACTAACCACTGAGCCACCGAGGCAGTCAAATTTAAGTCAAAGGAGCTTAATTTGTTTAATGTCTGACATATTAAATTGTGCTGTTCCTAAGCCTAATGCGAAAACATAATGACGCAGCACTTTACTTACGCGTGACAATCTTCCTGACAGGTTGACATAGGCCGCGCCACACAAGTTGGCGGATGTGAAGTTATATACAAGCTGCGTAATATCCAATCCTGACGTGACGTGACGTGAAAGCCGCACGTTGATTGGCTATTGCGCAGCTTGCAGCTAACTTCACATCCGCCAACTTGTGTGGCGCGGCCTATAGCAGCCAGAAAATATTTTTATGACACTGCATCAAATCTCAGTGATATATTTATTTATGAAAGTAAACGAAAATGTGGTATCATCACTACATAGTATAAAACAAAGTCGCTTCCGCTGTCCCCATGTCCCCATGTATGCCTATATCTTTAAAACTACACAACGGATTTTGATGCGGTTTTTTTAATAGATAAGAGTGATTCAAGAGGAAGGTTTATTTATATGTATAATACACCTGTGCGAAGCCGGGACGGGTCGCTAGTTGGTTATAAAATAGTAAGTTCGTATAGGCCGGGTGGCTAGCCCTGGTGTCAGAGTTTTTAGGCCGCCTGAAGGCCTCTGACTTGGCTAAACGGTTAAACAACCGGGGCCTACAATTTAACGTGTCACGGTAGCGGTCAGAATGGAAAATGCCACCCGCGGTCACCCATCCAAATACTGAAATAAAATAGAGTACAATGAAGATAGAGCCGATTGGGTATAAACGTCTGAAATGGAAGCCGCACTAAAGTAGGTACTATAAGACAGTTAGTTGAATCTGAATCGTTGGGTGATAGATCTTTTTGTCTGCATCTCGCTCACTAGGCTTACGGGCTACGGGGAGTGTAGTCTCTCACCCCTGCGTTTACGAGTATGACACAAAGATTCAGTTTAAAATGTCTGTAGTATAACATAAAAATATATAAACAGGGTTATTCTTAATCAATTAGCATTCTTTTAGGGACCTATTCTGTACATCAAAACTAACAACTTTTGTTCTGCGACTTTTGTCAAAGCTCAAAAAAAAATGTTGTTCCATAGAAACATATCGTTCACCCGCGACAACATGTATGAAAAAGCCGATTTCTTTTTGAGTTTTGACAAAAGTTGCACAACAAAAGTTGTTAGTTTGATGTACAGAATAAGCCCCTAAAAGGATGCTAATTAATTAGGAATAACCCTGTATAAATAGTAAATTTACAGTATTAGTATGTGAGGATTACTTACCGGAGTCAAAATTGTTCCCCCCTGCATCCATGCTCTGACCATGATATCCTGAAAATGTTTAAAACACAACATATTAGTTTTTTTTTTAGCTTTTATAAATTTTTATAAGGCACTTAAAAGCATAAACATCTTCTTTGTAGCTAACTGTACATAAAATCACGAAAACCGATCGGACGAGTTGGCAACCAAAAAAAATGGAATATGCCAAATCGTCCACGTGGACGAGATCCCTTCGGACGTTTTGACGAACAAGTCAATGCAACGCCTTATTTTAACTTTGTATAACATTTATTCGTAGCTTTGTTATCTTATATTACATAACAGGCAAGACGTGCCGGTTTACATAGACAGGTATAATATAAAGAATACGTGATATAAAGAATAAGGATATTGCAAAAAAAAAAGTTCACTCCCACCAGTTTCTACTGTTAAATTTTGTGAAGATAAATCGTCGCGTTAACCTTAACACGACCTATTTTCCCCTTATTTATATTTGACAAATAAATTAATTAATATTAGGGGACATCTTACACACGGTCTCTGACCCCAAACTAAGCAAAGCTTGTGATATGGCTGCCACAGACTGATATACTACATATACATATTTTAAATACATACTTATATAGATATTAAGCCCGATTACAGAGGCGCCAGCGTAAATTAAATAGCAACGTAAAAAGCGTTCTCTCTATCGAATGCCTAAAGTGAAAAAGAAACAGAACTATGCTATTTAGCTAATATAATTACGATGGCGCCTCTGTAATCGGGCTTATTATGTACCTAAATAACATCCAGACACAGATCAAACTCCTCATAAATATTTGCCCTGAGTGGGGATCGAACCCACGCCTCTTTGATCCAGAAGCCAGGGTCACTAACCACTGAGCCACCGAGGCAGTCGTATACAAAATATTACATTTACAAAATGTACAGAAACCGCAAAATTCAAGTGACGCAACATATAAGCTATCAGAATGTTTAACAACAAATAAATTACAACTGCCTCACAATCGGTCCACCGATAACAGATAAACGAAAACATTTTTATTCTATGACAATAAGTTTAATATTAGCATTAGGGGGTCGTCGACCTCCGCTGGGAGGAGTGTTCGGGCGGGGGGGAGTGGGAGAGCACGGGAGGGGTACGGGGAGGTGTCGACCCGCCGTTATGATAATCATGGACATTACCACAACGGCAGAATTAAACGAGGCCAAAATGTACAAAAACGACTTTATTGTTAAGATCACACGTGACATTCGAATCATGTTTTTCATTGAGCGAATAATCGAACAGTAATGATTGTAAAAAATACGCAAATAATTATAATACAGGGTGTTGTGTGCAACGCGCAGGGGTTTTGTTTTATTCAAAATTT